>OZ032115.1:5394771-6669771 GCA_964026355.1 Pseudorhiza aurosa
CAACTGCACTTAAAAGGTATGTCCTACCGATAAAGTTTCTGCCTGCCACAAAATATCAATCTTTGCCTTTCTTGACTGCCCGCGTGTAATAAATTCATCTTAATTTAAGCTCTTAATAAATTCATCTTAATTTAAGTTTTAGAACATTGAAACAAAGCTTCAGAGGCCGTCAACATCAGAGATTTTAGCCGGGCTGAAATTTAAGTCGATTATTTGCTGCAAATGATAAAGTTTTGCGAGATGAATTTTCTAAAGGGTGTCACGTAGCAGGACAGGGATTGCTGAGTTGGTTGTTTCCATGTGTAATTTGCACCTTGCTTTTCTCATTCAAATGTTTAGCGTAATAATTGTTTAATTGCCAGAACAAGCATGATTTTGGCAGCATACATATGCTCCCGGAGGTGAAAAATTTAAGAAAAACAGCTTACTGTGTTTACTACAGTAGCATTTGCCTCGAAAGCAAAGATCAACACGGGTTATGCTTGGGAGAACTAACAAGTGCTCGCAAAAGCAGATGCATTTTGCATTTCCCGCCATGTTGATAAATACAAAGTTTTTCCTCTGCGCATGCGTCCAAAATTTCAATCCGGCTAAATAATTTCATTTTCGCTTGCAAGGAAATTCTCAACCCGTTTCATCGAGCTGAAAGTCCCAGCCTGTTTGTTAAAAGCGGACTGAGATTTCAACCCGGTAAATAGAGCGAAAACTTTTATAACGTAATCGCAGCTTTGTTTCTGCATCATTTTGACCTAAACACTAAGCTGAACTTTCAGCTCGGCGAAAGTTACAACTGGGCTGAAATCTCTCATGTTACCGGCACCTCAATTTCATTTTGCTTTTGATTGATAGGGAGCTTAGAGCAAGTGCAATTCGCATGCAATCATCCAAAATCTTAATCAACCTCAGTTAAACTTCTTCTGCTTGGCAATTTTTCTAAACTTTACAGATGGTCGCAATATGAAGCAGCCTGGATAGAGGGTTCTTCATTTATTTAAGTGCAAAAATTTAGATGAAAAATATGAAAAGTATATGTGGCACGATTATTGTTAGATGTGAAAGTTTGATGGACAAAATTGGACATAAAAAAATTTGGATGTGGAAGTTATCCTGAAGGCTACGAAGCAGATAGTTACCACTGTTACAAGATATCCATGTCATGTTCGACCCAAAATTCGTTTTCAAACATTTGTATGCGAGTTTTGACATTCTTTTGGCAGGGACCAAACGATTATGTGGAGAGGGCGGTTGTGGTAGCTGCACTGTTGCTGTTGCGAAAGAGGACCCTGCAAAGCACCCTCAAGGCATACATGCAATCAATTCGGTAAATTTTCCATACAGTCATTCAGATGCATGACTAGTTTTCTCGGTCACGAAATAGCGTTTCAGTTTCAACCCCAGTCAACGGCTGTTATGAAGTGACAATGAAATACATTCATCCAATGGTGCAGAGCTGGCTAGGACTCAGGACTGGGGCGGGGCCTTCCTATACATTTTTATGAAATATATGATGCACTAGCTTCGTAAATGTATGTTATATTAGGCATCAAGGTAAATAATAGAAAAATAAGCACACTTTATTTTTGAATTAATAGCCCGATTTTTATTAAGTCTTTTAAAGCTTTTACCCTATCTCTTTACTTTAAAATTTCTAGTTTCAACAGGATCCTTGTTGATAGCAGTAACGTCTTTACTGAGAAGGTTATCCTGTATAAATATGGTATATTATTATTATCAGTATTTTTATTATTAAGCAGATAGCCAGTTATACACTACCTGTTACTAGAGAGGTGTATAATTGCAGATTTTAACTATACTTAATGAATTGGTGTTTCAAAAAAAGATTAAGGGCATCATTGGAAAGCTGCCTTGAGCGTTGCCTCTGCATCAAGAGGACGGAGGGGTGGAGTCGAAATATTGAAAACTAGGACCCGATAAAAGAGCATATAACGACGCAGAGGTTTGCTACCGCACAGTCTGTGACTTGCTTGCATCCCTATCATTCAATTCAGGGATCCCCCTAGTTACTTGTCCAGCTCTGCACGACTGCTGGCTGTTATCTTGCGAAATACTGCATAACGTCATTTCTCAACAAAAGCCCTGTACTCTCCTGCCTTAATTTTAGTGCATGTGTCCGATACTTTCTTTGGACGGATACCATATCATAACTGTGGAAGGCCTTGGAAGGTTGGTTCTCCTCCTATCTTTAATCATCTCTGTTAACTCTTGTTATGGAACGCTGTGCTTTGCTTGATGTCAATGTCGACTCAGTGTGTGCTACGCCTGTCTGGGACATTATCACAAGGTGCAAACTAGTGTGGGGAAGGGGAAAATATCAGCCAATATGATAAGTCTTAAGTTTCCCATTTAATTGACAGCATTGAATGCAGGGGAAATGGACGACGCTTTATCCATTTCATTGAAAGCTACTTTCATGTAGAAATCTCAGTATAAGCGCTTTCAACAAGTGCTTAATCGACCATAGTGCGGTTTTTGAGACCTGCTCTAAAATTCCCCTTTTCCTTAGAAGATTCGTGATCTGATGACAACTAAGTCAAAGAAATCTGCTGAATTTTTGGGAAATCAAGAAACTCATTCTAAGAAAAAAGTTCTTTTTGAACCGAGTGTTTTTCCCGCACACACAACCGATGATAAAAATGCAGTCATTAAATCGATGATAAAAATGCAAACAAGGCGCATCACGGTACACTGCTTTTAATAAAAAAAGACCACATTTTTCCTCCGATCAGCAAAAAAGATGGATTTCACGAGATTCAAAAGCGATTTGCTTCAAACTTTGCCAGCCAGTGCGGGTACTGCACACCAGGATTTGTCATGAATGGTTTCAGGTTTGCTTCTCTTTAGATACCGTACAACACATGCAGTTAGCTATATTTATGAAGGGGAATCATTTCTTCACTTTTGTGATTCATGAGTCACGAGAAATAACTTTTGCACATCTGAAAATTAGAACTTCTTCTTTCCGTTGATAAAGAAGAGGTCTGAAACTAATTAACACTTGGAAAATTATCTCGATGGTGTAGCCACTTTGAAAGCTCACCAGGTGCCCCAACACGTTTCCTAGAAGTGAGTTCAAAAATGTAAGAATTTCCCCAGAACTTTGCAAATACTTCCTTCGGCTTCAATTTTTTTGTCACTAATCAGGGCATTTTCAAAAATTTCCACTCCTGATTCCGTACAATCAGTGATTGCTTGGTTAGCTCTGTTTGTTCTGTATGCAGTAAAAGTAGCCAATGATGTCCAAACTTGCCAAATGTAATGCACAATGCACATTAATATTGCACAGTGGGAAAAATGAAACTGAATTCACTGTATCATCAGCTCAATAACCTTGCGTCCTAATTCTCCTTACCGTGAGCCAAGACTGGAATCATAATGTTTCATATGTAGTATTCTTGATTGCCACCACCATTGTCTCAATACTGTGGCTCAAGATACTAAATTTCTATCAATTTTCTCCCCCTTCTTTGCATTGCATATAAGATATAGGCTTACTTTAAATTCCTTTTCAAAACAGTCTTCTTGCAAGTGACTCACAAACCAAAACAAAAAGAGAAATAGAAGATTCGTTTGATGGGAATATTTGCCGATGTACAGGTATGACTTTGATGGATTTCATAGAATTGATTTTACCTTCAAAGCAAATGGCGTTAAGGCACTATCCTCGCCGTTTTTCTTCTTAAACATATTAGTTATTATGCCAGATGTTTTATGTCAGTAGTTGCTACCAAGTTAATGTAAAACCTTGACTATATAAATCAGTAAATAGTTATCCTTTGATATAAGAATTCACAGTTGATAAAGCTACTAGTGGCTGGCCTACTTCAATCTTGGAATGTATTGATAGGGTACAGACCAATCCTTGATGCCATGAAGTCATTTGCGAAAGAATGCGATCCGGTTGACATAGAGGTTTGTGAATCTCTGATCCTATATCATCAGAGTCAATTTTTGGCTGTTAAATGGTTACAGTTAAGAGAATGGTCTTCAGCAGCTTGATGCTATATGCACATTAGTGTGTTGGCTATAAGTGCCATTTCATGAAGCACTTCTTTTATTCCCATAGAAGTAGGAAGTCGTGTTATCATATTATAGGTAGCTTTGTCCCTAGTTCACATTTTCCTCAGTTTCATGACATTATCTTTGGCATTTGTTTGGGTATGATAAGAACTCAGCACATCTTTGATCTTGATGTATTACACAGGACATTCGAAGACTGAAGTCCTGCAAGAAGAATTGCTTGAAGCCGTGCCACAAGATAATTGTCAACCTGGCACAAGGCCCCGTAGCTTCGTCATGGTTGAGACCATCTTCGATGAACGAAGTGGCGTCACTATTGGAGAAACACAAAGGGAGAGCATTGAAGTTAATTGCAGGGAATACTGCAATTGGAGTGTTCAGAAATGAAAAACCGGTTTATGTGTACATTGATCTGAAGAATTTGCTTGAACTTACAAAGATCCAGGTAATACGCGTCTCGCTGCGTATAAATCGATGAAGAAGTAGCAAGTTTTTATATCCTCTAATGCATTAAGTGACTTTCCCACTCAATCATTACTTGATTTATCTGCTTAGCAGTTTACTAATTCATTGAATAGTTAAATCATACATTCTGCATATTTACCAGTTTCCTTCTACGCCCAGCTTTCCATCCCTCAAATGCTTGACTCATTAATTTTTCCATTTTCATTACTTTTTCTTAAGATTTATTCATTCATTCCTCAAATCAATCAATTATTTATTGATACATACGTTTAATCATTCGTTCATTTATTTATTCGTTCAGCTGTACTTACATTATTATTTTTTAAACTTTGCTCTTTTACTAAATGCTATTAAGGCTACAGCTACAAATCTTACTAAAAAGGTAGCTTTTATTTGGCTGGCTTACAGCAACTAACAGTAATATGAATGAAAAAAGAAACAATATAAGTTGTATTATCATCAATTACTATTTGTTAACTCATTAGTTCATTCATACTTCCGTTGGAGCTCATTGCATCTTAAATCAAAATTCCATCATTAGACTATGAGCCAAAGGATAGACAGGATATAATTTCGTATTTAACAAAATGCATCCAAAACGTTCATCAAAGCTCTCTTACGCAAAGTAGTAAATTATAGGATTGAATTGCTACTGCTGTTCTAAAAACCAGAATTGAAAAAAAGGTTTGGTAACAGGTTTGATAGCAGTTTGTAATTCTGATTCAGTTTTTTAGATATTGTTGCGATTCCATCTAGAAATTTGCACATCCTAGTTTCAATTTTCATGAAAAATTTGTGAAAGGAGTTTCTACATGACGAGACAAAAAGATGAATGAGTCAATTCTTTGTAGCAGTTTGAACTTGGGGAAGATTTCCTTCGATCTTATAAACTTCTGCCACATTTTATTGGAAGGGTCTCCGATACCTTTTTTGCATGTATCGATTTTGCAGAAGAATAGAATCTTGTGTCGCGTTTTTGCGTTACTTCTTCTTAATGGATTTTGGTCTCCTCATTTGAAATGCAGCTAATTATGACTTCTTCATTTTACACTTCATTAGTTGGCAGATAGATTCTTAGAGATTGGTGCCTCTGTAACTTTGACAGCCATGGTTAAATACTTTGAGGGAAATTCAGAGCGCTGTCATTCATTTCAAGTTTTGGCAGATCATATCAAAAAGGCAAGCGTGTGCTTTGATCAAGTTTTCTGCATTTTTAAGTTGCTATTGTTGCACTGTACTCCGTCTCATTGCATTACATAGCATTGCATTGTATTGCATTGCATATTATTGTATGACATTGTCTTGTATTTTGCTACCACTGTAACCATTAGAGTCTGTCAAGTTACAATCCAGGCAATGTATTCCTACAGTATTTCTGGCTTGCTTAAGGAGATTCATATCCTTAGCAAATGTATCAAAGCGATATAAAATATGTTAGCGCTATTAAAACGCTCTTGACATAAAAGATTTTCACCAAGTCTGAGCATCCAGTTTCTTCGCATCTTTCATTTGATCAAAATGCGAAATTAGGTTCTTAGATGTTGGTGGGACCTATATACTTAAACAAGCAATAGAATTGATATTGATTCAAATCTTTTTATTTGCTTGCTACAGTTATTATGAAATAATGCATGCTAGCATTGGCCTATTTCAGTTAAGAGCGTTTTACACCAGCTGCTGTTTTACAATGGGAAATTCTCTCTTCTTGCTAATACAATTTGGGCATTCTCTAATACCTCTCATAGGTCAGATGGTGCAAGTGGTGCTATTGAGGGAAGGATAGCAACTAATTTTCCGATTATGCATGTCTCTGCAATTACCATATGATGAGCTTGGCCTTGAGGATATCCTTCTTGTATCATTGGCAATGCTTGTAAGAATCAAACCAGAAATTGTCTGGACACCAAAAGCCTGATTAGCATTGTTCATAGAAGAGACGCTCTCTCTTAATCTGAGTACTGAAGTGGCCTGGTCAAATAAGGAGAAATGGGCCTACGTACCTTTTTCGGCTGAAGTCAGATTTTTAGCGAACTTTTTCTTTGTTTCTTATCTCATGTGCATCGCATCCTGATGACACAATATCAAAATACGAATTTTAAGCCTTGCAAACTGTAGTGATCTTTTAAAGAAATTTGATTGCATTTTGCAAGAAGAGTTCATTTTGGTGAGAATTTCCTCTGGTTACGTCAATAAACTTTCCATCTAGGCGTTAAAAAACGATTAGGTTAATTAAGTAGTAGCTCATATTACAAATTCTCGCTAAGCAGGAAAGACATTCAATTGAAGGAAGTGATGTCCATATCTTCTTTTTGTTCTATCCAGAATCTAACTAGCTTTTAAAAACATGTATAAAAAGGATTGAAGAAATGAACTCATTAAAATAATACGGAGCAATGGAGAGTAACGGAGGTCGCTACAGCAGAACTTTGAACGCGTCATACTGAAATCCTCTAAGCCAGTGGTCTTTTTTACGTGTAAAGACATTTTTACCCCTTTAAGAATTTTAATATGAAATTTCTTTAATTATTTCATTCCTAAGGTTGCAAATGTTCCCGTCAGAAATGTAAGTATTGGACTGGTGTTTTTCATGGCAAATTTTTAGATGATAATTCATCTGTATTGCTGCGGCTACCACTTTAACAAGTACCATTTTCTCTCCAGATCAATTCTATTTTACGATTTAAGTATCCATACAACATTTAGATGGTGAAATGATTTAATATTTGTACATTTTAATTTCAAATGTGTTCCTATAGCTGATTTGAAGAATAACCAAATTTACAGTAGACATTGTAGAAGCACGATTAAAAATGCTTGGGGTATTTTGCTATGAAAGCTTTTAATTTATTCAAGCCGATGGATGCTTTTGCAGTCATTTTCTATTTCCCTGATCTTTTTGCCATGCCATATCTAGATCCTCTGTGCAGTATATAAGGATTGACGCTGCATTTAAAAGTGTTACTATTGGTACTGATTTCTTCGGCCATGCACTTAGGATCTAACGAGGATCGATATTCTCTCTACAGTCTGCAACGTGGGCTGGTAATCTCATGATGAAACATGGACACCCCAATTTTCCATCGGACATCTTCTTAATTCTGGAAGCAGTTGAAGCAAAACTAAATATTGGTAGGTTTCAGTGGCAAGGACTTATACATTTTCAGTGGAGGGAGCTCATAAATCGCTTCTTGACAATGAATTCTAAGGGATCCGTCTTCAGCTTATGCACCACTCTAATCTTAGTTTAAGGATGACTTTGGATCGTTATATGATCACCTGCATCATTCTAATTGAGATAGTCTGAAACCCAGGGAGTAGTAGTTTTTGAATAACAATTCCTAAGTATACGGCAGCGGTACTGCAGTAGAACAAAATTCTTCGCTTAATCAATGATAGGGGACAATCCTTATTTTTCAGTGACGCATCATTCCGGTAAACCACTCTAAGTGTATCGTACCACAAGTCTCATCAATAACACTCTTTGGTATCTTCGAATTTCGATCCTTTCATTCTGCTTATCTTTGCTTTCGGATTGATGGTGTTTATCTTTTTCCTTTCGGGGCAGTAATTCTATCAACTTTCGTAGTTCTAGTTGCATCAACACTGCCTTTATAACAGTTTTGAAATAGCAAACTCTTATAAAAATGTCTTTTTTTCTGCATTCCGTTAAAGCCAAGTGGAAAGAAAAGGCTACTTTTAACACTCCTTTCGTTATTCTTTGCTCCATTAATTGGATTTGCAGGCTGCACAATGTTCATACAATTTCATCAAAATAGAATGCGCATTCACTTAAGTACTATTTAACTTTGAATCGTTTTTAAGTTGACAGCAATCTGAACATCAGCAGTCTTGGAATGCAGGAGTTCTTAACTTGCGATATGCATTCGAAGGTAAAGTTGATAAATCTCTACTGTGTGTTCTGGTGATTTCTTTTATACCCTATATCAATAATTCTTTCAGTATAGCTATTACTATCAATTATTGACATATCCTATCTTTGCCATCAAAGTATCAAGGTAGAGACAGTTGGCATAGGGATCAGAGCACTCGTCTCCTCTGCGGAAAATCACTGGATCAGCCCCACGTTCATTCGGGTTTCTGGAACCCCCGAACCAACCTGGAACCACCAGCTGTAAAGGAAAAATATAACACTGGGTTGATGTGCTGTGAGGCTATTAACTGGCGAGGCTATCAACTGGTGACGCTGCCCCAAAAGGCTGCTGCTTACGATAGCACCCTATTCTAAGGTGGTCTCCAACGCTTGCATCGAGTACATGACTGAACTTATCGTGTAACGTCATTGAAATTCTTCTCTGCTGAGACTAATTTTGAAAATATCAGTTTGTATTCAAACTTGTGGTGCCGTAGTGTAGCGGTAAAGCACGCAGACTCATAAAGAGGGGGTCATGAGTTTGATTCCTCCATACGTCACAATGTGAACGCCATTGATTCACTGATTGAACGTCACCTCATGAAATTCACTTCCCTAGAAAAAGCCCAGGGCCCTGTCTCTATCTCTGCTACGCTAGAAATCGAGTATGCAATGCAATATTCGAACTTATCAGCAGTCAACAAGGAATGCATTTTTTACAGCCAGCTTTTGCATATTCTTAACGTCATTGTTTCCTTTTAATATTCACAGGTCATACTTTCCATGAAATTGCCATTTGCACGTCCAGGTGAGGTTGTACGAACATACAAAGTTATGCCAAGGAAGCAGGTAACATTTTTCAACCTTTTAAAGACAGATATGTTCTTCCGCCTTAATTTTGTAACATCTTATAAAATGAAAAATTAGTTGCGCCTCTGTTTAAAAGGCTTTCAGAATCAAATAAAGATGCAACTTATGAGCAAATATATTCAATTTTTATCCACCGAATGATTTTAAGACTGCTTGTATTCAGCATGACTTTGAGATTTGGTAAAGGTGGTATCCATTACTTACGAAAGAAACTAGCAGGAGAGGAATCAAAGTCGAGTGAAAAATTAAAAAATATCTTGTCTTGTAGCAAACCTATGAAATACCAGAAATTTTATCTATCTAGAATTCATCAAATCAGCATTAAAAGGAAGCAAATATTTCATCTGGATGAAGAAGTTACTGAGATGCGGGATATTCTCATGAATTCGATTTGCCCTAGCATATTATGGGAAGATTTAGCGAGAATTCATGGGAAACTTATTTTTCTATTTACATGGCTTCCAAGAAGATTTTATGTTTTTTTCCAGAATTCTTACGCATATGTCCATGCTGGATTCAAATCCCATGTTGGTCACCAAAATCTTGTATTCCAACACAAGCCGATCATTTCCATTGGAGGAATGGGTTTAAAGCATGTATGATAGAATCATTAAAATTCTTTTCTACGATAAAAAAAGTCCATTCATATACCATTTTTCAAATGCAGTTAAGATTCTAAACCAGAATACATCTTAATGCTTTGAATATGTTCTGAGCATATTTTCTGCTTAGTAAGGGCCTAGTATTTAGTAGACTTTTGACTGGTGATTTTATGCTCTTTTTGTCAGTCCAGCATTTTATCCTTTGTTATGAAAGTAGCAATCTACAGACACTATGAACTGCATGAATTTACGATCAGTTTTCGTACGATCTCGGCAAGGTTACGGGGCAATCTAAGTGATCCTTTCTTGTCTCCCTCGATGATCTACGCTAATGCTATTTGTCTTCTCAAATATAGCTTAGATGTCAGCTCAGTATACTCTGATATGAATGTGTTGATTAACGTTTTGCATTTCAGGCCAGAGTGACAGATGTTGAAGAATTCTTAATTGGGAAAAGTCTTCGGGACTTGGCCACATTTCAAGGTATTTGTCTACCTAGCAAAAAAGTTAGTGCTATAGATAAAATAGTGGTACCAGACAGTGCCTATAAGTTTAAATGCGCAAATTTTGATACATATGATGTAGATTTGACTCCTGCTTGATTCACAAAAAAGAAAGTAGGGGCGTTGAAGGCAAAGGGAGACAACTCCTGGCAATCCACTTACTTAGGAAAAATTCAATGCCCTGTATCTACTTTATCTCTGTTATGCTCCATATCAAGAATGATGTGCCATAGTACCAGTATCTATTTCATTTGTTTGAAAGCTATTCCAAAATACAGTAGATTTGTTAACTTATGAAAATATACATTTGAGTTTTTCCAATGCTCTGCTTAAAAAGGACGAGCTTTCCGCTTTGTAGATGGATCGTCCATAGTATGCTGTATATTCCTTTGCAACATTAATAACAGATGTGGCTCTGCTGACACTTCAATCATAAATTTCCATTTACAGCCTTCAAATTCAAGGGTCTCGTTTCTTGATTTAGCTAGATCCAACTTTTAATAATTAATCATCTATTTAGTGTATGCTACTTTAATGTTTTACTGATGTCAATACTTAGAATTATACTTAAAAATTTGGTTAAAAATCAAAGAAAACATTGGCACGACGTCAGATGTAAGTTAGCACGTTTCTGTATCTATTTGTCGTGACGTCTCTTTATCCTGTCACAGACGCTGCGAAAATGATTGAGAGCTGCTTGGAGCCAAATCCAGACAACAAAATCGTTGACTTCAGCTACTGTAAAAATGTGGCAATCAATTTATTCTATAAGGTAACATGAAACCTTTTAATGTTATGATGAAGAAATTGACTGGGAAAGAGACCAAAGTTCAATACCATCATGTTTAGATTGACTTAGCTTTTAGTTTCTAGGTCAATCCTCTACTTAATGATCCGACTTAAGCGAACCTGGGGAGATTATATTATATTTCTAACTTCAATATGTTGTTTTCTTTGAACGCTTAAGGTGGACGATGTGATTCCTTACATGAGTCAATAGCATATGACGTTTGCTGGAGACCAAAAATCTAGATCAGCAAGTCTCCTTCACTCCATTATTACTAGATCGTACCCTTTGCATTGAATGCACAGTCTCTCGCTACAAATCTATCAGAGAATACCAATAGCAATTTTTACTACATTTTTTCTATAATTCCACCCTTAAGGAGTTCAGAATATTGAGTTCATTGCTCACTTTATCCTTTGGGTATTATTTAAACATTTCATAAAAATGTTGGTAAAGTCAATTATGTTTCGTCTGATATTCATCAATGTTTATTATCGTCAGAGCTCGTCACAGTTTATTGAAGCAATATTAAAGTTCTAGGCGAAGTGAAGCAATGTATTTATTGAAATTCATTAATCCAAAAATTATTTTTTGCGTTACTTTTCTTTGTTTTAAGCGTGTAAGATGCAGGCAGAAAGAGCCAATCTATACTGAAGTATGGCGTATTGTCAATCACATTAAACCATTATTGTTAAGATATTTCAACTTTTGCAGTTCTGCATTTTGCTAAGAGGCACGCAAATTTGCAAAAGCATCACAAGTGGAGGATTAGAATTCGAGAGGCCAGTTTCTTGTGGGAGGCAGTCATTTCACATCAAAAAAGATGCTGCACCCTTGAACCAACCAGTGGAAAGGATCGAAGCAAAGTTGCAGGTAGATATGTTAAGACAGCAGTTTTACTTGTCATAAAGGCATCCCATATTAGACACTATTCAAGACTAGAATGCAAAATCAATTATGATACAAAAAGGTGTAAAACTCTTATCATTTCTAGAAAATACATCTATTTGTTAATCAATTAAAGTTTAAATTTTAAACTATGTAAATTCCTCTTAATTTTCATGGCCAAGAGTAGGCCAAGGAATGCTTTTCAATGCCTTTTTGATGGGGTGAGTCAATCTTTGCTGTTAACTTGCCAGAAAGATATGATTAGCAGTCCTTTGAAAATATAAGGTGTAACAAAAGTCAGAATGATTTTAAATGGTTTTTTGAATGACGAGGTGAACTTACATTATAGTTTGCAATTAAATGGAGGGGAATTCTTTAACAGGCGTCTGGTGAAGCAATATTTACAATGGATTTACCATCACATCCTCGTGAAGTCTACGCCTCCTTTGTCTTGTCAGAGCAGGTAATAATTTGCCCGTTATTGCTTATGCTAGAAACGCACTGAATGTATTCCTGCTTTATCACAGTATTTAGAGATAGCTTCAAAGCTGTTCTCTAACGCAAGACAATTTTCAGTGAGAATGATGCAAAACAACTGGGTTTTTGTGATCTTGAATTTCCCTTATTACTCTTCTCGAAGACTACTCATTTTTCTATTTTCCAACGTCCTGCAACAATTCATGCCTTTACACGAGCAACTGTATTGGATGATTGGTGAAGTGCTGAATCTTCTTAGACATTGTACTTTGCGAGGTATGCAAACTGTAAAAAGGAGTGCACCAATATTCATCCCTATTGAAGACTAAAATGCTATTTTTGATTTAATGAAAAAATTCTCTTCTCCTAGGGTAACGCCAATCTATCCAGCATAGATGCAACAGATGCGATGGTAAGAATACAGAAGAGAATTTTCGCTCGTATTTTCTTCATTCATTGGTCATCCCGGTACTAATTATTCAATTATTCTTTGAACCATTAATTTGCTTTTCCATTCCTCCTTTTGAATAGATATTTACGTATCACTTCAAATTCATTTACTCGTTCATAATTTCAGTTTTCTTTCATTTTCTTTGTTTTGCAGCATTTTTGTAATCATAAACTCAGTTCATCAGACCCTGCACACAAGAATTTTGTTTGCATTTTTAGAAACAGCCTGGTTTCATTGGAATATTTTCTGAAAAAGACATTCCAGGAGTCAACAGATTTATGCATGGAAATATGCCTGGAGAGGTGTTATCTGCAAGATTTCCTCTTATTTTCAATGAATAAAAAGCATCTTGTATGCTTTCATTTACCTTCAAAAATTACTCTATTATCATTGAAATGTCCTTCCGTGGATCTTTAGAAGCCATGAGCAATTGCATGTGGTTTTGCCTAGACTACGATGCTTTGAAGGGTCCGCATAATAAAGTGGGAATCCTGACCACCTTTTGCCGAATGCAAGTTTTCTGATAGATGAAGGCAATTTATTTATCATAGATTCATCGGATTCAATCATTAAGTCAATCAAATTTTGTCTATAAGAGGTGGTTCATTCATGTTGAATATATTTGTTACTGAATTGCCTTTAACTTACTTTCAGATTTTTGCTACGAACCAAATACACTATGCAGGGCAGGTTGTGGCATTAGCAGTATCAGGTACTAGAGTTTCCTTTATTGCGATCTTTTTCTAGAGCACTCGTTGTGGGAGAGCCTGCTTTGAAGCACGCATTAATTGGAGTTGTTTAACAAAAGTGAATTGACGAGGAATGAAACAGACCTTCCATTCAATTTACTCGTTTTTCTGTGTAGATACTCAACGAAATGCTGAAAATATTGCCAAAATGGTGAAAGTCAACTACAATAATGTTTGCAAACCTATAACAACAATAGAGGATGCGATTGATATGAAGAGCTTTCACCCACCCAGATATGACGATTTTGCCATCGGAAACACTGAACGTATGTACTTCGATCTACCCTGTGCTATTTTGAATGGTACCTCTTACAATATGTAGTCTCATATCGTTCCGTAGCTCAGAAAAGAGTTAATGCTATGATCGTTATCCCTGGAAGAAAACTGTTGATTTTTAGACAATTTTGCTAGTATATAAGTGATTCTTCTGATGGTGTACGAGACTGAAAGTTGAATCTGCCCCTAACATGTGATTAACTTCACAATAAAATCTATCAAGCTTCTGCCGCAAAAGGATGTTATAGAAGATTTCAGAGACTTTACAAGGTGCATGGTGCCTGTTTACTCGGCATTCAACACTTCGGAAATGCGATATGTTTCATGAAACCTGCTACCCTTAGTCAAAGCAGAATATGTCATTCGCTGTGATAGCTGAGTTGCAGTGAAGGCAAACAAACAGAGCTCAATGTGCCCCTTTTCATCGAACTGTGAGGGATGATCTTTGTATTTGATTGAATATTTTTCCTATTCACATAATGTATTCCGGTAATCTTCTGCCCTACTATACTTACTTCATCTTACTTACCACATGTGGGTTTATCAGGATCTGGTAAATATTGCCAAAGCACCGTTCAGTACTTAAATCCATTCTTCGTTCGATTCTTACCTATCACTTGAAAAACAGATTTGACTTAACATTAGAGAAAGCCTTCTTGCCACTAGGTTGAGTGCAAGCATTTTATAATTGTGTATAGAAGATATATTTAATTTAGAGCTTCTAGAAGTAAGTAGAATATCTCTGTTAGGTATTAAGTTATGAAGCCAAGGTTTCATAGCCTCTCTGTAAGTGAAAATCTTATTTATTCGATGCCCTTTACAATTGCGTAATGTTCTTATTTTCAGTTGCCTTTGAGGAATCAGATTATGTCATCAGTGGCTCCATCAAAGCTGGTACACAACACCACTTTTACATGGAAGCGCAGGTGTTATTCTGCATTCCATAAAGATTGTCTTTTCTAATTATTTGAACTTCTGATGCTTGCATCGCATTTCTCGAGTACATTTTCCCACCTCTCTTTGTGAACGCTTAACCAGACTGACTCGATTTTCTATCCAGAGGAAAAAGTACCAAAATCAACTATTCTTGCACTTTCTACACCGTATTTCAAGATAAATATTAGGGCCCCCAGAAATTATGCCTATCGAGCAATGCCTTGGTCTATTTCTTTAATGGGAAAATACCTTCCAGAATTAATATCAAATGATTCCTGCATTAAGATAACAGAGAGCTGACGATTCTGCTCACTCTAAATGAAAACTAACCTCGTTGTGAGGCTCGATCAGCTTTCAATGTAATCTGTGGGTGGGCCAACACCGTACCACTAACCTGACATCACAAACGGCGTTTCTTCTCTTTCAAGCAGAAAGCATGCATACCTACTGACGCGTTGATGAAATAAAAATCGACTTACTTAGGTTTAACGAGTTCTTGAATGCTTTGTCCCACTTGCTAGGAAAAAGATCGAATTAATGAGCCAAAAACTCAATTTTGCGAAAATGGTAATCGGGAGTGGCTTTCTGAGGAATCGCAAGGAATTCAACAATGTACTTCTAGACTTTCTGGTGGTCGATTGCGTGTTATCTTGCTTCAGCATAAATGACAGTGGTTCACACTGCCGTACCGACATAATCTTTCAATACAGTATTTGCTACTTTTCTAGAACTGCTACATTCTAAAAGATGAACATGACTTGAAAGTCTTCAGCTCAACTCAGTGCACGAGAGATGTGCAAGCTACTGTTGCCAAAGCTCTTGGCATTAATGCCGCCAGGTAAGTACTTGCATACAAATGTCACGACCAGCATCGTTCAATGCTTCATCCGTTGTTTTAATATATCCGGCACGAGATTTATCATAAACTTACAAGACTTGTTGCTTGACAGATGACATGGAAATACCTGAATTTTCGTTTTAAAACTTTAGAGATGCAAAGAATTACCTTGATTTTGAAATCGACTTCATATGCAGCAAAAATGGAAAGCTGATGACTTCGCATTGAGTAACGCATAGATTAGTTCTGATTTTGACGAATAGCGAACAAATCATTATCAAGATCTTGTTCTTCAATTATGAAAAACAAGTTAACTCATAGGTAATCGCCATTGTGAACTTCCTTCTTAAAACATACATCGAAAGGCAATTAAGTGACGCAACACAGTTTACCGTGCAAAATAAAATGCAGTACCATACATCAGACTGCATTAGAATACAAGACAAGATAAAGCACAGCAATAGAGCGACATGCAATGAGATGCAGTGAATTAACGATTACGTTTTGCTATCCCTAATCAGAGTCAATGTTGAAGTGAACCGCGTCGGCGGTGCCTTCGGAGGCAAGTTTCAATACCCTGCAATGATTGCTGGAGCAGTTGCGGTTGCAGTGCACCATCTTGATAGGTAAGCTATCGACGCTGTCCTGCTTTGATACAGCTAAGACTTCCTAGGAAATGGCCAGTCATCAATGCCTTAATCCCCAACACAGGAGAGCAGTATTCTTATTAATCTTACAGCTAACTGCAAATGATTCAGCGCACCCAATCCGAAGCTCCAAGCTTAGGTGTCAGGATAGCTCAATAGTAAGATTCGTGCGCATTGATCCTATGGTCAGTGGTTTGAGTCCCTCCTCAGCTAAATTTTCACTCCGAATGAGGGGAGTCGCCAGCTCTCTGTAATTCCAGGCATAGGCATCACGAGGTGTGGTCACATCGAGAGAAAGGACCTGGACACTGCTTGATAAGCAAAAAGCTTCTCAGTCTCCAAATTTCTACCTTTGACACCTAGGTAGCATCGTGTATGTAAAAAAAGCTCCATGTATTTCCTTCTTTTTAATTTTTGTTATCATTCTTGTAATGATATCATAGTTGCATTGAAGTTCAGTAAAACGCTTGTTTTTCCAAAAATTTTTGCTTTCGCCCACAGAATCTTCATCCGTGAAGATTTAATTTGCAAGCAGCACAAACAACGAAGCGATTTTTTCTAACTTGCTCTTTTGTAGTTTTTTGTTAGGACCTCTGTTCATACCTCCCACAGCTACCTTGTACTGGCCACTACCATGAAATTTTGCAGCAGACATTGGCAGCATCTAATAATGGTATGAGTGAAAGTCCAGCTGGATTAAGGCCAAAGCTTAAGGAGTACAATGTGTACTATCTTGCGCAAATACTTTAGTAACCAGCGACTGCTTTTTTCACTCCAAAAATGCGTGAGTGCCATCGAGAAATCTTAGATCAAATTTTTCTGCTAACCCTTTAACAAGGCCCAATTTTTATCACGCGATGAGGTTGCATTAACTAAGTGTTGTGGCTGGTGAACACCCATGCCAAGAAGCACAAGCCAGCTTGAAAGCAACACATCATGACACTAAATAGATCCGTCGCAATCCTATTCGATCTTGTTTAAAATATGAATGGCTCATTAGTGTCCATACGGTCTATTAATGTCTAGGAAACACTGTTTTACTAAGTAGCAAAGTAGCAATAAAGCTTTGATGCAGTGGATTTCATTTTTTTGAAAGGCCCGTCAGAGCATTAATGACACTTGATGACAATTTGAAAGCAATTGGAAAGCGATGTCCAATGATTCACAATTACCGGGTAGGTTGGCTCTCATAGCTAATTCTACACGTGCAGCTGTGTTTAAGAAAAGAATTTGGGAATTCGGCAGCTAGTGCTTCAAAGATTCCAAGAACCCAACAGAGGGCACAATCCCGTCAACTTTTAGGTCTTCCCTCAAGTTCAGCTTCACTGCAATAGCATTGTATGTAACGAAAAGAGAAGACTTGAGATACAACTGAATATATATAAGCATCTGAACATTCAATAATGACTGGCATCTGAAGGCTACAGCTTGAAAATTCTGTTCAGAAATAATCATTTTAGCTACTTCCCGAAAGGATTACTCAGTAACCACTTTGCCCGATTGCAATCTCTATTCGCAGTGGCTCTCGGTAAACTTTGGGCTTCCTTTGTTTTTTAAAAAGAGAAGAACGGCCAGTTTTGTGCTACTGCAAGGACATGTCAGCTCATTGGTACATCTGGATGAAGAACAAGGATAACCCTCTTTAACATAGTTTCTTGATATACTCCCTTCTTTCTTCCCGTACTACGTGGAGTGATATGCAGTGAATGAGTGTCACAAAAATTCATTGGTGACAAATAAATAACATTGATTCAATTTGGAAGTACCATTTTCTATCTTTTCAAGTCAATTGATATTTTATGCCTTGCTTTGCTGCAATCATCGCAAAACTTCCGTATTTTTCAAGGCCTAATTGTAAAAATGCTGCATATTTCACTCTGTCCATGCATCCATCTTCAAATCCAGCCAACTTCCTTCATAGGTTGGCTTCACCAAAGAAGGCAAGCTCAAGGCAATTCACGTCGATGTATTCAGTGATGTTGGCTGTTATTCTAATTGTATGGATAGTAGACGAGCTCAACTGTACATGGATAATGGTATGTTCAGTAGAAAAATCCACTGTCACTAACTGCAAAGGGCTTTGCTAAAACTCTGTACGATAATCTTTCCATTGAATGATTGGTATAGAAAGGGATTGCATGCCACAACGATTTCCTTTAGTATTTGCTTTTGTGCTTTCACGGATATTTGTCTTAGTCTTGATTCTACCTTCAGCGCTTGCTCTATTCTAAGTACAAGCCCAAGTCCTGGCTGTAGAAGTAAGTAGCACTAGTCTTAGTTTTAACCTTTTCCTAACATTATTCTTAGCCTTGCGGCAAAGCCTTGAATACTAGCTTTGTAAAAAGTTATTAATAGGCTCCTTGAACATGTCTTTCCACTAAAGCCAATCAAAAGGTGATTCTCAATTTCTATTGTAATTCGGCGCGCCGGTGGACCAGCTTTCACTGAAAATTTACATCATGTTTGATATACTTGTGTCTTTCTTATTCCAGCCTATTACTGTCCGAACTGGAAAGTAACTGTCACTGAGTGCAAGACAAACACTCCATTCAATACATTCTTTAGAGGTCCTGGTAAGTACTTTCGTAGGCTAGAAAATCTCCCGTAACAATCCGTGTATTATTTGGTTTCACAACGGTAGCAGCTTAGCCAAGAGTAGTTTTCGTGCTGAATAAAAATGATGCACGTTACGCTTTCCTGTTTAACACCACCGGTTGGCACATACATGATAACAATCCTGCAATAATGTCAGATCGAAAGCTTCATATAGCATGATTCCTTGTATCTATTGCAGCATTTGCTGTGCTAATACTGTTGCCCAAAGACAAAGAAATTCCCTCAAGTGATTATTATCATTACCATTATTATTGTCATCATTATAAGTTTCTTTGTAGTGGGCATTTAACCTAGAGCTAAAATTACTGCCAACTTACGTCTACTTAAAATAAAAGGAACTTATATAGAATTATATTTAATAAAGATTTAATGATTACGTCCAAAGTAAAATCTAATTGATTTAGCAATATAGTGATACCTATTTCCATATGAAATACATATTTCAAACTAAATTAGTTAATGAACCCAACTGGTGCATCATAATGGACAGCTGCAATTGTCGCCTTTCCATTTATTTATTCAAATTTTTGAAGATGGAAGAAGTATCCATTGACACTTAAACGTCATTTTAGAGTCCATGCCACCGTTAAAATCGTAAGTGAGCAATACTTTCTATCTTAAACAGAGTTATGCGGGCTTCAGGCATCTGTAAAATACTCCAGTTGCGAAGATGATCAGCATGATCCTTTCAATGAAGATCTCAGTTATAAAGCTTGTGTGATTTTCCATGTAATTTGCAGATCTCTGTCATTAGCAACAGGATGAAAGCGAAGATTACGTAAAAATGATGCTACCATCGATTTGGCACGATTTGAATTCATTTCACTTTATGTTAAACGCCATAACGGTCAACCATTTTCATCCGTACAACCTTAAGCGATTCAACGAAATCTTTTAAAACCATGTAAAGCTACGACCTTGCATTTGGATTCCAACTGAGATTATTTGCATATTTTCAAAGGAAATATTCAGAGTGTGGTTGTGATGGAGGAAGTCATGGATCAAATCGCGACAATTCTCGGCAACAAAACTCCTGATCAAATAAAAGAGATCAACTTTTATAAGAGCGGTCAGGTGAACCTTTATAAATCAATGTCATCATGCATACATATGCTTCTAATGTGTAGCGCCATCATTCATCAATACACATCCCCGATATTTTGCTCACAGTTAGAAAGCACTGACATACCGAAGAGACATCTGCAATAAGTAGCACTCCTATGCAAGATGCAATGAGGTTGAGGGCTGTATGCAATTTGTCTTATGCGTCCAATTGAATGATGTTGTAAGATAAAGGCAGTTGACTGGAAGTTCTATCTATCTTTCAATCTTGATCCTGTCAAAGTTTAGTATGGACGGTGAAGCAGATTTTTCTTGCAATAGGGCGCTGTACCCCGTGAGCTTCCTAAGTCTATAGAAGGCCATCCATGCGAGATTTTCTTTACTTATCCTGCCTTGATCTGTTCCTAACTTCTATCTTCGCCATTATTTCACAGTACAACTTTGCTGGCTGCAAACTCGTTAACTGCTTGCTGCAAGATGTATGGCAAGGTAAAGAAAGCTTTGTTGATATCATATGTAGCTACAAATATAAGCTTCATTCTTGTAGACGACATTCACTTGCATATCGTAAAATGTAAAATACAAGGAATGTACTTAAGGCGTGATGAAGCCTCTCTTTAAGAACTTTGCATTCTGCTTTGGTTATGTGGGAAATTATTAATAACGAGAGATAACTAGATCTTCACATGCCTTTAATGGATGCATCACTGTGCACAGAGATTGAGGTTTTTTCAATTTAAGTTCAGAAAACTCCTTCCTCAGACATCTCTGCACCGATGCCTCAAAACGGCAATATGCAGTTTGAACAAGCTCAAAACAGGTTGAAGTACCTCAAACACTGTAAGACACTATGAAACACTAGGTAACGCATCTGAGATGTTTCGAAACAGTTCGGAGCTGCTATTTTAAAAGCCTACACAAGTAGCATGTAAAGGCTTCAAGATTTCAAAATATTTAGACACAGTTCAAAAAAGTACGATAAAAGGCCGCATAATGATTTGGTCTTCTATTGGAGGAGTCTCTTAGTCATTATGCTCATTCCAGTTTGTAGTGTCATATGATGCGTCATAGTATAGCTGACACGCACTGTATGCAAGTCAATTAGGTGGCACGTTAAAGTCTTTTAATGACAAGAATGATAATGTTTGACTTCGGTATCGAAGTTGTCAATCTTCAAAAGAACTCTGCAAGGCAAAATATACAGAGCTTCAAAGGAATCACAGTAGCGCAGGAAAATATAGGATGCGGTCAATCTAAAAAACGATGTAAAATTGCATTGAAGAATTCTTTTCTACATCCATTAGCATCCAAAACTTCATTCATCAGGGTCGAAAGAAGCTAAAAAAGTGTGTTAAGATATTTGTTTAAAACGCTTAAGTAATAGAAATTAGAAACGGTAGAGTTTTGTTTATCGAGAAAACCGATGAATCAGAAGTTAAGATAAAATCAAGAGAAAGGCAAAGCCAATATGTCTAGTGGACATTGTCCACACATCGAACAGTGACCAATGCGACTGGGAGTACAACATGGGTCAAAGGGACTACGTACGTCTATTGAGGTGCAGCTCACGACAAAATAAATAGGCCCGATCACATTTTTTCTGTGATTTCAATGTGGCAAAAAACCAGATTATGGTTTATTTGACTGCATGTACCAATATTCTTATATCGAAGATCTATTCTAGTAAATTTTGTTGGGAAATCATAAAGCATGGCGAAAATGCCGCTATCACTAAAGAATTGCTGACCAATCGGCTGTTGCTGTGGTGGTATGTATGAAAAACGTTCCTGTACATCAGGAACCATTCCCTTACTTCTCTGACGAAATTTCGTAACCCCCGTCGCTTGTTTAAGTAAAGCTTTCCAGGAAATTACTTACGTCTCTTTGCGTATTTATTTTTCCAGAAGCAAAAAGCAAATCTGAATATGAAGAAAACCGGGTAGAGATCGCTAAGTTTAACCAGGTAATTAACAAAGAGAAGCAATTCTGCGTTAACGCTGGAAGTTGCCAAGCTAGTAGACAACAGATTTGGCGGCACAGCACACAACTTGATCAAATTTTTATTACTACCCAAAGCGCTTCCTTAAATCCAGTAAAAGGGCAGAAAAGACTCTATTCTAAAATAATGAATTGAAGTTTGAAAGACGAAGTAACCTAGAATCTACTTAACGGATATCAAAAGTTCTTTACTTGAAGTCCCCTAGTTGCTATATCTAGCTTACTGAGAGATGCAACATGTGCGGTGTTTTGATCGAATCTCACACCTAGAGAATAAAGGCACTTGCTCAATACTAATTATTCATCTAGTGATATGGACGTCTCAGGCATAAGCCAGATGAGTGCGATTTTGAGATTCATGTATTGATAATGGGGCTTTTTTAAATGAGAACGTGTCAGTCCTTATAAGAATGCGACTTGAAGAGTTGATGGTGAAATCAATAAATATCCATGCTGCTCTTGTCTTGTCTAAAGGTCTTGATTAACTAGCTACCTCTCATTTCGGAATTTTTTACAAGCCTTTGAAAATTTTCATTCCATTGCATTTTCTGTAATTGTATTTCAGAAAAATCGATGGAGGAAACGGGGTATTTCTATAATGCCATTGAAGTATGATCACCATTATCAATCATTCAATTTTTCTGCCCTCGTTTCGATTTATTACGCCGATGGCACGGTCGCTATCTCACATGGAGGGATCGAGATGGGACAAGGAATTCATACCAGGGTCAGTATAGCTATAATTGCTAATTTACCAACACGACAATATCTTGAAAAAAAGCTAATAGGCGGCACTCGCAGCTTGCATGAGATAGGAACTGATGACTGAGTTGCATACTCTTCTCCAAGATTCTCTTGGCAGTTGACCGGCGAGAGTTAAACTGTGCTAAAATATACTACCAGCTGCTTTGTAGACAAAGGCTCTGAGCTAAGGAGCAACCTTGTTCCATTATTTTGAAGCTGCAATTTTACATTGAATAACGGAATAAAAGTAAAAATCCCATTTCAACACGTCTATGAAACACGCGAAACATCTGAACATTCCAGTTAGTAAGTTTTTAGGGTTTCTCTCATTTCCTTTAAGATATTTCTACCCGTTTAATGGATGATACCGTAGGATGCTTCTTTGAGGCCCTAAATATTCGAGAGCTTTCGGGCTTTATCTTACCATAGCAGTAGTCTATCGAACAATCAGTCCTATTTTTCTTGTAGATACGAACGTTTGCTGCAGCTAAGCTTGGAATCCCGGTGGACTGGGTCTCAATAAAACCGACGACCACAATTGCATCCGCAAACTGTTAAGTACCTCCATATTATTTCAAGCAATTCCACTGTTGCAAGGCCTCTTTCTTGCCTTCAAGAAGTTCAGTAAGTCATTAAGAAGAAGCACTAATAATGTGAATTGAGATTCATTTAATGAACCTACTTTAATTCCAGTCAGTGCACTTAGTCTGCCAGTAAATCTGGAAGTTTGATCAGTATGTTGATGTCTATTGTGCAGTCCGTGTAGTGCACGCGCGTAAATGTGTGCATGTAAATCCACACCAATGCTTAGGCCACATGATTTGTTCCAACTCTGCAGAAATAATAGGTACTATATCAGTTGGATCAACTGTATGTAAATAATCATTATATTGTGTCCCTTTTCAAATCTGAATGTCTAATACTGGATTTTGTGATATTTCAATGCAGCGATTGAAACAGGTGCAAGTGTAACATCCGAGATGAATTGCTTGGTACGATGTGTTCGTTTCTATAACACCAAATATTATAATTTATCTCTGATTCTCCACCCATGAAAAACAGCATTTTGCTCTTGCGACGAGCCGCTCTGGGGTAGTTTTTCCATGAAGACTAGTGTCAAAAATTAGGCTGAAGCAAGTGCAAACTAAAAACTAGAAAGGCCAAGAATTGGAAACTATATCTTTAGCAAGCTCCACAATAGTGTAAGGAGGATCTACGGCTTTGTATGTAATAGTCGTAGAATGTTTCCCCCGCTGGTAAGTTAACTCTGGTTGGAAATAGATTTTGTACGAGCTTTCGAAGACATTGACTTTGAATAAATGGGCAAAAGTTTATTGTAAAAGGATGGCATTAAAAATTCTGCTCATTATTCTTAGATAGAACCAATTAAGCGGAAAATAAGCTGATCCTTTACTTTGTATTATTGGCAAGGGAAGACTTTTAGTATTTGCAGCAGAATGAAAAATTTATAGCGATGTGGACGGCGAGAAACATTTCTCTGAACGCAACACATTTGAAGCACTGTTTTGCTTACTTTACCCCCAATCATTTCATTTCAGCGTCATTCTTTTCAACATCGGGCACATCATTCTTGCTTTCTTTAGGCTGTGCACCAATGCTGTGAGACGCTATTGGAAAGAATTGAGCCCATCCGAAGGAGACTTCCAAATGCCTCGTGGAAAGAATGGATCCATGAATGTGAGAGACTCCGCATTGATCTTGTGGCCACGTCAATGTGAGTAGTCAATAATGTTAGTAGCAATGCCTAATAAGAATGAGGCTACAGTGCAATTTTTCGGGAACATCATCTCAAAATCAATAGTCCCATAGAGTTGAATCAGACTGCAACGCTCTTGCTTGAAATTCAAGTCTCTAAAACACTTAACACAAATCTCTATGCGGCAGAATGTTAAGCCGTAAATTTGCCTTCAAATAGCAATTCTAGCATCTATTATCTTTGACTAATCAAAGAGATGCTGTTTTTTTAGATGGATAATTTACACGTAGCAATATTTTCCATCTGGAGGTAAGGATTGGTTTGAATTTTAAGGCGGCAGAAAGCGCGCCCATTAAAGTCATTTTCCTATCGTTATATTGACCGACATAATTGGGTTGAATTCATCTATGTCAGTAATGGAAAAATCCGGATACAGTACCTCAGGAAAAAATCCATTCCTAACCCTACTTGTAAATTTTCTCACAAAGGTTTACCGATAGAAAGCCCTACATATACAGTACGTACGGAGCGACGTGTTCATCTGTCGAGATTGATGTGCTAACTGGAGAAATGCATGTCCTTCGTTCCGACATTGTGTATGATTGCGGTGAAAGGTTAGTGTCTCTATTGGTCGCCACCGGGAACTCAGGTGTCACAACCAGCATTTTTAGTTACAGTTAACGCAGTTTAACCATAGCGATAATGGCAATGACGTAAAAAATTATTGGGCCGGCTGAATCTTGTTTTACAGTGCACTGCTGGGTATACAAAATGATGCAGCATCAGCGTCGCACCAGTATTTCTCTTTCGCTACCTTTTGCACCTAATGTCTCTGTCATTATGTGAATCCACTTGTGAATCCTGTTTGAAGTCGATTTTCTAACCGCTTTTCTTCGACTGTATATTCTTACCAGTAACAAAATTGACCTTGCTCGATCTCTGCTAGAAGACAGCAAACAATTTTGCCATTTTCAGCTGCAAGCAATATTTAAACATTTTTTTAATCATCTAGTGCATTATTTTTTCCTGGTTTATAACGAAAATTTTAACAGTAAATCGTCTGAGTGAAATTATTTGTACCACAGCATCAATCAAGGCATAGATATTGGCCAGGTTGAAGGAGCTTTTGTGCAAGGGATGGGATATTTTTTGTCCGAGAAAGTGTCTTACGACTCTGAGACTGGTGTGCAGTTAACAACAAATACATGGGTAGGCACGAGGTCTTTATAATCTGATCGTTTCTGATTCATTTTTTCGTTCCAGTATTGTTCAATTTTTGCTTCGCTTCTCTTCTCTGCTCTAGAAATCGCATTTTTGTGTATGAAATTCTTGAAGAATGTCTTTATAGGAATATAAACCACCAATGTCAAAAGACATTCCTATTGACTTGCGAGTACATTTGCTGCAACAAGATGTGAACCCAATTGGAGTCGTTCGATCAAAAGGTGTGCAATTTCTGATGATCTGTAGAATTTCTTTAGCCTTAAAGATGATATATCAAGCGACTTTTTGTTTGCAAAGGCAAATATCAAGTTAATCAGTCTGAGACTGAAGGCATTTGTGCACCCATTTTCTTGTTCTTATAAATTTTCTATGAAATTGTCAGCATGCATATGTAATGAGATTATAGTTAGATTACTTAGATGTCTAATCGAAAGCTGCATTATTAGAAGTTCGACTCCTACCTTTAGCAAAGCTTCTATCTGGTTAAGGAGATTTTCCTCTTGGTTGAGACTGAAGTTCACATCGAAAACAGAACCATGATGCTCTTATGGGAGCATTTGATTCTGCGCTCTTAAATATTGCCTCCTATAGAAGCCACTGTTTTGAATTTTTGCCATTTTGTGTAGCATTGAACGCCATTGTTATTTTGTCTCTCGCCACATGCAACGGTTTTATTTTCAAATACATACATAACTGGGTCTCTTCCGGATTAGCAATCATTTTGAAGAATTCATGTGTAAGTTTTTGGTGTAACTTTTTATCAGTAAACGTGCCTCAAATGCTTTCACTCTCTTTTGTCCCAGCCGTCGGTGAGCCTGCATTGTGCATGGCTGCTTCGTGCTTATTTGCTGCTAAAGATGCCATCAAGGCAGCAAGAAAAGAAGCAAATTTTTGCTTAGGTAGATATTTTTACTGTCATCCAAATCAATTTATGAACAGCTGCTGGTGTTGATGATGAACTGCTTGGGATGGATTTATCTTTTCTGCAGTCTTCATCGCTTTTTACTTTCAGTTTTGAAAAAGTTGCTCTCGCTTGCTTTTGTTGAGTTTCATTTGTTTGGGAATGACTCCAATAGTGGCCTATAGCAGCGTCTCAAGAAAGGAAGAAGAAAAGGCTGCGATTGGAGGGAGATGAAGTCAAAGGCGTTGCTTTGGAAATTGAAAGAAGACAAATCATAGGATTGCGGGAAGGAAAAGGAAGGAAAGACATTTTTCATGGACCGCTAGTTCTTGGAAGAAATCATTATCTTTGGAATAGAGTTCAACGATGTGGATCAACTAATGAACTTTGGAAAATATATGAGCTAGTCGAGTATCTGATGGATCTGGCACGTACGTCCCAGGGGGCTACGTGTAATATTCTGGATCTCCTGGTAGATCATGGAAAGAGAAGAGCCATTAAATCGAAGCAAAATGACATGAAGACTTTGTCCTGATTTTCACTAACCGGGTTGCGATGCTAGCTTAGCACCGTACTCCTCCACATTATCCTATATCTAACATGGCGATGTTGCAATGCAAAGTATTAATCAAAGGTTATAAGATTTACTAGAACAGCAATTTTCTAAAACTTAGTTAAGGCTGCAATTTATTCAACAACATTCCTACATGTCTGGCAACTAAACCTTTGGATAGGTTGCAAAAAAAATCTCGTGAAAAGGGTATAGGGATGTTTGTATTTTATTTCACTTTTCTGTCAATCAAGAATGTGCATAAGAACAATAATAATAATAATAACGATTTTTTTAACAGGATAAAAACTTCAACAGTTACAAAATTGCTGCTATCAATGTTTGTCCTGTAAAAAGAAAGGTGCTTAAAAATAAAACATGAATGCATTACAATTGCATGTCTAACGAGCAGTTTTATATTATCAGCATGTTAAAATCTTATACAAATGCAATGTTAAAAACCTACCTAAAAGCAGATAAATTGTGAGACATGCTTGTAATAAAAGTATTGAAATAAATGTATTAATTGTCGTACACAAAATAAGTTGTCAGACATCATATTCTAAGAAGTTAGAATCTTGTAATGATGCAGTGCCCGTTTTAGATTGGAGGCTAACCAACGAAGCACGTTGAATGCAAATTGATGTTTTGCTTTGAAATTGTACTACTAATTTGAATTTAGGGTGTCGGCAAAAGTATGTAATTGATGAATACAGGGCAACTGGTTAAACTATATTGTGGTTCATCGTTACCTCATTTTTTAACAGATGCACCAGCAACAATTGAGAAGATACAAAAGTTCTGTCAAGTGAAGAGGGATCAACTGACATTCAGAGACTCATTTGGGTCGTCTCCTTCCAGATGAAAAGGTTGCTTTGCAGGAAGACTCACTCTACCACCACAGTATTACTTCTTATGACTATTCTACTCATAAAAAGACTATTTGCATTTTTATCATATTTTTTAGCACTTAGCATTAAAAATTGCATCTTAAAATGGAAAGTTGCATTTTTATTGACAACTTTTTTGGGGGCTTTTTGTACGAGCATATAGCCAGAAACAGATTGGATCCAGATTACATAGGGGCGAGCATTTCATAACATGCAACAATAAGTGCGAGGACCATTACGATGTTGGGAGGACTGAAATCCTTCCCCTGAATGAATAAGTAAGGAAAAGATACTATTCTCTCAACGTTATATTGCCATTTTATGAATAAAGCATAGTGATAATGAAACTTTTGAATATAATATCCATCTTTGAATTGAATAAGTATGGTAAGATGGATATACGATTTCGAGCGTAACAGAAACCAGAGACAGGGATCTCAGTTTTTTGAAGGAAAGTTGATTTCGTGAAATGGATTCCTGCTGTCTTCCTCATCAATGTTGCTTTGTTGTGACATGTATAGGATTCGAACCCACAAACTTTGCTTTATGAGTCCACACGCTGAACTTCTTCACCAAGGTAACACAGCTCGCCGAAATCTCCCGGTCTCATCTGTCTTCTCAAACTCTCTCATTATCCACCTGCATCTCCTGCTTTCAAAATATTCCCTCAATCCCCAGCTGATCCCAATTGTTCCAACGCTTCTAAGGTAGTGACAAAGTCGACCTAATTTTTGCAGATGTCAGATGATTTTCAGAAAGATCACCAGAAGCTCAACCCACGGACATATATTCCAAATTTCACTCCTAAATTCACGAACCCAATCTCATAAATAATCATTCATTCCAAAATGTGCAATTCATGGAACGCCTTTCTTTTCCTTTCCATAATCCTACAACTGATCATCTTTCAAATATAAAATCAGTACACTTGATTTGATCTCCTTCTCTTCGTGGGATTCCTCTTTCTTCTTCTCTCGGTGCTTTGTCACTTGTCACCGGGGTCTTCCCCAACATAATATAAAAGAAGGAAGAAAATCATGAATATTAATACTGTGTTATATGTTCATGGATATAGGTAGCAGTCAAAAATGGATCTGCACCTGTTCCCAGGAATTATAACTGATAGCCACTTTTGGCTCAGACTGAAGAGTTTATTGACATTGTTGTTATGGCTATCATTTATCAGCATAAGCCGGATTCAGCCTGCACTGTAAAAACAACAAATAGGAGGTCTAAGGAAACTGAAACTGCCTGTCTGAAATCTAGAGAAAAATCAACTAAGTTTTTTCTGAGAAACATTTCCGCCAGCTTTTCCAATCCTTCCCATTTTACATTTCTCCCTATTTTCACACCCCCTTTCTTCAATTTCCCCGTAATGACAATTGGATTGCTATAGTTTTATGGCTATATGAATTATGAAAAGTCCCACCCAAAACAAAAGCCTCGAATTGCTTGCCATTATCTCCCCCGCACTCACTTCTGCCATGGCATTTTTAAGTCATTTTCAATACGGGGGCAAGATTGCGAAGGGGCACCAATTTTAGGAGAGGTGGCACAATAAATTATTTGGGACAAAAGTCCCTTCGGGAAACAATATTCAAATACTTAGTGATTGAAATTGGTTAAACATTTCATTTTCTTCATCCTCTCCCTTTGATTCTTCGACCTTTTACCTTTTACGTAAGATGGGTCCTCAACTGTGGGGGCATTTTCGCCTCACTACGATCGAAAGCATTGGGCCTGCAGGGGCAAATTCCCGATTGGTCACTTCCAGTTTGACTGAGCATTGATTGAGTGACGGTTCACTGATCATTTTTTTTTCATCGAGTCTTTCCCTTCAATGTGCTTTGAGGGAAAGTGGTTGCAGAATCGGTTACGAGCCGACCAAAATGAGTCGAGATCACTTTTGGCGGTCGATATCCAGGGACACCAACGTGGAGGTTTCTGCATTGTCCCCCACTGGTCATTGAGTTGTTAAATGAGGCGTGTCGCAGGAAACATGGCCGAGGAAAACCAGGACAACATAGACGCTCGTAAGAAAGCGGGGGAATTTGTGAGGATCAAGGCTGCATTTAGAGACAGAGTTGGTGCATGTGATGGCAAATACCCCGTAGAAGCCAGTAGATACCATCTATATGTTGCTTATAACTGTCCCTGGTGTCATCGAGTCATTCTGACGCGATCTTTCCTTGGCCTGCAAGATGCAATTTCCATGGATGTTTGCTTCCCGAACAGGACTGACGAAAAACACGAGCAAGGCGGAGGATATTGGCAATTTTTGCCACAAGGAGCGGATTGGCCTACTGGTGAAAGGGTATCTTGATCTTTATACTTTTTTCATAATGTTTACAGACAATTGTACTGTATCGTGCAAGTATAGGTTTTTTAATACTGCCTTCGAAGTGCTAAAAAGGCTGCGTCATGCAGTGGAGAGAAGCTTTGGAAAGTACCTTGCTTAGGAGGTTGAATTTTAAGCCACGGTATAGAGAGGTAGGGTGGCCATTTCTTGTCCTCGTCGCACTTAACCCCCGTCATAACGCTGGATGAAGAGACGGCTTCCTATAGCATGATCTTACCCTTGCATGCATTTGCTCTAACCACAGCGCTTACCACCTCTAATGTTAGCTGATTAAAAATGATTGGTGAATGGATCCCTGTTTTTATCTATATTGGGTTAACAGAAAAGATTAGCAGGCGAGTTATTCTAATCAGTCTGCCAGTATCGATCCATATCATTGCAGTTGACATTTGAAATCCAATTCATATGGAGCACTAAAGTATTTTGGAAATTCTATGTATGAAGATATTTTTACTTTATGCGCAGATTCAATATGATAGCTGTACAAATGATACTGTCAATGGCAAAAGCACTGTTGTGGAAATCTACAGATTGGTTGGTGCAGACTTGTCATTATCAAGGCCTAGCGTACCTGTCCTGTTTGACAAGAAGACAAAGACAATCATCAGCAATGAAAGTGCTGAAATAATTGAAATGTTTGCCACCTCCTTCTTGCCTCTTGCCAAGAACCCTGTCAATCTTATGCCAACGGATTTGAAGGATAAGATGGATCAATGCAATGAGTGGATTTACCATCAAATCAATAATGGAGCCTACAAAGCTGGTTTTTCATCGTCACAGAAAGCTTATGAAAAGGCATTTGATGATTACTTTGCTGCACTTGAAGACCTGGATGCAATGCTTGCTACTACTAAATATGTCTGTGGTGACCGAATAACCATCACTGACCTACGCCTCTTTCCTACCATCTTCCGTCATGACCCTATTTACTATATGAGAATGAAACTAAATCATAAATACATAAAAGATTATCCCAATCTTTGGAGATGGCTCTGTCACATGTATGGAATGCAAGCTATTAGAGATGAATGTCCACTTGATCAAATGAAGCAAGGATATTTTGGGAATTCATGGAACAAGGTCATTCCCACAGGGCCAATAGCATACCTAGAAGATCTAATGAAGGCTTGAGTGCCTTGTCTCTGATAAACAGAATTTTTCTTAACTGAATGTTAAAAATACTTAGGCATATATTTATCCTGCACCAACTGCTGCACATTCAAGCCAATGAACTGCTGATTAAGTATACTCTTGCATGATATCTATATTTTGTATTTAGATGGCCGTCACCTTTGGCCATTCTGGTACTGTTCTGTAACTGCACTTTTGATTTCAAAATACGCAACAATTTGTTCAGATGAAGTAGGAAAGGATATTGGAAAGGTAATGCACTTTTTAAATTGTCTCTAAATTGTCTTGTATTTTGAAGAAAAGTACAACTTTCTCTCTTGTAACTCACTGGCTCTCAAGTTACATACAAGGTATTTGGGGGATGTAATTAAAAGGTATGTAAACATAAAGTAAGGTCTTTCCCTAACACGAAGAGCAAGAGAAAAAGCATCTTTGATAACGAAACAGAACCCTTTTTGATATATCATATAGCCCAGATTAGGTAACACTGTCACTTTTCCATTCATACTTATCAAACAAAAATTATTGTTAAATACAGTAGAGGTTTGCTGGTGTTATACATGAACCACCTGCTATTATTATTGGTGGAACGTTTCGTTAACTCTGAGGCTTGTAAGCCTCTCAACGCTTGGGGAGGGGCATTAAGAGTGCATCAACATTACTCATGGGGAAGCACCACTAATGAGTACAAGAGACACAAGGCCTTCATCCCCACCAGTTCGTTATTCAATACTTGACTTTGTGTACCTTTGCTGGGAGGGAATTCTGTTTGTGTAAACTTAAATGCAAAAAGCAGATGTCCCTTTGAGAATTTCCTATCTTGTGATATCAAACGGGAATTATGGAAAGGCAATTATTGTTCACACTTCTAGTATTGTGGTGTGTTGTCCTGCATGGTTCAAGGTATAAGCACTACCTGTGGGAAAGACAACAGGACATGTAATAAAGGTCTACTTCCTTAGAAACCTGGAGCATTGCCGCTAGTTTTGCTAAACTCAGAGTCAAGTGTGCTAAGCTGGTTGCGTCCCTAGTTCAAAGCATGAATAAGATCAATGTAGTGGGCGAATGCCTTTTTTCACTTGTCCTTATTTCTACAGACAAAACTAGTGTTTAATATGATTTACATAGCTAATAGCCTTTCACTTTTCCTACTTCTTACATACCAAAGCTAATCTTTTTCCCTTACTTCAGAATATTGGTATGATCTACATAGTGAGGTAATAACTCTTTTCACTTTTTCTTATTTTTACATACTAAAACTAGTGTGGTGTCCTTACTTGGAGCATTTATATGATCTACTCTGTAAGCTGATCCTGACTAGTCCACACTGGTGACCCCACTTGAATGTGACTAATGAAGAACATTCTGTAACTAATGAACCAATGACTCTCTGAATTTGTTGGGACAAGCTAGTAAATTACCTTCCCTTTGTGTCGCAATAATTCGAATTTTGATATGATGCTGGAAGGTTGTTTGGTTCATTTCGTTGCCCGTAACAAGAGGGTTCGACTGCGAATACTTTCTCGCATAACCAAAAGCAGACTGCATTGAGAGAGAAGTTGGATGCTATTGAAATTCCATCTCCTCTAGAAAACTGTCTTGGACCTGCCTGGCACTGGTAAATTCTTCCCTAGCATTGTTTACCCTAATGCCAAGACTAGTAGTTGCAATTTCTAATGCGCTGCGTGCATTTCTCCTGGGGCGTTTGTCGTCACCTGACGGTGACAGAAATACTTTTTTGTTTGAAAAAAGCGTCGGCAATTTACCTTCGAATGGCTAAATATAGCAATGAGTAATCGTCACCAAACTAAAAAAAACGATCAAATGACAAGCTAAACTGAATCCTCTCTCAGATCTTGAAAATGTAAGCTTTTCTACCTCTAAGATGGACGTTACAAATGCTACGTTTTCGTCGAAAAGGACCGAAGTGTTTTCATTTTGGACTAGCTGCTTCGTTAATTGAGGACGCGTTTTTTCTTGTGGGTTTTCTTCAATACGACGAATTTTCCTTTTGTCCCCTTGGCCCCACTGCCTTTCTTCTTCTTCCTTACGTTGGGTACTTCTTTTGGCATAACAGCTGAAGGAAAAGAGAGGTTATTTAAAAACATTCTTTTAGTGAGTTATGTTGAGGAAAGGCCATGGTGGCTTATACAAAGCCCCAATAAAGGAAGAAAGAAGAAAGCAAAAGGCTAAGAGGAGAGAGAGAGAGAGACTTCAGATCAAGTTTATTGATCTTGAATTTGAAAGATGGCAAGTTGTAAGATTCAGTCAAGCAAGAAGAAGGCAAGATGTTCCATAAACTGCATGTTCTTGGGATCAATGATGATTTGTGGGATACATTTATAAATAGTGCTAATGGACACTAAGAAGCATTCTGCTTATCCAGCAGCGTTGATTTCCTTCCTCTACATGTGACCACACCTCGTGGTTCCTTCGCCTGGAATTACAGAGAGCTGGCGATTCTACTCATTCCAAGAGGACGTTTCGCTGAGGGTGGATTTGAACTAATGACCATATGGTTAATGCGCGAGAATCTTACCGCTGAGCTATCCTGACACCTAGAGATAATGTATGTCAAATAGTCAAGATCATTATTTGTGCCCCCAACTCGAGTCTATTGACTTGAAATTGGGAGCCATTCGATCGGAAGGGCAGGCACATTAGAGTTGTGCTCAATCCCTCGTTCCCCCGTTGCCACCAGGGGAATGATCTCTGTTTTAAATCTTGGATACGAGTGCCTGCCATGCCGCCGCACTTGACCCTCCTGCTGCGTCCTTGCTTCAAACTAAAACTTCTAAAGGCCCAGTTGCACCATCACCTTGAGGCATGATTTGCTTCACATTTTTTCCGTGATCGTGGACAACGAGATAATGCGATAGTATAAATCACCGCGTCAAGTTGCTTGTATTTGCTTGTGTGGAATCGCGGAATTTGACCGCCTTTCCAAACTTTTTCCCTCAACGTGGATTAAAATTCCACGCAAAAGGCAAACACATCCAATTTGACGCGGTGATTTCCACTATCGCATTCTCTTGCTGTCCGCAATCACAGAAAAAATGGAAAGCAAGTTGCACCCGTGATAGTGTTTCAGGGCCTTAATTTGCTTACTTTTGGTGTAGCGAAATCTTTTTACGAGCTTTAGTACACTGTCGGTCAACTTGCCTGACACAAGACTGCCATACTTAAAATAGGTTTATTCGACGTATTTGTTACAGAAGTCTTGATAGGAAGAACCGACAGTAAACATGTGGAAGGCTGCAGCAAATTTCATGAGTGATTCTTGTTAAAATCTTAGCAGGCAAAAAACTCCCATTTTTGACAGAAGAGAAGATAGATGTCAGGATGTCCAAAATGAAATCACACATGCACTGAGTGATGCTGTCGATGGAGCAAAGTTTCTAGTACTGTGCATGCGTCACGTAAAATGTTGAGCAAATGCTGTATTTGCACGAGCTCTTGTAAAGCAGCGAAGTTTTTTGTTAAAAGGCTTCACTGTGGCGCTTTAACTGGTTCTTTGGCTGTCTTGGCAAGGTTTGCAGCATCAAAGTTTCACCTTTGCATCCTCTCCTAGACTTTTGGCTGAAATCGTTTTTTATGCATTGTTAATGGACACTGAGAAGCTTTTTGCTTATGGAGCAATGTCCAGGTCCTTCCTCTTGACGTGACCACACCTCATGATTCCTACACCTGGAATTACAGAGAGAATTACTCGGAGTGAAAGTTTTGCCGAGGGGGGATTCGAACCATTGACCATAGGATCAATGCGCAAGAATCTTACCACTGAGCTATCCTGAGATCTGCTAGAGCCCAAGTCAATTAAAATCACGGGGAATGATTTTCGCAGACGAAACAATCCATTGCCCTCCAAACGCTTCCCATTTTCAAAAGGACTGTACTGACTCACCACTCTTTGAGATTGACTTGCACGAAAGGGTCGCTGCGTTGTATTGCGTCCCAGGCTTGCATAGAGAACAGCGACCACTGCCGTGATCAATAACAAACGGCTCGAAGCATCTTGAGCATTTCTTGCGTTTAATGCACTTTTGACAGAACTGAATGTCACAGTTGAGACACGCACTAATGTTTGTCCCAGGCTTTTGTCCTGGGTAGTAGCCATCCGGACAAAGTGATATGCATTCATCCTTGAAGATGTTGCGTCGCAGGAGGAAGCCAGATCTGCATGCGATACATCCAATGTGAAGATTATGCAACTCTGGGTCAGCGCATTTTTTGCAGTCTTGAATCACGCATTCTACAGGGGTGCAAAGTAAAACATTGACTAAGTTTTTCTTTTCATAGTTTCATAGACTTGGGGCAGAAATATTGCTGAAGGTTGCAAATGGCCGTTTCTCTAGGATATATATCGCTTTACCTTCTGCAAGTTTTTCATATCTTTTACATTAAAAGTGGACCCCATTGAACTGCTTTCATGGATCAGTGTTGGAATGCTCGCTCTTTTCGCGGTGGGTTGCGGTTCGATAGCCAGTCGAGTCGAACCAAATGCTTGAAAAGGGTAAATGTTATTTCCCTGCTTGGCATTCAGCACTTTGGTAAAGAGCATGAATGTGAAACACACAGTGGTGCCAAGTTTGTTAATGAGATCGATAGCATTTGGTCGTAAACTGCATAATGAATTATATGGAAAAATAATAGAAAAACAGTGAAAAACTTCCAAAAAGCAATTACGTAAAATATAGTAGCATTTTATAAAAGTTTCACACCGTATTTGATCAACTTTGCAGTTTGCTTGTCACTTTTTTCTGCCATATCATGTTAATTTGATTTAGTAGACTGAGTCTGATTTTATGCACATACATGCAAGGTACATAAGTCAAATAATCTAAGTTGCACATGAATAATAACCCTATTCCTGCTTCTGCAATTTGGAAACAAGCATTGGAGTTGAGTACACAATGCTTGTAATCGGCCAACCCCTATCTGTAGCATTCACTGTTTTTACATGGCTGTGTGGTCCAAAGGCTAATGAAACGGAGATGGTCGTCGCCCTATTCACCAAGAATGGTAAGGGAAGGAACTTTGAATTATATTTTTTAAAGACTAGTTTGATAAAACGCACTGTGTTTTAATGCTTTTGACAGTAGCACGCTGTCATGTACGTGACGCTATCAGATACAATGTTGAAAAGGTCTGACCAGGAGTTTGGAGAGCTCATTTGAATTCTCTATAGGGGCAGATCATGCAAGTTTTCAGTCTTAAGTTAACATTGTTTGTGAATAACCGTTCGTTTGTAAGAAAAACTTAATAGTACGTAAAAGTGGGAAACGCGATTTCAATATGGCTTCCTTTTTCATAGTCTCACCTGGGGTTGGCTCCTTCTCGCACGTGACAGAATTGTTCCCAACGACACGTTTGTATCCCTTTGGACATCCGTATATACACTTCACAGTGTCATTGATTAGACCTTTGAAGGTAATGAATCCGTCTTTGCATGATTCACATACAAACGGGCTCGTAGAGCAGTGCTTGCATCTTGGTTCATGACATGCTGCGGTAAGCAAAACATGAGGTAAGTAAAGCAGCTATTCACATACAATCTTTCCTTACAAATGTTTAATCAGAACTTTGGAAAGTCCATTTGAATTCTCTTTAGGGCAGATCGTTGGGTTTGCAATCTACGCTTGAGACAATTGTGAATAAGTGTTCTGCCCTACAAAAGCTTTCTGCAAACAAAGAAAATGAAATGCAGAACACAATTTCTTCGCACTAAAGATCTTTTCGTTTGACACTACTCAAATTGCGACACGTCAAGTGATGGCCCAAAAAAGATAACGAATCTTAAGCCCTGATAGGTGTCGAAATGAATCGCAACCAGTTGAAACAAATCGAAATGAATCGCAACAAATCAAAACAGACGCAGAGATCTTCAGCGTGGTGAATTTGTGTTTCTACCCCTTTCGTGCCACAATTGAGTTGTTTAACGTGAAAGGAAACGGTGGCGACAATACCTAAATTATGAAAACAATTAGTACATAACGTGTAATGAGATAACGGTTGCAAATATGTGCCAATTTCCGGCAGTATGATTTGCAATCGTACTAATCCTAGCAAGTAACCAAATCAAGTAACTGTGATCTGATAGCAATAATTCTTCATTTGATGATTTGATGGGTACTTTGCATCAACATAATGTGGGGCCCCAAAGACTCCCAATATCAGTATAACATGAAAAAAAGTGAGAAATGGGTAGTCATAATCAAAGCTTGTAGTACCTATGCAGAATCTAAATGCTGTGAAGTAACCAATGGGACATCTTCTCACGCACTTCAGACCATACCCTACGGCAGAGAGCTTGAAAAAGCCATCTTTGCACGGAAGGTGGCACTGTGCATCTTTGCATCCTTCTGGTAATGGTTTTGGCTTTATTGGTTTTCCAACTAAAACGTGGTAGAAAACAAGATCGCTTTTATTTTCAAAAAAGCTGCCCATCATTCGTTTTGATTGAGTCATAATTTTAAACCTTGCAAAATTCAGACTGTTGATTGTAGAAGCTAATGTCGATTTTTGACTTGTTGATATATATATATATATATGTTAAGCTGTATATACATATAAATATATATATATATATATATATATATATATATATATATATATATATATATATATATATATATATATATATATATATATATATTCACATTTTATCTGAGGCATGGCCACACACAAATGTTCAATATATATATATATATATATATATATATACAGCTTAACTTGCAATGACACGAATGTTTTTCAACGTACGTTCAGTAGAAGGCTTAAGGATTTGACCAAAGGAATAACTGAAGGCTTCATGGAATTCGCTAAAGTCAGAATTATTAGATAGATATGTCTATACATTTCGGTTGAAAAGCTGCTTTAATATCTCTGTTTTTTTTAGATAATGTTACAGGAGTTAATTGGATTCTCAGCGTAGCAGCTAGGAAGAGAACGCGAAGCTGAAGTAAAGGCCATCAGAAGTGGTTTCGAAATTGATTGCGCAAAAATGAGAAGTTTCTTGAAGGAGCAAGCATTTGACAGGTTCACACCCTTTTAAAATTTCACTGCCTACTTCACGAACTCTATCTCGCAAAGCATCATTCACCTTAAGAACATACAATTTGTGGAACGTCTTGCCTTCTTCTTGCTTTCCTGAATCTTACAACGTGCCTTCTTTCAAATCTAAGATCAATAAACTTGATCTGATCTCTCTCTCTCCTCTTAGCTTTTCGCTTCCTTCTTTCTTCATTTGTTGGGGGTTTTGTATAGGCCACCATGGCCCTTCTACAACATAACCCACTGAAAAAAGGTATTCATAAGAAATTGCATAGCACTCATGACAGGAGAGGTAACTTCACAAATGAAACCATCAGAACTCTAACACGCCCCCTCCCCCTATTGATCGTCATAGGATCTGTGAGAAGGCGTCTTAATAACTGATATATCATCAAGATTTGCTCCGTCAGTCTATACCTACTCTCATGGGTTTTACATTATGCCTGTCATATCATCTGCAAAGGGGCAAAGCTAATGGCTAGACGAACGAATGGTAGAATTTCAAGGTTTTCGAGTAAAGATGCACCCAACGATTTCCCTCATTCGCCATCCAGCAGTACCATACTTAGATAATGTAAAGAAGAATTTGTCTTATGGAACGTTCAAAGCTTTCAATGGATAGATGTGTATTTACAAGCAATTTTCAATCGTCAAACTTTCCCCCATTCGTTTCTCTTTCTCTGCAAAGGATTCTATCACCAACTATTTTGACAGAGCTAATCGCAAATAAAATGACCTTCTGATACATTTCCTTCAGACCATTTTATTTCAATCACAGAAATTTCCCTTGGTGAGAGATTGCTAGGATATCGTAAATCAACGCATGGCTCTGGAAATCCTGGTCAACCAAAACTGGAATACGCCACCCTGCTCTCTGAAAACAGGGGGTTCCGTTTCGGAGCAGAAATAACGATTACGAATGATGGAGAAGTTTGGAGGTTTTTCATCAAGGGTTCCGGTGCGCCCGGTGAATGATGATGATGATGATGGTCGTAAATCAAGCAACCACGCAGCAGTCAGTTGAACTGTAATGATTTTGCAACTCAATTGAGATGAGAAACGAAGGAACAACAGGATCATAAAACAGAAGGTTGTCAGACTGCTCTAAAATAATGTACAATTATTCGCCTTGTACACGTTGCTTACTGCTGTTTCAAAGCGATTGAGATTACAGCTAGGTTTTGGATCCTTTTCTTTGCCTGCTTTTTAACCAGCGTACAAATGGAAAGAAAACTTACGAATGCAGTCGCTGGAAATGTTGTAATAACCAGGCGGGCATTTCTTGAGACACCTGAGTCCATTGCCAATGCTGAGCAATCTGAAATATCCTTTCTTGCATTTCAAGCAATATTCATCTGCACAGCCAGGTGGGTATACTTTCTGCTTTGTTGTGGGCATTGTCGTTGGCTTCGTCGTAGGAGATGTCGTTGGCTTCGTCGTAGGGGATGTCGTTGGCTTCGTCGTAGGGGATGTCGTTGGCTCTGTCGTGGCTTCAGCTGTCGTTAAGGGTTGAGTGGTAGTAGCTGCCTTGGTTGTTGGAACTATTTCACAAGCAAGTGTCATCAGAAGTTGCTCATTCATAGATGCTTCTACGCTATCAACTATATACAAAATCGTTTTTTCATACATCCGAGATAAGCAAAGATTCACTTGAAAGCTATTTAAATAAAAATCCTCGAGAAATAACGTTCAGAGTAGCCGTGAACTTTTTCAATTTTTTTTCTATCTCAAGAAGTCCCAAGAAACTGCAAAGGCTCAACAAGAAAGGTCCAATGAGAAAGGAAATGTCTGGTGTGTGCAAATGAGTTCTAAATTGCTGGTCTGATCTTCCACTGTATAGAACGTAGAAAAACTTCCTCGAAAACAACCCCATCTCTGTCAACACTAACCTCCGACTGACAACCTTACGGCAGTAGTCAAAATTCATCAAATTTTACTGCTGCCTGCACAAGTGGCTTGCCCCTAACATCAGCATTGGCTGTAAACCAAGTCTGCCATGCATTTCGTCACTGTCGGAAACACATTCTACCTTTTGGTGGTCGTGGCTGGTTGAAAGCTAATACAAACAAAATTACGGATGAGAATCGAAAAATGTTTCCCAATATTCTATCAATGTTTCCACTCAACACAGCATTGTTAGATTTAACAATGCGTCTATGAGTAGTCTAATAACCTTACTAGGTCGTGTCATTCGTTCTCTCAGAGTAGAGGATGAGCTAAGTACATGTATATGAAGGAGCTGACCTGTTTTCGTGGTCACTTGGGCAGGGACGCAAACGAACAAAAGCCAGTCATACGTGTAGCTCAACGTGAATCCATCGGGGCATTTAGACATGCACGATTTCGTATCTTCAGTTTTGCCTGGCATCAGAGCGTAAGGCACGCGACACTCTTCGCATAGGGATGCAGAAGCACTGCAGTGGACACAATTATCGTCTGTGCACCCTGAAAAAATGATCAGAAAACATAAATTGCCTGCACCATTCGGAAATTTCAGGTGAAATTACTACCTTTTTCGCTGTCACCACTTAAAAGTGCCAAGTTGCAAAAGATTGCAACCATCAGTAGCAAGAGAATAATTCAGCACTTGCTCAATCACCCAAAAGTCTGCGGTTCGAGTGCAACCTAAGGCAAAAGGCATCTCAGAATGTTGAAGATTGCCAGCTCTCTGTATTTTCAGAAAGAAGAATTGCGGAGAATCAGGCATCGGAAGAAATAACTAGGTACTGATTCATAGGCATAGCCTAGATATTGTCATTGGATGCAAGACATGGAATTCAAATCTGCTTGGATATTTGAATCGTACATACCCATGATAAAAAACATGAGATGCAATATGAAAGAGATAGAAACGAACCACCTAGTCTGACGCAGGCCTATACGTAAAGCCATACTTACGAACACACAGCCTTTTCTGTTGATCAGCAAAAAATCCTGAAGGACAACTCTCCCTGCACTTTCTAAAGAACGGCCCTCTTATGTAAAGGAAATACCCTTCCTCGCATTTCGAGCAGTCTTGGTTTACACAGCCGGCAGGAATCTCTGCAAAAAGATCATGAATTAAGACTATCTGAGTGCTGACTTCATTGGAGTTGGCACAACATATAAACTTTTTAGTGCAATTGTTTCCTTTGGTGGCGCCCAACGTGTCTGCCCTTCCCCTACCCTAATGATACGAATAAAGCTTAAAGATTTGACTGAGCAGGGCAGATAATTCGCGCACTACGTACCTCTACAACGCTTATTCGCCTCTTCGTATCCAGCTGGGCATTTCTTGACACAATTGTTTCTATAAAGCTTGTCAACATACTTAAAGTATCCTTTTCTGCACATGAAACACACTACATCTTCGCATCCCTCCTTTAACCTGCCTTCTGCGTCGGAGAATGTGATAAGAATTAAAAACCACGGATTTGAGGTTAAGAGAAACGTTTGTGGAGGCTTCCTTTGCTTTTTGACATGCATTTCACGAAACATCTTTTATTGTCTCACAAAATCGTTGCAACCCGTTCATCTCATGCGCCCTATAGGTGCCAATAGCCGCAGAGCTTAAAGGAAAAATCTCAGTGACTTAATCGAGAGAAAGGAAACAATCGCTAAAGCCAGCTTCTGCGACAGGGGACGAAGGTGGGTATTTGGGCAGAAAATTGGTTGCCAACTACATGCCTAACAGTTCACAAAAAGAGGACAAGGGGATGTGCGCACATTACACAAAAAATAGAAGGAAACTTTAGAATCGATGTCCACAATTCAAAAACAGACCTGGTCATTTCGAAGTGCCTTCGTGCGCGAACCCTGGGCGAAAATGTTCCTTAGGCTACTTATCATTAGTAATGGGATGAAACGTCTTCAAACGTGTCATTAAATTTCCTTATTTTCTCTCTGAAAACCCTATCTCCGAGGGATCGTACTTGATCTTTTTCTGCCAATTTGGATCACATAGCTTTGGAAATGAGGAACAAGGGCGTGATGGTGGGACAAGATCTGGAAAGAAACCGGGATCAAACTGGTACAAATCAACAAGAAAATCCAAGACAGAAGAAGATGGCGCCGCATCTTTTCTCAAGCAGCTAGGAGTCGAGAATGACGTGATGGTACTGGATTATGATGAGCTTTGAAAAATACATAAAAAAAGACGAAAAATATCCTGTTATGGTCAACCTATCATTGGGAAAGTAAAAACGGAGGGGGAAAAGGTCGTGGGAATAGCTTAGCTTCGTCAAGGTATCATAACTGTCATTGATGCATTTTCTTTCGGTTGACTACTAATACTGGGTGTGCTAGTATGGAAAAGGTGAAGTTGTTAAAAATTCCTTATTTAGCTTGTATCTATAGTTTAAAGCACCTTCACACTGGTTGATCTCAATGTTCTTGGTATATCCAAAGGGGCAATTTCTTCTGCATCTGTTTCCGTTGTAAACTGGAAATGGCCAGTAGAAATAGCCAACATCGCATTCTGAGCAATCCACGTCTTTGCAACCGCGTGGAGCTTCTAAAGAAAATGGCAGACACATTCATTACGGCGTCACGTAGTTGTTATCAGTTTGAATGTAAATCATATAAATTCATGGCCACGGATCACGGTTTGATTCAGTAGTATAACGTTTCAAGTTCTCAAGGTCTCAACTCAAGCAGAGATCATCACTACGACACAATATCAGTGCGAGATGCAACGGGAATGCCCTTCGTGAAGTCGCAACAGACCATGAAACCAGCCAAGCTGGGGGTGTTGCCAGAAAATTTTGGCAAAGTGGCTAATGCCTCCGTTGGGGGGACAACTATTCGGGTATGAGCAGTGATGAGTGGATTCAAAAACTGTGAAGAATGACACATAATTTCCCATAACTTGACCCCTGGCCAGGTAAGTACATAAAAAACTGCGTCGCATACTCGATTTCAAGCGGAGCAGAAGCCAGAGATGAGGCTCTGAAGCTTTTCTAGGGAAGTGGACTTGATGAGGTGGTTTCTCGTTGCCTTCCTCACCAATGGAGTTTTTATTGTGACACATAAAGGAATCGAACTGGAAACTCTTGTGTTATGAGTCCGCACGCTTAACCACTCCACCACGGAACCAATAGGAATCCGACATAAATGCTATTCATGCGGTGGTTTCTCGTTGCCTTCCTCGCCAATGATGTTTTTTTTGGGGACACATAGAGGACTCGAACTCACAACTCCTGCGTTATGAGTCCACACACTGAACAATTGGGTCACGGCACCACTAGATTATCATCTGTCTGCGATAATTGCGTTTCGGCCTCACCTTCACATTTTCCGTTGCGCTCCTCGTGGTGCTCTGGGCAGAATTCCACACAAACGTTTTTACCGTGATCGAAAAGTCTGTAACGCCCAACCATGCACAGTGAACAGTCACTTGTTACGCAACCAGGCGGGAATTCTAAAAGGAAGATGTGATAAAGGTTAGAAGGAACATTGCATTGTCTTTCAGCATTGTCCCTTATCCCTCAAAGGAAATATAAGTACACTGTGGTCTTGTGGTGTTCCTTTACAGATTTAGGATGTGCGCTCCTTCTTTCAACACGTTAGATCCTTTTTACGCCTTCCCTTACCCTATTTGGTGGACAGGAAGACGGCTATTTCCGTGTCATGTGCTTTTGGGCTCCGGATACCATCTAGACGGATCTGGATCCCAGCAGCCATGTCTGATAGCGATGGATGGAGGGAACAAGTCAAGCAGATCCGAGTTGGATACTCAACTTCATGGTGATAATGAATATGTGTTTTTGAGAAGCACATTGACAGGTAGGTACCATCTTTAGCTGCAGCATTGCTATGGAAGGTAACCAGTTCCTTATCTTGCTAGACATTGCCCCCAGAGTTGCACCAGACACCCATTTACTGCTCGGTTAACGGATAGACAGCATCCAAAAAGCTGCAAGAGTGTGATACTCAATCGCCATTTTCACCAAAGTCGGCGTACTTGCCACAACCACCTATCTGCTTGGAATGAGAGACGGCAATGGGGAGAGGGAATTTCTAGGTGCCCTTTCCCGTGGTAATGCCTTTGGTGACCACGAAAAGCAAAATTCAGCTGGAACTTACGTTTGCAGTAATAACCATGAATGTATGAATACTCGAAGGAATGATCAGCTTCGCATTCTGATACACATTTCGTTATTTTGCCATTGTTAACAACTGGTTTCATTCCATATATGTGACAATCGACAAGAGCTACAACGCAATGAAACTCATAGAAGTATGGAAAAATCAATATAAAACAGGATAGATATAGGCGACAGCAAAAAATGTCTTTATGAAGTGAAGTAGTGTATGGAAATGTCCCAAGAACGAGTGTAACGTCTATTGCTGCTGTTGTTGCTATCAAGCACGTCGTTTTCATCGTAATGACAGACTAGGCCACTCGCGTGGAAGCGCTTTGGTTTATCTCTTCTTTCTATATACAAGGCGAAAATCATACAGCAGGTCATGCCAGAAGTTAAACAGCTATCGGTAATTGTGCAGCTATTTTCTTAAATGGTCCTTCTTTATGCTGTTTTGGAGAACGCTTTGCAATAGATAGTCGCCACTTTTTTCCTAGATGAAATACAAAGAGGGATAAAGCTGCCCCACTCCCTTGTGAAAAGTCAAAATTTGCAAATTGACATGAACCAAGAGGATATCAGGGAATCGTTTTCAGTCGAAGTCACTTTAGTAAGTGACGTTACCGTTTTTATCTAGAACGAATATGAAGTTAGACTTTTGCACGAGAAAGAGGGGCCTTGAATGCCAATAAAAAGAGCCTATAAAATCAACTGGGAACCAATTTTCGGTAAAAATTCCGGGGATGTAAGTTGATGAGAAGCATTGCCATTATATGGGTGCCTCCCTATTCATCAAAAACGGCGAGAGAAGGAGCTTTGAACTGTCTTTTTCATAAATGAATCGGACAAGGTTTTAGTTTGCGAACGACCTATTGTATTAGATGTGTATACGATGTTAGATGAAAGCATCTAGGCTGTTCAGTCATGGTCACATGTGAAGAGAATGGTGAAAGCGTGTTGACGGCGTTTCACTGTTGGTTTTCACTGGCACGGGTGCACGCGCGAATTCACGCGTCAAGGCCCGTGAAATCCAACATTGCATTTGTTACAATAAAGGATATGCAGGTATTGATAAGGGGAACGTGCTCCAATGGCCCAATCACCTAGAAGATAATTTGAGTCCTACGCTCCCCCCCCTTTTTGCCATGCTCAAGAATCAAAATCAAGAAGATGCGGTTCGTAACCGGAAAGCTGACAAAGTGAGCCGGACATCCTTGCATCGTCGTCCACTGTCAAGAGATGATTCCATGAGACGAGAATGGACTAAGTGAGGTTTTGAGGATCATGCCAATTATCATAAAATTAACTATCCATCTCCAAGTACTTGAGAGCGGTTCGTTTTTCATTAAGTTTTTCCTGTCCCGTCCCTTTTACTGGGGTACCAGTGTATACATGCTGTGTCCTTGCATGTATAAGATGGTACCTAAGTGATACCATTAAGACCGGGTCTCGTCAACTCGCGGCTCTAGAGCCGCATGTGGCTCTTTAGCGCCGCCCTGGTGGCTCCCTGAAGCTTTTTCAAAAATGTTTGAAAATGGAAAAAGGTGTAGCTACTATAGATACATACAGCATGTGTTGCCTTCATTATAAGGCTTATATGAGGCTTTGAATATTTTGCGGCTCCAGACATATTTGTTTTTTGCATTTTTGGTCCAATATGGCTCTTTCAACGTGCTTGGTTGCCGACCCCAGATTAAGACACACAGCGAAAGCTCTGCAGCTATGCTCATGGAAAATAATTGCGGTAAATTGTATGAACAACACCCAGCTTCGATGTTACAGCAATTTTCTGTGGTTGTTGGCGTCCCTCTGAAAACCTGATCTCTTTCCAAAATATTCGAAGTGTCGTCTATTTCAGCGTATGTCGGCGGCACTGCGTTAGAGGGGGGAAGGGGGGAGAAAGGGGGATAAGGGGGAGAAAGGCAGGGCAAAAAGCCTTTTTGGACTGCCATCAAATGGTAATAAAGGCCTTTTATCGGTAGGAGAAATCCTATTTTCAAATTGAGAACGACTCTTAATCATTAGAATTATTTGGTTGTAAAGCAAGTAATCATGATAGTTCCTAAGCGTTATTAACAATGTTTTTGCCATGGAGAGTTGTGGTAAATTTCTAGCCTGAAAACTACACCAGGGTGTACTAGAGCACATGAAATACAGCGAGATTAACAATGTATTCCTTCCCTACATCATCCCTCGTTGGAATTGGATGAATTGGAAAACAATTCTAGTGAAATCTGGGAGGTTTCATCTTCCACTCCTTCGTTGAGCCGCATTGCATACTCGATTTCGAGCGTAGCAGAAACTAGAAACAAGGCTCTGAGGTTTTTTCTAGGAAAGTGGAGGTGGTCTCCCGTTGCCTTCCTCACCAATGGCGTTTTTATTGTGACACATTGAGGAATTGAACTGACATCCTCTGTCTTCGCCACTTGGTTGGGCCCTTACTGCCAGCTTATTCTGTTCATTCTTCGCCTTTGAGCCCCGTGGAAATATGGCAAAATGTAAGTGCTTTTATTTTTATCATCTTATCGTAATTATAAAAAGTCTGAATACCTATTATAATTCTTATCATTGCCTAATTTCGAAAATCATGAGTATTTCTATACGATACACGTACGTATTACATATTGTGCTGACGGAACAAGGACTGGACAGCCCTGCTTTGATGGACCTTTGAACTATTTTTTCGTCTAATGTACTTCCTTCTTTCTGTTGCTTCTTTTTCCGTTTGAATTGTCATTAGTATTAAGTAGAAACACCAATTACACATTGCCTGTTATAAGACATGCGTATTTTTGTAATTCGCATATGCAGTTGATGAATGGGTTAAAATAATTCTGATTCATTCTGAATCATTCTGATTTATTCTAATTCTTTCTGATTTATTCTAATTTATTCTCTAATCCTTCCCAATTTCCTCTGGTTTGATCCAATTTATTCCAGTTTATACCAGTTATTTCCAACTCATTCTGGTATATTCAAGCTTGATCCACTTAATCCAACATAATTCAATATTTTCCAGTTCTTCCCTTCAGCTCAATTAGCCTGGCGACCGCGGTGGATGACCTGAAATATCGATTTCCAAAGAGATGAGACCATGTTTCTAAACTGAACTTTCTCGTACACAAGTCGTGTCATATGAAAGCCGAAATGGTATGGTAACCGCAGTTCAATTAAACAAGCGATGCTTTGATTTGGCTTAGCAGTTTCATGTAAAAGTGATGCGAAATGAAAGAGCTTTCGTACACAAACTGGTATTGCGCAAATAAACCTTTTTTCCTGCGGTAAACGAACACTAACAAGCAGCTAAAAAAACAGCTAGTGGTGCCAAAAAACTTTTTCATATAAAGTTGCAAGATTTCCGCCATTGAACAGCTCGGTAAGAAAATTTGTGATCTTCAATGGAGGAGTGATTCGTCATCTTTGCTTAACATGAACTGAAGGAATTGTAGTGAATAAATCTGCTCAAGTGGCTTGATGTTCACACCTTTGACAAGTCGTCCCGTTTTGGTCGCTGACTGCCATTCTTTGTCTCCTTGCTTCCCTCTTCCTCTCTGCCACGACCACTTCTTCCTCCGTGTCCAAATCCACCCCTAAAACCTCCGCGGCTACCACAGGCTGGTCCTCCTGCTGCATCTGCCATTGATGTTGCTCCAAAGCAGCTAGAGTCCGTTTGCAAACATATGGTTCACATGCAAGTCAGGTGACACATTTGGTCTCAAGACCGTTGGGACACTGCTTGCACTGCCACGTGTGCGCATCGTTCGGAATGTAATCAGGCGGTGTCTGTCTCCTCTCAGGGTAAATGCACACGCAGAGAAAGCTGATAAAAACTGATGTACCACAGGGAGAAATAGATTTATGTTTGTATTGTCAAGGAGTACCCTACTGTCAGTCCAAAGAAAAGCCGTACCCGTAATGATACTGGCATTCGCCTTTGTTGGTAAGCGGTCACGCTTCTCGCCCATTGATGAATAACATATATCCAAGGAACTAATCTGCCTCCGTGCCATGGTGAAATGGGTAAGCTGACGTGCTCCCGTGCGAGAAACCCAAGCTGAATGCATTGTATAGAGATCACCTTCTTCTGTTTACTTTAAATTAAAAGCACGATTCTTTGGAAGAACAGCTTTTTGATACTTAAATATTCTGAAATTCATTTATTACGTAGGCATTTCTGAATGAATGTTCGCACTTTATTTTAGCTGAAGAGATCAAGTGTATAAAGCATTGATAATAGTAGTAACAATAATCCATCTTGGGAGAAATTTTAGCCTGCCTTCTAAAATGCTCACCCACCAAGCCAGTTCAGCTTCCATCCTTCCTGGTCGGTAAATAAGGACTGACCTCATTCATCGGGGACGCAAGCTGCGTTTATCAAATGCAACACACGTGCAAAAAGAATGTCGGTCGTAACTGGTCCAACCAGGGTTGTTGGCTGGTAGGTTTTACTTTGGATTACTGTGTGCAGAACTCTAGTTCTCCGTGCAGAACAATTCGCAGCCGCCAAGGGAGCATTTTTTTTTAAAGAGAAAAGTTGGACTTTTGAAAACACCACGAAAATCTTAACATCGAGTTGTAGATGGATGTGTCTAGGGACACGCTGTGCTTTTGCAGCGTATCGACTGCGTAAATCCCATTGAATACAGCAAATAATATTTCGATGAGTCAAACAACGACACTCCATTTAAAAGAGCAAGTATTCATCATATAAGAAAGAACTTCCACTGTCAACCAAGCCGTGACCAAGGATGTCATAAGCCAATGACATGTTAACTTGATTGATAACAGTATATTTTATATACCGACTAAATCAATCTGCGTGAATATTAAAGATTATCATTGCTATGTTTATCATCATTATTGTGTCACACACTGTCTGTCTGTGGTGATAACGTCCTGAAACTGGGTGCGAACAAGACGCCTCATATTTGGAGCACGTTACGGAGGTCCTAGCAGAGTAAATGAGACAGTTTCCAGCACCTCAGAAATTCGTGCTACTATTCAAAGGTCACCTAATCGTTTGGAGTTGTCCCAAGTGTCCTTTGCACAATAGGATTGACTTTGATTCGCATTGTTATTTTCATCATATTAATCGATCAAACGCCCGCAAATGGCGAAGAGCTAATGACACGAGAAGCTCCCAGTCGTAAAAACTTTGGCTGCAAGGTCGACGGAACCACTATTCCTACTGCTTCTAATTGCTTCTCCCAGAAAGCCGGGTCACCGGTGGGAACTATCAAGTATCGAGTTCACATCTTAATGACAGTTTGACTAGAGTTTCATGGTCGGATGCTCTTCCTGCCACCAGCCCCTTTAGTCGCATTTTACGACACAGATATGTACCCTTGACCCGGGAAGCATACGTGGAACAGCTTGACTGAATGAACGTGGTTAATGGAGGAACCGTATGGAGCAGTTACATGGCTTCCCCTGTAGGTGAGATGCCATCTAGATCGTATAGTGTGAAAACTTCTACTTTTTTCCTCGCTTGCTAGCTGAATAATTTGATCGGATTCTAACCTTAATAAGGCCGTCCCAATCCATGAATGGCAAACAATGTCGGCGACTTTATGAATCATCCTATTAGAAAAATTACCCATAAGGAATTCAAGCATATTGTTGTACGATCAACAACAATCTCTATGAGCTGCAAGTTGAAACAGATGATATCTGTAAAGACTTCCAACGAATGAGACAATCGCAGTAGGTGCGAAAAATGACGCATGTAAACACTAAATCGAAGGTTTAAGCTGCGCTGTTTGTGCCGATTCTTGAACGCAGCAACTGGTTTCGAATCTACGGTGATGTTGACGCGACAAGAGCCTAAGCGTGTGAACAAAGTAGTCTGGCGAATGTTTGAATGCAGAAGTAGAAACTCCAAAGGGTACTTACTCCTCCCATTTGGTCGCCATTTTCTGCCTCGTATGGGCCAATGACAGTTAACTGTCGCAGTGCATACAGCAATTAAAAGTAGCACAAAAGTGTTCGCCATCTGATCCGTTCTAAACGGCTATCTACTACCGTCTATAAGCAATGGTAGGTCTTGCCTGTTAAATTGTAATCCAACCACGATGGAAATCTAGTTGAATAGAAAGTGAGCCGAAACAAAAGATTGGCCGCGTCACAGCATACATCCGTTTCCATGAAACCGGAACATTCACTGTATGTAAATCAAAAGTTCTACCATTGCAGGGGTCCTCAGCCCTGCCATCCCAGGGGGCCTCTACCAATGAAGATTCTTCAAAATTGCTCGTTATGATGATGATTTGAATTCAAAGCTCGATTTAAATCTATAGTGGTTTTCTTTTGCACTAAAAGGATTACCCAGATCATATCATATAGTCATTAACGTGTTCATTCATTTGACCGTGTACGCTTGTGGTGTTTTTGATGATCTTTCTCTGTATCCTTCTGCTTTGGGTTTCACTGCGTGCTTGCTTTGCTGTCATCTGAGGCTAGCCTCCCCCTCCTCTTCCTTCCATATGGCCATGCATGCACTTCTTCTCGCTAAAGTAGACGAGGATGATTTCATATCAAGCATCGTCATGTAAATACTCAAACATATAAATGAATATAAAGTCGTTCTTGCACACATGAAAATGGCCAATAATGCTAATAATAATAATGATGATGGTGAGGATGCTTCAAGGATGTCTTTCAACCCTTGAGAGTTGAGTCAACCGAAGATCTGCAGGCTAGAGCAGATGCTGTATAATAAAGCAAGTTTATTGAGGGTTACCACTAGGTCCTGCGACCACTTTACACCAAGAATTAGTATATTGGAGAACCAACGGCTGAAAATGTGCTAAAATTTGGAATATTTGTACGTACGAAATAGAGGAAGCAGAGCCCGGTATGCCTGGAGCAGATAGGAAAACACGTTGGGAACGCACGCTTGGATTGTAGCTGGTAAACTGATATCTCGCTTACTGACCGCATCGAGCACAATCGAAACTGCCTGTGTCTATAGGAACATATTCCGTAGTAAATGAGTTGAGCTATTTTCGCACAGCACATTGCACAAAGAGTATCAGTTGCACAACACGTGAGTGAATTTCTTAGGGCTGAGAACAGTTGAGCATTATTCGAAACTAGTTGATTTGTTAACATTTTTTATCTGATAACTGTCACTGATAAATGTCTCCTACGGTCAAGTGTGCACATGCCCCATAATTTTTGTCATTCAGAGAGGCTGCCCCTGAATGTCAAAAGGAGGGGGCAGGCCGATTGGATGGAGTCGACTGTCACACCCTTGTCGACACGTACCTTTAAGCAATCACCGTCAAAGACCTGCGCTGCTAAGCCGCCCACTACAACTATCCCGCTGCTGAGCGCTGTGTAATCTCTAGCGAAAGATATTTTTATCAAATGGCTTTGTGTGTATGCCTTAGTGGTGTCTTTATCAAACTTTGCTGAGACAATTATGTCATTCATCTTTGTTCTTAATAAATTCACTTCCTATATCATCCACTGTATGATATATAGTGTCATTCATTCTACATTTCCTTTTTCCCCGGCCTCATCGCCACGGACCTGCTCGATATGGTTCCTCCATTTACCATAGCAGTTCAGTCAGATTAATTCATCTGATTCCTGGGGCACTTGCAAAAGAATGCCCTTCTAGCAGCTGCAACCCCACTCCATTTTTACGCGCTTTGAGCCGGTTCCAGATACCACTGGTTGGCTCCTTACAAAGTCTTGGTTGCTCGTTCAAGAGCCAGTTAACCTAATAAGCTGGCGCATTCAAGAATACTTCGATGTTTGAAGCAATTCTGTCACGACGTTATAAATGGCACATTCTAAAAATCCTATTTATGGACCTTTGCCCATCCATCGGCTATGATCTCCTTGCCCTGTTCCAGCGCTTCAAACAACCAGTCTTGATATTTGTCGTAGCCTACGTCATCACAGAAGGGCATCGCAACAGGGACACCATCTATTCTTTGTTTGTGTTAGTAGGTGCAGGATTTTCCCAGCATGCGAGGCGTAGTAATAGGTTACTCACACCCTTATCAGTGCCGTTATCAAAGCCATTACTCAAAGAATCAATTACTTTCTCGTCAAGGTCTTATCTGAATGGCTGCTGGCATTAATTAGACTATAATAATAATGGTACAGATATTTACAGAGAAGGGCGTCAGTCACTCAAAAGTGTTTTTCATGAGGGTCCTCTAGACTCGAACTATTAGGCCCGCCAACCTTATATGAAGAATTTGTTATCATTATAATTTCCATACGATGCACTTATTACATATTTTGCCGACGAAACAAAGACTGGACAGACCCTGCTTTGATGGACCTTCGAACATTTTTTTCTCTTAACTAAACATTGTATTTCCTTTTTTTCGTTGTATTGTCATTAATGTTAAGTAGAAACAGCCAATTATACACTGCCTGCTATAAGAGAGGTATGTTTTTGTATTTTAAATACTCAGTTGATGAATGGTTTAATTTATATGTGCATGTTGCTAATTTTCTTTTAGATACAATCCCTTGCCGAGTAATATCCTATAACCTAGGGTAAGGGAAGGCAAAGTTTCATGCATTTTATGACTGTAGCACTACGTGACAATGACCATAACTATTATCTTATGTTGCTTCATTAGCGAACTGTTAGGTGGCGTTCATTTTCGCTTTTGGCTGTTAATTTGAGGTCGTTTTCTCTCAAAAAGGGTGCTGCTTATTGCTTAACGGGTGTTTTCATTGATAAATGGTGCTTGAACCAGCAACTTTGAGTCACGCCGTCGCCCCCTCCCCCCCCCCCCCCAACAAGTGGCGTTGCCGGGAATTGCAATTTGACCTGGTTCACAAGTATACGAAAATGATTGTTTATTGGAAGGGGATCTAGCATGCCGAATTCGATTCTTGTCCTTGATCCCAGCGCAGAATACTGCAGCATGTGAAAGTTTGTTTTACTTCAGGACCATCGAGAAAGATTTTAGCCTGTGCTGCGGGAGTAACTCAGAGCTCTTTCTTGAGATGAGGCCGCAGCCTAAACAAACTAGACTTTTCAAACTTTCTAAATAACCACTACAATTAACCTTCTCTCAACATAACTGAAGATATTAGATAACTTCTTCCTTTATCTTTTATTTTGCTTTACTGGACACACGTTTATAACAGCTTTAAGTAGTTGAAGTGCTTATCCAGTTTGAATATTGGACATGGCCCTTTCCGCAGTGGTCTGGTAGCATCGTAATTTTGCATAAATCCTTTGATACCTTAGTGAGACGACGGAGTTGATAAGCTTGATTGATATCCCATATAGCTTTCAACAACAGCTGTAAGAAAAGGTTTTCGCTTTCAGGGTATTGTCAATTGAGAGTTGAATGTATTGATGGCCTGCATTTTTTGTTTTTTCCCCTACAAACTGCACCAATTGCCCATATTCAGCTTACTGTGTGGTTTCTGAAAGAGCAGAGAATCAGTTTTTGAACCGCAAAGTTTCGTTTCTTGTAGATCGGTAAGGGGTTTCGATTGACTTGCCTTTGCTTCACGTGCATTTTTGTAAGAAGGAAGGCTTAGAACCGCAAACATCTTGGTTGATCCGACAGCATATCATATTTCCGTTCGAGACGCAGTTCCTATTGTAAGTATTTAATGCCAGGAGCGAAATTTTATCTGTTAGATCCACGACAAAAGTACAACTCCTTTCCTCAAATGAGGCCGAGCACCATGAAATGAACGCACTTTTAGCGCGAAAGGGACACGTAAATTTTAAAGAGCTGCCTTGGCCCTTGAGTTGTGTGCGCATATTTTCCCCGCAAGCCAGGAAAGTTTCGAGACTTGCCGTTTGATACACCTGCCAATGTTGTCCACAAGTTGTGGAGCTTGTGCAGGCAGCCGCTCCGCTCACCGCTGTACAAAAGCGCGCGGGGTTCTTTCGAACAATAACTTGGATCCAGATTCCTAAACGCGCAACATGGCCGCAGCACTATAAGTGTGTTCATTGTTGGCAGATATCAAGACTTTCTGTGGGATTTCAGAAGCTTGTGGAAACCATTTCATTATGGCTGTCCGAAAGAAAGATGGTGGAACTTGTTGGAAATATTACGAAGCACAAGAAACTATAGATCTATTTGAGCCCGTTCGGCAATATTTAATAAAGAATCACAAAAAGGTAACAATTTTGCTAAAACTAGGCCATTAATGCAACAGGCCAAAAGGTATACGCCATACTATGCCACATGATGTCTTGCCATTAAGTTTTTAGTTGACTAATAACTTGGAATTCAAATCGATTTGGGCAATTACAACTTTTCTTTGTCTATGTACACCTGGAGCCTAGTATTTTTCATCGTGACCAAAATAGAAAATGGCGGTATTTCGCGACCAAAAAATGTGATTGGAAGTTGAATATTATCCTGTTGTCTATTCAATGCATGAGTAACTGGTAGAAGTAGAACCAATTGGAAGTCAAAGACTGAAACAGACCTAGTATAGATTTAGGACAGAGAAACATAATATGTGCAACACATAATTGCAGGTCCACATCAGCCAACTTGAGGCTGCCATAGTTAAACCTGCTTTTTTAAGTAAAATATAATGATGATAACTATGAATGCATCTTCAAAAAACCTGTAAAAGTTTTGATCTAAACTTGATTGAATATACCAAGACACTTTTGAAGCTTTCGAAAAACTGGACTTTTAAGTAATTGAACTATTTTATAATAATAATAATAATAATTTCAATTGTTTTAGGACGGTAACCCATTCAGAAGTGCTGGTATACAAGGGGCCGCCCATCTACAAACAAACTAATTTAGAAAAATGGGGATGTAAAATTAAGATACCAATGTTCATAACTAGTAGAAATCCCAAGGCAAGGTAAAGCAACAAAATAGAACTGAAATAAAAGATTTAAATAGCTACTTTTAAAGATTTTACTGATTGTGCCTTTTTTCAGCAGCTGATAGACCGTTCCAAGCTTTTGCTCCCCTAATTGAAAATCCATTTTGCCCACTACTTGTCATTTTGCAAGACAGTTTAAGGTTACTTCGAGTGTTTTGGATTTTCTTCCTTTTGATGTAGTTCCTGAATTAAAATTTCTGTGAATTGGTGGACTCTTTCCTTGATTAGTTTACCAACTGAGAAAGTTCCCCTTTTTCAACCAATCTTGCAATTTTCCACCAATGCTCATGTATTCAATCAGTATCCACAGTCTGCTGGAAGTGTTGCGACTTGCATTTTATCATTCACCGTAAGAATTTGCAATGTATGCAATGTGTTACCTTCCTCTTCCTTACCAGAATCATGCCGTAAAATCAATAAATCTGACCTTATCTTTCTCTCTGCTTAGCTTCTATCCCATTTTCTTCTGCCATATTATGCTTCTGGCCAATAGAGCCTTCCCCAAATCACAAACTAAGAAACAGTAGCTAAGGTTGATGTTTCTGCAAAGCATGTGATGTGATGAATTATATAGTGAGTTGAGCCTAACAAAATTGACTGAAGCTTGCACTAATTAACATGGAGCTTTCACTGTAAAATTAGAAATATTTTGGGGGTAGATTGTACCTCTACTGATCTGCCGTCCTTCTTTAGAGTACTGCTCCCACGTCAAGAGTGGCACTCCAAAAGCCGCTCTATGTCTTCTTGACAAAGTCCAGTCCAAAACCATTTTGTCTCATCAACAATCCTAACCTCACCAATTCTCTCCAATCTCTTTCCCATTGTCAATTAGTTGGAGATCTTTCCATCTTTTATAGATACTCTGACGGGCATTATTCTCAGGAGATCAGGGAGATTATTCCTGTTCCTCTGAGGCGTGTCAGAACCACCAGAAGCGCACCTCATTCACACCCTTTCCAAGTTTCACTGCTTAATCCACAAACCCTATCCCACAAATCATCATTCATCCCTAGAACATGCAACTTATGGAACGTTTTGCCTTGCTCTTGCTGTCCTGAATCTCACAACTTGCCATCTTTCAAATGCAAGATCAATATACTTGATCTGATCTCTCTCTCTCCTGTTAGTCTTTTGCTTTCTTCGATTGTTGAGGCTTTGTATAGGCCACCATGGCCTTTCCCCCACATAACTTACTAAAAGAAAAAAGAAGATCTGGTTTCTGAAGTGAGCATTCCAGTGTGATGCAAGGGTATAAAGGCAGCTGTGTCAATTTGGATGTGAGTTTTTTCCTAATGAAATAATTTATCAATATGATTGATGTTTTATGTTTGATGAATGATTAATTTTTCCATCTTTGTCTCAGTATGTACAAGCGGATCCACCAACAAACAAAAGTCTAGCTACATTAATAGGACAACTGATTCAGTTCCAAGAGGTAGGTCCATTGCTCTTTGCTAAGATGTTTTCTCACTGGAATCCCCATTCAACATAGCTTGTAAATTCAACTGCTTACGAAGTAGCTTTTTAAGGAAGAATGGTAAAGAAGGAAGTAAAGATCCTATGAAGAAGCAGCAAGCTTATGCTAAATTGGAATCATCAGAGTTGAATCGTAGTATTTGGTGGATAGGCTGGTGATAGCCAACTCTACCAGGACTGTTTTATTGGTCAGCTGCCAATGAGCTGATTTTGATAGATAATTGCTCTCTAGTTTTTGCCTCATGTACACATGTTTATCTGAATTTCAGGAGGCGTTTGGAAAGAATGTTAGCAAGCCAGCCCTTACTCGTCTACCCGTAAGTAGATAGTCTTCACTGTGTTATCATTCAAGAGACTTTTAGTTGCACAGGACTTTTTGTAGCATTAATTTGGTGCCGAAAAGTCCATCCTTTTGAATATGCATACATTCTTGTTATTTTAATCCCTATTATCATCAATAAATAGACTTAAAAGATCTTTGTTTTACATTTGATGTGATTTTTCAGTGCAAAGCATTTTGACACTAGTGACAACTGGCCCCAGAGTGAAGAGGGGAAGGTTTTTTCATGTGACCTATTTTTGTACATACGTGGTGCCAGTCATCATTTCTTCAGGACAGTCTAATCCTTTATCATTTTTAAACAGGTGAAACAGTTTCTAGACTACTCATCTAGTGGGTCCCTTTGTCACATAATTGCAGCATGCTATAAATTCAAAGTGGATCAAGGATGGTTAGTGTCTATAGATCTTTTTTGCATAGCATCACCTGATTTTTAACTCTGAGCACAATTGCTAGTCGTTAATTCAGTGTCCCACATCAAAGTTATTGCCTCTGTTATGGTAGAGAGCCTGAAGTAGGTGACGTAGTGATTAAACCACACTTCTACTGTACTGAATTTTCTTGGCTTTGTGAACACTTACTGACATTCACGATTCTCCTCTATCTGCTCACCTGGCAGTAGATGGGTATTTGTCATAAATTTTGGGGCAAGTTGCGGTGCAATTGGAAAAAGAACTGGCCACCCTACATCAAAATGCTCTGGCTTAAGATCTCTGGAACAAGGTGCTTCCCAATGCTTATTCAAAGTATCGGAACTCAACTTTGATTTTTTATGTGAGAGAGAAAATTAGATCTTGGGTCAAATGAACAAGGTCACCATTTTTGATGATAATAAGGTAGGACTTTTGAGTGGTTAATCATCAATTTTTGTAAACAGTTTTCTTTCAATCCAACCATTATATTTTGCTATGATGTCTTCTCTCTGTTAATTATATCTGTCGTGTCAATGCTCAGGGCTTTTGTAATTGGCTTCCAATGAAAATGAGCAATGCATATCTTGATTATAGAAAAATGTTGAACCTCGTCTTATGTTTTATGGTACTTTTTCTTTGTCATGTAGCGTCATATGTAGATTTGAGTCTTGTCAAAGTGAAGAAACTTTAGAAGCACCATCAATTAGGATGGTTTCAAGTGGCCTTCTTCTTTTTCCCAGGGCTTCGGTCCACTAGAGTCCAATTGCCAATGTGGTTAGCTCCCACCTCTTCACATCTCTCTTAGTCAGTATTTTGCAGATTGTCTTTGCATATCATTTGGCATGGGTTTCCCACATCAACCAGTCCGCTGGACATGGAATTTTGACTACCACGCACCCTGTCTGCCACTTACCCTCCCAATTCACCTGGGTTTGGGGTCAGTAGCAAGATATAACTTTTGTCTTGAAATGTCCACATGGCTTGGTTCGGTCTTGAAACAATAGTTTGAATTGTAAGCACGGCTGTAAAATGCCGTTGATAGGAAGCAATGGAACTTTTAAGTTGCTCATTAAGTTCTTCGTTGTTTGAAAAATTTAAATTTTCTTCAAGTGTGAGCCCTTTGAATTTAGCTTGGCTAGTATGCCACTGAGTTCTAAGTTCAAATCAAAGTCGCAATTAGAAACTTTCTCTCGTTGTTCTTGACGTAATTTTTGTTTCAATTATTTATATCAGTACCACGTTTTATTCAGAAATAGATCCGTCAACGAATCCCTTTCCAAGTACCAAAGCATAGAAGCTTCGTACGTCTTACCACATCCAAATTCTTGAGCCATTTTGTGATGGTATTACTTAAATGTAATCAAAACAGCGAACATTTACTTGCCCAGATTTAAGTTTCAAGGAATTTTGATCCTATGTTTAAGGCGATATTGGAGCGTCTAACCGCCGTATGATAAGCATGAGTGTTATCGTAGTTTTAGAGATTTTCCTATAATGACAATTACACTTACAGGAGGCGATTCGACTTCCAATCACCCTCAAGAATGGACAGAAATGTTGAACTGTGTATGACGATTGAGAAAACTCTACGAGAGGTTCGTATGCTATGAAGGGTATCATCTACATCGGGCATTCTCCTCCTCAGCATTTTTCGCTAAGCAATGTACATGTATGTTACCTGTACTATTAACTGTACCGTTAGTATCGCAATGGTTAGTAGGAATGTCTTTACCTCAAACCTTTAATGTAATTAAGCTCGTACCCTTTGAATTTTTCGCATTTAATAGCGCTACTACCTCAAACGTGTTATGCAGTCACGTCTGCTCCCTGAAGTGTTTGGCTGATAGATAACGGCCTCCAAACTTTAAGCAGCCGAGAGTGTCATCGTACATGCTCTTTGGCTCTCGGAAGTCTTTGAAGGATCAGACCTACCAAAGGAGCCCTTTATTCCATATTGTTTCCTGTCGATTCAATTTTTCGCATTATTGATCGCTGGGAAGTATTCATTTTAGAAGCTTCGGATTTATTTCTCTTCCTTCGCGGAGTCTACTTAGAAATTATTTGCTGCCAACATTGCCATGTTTCACTTGAAAACTTTTTTAAGTCTTATCGTCACAGAATATTGAGATTTATCAAAACGAATATGGACTGCAGTTCCCAAATATCTTTTAAAATTCACGCTTTCACTTCAGAACAAGCTATTCGAGCGCCCAAAAGTATTTATTTTGCCAGAAGTTGAAGCTAAAAATGCCACCAAATTAAGAGATATAGTCAAGCGGCATCAGGTTTGTTGACTTGATCATCTTGAGAATTGTTGTCTTGCTCTAAATATAATTTACCTTACCTGATAGTCAATTCTCTAGGGCGATCTTTTGAATCACGATGGGTTACAAAAGAGCAGGTGAATTAGATACGACGAATTTTTAGAGACTAGTGTCGATCCTAGTGTTCGATGAAACCTTCCTTATTCATTGAGTATGGCATGGTAAATGCTGAGACGGTTAAAAGAGGGTTCTATTACAATTGAGTTAAGATCTAGAACGCACTGCCAGCGCACATTCAAGCAAGGAGTCAGAGAACATGTTATAAATAAAGCTTTTAAGCAGCATTTGTAATATACCCATTTTTACAGTAACTATTCAAGTAGTGAATGTATTAACTTTTATTTACTTTTATCAAACAGGGCTTCTCATGATAGCAGCTAACGTGTTCTAGGCTGACTGAATCACCCTGTATAAAGAATGTATTTTTCTAGTTATGACTTGATATCAATTAATTACTTAGTTTTCAGGAGTCCCTTGTTAAGAACCAATTTTCAGAGCTATTTTAGACACGATGCGTTTAATGATGTTTTTTAACTACAGTGTGCTCTTAACTTTACGCTTCTTTTTTCTTATATTAATTATTTTACCTAGATGATTCTACCTAGATGATTCTACCTAGATGATTCTACCTAGATGACTCTACCTAGATGACACTACCTAAATGATTCTACCTAGATGTCCAAGGTAGACATTTGGAAACTGAAAGCTTTTTACTTATCGATCAGTGTCCAGGTCCTTCCTCTCGATGTGACCACACCTATCGACCTTTTTGCGACTACTTGTTTTTATCCTTGAATTATTATCATTGTAGTCTACTGTGATTTTTTGTAGGGTGCTTTAGCAGACAGCAAAGACAAAGCTACCCATATCATCCACCCTTCCCCAGCGCAGTCTTCTGACGGTAAGTCACACAATGCCTGGCTTCTTAAGGGGGTTGAAGTGAATCGGGATTTTGTGCGGATGAAGAGAGTCTGGAAAAGTCATTGTCGTATAAATAAACCGTACAGAAATCTTGTGGAACTGTCCATCAAGAGTTGGCTCTCATTAATCATCTGCGGGGGAAATTTTGCGCATGGGTCTTAATGCAAAAATGAAAAACGGTACTGATGAAAAGAGTACCTTCAATGGATATCGACATTTTTAAAGGCTTTGCATTACTAACTGATACCAATTGGATTTTTCTGCAATGCTTCCATTTTGCAGAAAATGAGACCATTTATCATGCACAATGAAGCAGTGTAGGCTGCAGCTTCTTACTGTAACCGAGTAAGGACGTGACTCAAAAGTGTGCAAACCTATGGCCTATGGACCTGCATGGTTCACAATAATAGAATGCCAGTAAGAAAGCTCTGGAACCTTTTTGGATGAGTGCATACCTCACAAAACAAAATTAGGACCCCTGCCTATGGATTCTGATACACTCACAATCGAATATGCTGTTGATGTTCATAGCCGCGGCGATACAGAAACCAAAGGCATGCAACAAAGCAAAATCATTGCAGTTTGGACTGGCCGGGCTATTTTGTTTGACGTCATGTAATGTTTTACAAATCATTTAGGGTTGAACATCTTTCGGATTTCCATTGTAGAAGAATGGCTGCGACCTTTGTCGAGAAAAGACAAGCAAGTTTTGGTTCATTGGTGGTTTCACCCTGACAGGTATTTCATGCGCTGTGATATTGCAAGCGATTTTCTGAAGTGTTTGATTTTGCAGTCGGGCTGTTCATTACGTTGCTACCATTACTCGTGCTCTTTGCGTTGCTCTTTAGTGCTTTCTTCGCGATCTGTTATTTCTGAGGTCAGAAAATCAGTGTTACATTCTGCTGTTGTTTCTTGAAGCCTTTGTGTCACCGAGTTATTCAGGAATGCTCTAGCTTGCTTACCAAATGTAATTACAATGTGCTTGCATGCCACACGCTTCTCTGTTAGTAGGTTTATTTGCTGGACAATACTTGTGGGTCCTTTTGTAAAAAGATTGAGCCTTTTCTCGATTAAAACAGGCTACATTAGCTGTCATTATTATCGGCATTATTATTCTTCGACGTGAGTAAGCTTGGTGGTTTACTCTTTGTGGTAGGACATGTAATGTTTGGGTCTACAGTTACGTGCAAAAGTTCATAGCCGCCGACAGATATTCCAAAAAATGTATTTTTTTCCAATGCAATATCATATTTTCTCAACATTAATATAACACATTGGGGCCTATTCGGTTGAGTAACTTAGATGAAATCGAAAATGCAAGAATAACATCTGATATCAACCGAGGGTTAGTATTTGGTATTTCAACCCTTATAATTTGAAACTGCTGTGATTCGTCACAGCTTTTGAAATTACTCTGCTGTTATTTCTTTCATCTAAGCCTCTGCAGTTGCAGATCTTCTATTGTCTCAGTTGGACTGTTTTATTTTTGGGCCATTTTCTCCTTAGAATTCGAAGTTTCATTGAGTTTGAGTTGGACCTTTTACCAGGCCAATCAAGTTTCCCTTTCTTTTGCCTTTTTGACGAAAACTCTGTCACAATGGTAAAATGATGATAGAGAGCACCATCGTGTATTGGAATATCACAATTTTTAACAAGCATGTGAATGTGAAGTCTTTCTTTCAACAATTCTGTATATTTTTGCCCATCAATGGTAATTTTTGGCAGTGACAAGAAAAGCTAGTATTTCGATGTTGCGTCTACCGCTCCATGAACCATGAGTGATATTTCGCAGTTTGCTGACTAGTCGCTCATCTAATCTTTTCCTACAGTCTTCTAGCATTGGCACATGAATTGTGCGAGCTCTAAGCTTTTGGATGGTAGATTCATCCGAGAAAATCTTTTGCCCATCGGTCTTCTTTCCATGCTACATGCTTCCTAGCAACTTGTAATCACTCAGTTTTCATAACTGCTCTAAGGTGGGATTTTCGAGCAGGTTCGTGCGCGTTAAGTTAGTCTTTCACAAGGTGTGACAATTTATTGACTTTGCACGAATATTAGCATCCTTAGGAAGCATTGCCACACAAATCTTTACAAGAGCGGCAGGCGGAGAGGCACTGCCATGAGACGTTTTATGTGTTTATATCTTGAAGCGGTCTTCCGTGTTCTTTCACTTCGCTTTAAATCACTATAGATGTCTCCAATACTTAGCCATACATACATACTTAGCCACACATCATACTTAGCCACACGTACATAGCCATACATACATAGCCATACATACATAACCACACATACATAGCCATACATACACATAGCCGTAGATACTTAGCCATACATACAGAGCCATACGTACTTAGCCATACATACCTAGCTATACACACATGACCATACATTTCTAGCCATACATACTTAGCCATGCATAAATACGTACCCAAGGTGTCCTTGAATTTCGTTATTTTTGCGGATACTATTTGCATTGTAGCAAACCTTTATTGTGTATCTATAAAAAGGGGCATCATGTCATTGACAGATAGATCATTAAAGAACTCAGAATGTCATACTGATTAGATTATAGCCCTACGCTTGGATTTGAGTATGCTATGAAGTTTGCGACATTCAAGAATGCATCGTTGCTTTTAATGTGACTTGGGAATATTTTCATAACCACAAAGACAATGCTCCGAGTGTGACGATTGCTTGATAAGCTGATATCATCATTCAGTTTATTTCCGTTCTCATTGTCATCCTAAATTCATTGTAATAATAATAACAATGATAATAATGATAAAAACAACTCTTTATTCAGGCATATCACAGCAGACAATGTTGTATGTTATCAATGTGCTACTTTTACGGGCACATAGACGTTTAGCACTGAGGCTTGGGGGCTGGTATCTGTTAGTCATGTTGCATAATATTGAAGCTGACCTGAAAATTAGAAAAATGACAAATGGTCTTCAATTTTTGTACGTGACTGTAAATCATTGTATCTCGTATATAAATGGAACAGTGCCTTAAATTTGTTCTTTCCACCCTTGCAAGAAATAAACGCCCTTTCCGTCTCCTGCGTAATCATCTGTATCTTGGATGCACCTCTTGAATATCCTTAAATCGGTATAACGGAGAAATGTCATCATTCATATGTACGTTATTGATGTAGAGCTGATTTTCTGAGTAAAACTGTTTACTGAATATTTCTGTAGCTTACTTGCTGACCTAATGGATTTAAAGCTTCCGTATGAAAGAAGGCATTAGTTCATGCAATGTTTCTTTCGCATTTCAACAATGTTTTGTTTTGAGAAGTAGCCATTTGATGTATGGATGCAAAAACGCCCAAACACATAATTTTGCTAGATATCAGATTTAGTGTTACGAGCGATGTCGTAACCATTCGTAATCGATAAGTCTGCCAGCTGGCTTGGGAAGGCTTTATCTGTATTAGACGGGTTTTTGCGTGACCCTAGAGGTATTACGTCTTGCGCTGTTATTTTTGACCTTATGGCTATCATCATCATCATCACAATGAAACTCATTCTCATCATGATTGAAGCCATCATAATCTTAATCGAAATAAACGTAATCATCACCTTCAATCATCAGCATTACCATCAATCATTATTATCATCGTACTCATCCTTATGGTAGTTATTTTCATCGTAATCATCATTGTCTTTAGCATCATCTTGATCATCAAAGTCATCATAATTATCATCATGGTCATCATCATTGTCATCACCATAGTCATCATCATAATCATCATCATAGTCATCATCATTATAACCCGCATAATCCGTCAATCTATAGAATAGCTTTCTCAATTGATTCTTTTCTCCTTCTTATTATTTTCATCTCTTTCAGTTATGACTCTTGGGTTCCTGTGTCTGAAGTCTCACAGGAACCGGAGCCTACTCCTGAAAGATCAAAGCCTTGGGAGGTATGACGCCATTAACGCAGCTAATTGCTCTTGTTTTTAGAATTTAGATTGACGTCAGTTTGCTGTTGATCATTACATTCGTACATATTATGTGCAGGTGGCACAAAGTTAGTTGAGCTATAGGGTCAATAAATTTTATTGACAGTCACGTCTTTCCTTGATTGTGTCACGCGATTATCAATCTGCATTGACTGCATGGCATACTGGATTTCGAGCGTAGCAGAAACGAGAGACAGGGCTCTGAGTTTTTTTCAGGGAAGTGGAATTTCTTGAGGCGGTTTCCCTTTGCCCTCCTCGTCAATAGCGTTTTGAATGTGACACATGGAGGAGTCAAACTGATAACCCATGTGTTGTGAGTCTGCATGCTTAAGCGCCACGGCACCACGATCTGCAATTACCAAAGCAATTTTCTCAGGGAGGTCTGCTCTTTTCTTTATTTCGCATGCCTTTCCATTTTTAGGTCAACTCTAGATGGCTGACAGACCTGGATGTCTTCAATGAGTGGATGAACGAGGAAGATTATGAAGTAGAGACCCCTGACGTAAGAATCGAATTCTTCCATGCGTGAAGCTTTTACGGTACTTTTGGGTTATGCTCATAATCAGCCACCGTCGAGTTCTATTTTATTTTCGTTCTCTTTGAATTCGCTGAAGACGCTTGTCAGTTAAAAGCTACTTCGCACTGTAAGCCAAATGCAAAAGAATTTCGAACCAGCAACCCGATGTGTTCAATTTTATTTTCTCTCATTATTGGAGTGCATGCATCTGGTACTCTCTGATTTACGCTTTATGGCAGGGTGTTATTGATAGTGGGATATTACCAAGACCTCAAATGGCTGTTTTTCGTGGAAGTATAGAACACGAAAATGACGATCGAATGTCATATGAATCAATTGAAAGGCATAGATTGGGGATTGATACGTTAATGTGGTAATAATCATTCAATGCTGTTGCAAACACACCAGCTGTGACAGATCATATATTCACCATGCGGTGTATAAATGACGTTTCATCTTCAGACCAAATGCCAACCCAGAGCATTGCCGCTGCCTTTGTATTATACCGCGGAGGAGCTTGTACATTGATCTTACTTTGTCAATCAGAACATCCCGGTAATCTGACAATGTATTGCGGTAGTTGTGTGAATTGAACTTTTGTATCCCTTGTTTCGTAGAGGAGAGTTGATGTAATGATTGAAATTCCGTCCGTATGATGACATACCCAGCCTTCCTATTTGAACTGACTGCCTCTCAACTTCTGAAAATGTTCACTTCAAATGTCTAGCGAAAATTTTGTTCTTCTTTTGCAGCAAGGTAACTTCTACCTATACTAGCTATGTATCCATCAGTGGAGTTCTAGTGGCACGTTTCACCTATTTTATTTATTGCACCAAACGTGAAAATGAGGTTGTATTGAAATATATTTGTTTGACCCTGTATCATAAAAGCAGAATTCAAACCACCGTAAGAATGCCTTCATAGACTTGATGCAAGGTACTCCTATCATACTGTTGTGGTAAGTCTGTTGGCTGAGAACATGGTTATTTCGTACTATATTTGGCCTTATTGTGTTTCGGTTTTCAGAAACACAGCTCTCTTCAAGTCTTGAGTTGACATTTTTTAGCAAGACGATGTGCAGTAGGTCGTAGTTAAGATACTGTACCTCAGCTTGTTACATTGTGACTGCAAGAATTTCTAATTTGCAATATGTTAGCAATATGGGTATATCTATTGGCCATGTGTTTCATTCTATCACCTTGTAAAATCTCTTCTCAGCTGGACAAATCCAGAAGCATATCTAGGCCTAATTCATTTTTATTTTCCATCAAGGCAAAACCCGTAGACGATGTCTTAAAGGCAAGCCAAGTGTGGAAGAGGTAAGAGAATTTTGAAGCGCAGCGTGGGAGGAACTCATGGCCTTAGAGACATGGGCCTCCAAGCTTTTTGAGATGATTTCGCATTTCATTCGTCACTGATATTGCTTTAATTGCGAATCGGGCAGGATTCGTACCCATAGCCCCTGCTTTATGGGTTTGCACCCTTTAGCTAACATGTAATTGCACCATTAGATTTTTAATCGACAAATGGAAACTGATTGGGGCCCATCAATACAGCCTCACATAGTATACTTTTCTAAATAAGGCGTAGAATAGCAAAAAACAAGCAATTTTGACTCCTTTGAAAGGGAATTATTTTAGTACTTAAATGTTTGAAGACTTTTGAATGAGAGTTGGCTTGATGTAACTCTAGTGACGCAGTCTTATTGTGTTATTAATGCTTCTGCACTGCCTGAATAAAAGTGCTGATCAACCACGGGATACTGTTTTTCCCAAGCATGCTAGCTAGACAGGAACTTCATGATGCAAAGGTTTGCACCACTTGGATGAATGGAGCGGTCAAGAGATTAAGGCCCCCTTTCAATTTTTTCTCAACAAAGGCTTTTTGTTTGAAAACGATTGGGGTAAGCAATCTTGAATACTACTTGCTTGTCCCTCCCATTGAATATGTGGCAAATGTGGCTGACGTGAAGCTCTCATGTCATGACTATTGATTATGTTCTCGTGACAATCTATGCCGTGTAATGACTGTTGCGTCACTGATTTCTGCTTTCTCATTTGCATTCATTTTAGGTCAACACTGAGGGTGAGTGTGCTTTTTCATATGCCATTTCAAGCTTTACATTTGAGTAATGAGATATTGCCTACAGGGTTTTAACAGTTGTTTGAAAATTCGTAATGCTAAGGCGACCGAGTTAATAGACTCATACATTATCTCATTTTGATGCACATATCGAGATCTTGCATCACAGTTTGATTCCGGTACTTTTGAAACATGCACTCTTTCAAAATCATCATCGTCATCATAATCATCATCGTTACCACTAGAATGATTTCCAAGTGACGTATCTTATTGAATTTTCAATGATGCCAAAGCGATGTTAGAGCCGAGTAGGAGAGTGCATGACTAGAAACTAGGACTGGTCGAAACAAAGATATTGTTCTAAGGGGGCTTTTAGCGTGCCCTGTACATGGGGTCTCGATGCGATCATCTGTAGATATTTCGTTAGCAAGGGATATGATGATTACAACCCTACATTTTTCTCCCTTAGAGGAGGGAGAGGTAGATTGTAATCCCATGCATATTTCGAATCCCTGGAATTTTATGATGATACTTTTCATGGGTATCTTACAGATTTCTTTGGGATTTGCAAGTTGAATATATGCCTTCGGTTATAGATAAAAGGAAGGAACTTCGAAAGAGGAAAACGTCGCCTTCTCCATCACCTGAACAAGGTAAGCGGAAAAAGAAAGGCTCAAGGAAGAAGGATGATGAACGGTCAGAAAGAGACGAGGAACAGTAAGTCAATATTAAATCCTTCCCCAGCCAAGGTTTATCTGAGCTGTTAATGGCCGCCTTTCCTTCAGCGCTCATTTTCAAGCCGACATGTTAAAGAATGTGATTGAATCGCATTTTCTGCCGAAGCGCAGCGTCGCCCTTTAGATTTTGTGTACATATATATTTCAATCTAAAACAATGCTTCTTTTTCTAAATTTTCGACTGTAAAGTTAGCAAAATGTTTCTTCTCTGTTTGTTTCTAAGTACTTTGCCAGCGTTCACGGAGTTACCTCATGTTTGTGCTTAAATATCTACTTACGTATGATTGCCAGGTATTTAATTTTTATAGATGATTGTTCGATCTTTCTAACCCGGTATTTTTTTTTCTTTGTAGTGACGATACCACTTGTGAGCTGCCTGATCCTGAAATTGTGCCAAACGTAAGTCGTGTTACGATGTTTCTCCTCTATCATGGACACGAAGTCTCCCTTGTGCTTAATTATAATGCTTTGTAGGGCAACTTTTTTGACACTATTATACGAGGCTAGGTGATAAGGGGACAGAGATGCTATTGCATTGCTGTTTTTGACTAGTGGACTTTTTATCCATTTCAGAATGCTGAGGTTTCCACGCAAACTCCCTTTTCGTTTAATTTCGCCCAACATTCAGAGAATAATGCTATTTTTCGCTCGTTTCTTTAGTCATTCACCAATTTCAATTCATAAAAATGAGCTCTCAGTAGGATTTTTGCGTTATTGATAGTCGACTTTTCATTTTCGTCGCTATTTGCATCAGGACTTTAGCTTTAAGTTGTATGAAAAAGCATGTAGGAGAGCCAAAGAGGTACAGCTATCGGTAATGATGGATGAATGATGTAAAGTGGAAACAAAAAGGATCAGTGTAGGGATGTACAACTGTGCAACAATGACAGTAATTGAGCCACCATCTGTAAGTTATTTTGGTGCCTTGATTACTTTCGTGTATCTCACCTTTAACAACTGTTATTCGCAGGTTTCGAAAGAAGACATGGATAGCAGTTTAGGTATGTCATGTCGGTATGATCTGTTTAGTTTTAGGTGCTCAATTAGGAATTGAGGATAAATATTCATTAGATGTCAGGGTAGCTTAGTTGTATTGATCGCTGGTTACTCCTTTCGAATCTACCCTCAGCTGAACTTTCGATTAGAGTGGGAGGGCCACCAGCTCTCTGCAATTCCAGGCTTAGGAAGTACGAGGTGTGGTCAAATCAAGGGGAAAGACCTGAACATTGCTCGATAAGCGAAAAGCTTCTTGGTGTCCGAGTATTTACCTTTGAAATCTAGATAGAATCATATAGACAAAAAGACATGGATAGATACTCTTATCTTATTGCATGTTGTAATAGTTTTCCTACTTTCATCTAAAAAATTGACTTATGAAGGTGCAACAGCAACTGAAAATTGCCTCCCATCTAGACCATTTAGATTGTACTGTACTATGACAGGGCCCGCGGGAGTTGGGTCCACCTTTTATACCTCTGCCTTGCTATTCAGTACTGTCGTTTTTAAATGAGCAGTGTGCAATAAAGAAAAGGCTGTGTTCTTTCGTGTTTCCCTGCCTTCAAACAATGTATGCTGCCCATTCCGAAATTTGTAAGAACGGGTCAGGGTCAATATACAAGAATAAACAAATGGGCTGTAAAGGTTCCTAGGATGAGAAGAGAATTTGGCCGAAAAAGCTTTAGTGTGTCTCCGGCAAATGTTTTCAACAAACTTCCTATTTTAACAAAACAATTTGACTCTATGGTTTTATTTAGATCAAATCTGGAAGATTTATATACTTGTATTTAAATTTGTCATTAGCTTGATTTTACTTCGCTTACTTTGTTTATTAGCTTTAGTACAGGACCCTAATGATAACAGAATGCTTGACATGCTGATAGGTTATTCCTGTATACAAATTCGTATATTATTATTATTATTATTATTATATCTTTCATCAAATTTGAAGCGTTGTTCCACGTTATTGTAGATTTATTGATTTAATTGTAAGATGCCAAATTTTTCACTTTCTAGTTGCTAGTATCAATAAGCAGAATACATTAGAAGATATATCAAGCAATACACCAAGCAAAGGTTAGTGAATTTGTGTGGCTCTTTATGTTACTCTTCATCTTCATTTTTGGTTGTGATTCCTTAACCGGGTCCACGTTGCGAATGCTTTCATGTAGTTACCTGCATACGGTGTAGTGCATACAGTTGTCTGATAGCGGTCACGTCATGGGTAAGGTTTTTACAAACGCCACCCTTTGTGACTTGCCTTTATCAATTTCATTTCATGTTTCTCAAATTGCGTCTTTGGTGCAACGATTACGCTCAGTTGGTTGAATTGTTCGATGGATTTGACTGGTTTTCCATTCTCCGACAATAGACTTTTGGGTGCCTACTTTCGGCAATTTTCTCTGAAATATAGAATCTTATTTGTGAAGTCAGATACCAATCAGTCGTTTATGTATTTCGTATTTTTCACACTTCCATCAATCCGAAATTTGCTACTGTAACGAGTTCCTGTGGTACTATGATTCCACGTTACTGCTTTATCTTCGGTGTTTTATTCTTCAATCAAGTGATTTTTCTTTCATCTGTAGGAACTAAAGACCAGGATCAAGAGGTCAGCTTTTTAAATGATTATACAATATATCCCTTCTTTCTTGAATTAAGATGCATTTCTGCTTTGTTCGTTCATTACCTGTTTCTCAGATATTTATTTTCTGTATCTACATGATTGAATCAGCAATCTAGATGCTGCTAAGGGCTCATCTTTGCTGCCATCGAAGCAGAAGAACTCAGCAGAAATCCCTCCACAAATATTAATCACAGAGAATCTTACGCTTATCTTAAGATTTAAGTCGTTGTAAAATATGATTCATTGCCTTTCTTCAAAGATGTCATCAGCATCTCCCGTCCCGTCTCAAGAAGGGAAGACATTGGATGTCAAGGAGGGGAAGAGACTGAACGAAACTGTGAATAGAGAACCGGAGATACCTCATGATGATAATTTACCAGAACAAACAAGGCATATAATCATACCAAGCTATGCCGCTTGGTTTGATTACAACAGGTAAAGAAAAAAATAGACTTCAAATCTTTCTCACCTTATTACAATAAAAGCAATAGCATCAATGCTTCAGTTGCACTGTTGCTTGCAAAATGCACTGTAACTTGATTTAGCGCATAGCGAAAGCTAAATGTATTTCCTTGGGAACTGGCACTTATAAGGTGGTTCGCCTTTGCCTTTCTCCTTCTTACCCTTGTGTAGTCAAACCTATGAAAAACTTTGCTAGAAATCAACAGAGTCAATAGGTTCGTCTTGATTTTATATGCTTAATTAGGTCCATTGTAGTCGCAAAGCTCGACTTCTTTCATATGGAATGAAACGCCGTAACATACGTTACAGGGAATTCTTTTTTTATTCACATTCTCAGTTACATCTCGCGATTTCGCGCGTCTGTCCTCGTGATACGTGTTGGTAGTTTGCTGTTAAATTTCGAATTGTTTTTTAGTATACATTCGATAGAACGAAGGGCTCTACCTGAATTCTTCAATGGCAAAAACAAGTCGAAGACACCCGAGATGTAAGTATTCGGTCAGCAGCTACTGATCAGGTGTTCAGTTTCTGGTTATGAAAAAATTTATCATTTCTTTTCTTGGTATTTAGGACGCATCCATCTTTTGTCTCCCCCGTTTTACGAATTTCTCTCTCTATTTCCTACTCTATTTCAATGTTTGATCGATGTTGATGTTTGTTTGATATTTTTTGTAGATATTTTGCTGCAAGAAATTTCATGATAGATACTTACCGTTTGAATCCAACTGAATATTTCACAGCGACTGCTGCCAGAAGGAACCTTGCTGGTGATGTTTGTGCCATTGTCAGGTTTGTTTATTTGCAATAATCATCCAGACCAGTTCGACCTATTTAAGACTTATCTGTGAGATCCTGCACGGCCCTTTTCTACCTCTACACATTTCGATGTCCTCTCACCAAATTTCTATTTGTGGTTCGGTATACCTGGTTTTTGAGGCCAGTCGAATGAATTGATAAAAGTGAACCAAGCTGCATAGGTAAAAATGCGACTGAGTAAGTTTGAAATAGCTGAGGTCACTACATTCGCGTTGAAAGTGGTACGTAAGTTGAACTTTGCTGAATCGATGAGACAGTTGTTTTGCTCCAGCAGATCTCGAGCAGCCCAATTATAAGGGAATGAATTCATCTTTTTTCATGATGACGAGAGAAGTTGATACAGTCTACCATTCTTCCCGCCAGGGTGCATGCATTTTTGGAGCAATGGGGCTTGGTGAATTATCAGGTAGACGCTGACAACAGACCTCTTCCAATGGGACCACCTCCTACTTCACATTTCCATGTCTTGTGTGACACACCTTCTGGACTTCAACCTTTGACTGGGTCGAAGCCACCAGTAAGTAGTTCCCTTTTCTTTGCAATCTGTCTCTCTAAAACATCAGATGCGTACGGATGTTTTGCATTATGATAATAATTATTATTTTCGCTTAGTAGCAATTTTTCTAGACAGCTTCATTCTGAGCTCATAAATTTTTTGCACAAAAGCTCCCAAGTGAACACGCTCTTACACAAAGACTCAGCAAGAGAGCACTCTGGCATGTCACGGTCACGGTCATCGTCAGCCATTATCGACCCACTGCAGGGCGAAGGCCGCGGCACGGTTTCTCCGCAGCTGGCAATCGCCTTCTGGCATGTACAACGAGCTATTCGATTTGTTGATATTCTAGCACACTGCCGTAGTGATGTGTATAGTAAATAAATCGAGTGTGCGACGCATGGATCGGTGTTTTATGCAATTCTCTTTCCTTTGCCTATTGCTATTTTAGGGTTACTGTCCTCAGCTTATTCCCTTCTTTCGTAGATTTCTGCAGCGCAACAGCTAATTAACCTTGCCGATAAGGATGCAAATGGCACAGCTAAAACACAGGATGGCAGCAATTTCGGGTAGGCTGTTATTGAATAGATTATCGTTTTACGTATTTATAAATTAGAATTGGCCAGCAATGAAATCTGTAGAAATGCCATTTCATTTTCACCCTACACCAATGTTGTCATAAGAAATGCCACTACAGTTCTGAATGAATTCTCTTGTTGCTTTCCAACGAACACGTATCTAGGGAAAAAAATTTTGCTGGAAAATCTTCTGCGTGACATTGATTTTCGGGAAGATTCTATTGTTTTTGAGATGTTAAGGTCTTCAGTTACTTGTTATTTTTTGCCTTGAGTGGTTCTCCCTCTCAATCTGATAAATTTGACATGCCTTCAGGTTGTTTGCCTAGAATTACAGATACCTAGCAACTCTGGTAGGTTGGTTTCAAGAAGGGCTCGCACCACAGACCATAGGATTTGTCCCATGTTCCTTATTTTTAAGAATGCGTTTGTTTCTTTCATTCCTCGCTCATTTCAATATTTTTTATCTTGGTTTCACGATTGCTTTTCCCTCGAAGACTGAGGACTGATATATTTTTGACGAAGAAAAATCTGAAGGTAAGAGTCTATTTTTTTGCGCTCTACTTGAACTCTGATGTAGTTTGATTGCCGTTGTTCCTTATTGCTGATCGTGTTTTCACAGACAATACTATTTCAGGGGATCTCTTTGCATCTTATTAGAAGGATATCTTCGCGGATTGGTTTTATCTCATGCTATTGCTGCTTTAAGGATGATTTATCATCCATCCATTCGTTCATTCATTCATTCATTCATTCATTCATTCATTCATTCATTATATTTCTAAATTATCAATTATCTTCTACTATTTCTTCTTGTGTTATGTAAATCCTACCATTTTATTTACGTACCTTTTCAGTAGCAAGAATGAAATATTCCCGCACTGATACTTGATTCTATCGAATCAACTGCTTTTAATTGCTTTTTTCATCCATCAGAAGGCTTCCAGACCTTTCTTTTCCTGACGTGATTATTGTTCCTCTTCAGCTGTATCATGATTAAATCTTTTTTTGCACGACGCTTCGATCACAAATTTGAAATTACTCTACCATTTTAGAGTAAGTCAGCTGCTTACAAAGAATGGACCGATCAAGAGACATTGCTACTACTAGAGGTAATTTTGTAACTCCATTGTCACATCCGAGTTTTTTTTTTTTTTTTTTTTTTATTTTAGTGGGTTATGTGGAGGAAAGGCCATGGTGGCCTATACAAAGCCCCAACAAAGGAAGAAAGAAGAAAGCGAGCAGCTAAGAGGATAGAGAGATAAGATCAAGTTTATTTACATTAGATTTGAAAGATGGCAAGTTTTAGGACTCAGGAAAGCAAGAAGAGGGCAAGACGTTCCATAAGTTGCATGTTCTTGGGATGAATGATGATTTGTGAGATAGAGTTCGTGGATTAGGCAGTGAAACTTGGAAAGGGTGTGAATGAGTTGTGTCACTCCATTGTCCATTGTCCATTGTAACTCCATTGTCACATAGAATTGGTAGATTTAATAAAATCGCGGAGCCAGAATATTATAAAAGATAGGTTGAGAGTATGACTGGTTAACTGCGCTAGTGAATTTGATTCTTCCCTTGAAATTACATCTATCGTGGTGCACATCTTTTCAAAATGCCTGCAAGATGCAAAACTACTCTTGTTGTACACACTGTAGAACCTTTTTGTTGTGAATTCGTTTTGAAGGGTCTAGAATTGTACAAAGATGACTGGAACAAAGTAGCAGAACATGTTGGCTCACGAACGCAAGATGAATGCATACTGCATTTCCTCCGTCTTCCAATAGAGGATCCCTATTTAGAAGAAGGCTCAAGCTTTCTAGGTAATTCTCCTGACCGTTGAATTAATTGCTCCATATTTGATACCTAGCCTGTTTGATGCCTAGCCTGTTTGATACCTAGCCTGTTTGATGCCTAGCTGTTAGATTTTTCCAACACCCTGGACTTAAGAGCCAGGTCGATTTACCAAGTGAAAAGGATTCCCAATTAAACTCAAGGTTATGAAAATGCGTCTGCAGTCTTGATAATTTCAGAATTTTACCTCTTTGTTTTACGATAAATGCAGTACTACTTTTTTATTCTTTTTTTAGAATTTATCTCTTTTTTCAGGTAAATGCAGAAATATTCCCTTATCAATAACGAAACAGGACCTTTCTTTTACTTCCTTTTCTCTTTTTTTTTTCAGGTCCATTAGCATATCAACCACTACCATTCAGCCAAGCTGGTAATCCCATCATGTCCACAGTAGCATTCCTAGCCTCGGTCGTCGAGCCTCGAGTTGCAAGCGCTGCGGCAAAAGCTGCTATCGGTAATATTACTGTATGATATTTGAGGAAATATTGAATATAACCAGTTTGAACTCGTTCTAGCTCACTAGGAGATATGTGCGCTGATCTGAACTGTTGAGTTAATTTGAGATTATGATTATGATGAGGATAAAAAGTTATTATGGCAGATTAGCAAATACATACGTGGAATTATTTTCTCCTTCACTATAACTCCTTGTGAGGTTATCCATATTTTAAATGCTATGGACACGACGGGCAACACCCCTCCAATTATCCCTTTGTAGCTAAATATTGTGTAAATCTTAGGGTTGCTATGCATTTCCATGCTCCCTTTCTCTTTGTATTGTAATTGATTGTCATTGTAAATGTTATGAGAATATGAAAAAAAAGTTATTCAGTAAAGCCGTATGTTTGCAGAGGAATTCACGAGACTGAAAGAGGAGATTCCAGACAGCCTGATCGATGCGCATTTGACAAAGAAGAAGAAGAAAGAAGCTGAAAAGGGAGACTCAGCGAAAGAGGCAACTGAAAGCAAGACGGATGAGACTAATGAGAAGAAAGGTATTCAACTTAGCCCCAAATGTTCAATTTTTGCAGGATACATTTTTGTGTCGGTGAAATGCTTTGTCATGTGGAAGCACCAATACGTTATCATTTCATAGCACTGTGTGATCCTTTACTGTCTTGAATAGAAAGCTGGCTTCCTGCTTAAAACGGATTTCGGTTTTTTTACGGAAGCCGATTGCAATTTGTTATTTTTTTAACTAGACGACGACTTGTCCACAACTGGCAGTGGTGCTACTAGCGATGCAGCCGATCCCCTGACCAATGGGATCGATCACCAAGAAGGGGCAACAGTAAAAAAAGAGGACGGAGATGTTGAAATGCCGTCGGAAGAAGAACAAAGCAAGAAAGAGGAGGAAAAGAAGCCTAAGGAAATTTCCCCTGAACTAGCGCAAAGAGCGGGTGATCTACTGCAGAAAAGAGAAGAATTGAAAGAAGGGAACATCAAAACTGCAGCGTCTGTCGCATTGAGTGCTGCCGCGGTTAAAGCTAAGGTATGTAGCTGCCTCTTGATATGACGTGTAACAGGTTGAAGTTGTCGAATTGGAGCCCTGTGTTTTTCACACTATTATTACGTATTACGTAATAATAGTTGAAAGTATTACGTGGATGTTCTGTGCTATTTTGTAAGTTTCAAAGCCTGTAACGTAACGAATTCTTTTCCTAGCATTTGTCACAAGTAGAGGAAAGAAAGATAAAGAGTTTAGTGGCGTTGTTAGTGGAAACGCAAATGAAAAAGCTTGAAATCAAGCTGCGACATTTCGAAGAACTAGAGACAATTATGGAAAGAGAGCGAGAGCTGGTAATTTACTCTATTTTTCATTTTTCTATCATTCTAATGTACTTTTTTCATATTTCTCGAATTCATTGCTCTTTGATGGTTATAATCGATGATATTGACTACAAATGAACAATAGCCATATTCGTTTGGCCCTACAAATATTCCTGATGTTCGTCGACCCTAACTGTTGATGGTACATGCTCTTGTTTTTAGAAGGTAATATAATAATAATGATATAGCCACTTGTATAGCGCCATATATCCACAGGGCTCATAAGCACTTAACAACATAACTATTAAAGTTAACATAGCTATTAAAGTTAGTGTCCAGGATATACGTAATTTACATACGGTTATGAAAGAAATTTACTTAAAATTGTTAAACTAGGTAGTAAAAACTATTATTAGATAAAATTAATCAATACTTTTAAGAACTTAGTTTTTCTAAAATCCGATATCTAAGAGTAATGCGACCTATATAGCTATGTCTTTGATGATTGCTTATGTTATGACTATCAGCCGTCGTTGCAGAATTACTCCAGTCAACTCGATATTTAGATGAAGGTAAGCAGTATGCGTGCAAACATGCATTAAGAGGAAGAGGTATCTAGAAGCCCATTAGATAAAGTTGCTGTTAATTTTTCACAAACGCAGGCTTCATGAACAAAGTATTTGTTCGTCCATCATCTAAAGTTTCACTGCTTCTTAAAAATTTGATTAATCGCTAGCTTCTCTCCTTTGATTCATGCATCTTAAATTGTTCCTCATTTCGGTCTTAAAATTGAAGATTTGGTAGCTAATTTATCCTGGGCGTGTCCTTATCATCATCATAATGTTACAGTCGCCTGGTGACGTTGGTGATGATAATGATGCGGTGAATTTCTTCGGATGCGTTCTCTGTTGCCATGATGATGTTGGCATCAGGTTTTACCTCGGGGAGAGTGACGAGGCCGCTACTCAGATTGTTTTTATTCAGTTGATTAACGATGCAATGGCATTCTTTTAGCTTGAGCAACAGCGGCAACAATTATTGGCAGAGCGACAGCAATTTTTCATGGAGCAGACGCAACTGTCTGAAGCCACTGCGAAGAATGCGGAGAAGTCCATCAGTCAACCCCAGGCGCCAAGTGCTGTGCTTACAAACGTCTCGACGGCAGCAACATCTGGCACTGACTCGACATCTTTACAGACCACTGTTTCGGAATCAACCGACCTTAAAGCAACGACTGAAAAAGACGAACCAATGGAAACTGCCGTTGCAACGTCTAATGCCAATGCTACGAAACCTCCTCCATCGACTTCAATGGCGCTTGTATTTTCAACTTCGGAAAAACCTCCTGGTATGCTTTATAGATTCCTTGCTAGCATTGCCAGATTTTTAGTAGTTTCTTTAAAAGGATCTTAAAATAGTGCATTATACGAGGCAAACACTTTTTCTGTTTTATACTCCGTTAGAATTTACACAGTATGCTATATTGTGATTATTAATGATGTCGCTCTTTGCATTCAAGTGAGAGGCGATTTCTTATAAGGAGCCTGCTTTTAAGGATTTGGTGTCTTTATTTGTGAAGGGTTTATTGGCAGAATGTCTTTATTTTCAGTGGCGACTGTAACCCAGCAACAAGCACCTCAGCAGCCACAGCAACAGCAGCAGCAGTCTTTGCAACCGCAACAACAACAACCAACTCAGCAACAGCAAGCTCTTCCCCAACCGGCGAAGTCGCAAGAACCAATAATGACAAGTCAAAGTATGATACAAGGCCAAGGTAACCCCATGTTCCAAGGTGGTGGCATTGGTTCAGATCAACCACCCAATTTGATCCCTCAAGAGAGCAAACCACCCGTATCAATGCAGCAGTTTTCGCAAGGTGTGCCAACTATGGGTGGTCCTCAGCGGCTACCTCAGCAGCGACGACCGCCAATGCAGTCACAGGGCTACCCCAACCCAAACCAGATGGTCCCTGGGCCCATGTCAGTAGGAATGTCTGCAGTGCAGACCCCGCAAGCTCAGTACTCGTATGCTGGCGGCTTCCAAAACCAAGCAATGGGTATGATGTCACAAGGAATGCAGCCACCTGCATACCCTTCTCAAAACAATCCGATGATGCAACCAGGTATGAACATGATGCAACAAGGAGGACCGCCCATGAATATGGGACCGGGCCAGTACCAGCAAGGGCAATTTGGACCGTCTTTTCCACATATGTAAAAACGTATTTAATCGCATTCATATTAGAACATTATCTCTCAGTAGAGGTTCATGTTATAGTTGTAGGGAATATTAAATATAGATCTACGTAGTGTATGATGATCAACTTGCTATTTTCTAAACTGTTGGTTGTTAATTTGCCAGTCTTTGCGTGAACAAATTTCAATATCCATGCAATACTATTGTGTGGATAGCTTTCGGCAACCACACTTCGCTCTTCCTCCTTCGCAACAACTGAATCTTATCGTCTGTACACTTTTCAGTATTATTTTGCAATGTCGTTATGTAGAATGTGGCCGACCACGTAAGTGTTCAGCCAACACAATTGGCAAAATCTACTGCTTATTTTGGAGGTTTTCTTATAAATCCGGCTTTAAACGATGTTGAAGTTATGATATATATATAATATATATAAGCACGCACACGCACCACATATATATATAAATATATATATATAAATTTATATATATTGATATACTGATATAAACATATATATATATATTGAGCGAGAGAGAGAAAGCTAGAAAGATAAAAGCGATGTTATGAGATTTTTAGCTTAAAACTAAGATAGTTTTTTCCAAATGTCGTTGGCTAAAGGTAAGTCATCTGCATTGCTTGTAAGACTGCATAAGTTGCTAGCAACTACTGCTCGCTTTACTGTATTTTTGTGTTTTATTTTTCATGAGCTTCACGTATAGACTTGCAACTTTCTCCCTTCCCCTCTCAATCTGCATGCTTCTCTGTGTTTACAGTTTTACAAGAGTCGTCCAGGCTTCCATTTTAAACGATAAATTTGGGTACTTGGCAATCATTTTTCATCTACATCCCTTCCTGCAATTGGTTGCCCTTTCTTTCTGTCCGCGTTAACTAACGCGCGTTTACAGTTTAGCGAGAGCCTTCCCAACTTTATCTGTTTGAATAAGCAGTATACAAGTGGGTCGAATACTGCATTCAGAATGTACAAGTTGGTGCCAAAGGTAGTCTCGGATTTGAAGATAACGCAAATCGTGACTGGCCACGTGCATGCTATGTAAACGATACTAACCGCAAACGAATATAAAATTATTTCCTTGCTCTGATGACTACTATTCCGCGTCGTCCCTATGCGTTTCCGCGTCAAAATCCGGTAGCAAAGTATTGCGTACGACAGCGACAAAATACAGCCAACTGGGAAATGTATGTTGTTTAAAACTCTGACGTAAACGAGTTGGTTGAATGCGACCGGTACTGCTCCAATAGCCGAAGAAAGCCACAGAAGGAAAACGATGGACACGCAGCGACGTTTGGTGAACCAGACTGAAAACGACAGCGGACGAATGACTGCGATAAGTCGTTGGACAGCAATGAAGACTAGGTGGAAGACAGACGATAGGCCTGTGAATATAATGTCACAGAACACGATGACGTCAATGATGTACACGGTGCCATATATCAATTGGATACTGCTCCCAATGAACAGGACCAAGCTGAAACTCAAATCTGCAGTAGCAAGGCTGATCAATGTTATATCAAAAGGTAGCGCTGTCCTTCTCTCATGCAGCAAGGAAGCAATTTCTAACAAATTCAGAATGCTTCCAGCCACGCCAACAGCTATCTTGAACACAGTCATCTTCTGTTACATCAACCGCTTACGCATCGCCCGTCTCTTTCCGTCCGTATTTCTATTGAAAATGAGTCGAGTTCCCTAACGATTTCGATGCAAAATAACTTGATCTTTCCTCGCTCACTTTTAAGGCTTCGACTCTCCTTGCCAAGTTGTGCGATTTTGCTAAGTAGTGATCTATTTACATGTCTTACTCAACTGAACAAAAGAGCAGCATCGCTAGTTATCTGCTTTAAATCTTTTTAATTTGCCTTTTGCTGTTTAATTTCAACATTCCCCATTTTGCTTGATTTCCAAGACATAGCTTGACTTTTCATCAAACTCTGCAGCCAGCAATGTTAAACTAATTAAGACGACTTCTCGATTTTTTTAGTTTATTGATCAACATCAAGCAGTTCATGCCGCTTTTAATACCATCGAGCAAATGAGTGGCAGATGGCATCCTGAATATCATGGCAAAATTACTTTCCAGACTTCATAGATCTCAAGCTACTCTGGGAAACAAATTGGTCTGCTGCCATAATTGAACGAAAAGCATTTAGAGTTGAAGCTCTTTGAGTGAATATTTGTTGATTTCTGTCACCCAAAATTTGACATTTTTCATACGTGCAGTCGTTTCAAGGTCAACTCTTGGTAAGTTTCAACCCATGCTCCAGCAAAGGGGCTCTTGATCAAACCTCTTTATTTAGTTTATGTTAAGTAACAGGCTGCACACTTATTCAAGCGAATCGCGGGGGTTTGGCAACAATCAGTTTCACCTATGACCGTCAAGGTGTTAATTAGAATTCTGCTCGTGCTGCGTACTCGTACCCATGCTAAACTGACAAATAATAATCGCACTTTCAATTTTTCATCACTTAAATAGGTTTTTGAGCACGTGACAGGGACAGATGGTTTGACCAGCTCGGATGTAAACGAAGGTTTGTTTTTCCGCCTCTGTACTTAACTGTGTCTTGTTTGAAGCGTTTTTCAAAGATTTTCTTTAACGCCAACAGAAGTAGATTTCAGGAACGTCTCTAAACAGCTCATGTTCTTCGTGAGTCAAACGAATAGTGGAGTTGAGAGGAGAGCAGGCGGTAAGTTTCACCTCAATTTTCTATGACAAATATGAAGTTTTTTGTCAGCTTAATTTAATGACTTGAAGAGCACCACCACTCTTCTAAGTAGCCATAAAACCGGTACGAATTCTGACTTAAACAGGCTTAACTCATTCGAAGTGACCTAATTTTAGCATCAGCCAAACAGCGAAAGAGATGATACCCTTTCCCTACGTTGCTGAGGTATAGCACCACATCCAGCATCACATCCCGAACGATCGATCACACAGATCAGAGCTAATTCGCTGTAAATGAATTCTCACATTGGCACCGATGATCAGGTGCTAACGAATATTTTTCTGCTTTAGATCCTGTCCAATTTTTTGCATTTCCAAAAATTCATTTCTACTGTCCAAATTCTACTGACGACCAAGTGCCCCGTGCTAACCCAAGTACCATGTATTTACACTGTCGCCGCTTCCTTTGATTTAATTCAGAGCAGCAGAATTATTTACCAGGTGATGAGGAATATCTAGCCAGTGCAGGATATGACGAGGCGTGGTATCTTTACATTCATAGATCTCGTACGATAGCATTGAATTAGTTCATCACCTTTCTCTTCCCCCTATGGTGCAATTTCTTGTCTTCTTTTTAGGCAATACCAAGCGCGCAGGAAACGACGTCTAGCGTTTTAAAAAGATGAAAGGCAATCAGTTTTCATTTATTGATTGGATTACTCCATCGGCCATCGCTATAACAGGTGCTCTCCTAAATGCCGTCGAGATGGGATCCCTATTCTACAACAAGAGAACAAAGTTACCGTTTGACCTCACATTAATCAGCTTCGCTTTTTCCGATTTCTTATTAGCTGCAAGTACACTTGCCAGCGGAATGATCTTATTTTATGTGCCTAGCGTGCAGCAATCGAACTGGTTCCCTATTTTTAGCGGGCTAATCCTCCTATCATCCACGCTGTCCTCCGCCTTGCATGTGCTATTCATAGCCATTCAAAGGGTGATTGCTGTGATGTATCCTTTGCAGTTCTCGGTTTGGATAACAAGAGGACGTTGTATCGTGGCCATTATTCTGCTGTGGCTGGCTTCAGCGATTCTTATAATCCCGTTACTTTTCCGAGTTGAACTCTACGAACAGATCCTTGCTTTTAGCCCGTTGATTACTGGTGTTACAGTCATTATTTGCTATGGCATTATCAACCATCGGATGATAGCAAAACGGCGAATGTTCGTTTCAGGACCCTCTTCACAAAGTGTGCACATTCTTCTCAACTCAATAAGCGTTTCTGCTGTATTCCTTATCTCCACGCTCCCATACACCATACATGGCCTTTATCACAAAACAAAGATAGGCATGCCACACTACATGTACTACTTGTTTCTTCTCCAAGTTGTGTTCGACCCTGTTGTCTACTTTTTGTTCAATTATTGGAAAGGAAAGCGTTGCGTTCTATGTTATGGACTGCGTCGCAATCGCAATGTTAGCACGGTAACTACGCAGCAATAGGCAAAAGTCCAAACGACACATCTCAGAGCGAAATCTCCTTGGCTTTGGCAGATTGCCCTTTAATGCCCTTGATTGAAGCATACTGCTGATACCGGTAAATCTTATTCAAAGTCTATTTTCACGTATTTCAAGTGAAGAGGGTTCGCCTAAAAGTTCATTTGACTGCTGTATTTTATTTTCCATAGTTTTAGTCAGATACGCACTGCGTATCTCACAATGCCGGACACTGTTCCTACTTTAGCAACCCATTTTCGTCGCCTTATGCGACACTACGATAATATCCATGCACTGTTTTACCCTGGGAGGCAAATGGACAACAACCATGGTTGTGCTATGTACATGATTTATAGATCGAAGAAAGAAGGAAATTGCCAAATCTGGATTAATTGCTAGTAAAGAGCGATTCAACTTTCCTAAGAAAGAAGAAAGAAGGAAATTGCCACATCTGGATTAATTGCTAGTAAAGAGCGATTCAACTTTCCTAAGAAAGAAGAAAGAAGGAAATTGCCACATCTGGATTAATTGCTAGTAAAGAGCGATTCAACTTTCCTAAGCATCTGAAGACAGAAAGGCTGCTTTTACACTGTACCATATCACTTTTTGATCCGATATCAGCCATGCGTTTACACTAGATAAAGTGATCCGGTACAACTTTGTACCTGCTACGAGAGAGGAACAGTTTTTTTACCTGCATTGCTCTGAAACTGTGCCGGTACAGTGTAAACGCGAGGGAAAAGGAACACTTCTGCATCGGATCAAAAGCGACACGGTACATTGTAAATGCAGCCAAAGATTATCTCTCAAGGTACCTAACGCCTAGTACAGAGACAGAATTCAATTTTGAAGAGAACTCAGAAGAGAAGATACCCTAACAGGAGCCTTGCAATACTTGCGCTATTCCTATGACAATCCAACGCTATTCCGTAAGAAGGCAGAGGTTCCGAATATCGTAGCAACATTTAGTGTGTATCGTTATAACCATTTTAGTAGCATTTTGCCTTCATATACTGTTTTGTAGTCAAAGCGTATTGATCTTTCAGTAGCACTCCACTGTACATAATGGAATGGTCAAATTATTCTGGTATGTAAAATTGGCCCTCTATCTTTGACCTAAATCTAATATTGGTCTTTCTTTAAAAAGGTTGGATGCCCCTAGCATAGATTACTGAGCATAATGGGATAGCCACTGATCGTCTCTTTTAGCTCAGCAATCCTTCTTGTTTTTTTTCCTTTTTTTCTTTGCAAGTGAGTAGCGTTGTACTTCATTGGATTTCTTAAGCTGCGTCGTCCTCTCCATTCGAATCAAAACACTTGCATATACTCGATCAATTCAATTTGTTCATGGTCATCGCGTGACACGGTTTCTCGTGAGATTATCCCAATCGCAAAATGAACCCGTGAGGCACAGTGGATTTGTGTTCTTACCCCACAAGTGTCCCATGATCTGACAGTAAAGAAGTGTTAAGGCTTTTTACGAAGATTCTGTTTAGGCTTTGATATCGGTGTAGTTCACTACCATCAAACGTGTGTATGAAGAACAGCTCAGAAGCTAGTCGTAGAAGCAAATATCAATTCTAGTTTCCATCACGGAAAAACACAAACAGGCGCTGAATGTAGATGGCATTCCTTTTAATATATCACGAAAACTTCGATTCCCAATCTATGATTACTACGCAAAACTCACGCTAGTAGTTCGTTTGTTGGTGGTTTTAACCTAACCGGAAAGAGTTCTCTTGAATATCTCGTCTTTCCTTTGTTGATTAATTAGTGAGGGAGCTGCTTTTTAAGAGGAAGTCGTCTAAAAAACGTTTGACATTAAAGACATGCAGGTGTGGAGCTTTCATGCCGTATTGTGATTGCTTTATTGATGCTGGTGTTGAAGAAAGTGGAACTCAAGAGTTACCAAGGACGGACTTTTTTCGTAGGTAATCAAATGCTCTTCATGACCATCGTCCTTAACTAACCACTTCTTCCTTTTGAAGACTTTTCGATTCTTTTATTTTGATTTGATCGAATTCTGCTACAAGAATGCAAACAAACAGGCTGAATTTTGTGCATCATGTAGCAAGGCTATAACATTTCGTTCTTACAATAATCAAAATGATAATGAAAATCGGAACTCTGATGGAGGAAGCTCCGTATTAGGTAGGTTTTTAGAAAGGACTCCTCTCCTCAGCGTTGACCGACGGATTGTTCATGGCCTTTAAATTTGGTAGAAATCTCGAGTCTTCAATTGAAGCTTAGTTGCATGTACATAGTACTCAAGAATTGATTTTTAAGATGCTTTCCGTTTGATGAAATTGCTTTTGCAGCAATAGGTAGACTGCCCAACAACCTTGTTCTCATGCATCGCATTGATTTCAAGCCACACAGGAGAGTACCTACCTTAATCAGAAATTGACATGTAAGGATGCAGTACTCCATTGATTCGAGATCAACTCTCAAGTTTGCCACAGGACGATTTCTCGCACCAAACACTTCGAATTTGCTCCACGTGTCACTCCCAACCACGATCGTTTTATCTTTCTTTTTCAGATCGTTCCAAAGAACGCAGACTTCTAATATCCATTAAAATGGTTTCAAAAGAGCTGCTCAATCACTGGATATTCTACTCTGCCATTTGTGCGACTGGTATTGTCTTAAACATCATTGAGATAGGATCTTTAGTTTACACCAAGAGAACGGAGCTTCCATTTCACATGACACTCATCAGTCTTGCCCTTGCAGACTTATTCTTATCCTTGTTCTCTTTCCTCGTGGTCATTATCCTGCATGCTGTACCTATTCCTGCCATTCCAGAATGGTTCTTCGTCGTCTTTATACTTGTACTCTATTCATCTACCATTTCTAGCATGCTAAACTTGCTCTTCATAGCAATTCAAAGGCTGATTGCTGTCCTGTATCCACTGCAGTTATCAGTCTGGATTACCAGAAAGTGCTGTATGGCAATATTAATGCTTTTATGGTTCACTTCATTAGCTGTTACTGCTCCAATATTCTTCAAACCTGTCTTTTCAACGACTTTGTTTCAGTACAGTCCGTCCATAGTTGGAATGGTGATGGTTATCTGTTATTGTGCCATCAATTATCGCATGATAGCCAAGAGGCGAATGTCAGGAGCAAGATCCTCTTCATCCTCTCCACGCAATAAGAAAATCCTTCTCTACTCAATTTGCGCTACTGTCTTATATTTGATTTCAGTACTCCCATACACTATTCATCGTGCCGTCTTCCCCAAGGCAGCGATGCCGTTTTATGCTACTTCTCTGATGTATTTCCAAACAGTACTTGATCCCATTGTCTATTTTTTGTTCCGCTATTGCATAAACTGTAGCAGAATGTTCCGTGGTTGCAGATCTGACAGCGTTGCTGCACAGCATGTAGAGCGCCACCGCACTCAACGAAATGGTCCCGTCCTTTGAGCAGTAGAGTGAAGAAGACTGATGTATCTAGTAGAGTGGACTTTAATGGGCTTTGTCATTATCAGTCAAATTGTTGAATCCTATCGTCTGGTTCTTGCAATGTTATTTATGCTATTTGAAAGGATGGCATGACTGAGTTGTAGCATAAATCACCGCCGTTGTTAATGTAAGCGCAATTATTCTCAAGAAGATGAACCCAGTTTCAAAAAGAGAATGAAACATTGTGAATAACTCCAACAAAATGTTATGTTTGTCTTGAGCAGTTTCTTCATTAGCTATTATTGTGCACTACCGATTGTCCTGAAGAGATTCTAAAGCTGTCTATTTCTTCAACATGTCATTGAGATTGTTTAAACAAGGTTTAGGACAGCACTAAAGTTCAGGATGAACCATAATGTGTGGCACAAAAGCACCAACGTTGCTATGATATTCATTATATGATAATGCCCATCAAACGATCAATATGAGGTGATATGTTTCTGGCTGAGACAATTAACGTACAGTATGGCCTGGAATCTGTTTAATAAATGGGAGCAAGATTTCCAACAATCTACTTACTGCCATCAAGCAGAATTATCTAAGCGTTTGCTCAGAATTTTGCCAAAGTTGTTTCTCGAAGATTAGGCAAATACCAGTGAACTTTAATTGAAGCCTGAAAATTTGAATGGATGCCAAGTCCATGAAAAATCCGTTCGTTAATTCTGAAGAAGAGGGGATCAATCTCAGTAGTCCACCCCATAAGGGGTAAGGGGCTACTTCTGGAGAGTTCTGCATTCTCTCTATCACTATTATTATAACCACAACGACATTTTTTCGTGTTGTTATAGAATATATAGTATTCGGCCCGTTTATTTCCATCTTAATGTTAAATGAAATCAAATTATAACGTATTTTCTGTAGTGATGTTGATTCGCGTTATACACGTCTCGGTATTTGTCACCCTAAGGTGAGATTCATGTTCTGTGTTATCAATTCTATATGCACTTCTTACGTTGATTTTCATGAGGTGACATTACCTTCTTCTAACCTGTTTGCTAACAATCTGCTTGAGCGAACCTATCTGTTATTGATCTATTCTGATTTTCTTGATTCCGGCCAGTTTTCATCGATTGCTTCTCTCGGGCTGTCATGGACAGCGTTTTATTTGTTAAGAGCTCTCAAACGCCGGATTCACGAGTAAACATTTGAGTAATAAACTTTCTAATGATCGTTGTAGCTAAGAATAGAGCACTAATCAGGATACGAGGAGTGAGTGCCCGTTGATTAATGCTTATTTTGCGTTATTGCTTTTGCGTTATTACCTTAGAAAAGGCTCTTTTCAACTGCTCAGTCACAATTTGCTTTGCTGATTTGACTTTACAGATGCCTGGGTTTAGAGTTGGGTGTTTGCTCACAGCTGAACACAGGGGCATTTGATTGTTATACCATTGTAAAGGAACATCGTTTGCCAAGAAAGCGCTTCGAGAAAACGCCAAAAAGATAGGGAAAATTGCTTGCAAGTCTTTCAGCAAGACCTGGCCATGGAAAGCTCAACCATTTACGGGCACCTTTCTATCTGTACAATAGGAGTCGCATTGAATGTGTTGCAGATTGCGCTTTTACTACATCAAAGAAGGACAAAGTTGCCCTTCGATGTAACCCTGATAAGCTTGGCACTTGCAAATTTTGTCGTTTCATTGGCACCGATGGTTATCTATTTGTTCTTAATCGCTAATATTTCATTGACAAAGTATCTAATTTACGTGCTAGCGTACATTTACACGGCATCGAATTCAACGTCAGCACTGCATCTGGTATACATCGCACTGCAAAGACTCATCGCCGTCTCACATCCTCATAAATTTTCAACTTGGTTAACGAGAAAGAGTTGCGTCACCACGCTAGGCCTGTTCTGGCTGGTCCCAATTCTGTTGGTTTTGCCGTTACAGCTGGATTTTACTTATAGCTACTACAAATTCTACATCCACATCCCACTATTGCTTGGTGTCATAATCTTCTTATGCTATGCAGCTTTGAATTACTATATTCTAACGAGAAGGCGAATTTCAATAAGAGGACAATCAAGCAGCAGATCTTTTCAACTTCTCGTTTATTCAACTGTCGTTACATTAGTTTATTTGATCTGTACATTCCCCATCACCATCTTGCTAATTTGCGCCAAAGACCGATCAGCAGTTCCTTTGTATGCATCGTACTTGTATGTGGCCCACGTGGTACTAGATCCACTTCTATACTTTTTGTTTCAATATTTCAAGTCAAGAAACTCCAGTCGTAGAGTGAGAAATTTAGACGCAACAAGGCACGACAGTGCACATAATCATAAATCACACTTTTCTACGAACGCATAAAAATGAAAACATGGACTCAATTAGCGTAAATCAAAGGGTAGCTACTGCATTTTAATCTTATGTTTTATTTAGGTGATTCTAATTCACTCATTCATTCATTCGTTCATTCGCCTGAGCTCTCTGTAGCTCTCGTGATACTACCCTTAGCTTAATAGTACACAAATCATCACTCATCCCAAGAACATGCAATTTATGGAACATATTGCCTCCCTCTTGCTTTCATGAATCTTACAAACTATCTTTCAATCCAAGATCAAGAAACTTGATCGGATCTCTCTCTCCTCTTAGCCTTTCACGTTTTTTTCTTCCATTGCTGGGGCTTTGCATAGGCCACCATGGCCTTTCCCAACATAACTCACTAAATGATTTAATGATTTAATGACAAAAGGATTTAATCACTGTTTTACTTGATTTTGATGCTCATTGCATTTTGATCTTAAGTTTATGTAGGTGATTTTCATCCACTCATGTATGCCTTTATTCATTCATTTATTCATTCATTCGCCTGGGCTCTCTTTGGCTCACGGGATGCTACCCTTTGCTTGAAAGTGCAACGTGATGTCGGACTAGATCCGATATATTCATGGTGATATGGTCGTGGGTATCCACTGTCGTAGCCGAAACCGGCAAAACCCTTAATACAAAGTTATATACTCTGTTTTTTAAACCCAAGCCTACTGATGCAAAATTTCAATCAACGTTTCCGCATGCTTGATGTTCCATTGCATAGCAACTAAGCTTGCATCATGCATCTAAGATAAAACAGTGTCCACTCTTTCATCCAGCCTATACTTATATCCAAGCACTATACCAACCCCCCTCCATGTAGTAGGCAGCCATGATAAATTGAATTTTCACACCGTCAGTTTACTCATACATGCCATAATCGTGCGAAACAGGAATTATTGATATCTCAGTGTCGATTTTAGCTTCTTGCATACGAATTGAATGTTGGATCTCGTACTCGAGACGAGCGTTAGGGAGGATCTTTCGAGAGAGGTTCCATCCCGAGCCACAAAATTGCTAAATAGGGGAAGGGGCAGTTTCCTTCCTCGCCGTTCTTTCCCCTCAGCTTTGCACCAGGTAACCATTTACTGCTGGTTTGACAGAGAGAGGGCGCAGTCAAACGTGTGCGAAGATGCCTCGAGCCCGGATCATCCGTACAGTGAATATGTGATCTAATCATGATGCCAATCGGCAGTGGTGTCTTCCTAGAATCTTAGGAAAGGAGACTCTTCGTGAAAATTGTTCGATCACACCCTTCAAAATTGCAGCTATTATTGACTACACCCTTTCATAGTTGCCAGAGCTCTAAGTGAATATCATTGCTACTCGTTAGTATACTGTCTAAAAAGCAGAATGCAGATCTAAAATCTTGGAGGTAAACTAGTTGAAAATATAATACAGTATGCTTCTTTTGTAATGATGGTCTCTTCGCGCAATGGAAGACTATACAACGATAGATTTTTCAAGGCTGGCTGAGTTCCCAAAAATTATCCAAAACTTCAGAAAGAGGGCTGAGCCCCCTTGATCCCCCGCTCTGCAACACTACTGCCAGCTGCCCCTCTTTTTTACGCATATAATCCTGCTTTTCCACTGAATTTTCTCATCTTTTTTCATGGTCTATTCAATGAACATAAAGTATACAATTCATATACAAGACATGGATGATTCTTTTGTACATGTATATACTGTATATCAAGATGGAGAATAGGTATTTTTTATGGCATGCATGACTATTACGAAAATTTTCACACCAAAAGCAAGAATCATCTTGCAACTAGTTTAGGATTAACAACTTTCTTCAATGCAACGTATCATTGCATGATTACGTATAGTCGATTATGCAAATGTACATTATAGCAGGACAAGACGCATTAGTGGATAGCGGAAGCACTGCTCATTAGCTCAATTTGATTGAATTCTTCTGGAGCGGTCTCGTGATAATAGTTGGAATGATAATGCATGTTTTATTGCTGTCCAAAGTTTCCCAACTGCAATGCCAGTCGAACTAGCCATTACTATATCATTTGGCAGTTCGATTCAGAGGCTTTTCTACGACGTCCGGGGTTCTGCATTTTGATGCACAGTTTCAATGTTGGCATGATTACAGCATGATACATTGCCGCACAGAAAGCGGCTCTTTCGTCTGCAACAATTGAACAAAAAGTAGATTGATGGATCAAGCACTACTTGAAGAAGAAGCAAGTTCAAAAGATAAGGGGGAATATGTTTAAACGATTTGTGGATGTAGTCATAAATTACGTATGGCAATACGGTGATGAAGAAAGCTGTGGTGATGCAAATAGAATACAGTAGAATTTCTCTATTTTGCGACGAAGGTCCTGAGACCGATATTCGTCTTTTTGTTATCATCCGATAATTGATAATGGCATAGCATACGGCGATTGCAACGCCAACCACTGCTGGAAAATGCTGAGCGAATTTCGTAAAAACGCCGCTACTGAATACAGCCAGCGAGCCTGCAGCTACTGAAAACACCCACAATAGAATGACGGTCAATACGGAAATTCTCCGGGTAATCCAAACTGAAAACTGTATTGGATATAACACAGCAAAAAGTCTTTGAATTGCAATGAAGAGCATGTGCAGTGCAGAGGAAAACACAGATGACGAGGTTGTTAAGAAATATCCAATAGCGAACCACGGGAACACATAAACGTGAGGTATGGTCTGCCAGAATATAAGGAAAGTGAAGGTGCCGGTGGCAAATGTCAAGTCAGCAAAGGCGAGGCTGATCAATGTCAGGTGAAACGGCGACTTGGTTTTACGGTTCGAAATCAACAATCCAATTTCAATGATGTTCAAGAAAATTCCAACGAGAGAAATAACAAATGGAGGCACCCAATTAATGAAATAGTGTATCCAAGACATTCTTTCGAGCTTTTCTCTATGCACTTGCATCTGTTTCTTTTGACTGTCCTAAGGAGCGTAAAAATGAGATTGCTGAACGTCCTCTGCCGTTGAATTTATTTAACTATGCATATTTAATAGTAATGAATGACTGTTTGTCCCGCCTCTTGCATTAGCAAACAACCTCGCATGAAAATGGTTTTCAGGCATAAAACGCATGTTAAACAATACCGAGTTTACTGTGCCCAGTAATTGCACGAACGACAAACTAATTGATAAAGGCAGAAATTAGAAAAGTGAGCTCAAACTAGGATTAGCTGACATGCAAAATATGAATCTTTAATCATAGCTTTTGTGGCGGTCTTGCTGTGATTCACAAAGATCGGTAAGCACCAGGCTTTTCATTTATAACAAACAAGGTACTATTGCACTGGCAATCCTAGTTTTCATTTCATCACATGTTTCTCCAAAATCACATACAAACAGACGAGTTTGGTCCTGAGGTTGTTATAGCGATGAAATGTGATCATTCCACAGTAAAGAACTTTTCACAAGACTGCATTTTCACAGAATCAACAATAGATTATGCCGATTCTTTGTTGAGTAAAACTTGGACATCCTTGAAATTGTGAAATGCAATTCCAGATTTATTATCATTCTTGATGTATGACCGCGTCTCTGGCCAAGTGGCGTAATGCTAGCTTTGTATGCAGTAAAAAAGGATTTTGATGCCCAGTAGAGTCACATCAAAGACTTGAAAAATATGGTACATGCTATTCCCCTGCTTAGCATTCAGGACTTTGGGAAGGAGTATGGGAGTGAAACGCACAGGGCTACCAGATGGTCAGCTATCAACTGTAGCATTTAATTTTCTTTCACAGCTGTGTTGCCCAAAGGCTAACGAAACGGAGATGTGTGCCGCGCTTTTTACCAAAGAATCTCGAGGGAAGGAACTTTGAATTTTTAGACTGATCGTTAATGATCGCTGTTTTCCCGTTTCCGGTTCTAAGAGGAGGTCACGACTTTGAATCGAGGCACAGGCCTATCGTAGTGTGCATTGGAGTGGAAGCAATCGTGCCATTGCATGCATGCATCTTTTCCGATTTGTTTGTAATAAGAGCTTGTATTGTAGACTGAGTGGAGGTGTTTGTTTAAATCATATTAAACGAATCGCAGCTCCGTTGCATATTGGTGGAGCGACTCGAGATTACAGCATTCCAGTTTCTCATAAGGTGATAACTTCCCCTCCCAATTCTATCTCTCGACAACGTGCTCCAGGACGTAGCGAGAAGTTTCTTGCAGGAAATCTCACAGACTATCTGATTTTTCACCAGTCAGTCAATATGTCGTCAAATGAAGGAAAGCCCGCGGATGAAAAAGCGTGAGTATCCTGGCTTGGCTTCGTTTGGTGCTGATTTATTTATGATTGAAATATTTTGATGATGCTGCTTTTCATTTCCAGTTTTTGCAGGTCCCCAAACAGTTTCCATGAAATGCTAAGCAAGGCCTGACGCAAGCTCAAGATTCTCGATCTTGCCCCAGATTGCGTGTTAATGTCTACTTGTGATTCTGCGACGGAGAAATCAGGGGCACCAAATTCACATCATACCTAATTTTAAAGCATGTGTTACAATTGCACTTAAGCTACAAAATATGAAAAAAAGATCAATCAAAATTATCAGTTAGATTTCAACTTGTGTGTCACAGAGACACGAAGTGATGAGAAAATCAATGTAAAAAATGCTAAAAGCAATTCCCCAGAGACCCATACAAGCTTAAATTTGAAGTTTACCGTCAAACACCCAAGTCTACAAAGAATAGCATTTGCAAGCATCAGAGATGTTTGTGCTGCAACGCATGTTATCATTTTTTGCATGTTTGGTGTCCAAATTTCCTAAGGAATTTTCCAGAATAAAAGGCAACAGAAATGTGTAAATTAAAGTAGAATGAATTGATTGCAGTGGCCCAATGTTGTTACTAGCCAAACGGCAAGGAATTATGTTCCATTTTACTTGGAGTAGACCAAGTAATTTCTTTTTATGCTGAAGTAGAGCACTACACCTGTCACCAGCAACTTCCATGTCACATAATGCAGCTTTCTAAACTGTGCTACTCATATTCTAAGTAGGGGAAGGGCAGTATAAAACCCAGAACCATGCTGCACTTGGGAAAAGTGCGAACCGCTGAACCATGAACCCTCGAGGGAAGTGTAAGGAAGCATATCCGTTACACTTGGGCGGAGAACAAATTTAGCAGTAACAAAGGAGATTATGTATTGCTTAAGGAATAGCTTTTTAAAAACAACAACATGTGTTATCAAACGTATATAGACATACAAGTTTTTTGATCTTCATGATAGATTTGAGACGATTGTTTTGTATAGGTTTTAGTCCAAAAATTTTTTGTTTCAGAGGGTCATCATTTCATGACTGAAATGAAAAGTTTAATTTATCAATGTATCTATAAAGCAGTGGTGTCATCCTAAAATCTTAGGAAAGGGGATCTTTGTGAATTCTTTTTCAACCACATTCTTAAAAATTGCACCTATTTCTAATCACAACCTACCCTACTCATAGTTGCCAGAGATTTTGAAAAATACCAGTTTCTCTGACTAGCACTGTTTAAAAGCAGTATGCAGATAAAAAAATCATAGAGGTGAACTTCTTAAAAATATGATAATGCCAAAAAGCCAAAAGTATTAGCAGAGCATCATAATTTGACTGCAAAAGATTGTGCAGTAAACACTGTGATGTTGAATAACACTGGTCTTTCAGATCATGTGACACTGATATTAAGCAATTAGCAGGCACGCCTTTAAATGTTATTTAAATTATCATAATCAGTTTATTCAGTTTTCTATTCTGACATTTCAAAGGTGGGTTACCCTCCCCCTCAAAAAAAACTTTTCCGAACTCTTTCCTCCATGGCTCCACTGTTATTGGCTCAGTTCTGTTCTGGATGCTAATATTCAAACAGTGTGCATGGTACACAAACAGCACAGTTAGTGGAAAACATCTCACATGCACTAAAATCAAAGGGGATGCTTAAACTTTCCCTTTGCACAACGTATACAATTAAGGAAATGCTTAGCAAATGTTTGCTGTCTTTCCTAGAGAACCTCTTTCCAAGAATGCATTGAAAAAGCTTGAGAAGGAGAAGAAGAAAGCAGAGGCCAAGGCTGAAAGAGAGGCAAAACAGGTTTGATGTTTTGTAGATGTCTTAGATGGTCATGTCCTGCTGTTGAAAGTCAAATGATTCTTTTTTTTTGATGATCAGCAGAGCTTTTGAGATTTTATCATAATTGTGACATCAAACTCTAGAAAGATGACATTTAAATCTTGAAGGGGCAAAAACTGTTCTTAATATTTGAGAGCTGCCAATCTTCTGACTTCAAAAGTGGAACCATTTAATGGCTGTGTTGTTTTTATAACGGAAGTTGGCATGGTAGTCAGAGCCAATATTCACTATGCTAAATATCTCAAACTTTGTTACAATACTTTCAACCACTTTTTTTGGAAATATCTATCAGTCAACAGCTGCAGATATCTTAGGTAAGCTTGTGGTAAAGTTTGGCAATGAAGAAGCTTCCTGCCCTGCCATATATTATTGTTGGTCAGGATGACCTCTTTCCAACAAGGTACTCTGGAATGGTGGTATGGAATATGGGACTACTGGTGCAAATGTTGATCATAGTGTTTGGCCCATGAGTGTACCATTAATTAAGCTTTATTTGAAAAATACTTTAACCTAGTTACATCATTTGCCTTTAGGCTGCAGAGGAAGCCCAAGCTGCTGCAGATGTAAGTTGGAAAGTCTTAAATCATTTCACGTTCTCATATATTTTCATTTTGATTAGATCTTGCTGCAAATTGTCTCACCAAGTATTGTCAATTCAAATCTTAGGATGGCTCAGTGATAACACATGCACATACACACATGATTCTACCTAGATGTCAAAGGTAGAAATTTGGACACTGAGAAGCTTTTTGCTTATCAAGCAGTGTCCAGGTCCTTCCTCTTGATGTGACCACACCTCGTGATTCCTACGCCTGGAGTTACAGAGACGTCCTCACTCTAAGTGAAAGTTTAGCTAAGGTGGGGCTTGAACCACTGACCATAGGATAAATTCGCAATAATTTTACCATTGAGCTATCCTGACGCCTTGATTACATGCGACACAGTATATATTTTGCGAACCGAATTGGGTGCCACTTTTAATCAATCTTGCTCTTAGAGTGAAGAGGGTTGCCAGCTCAGTAATGCCAGAGGTAGGAATCACAGGTTGTGGTCATGTTTAGAGGAAAGATCAGGAGATTGATTATCCTAAGATCCAGCCACAGATGCAAGGTGGAACTCACAGATATGATCTGAATAGGGAAACTTTGATAAGACTAGATTCACATTAGTTGCATGTTTGAAGTAAGGCACTGTATGGTACTGTGACTCTTAAGCAAGAAAGTGACCATGTTAAACTTTTCTTAATCATATTAGTCAGCAACTTTGTAGACAAACGATGCTGTTTAAAGAAAGATCATTTGTTGAAATGCAATCACAGTAGTCCAAATACTTTCATGCCACAAACTCAGAATGAAAAATTTGTTACAAGCATTCTTGTCCCAAATAATTTATGAAATGCCCTATTTTGACTTCAGAATTGCAAGGTTCATTAAGAAGACACTTCAATGTTTTTCATAGCTTACTAGATGTGTCAATTTTTAGGACTTTGCCAAGGACCAGTATGGCCCAGCCGGGCTGATTCAATCTCAGTCAAAAACAGGTAACACCAACTTTGATTCAAATAATGTTTATAGTGAAGTGCCTTCAAAGATTATCTCTTAAAATAAAGTACTAACATTATACCTGTGAAGTTACTACTTCATTTCAGTTGATTGGCATAACATCAACACGTTTTATTCGCAGACCGTGTATGGACGCGACTGAATGAGTTAACAAAAAACAAGGTGGACCAAAGAGTTCTTGTACGAGGAAGGCTTCATACCAGCAGAGGAGCTGGTGGGTAAATTTTATTGATTGAAAGCAGGCAATGCTTTGGTATCCAAGCAGAGCTAATGGATAAATTATGAACTTTGTGTGACTGCATAAAATTTTAGTGAAAGGCATATGACTAACTGAAACTACATTCACACAGTATCAAAAACTTTGTATTCAAGATTTTCTTGAGATGTGAATTCATTGTTGAATGAAGTGCCAACTCAACTGTAAGGATGACATTGCAGTGTGTAACAGAATGGTGCTACACAGTGTGATAACATGGACTTGTAGCAAGTTATTACTACAAAATATATTAAGATAGAGTACAATGTGATACAGCACAATGCAATGGAGTAAAGTGCAATGCGTTAGAATTAAATGCAGTGCAGTAGAGTCACATGCATTGTAGAGCAACGCAATGCAATTTGGGAAAGAGCACCAAATCAACGATTTGATGCATCTAAACTAAGTAAAAATTATGTTTTGTCATTGGTACCATATAAGGGAGATGATCTGAATTGGCATCATGGCTGCTTTTTGCAATGGTTATTGATAAAATAGATAAGGGATGGCCAACCTGTCAGAGACGGAGAGCCACAATTTTCCATGTTTTTCTAAAAAGAGCCACATGAGACCAGTGGGCACACATGCACGGAAATCATCTGTATATTTTTCATGATAGTATATATTAGCTTCATTTCTAATTGTTTGATTATCATGTTGTAAAGCAAATGGAAGGCCCTTGGTAAACTAGCATTCACTGAAGAGTCACCACAAAATAACTTGTGATGGCAAAGTTCAGAACTTTTTGGAAATTCCTGGTCATAATTGCATCATGAAAATTGAGAAGCAATTATTGTTTGGATTTTTTTGAAGATTATAGTTGATGCCGGCCTTTAAGAGCTGCAAAAAACCTGGAAAAGAGCTGCATGCGGATAGCGAGCCGCGGGTTGACCACCAATGGATAGATGAAGACACAAAACATTAGTATTGCACAGAAACGGTGGAAAATTTTTCATTAGACATGATACCTTTCTGTCTTATACGCTTCAAATTATGAAACATTGAATAGAATGGACTATCTTTGGGTGTCATGATAGCTCAGTGATAAAGTGCTTGTCAATGGATTCTTTCATCAGTGGTTCGAAGCTCACCTTCAGCTAGTCTGTCAGTTAGAGTGAAGAGAGTTGCAAGCTGTCTGTAATTACAGGTGTGCGTACCACAAGGTGTGGTCACTTTGAGAGAAAGGATTTATATATTATTTGATACACAAATACCTCAAGGATCTCTCTCTATGTACCTTCAAATCGTCTGCGACTCCTGGTGCTTCTGTGAATGAGCTGTCTCCATCAGTCACGGTGTTTGCACAAGGCCGCAGCTTCCACGAGGCTGATGCCGGCGTCTGCCAGTATGCAGTCCATCCAGCGTTTCCTCTGATGACCTCTTCTTCTTGAGCCGCTGGTCACACCTTCCATTAGGTCCTTCTCTAAACTGCTGTCCTTTCGCATGCAGTGTCCAAAGAAACGCAACCTTGATCGGCGCATTTTGGCTTCGAGTGGTTGTGGGTTGCGAGCCTTACCGAGGGTTTCCTTGTTCCTCGTTTTTGCTCTCCACGGGATTCTGAGGAGACTCCTCTAGCACCACAATTCAAATACGTCTATTTTCTTCCTGTCTGCTACTTTTATGGTCCACGTTCCACATCCGTACATGACTGCGCTGAACACGAGGGCGTTAACTAGCCTTACTTTTGTCCCAATAGAAACGTGTTTATCTCGCCACACCGATATTAGCTTCGACATAGCTGTTCGTCCGAGAGCTAGTCGTCTTCTAATTTCTTGAGAGCAATCATTATCTCTGTTGATCGAAGATCCGAGAAACACAAATTTGTCCACCACTTCCACATCCTCAAGGATAAAAAACATCAAATAGTGATCGAAACAAGACAATCAATCTTTATATTTTTATTATCTTACATTATCTTATTTCATCCATTATCAGATTTTCACGTCGTGATTAGTGTCTAACAAAAGGATATTAAGTATAATAAGTTTTATTTCCACTTTTCTAAGCAATATTTAAGTTTTGTGCGTCTCTTCGTAATAAAATACGCATTACGAACACAATTAGTCGGTATGGCTCTTTTACAGTGATGTATTTTGCAATCTCTATCGTAGGTAAACAATGTTTCATTGTTGTAAGACAGCAACAGTATAGCGTGCAAGCTATTGTAGCAGCTGGTGAAACTGTAAGCAAACCAATGGTCAAGTTTGCTACAAAGTAAGTTTGTGCTTGCACGTTGCCAGTTTTTTAGCATGCCATTAAGGAGAAAAATTGTTCAACTGAATACTAGATTAATTCACTACCTAATGCACAAATCCATCCCATAAATCATCATTCATTCAAAAAAATTGCAATTTATAGGGCGTCTTGCTGCCTTTTTCCTTTCCTGAATCATACAACTTGCCTTATTTCAAATCTACAATCAACTTGATGTTTTATCTCCCTCTGCTCTTAGTTTTTCATTTGCTTCTTTTTTCTGAGCTTTGTATAGGCCACCATGGCCTTTCCCCAACACAACTCACTTAAAGAACCGCCCGTGAAGTTGAGAACATTTATGACATATTCTTTTCCATTTACTGCTCAGTAAGGAAGATTGGTTGTCGTGAATTGTGCTAAATTGCTAGCAGGAAATCACGACTTTAAGCAAACTAGCCACGTGCTCTAACCATGCGTTCCAATCACTGCGCCAGAACCTCCAGTTTTACAATATCTTGCGAACTGTTTTACTCTAAATCGCTTTGATCAAAAACCGATTGTAATCGTGAAACTTTGTAATTGGCAGCATTACAAAGGAGTCAATAGTTGATGTGGAGGGTGTCGTCAAAGCTGTCGATCAAAAAATCCAGAGCTGTTCCCAAGACGATGTAGAAATTCATGTCGACAAGGTTCATCGATATTGGATTTTGTTTGTTTTCTTAAGCTGGCCTTTTTTGACGTTTCTACAACGGTAGAAACCACATTTTCGTATCGTAGTCGTCTGATGCCACGTGTGATGCATGCTTCGGCTGTCTTGAAACGCTAAATTTCACGATCTATTGCCCAGTTGAAAGCGTCTGCGATTAAACTGGTTCTGCACACAGTCTTGGCAGGGTGGACGTATCGGGTACTCGATTAAGGTTCCTTGCCTGCGCCCTCTCTCCTTCGACCCTCCCTGCAACACCAGTCATTCCAATTCCCCTCTTCTGACGTCACCTATCAAGGAAATCGACTGCCGCTGAGTTTTATTTTAGAGATTCTCTCTTTTCACTCCCGCCCCGCGGAAGGACTTTAACGTTTAGGACATTGTACATTGCATTGAAAGCAAAGATGTTATTTGCGACCATCCTCGACAGATTAGCCTACGAGCTAGGAGATTTTTAAGTGAATCTATTACCCATGAGTGTAATCAGCCAAAGCCATTATTCGTATTGCTTGTTCCACTCTTTCAATATGCATGCCTTAAACGCTGCATTTATGCGTTTAAGTTATGTTAGCCCCTATGATATATTGCTGTCTCAATAAGTTTTAATCTCTGTTTTTCAAAGTATTCAATTAAGCTGTTACCCATCATCGTTAAAACTGTTTTATTTTACTTTAATTTACGTAGATCTTTGTGATAAGTGCAGCTAGTCCAAGACTGCCCTTGCTGATTGAAGATGCCTCGAGACCAGAGACTGAAGAAGTAAGGTCTTTTTTGATATGATGGTCTTTCATACCCCGTCTCTTTCTATGATGGTACCCTGTGTCCTTTTCGTAGTATCTACTTTTCATAATACTGCAGATCGACACCGTCAATTGCTTGCTATCGTGTTATGCTTGCGATAGCTGAAGGAACAAACTGTACCATGTTTTTTGCTCATGTGACATTTCATTAATGTCAAATTGTGACATATTCCGCATCAGTTACTTATGGATTAGAAAATATTAGATTAGATTAGATTAGATTAGATTGCCGCACAGGGTTAGGGTTAGGGTTGAGTACCCCGTCATTGTCATACATTTCTCATTTGGAGCAACATGAAACGATGTCTTTTAGATAGTGAAGCCTTCTCTCAGTGTATTTTCATGGTGCAATGTAGTTCTTTTAACTGAATCTAATCTACATAATTTTTCGTTTTATCTAGGCTTTAGCTCACGTGAACCAAGACACAAGACTTGATAACAGGATCATTGATTTGAGGGTATGCAAGTGCATCAAGATAATTATTTAAATGCAGAATTTAGTCCATTTTAATGGTTGTTCAATTTTTTTTAGTGAGTTATGTTGGGGAAAGGCCATGGTGGCCTATACGAAGCCCCAATAAAGAAAGAGAGAAGAAAGCGAAAGGCTAAGAGGAGAGAGATATAAGTTCAAGCTTATTGATCTTAGATTTGAAAGGTGGCAGGTTGTAACATTCAGGAAAGCAAATGTACTTGATTAATTAAAAGCGCCTGTATGCATTTTTCACATGGCTCTACGATTGGAAATGGGAGAAAGAGTAGACTTTTCGGAATTTTTCCAGAAATGAGGTTTTACATTTTCAAACAGTTTGTCAACGTAAAGGTACTGGATATGGCGCTATTTTTCCTTTTACAAACTTTTGACACATTTGTAACGAAAAATATCGAAGGTAATATCAATCAAACGTTGCCTTAGCCAATTGCTCGCTTCTTAATTAACGAATGCAAATTGTATCCATATTGAACATTTACCTCGAAAATTTATTCCCACGTGGCTCATAGCTAAATTTTGTTACAACGGAACTAAAGGTGTCTTAAATACTATTTACAATCTTAGTTCTCCTTGTTTTTAGCCTCTTTGTGATTTCCCTTAGACTGTCACTAATCAAGCACTCTACAAACTACAAGGAGCCATATGCCTATTGTTTAGAGAATACTTGGGAAGTCAGAATTTCGTAGAAATCCACACGCCGAAGATTATCTCAGGTATTGATGCAACTTTTTCCTTCATAATTTCTAGCGGCTGAATCAGTTTAACAGGTCGACTACTTAATTTGCGATTTATCTGCTGTTTTCATAAATTAATTGCCTAGGCTGTCAAAGCTATCAATGCTGAGTGGCTGATCTGATAAAGTGCGCTCCATTAGACAAGTGTTTTGTGTTTCTTATGCGCTCCTCACTGGTTCTATTGCCAGGAACGCCCTGAGTTTATGTAGCATTTCGGTTAAAAGATGTATAACGATTAAATTTTGGTATACTTCGTAGTGTAATGTACGGTGTGAATATCTTAGTGCTTTTGAAGGTTTGCTCAATTTCTCGCTTTTATTTCAGCTGCCAGTGAGGGTGGAGCTAACGTGTTTACTGTTTCCTATTTCAAGAGTAAGTTACTCATATTTTGATGCCTCTATCTCTTCGTCTGAATGTACAAGCATTTTAGTAAGTTTAAATGCCAAGACTACTGTCTCGGAAGTGCCGGTGGCTTCTTTGCTACATGATTTGATATTTGTGGGAATTCACTGCTTAGCAAAGCCAAAGACTTCTTGAAAACAGAGACTCTTCAAGAAAATGGTGACTTTAACATAGTTTTAGTATTGGAAGGGAAAGTAATTCACTGTTGTCAGTTAACACATAAACTTGGCCTTCATCCAGCTGTATCATTCTAGATAACGCATATTTGGCTCAGTCACCACAGCTTTATAAGCAAATGGCAATAGCTGCTGACTTTGAAAGGGTGTTCACCATTGGCGCAGGTAAGAAGTTGTCTTACGCATTGATCGTATCGTCAGTAGTTCGAATCTACCCTCAGCTAATTTTCCCCTAGAATAAGGAGAGTCGCCAGATCTCTTATAATCATTCCAAGTGCAGGCATCGCGAGGTGTAGTCACATTGAGAAGACTGACCTGGACACTGCTCGATAACCAAAGAGCTTCTCAATTTCCAAATGCCTACCGTTGACATCATGGTAGAATCATATAGATATATTTGTATAAAGAAAAAATGAGGTTTCTAATGTGAAATCTTTTCTTCCGGTGAAAAGGCCTGCATTTCTTGACCGAGATTTGGGAAATTAGTCCGGCAAATACAATTAATTGTTCAATTCGGCAATTATGATACCAACCGAAGCTTGCAAATTATCTGTTATTTTTTCATTTTATTCATGGTGGTTTTAAGAAAGTTAGCTTACAGAATGTCGCGATTTTCCCATCTCATGAAATTTGACAGAAAACTACGCATCATTTTATGCATCCAGTTTCTTTCTCTGATACATTTGAGGTTATGCTGCCTGCGTTTATTCTTGAGCTTGTTCCAACGCAATTGATTTAACATACTTGTATCTACGTTAGTTTTTAGAGCTGAAGACAGCAATACACATCGCCATTTATGCGAGTTTGTCGGGCTCGACATTGAAATGAACTTTTATGAGCATTACCATGAGGTACGAGCTGTGATAACCCACCTCAACTTCAATCTATACAGTTTTTCTCTTTAGGGAACCCTGCAGGGTTTTTTTGTTAAAGAATATGTCTCATGATTTTGAATCTTTATACTGAGTTAAAACACTTCAACTTTACATTAGCTGTTATCAATTTGTGTCCAGTGCTTGTGCCCTCATAGTTACTTCTGAGTACTCATTTACCGACCTCGGAAAGGTGGGCAACTGAGTTGACTGTTGGCTTGTGGTTGGTGGTTCCGACGACGGGATTCGAGCCCACGCGAGTAGACCTCACAAGACTCGAACCACTGCACCTTAATCATAATCGCCAGCTCAGTAATTTCAGCGTATGAGCTAGGAGGCGTGATAAGTTTTGGTTGAACGCCCAACGTGCTTCTCCACAAACTTAACTTATAAGTTGACATTCTTTGCCCATGGGAACTTTCAGGCTCCTGGTGTTTTTTTGCGTTGAAGTGAAGATAAGCTTTGCAGATTTGCCCATTTCGAATTTCTCAGCATGCGTCTCAACTGAATGTAGTAAATATGGCATAGAAAGCGGGAACACAATTTTGTCACACTGAAGATATTTTCTTCCAGCACCCATTGGCTGGGTCATTTCGGGTAATGCTTGGAATTTCTCACGGGGTTCTTAAACCATGTGAAGGTTGATGGGCAGTCATTGCCAACAAACAGACGGCCAATCATTCGCATAAATCGCTCACGATCACATGTTTCGGTCGGCATCTGGGTAAAAAATCATGGCATTATTTGGGCCATTATTCGATGTTCCAGCATTAATGAATGCCGAACGAATCGATCTTCGATTTGGCAAAATGATATTTCCACTTTTCAATTCAAAATTTTAGTTTGTACATGAGTGCTTTTATTCACTAAATTAGTAGATATATCGGGAATTTCTTCATCGAAGCGTTACATCATGGCGATGATTGCTTTGAATTTTTCTCTGGATCTTTTCAGGTGCTGAAAATGATCGGTGATACTTTCATTCACATTTTCAAAGGACTGCGTGATAGGTAAGCTTGATTGTGCTCCTAGACATAATCCGAAAACGAAGCACTCATATACCAGATGCACTTGTGGCTCATCGCTCAATAATTACATTAGGAAATAAATTTTTTTTTGATCGATTACGAAAGATTTGTGCCGTATTTTTTCCGATCTTTCGGTATTCATATATTTTTCTCGGATTCTGATTGGCACGACCGAAGTTGGAATTCAAGGCCGGGGACTTTTTTTGGTAGCAATGTCTTAGTCTTCCCTCTCAACTTCACCATGATCACTACGCCTGGATTTCCAGAGAGTTTGTGAACCTGAGTTTATTTTTAAAGCATTCATCAACTGCATGTTTGAAATACAAAAACACACCTCTCTTATAACAGACAGTGTGTAATTGCCTGCTTCTACTTACTACTAATATCAATAATAATATGATAATACTATCTTTATACAGGTCACCAGATTCAGTTTAATAAAGCTGCCATCAGTCTGGGACCTGCTAAGGAAAAAGCAAAGGACGAGTTTAAGAGATACGCCAAATTTATCTAGTTAAGATCCTTGCCTAACTTTATTTTAAAACGTAGTAAGTAGTTTTCAGTTTTTAGTTGGTTGGGCAATTTGTTGAAAAACCAGGTCCCTTGCAATTAAACTGGAGCCTCAGCTAAACTCAATTCACTGGCATAAGATGAATCGCGTCAACTACCTCGACATTCATTTGGCATTTTTGCTTGCGATTGTAGCAAAATGATCATTGAAATTTGTATTCCTAACAGGTACGCTGATGAAATCAACACTGTTGGCAAGCAGTTCCCTGTGGAACCATTCCAGTTCTTAGAGCCGAGGTAAATTTGTTGATTTATTCTTGTCCATTCGACTCTGTTTTCCTTACATCTCCTCAGTTTGTTATAATCAAGGAAGTTCTATTCATATAAGTAAACCAACCTTAAGATTTGAATCAACGGTGACGTAACCAGCAATTATCAGCTGAGGGCATAATGCGCCCTCGCAGTTTCCATGCGGAGCATACCGCCATAACATGAATGGATCCATCTCGCATATATCTCTTATCTGTACTATTTAGACACCATTTTTTCATGGTATTTCGTTGTCAGTTTGATTGTATTGTCATCACCTTTGACTCGATTCATGCTGCAATAATAGCTAATTAATGTTGATATGCGAAAATGTTTTTGTTGTAAAAAATTCTCAATTTCAGTCTTGCTGCTTTTGATCTAATGCATTTCTTCGAGTTATTAAAAGTCGTTTGTAATCTTCAAAATATTACCGATCGTCATGCCATGTAGCAAGCCTGTCAGAATATGGAAAGGAAAAATATAAAAGAGATACTGGCTCCCGTGCGGGGAATCGAACCCCGGCCACGGCGGTGAAAACGCCGGATCCTAACCACTAGACCACACGGGAGTTCTTATGGTTGGAACATTTTATCAGAATTATTGTTGCATGTTGCCAAGTTCTTTCTCATATATTATTTTTCATTGTAACTTAAAGAATATGAATTATTGTATAAATAAACTGCTGCTGGTTTTTGCTTTCAATCCCTTTTCTACCCTTTTTTCAGTTTGATACTGCAGTTCAAGGATGCCGTGCAAATGCTAAGAGACAATGGCATTGAAATGGGAGATGAGGATGACTTGAGGTCTGTTTTGAAATTTTTAGTCAATCTTCACTTCTTCGTACTCCGAGTTATGTATGACATAATATCTCTTCTCATAGTTTCTCGATCGTGTCACATTTTAGTAATAAGGGATACTTTCCTTTCCTCGCCGCACTATGCTAGGCCCGTTTACTCCTGGGTGGAGATATGATGTACCCTTTTTTCTTCTTCTTTTTTTAGTGAGTTATGTTGGGGAAAGGCCATGGTGGCCTATACAATGCCTCAACAAAGGACGAAAGAAGAAAGCGAAGGCTAAGAGAGAGATCAGATCAAGTTTATCGACCTTGGATTTGAAAGATGGCAAGTTGTAAGATTCAGGAAAGCAAGAGGAAGGCAAGACGTTCCATAAGTTGCATGTTCTAGGGATGAATGATGATTTGTGGGATAGGGTGCTTAATTAAGGAAGCCGGCGTGCAACCAAACCTGCGATGTTATGGCAGGGCACTTCACCTGTATATTCGATTACTATGTCTCATATTGCGGTAAGGGACACGGAGGCAGCGAATTGTTTTGGTTGAAGTCTGCAAATAATCAAACTCTGATTTGTAGCACTCCGAATGAGAAGTTTTTGGGGAAGTTGGTGAAGGCAAAATATGGCACTGATTTTTACATTCTTGACAAGTATCCTTTGGCTGTCAGGCCTTTTTACACAATGCCGGATCCTAACTCAAAGGTGAGTAAGTTTACTGCGAATAAAGACTCATGTTTTTGTTTAACCTAATAGTAATTTATGTTTGGGAGCCAGTATGCCGCCACTTCGAAGGGCTAGTAGCATGCTATCAAGTGGACACTTTGCTATATATCTTTTGGAAAGACTGCACAGTAGATTGATCTATGTTAGAATAAACAACGTGCCATCACTCTGTGAACGTCAAGCACGAGAAACCCCCTTTCAAGTGCTGTGTCGCCCTTGTGCATTTTATTGCGTTCAGTTCTTCCTTCTTCCTTCTTCAGCCTTCTTCTTGCTCTCCTGAGTCCTACAACTTGCCATCTTTCAAATCTACGATCAATAAACTTGATCTTATCTCTCTCTCCCCTTAGCTGTTCGCTTTCTTCTTTCTTCCTTTGTTGGGGCTTTGTATAGGCCACCATAGCCTTTCCTCAACATAACCCACTTAAAAAAATGTTCAATTTTAGGGCAGGGAAATTTGACTTTTTTCAAGCAAATGTAATCCCTGAAAAGTGCTTCCTGATAATTTTTAATAAAGTCATCACATGTCAATTTCGCCAGTGTTCACTCTTTCTAATTTTTCAGATGTACAGCAATTCGTATGATATGTTCATGCGAGGAGAAGAAATTTTGTCTGGAGCACAGCGAATACACGATCCAGATCTCCTCACTGAAAGGGCATCGCATCATGGAATCGGTAATACAACATTGGATACTGACGTAGTGACTTAGGATGATGCTATTTAACTTATTGTAAACCACGAAAGCTTTTGAAAGCTTGAAAGCTTTGTTGATTTCCCTCTCTTACACGGTACCCGAAGGCCTTCATCTCAAATTTACTCTCATTTTCTGCGTCTTTGAGCCATGTGGATTGACTTTTGTTATCATAATTATTATCCATTATTTCTCAAGGTCTCTTTCTCTTTATTTCTGGTTCCTTCCCAAATGTGCCTTTTATGAGTTAAGATTCAACGGATAATTCTCTCTTTCAAAATGATTCGTCTAAGGTTCTTTCGAGCAAGTATAGTATCTTTACGAGTAATTATGGTTTAAGGAATTTTTTGGGTGCATTTGTGTTCCCTTTGGTACCATTTATCATTTGAGCTCCATTTTACAGTGAGCTTTGTTTCATACGTTACAGATCTGGAGAAAATCAAGTCTTACATCGATTCATTCAGATTTGGTTGTGCACCCCATGCCGGAGGGGGCATTGGTGAGTAGTCTACGATCCGATCATTTCAAGAAATCTTTTTTTTAAATCTCAACCGAATTATCAATATAGATCCAGTGTGCTTAATTGCAATTCAGTTTCCTTTCAACTGAAGTTGCAAAAGAGTATTCAATTACTAATTAAGGTGTGTAGTCTAAAGTTAGCTGTTTATTGTAAGGTTTTTGGTGTTTCAGTCAGGTATCACCAGTGCCGCCGCCGAGATGGGGGGGGGGGGAGGGGGTAGCCGGGGCAACTGCCCCGGGGCCCGTAAGAAATTGAAGCTGTTTTGTTATGTTATATGTTATGATTATATCAAAGTGAAGTTTAGAAGGGGGCCCGTTTCTATTAGCTGCCCCGGGGCCTGTCCTAGCTCTCGGCGGCCCTGGATATAGCAGTCGGTTCGTTAGATGAAACGGAGCGGCTATGGAATCACTTCTAAGCAGACGGAATTCTCTATCTTCGTCACTCAATTTGAATATCAAAAGAACGAAGAAAACTATAAATTTCTTTCATTAAGTTGACTTAGTTTCTTCTGTTTCTTAAGCATGTCAAAAATTTTCATGTTTATTAAAACAACGTATATTGATGATATTTTATTTCTAAGACTTTGATCCAATAAACATGATTATATTATCCAATTAAGTATGTGTTACTTACTTGCTCACGGTTCACATTGTGGCTCGACCATAAGTATTTATATGAAGCATAAATGCCTCGGCAAGATTTTGTCCAGTCTACATATATTGTATTGCAAGTTGGCACATTATTGGTGTAAATTCCTCAGCGTATGTTATCCTTTTGCCAAGCCTGATTATGATTACTGTTACTTCACTTTGGAGGGATTACTTTGTCGAATCCTGTCTTGTGTGTTCTTTTCGTTGCTTGTTGGATGATTGGTAGCCACTTATCTGACCCCATGTGCTGTCTAATTGGAATGACATTTAGGGTAGAGAATTGGTGAAAAGGCAGGAATGATCCGAAAGTCGTCAATGGAATTCATTTTCATCGATTCTAAACCGTCCTTATTGCTGGTTTAAAAATATCCGTATGCCACTATCATTATATTGTCATCACAAAGCGTCATTATTTTCTTTATTTCGTCATCATGATTGTACCATCATCATCATCATAATCATGATATCATCATAATAACCGTGTTATCGTCATCTTCACTATCATAAACAGCGGTAAAAATTTCAATAACAGCACGAATTGGCGCTATCCTGATCGTTCTTTGAATAGATTAGGGAATTTTGTTACTTCTACTTATGCCTGCAGCTTTCCGGTATTGTAATTTTCATCATTCTGTTAAGCAGTGATATTGTAATTTGTAAGTCAACATTTATGGCTATTTTTCATGATGCACGTTCTGTTGCAGGACTTGAGCGAGTATTGATGCTGTATCTTGGTCTTAACAACATCCGAAAGACATCCATGTTCCCAAGAGATCCCAAAAGACTAACCCCTTGAAGAGAATAAGTGAGATACATTCGTAATCAAATGAGTAGGCATTTTTTTCACTTACTGAAAGATAGTCAATATCAATATCAGTAATAGCCTAATATGAATTCTTGCTGTCAATTTTTCTGCCTTGTCATTTTCTGCTGATTACTTATTCTTATTTTTGCCATCTGAACCTAACCTTCCCCCAGAAGTGTTTTAGTCCAGTTCGCATTTCATTTGCCATATCTTGAATTTTCTATTTATTTTTTTTTAATGAGTTATGTTGAGGAAAGGCTATGCTGGCCTATACAAAACCCCAAAAAAGGAAGAAAAATGAAAGTGACAGGCTAAAAGGAGAGAAAGGTCAGATCAAGTTTATTGATCTTATATTTGAAAGATGGCAAGTTGTAAGATTCAGGAAAGCAAGAAGAAAGCAACACGCTCCATAAATTGCATGTTCTAGGGATGAATGATGATTTGTGGGATAACTTTTCTCTTAATCCGGTTTAAAAACATCCATTGGACCTTCCTAATAGGGTGTATTCTAGGTTTTTCTCTTCCTATTTGGCTCACGATTCAAGGTATCAACTTATGAGCAAGTAAATGAAGGAGAATCAGAAAAAATATCTTGTGATAGTGTGTATTTAACATTTCAACTGTCAATTGGCGTTATTTCTCGGAAAAGGCAATGGATGTATCATTGATCATACCCAAACTGATGGAAAAAATGATGGTGAAAATAGTCTTTAGGATTTCAAGATAGCAGCTTTTTCCAAGCTGTGAAGTCCTGTGTTGGTCCTGTCACATGCTTGCCCTGGAGAGAGGGAGGCTCTGTGAGAGAGAAAGAGAGAGAGACCCTGAGAGAGAGACCCTGAGAGAGAGACCCTGAGCGAGAGAGGGAGAGAGAGTTGAATTCTGTGCCTCTTGCTTTGATGCCATTCTTCAATTTTTCACCCAGTTTTTCATTCTTCGTAACATTAGAATGACGAGACATAGATACGTAGTCAGCCATCCACTTTTCATTAGATGAAATAAATGTAAGTAGCTAGGCTACTTCGAGTATGACCAGTAAACATGAATATGGAGTCATAGTCATCAGTAGAAGAAGAGGCGGCAAAAAAATTCCATATCTCGGTATTAAGAAAAGACAGATTTGGGAAATGCAGTATCTATTTAGTTTGTCCTAAAAGTGGTTTGCCCTTCTTTTCTTGAACGTTAGTTTTTATGCAGCGCTTAAGTCATACCGCATCACCAAGGTATCGGGCCAATATGGGAATGAGCAGAATTATTATAAAAGATCATCTGCTTGGAATAATCTGGCAATGTGAGATGTTTTTAACAGCGATGCTGTCCTTTCTTTCTTGCCAGGCATTCTTTCTTCTTCATCTCTGTCGTGAAAACCAGAAGCGCTTATTTCTTGTTCATAGTTCTTATCCTCACATTCCTGACATGTACTATCTTTGCACTCCTCTGAAAATTCAACTTCTGCCATGCCCTTCTCCAACGCCATGTCATGAACTCCGTTTTCAAACCGAACTGCTTTAGTAGCAGAACTTCTGTCTGCAATCGATGTATCTTTTATCTCGATATTCAGTCCCTCGTCAACATTGTCGTAAGTGCTTTTGAAATCTTTGTGCCTATAGCTTAGCTTGTTTGTACAACCTTCACTCTCCTCCATCTCATTTTCAAAAAACGTTACTTTTATCCGAGGTACAGTGTCTTTTTCCACATCTAGATTCTCCCTTGTTGGTATTGCTGATACGGGTAGTGATTGTATTTCAGAGGACGTGTCCAGACAATTCTGAGCCAAAGGGGGATTTGAAGCTTGATTGAGATTTTTGGTTGCTGGGTGTAGACGTCCATTGCGAACGATGATTGGACTTGGCACGTACAGCTGGGTTGCTTGTTCTGCGTTCTCCTGACTCTTTTGCATGCTCGTAAACGTCCCCTTACGACTAGAGCGTAACAGCGTTAACTTGTAAAAAGATTCAGTCGCACCAGAAGCGCTCCTGCGACGCCTTTCGTTGCACATCAAACGCGACACAATTGCGTCTTTATCTGTTATCAATGCGCGGTGAAAATCGTGTTCGTGAAATGTGTACAGCAATGGGTTGAATATTGCAGTAAGGAAACGTATTAGCATTAATGCGTTAAGCAGAGCGACCGGAATCTCGTTGAAAGCCGCGTTCATAGCAAACGGGCGGAGGAGAATCCATGGCGCCCAACATATTATGAATAAAACGAACATCAGGCTAAATACTATTATCGCTTTGCGTTCTCGTTTTTGCCGACGCTGTTCGTGGCTTGTGTCTGTTGATAGTCGTTGCTCGTGGCAGCCAAGCTTGTGAATGGCGTAAAACATACGTGCGAATGCAATGGTTAGGCCACAAACTGGTACCGCAAATATAGCAGCACCGACAATAGAGTACCTCGTATCAAGCTCATCGACTCTAGCATACGTTCCGAGAGATGGGTTGCGTTTGAGTACTTGGTAAAGCCACGAGAATGGAATTAGTGAGTAGATGATGGCAATTGACCAGATGGCGCAAAACAGTGTCAGTACACGATTTCGGCGTGTTAATATCATGTGTTTTATAGGGTGGCAAAGGCGAAAGTATCGATCTGCAGTAACCGCACAGAGGCTCATTATGATCAAAGATGCCGACATCACTGTCGCAACGTCTCCCAAAATGAAGACAATCTTGAACTTTTCAAAATTCAATTTTTGCAGCGGTGTTGATGCTATGAGTAGCGGGACTGTTACGGTTCCCGTGAACAAATCTGCCATTGTGAGACTGAAGAGCAGAAGGCTTGAACTCTTGCGTAAGGATCGCTTGCGAATAAAAAGCGACGTAACGTAGATATTGATGATAACTATGCAAGCAGCTATTGGTATCAACAGAGACTCGTAAACCGTAAAGGTGACATGAATATCAAATTGCGGTGGCACTTTCGTCTGCTGCGAAAATTTATCGTCCGTAGCACCTGGTGTCGTTGACATTTTGTTGCCTTTAAATCGACTGGTCGTATCTCTTTGGCCAGCTACCGCTTGTCCATGCAAAGCAAGCCAACAAGAAACTGAATAAGGTCGAAATCAAATCGAGACCTTTACAAACATGTCTCTCAGACACGGCACATATGATTATTGGTAGTTGCTCCACTCAGTCTGAGCTCTCTAATCAATCCAATCAATGCGAAACTACCCCAAAAGACTTAAATCATTTCTAGATAAACAAGATTACATGAGCTCTAGACATGATAGAATTGATTGCATAGTTCACAAAATTGAGTGAATCTTTGTTCATCATCTTGACTGCTTGGAATTTCTTTGATTAATTTCCTTACATTACCACCACATTCATCTAGTTATCGAAACAGCAGAAGTTAATTCGCCTCGTTAAAACAGACTTCAAGACCCTTGCCTGCGTCTCCTTGCATCTCTTGTTTGCAGCAAAGTCACTTGTAAGCTTGGCTGAAACGAAATAAACGTCCATTACTTCAATTCGGCTAGATCGAGTAACATTTCCTGTCAGATTTCAAGCTGCAAGATAGATTTGATCAGAATCAGTTCACGGATCGGCGAAGTTTTGCGTTGCTATGCATGTTTCATTTGGCCTAGACATAAACGAAGGCTAATTAATGCCTAACTTTTGATGCGAATTCCATTCCTCCGTTCATTTCAATTCATAATCTCATTGATTTTCACTCCAACTCCACCAATTTCGTGAAGCTTTTTGCTAATTGGATAAGCATAGTCGGTATCCTCTTATCCACGTTCTGTTTTGCAATTTGAGGTAGATATAATAATTTTGTTTGAAACTTCAATTCATTAAGCATAGTTAAAATATACAATCATACACCTCTCTAGTAACAGGTAGTGTACAACTGGCTATCTGCTTCGATACAATAATAAAGAAAATCAATAATGAAAAATGGTTAACGGAAATACTAGATGATAGAAAGAAAAAGTGAATGACATTGTTAAAAATCTAATAACTCCAGATTAGGCTACGTTTCATTCCTACAGAGTACGTTATCGGTGTACCTAATAGCAATGCTTGTGACTTTCTTTGAAATGTAATTCTAGGAGTTTTGGTCTAAATTGAAATCCTTAAACATTGAAAGAAATGAATTAGAAGAAATTAAAAATGATAATGATAATAATAACGTTAATGAATGAATACCTATCAGTACAAGATATAAATACTATTATCATTAGGGTCCTGATATCTAAGCATTTACAGCTCAAAATATCATAAAAATTTTAATATGGACTAAAATCAAAGATAAAAGATAAAGTATCGCATTTGTTAAACTTTTCTTCTAAAAATTGTCTAGAAGTATTCTGTAATGGATTTTTCTGGCATTGACTGGCAAATCACTAAATCCTTTCCTGCCAGATGATAATGACCTTTGCATCCAAACTCTGTTTTTACATGGTAGCCTTGCGGCAACGAATTTGTTAAGAAGTTAGAACTTTATCAAAATTAGGATTGAAAATTAGGAATTTTTTCTCCTAATTTTTCTCCACGTCTTGTTTCGCACTGTCTCGTTTCATTTTCGTTTGAACGTAGACTCAATGCTTGTTGTGATGTTCATGGGATATGGCCGTTTCTCAGAAGGTGAATGTAATATGATTTGAACCCGGAGTCAGCGATTTACAGTTCCAAAAAAATTCGTTACTATGATGGATTCCTTAAGCTGCGTAAAACTGAATAACGCGGAAATTAAGGCCTTAAGATGTTGTAGATGTCATCATGCTCTATCTCGTTAAGGTTCAACTCGTGGACTCGACCTGCACAGGAAACTCAATTACCATGGCATCAGAAACGAGATTTATGGCTCCAAAAAGTTGAGTTTACATATGCTACCATCTAAATTCATTTATAAACTAATAGTGCCAATATATGATTACAGTTCACCATCAAAATATCATCCATATTATCGCATCTGGACGGTTTTCACAGGCCTTACTGCTGCTGAGAGGAATTGAGAAATACCATATGAGATTACCTTTGCTGCCGTGCTTCGATTCTCCCCAGTCATCGTCAACTAGGATTACAGTACCCAAATGCGTGCGATTCTACTGTTACTGTCTTGCAAATATTGTCGTAGGTATTAAGAAAATCAAATTTCAAATAGAAAATTTTTAATGGCAAGGTAGTCGTGAATTGGACATGGTCGTTAGAAAAGCTTCGATCAAACGACCTAACATCTCACAAAAAGAGCTGATTTCATGCAGGATAAAAGCAGTCGCTTTACGATGAGTACTTCTCACTAAAGGGCAGTAACATTAGTCTGATATAATATGCAGAGATTGCCCTTTGAGTAAAGTACTTCTCAGCGAACCCATGGTCAAATGGTCCACTCCCAGCGTTAGACAATATGGCCAACTCTCTGTAGTTCCAATTGTAGGGACGCTGAGGTATGGTCACCTTAAGAAGGAAGACCAGGACATTTACTGATAATCATAGCGACTCGTTGCTCTAAAACCTACTTTCGGATGCCAGACAAAACGCTTAGAAACATTTCCAATAATTTGCCGTCTGCTTGCAGTTTCCCAATCAGCTCAAAATCTATGCAGAATTTTACCCCTTGCCAAGATTTATTTTCATAGTTTTGATATTCTTGAAAGCTTCTTTTCACTTATACTGTATTATAGAAAATATATTAGGCAGATGTAGGCGAGGCAGAAAAATGGAATGGTTATGTCTGGGAAGTTCTTTTAATGCTATTTGCATGTTTTTCTTTATTCATCATCATCATCGGGTCCCTTCGGCAAATCTTCTCTACTCAACCCTGTCCTGTATACTTCGCACAATTGGTTAAGTTGGTATCTTTGCAGATTTGCTGTTTTCTTTATTACTTATCTAAACTACCTAAGTGTGCTCCATAAATTGAGTGTAAACTGCAGTTCTCCCTCCACATACAAGACGCAATATTCACGCCTTCAATATTGGATGCTGAAAGTTTGGTAGTAGAGCGGTAACAGTCATAATCTCATTTAAAGAAACCATCATGGAAAGAGATAGTACTTGATTGAATATGTGATAACATTTCAACCTTTTCAATCATTCTCTCCACATGTCTTCTTTATTTTGCAATCTGCTGGCTTCTAACAGCCTCGGCCTCAGTGAATTGATCTCGCCCACGTAAAAATTCTGGTATGATTAATCCAACACCTAAAGGTTGCAGGTATTCTTCAATTACAATTTCTGTATCTGTCATGACACTATCACCTACTTCGCAAAAATCAGGATCCAAAAATCAAAGTTAAATAACTATTTCTTTGTCTGAAGTAGGATCTGTCAAGACATGCTGATGAAGTGAGGTTTCCACTAGCAGCTATTCCCGAGCACCATAAATGTAGCACGACTTTTGTAGTCAGAGAATGACATTTCATATACAGGGAGAGTGAAGATGGAACATCCACTCCTACTACTCAACGCAGTCAATTATGAATCTGGTGGAAGGGCGTAACTCCTTCATTGAAGCTGGCAAAATCTTTTTGATCATGTATTTTTCTGATTAAGTCTGAGATGCATAAAAATCATCCAAGTTATCACAGAATTGCTGACCGTACTTTCAGAAGCCTCAGAAAGGTGCGACCGATGTTTACCAGACATATTTCTTCTCAATTTGATCAACATGAGCAGATAACTTTCTTTTCCCGAAAAATTGTGGTTTCTGCCACGACAATCATCTTTTGGTTCCTGATTATTGTAAAGCACAATATTTTCTCCATTAATTCCTGCATCAAGAAAAGCCAGCGCAGCTTTAAATGTTTATAGGTTTTGGAAACCGGTGTAAAAGTTACACGTGCTGCCTTTGCTCATTGCATAACTAACAAAGTTACTATTTCTTAGTTTCTATGATGCATTCCTTATTTCATTATTTTTATTTCTTCTTGTAGCGTTTCAACAGTACGTGTAAGATCTAGTTTGATTTTGTTCTGATTTTTCGTGGTGATTACTCTCACGTAATTTAATTCATAGATAGGAGTATTAGGAGTGTGGAATGCTTATGGTTAAACAGCTCTTGATTCAATTTTTGCTTCTTTTCTGTAGCTAAAGAAACACTGAATGCACACAAATGTTGCTAAATGTGCCACCAGGTTATTTGCCTATGTACACACTCACTGTGTACAGGGAGCGATGACGGAGGGTTATGCATCATTGGGTGTGCCCACAGCCTCATGGCTAAGGTACAATAAGAAGAGGAAGAAGAAGAAGAAGAGGGTGTTTATCTACAAAAGCACCTTCCATCAAATAAGAGGTAATGTCACTCACAAAAGGCTTCTATGTGGCTTTAGTATTCTTGATCTCGCCACAGCTAGAAATTTTTCGAAGGTATTTCAAATTGGTAAGCTTCATGTAACAAACTATGCCATTGATATTTTGCTTCTTGCTACGGCAGAGAACCCACTAGTAGATTTATGAGAAAACGAACCTTGTACACATTGCGCTTAAACCAATGAGAAATACTTCTTTCGAACATCTTCAGCGGTCTCTTAAAGTAAGCAGTGGGTTATTTCTTCTAACATTTCTCTCACGATTTATGATATCAGCCGAAGGAAATCAGCGCCTAACTCCTTTCAAAGGAGACGCAGAGGTAAGGAAAAAGTGTATTCAATAGTGTCTATAGTTTGAAAAGTAAACAATTTGTGTTTGCTGCTTGGGGAAGTAAGCAAAAGGATTCCTTGATCGACACTCTCCAATCCTAAGCTTCTTCGTAGTGGCTAGCAGTGCATCATCTTGCTTTCATTAATTTAGGCTTCAGAATTTAATCCTTAAAGTAATTTGTAAAGAGAGAGATATAATAGGCTCTATTGAAGAACTCAGATTTTCATTTTCATCAACCGTCAGTTAAAAATGCAATGCTAGAATTAGGTTTTAATTTAGTGTCATGGCTTTAATTCAATGTCATGGTTACAATTTTTTGCTTGTTCCTTTACGTGCCAGGTTTCTCATCAAATTCATACGAAGCCTTTAATAATTCTACCAGTCTATGTTTGCCTGCGATTCATGCCCATGAAACTCAGAGTTCTTAACTAAAGCCAGATCTCCTTCTCTATACGACGTATCGCTCTAGTTGAACAATTGAGCACTTTGGTGATTTTACCACTCGCCTCTTGGACAAATTCTCATGCATGTGTAAAATATGCAAAGATTAACGAAAGCCCCCAAAACTGTGCTGGAAATCTCTCGTCAAGAATTAGAAGGTTACATTTCGTTTGCAACAGCAAGTTCTACTGGTCATTGCTATACAGATCGTAAGTGGTGGCTCACATGTTCATATTGGAAATCTCGTTAAGAGCTAGCTTGCTTCTACGCATCGGTGAAGCATCGAAGGGCTTACCTTAATTATCACGACACGTTATACCCAAAACATGCCCAAAACATTTCCTGTTGATGTTCCTTTTCCATCTTTAGTTGCTTGGCATCAGTTATCCCTATTTCTTCATCTTCATCAATGCTTTCCAACTACATGTCCTGAAGCGCTTCTGGGAAAAAGATCCTCCCTTCAAAGTTAATTTGTTTTTAATGCAAGTGTTTGAAGATTACGCTTGAGACGGGGTTACACTAAGCATTTGTCGGACCTTCTACGCCGGGGGGCTGCTTCATGCAACAAATGTGAAGCTACACACATTTTTTTCCACTTGTTATTATCATCAACCATTTTAAATCTTCGAAGAATGAATTATGATAGAGACTATTTTCATCGATCTACCTATTTCTATAAATTGAACTTTTGAGAAAGGAGTGTTGTTTTTGGAAGAAAACTAGGGTATTTACATGCAAGGAGCTCACAGGAGCTACGGCTTTCTCATCTTCTCTTTTCTTGTATCAAGCTGTCATCTTGAGGTAGCAATTTTAGTTTTTTTTCTGAAACTTATCTATTACTTTGGTAGCCGCATTCAATCTCCTTCTTCAAATTGCTCTATCTTCTGCGAGTTTCTGATGATTACAGCGTTTGTCGCTATCGAAATTGTTAATAGGAATTGCATCATGATAGAAAAGAAGAATATTTTGGTCTAAATATGTATGGCAGCTAATTTTTCAATCAAAGCAAAAGCATGTAAATCTTTGCAGAAAAATGCATACTTCTTAATTTGCCAAAAAATCTTTACAGAACTGCTTATTTGCAGGGATTTAACTGGGACATTGATCTATATATTTTATCTTTAGCTCAGTCAATCTTAATGATGGTGGACGCACGTGAATAAAATGCCAGTATCAAGAAATAAGGGGCAAAGCAACCAGGTTCGTTTTTAGCCTCACACTAGCCTTAAATGTTACAGGGCTGACGGGCATACTATAGATAGAAAAGCATCGTTTCTACCCACAGCAGGATGGCAGGGGAAGGAAGCAAACGACAATAATTCCACGCTATCAAAATGCTATTCAATAATCCACTAACCGATCCTTGCAGCAGGTGAAAATAAAAACGAAAGGGGCAAAACTCTAGTTGTTTCGAAGCACTAATCTCATGCATGCTCACGAGGTAAGTGCATTGCATCTCTACAAGAATTAGCTTCAATAAAGACTAGCTCCTATTTATTATAGATCTTGGCACTGTGCGGTCAGTTTGTTAAGGAGCGGATAGATTAAAGGATCATATTATGTTCTGTCCTTTTATAAAAGAAATCCGTAATAAGTTGCCCTTTAGACGCAAAAGACCATAAATAGTACGGTCGCAGAGGGAACCTAGTCGGAAAATGCTGAATTAACGAACACCAAAGAACTTAGCAGGTAGGCGTTTAGAGAATGGATATGAAGTAAAATAGTCCTGAGCTGCTTTACGAAATCGGTGCATCGTTGCTTAAGCTGAGGATTCTCGCTTTAATCAAATTAACAGTGATATGCTAGGCAGCTCACGTAACGCTGTAATGAAAACAAACAATCGCTTACTGTTTTAAGGACGGTGAAGATGAAAATGCCAACATAAAAGCCCCGCAGGCGGTGCTCATGAGAAATGCCAGAGCAGGTTTTCAAAGGATTTTTCGTGTTGCAGCACAAGGGACAGTCTTACGGTAGAAAGGGATGTTCATTATCTTTTGAAAGCGTTCAAGGGCCCGCTACAAAGATAAGCTAGATACATGGGTAGCCTGCGAAAGGCGCTTAGTGTAAGAAGATGTTAGCCTCTTGCACTGTGGGAGAAAAGAGTAAACAACCTTAGGTCAGATGAACACATTTGCTTACAAGATCATGCAGATATCTGGCAAACCCTGAAGCTATCCACATTCAATGCCACCCAAATGCCGTAAGAAATCGGTTGTGTGAAAATGAATCGTTGCACCGCTGGGATAGCGGTTAGGAAAGGAGTCTACCATGTTGAAGGCCACAGTTTTAGTCTCACACTGGTTCACCTTTTGAACACCCTCCAACTGTCCCATAGCAGTAACTGGGCACCCGACTCATCGCGTCGGGTAAAGTACGGCGAGCAAGGGAACTGGTCACTCCACCTCAAAGAGGATTGTGTCGGGCTGGTAGCTCTCTAACAGAGTGCTATGAGAAGATCGTGTAGACATGGGACTCACCTTTACTTTTAAAAACAAATCAATAACAGCGATCCGTACGTAGTAAATACTTTCAGTGCTCGTTGGAAAAGACACTGCAATTATACATAGGTCATTAGTATCCAAATCTTTCTAAAAAAGAATGAAGAAAAGCACACTGTGTAAAAAGACATGGCCAAGCCAGCTTAAACTTCGAAAATAAATGATTCTTAAAACTCCATCATGAACAAACAGCAAATTTCCTGTATGGGAAAGCCAGAAGCTGGAAATTTAGATCTAATAACAGAAAGCTACATGAATGATATAAATATATATATACGTATATCCAACATAAATGATAGGTATGCAACAATACAGTATACAGGTTGTTGATGGAAGAAAATAATACAAATACTGTCTTCAGGGATCTGTTTCTCATTCGGTCATCCCTAACAGAGTTTCCCATAGATTATCAACGAAACTATACAACGGTAGCGACTGAAGCATTTCTACTGGCTTCATTCCATTATTGTTTCAATAGGTTTACTTTATCTATGCATCAGTAAAGTGCCAGAATCTATTAAGTCTGCGTATGGTTACAATTTACCCAGCTGAGAATGCGGTAGAAAGTCATTCAGCGACGATAGAAAACAGCACACGGTGTTTTGGATGAACTGAAAGCAATGCCAGTCAAAACAGAACAAAAGCTGGGCATTGGAATTTTAAATCTGACTTTTGTACGACAAAAAGAATGAAAAAACATGGGAATTATTCCTTATTCAGTTGCAGATGTTTGGTGACTACTTAAACCTCGAATACTTAAATCGTAAACCACTTCTTCAACTTTTTTCAAGTCATATTTTAGTCCATCAAACTTCTTTCTTAACGAATCGTTCTTCAAATTCAACAATCGAAATGCAGCGTCGAGTTCTGACAAAAAGGCTGCAATGCAAGTGGGCCTGTTGTAGTTGCCAATGGTCACACTGTTAATGGCTAGACGAGACTGTAGAGGTAAAAGAAGGTTGATCATACCGACTGCCGAGGCCAAGAGGTATCCATGACATAACACATGCAAAATTGCAAAGCTAAAGTAGCATCAAACTTTCAATCAATGAAAAGTATGAAAATAATGCCTCAGAAGGGTATCTAAAATGAACAGGGCTCTCCTAAGTTAAAAAGACAGGTTGAGAGGAGATGGATGGATGAAGAAATGAAGGGGAAATAATGGCCATGAAAAGCACAACTGCTTTTATTATTCAATTTTTACCTCCCAACTTTCATTCAAATTTCTCTATGAGACTTTGGGGTACTTGATTTTGCTGTTGAATGTTCTCGGAAATCTCAACAAACGCCAGGGATTTTGAGCATCAACACTAAGCATCATCAGAAAAAATTGTGAAATAAGTCTTTTCAGTTGAAATAAGCAGAGGATATTCGAGGAATGGCTTTTTGACTGCACCACTTCAATGTGATCCAATTCATATTAGATATTACATACCAATTCATTAGCCAGCATCAATAATCCAATAAGATAATCATCAAGATCAAGAAAGAAACCATCCTTCCATTCAAGCTTCACTGAAATAGAAAAGGAACACCATCTAAATGCTTGATAATTTCTGCAACCAAGAATAAAAAAAGTTTACTCAGTGTGCAAAGAATACATTTTTGACCAAGATACAAATTTGGCATGATTTTCAAAATAACTTAACATCACAATGGGGTACCGACTATAAAGTTCTTTTTGACATAATGATATAGTTCTGAGCAAACACACAGGAATGGAAAAGCAGTTTTTCTAAATCCAATAGACTTAAAAAAACTTGGGCAAAGAATGCCCCAAAGGATAGAGGAATCAGTATGAAATTTTATAATTATCTTAAGAAACTGAAGTCATGAATTTAACTAGAATGCATACATTGGCTAAAGTTTCAAAATGCATGGCTTTATAATTCTAATAAGACAGATGATAAAAAACTCATATATTTGCTACCTCCAAGCATATCTGCTATTTCATTCTTAGTAGCAAGTCTTTCATGTTCTAGGTAAACTCTTAAGGAGCCAAGGAATGCAAGTCTCTGCATTGTATTCCTCCAATGATCATTATACCTAACACGATTGAAACAGGCATATCAAATAAATGAAGTGATATCACTAGTGTACTGAGCAACAGAAAGAAGAAAAATGCATTAATAGGAATATATTTTTTTAGACTTTGCAAATTTCATTGCATGCAAAGTAAAAGTTGAGTTTCAGGGTAAAGTGAAAGTTGACTGAAAATGAGCCTTAAGGAGTATTTTCATAGAGAAACAGGATTCTGAGCCACAACATTATAAGGTAGGGTGGCTCATTTCTTTCCTTGTTGCATTCTACCACCAGCTCTGCACCAGGTATCCACTTACTGCTGTATGACCAAGTCGAGGGCAGCCAGAAACATAAATGAGCATGCCTCACGCCACTAAGCCAACTAACCCCCTGTTTCCAGATGACATTGATATATATCCATTGAAAAAGTGACCAAGAGCAAGAAATACATGTGGTAAATTTGGCCGGTGCAGCTAGAAATCACTTCAGCAGGACTAGGGTAAATATATTAAACAAGCTTGATAGAATTTTACAACAAAGATCAAAGTAACAATAAATGTGAAGATATTTGTCTCTGACTGCTTTCAGGGGGAGAACTAATACACTTTTTGACTCGTTTGCTTCAAGCTTTTTAACACACAAATACTTGATAAATCTAATAGAATTCATTGACAATATACCAACTGTGAACAGAGTGCTTTACTAACAATAATGATTATAATAATAACTTAATAATTTCAATTATTTTAGGACGGTAACCCATTCAGCAGTGCTGGTTTACAAGGGGCGGTCCATCTACAAACAAACTAATTTGTTAACTAACTAATCCAACAATATGGCAATATATAAAAATCAAGATACAAATTTTCAATATGAATATAGATCCAAAGAAAGGTAAAGCAACAAAAGCAGCAAAAAGAACTGAAATAACTATTTGATGTGCAGTTTAAAGTTAATAGGCATAGCGTCACCTAATGCATAAAGAAATAAAGGGCACAGTAAGGTCATTCACGTTCTTTCCAAGTTCCACTGCCTAATCCATGAACTCTATCCCACAAATCATCATTCATCCCAAGAACATGCAATTTATGGAACCCGCAACATAATTTACTAAAAAAAGTGCTGTCTGTTTTACCTATAGTACTGTCCTATTGGGACCTTCTTGCTTATTTCTTCTATCTGCTGCTTAGCTGTGGAAAATTTCTCTTCCAGTTTATGACAGACATCTTTAATACCTTTGGGTAATGAAAATCTGTCAAACTGAGATAGGGAAACACAAGGTGCATCATTAAAGGCAATATGACAGACATTTTGATTGATTGCTATTTGATAATTTGACAATGAGAAATCATTTCCAATCCAAGCAAAGATTTGGGATGATACAAAAATGAACGAAATGAAAGTATCAATGGTTTGAAATCCTCTATGTTTTTTTTTCTTTTCTTTTTTTTTAGTGGGTTGTGTTGAGGAAAGGCCATGGTGACCTATACAAAGCCCCAACAAAGGAAGAAACAAGAAAGCAAGCAGCTAAGAGGATAGAGAGATAAGATCAAGTTTATTTACATTAGATTTGAAAGATGGCAAGTTGTAGGACTCAGGAAAGCAAGACTTATGTGGCATTGACACACCATTAAAGACAAACTAAAATTTGTTATCTGAGCAAATCTCTCCCAGCTCTCAAAATTCCCTTTTCAAAGTTCCACACTTTAGCCCAGTGTGGATAATCCCTTTGTGAGAGTCTATGAATGCTTTGATAGACATACCATCACCAGTTGCCGCCTGGTGCACTTTTTGTGCAATAGCCACGGTCTCCCTTGCAGTTTGTTCAAGATCTTTGACAGCATCTCTTATTTGCTGTGAAAACGAAAGGGGAAATTGTCATAAAAATTCTGATTTGCATTATCATTCCATCCTTTAATTAGTTCAAGAAAACGAACACTTCAGGATATTAATATGATTAAGAAATCACCTTGTTGCTGAACTGAGATGTGTTGGCAAATAGAGCTACAAACTTTCATCTTCCTTCCCAGAATCATACAAACTGTTATGGACTACCAGAGCCTTTCCCCAACATAGAAAAACGCACATAAAATATTCACCCACCTCTCTTTGATGCTGTTCAGTTGTCAGATAATGGTGAAATGAACTGAAAATTGATGCAATATTCGACTCAGCTAACGTGGCTATGTTTCTCGCAGCCATCTTGTCTATCATTGAGCCTCCATATCATGCTATTCACAAGCCTCACAGGGGAAGCATCCCAACCATAAACGAAAGCAGTCTAGGGCGACAAATGTTTTGTCAATAAGCAGATGTGAGTAAAAGAGTGTATTTTCACACCCTATAAAGTCATATATGCCATACTTGAGATTACTTTGGGCTCGAAGTATCTCAAGCAATTTCTATAACGCGCATAATCTTCTCAGAGCACAATAAGAATCCATCCTGATGACACCTTCCTAAGTTCCTCATTTTCATTCAATCCAAATGACCATGCTTCCACCGATATCCAACTCCGCAGAAACATTTCAGCTTCGCTTCTCTCCAATGATCCGACAGTTATTGAGAAGTGGGGTAAAGACAACCTAGTTTCGTTCAACCAAAGCAAGACGAAACAGGCTGTCATTTCACGCAAACGTAATCAAAACTTTCCAGCTGCCTTCATGAATGGTGATGAACTGGACACTTCAGCTTCTTTCACACAACTTGGTCTTTCTCTTTCATCTAATCTCACTTGGAAAACTCACATCCATTCCCTTGCTAAACATGCATCTCAAAAGCTCGGTTTCCTGGCCAGAGCCCGTGGGTTTTTCTCATCTTCTCACCTTCTACTATATACAAGTCCCAAATCCGTCCTTCTCTAGAGTACTGCTCCCACGTCTGGGGTGGTGCTCCAAAATCTACTCTCTGTCTTCTCGACAAAGTCCAGTCCAAAGCCATTCGTCTCATCAATTATCCTAACCTCACCAAATCGCTCCAACCTCTTTCCCATCGTCGTTTAGTTGGAGATCTTTCCATCTATTACAGATACTTTAACGGACATTGTGCTCAGGAGATCAGGGATATTACTCCAGTTCCTCTGAGACGTGTCAGGACCACCAGAAGCTCAACTCATTCACACCCTTTCCAAGTTTCACTGCCTAATCCACGAACTCTATCCCACAAATCATCATTCATCCCAAGAACATGCAACTTATGGAACGTCTTGCCTTCTTCTTGCTTTCCTGAGTCCTACAACTTGCCATCTTTCAAATCTAATGTAAATAAACTTGATCTTATCTCTCTATCCTTTTAGCTGCTCGCTTTCCTCTTTCTTCCTTTGTTGGGGCTTTGTATAGGTCACCATGGCCTTTCCTCAACATAACCCACTAAAAAAAAAAATCCATTGGCAAAAGCAGAACTCTAGGAACTTCCCAAAAACTGGGGGGGGGGGCATGAGCAAACTGAAAAACTCTGTGAAATTTATGCTTAGAAATATATGCTTTGCTCCCTCACTGAGAGAAATGGGTCCCTCTGGTTCCTTCCCCAGTGAACAGAACTCATCCCTGAAATGATTTCGGGGTTACCGAGCAGTAGCAATACTTGCAACGAAATTACTGTGGTATTATTTATTTGCATATGCAATGTTGGAAGCATGATTTCTTCGAATCTGCCCACATTCCCTTGTCTTTATTGTTATGTTTAACAAAAAATGCCAATTTTTTCTGAGCCAGTTTTTTGACAGGTGCTATAGAAACGAGGCTATTAAATTTAAATTTAGCTTAGTCATATAACGGCTTGGATCTTGCTCGTTGGAAATATTTGTCAGCACTGGACAATTTTCTCCCAGCAGGTTTTTTGCTAAAAGGGGATGCCCAGAGTCCTGGAAATTGTCGATTGACGTCGCAGATTTCTATGAAACTTTTACGCATGCGTATATACAAAAATCTTTCAGATGATTGAAAAATGGCGCTCTGGAATCGATTAATAACTCTGAACGATGAAGCGCGCACTAAGCTGCAAGATATATATGGAAAATCTACATTTCCATTGGATGTAAGAGTGTCTTTTGCAGAATGGATCGAAGCACAACCATGGTAGGTATTCATCGAATGTTTATGCCGTGGCCTGTTTCGCAATCCACCCAACACATTATCGGCCTGCCTTCTCGATTGGACACTGCTCAACGCATCACATGCAGAAATTACCCAATATTCCATCAGGGGCAGTTGAGGAGATCACATTGTGGGGTTTTTCTGCGTCTTAAGTTATGGAAATTAAAGAAGCTAGGATAATCTCCCTGCTAATGTTAGTTATCCTATAATTTTTAGCGGCAATTTGAAGGGGCCTAGCCGATGATAAATTCTCATTCTCGCAAATAGTTATTGATTGAATAACTGTAATTAGCATCATGGCAAAAGAGTCAATCTTACATTCATTCATACATGCATGCCCTTTTGGTGCATGTATTTCCTAGAGCAAAATACCCCCTTTTCAAACTCTATCGATGAATTCAATCGAATTCCACTAAGAACATATGTTCTTGACAATGATTTATGTTCTTGTAGATAATTGGATACATTATTTTTACGTGTTAACTGATCATAATGACACCTTGCAATTTTAGGACTTCACTCAAGGATAGTTTGCCAGAGCACCAAATGAAAGCAGAACATTTAGTGCAAGAACTGATAGAAATGCTTGAAGACAAATCACAGGTTTCCTCACCCTTAATTGACAAGTTTCTAAAAGGCACATTTTGTGAAAAGAATTTTGATGTTATCATCTTAGAATTTCTCCTGTCTTTTTAGCAATTTAAGGTTAGTCATTTGAGCCTGGTTCTTAATTGGAAAAAGGAAACAGGTGACTCAGAACATCACCTTCTGATCAATATTTGGGAGGGTTTGTGGCAACCAAAGTTCTTCATGAATATTGTACTTGAAAAAGAAAGAACATTGTAATATTGCCCATGCCTCTCAACTATGCAGTATGCATTGCCCTTATGTACATTGGTATTTCTTCTTCAACCAAACAAAAAATTGTCATGAAAATCTGCAATTCATTCTTGAAAATTGCATATTTTTTAGTCTGTCAATGACTTGGTATCACAGATGAACTACATGAAGTTCAAAAATCTGATCAAGGTTTGTTAAATCATTTTTTGGAATGTTTTAGAGATATTTTATATTGTTTCAAGATGAGTTTTATGTTATGTCAAAGCATCTGAAGAAATTTGTCATTGTGGTGGATCAGTAAATAGATTGATAAACTTGACTGAGACTGTAAACTTGATATACCTACCAAGGGTTAAGGAAGAGTTAAGAGTGGGGAGCATGTTGCTAGTGAGGTACTATCATGAGCTGTTTTGCACTGATAACCTACTTAAGTTGAACCTTTTTAGTTTTAATGCTATTTCTATTTCAGGGACAAATTTTTCTGTATTCATAATTCTTTTAATGCTGAAACTTGTTAATCAGCCAATCCTAACATACAGAATGTTTAGGAAACACCAGTTTCAAGGTGTGCGTATGAAACTGGTCCTAAAAAGCTGCTGTTCGATTCAACCCACATGGACGATTCTTGCCTTGCTGTCTTGTTTAACGTGCAGAGAACACGGAGTCAGAGAAACGACGATTAGTGCTGTTGTGCTTGAATGACTGACTAACTGACTAACTCATTGAAATGAAATACATGTTTATATAGGCGACTCACAAAAGAGATAATATTACCAAACTCATCGAATAAGAATAGGAGCGGAAGATTGATTGTGAATGACGCAAGTAGATGAATAGATGATGAGCTGATGGGAATTATGACAGGAAATAACAATTGATTGGATGAATAGAATTGTATTGTTAAGCAAGGTGGTAATGGCGGCATAGATAGAGATTTATGAGGGTAGAAAGCTGAGTCACTACAAATGTAATCAACCTCTGCAGGTTGAACATTGTCTTATGTTGAAGTTCTGGTATTAGACACAATCAAAAGGGTTTGACAGCATGTTTTTGCAATGAGGTGCACACTTGAGCAGTTCTCAAAGGATTTGGAATTGTTCTCTCCCATCTGACATTCATTTTACCTCTTTGATTGACTGGCTAGCTTATAAACTGGACTAAGGACGGAATGTACCATTTTCAAGTACATGATTTGCAGAAGACATAATCTTGCTGCAACATTTGCATGCAATATTCATTCTTGAACATTGCTTTAACAGAGTGATTTGTGAGGAAGCCATATTCTCCACATCCTCTATATGGCTGTTCAAATTCATCTTTGAAAGCGAGGGCAATGTCAGTGAATTTCATAGCAGTACTGTTATTTTCAGTGATGTAACATTCTATGCTGAAACCTGTATTTTGTTGACCAGGGCTAATAACTACACAATTATAACTACATAATTTGTGACAGCATTGTTGCAGAAATTTACTTCACAATGAGAGTTCCAGTTGAATGATATCAGTAGCTTTCATTCTTAATGACAATCTAGAAAGATACTGTGAGTTTTTTCAATACATATATATTGAAAAATGAGCCCCCAGACACCAGAATCATTCAGTTTGTATCAATAATTGAAAAGTTGGAAATTTTTTGTGTCTTCTTGGAAGTATAGTATGCTAATTCTTCATAACATCTCAGTTACAAATACAGATAAAACTATTTGAATGTTTAGTGTTTCTCTTTGGGTTCCAGTCTCATCCCTGAAATTTTTTATAAAACAAACAGAAACTCTTTGACAAATATGTGTTTGTCAATGATGTGTAAGGTATGGGAATGCCCCATGAATTTTCATGATGTTCCAAGAAGCTATTCTGCACTTCTTGGAACTACAATAACTGACATAAATAGGGGCAAGATGAAAAACTCAATGTTTTTCAAGAACAACTCATTCACTATCAGGGTCAGCTTTAGTCAGAGTTATTGGCAGTCACTTTAAGTTTTCCAGAGGTATGACCAAGAAGACTATTCTCTGTGAGTTGTTGAATCAAGCATATGGAGTCAAAGCAAAAAAAGATGTTAGTATAAATTTTAACTGCTATTTTAACAGATGTGCTTGTTTGTTTCATTCAGGATCTCTATTTGAATAACCCATGGTATTTAGTCGAGTCCGTCAGAGAAATATTGATTGCAGAACAGGACTTGGTTAGCAAAGCAGAAGGGGTAAGAAAAATTGCATGCAATATGTGTGGAAAGCTCTTGGTAAAAAAGCTTGCCTTTTAGTGAGAAAATAATTTTTTTGCAGGACAAGGATGTGAAAGATAAAAATTTTCGATTCAACATGATCTTTTTTAGAGAACGCAGTTTCAATCAATTTGAATCCTTTTAAGTTAGAGTTATTTCCAAAACTGGCAAGCATACGCGTACAAGCAGTGCAGCTGCAAATAAGAGGGGTTTGACTAACCTTGTTTATATTGTGTTAGTAAGTTATCAAAATAGCTGCTGAAGGCTGGGAAGAACATGGGGTCGTCAGCATTTGCTCTCCCTTAGTAACCTGCACGTTTTTATCTACGGTAGTCGATAAATTTCAAATAAACGCCTTCTCAGAATGTACATAAACTGAATGGCTAACCTAGCTTTGTCAGTAATTCTAAGAAAACGTTTGCATTTCCAGAAATTTCGATCTTGATTATGGCTAGGAATTAGATGCTGCAAATCAAACTCTAGGCTTTGCTTGCACAGTCCCTTTGCGTTGCATGCCAAAGTAAAAGAACGGGACGCAGATGTCAAGGTAGATGTCCGACCCGTCTTGCTTTACCTGTGCATGGAGTGTTTCAGTATGGGACACCCGTGTAGAACCTGTGTTTCAGATCCATAGGAGCTCCATAGAAGTGTCAGTCCAGGGTTCACAGGGAGGGGTGGCGACAGAAAAGTCAACTACTGTAAAACGGGGGATTCCCATGCAAGTTATACAATATGCGGATGTAGGCAAATGCTCACCGGCATTGGCAATCCACCTTCCTTGGGATTGAAGACAGGAAGAGGGAATCTCAGATATGCAGAGCTTCCGTGTTAGTCTTGCCTGAATTATCATGCAGTTGTTCACTTGGAACGATCCTTTTTATTCAGCGAAACTTTTGTCCGTTGTTGAGTGATACGACTTAGTACTAGCACCCGATGCTTGGTCCTGCCTTAAAATTGAATGTTCCGATAATAAGTTGCATTTGCTCATGCCTCAAATTAGGCGAGAAAACAGTGCAAGCCCTACCCAAAACCTTTGGAAGGACCTCTTGGTAAGGTCACGTAAAGTTTAAAGCAAGTTGATTGCTTGAAGTCCGAGAATCAAGTCTTGCCCACTCGTCGAAAGCAACGTTTTCTCGGTGACCAGCTGCAAAGGAAGAGTGCAATATTATTTCGATTCCTTACGCATGACAGTGGAAAAAATTGATACCTAGATAGCCTCGATAGTTTCGGAATCAATTTGGTGGGCAGTGTTACCATTGAAAGCAAAGAAGGAAAGCGAATAATTCCTCGTTGAAGTTCCTCTTTTCCACCAAATTGACGTTTTCTTCCCCGTCGTCTTTTTCCGCTTCCTTTGTCGCGCAGCACTAGCATTCACGCCACCGAGTAAACGGCAGATAAATGGATGCTGCTTCATAAGAAGGCTGAACATCGGAGCGCTGCAAGGCAAGGTTTATCAAATTCACACTACTTCAAAACCTTCGGGTGAGCTTCATTTGATCAGCCGTAGCGAGCGCCCAGTCTGTAGACTCAAGAGTATTAATTAGACGAGAGCCAAACGTCACTTTGTATTATAAGTTAGAGTTTTTTTGCAGTGAACTTTTAAGGTATCTTCCTGATAGATGCTAGGTATCTCAGAACCTGTAGTTATATTGTTTTTTTTTCAAATTTGATTTGTGTACTAGTTATTTGTTTGAAATGCCTGTCCATTTGACGCAAGAGCTTTTTAACGTCTTTTCTTTAGGATGACTAATCTTTTCCGTGTAGAAGCTGCAAACATGCACTAATTCTTATTCAAAGGGTGTAATATTGTGACTTAACTGCTATGCAAAATCAATTTTGTACGTATAAAGTTTTGTTAATGGGTAGTTGCCATCATTGTTTTTCTCTTGGCTTCAATTGAAGTTCTCCTGATTAGTTAAAAGATCTAAATTTTTGAACTGAAAATTTCAATGCGAACCATATGCTATGGCTTGACGGAAAGTAGAAAACTGGAAATGCATCTCTGCGACTTACGAATCTCACTTCCCTGATATTTATGTGACATTTTCTATCAATAAAAAAGGCGATGGCTTAATAGGCCTGCTGTACGAAATCGCGCCAGCGTCTTTTAGATCTGGACAATCTTGCATGGGTAATGTTGTAGAGATCTCGGCACTAGTTGTGTGTTATGATCACGTGACATCCTTGTTACACGTCGCTATTTCAATTATAGTGTGATGCAGGCTGTTTAGTTAGGCACGAGTAGTTAGAGACGAAGAGTTAGAGATGAAGGTTGCAATTTAATTTGAGTTCGATCAAATATTCGTTGTGCATATATTTCCTATAAAAACATGCGGTTGATTGCTCAGCCTTCTCGACACAATAGGTAAACAGGGGCGTTTGCGCATGCTTGCTTCATAGAACACTGGCGAGATTTTCCATGGTGCATGCGAGATTTTCCATGACACCGATGCGCATGCGGCTTCCCTTCGAGTTACCGCTGACTCAGAGAATTCCTGTTCTCTTGAGCTTGAAGCGGAAAGTTGAATCCATTCCACTCTTGCGCGCGCTGTTTTCCTCTCTTGGTTGAACTGACCAATGATTGGTCAATAATACAATAGATTGTTAAATTGGCAAGCAGAACGCGTGCACTTGTTGATTCAAAATGGCGAACAATAATAGCTGTGAATTAAACTATGAAGGAAGCAACAGCAGCAATATCAGGCATCTGAAAGCCAGCAGCCCCACCTTGTTAATAGAACTGAGGGCACTAACGATTCCTCAACCCAACCAACTACCATATGAAGTGGAAGTGTTCATAAACGAAATGGGAGGTTATCCATGCCTATGGAACACCTCAATAAGATTGCATCACGACCAAATGATAAACCGGCGCGATAGAGCAGCAGATAGTAAAAATACTTTCAAATCATGGAGCAGTATTATCCTCTATTTCACTTAATTGCAGTCATGTTGATTTTCAAACAGACCTATGCGCAGAATGCGGTCAAATTGAAATGAATTTACGCTCGAGCAAAGAATGCAGCTCTTTCTCCCATAATGGTCTGGGTTCTTCGGTGACGCTGCTACCGGCGATTCACCAGTCGAGAAATTCTGCGCAACTTGCATTGATTTGCGACTACGCCAGCAATGGACTATAAATGCTTCTACAGTTGACTTTTCAGCCATCTTATTTTGCAGCAGGAATTGCCATCTCCACTCATGGAAATCGAAGCTCCTGAAAGCCCAGCTATACCCGATGTTGACCAGTACATGGCGGACATAAAAGCTACTTTGCAGGTAATGGCTGTTCATCTCACCGTTTTTGCTTTGATTTTACTTTATATTATCTAAATTCCTAACTGCGAGGCATGACATCAGCAGCAATCATATTGATTAGCATTCAATGAATCATAATATACCATGAAAAAATTTGTCTATTCTAAAGACAAAAGTCAACGCTCTTCATAGGAGGCTAGTGACATTTCAAAGTGTAATGCAGAACGAAGAAAGGTTTTTCCTGAAACGTCCAACCAAAATTATTTTCCAACCAACAAGAAATTGAAAGCCTTTCATGAAAAATACAGGATTTATCTCAATGCAAACCATCAGCTTTATGGTGCCAAATCTGAATTAGAACCTTGAATGAAAAAGTGTTTTTTACACAATTATGAAAAGCTTTTCGTGTGTGCATTGACACTGTATTCAGTGCAATGATTTTTGTCATAGAAAACTGACGTGGCGTTAAAGAGCTACAAGCAGCAACAAGAAGATTTTGTCATTCGGTATCAAGAAATATGCAAAGTTGACGGTGAGCTACTTACTTAGAACATGACGTCAATTTGGTCAAATGGAATGAATTTAGCTGTATGAATTCGTCAACTGATACGTGAATATCACGAAGTTAGAATTGGTTTGATGTCAGGATAGCTCAATGGTAAGATGCTGGCGCATTGATCCTATGATCAATGGTTCGAGTCCCACCTCAGCTAGACTTTCACTTAGAGTGAGGAGAGTCGCCAGCCCTCTGTAATTCCAGCCGTATGAATCACGAGGTGTGGTCACATCGAGAGGAATGACCTGGACACTGCTCGATAAGCAAAAAGCTTTTCAGTGTCCAAATTTCTACCTTTGACATCAAGGTAGAATCATGTATATAGAAAAGAGTGACTTAAAAACAATCCAGGGGCAAAGGCGCTTCACTGCAGATCCTACATTCAGTAATTCGAGCGTCTCATTGAGCCTTTTTTTTAGTGGGTTATGTTGAGGAGAGGCTATGGTGGCCTATACAAAGCCTCAACATAGGAAGAAAAAAGAAAGCGAACAGCTCAGAGGAGAGTGAGATAAGATCAAGTTTATTGATCTTAGATTTGATCTTTCTTCACTTAAAGTGGAGAGAGTCGATAACTTTCTGTGATTCCAGGCATAGGAGTCTTGAATTTTTGTTACATCGAGGGGAATTACCATGTCACTGCTGGATGGTCGTAGCTTTTCAGTCCATGTAAATCCGCCTTTGTATGCTACTTATACCACACAAATAACAAGTATGTTACTCGTTATCTTCATCAGTAACGAAAGTGAAATGGGTAAAGTGAAATAACTTAGCTCCATCAGATGGGACACGAAATTACTTTAAAGGACCTCTCCGGTGAACAATTTTTATTTTAGAATATGGTTTAACCAAGTGTCCTGATCTTGAATCTGCGGTTATTTTTTATGATATCTTGTACCGTTTCCAAGCTATAAGAGTTTTAAATCACACTTCACCAAAAAAGCGAAAAAAAACGTAAAATATACTTTATGTCGTCACGGATTATATCACGGTAAACCCCGAGAATTTGTGAATCTCGGCGTTTTAAGCGATTTGCATTTGAAGGTGGCTTCAGTGTCGGAAATTGAATCCGTCATTTTGTTCAAGATCCGATGAATTCTCATCAGAAAAAACAAGCGACGGAGAAAATGCTGCACATCGTTTTTTCTTGAGAAAATTCTGAACTCAGAAACGAACTTTAAACTCTTATCAAATCAAAACGGTATAAGAGGTACTCTGAATAGAAAGACTAACTCGAGGTTTCTCGCTCAACGATAATCTGAGAAAAGCAAAGGAAAGCAAGACAAGGAGAACATATAGAATGGACGAAACATAAGAAACAACGCAGCCCAATGAGTGACGGGGTATTCTACAGCAGTACGAGATGTCTGAAAAATAATTGCAGATTCGAAATAAGGGACTCGACTAAACCTAATTCGAAATAAAAAATTTTCCCTGGAGAGGCCCTGTAAGATGTGCAAATTTAGTTGGTCTAGTCTTGCGACTGTTTACATTGGTGATAAAATTGTGATAAAATTTCAAGGATCCTGTATTCTTGGTGTACAATAGTACCAAGAGTATGCTGCTTTTCTTGATATCTCACCTTTGTATTGGATGTGGTTATTTTTATAGCCTGTTATTCCCTTTCGTAGCAGTGCTGCTCTTGATCGCACGCATCGATCAAAACTTCATTTTGTATTTAGCATGAATTATAACGAACTGAAATATGCCGTATTAAAAAACTACCACTGTATCTACTGTCCAATATTTTTGGATTGCATTTTACGGTATTTAATTCCTATCTAGCTGAAATCGCCCAAACAAGCCAGCAGACGGACAAGAAAAAGCAGGAAAATGTAATCAATTTCTCAATTTTTAGCAGACTTACTTTGAAGCTTCTTGAGATCTGATATTATTGAGCTGAATTTTTAGTGAAATGCGTTCCTACACTGAATTTGACAATCGCTCTTTTAAGACTGCGTTTTATACTTTCCAGAGCTGTCTGTAAGCCTTGGACCTTGGAACGGTTTTTACACAATCAAACGTTCTACTGAGATAATTTGAAAGGTGAAATATTTCACAAACGCACTGAGAGTGTTGCCTTAAACCGTATTGATGCATCAAGTTTCCAGGAAGGGAAGCTTATGTTAGAGTAAGCATTTATTGGAGGTCGACGTGTATTAGAAGAAGTAAGAAGACAGAAGAACGATGAGTTGTGATTCATATCATATGAATGATATCGGTAACAATTTCTGTCATGATGATGATGTTGCTTTCGTCATGTTTTTTTCATTTTCTTTTGCCTAGATGGTGAAGCTACAAAAACGTAAAACAGATATTGAGACAATGTTGAGGAAGAAGGCCTCGCAGCTCCTGGAAGATAGAGAAGTAGCTTTCTTACTTGCATCGCATCGTTTCTATTCCATATTTTTGGAGCGACCATGTTGTTGCAAACTTCAATTGTACCTATCCTCATGTGCTATTTAGTGCAGTTTTGATCGTTCAGCAAACCTCACTCATTTAAAGGCAAATATAACGGCTTCCGTAAGTGTTATCTCTGAGGAGCTCTGACTGGCATTCAACGACTTATTTTTTTCAAAGATCTTATATCAATGTCTATTTTAGGGGATTGCCCTTCAGTCTAAGCTGTTTCAAGGGGCCCTACATCAAAGACGTAAATTACAAGAAAGTAACATTTTCTGTACTAGCAAAAGTTAAATGATACGTATGCAGTTTCACAAGTTAAATCCTAATATAAATTAAAAGAATAAAAGGAAAATATATTGATTAAGTCTTCAATGATTTTTTCGAATCCATTTAGTGAGGATGTCTACTTGCTATCGGCTTGAAGGCTATCGCAACATTGTACTCCTCGATGTTACAGCTTTTTAGCCCACTGCTGGACTGTAGCTTTAGATCCAAGGTCGAAGTTGATAATGGCTCTACTGCCTATATTCATTGGCCCTGTTATCACTGTGACATTCTTAATGGAAATTTTGCTCACCAGAACATTCTGAAGCAACTGGAGACAGTCAGCAAAAGGATTTACTCAGTTTCTTGCAAAGTGTACGAAGAACTTTTCCTTTGGAGGATGAAGCAGCAGAGATCACTGAGCGGAGGAGATAAACCGGATTCTCTTGATGGACTTCAGCACTGGTATTGAGCATCATTTGTTTTGATTGGATTAAACGCCTTTGTACAGGGACATTGTAGCTACGTCATGGCAAGAAGGTGACGAGAACTAAAGAGAATGAAAACTGAAAACCTGGCCATTCTTTAAGGACCATTTTTGTCAGGAACATGCCCCTTCAGTTAAACAAGAATATCATTCTTAACGTAGCAAGTATAAAAAGTACGCTTCTTGACACCATTGAGAAAGGTGGAAGGAATTTTTTGTGCCCCTCTTCCAGCAACCCTGAAAACAGCACACTTATTCTAAGGAAATGTACCTGCATATGTGTCACAGTGAAGTGAATCGGAAGGTCTAGTTCCTTTGCCATGGAAGGACGATATCTTCTGGTTCTCTTGGTCGGGGTTCATGGTGTCTCTGATTCGTTACTTGCGTCCAGCCATAGCAAAATTCATAGATTCAGCTATTTAATTGACGAGTGGTTTGTCAGCCAAGCCGACTGTCTTCAAATTGAATTAGTATTTGGTCACAAATTACTCATCTTAGAATTGACCTTCCTAAATTTTCCAAGCAACCTTGATAAAATGGTCGTGTAAGATTTTCTGTCGTTGGTTTAGCAAGTTTTTTTTAATTGCAACTCTTTTGGCGTTTAGGTTTGAATCTTTAACCGATGCACTGTGGTCCCTATATCAGTTGTGCTCACAGGTCAGTATATTCTGTGTTCATGTATGTCTCATATTTCATCCTCTTCTCTATTCCCTTTCCCTTCTAGCTTCATCTCGTTTTTGCTCCCATATCCCATGCGTATTGTCCATTCAAACTTCCTGTCATGGTGGGAACTCCGATGAACTAGTGCCTATTCCCACCATGATGGACTCATCAGTAGTATTAGCTGCATTCTTGTTCTATCTTTTTTAGTGGGTTATGTTGAGGAAAGGCTATGGTGGCCTATACAAAGCCCCAACAAAGGAAGAAAGAAGAAAGCGAACAGCTACGGGGGGAGAGAGATAAGATCAAGTTTATGATAAGATCAAGTTTATGAAGTTCTATGATAAGATCAAGTTTATGAGGATCATGTTATTAGTTTGTTATTTTCAATTGACAGAAAAAAATTCCCTCATCCATTTTTTGTGCCCACTTGTTAACCCTTCTTTTTATTCTCATTTCTGATTTATAATTATAGTTCAAACTGCTGTTTGATGCATTGCCAATAATCAGAAGTGGAGATGAAAAAGAAAAAACTGAAGCAGTGCTTGAAAAAGCTGTTGCCAGTTTTACAACGTTGATTCAGAGGTGAGATGCGAAGATGCAAGTGTAGTGCGATTAGCGGTCGGCCGTTTTTGTGCAAATTTCCTCATAATCTTTCGTTGATTGTTTCTGTAGTTTCTTCCTTGTTTTTTCCTCCGTCACCTTACTTTTTTCATTTTCCTTCGTTCTTAGATCATTTATTGTGGATAAACAGCCACCGCAAGTACTCAAAACTCAGACAAAATTCCAGGCTTCTGTAAGGTAGGCATGAAAAAAATTTATTGACTTGCATTATTGCTACTGTAACAGACACGAGGTGAAAAGACGGGCAAATTGTCGAGTACATGGTAGCTGATTTGGCAGTCAACGATCTGCCTCCTTGCTTTGGCAGAAGTTTGCCGTAAGATTTCTAATGAGAAACCTTTAACCAATTCAAAGCTGATTACTCGTTTGAAACTGACGAGCGTTTATAGATGGTAACTTTCTTCTGGTGCTTGCAGTTCGCCAAAAAAGCCTTCAACATTACGTTGTGTAATCTGGATTAACACGTTGGCACAATATCATGCATGATTTATTCTTTATGTAATTATTTTAAATTACAAAACCACACGGATGTTCACATTTTCTTGCCATTCACTCCAGGCTGCTAGTAGGAACAAAACTCAATTTGCAAATGAATTGCCCTGAAGTTACAACTGCAATACTGAGGTACGATTCCAGTACATAACTTAGCCCTGCCTTTAGCTGTACATAGGAACCTACTTTACGTTTCGAAATTTCCGATTTCGGAACCGCGTGACTACTTTATATACTTCTTTTGTCCGACCAACCGTGGAGTTAATTTCTTGTTTGTGCATGAAACTATCTGGTATAGGGTTGCTATACAATATCAGGTCATTTAGAATTTTTGCCTATTTTCCACGTGGGTTTGGATCGATCCTGTTTCGGTGCTATGATTTCTTCTAGCATCTGAAGGTAGGCATTTGGGCAATGAGAAGCCTTTTGCTTATCGAACAGTGTTCAAATCCTTCCACGCTATGATACCATACCACGTGATTCATACGCTTGGAATTACAAACATCTAGCGACTCTTCTCATTCTAATTGAAAGTTGAGCCGAGGGTGGACTCGAACCACTGACTACAGGATCAATGGGCAATAATCTTACCACTGAGCCATACTGAAAACTAAATTCCTGTTCCTGTCGTTTCGAAATCCAATAGTTATGTCTCGTATGGTCGCCTTCTGTACGAATGCCCTTTCCAATTGGAAAGAGTGTTTGATTTTAAATTTTACTTTTAACAAGCCAGAGGAAGTTTCATGTTTTATTGCGTAATATTCTACTGAATGTGTTTACGCATGGGTGGCCTATTGTAACTTGAAATATTCGTTGTCTCCATTTGTCAAAATGCAAATAAAGTCATTTAAAGAGCACAATGCTCAAGATTGATTATGCACCGTCCTGTATGAATAACTTCTAGTAGATATATGAAATGTCTTTTTATGCTCTTTTGATTTTCTAGTGAGAAACAAGCGAAAGAGTTGTGCAATGGAAAAACCATAGAGTGAGTCCTTTCTAAAACCAAAGTTGTATTTCATTCTTTATTTTTGTCCAGAGTTATGGGTGGGCCAAGAGATCCAGTTCGTTCCGGCGCAAGTATGCGTGGCGATACAATTTGAGCTTTTTAGCAGTTGTCCATCGTTGTGAAAAGTATTAACGATGGGATGTGCTATTTTCAGGGAGGCTGGCAACTGCGGTGAGATATTGAATAACAGAGGGGTAAGTAAATGTTCACCAATAACGTGGTCCGTTGATTTCAGTTTTGGTGTCAGGATAGCTCAAGGTAAGATTCTTGCGCATTGATCCTATGGTCAGTGGTTCGAGTCCCACCTCAGCTAGACCTCACTTAAAGTGAGGAGAGTCGCCAACTCTCTGTAATTCCAGTCGTATGAATCACGAGGTGAGGTCACATCGAGAGGAAGGATATGGACACTGCTCGGTAAGCAAAAAGCTTCTCAGTGTTCGCAGTCTACCTTTCCCATCTATACAGAATCACATGTATATGAAAAAAGGTTGATTTCATAGGTTTACTAATAAACGTTTTTGCATACAGAGGGCACCGGCATCGGTCAATGGAGACCACTGTTTTGCAATGCAACTCATTCCTCTATCATATATCAGTGAACCATTCAAAATCTTACGATCGCAGTCATCTAAAGTTGACTAGCAAGTGATCCGAGAAACTGTCAGTATGATCATTATTAAGAATTTGCGTCAAAGGCAATTTTTTTTATTAATTATGCCTTGGTGCTCTATGATGGATCATCCACATTTTCTTCATACGCAGTAATATGTGGCAAAGTGTTAGCGAATGACAACAGACAGGAATAATAATAATGATAATTATACGAATATTTATACAGGAATCGACACTTCAACAAGTAATGCTGTTATCAATGTGTGTCCTGCTTAAGTAAAAGAGACAAAAGGAAAAAGGAAATACCTAACCTACTATCAAAATCTCTAAAAACTTACATTTATATAAATTAAATATATATTCATATACATTTATGGAAGTGTAAAGCTTTCGCTTTGATTTGGCGTAGTTTGTTCGGCTTCTTTTCGAAATGAGCTGAAGGAGAAAACTTCTTGTGAAATTTGCATTAGAAGCACTTGTTTAAGTGAGAAAGAAGTTGAAAGGTCCTCCCGAAGCCAGTTTTTGTATCATCTGGTACATCTTTCCGTTTTACTACCCTGTTGGTCACACAGCTTGCGAGCACAGCTAATGCTACCATAGCTAGGGCTGACAAACAGACAATGCTGTTTTTCACTCCCATGTAATTCCCAAAGTGCAGACTGCCAAGCAGAACAAAGTGTGTGCTTTGGAAGTTTTTTGTGTGATTCGGTCGAGGAGCCCTAACCTAGTGCTTATAGAGTGATCAATCTACCTACCACTGCGTTATTGCTAGGCCTAATAGCGAGAATATTAGTTCAAATCTCGTGTTAATGATTTTGATTATTTGCATAGGTCATGGAATACAGTCAGCAGGTTCAAGCTTTACACGCAGATTTTAAGAATTTGGTATGTTCGTTTCCGTACTCATGAAAAGCTTCTAATAACGTGCTTGTCTTGCATAAATTTCAGGAAATTTGTCAGCGGCTTCAAAGTTGACAGTCTTCTTTCTACGGTAGCGAACGGCTGCTATCGTGAATCAGTCTTGACCGGAATGTAGCAGCTCATATTCGGTTCAATTAAATCAAATTTATTTAGATTAGCAAATGTCAAACAGCACTCATCGGTTTCATTTTTACTCTGTTCTAATATTCCTCCATTAAGGAGGCTCAATTTACTTTCCGGAAGAACGGGTGACTTTCCTACTTGTTGTCTATTATTGACGTTTTCCTTCTTCTTTAACAGTCTTTGAAGAAAATCCAACGGCAAGATAGGAAAGGACAAGAGGTAACATGCTAGCGAATTACCTCCCACTTTTTTTTACCATTCAGGGTTTCAGAGCTGGTTTAATTATTTGTTCCTTTTCTTGTCTTCCTTCCTGCTGTACAGACACACCTACGTAGATAAAAACTGGATTGTAAATGAAGCACCTAATCAGGCTAGGGCATTTTGCGGTGACAGAGAATCAGCTATTTTTTCTCTATCAAGCGTCCTAGATTGTTTATTAATACAGTTTTTCATAAAACAACAGCTACCAAGGAAATCTTTGCATCCAAGCTTCTTGTTAAAAGTCTGTCTCATCGACCTCTTTCTCATAGTCTGTTTTAGAAGCCAAGAGCTGCTTGCTTTTTTCCGCTGCAATAATGATTGGAGGAGATCGACTTTCAGTTATGGTAAGTTCTTGCGAGAATCATCTTTACTCGTTTATAGCTAAAGAAGTCCATGATATCATTTTCTGTGAGGTCTGTCGCGTTTTTCTCTCTTATTTTCAATAGCTCCTCTTATTTTTCCGGCATCTGGTGCCACTTTCTTTGATTTAGGCTTTAAGAATGGTGTTATGAATCCAAATATCGTTGATTTTTAGAATTCATAACGTATATCTCCGGAGATTTCCCAACTAGCTTCATGATTTGCTTATATTACCCTTTGTCTTTCAGTGCATGTCAGCACCTGTTGTTGTTGTTGTCCATGGCAACCAAGGACCAAACTCGGAAGCGACGATTTTCTGGGACAATTTCTTCTCAAATCCTGTTAGTCAGTAGATTATTATTGTGTTGTTATTTATTGAGTACTTTTTAGCATAATTGTTTTGCATGATATTTTATTGCATTACATACATGGCATTATCTAATGTGGGATGTTATTTGTATGCCTACTGTATTATATCAGATTGTATCATATCACATGAAAGAAATACGTTCTTATGTTCTATTTTATCAGGATCGAGAGCCATTTGCAGTACCTGACGAAGTTTCATGGAATGAAATGTCATTTGCCTTAAACGCCAGGTGGGCGATGACAGCAGAATGTGATTTAACCCAGGAACACCTAGATTATCTTGGCTCAAAACTCTTTCAAAGTAAGTACACTTCGGTATCAAAAAACTTGTGACAGATCTTTTAATTGTCCAATGAGCATCTGTATGCCATCCTGGCCGTAGATGTTCAGTGGCAAATCCCACAAAGTTTTGTTCGCAGAACTGTGAATTTATTAGAACTGAAAGTGATGAAATCGATAAAATCTGTAAGACTTTGGTTATGAAGTGGTGTGTAGCGTCGTCTGGAAATGTTATGATGTCATAGAAGATTCCGCCGAGAAAATTTGGTAGACTTCGTTGAAGTATTTGTCAATTTTGTTTCGCAGTATCAAATCTACCTTCTCTTGTGATTCAGTTTATCACTACTCGTACTTTCAACAGATTGTGACAAGGGACAGACTGAAGGAAACTTGGTTTCTTGGCATTATTTCAACAAAGTAAGTTCTATATGTCGGCCTAGGCCTCCCTACCTAAGTTCATTACAGGTTTTCCACCAGTCCTCAAGTCATCTGGTTTGAAGAACAGCTTTTACCCTTAAAACACGATGTACCCTTGACGTCTTATTTCTTCGATTCACACTGCTCCACAACTGTGCTCTATTCATCTCCTAGGCCCACTATTCCCTCTAGATTTCATGGGAAGCCAGTTACATGCTACAAATCGCTCTACCTGCCGTCTCAGCATACGATATTGCGTCATACATCATTTGATAGCTCCGCATACCGCACCATGCATACCGTGCCATGCCATAGTATAGCATATTAGACTATACCATGCCTTAAAGTATCACAGTATGCCACGGCCTGCAGTACAACATATGTATCATGTCATAAAACATATTGTGTGATACCTTTAAAGGAGCCGCTGAAAAACAGAAATTTCACTTTTTGGGAGTGGTTTCACTCTGGAATGGAAGTTGTCAAAAAGCATCTCAGAGATCATTGGAATGATGGGTAGGATTTGAAGCTTTTTATTTCATCCTGCGTGATCTGTGACGCAAGAGCCCATTTCAACTTGGAGGTGGTTTCAATTATTTCCATTTTCGTGTTTTACGATGCACACCCAATGTCCTACACTAGGCTTCAGGACCCAAGTGTGGCATGTTCAGCAAGGGCTTGGCGGCGTGCGCAGACTTAAGTTTGCAAGATTGTTACTTCTCCCTTATCAAAGGCAAAGTTGTAGTCAAATTGAGAAAATGATATCTCATATGATGCTTGATACAAGTACTTGATACCTGTATCAGGCATTATATGAGACATCATTACAGGTATCAATTACTTGTATCAAGCATCATATGAGATATCATTTTCTCAATTTGACTACAACTTTGCCTTTGATAAGGGAGAAGTAACAATTGTGGAAACTCAAATTTGCATACGCCACGCCCTTTGCTGAAAATACCACACGTGTTCTTGATCAAATTTGTGTTTCTTTGTTGGTAAATTTCTTGGCACATTTTGCAGTTACTTGGAATTCATGTCGCGTGAAGGAGCAGCTAAAAAGCTACACGGGAAGCCATTAGGCACTTTTATCATCAGATTTAGTGATGGAGAAATCGGTGGTGTGAGCATAGCGTGGGTCGATCAAAATCGGAGTACGTAGCCTCATTTATAAAAGCCTGTTTTGTGCTGTGATGCGTACATATTGTGGTGATATTTATAGGATATATTTAAATAATTGATACTATACGTCATGTAATACAAATATTAGCCTGGTTTTGTAATTTTAAAATGTTAAACATCCCCTATGCAATACGATTCTCTGAATTGATACGATACGACGTGATATTTGCTTATCCGATTAATGCGGTTGATGCGATGTGATATTTGCTTATCCGATTAATGCGGTTGATACGATGTGATATTTGCTTATCCGATTATTTGCTTATCCGATTAATGCGGTTGATACGACGTGATATTTGCTTATCCGATTATTTGCTTATCCGATTAATGCGGTTGATACGATGTGATATTTGCTTATCCGATTATTTGCTTATCCGATTAATGCGGTTGATACGACGTGATATTTGCTTATCCGATTATTTGCTTATCCGATTAATGCGGTTGATACGACGTGATATTTGCTTATCCGATTATTTGCTTATCCGATTAATGCGGTTGATACGATGTGATATTTGCTTATCCGATTATTTGCTTATCCGATTAATGCGGTTGATACGATGTGATATTTGCTTATCCGATTATTTGCTTATCCGATTAATGCGGTTGATACGATGTGATATTTGCTTATCCGATTATTTGCTTATCCGATTAATGCGGTTGATACGATGTGATATTTGCTTATCCGATTATTTGCTTATCCGATTAATGCGGTTGATACGACGTGATATTTGCTTATCCGATTAATGCGGTTGATGAGATGTGATATTTGGTTATCCGATTAATGCGGTTGATACGATGTGATATTTGCTTATCCGATTATTTGCTTATCCGATTATTTGCTTATCCGATTAATGCGGTTGATACGATGTGATATTTGCTTATCCGATTATTTGCTTATCCGATTAATGCGGTTGATACGACGTGATATTTGCTTATCCGATTAATGCGGTTGATACGATGTGATATTTGGTTATCCGATTAATGCGGTTGATACGATGTGATATTTGCTTATCCGATTATTTGCTTATCCGATTAATGCGGTTGATACGACGTGATATTTGCTGATCCGATTAATGCGGTTGATACGATGTGATATTTGGTTATCCGATTAATGCGGTTGATACGACGTGATATTTGCTTATCCGATTATTTGCTTATCCGATTAATGCGGTTGATACGATGTGATATTTGCTTATCCGATTATTTGCTTATCCGATTAATGCGGTTGATACGATGTGATATTTGCTTATCCGATTATTTGCTTATCCGATTAATGCGGTTGATACGATGTGATATTTGCTTATCCGATTAATGCGGTTGATACGATGTGATATTTGGTTATCCGATTAATGCGGTTGATACGACGTGATATTTGCTTATCCGATTATTTGCTTATCCGATTAATGCGGTTGATACGATGTGATATTTGCTTATCCGATTATTTGCTTATCCGATTAATGCGGTTGATACGACGTGATATTTGCTTATCCGATTAATGCGGTTGATACGATGTGATATTTGGTTATCCGATTAATGCGGTTGATACGACGTGATATTTGCTTATCCGATTATTTGCTTATCCGATTAATGCGGTTGATACGACGTGATATTTGCTTATTCGATTAATGCGGTTGATACGATGTGATATTTGCTTATCCGATTAATGCGGTTGATGAGATGTGATATTTGCTTATCCGATTAATGCGGTTGATACGATGTGATATTTGCTTATCCGATTATTTGCTTATCCGATTAATGCGGTTGATACGACGTGATATTTGCTTATCCGATTATTTGCTTATCCAATTAATGCGGTTGATACGATGTGATATTTGGTTATCCGATTAATGCGGTTGATACGATGTGATATTTGGTTATCCGATTAATGCGGTTGATACGATGTGATATTTGCTTATCCGATTATTTGCTTATCCGATTAATGCGGTTGATACGACGTGATATTTGCTTATCCGATTATTTGCTTATCCGATTAATGCGGTTGATACGATGTGATATTTGCTTATCCGATTAATGCGGTTGATACGATGTGATATTTGCTTATCCGATTAATGCGGTTGATACGATGTGATATTTGGTTATCCGATTAATGCGGTTGATACGATGTGATATTTGCTTATCCGATTATTTGCTTATCCGATTATTTGCTTATCCGATTAATGCGGTTGATACGATGTGACATTTGCTTATCCGATTAATGCGGTTGATACGATGTGATATTTGCTTATCCGATTATTTGCTTATCCGATTAATGCGGTTGATACGACGTGATATTTGCTTATCCGATTAATGCGGTTGATACGATGTGATATTTGGTTATCCGATTAATGCGGTTGATACGACGTGATATTTGCTTATCCGATTATTTGCTTATCCGATTAATGCGGTTGATACGACGTGATATTTGCTTATCCGATTAATGCGGTTGATACGATGTGATATTTGCTTATCCGATTAATGCGGTTGATGAGATGTGATATTTGCTTATCCGATTAATGCGGTTGATACGATGTGATATTTGCTTATCCGATTATTTGCTTATCCGATTAATGCGGTTGATACGACGTGATATTTGCTTATCCGATTATTTGCTTATCCAATTAATGCGGTTGATACGATGTGATATTTGGTTATCCGATTAATGCGGTTGATACGATGTGATATTTGGTTATCCGATTAATGCGGTTGATACGATGTGATATTTGCTTATCCGATTATTTGCTTATCCGATTAATGCGGTTGATACGACGTGATATTTGCTTATCCGATTATTTGCTTATCCGATTAATGCGGTTGATACGATGTGATATTTGCTTATCCGATTAATGCGGTTGATACGATGTGATATTTGCTTATCCGATTAATGCGGTTGATACGATGTGATATTTGCTTATCCGATTAATGCGGTTGATACGATGTGATATTTGCTTATCCGATTATTTGCTTATCCGATTAATGCGGTTGATACGACGTGATATTTGCTTATCCGATTATTTGCTTATCCGATTAATGCGGTTGATACGATGTGATATTTGCTTATCCGATTAATGCGGTTGATACGATGTGATATTTGCTTATCCGATTAATGCGGTTGATACGATGTGATATTTGCTTATCCGATTAATGCGGTTGATACGATGTGATATTTGCTTATCCGATTATTTGCTTATCCGATTATTTGCTTATCCGATTAATGCGGTTGATACGATGTGACATTTGCTTATCCGATTAATGCGGTTGATACGATGTGATATTTGCTTATCCGATTAATGCGGTTGATACGATGTGATATTTGCTTATCCGATTAATGCGGTTGATACGATGTGATATTTGGTTATCCGATTAATGCGGTTGATACGATGTGATATTTGCTTATCCGATTATTTGCTTATCCGATTATTTGCTTATCCGATTAATGCGGTTGATACGATGTGAAATTTGCTTATCCGATTAATGCGGTTGATGTGATGTGATATATGATAAAGGAATGCTATGGTTGATACCATGTTTTTCATATCATAGCATGTGACATTTCATACATGTTGCATCGTAGTTTATTGTTGCATGATGTGATTAATGAAATACGATTATTGTGGTACACGAGTTATTCTATTCTATTTACTGGCTAAGGGAATCTTGTTATTTGCTTTGATTTAATAAGTGCATGTGCACTTAGTCACTTTCGACGGCAAACCATTAAAGTTGCATCTATGTCATTGTTATCTCCATCAACAACAGATGGCGACCACGAAATCTCCCATCTACAACCCTGGACAACCAAGGATTTCAACATTCGATCTTTAGCAGACAGGTACTGTTTCAGATTTACTCCAATTACCTTTGCACTCAAACCGGGCGCTCACCCCTTCAGCTGTTTTGCTTTCTGGGCAAGGTATTGACACTTTTTTATACTGTGGGTGGAAACCAGTTATTCCTTGAGTGTCAGTCCTTGAGTGGCAGTTGCTACGTTTAGTCTCCATATACTTCAGTCTTTTTTATGGCTCCATCATCATAAAGCCTAGGTTCCTTTGAGAATTCTATCCATCAGCTAATTGTTTGTGAAGTCCTCGCTTGCAGCCATGCATCTACGCTTTCCTTCAAACGTCACTTACTTTGCAAACTTATTAGTTATATGAATTATCTGGAAGTTTCACTGCTGCACTTTTCCTTTCACTCTTGCTTTTTTAGCTTTGAAACTTCCTCCATCCTGTGATCGTCATAATAGGCTGTTGTTCTTCCCGCACAAATCGACAAATCGACCAAGTGAAAATTGGGGTTTATCTTGGCTTTAATGACCTAACGGTTTACCATATTTCGGGATTGAATGCTGTATTGCAAAATCTTTTTCCCACCCGTACATGAAATTACATACATTTGAATCATGCAAAAGGCCTAATCATCGTATGTCATCTTGCTTTCTACCAACAATCTGCTGTATTCCTACCCGTTATTTGCAATGGCCATCTAACTCTCCCTTTTTCTTCATGGATAGAATCTTTGACTTGGATGACTTGAAGACGGTATATCCATGGCAAGATAAAGAAAAGGCATTTGGAAAATTTAGATCTCAAGACTGTATGTAGTTTTTTTGTAGCATTCGCTTCTTCGTGCTCTCCAAAGACGGGTTCACTTTTCTGTATCCTTAGAAAATGCGAAGTTGAATCCCATACGCTCCATGAGCGTCAGGGAGCACTTTGATGGAAGCCTTAAGCCAAAGGAGGCACGTTCAACACCGGGGGTTCCCATTTACTGCTTGGTAAACAGCTAGAGGGTATCCTAGAAATTGCGCGAACAAGTTCCTGCACCAGTGACCTTAAGCATCGAGGCAGTAACTCTAAACAGGGGTGTCCAAATTTTTTGAAAAGGGGCCATATTTTATATGGTAAATTTGTAGGGGCCAACCTTGGCTGAGTTTTTTTTACAATACATTAAAACAAATCTTAACAAGCCATTTTGTGTTTCACATTTGATTTTTTATTTCAATCGTTTTTACTTAAATACTTTATGACAGAGGCTGCGGGCCGGATGAAATTGGACCAAGGCCCTCGTTTAGCCCGCGGGCCGGACTTTGGACACAACTGCTCTAAACCGTATTCCGGCCATCCCAAAGATGACATTCATACACACGTCATAGGGCATAAATAAGTCGGTTTCATCCTTTGTTTGAATCGATATAAATCTAAAATGCCCCAGAGCAGAAGCTTATTGCGCACGTTTTTGTACTTTCCTAGCCTGATCTATGGGTGCAAATTTTGCTGTTTGAATTCGGTTGATCTTGTCCCCCCCCCCTTTCTCCCATTTTGTAACGCACTGATGACACGCTCATTCGAGATTTTTTATTTGTATGTTTCGCGTTAATTTGTCTTTGTAGATTTTTCCGGAGCCCCAGATCCAAATGGTTACGTTATGGCTAGCATTTTCGCGAAAATCAAGTGGGTTATTATTTGAGCTTTCTTAAATCTAAACGTCAATAAAATGAAATCTGTACTTCTCGATACCTCAGTTACGTTTTCATGCATCGATAGAGCCACAACCTTGTGACCATTTAGACACATAATCGCCTCTTTTGAAGCAACCCAGTCTCTAGTATTCACAGAATGGCGGTTTGGCTGAGCTATTAAGGCGTTGTGTTTCGAATCTTATGGGATCTTCCCACTCGGGTCCGAATTCCGCCGTCGGAACCACTAACCACAAGCTTATAGCCAACGCGGCTGTCCATCCTTCTTGGTAAATGAATACCTAGAGACAACTCTGAGGACACAAGTGGTAGTACCCCAGGCTCACATGAGCTGAACAGCTGCCCAAATACCCAGCCTGCGTTAACGAATATAGACAAAAAAAGCCAACTTCCATTTTGTATTTGGCCAGTTGCAAGCTAGGATAAATGGAGTGGGCCATTTAAAGGAAGAGCATCTTGAGATGACAACTCAATCTTTGCAGAACTGATGAGCGATATCAAGTACTCTGAAAACTGTAGCATTCGTCACTCGTGGGAAGGTAGATCCAAAACTCTACAATTACCAAACACCATTTAACTACGATTCACTTTACTTGCATGCTATGTTTCACAGGTGACGAAACGGTGATTGGCATTGAATGATGCACCAGAACTGCGTGCTTTTTCTACTGTGTTTTGCGTTTTTCTTTTGTAAAAGTTGCAAGCCAAGCAAGGAGCATTGCAATTTTTTGGCATTTATTTCAACATCCTCCCATGTATGCTTCTCGTCATAATGGCAATGCTGTCTGAAATGCCTCGTAAGTGACTTCAGGTTTCCTGAAGTGAATATCGGTTTTTTCAATTTTCCAGTCGCAGTCAAGACCAAAGTTTGGGTAGCCATAGAATGGTATGTATTTTGTAAATTACCGACGAATTCTCATATCTGAATATGATAAACGCAAGAAATTAATCTTTAGTTTTTGGTGACGGGTAGTAGTCACATGCACCCGCGCATTACACACACAACTTGTTATTGCTGATAAAACATCGGAATGAAGTTTATGGATCCGAGGCTAAGGTTAAACGTCGAAATCTACTTGTGCCGAACCGAAAGCCTGATTTCCACTGAGAAAAATCCCAGCGAAAAAGTTCGCGCCAAGATTTTCCTCGAGAAATTTTTCCTCTTTTCAATTTCCAGTCTTTGCGAAATCAAGCTGTGTTGCGATGTTTTTTCAAATAAGATTATCTTGGCCAACACGAGAATGGAGCTTTGTCACGGTGAATCTTTACTTTTACTTGTGCTGTATCGACGAAGAAAGACTCGAATGCTAAAGAATACGAAAAGGGTTGGGTACGAAAAATATTTTGCCAGCGAAACGGGAAGGGCGAATTTAACAATATTGTAAGAGAAATTCGGCTTTATGACATTGGATTCTTTTTCGAATGTTTCGGATCATCTCGTGCGGAACCTAATGCAAGTAAGTTCGACAGTAGCTCGACGTTATCACGACGCCAAGTTAGACGGCGAGCCAGACATTCGAACTTCATCACCTATTAGCATTGTAGCCTGGCAACCACAGAAACAATCAAAACTCGTCAAGCCCAGCATGCTGTTCAACCTTCTCTCCAAAATGGCGCTCGACAACAGCAGGCTGGTAGGCTACTCATCCTAAAGTTAGTTTCAAGGCGTCGTAAGTGTCAGAGACTGTTTTTTCAGTGCATAGCACTATTGCTACAGTAAAGACTTACATTTCTGGGCAACCATGATTTGATTTTGTAAAACAAAAAAATTCCTCGGTCCGAAGAAATACTGGATGGTGGGAGCAGGTCTGGTTTGCCTTGGACGACAAGAAATCTAAACAGACGTTCCAAGTTTCTAATTGCCAACTGTGGAATCGTCCTGCAAAGCGAACAGTATCCCATGCTTCTAAAGGGGACCCAGTCCCTCGTTTCTTCTCTAAACTCTTTGGTACAACATATGTTGCAAGTATGGATTCCGCAGTGGATGCAGATGTATTTGGATTGATTGGGTCATGCAAGACTCACAGTCACCGTCTTCCTTTGCACATTTTGCCATATTCAATCTTGTTCAGAATGGATTAGAACCAGCGCCTTTTTAAATTGGGATGTACGCATGCCCAGCCTTGCATTCACGTCAAAGTCATAAAATGATCAATTATGGTTTGAGTTCGGCACATGTAAAGCTGTACTTGCAGTCAGTCGCTCTCTTGTTGTGTAGCTTGACAGGATCAGCCGAGCCAGAGATATTCTGTCGCGCTTAATCAATTCTGTGGAACGTAATTATGTCAAGCATCGAACTTTTCATTCGCTTCGTTCAGCGATTATATTCGGCGGCACATGTAAATCTCGACGTTTAATCTTAGCCTGAGTTCAACATGCCGACTGGCTGTAAAACTGTTTCAAGGTTTTCAGCAGTACCATCATAGGTATAATCTCATGTTCCTTTTTGACCTTGGCATTTTCGTAATTTTCAGTTAACCATTCTACAATATTTATTTCACTATTTGTTGATTGATTCGTTTTTTATAAGTCTGAACATTTTGTGGCTACTTAAAGCTGTTTAAGCATACTATGTGTGCTGCGCCCAAGGGTGGAACCCCTAGTTGAACCTCCGTTCGGAAGGACGACGAGGTGAGTGGAGGCGTCCCATCTGGGGTTTGATCTCACGCGCGCAAGCTTAACTTCAGTCAGCTGATGGGAACTGTATCAGCCGCTCGGCCACTCTCCGTTAAGATTAAGTTGAAATACGATGGTAGAAAACTGCACATCACGTGGATGACACCTTGGTACATAGTGTTTTAGATCACACTTCTTGCAGTTGCTATTCGTGAAGCTGACAGATTTCTAAATATAATGTAAGTTGTGCCTTTTTATTACTTCACTTGTGTAAATTATTTTCTAACTAAGAGGGTCCCATCTCTTTCTTGTAGTAACCATGATATCCCTCCATCATAGGACCCAGCGTCGCCCATGTCGTCAAGTCTTGATGCTTTGGAAGCCACAAAGCTAATCAATGACTGCCATCTTTCAACAACCATGGATATGAAAGCCGAGCATTTTCCTGATTCTTCTTATAATGAAACTGTGTTGTGGGTTGATGAAGAGCTCGGAAATATAATGGGAGATGGAGGAGAAATTATGACTCCAACAATTGAAGAATTTATGAAAAATTTAGAGGCGTCATAATGTTGCCTTAAACCGTTTTGAAATCTATCACATCAGAAGATATCATAAGCTTTCTTATTAGTTATGTTTTTTATCGCTTGCGATTCGTGTAATTAATAGCCATTTGATTTATTCACCCCTAGAATGCCTTTTCTCGATTTTACAGAGTACACCGACCCAATATTCATTACTAGGTGTCAGGATAGCTCATTGGTAAGATTCTTGATCCCATTGTCAGGTACGAGTCCAGCCTTAGCTAATCTTCACTTAGAATGAGGAAAGTGGCTAGCTCTCTGTAATTCTACGGGTGGGAATCGCGAGGTGTGGTCACATCGAGAGGAAGGACCTGGACGCTTCTCGATAGGCAAAAAGCATCTCTGTGTCCAAATGTCTACCTTCGAACGCGACGCGAGATAGCAATCACAATGTAAAAATATATTTCTGTGGCTTTCTATTGCTTCCCACGATTCTGAGTACTGTAAGATCCCCATTTTATTCGTTTTATCAAAACATTTATTCGCCTTGGAGACAGTGAATTAGTGTTTGACTCTTAATCTCGTCCGTAAAAGCAGGTCTTTCAGGCAATGGGTACCGTCTGTATCCTCGGTTTTACCACCGACCTTCCCGATTATCAACGATTTCAATTGCTTCTACGCAATTCAGTGTTTGATTTATTTTTACTGACATTGCCAGGAGAGCTAGCTCTCTTTTAATGTTTTTAACCGTTGTTATTGCATATGCCTCCGGGGAATATTAGCATCTTGTTTTCACCCAATTAACACATTTTTAAATTTTAGATATCTCATTAATTCAGTCGCTAGGAGTCACTTATTGTACCTGTAGTAAAAGGAAACATTGCCAATCATGCTCTGGTGATGCTTTCAAGGGGAATGGGGCAATTCGCAGACCACGCACACCCGATGTTAGGTGCAGGGAAGGGAATTGTGGCTTTTCGTGCATTTAAATGACTGCTGCTAACTTAAAGGCGTCTTTTAGGTACGATCTGTAGACAGCTGATTTTCATACTTCGACAATGATTTATATCTGATTAATCAATTAGTCACTTGATGTAAGATAGATTTTACTTTGCATATTGTGTGGTATAAAGTGAACGTGCAACTGCCTCCTTGGTTTTCTGGCTTCTCTGATGAACCGTTAGTTGCGTCATTGCCGAAATTAGTCTCAAACCTAACCTTCAGTTCAAGTGTAAATAGCAACTCATTGGAAAAAATGGTTTCAGAACGTAAGTTGTCTCCTGTGAGTAAAGGGGGGTTTTAAACTGGTACGCGTTCGTGGGAGCATGCGTGGGTGCGTGGGTGCACGTGCATGTTTCAACTCCCAAAGGTATATGAAGATACATTAGAAAGCGAAAGCCAAGCTTGTCTGTTAAACCGGTTTCATCCGCTCAAAATGCAGAATATTTATAATGCATCCATTGTAATGTATTTAATGCCGCGCCGACGATCTTTGGGCCTCGACTAATATATACGTGCCCGAAGGGATTGTCTCCACACTTGTATACCCACTTAAAAGCTCGAAAAGCTTCTTCCAGTACTTCATTATTAAAAGAATAGCTAAGTTCACTATACAGCAGATTCCAAATATTATGAAACTTGCATTCGAGCCCAAGTTGCTGACTACGATCCCACCGAGCATGCCTCCTCCGCCGTGACCAAGACCCCAATATATCCCGTGAAGCATTGCTTGCAGCGTCACTTGGACGCCCTCGTTGAGCCCGACGTAGCAAACTGCTGCTGTCCAAATCGAGGCGGAGCTTATGCCTTGCAAGACTTCTAACAGCACTGAAAAGTAGGGCTGTGTAATAACAGAGTAAGTGAAAAGTCGCAAGACGTTTGCAAGAAGTCCAATATACAGCACACTGTCGCACCCGATCTTAAGTATCAAGTATCCAGATACAAAGTACATGAACACTTCTGAAATGCATTGCACCGCTGCAACGATACTAAACAGGAATTGGCTGCCGCCCATGTCATGCAAGTGCCAGAAAAGAAAGGTATGCGTGAAGCCCATGGATGCCCCAGCACACAACAGTGTGAGAATGAAGCAGCCATGTTGACAGTTGAAAAAGAGTTTAGTCGCTTCCCAAAACGATTCTCGATATGATGTGTCACTCACCGGCTCGAACTTGAAGAACAATGCACAGACGAAAGCGAGACCCATGGCTACTGCGTACACGTGAAACGACAAGATGTAGTCAATGTGTTTCTGATCAGCGCAAGGTGCAATGTCCTGTATGAGGCTGACTATTGCCCCAACTACGAATGCACCAAGTCCCCATCCAAACGCTCCCCAAAGACGCTGTTGTCCATAACGATATTTGTCGTCGCCTGAAAAAAGGTAAAAAGTGTATTTAAAAAAACACCTTTCGTGTCTTTTGAATAAACCTTTAAGCGAAGAAGCGAGATTTCCTTTGGAGTGAGGAAGATGCTTTGTATGTGAGAGGGAGCGGACGATCTGTCATCCGTCTATCAACTGCTGCAGTCGCTTAGTAAGACTTGCTTGTCAGTAAGTCCTTTTTTGACCCAAAAATAAATCATCCGATCAACTTTGAACTGTTGTTTCTGTAGCAAGAAGCGCAATTCTTAACTTGACAGGTTCGTGGCTCGATTGCTGAATAAACCGAAAAGTTGACGTAAAATATAGGTAACTGCACTGTTTCTCAAAACGGTAGGGCATGAGACTGGAATGAAGGGAGGATATATTATTGGTTGACGGTAGATTCTCAGTCGCAACTGTCCAATAAAAAGGAGAAATAATTACCAGCACATATGAAGTGGTAAATGATTTGAGCCCTACCTTGAACTTGACTGTCGCTTAAGGAGAGAGACAAGTGAGAAAAGAGAGAGATTATAAGAGTGAGATAGAGGGGCGGAGATTGAGAGACTCTAAAAGACCCCCCCTCTCTCTCTCTCGCAGTCTCTCACTTTCTTAGAGAGGAGGAGAGTCGCTACCTGTCGATAATTCTAGGTGTAGGAATCACAAAATGCAATCACATCTCAAAATGGACAAGTGAATTGTAGCTCATCGTATCCTAACGTCTATAATCATAAATCTTTGGAATCACTGGATTGGGTCATTTCGAGAGGAAAGATCTGCTCGATAAGCCTAGCTTTAAGTATCATACAATGTACCTTCTGTGGCTAAGGAAAATTGTAACAAAGCACGACGAGAAAAGGTCATGAAGATCATCGACTCTTACCTAGCGTTTGCAATGTGGCTGTGTCCGACAATGTTGCCGCAGGGGAGGAGAGGATTGTCCCGAAAATTGTAATAGCTAGTAGCATGTTGAATACTTTTTTTGTATCAGCACTGCCTTGCTGGTTTCGAACTTGAGAGGAATTAGTTGGACCTGCTTTGCTGACTATTGGCCACAGCATACCCTCAGCTGATTTCAATGAATCAAATTCCTCCTTCAAGGCTTCCTTTGCCAATATTCTTTGGTTCGGCAAGATACTCTCCACAAAAAATTCACCTTGTTGGTTATCTTGTAGCACGTCTTCTAAATACGCATTGGAATTTTCTTCACCAAATTCCGAATTCTCGACTGAATGGCCTACATTATTTTGTGCTGCTGTTTCAATGGTTCTCTCCTTCCTTCTTTCATAAGACGTTGCAGCCTTTGATGAGTGCAGCCTCCATGCTCGTCTCTTTTCAATTGCATTTATGCGTCCCCTTATTTTCCTTTTCGAAATCGATGCTTTTCTTTTTGCATGTGCTTGGTCTCTAGCTATCCTCTTTCGATTATTTTTTTGAAACATTTGCTCGATTATCCTAATGATGGTCTGGTTTCTTGTTTTATCAACCGGACTCTTTCGAGCGAAAGCTCTGATCTCTGATTTCTTGCGCTTCATCTCATCGTTTTTTATTTCATTTCTTTCTTCTGTTTTCTTACGATTATCTTCTACAAAGCTCTCACTATTATTCCTTGCTTTATCCGCAGTGTAAAGTGATGTTTGTTCACTCTTTTCTACTTTATTTACGAGGCCGTCCTCGCCTGGGCTAGAATCTAATTCATCGTCATCGCCATAGTTGAAAAATCTATTCTCATCGTAACCATAATTAATAATTTTATCGCTTGTGTAATCTTCATTACTTGAGTCCGGCCTCCCTAACTTTCCATCTTTGGATTTTTTTCTGTGATCATCAACAGTCTTTGGAAACCCAGGCATCGTCACGTTGTTCTTCTTGGAGATAATGGGCTCAACTCGCACCCAGTTAAAATCCTGGTCATCAACATCGTCCGCTAGTGGCAAATACGTTAGATTAAAGTCGCAACCTGGCTCATAACCTTTTGGTTTCACTAACGAAATGCTATAATTAGAAGCAAGCCATGCTCCTATTGACATGAGCAGTATCCACTTGCTAACGTTGTACGTATCGGCAAGGATACCCCATAGCGGTGATGCACACATCTGAATGAATGGCCTAAGCCCAATGAGTATCCCCACTTGATGTGGTGATAGCCACAGCTGCTTGTAAAACACTGCTAAGTAAGGAAAGAGTGCTCCAACAGCACCAAAGAAGATTAAGTAGAATATCTTATAGACGATCAGGTCCCTGTTGATTTCTGGACAGCAGGTTTGCTTGAGTTCGGCCGAGGCTTCATCTTCGTTATCTTCTGAGGTTTCGTAATGATAAATTTTCGATATGTTCGTCGTGTCGTTTTCGTCCGAGTATGATGATTTCTCCTGCTCTATATCATTCTGGGACATGTCGTTGTAAGACATATTTTCCTTTACTGGATCGTACGCCGTTGGCCTAAACATGGTCGACTTGATCTTGGTGTCGCTTGCAAATGATGTTGATTGTCCAAGCAATTCAGCTGAGGTCTCTTGCACCTTTCTATACCTCAAATTTCAACTTTTGAGATTAGTTATCATCTTTTTCACATGAACAGTCTTCATTTCTACCACAAATTTCCCATTTTGCTCGTATCGCTTCAAAAGTTATGCTTAAAACGAAAATTTTCTTTGCTTCCGCTTGCATTTGCTATACTTCAATCTCATTTTTTATCCGTGTTCGCTCTGTAGCACGCTAATTTCAACATCGCTGTTTAAGCCAGTATCAATAATTCTTGGTAACTTGTAGAACACGTTCTTCTTTCGAAAATTTCAAACCAATTTTCCTCTTTGCAAACAGATATCCTAATCCAGCATTACACAAGCAGCTATTGTGTAAACAGCTTTCATCGTTGGAACATTTTCATGGAAAATACAACCAACTGCTAATAAATTCGGCTGCACACTTGAATTGAGCCCATTATTTCAACAAAACCATTGTTGTAACCGTAAATCCAATGCGATGCATCTGATCTTTTAGTCTGCTTTCAAATCCTATGTTTAGGACGACTTTGAACTCGTTCAAGAACACGAGAAAAGCTCCCCAGACCTATGAAAAGCTGGAAACCTTTGCGAAAGAAAAGGACGATTTATTTCTCTTTCTAAGATTATCTTCCTGTAGCGATGCAGATATTGATCCTTGTTATATTTCAAACGACTGTGTCCTATTTTCTTTCACCACCCGCTCGACTCGACATATACCCGTTGCTATTTCAACAGAACTAATTTCCCTTACGTACCAGCCAATCAAATGCCATAAAATCTACTACCAAGCCAATCAGGGAGTGATTTCAAAAGTGATTTAAATATGATTTGACCGCTAGGCCTGTTTTGTGGTGGCAGATGAATGAGTGAAGAATGAACGGGAACCAACAAAGAATTGATTTGATCTTCAAATTAAAAAATCAGACAAGCGAATTAACAAAAAAGCAAACACATTGCTGGTGAGAAAATAAAAAGATGACCTACTTAATGAACTATAGTCTTATTGAGTGAATTTAATGATAATGTATTATCCGTCCAATCAATAAATTCATCAATCAGTGTTTTAGTGAACGAATCGAAGAATAAACAAATGAATACACGAGAGAAACAATGAAAGAACGAAATGTAGAATAAGTGAACGAACAAAATAAAAAGACAGAAAGGAAGAAAGCAAAAGGAAGAAAGGTAAGATGGAAAAGCATGAATAGTGAATGAATGTACAAATGGCTGAAAATGGACTAATGAATAAAAAGAGAAATGAATTAAAGATGGCATGAAGAAATGAATGCATGAGTAAAAGAAGGAACTGGAACTGGAAAAGGAACGATTGAAAGGAAGGAAGGAAAGAAGGAAGAGAAGCAAAAACTGAACGAAAGATCTTAAGAAAGGGCGAAAAGAGGAAGTTCAGCTGGGTTATGTACAAATCACGGGTTTGTAGCAGTTAAGCAACAAGGTAATTTCAAATCATATAAACCACCTTTACACTCGGGAAGATGTTCCCATTTATGATCAGCAAGATTTATCTAGGATTAATTCAAAAAGGCACTGCTTGATTATCGTCTCCATCCACTTTTTCAGCGAAGTGGTGAACATGGCAACGATGAAACAAAATATGAATACGCTAATTCATTCAAAAATCTATAACTAAATGAATTCATTAGTATCCTAGATATAAATCTAAATTGTATATGTGTGTGTATTGCAATCAGTCTATAAAGGTTAGATAAGTCAACGGTTAACAGTAAGCATTTCCAAAAGGTGCACTTTGGCACATTTTCGCGGTGCAAGGCATGGCACACAAGTTACAGGCAAGCAGTGATGTACCGTCTTAACAAATATTGCCAAAAATATTCGTCCCTTCTTTAAACTGGAAGGAAAAATATAAGTGACGGTAGCTGGCATAGTGATTAGATCACACGTATTCCTTGCTGAAGGCTCTCAGCTCCAACAACGCTATATATTTTGTAAATGGATACTTGGAGCAAGTCTTGGGTAAAGTTGACCGAGGAAGGGAATAGGCCACCCTGCCTCATAATACAGTGGCACAGGGTGGTACCTCTATAACAAGTCAGGCAATGTGAAACTGATTTATGATAGTAGAGAGATGGATAGATCGATAAATGGTAGAAACATGAGATGGTTAGGTAGATAGAGGGGTAAAATGCAGAATTAGGCATCTTCTTGAACAATAAAAGGGATACCTTGCGGAGAGGAAACAGCTAATCCAAGACTTGAAAAAGGTTCTCATGTCCCTAGAAATGAATTTTTTATACAGTTGAATGGTGTAGATAACGTCAGATATTGGTCAGTATGTTTCTTGTGTCATCATAAATTTTGGGGTTTAGTTTATCATCTTTCACTGTTTTAAGATTAGAGTTTCACAGCGAGAGGCTGTAAAAATAGCTTTATCGGTTCTGAGTTCCCATAAAAACCCATCCATTTTAGCCCTCACAAATAGACGTCTTGCAGTTTGATAGAATTATATTCTTGCATACTCGATTTTGAGAGTAGCAGAGACGAGAGACAAGGCTTTGAGCTTTTCTATGAAAGAGGCATTTATGATTAGAGACAGGGCTTCCAGCTTACTTCTAAGTTTATCTCAGTGACATTTATGAGGTGGTTCCTCTCTGCCTCCCTCAACAACGGCGTTTTTATTGTGAAACGAGCAGGATTCGAGCTCACAAACCCCTGAGTTATGAGTCCGCATGTTTAACCACCACACCACGGCACCATTTCTTTGCGTAATGCCGAGATGAAAAATAACTGGTTGTTGCCACGCATCATATAACATCTTAGATAACCAGCATCCTGTAAGCGCCTCCTCCTATTGCAGGCATACTACTGCTCTTGTAAATCAGCAGCTGGCTGAGATGTCAAACACGCACCTTCACAGAGGCTAGTAATCGAAGTGACGCCTTTGACGGGTCTTTCTCACGCTTCATTGCACAAGGAAGAACCAGCATCATGTGATGCTACCAAAACAAAACGTGCACTATTTGTTTACCGAGGGAGTACGGAGAATATGTTGCACTTTATTTCCCTCCCTAGAGTTCTGCTTAGGACTCGCAGTAGAGCAACATGAAAACAAAAACTTCTCATATTTCTATACGAGGGGGTAATGGCTAGGAAGGGCTAGTTAGATTTTCAAGGAAGAAGCATGGGCGCGCTACTGACCTTGATGCGAAACACAATCAACTTTGTTAAGAGATTCAACGATACTGTGTCAGGAATGCGGCAGAATATAGCGAATATACGAAAGTGCAGCAAAGACATTGCTGGCATCGTGCATGACTTGAAGTGTATTTCACACGAGGTTAAAGATGCCGTGAAGAATTGCTCATCGGAAATCCAGGCGAAGATGTGCGCAGCAATCTACGATCGGTTGCCAGTAGAGGACCTAGAGAGCATACGTCACGTTCTGTTTTACAAAGGCTTTTTAAAACGAGTGGAAAAAATGAGGAAAATTGACGGGGAAATTGCCACCGGGGATTTGCTGACTTATTTGAAGGAAGAAACTTGTACAGAGGTGAGGAAACACAGGGATCGATTTCAGGTCGGAGATGGGCAGTACAGACTGCTATTTGAGATGGAGAAATTGTTGGAATTGAGTACAAACTGTGAATTTGATTCAGTTTCATGTTCTGATGAGAATAGTACGCTGATGACCGACTTATGCGACACTAAGGACGAAGATGATGCACTGGCGAATGAGCAAATGGCAAAGGATAGTGAAGAGTGGGTATCGATGGATGTATTGGGTAAAGATAAAGGGAAGCAGAAGCAGTATGATCGTGAAAGAAAACGTAACAATGACTGGAAGAGCTTTTTGATTAACATCTGTAAATGGAGGAAGAAAAATACGAGTGACGGAACTTCGAGCAACAAGTGCAAGAGAATCTTTTGTGCGTTAAATACCGAAAAGAATGATCTTTCAAGAATGATAACAGAGTACTTGAGCAAGTCGTCAGTGGCAGTTGCTCCACCTGCGAGTGGTGTTATAATCAAGAGCATTATCGAAGGCGAAAACATCTACGAGACGGAAAATTATACTTACAGTCCATGCATGGCGAAGATCAATGCGCAGTTAGAGAGAGTGATAAGGAGGCATGATTTGACGAAACTCAACTTGAAAGTGAAGCTGAATACAGACGTAAACTTGAAAGAGGCGCTGGAAATCCTAGATTCTGCCGCAAAAAGAGTGAACTCTGCAAGAGATGAGATCATTGGAAACACAAAGAACACCAAAGATGTTTTGATCACTGATATACAATCGTTCAACATCAATGACCCTTTGGAAGAAAAAAACGGGAGAACGTGTTTAGATTTGATGCCGTTCAAGAATACGCTGACTATGCTGAAAGAGAAGAGCTCGAAAACGATAGAGAATAACATGGAAACCATCCTTAAAAAATCAAGCCTTATCAATGGCACAGAAATTGAAAATCTAATAAGGCTGGCTGATGTTGTCTTCGACGAAGCAGAACTCATGATTCGACCTGCCAAGCTTCTGCAAAAAGCATTTGCTAAGGAGGACAAACACATACTGCCAGTAATCTTTAGTATTTTCAGTGGCCATGAAGACAAGAAAAATGGAAAGATCTTTCATCTAGAAGATAAGTTAGAAAACCTTTTGCGTCAATTGACGAAGCGCCATCCTTTGACGTCATTGGAACGAGGTGAGGAGACTTCTAGATCTTCAGAGTCAACCAAAATGCTATCGACAGTGACAAAAATGAGTGACGCGATCATTAATGATGAGGATCTGCACGATACCCTAATTCAAATATTGCTGACCGAGAATCAAGATTTTGGGACTGTTTTGGATAACATGATGATTCCTGACAAGGCAGTGTCATTTTTCATGGAGAAAATCATCAAGAACAACGGAAGTACATTGCCAGAAACGGTCAGTAGAGTCATATGCGAAGAAGTCTTTAGTGCGATGGGAATCAATAGCAAATGGGAGCTCAGTCTGGATGACAGCCTTGAAATACTTTGCAAATGCATTGATCGCGCAATGAAAGGCAACGTGCTCGACACTCAAAACGTGAAAAAACTTCAAGGTATTGTGCTGGAAAAGCTCGTGCTAAGGGTTCTAAGCTAAGATTCTCACTGAATCAACCATCTGCAACGATCTGCGATAATGGGATAGAGAAGTACTGCGTTGAATGAAGTGCTCCGGTGCAGATGATCATGGCTAACCATACGACGTCATGTCTATCAAAATCATGGCAATACGTTAGTAATAGCGCACATGTCTGGATCATAAATACATTTTTAATATTGTATATTTTTAAAATCGACTAAAATGATCTAAGAAAGAGCTACCTAGACTTTACAGTGTTAGATGCTACTAACAACAGGATTGATAAAATTTAACACACCAAAACACGGACTGGGAGGACCTACGCAAAATATGTTGATCTTAAACTCCCTGGAGGCAATATTCACATTTTTTAATTCATACTATGCACTTCAGATAAAAGATGATTATCAAAATTTAGAATAGATCTAATCATATGTATAGAGTAATATACTACACATTTCATAAAAATTGCTGCAGGAAATCTTGATAAATTTTCTTCTCTTTTGATGTAGCCGGCAAAAAGTGTCCTGAAATGAAATAATCCAATATCAGGCATGTTCCAGGCAAATTCTTTCGACTTGACTGAATAAATTTCAATCATTTTTATGATTTTCATCAACATTGTACAAAAATTTGCCAGAAAAATATATAAAACGTGTCATTATTTGGCGCTTCGTAATAAGTACCAAATGGTAGATGTTGAGTGCCGTGGAGTAGTGGTTCAGCGTGCGGACTCAAAATGCAGGGGTTGTTAGTTCGAATCCTGAAAGTGTCACAATAAAAGCACCATTGGCGAGGAAGGCAACGGGAAACCACCTCATAGAGTCCACTTCCCTAGAAAAAAATTCAGCGCCCTGTTTCTAGTTTCTGCTAAGCTCGAAATCGAGCATGCGACGCAGTAAGTAGGTTTCGGGACACTAAGAAGCTACGCCTATCAAGCAAGGTTTTTGCCCTTCCTACCATTGGTCTTGTCTTTGATAATTACGAATCTCCTTGATACAAGTACAGGTCCGCCAGTAGAGATATTCTGTTTAAAGCTCTGTATTGAAATATTAATGATATTATGTGTTAGGACAGCTCAGTGGTAAGGTTCTTTCGCTGAGGCCAAATAGTCAGTGTGTAGAGCACCATCTCAAGCCCACATTTAACATGAGAGTGGGGAAAGTTGCCAGTTCTTCGTAAACTCAGCCACAGAAATATTGCCGTTGGGGTATACCGTCAGGAAGGACTGGGAAACCACTCGATAAGCACAGCTTCTAAGCGTTCTGAAATCTACCTTCAGATTCTGGGCGGAAAACATGTGAAAAAGGAAAAAAATATTACCTCCACTGTGGTTCAGAACAGAAGTATTTTCAAATAGTCCCAAAAGCTCTTCACTTTTTTCTACAAAATAGAGAAGTTGTTAAGTGAAACATTAGTTGAGAGAGTAGCTACAAACAAGCTAATGGTATGAAAGATGACGTTTGTTGGAGATAGCCAGCTACAAAGACGAATGTCACTTGGAAAGCTACATTGGAGGCCAAGAAAGCTGCCTTTTACAAAGAGCGGTCACAACGCAAAAATTTAAGGAAATTGAAAAGTTTTGTGATTGAGTACGGCGCATATCATAAGAAACAAATAAAACCCAGCAAGAAAAATGCCCCTAGCATTCGATAGTATCGATCGAAATTTGACCAAAACTAATAGCGATTTCTTGGAAGATTGATCTACATTAACGATAGAATAAAGAATAATGGCTTTGACAAACAAAAGTTCAATGAAAAACAAAAAGTGGAAACATAATTGCGTCTTGCTGAAGATCTTCTTGTCGCACGCTGATCAAAACATCAAACAGGGCAATTGTTGGACGATAAGACCTTCAGCGTGACGAAATAATGTTTCAAATTTTCAGTGCGATATTGGCTAAGGCTCTACTTAATACGGTTTTTGAGACATCCTCCGCAAAATTCAAACAATTATATTTGATTGCTACCTATCAAAGGCAAGTTGAAGGGAAAAAACAGGCTGTTCATATACTGAAGTATTTTCATTGATTTTCATTCGATGTGACCAAACCTTGTACCTCAAATGCATATCATATTCATTGGTAATAAGAAAATATAATACTTTCAAAACCAGTCTAATCGCACAGTGACAAAGATCAAAATGAAATACTTCTGCTTGTTGCCCGCACTTCGAGTTCATAAATACTCGCGCAGTTCATCTCTCGGTCAATGTTTAGGATGGTGTTTTCGAGAGAGGCCGATCGTCTGCCTCTTCTCCTTTTGACCTGGGTCAACTTGCAATGACAAAAAGTTGGTGATTCTCTTCAGACCAAGTGAAAGTGGTACTTGATTGTGTTGGACAAACGGACATCGCAGAGTCAGTGGCTAAACGTCATAGTCACTGAGATTTCCCTAAAATGATCTATCTACACTTGAAAGAACAATACAGTGAATTGCTTGTATCTAGCAAATTATTTGCCACAGCTGCACCATAATAAAAGAGGATTGATAGTCCAGATTAGAATCGCATATCATTGGATAAGTGCATGTGAAAATTGAATTACCTTTTGCTATAACTTTGTCAGAGTCACCAAATACATGCAAAGATGGGCATGCAATTTTATTGAGATAGTAATTTTCATGCAAAGTTGATTTGGATTTGAAACCAGCACAAAGAAGAGCAAATCTGAATTTAAACGGCGAATCTAGAAGGAGACAAGATAAAAAGACATTAAATTTTAGTTTTTATCAACTAAGGTCTTTAAAACATGGCGTTTGTCACATTTAGTTTATGTCAAATTATCACAAGTTTTTTGTGTAGCATAGGAGGGCAGTCAGTGGTGCGAGGATAGCTCAATGTTAGTGCACATGCTTATAGACCCATTGGTCAGTGATGCAAGTCACAAATTGCGCTTAAACACTACTTAGAATGAAGGAAGTCACAAGCTCTATGTTATTCAAGGGGTCGGGGTCACAGTGCTGTATCATATTGAAAGGGGCAACTGGGGGACTGCTCAAGTTTCATAGCCTCTTGGTGTCCTAAAATCTATCCCCAGTTATTCACAAGGTGTTTGCTGTTTCAGATCCCCTCAAGAAAAATGAATTATGAATTGGTAAATTCGACGGGGACAAATGGGAAAATCTTAATCCAATAGAAAGCTCTCATAAAATATGTTTAACAAAAGCGTTTTGAGCCAGAGCTAGCTGGGCTTTGGATTTGTCTAACTACAAATAGGGCCATATATTGATTTTAGTTGAATTTATTACTTATTGTTGCATTACGAAGAAATAGGGGGAATATATGAGTTAAACTAGAAGTGATATGGACAAGACCACTGAGCAACCAGTGTTGTTATGTAGAGAGGCAGGGCCAAGAGACCGTTTGACAAACAAGACCATGCTCATGACCATTTGAGATTCAAGATGGAAAACATGCAATAATCTACACTAACCTGGTTGTTCACTTAGCGCACAAATATGAGCTGCCATTGTTGCACCTTGACTGAATCCTAAAATGCCTAAAGAAAGAGAAAGAAATGCATAGTTAAATATAAGATACAACGAGGAGACAAGAATTCTGGCAAGCAATTGTATATGTTTCGTGTTAGCTATATCTGATCAATGATTGAATACTGGTTTGCTGTGAATGATGGTAGCAAATCAGTAGCGTTTACAGTGAAAGATATCAAAATTACCAAGATAAGATTTAAAGCCTAGATACTATTCAGACTCCTACATCTTGCATCATATGGCAAAGTGATTAAAAATACTACAACTATTCTACCACCAAAATGGATAGTGGAAAGGTTCAGAGTATCATGACAAAGAGAATCATTACTAGAGTTTGATATTTTCTGTAACTGCAAGGTTACCTCCAACCGAAACAGTCCCTAAGAAATCAATGTGATATAACAGCCCCTGTTTATGTCAAAAATGATACTGCTAATATAAACTCTTGTGTCAGCTCTGTCTGAGCTACAAATGACCTCAGAAAAAAAGGGCAACATGGGAAGAGAGAAATGACAATGGAACCTTCTCCACATTCTCTGAGACACAACTGCTTCAACTACTTTGTGTGTCAGTTGAACCATTGCTTGATCAGATTGTAAAACAGTATTCCAGTACTGATGATTAGACCACTACAAAGTATCTAGCATACTGAAAGCTCTGAACATTGATGTCAATGGAATGCAAGTGAACTGAACTAACCGTCAAATGGGCCCTGGAAATAAACGGTAAATTTGTTACAGTTAACTGCATATCGCTGCGGAGAGCTAACAATGAGCAACAATGGAAAAATTTATGGATTAAAACATACAATGATACATTTTGAATAACAAATTTGATCAGGTTAAGAAAGATCTTGTCATGGCCCAGTTGTATCTCTTGAAATTTCCAGATTGACTGATGCTTCAATAGAGACATTAATATCATCACTCATACATCATACATGGATCTAGCTAGAAGCAGTTCTTTCTAAAGATTATAGGCTTTGCTTTGTCACCCTCTGAAGCTTGGAAGCTTATCATCAGGCTACATTCAAAATTTCTATACAATGATGATCTTCTTACAAAGCACACAATGATCTCCTATTCTTCTCCCTTCATTCCTAGGAGTTCTGCCTTATCAAACTGCTTGCATGGACACATCTTGCAAAGTCTTTTGATCTATTCTCTCTCTCATAATGAATGCTAACTTGGCAGTGCTCTCGTTAAAAAAGATGGCCCTGCCTGTATCAAGTACAATGAAAGAATCAAGCTGTGAACTTCTTCTGATTGAAGAATTTTCTTGTAAACTGTGCAACCATCAGGCAGCAAGTATTTTCTAATGCTGATATTGTCAATAAAATAGCATGACAAACACAGTATTCACTCTCACTATAAATCATAGCAATACCTGACAAAAATAAGAGATCGTTGAAAACAGGGCATTTTTAGAAATAGCAATAATTTCAGACTGACACCTTTTCTTTGAAAGTCTCTTCAATTAGTTTTAAAGACTCCTCATGTCCACAATCTATGTCTGTCTCTTTAAGAGAACTAAATGAGAGAGGATGAGATGCTGAGAACCACCAACCATATTCATCTCCTAGCAGAAATTCAAATAAGATATCTGTGTCAACAAATCAATATTACACATTCAAAGGACTTCTGATAAGTATGAGAGCATTAAGTTTTATGATTTTCCAGCTATTAAAGCAAAAATATGAAATATCTGCAGCAATTTGTAGTAGCCAACAATACATTAATCCATTTGGAGTATCTAATTTGTCCTACGTTTTTCTTGGTTTTCATCTTCTCCACCAATGTCCGGTATCTTGTTTGGGGCAGTTATATAAACTAGAATCAAAGTAAGAATCTCTTTTATGTAAGAAACAATCACTATTACGCATATGAATTTACACTTGCAATTTTAATTATGATAACAAACTGTCAAATGTCTTTATCTCAACATTTTTGCTTACCTAATTCTATGAATTTCTTCAACCCTTTCCGAAATGCTCCAGTTTTTTCATATGAGGACGGTGCACTCTGCCTGTTACAGAATGTAAGAAACTTGGTTAGAAAAGGAAAGAAAAAGGCGGAAACAAACACATGAGGATGGAAACAGCAAGAAACTAAAGCGGCCTTTTAAAACACAAAAATGATGCAGAGGAAAGACGTAGGGCATGGTAAAACCAGCAAAGCTGTCAAATGAATTTCCTTCTGCAATTCTGTAAATGGAATTTGAATCTAGATATCAAAGAGTAAATCAATCAGCAATGTCATTGCATACCTATAGCCATGAATGACTAGTACCTACAAGTAGAAAAAATTCACATTAAACCGAGACAGACTAAATCTAGAACAACGCATTCAATTGCTTCAACACTAGTTTTGAAATCTATTTGTCTTACTGGAATTTTACTTAATCAATTGAACTTTTAATAGTAATTGTCAGCTAAGAAATATAGCAATTTTTTAATCTTGCCTTAAGCAACTTTTTGTGCTCCTGGGCCATCTTGATTCCTGCTTATACGATGACCTCCTCTCCTTAAGGGGAGGAATTCTAAGAAATGCGTCAACGAGGCCGGCACATAATGAGCGATGTATTGTTTTTATCCTTAGTGTAAGCAGTCAGAAGTCGTAAATTAGACCATGGTATATCTTGTTGTTTTTGATCTTGCAGGAACAACATTTAACGATAACATAAATGGACTACCTTTAATAACAGTTGCGATGCAGGAAGCGTTTAAAAGACATGGCTTTCAAATTGAACCATCGAACGTCAATGAGGTAAGGGGGATGGAGAAAAAGGAAGCCATACGGACATTGCTCGGATCGTTTAAAAATACACATCATGACCTATCATTAGTTGATAGGATATTCGGCGATTTTAAGACCTCATTAGACCAACAAGTGAATAAACTGCAGAATGAAATTCCAGGAACGACTGACGTTTTCATGAAACTTAAAGAGCAAGACATTAAAATTGCAGTTGGTAGCGGTTTCCCACATGAACTCGTGATTAAAATAGTTGAAGCCCTTAACTGGGCTGATATCGTTGACTACGTCTCAAGTGCAGAAAAAGAAGGTAACGGTCGACCAAATCCATGCCTGATTAAGTCTGCGATGGTGGAATTTGGCATTACTGATCCAAATGATGTCGTGAAAGTTGGTGACACGAAACTTGACATCCAAGAGGGTAAAAATGCAGGTTGCTGGACAGTCGCTGTTTTGACTGGGACTCAAAATCGATCAAAGCTAGCTGTTGAAAATCCAAACTTTATTATTGAAAGTGTAGTAGAATTGCCAAAAATAATAAAAAAAATCCAATCTTCTTCTTAAATTTGTGAAAGCCATAAGTGATCTAACTTTGTGGACAGTAGTGATGCCTGCATGGATTCACTGAAAACTTTGCCATTCATTAATCATCTCATGCATACTGTTCAGTTCTAGGTAATTATCATTAAGATCAAAGGGGGTTTGGGAAATCAAAGAACTCCCTCCCAATTCTCAACTTACTTTAAGCATGCACTGCATTTGATACTACTTGGAACTCGGAATTCATAATAAATTTGTAACATTATGAAAGTTATGCTTTTGTTATAAGAGGTTATAACTTAAGAGCAAAATTTTTGTGCGATTGCAGAATCCTGCCTGGGGGGAATTCACAATTATGTAATGCTAAAAATCCATTTTTATATCCAGATAGGTAGCATAGCAGTTAATTTTTTCCCAGGTGCAAATCTAGATAAATTGCTTTTGAAAAAATAGAAGAATCCACTGAGCAAAGAAAACTTGTCAGAGAGCTTCCTCATAAACATTTATTACTCTTTAACAATAAAACTACAATCAATCTTTCTTCTTGATATTCATTTTTGAATTATCTGTCTCTTTTTTCTTCTTTATATGCTCCACTAGGACTTTGTATCTTTGAATACATTCTTCCTAAAAATAAATAGCAGCTTTTGTAAGTTAGAGGGAACCAAAAAATTGAAGTTGGACTGATGCAAAAGATAAACCATGGATCGCAACTACCAAAATAACCCTGATAAAATAAGGAAAGCATTCAAAGTAAGAAGAGCTTGCTGCATTCTCGAGATGTATGCCAAATCACTGTAGGGTAGACTGCAAACCAATAATTTCCAAAGCAGAATACAGGCAAGATTAGCAAAACACAATATAGTGTGGCAAAACATAGTGTAGTACAGATGGCAGAGCATAGTACATAATACCACAGTAGAGCACAGTATAGCATAAAAGAGGAAAATGTAGCCTTCAGTAGTATGATGTAACATAGTATAGAATGTCACAGTGTGGCAGAGCATGGCATAGTAGACCACAGCATGACAGTGTAAAAACATATTCCCTCATACAACATTGTTGAATGGCATGGCAAAGAATGGCGTATCAAAGAGTAGCAGAGCATAAAATTCAATAAATTATCAGCAACAAACAAAAGGTGGAACTGAAGCCTACTGGAGTTTTTCAGTCCAATCAAGCTCTTACTTTAGTTTTTCCTGGAACTGTCCTAGCAATGTGTGTCCATCGATCAGTTTTACTTTTTGGAATTTGTGCTAGTGCATTTTCCAGACATTTTTGTTGGACTTGGCTCCACACATCAACGTTTTTTTCAGTTTCCTTTGATGCCTCTTTCGATTCTTCAGTGACATTTTCTTTAGACCCTTCTGCATCTGTGCTTGAATTTTCATTCGCTTCTGTAGAATGTGGCTCTTCGGTTTCTTCCTTCCTTGTTTTCACTTTGCGCTTACGGACTCGACGATACTGTTCTACATCAGAGTCTTCATCATCGTTATTTGAAAATCCTTGGTCATAATCATCTGGTATATCATCTTGGGTCATGTAGAGATCATTAGGAGTTACATTTATAATTGGTTTGGGGCTAAGTTCTGCATCAATTGCTTTTGAGATGATATCATCGCTTATTTGAAATGCAGACCGTTTGCTTGTCAGTGGCTGTGTCTGGTTAACTAAAATGTCAAGACAGAAACACAACACAATTCCATAGAATGCGCAAGTACAGCAAACAAGAACAAATTGGCTATGATGAATGATCTATGATTGTGATCAATGTTTACAAGAGGATTTACCATCCCATTATACTCGCAGTTTAGAGACACTTCATTGGTTCATGGATAACTTGTAATGATTTTAGAATTAACTAATATGCAAGCAGTATTTTTTGCACCTTTTGGTCCTAAGCCTCACATCAGACAGGGATTCATTTGATAGCAGCTTTAATTTTATCTGATTGAATGACTCTGTAAAAATTTCTTTCAAATTTCACCTTTTCATTACATATTTTAAATGATACCAATACAACTTCACTAAAAAGGTAACTGTTATTTGATTAGCTTACGGTTACTGACAACATAAAGTATTTAGAAAAAATTATAATAATTACAATAATAGCGATAATTTTTTTCAAACTTCATTTTGATATATTGATTAAACATACAAATACAAATCTTTCCAATAATAGGCAATTTTGTATTCGGCTGGCATAATTACAGGTATTTCTAGTGAAAAAATGAATGAATAAATAAAAAACAAAAAGAAAAAAAACCGGAGGAAGGTAAATGATTTTAATAAGAAAAACTAAAGGACGAAAGAAAACTGTTAGTAGGATAAAAGGTCTGGATTAGTCCAGGGTTTATTGCACATGCAGCATATGTAACAAGTGTGCAAATGATTATAGTCGTTGATTTAGCAATTATGCAGTTAGTGTTTTGCCAATCATTAGATCGCTAAACATCTGAATGAACGAATCGCAAGACTTTCCAAAGCTTCCAAGGGAACCTGTCGAGAAGTCAACAAAGTTCGCATGGCGTTTCTTCGGTGTTAGATCATTCAGAAGGTAGCGATATTTTGTAAACTTCCTACTAGCGTTATTATCAAGGTCTGTCTCAAAGTCAGCGCTCAATTCTACAGCAATAAATAATGATGGCTATAATGATCACTATGTTATTAAAAATTTATCTGGCTAGTAGTCGTTGGATTGCAGTATTCACTGTGCAACGGGCAGCTTTGGTTCTAGAAGGTCAAGGTCATGGGGCATTTTGCAGTCATTTCACTGTGGCAATGAGGCTACAGGGTTTGGTTCCATGTCTGAAGGCTCAACAATATCAACTATCATCATCTACGTGGCAAATCATATAGATTCTACTTTGTTATACTCTAAAGATGGTCTTAAAAACTCACCAGCAGCACTTACTGAGCCTGTTTCACTTAATGATGTCTTAAGTTCTTTTACCTTTTTGGTAACCTAAAATCAAAGGAGTGCCGTTAAAAATAATAAAAGGATTTCAATTTGTTGTGAAGGAACCTATAAGGCCAGCGAGCGCTACTTAGTAAAGTGGCTTCATCGCCATTTTGAAAAAACATCTCCGTTTCCTTAGCCTTTGCACGTAAAGGCTATGCAACCTCAGTGTATGCTACAATGGGGGTCAGTCATCCGGTGGCAGTGTGCCCAACGCCCATACTCTTCAAAGTGGCTAGGCCTTAGCAGGGAAGCAGTATGCGCCATTATTAAAGTCTTCTGGAATGACCTGCTGGTTCAAAAAGCCCCGGCCTACCACCTACAATGGATTACTATACCACAAGAACACGGATGTGGCGGAGTGGTAAGCAGAAGCGACATACAATTACTCCTTTGATGGAAAGTGATGAAAACGGAAATTCTTTTCAACAATAAGCTCCACTAATGTGTTCTTTAACAAGATCAAGATGAATGCTGGCGATGTAGATTCACAAAGATCCCTCTAATTGGCATCTCATCTGCTTCATCTAGCCAGATAGCATTCGGCCATGCATGTGGGACATCATAGCAGTACGATAGTGCATCTCTTATTCCCTCTTTTACAAATTCTAAAATCAGCTCCAGCGAGAGCTTCTTTCTATAATATTTCTTTCAAATATGAGGCTGTGCAAGCGCAAATTCCTATATGCTTAGGAAAATAAATGAAAAGCAAGGATTTCAGTTAAGAATTCCAAACTATATTCGCGCAATAACAAAAAAAATAATAATGCAGAAAATAGACAATAATCTTGAAATATGTCTAAGCGTGACTATTTCATTTGAATTAGAGTTTCTCGATTAGTCACGGATTTTTTTTTCTAGTGAGTTATGTTGGGAAAGGCAATGGTGGCCTACAAAATGCCTCAACATAGGAAGAAAGAAGAAAGCGAAAGGCTAAAGGGATAGAGCGATCAGATCAAGTTTATTCGAAAGATGGCAAGTTGTAGGACTCAGGAAAGCAAGAAGAAGGCAAGACATTCCATAAGTTGCATGTTCTTGGGATGGATGATGATTTGTGAGATAGAGTTCGTAAAGTAGGCAGTGAAACTTGGAAAGGGTGTGAATGACTTGAGCTTCTGGTGGTCCTGACACGCCTCAGAGGGACTGGAATAATATCCCTGATCTCCTGAGAACAATGTCCGTTAAAGTATATGAGACGAATGGCTATGGACTGGACTTTGTCGAGAAGACAGAGAGTAGATTTTGGAGCACCACCCCAGACGTGGGAGCAGTACTCTAAAGAAGGACGGATTTGGGACATAAATAACAATAGTAAGGATAGGTAGTAGGAAGGATAGGTAAATAGCCTGAGACAGAACACCAATTGGCAATATCCTTAAGACGAATAACCTTAACAGGGTCTGAAATGGCTCACACCGACTTTAGACAAAAAGCCAGTGCCGTTGTAGATAGCTTTCAGAATGCAGAAATGACGACTCAAGCTTCACATGCAAGAGTCAACAACCCTACTCACTATAAGTAATCTTGTGCCTACATACAAAAGGTTATTCACTGATGGTCTTCTAAGTGTTTTTAAAAATTCGCCGGCATACAACATACATCGACTTCCAGGACAATACGACAGGGAGTGTGGGAATACATATCAACCCTATGTGAGTTGACAAGCAACGTGCATGAATCAATTTTGCAATCAGCGTGCATGCAATTGTCTGTTCACGAGAGGGGGAACTCGCAGGGTTTTACCACCATTCATTCAAAACACTTTGTGGCCTTGATTCCATCTACTGTTGCAGTGAGAGCTTCTTCATTCTAAGCAGACTGTCCTTGGCCGGCCATCGAGAAAGATACTCAACCATGGGAAAACAATCCGTCCTAGACTATTGAGAAAATCACATCTATTTATTTCACAATTACGGTAGACGATTAAATAGTCCTCCGCGTCCTCACACCGTCTTCTGACGGGGGAAAAGGGCCTCAATGCGGCACTGAAGTTGTGCTTAAACATGCGTAAATTTAGCTTACGGCGTCCAACGTGTGGCTGCAGAAGGATGGATAGCTTTTTGTGTCATAGATATGGTAGACTCACTTTGGAGGTGGGCAGATACAGACCATGATTTTTGATGGGAAAGGCCTACCGAATTATCTTGTCTGATTCCAGGGTCAAGCCAGTAAGCAGCTGAGACAGAAGCTTGCTGAAGGCTTCTCGTTTTTGAACATAAATGTCCCGTTGCAGAGTGTCTCCGAATGATGATATTGGAGAACAGGAATCGATGCCTAGACGATCTCGAATTGAGCCTTCCTAACACTGGTTCTACGAAGCGCAACTGCTTCACTGTATGTTGATTCGTCTTAAATTATCATGGAGTAAATTGACTGAAATCGAAAAAGTGATAAAAATTAACTTTAATTGAACACAGAGAAGGAATTTCATGAATACTGACCTCTGCAACTGTCCTTCCAATTTCGACAGCAATGCGATCCCATCTTCCTGGAGTTCCTCCAGGAAACTTTGCCATAGCCTTTGCTAGCCCTGATACGTCTTCCTCTGTCCATTCTGTGTTCTAAAAGGAATGCCAATGAGTAAAAAAACATCTCTATTTGATAAATCTTTAAACACCGATTCTACCGGGCATACGAGCCATCTCATTTGGGCATTGTCCTCCATCCGGCGACAATGAATCAAAGAAAAGTTAACTATGAGCATAAGGTGAAAATCACTTTCGTGATAATAACAGGATCTATCTCTCTGCTTGGATCTTATTCAAATTATCTTAAAATGATGATCCGGTCACTAAAATAATGGAAAAAATCATAAGCAGCAGCAATGGAATAATAATGATTATAATAGCCGATATAATAACAGTTTGATCTTGCAAGATCTAAAAATCCTTTATGATTAATCAATAGCACTGAAAAAGCAGAAATCTTGCTGAGGAACTTCCTAACCGGGTAAAACAACGCAAAAGAGGCCACTTAAAGGCAAATGATAATTATTAAGAACACTGCAATTCCAATAAACAGTTACTTGCTGGATTAGGTCCAATAGTCAGAAGATTATCAGTGCCAGTTGATAGACTTTCAAAGACATTTTAGTGAGAGTTTGAAGATATCAATTCGCGATTATGATCATTATTTTACGAAAACGATCCTGCAGGATGGTCGTAACATAAGCATTGACATGCGCCTTTTTAAACGAGTCTTACTGATTTTTTCAATACACATTTAGAAGAAAAAATGCTTTATGCAAGGGTCAGGTCGTTCCATAACATTTCTGCATACAATTCTACAGTTATTTCACCGAAGAACAGTGAAATGTCGGGCTAGAACTACAAATGTTCCAGTCAGCGATGATTTGCTTGATTCATTTTTTTACAAGGGCGACTTGAGAGGGCCTTGCAGACTACTCACCGACCGAGATGTGGTGCTTTCTTGAACGTTGGAATGATGCGCTATATTCGGTGCTTGCATTACAGGCAAATCAGTTTCAATCTCAGATGCGTCCCTCAGTCTAACAGGTGGCTTCTTCTTCGGGCGTGGTTTCTCTAAAACGGCAGAGATACTTCTAAGCGCCAGTCTAAACTATCATGAAATTCTTAGCAAAATTTTTCAGTTGAAGTAATGCCGTAGCGTGATGGTCTAAGTGTGCAAACGTATGACGCACGGATTGTGGATAGAAACCCCGTGCGTTTGAGAGATGTACGACAATGGCGAAGAATGCAATAGAAAACCACCTCGCAAAATCTCGCACTTCTTTCCCTGGATGCGGCTGCATTCAAAATTGGGTGTGAGATGCAGTCTTCACCTTCTGAAAATCTACAATACAAAATTATCTTCACAGCTTAATACCATTTCCCTGCCAGTCCCGCCAACAAGCGTCACATCTGCCTCCATTTATTTGATAATCTAAGTTTACCTTAGCTCTGCGGGAAGAGCGTAGCTTCTTCTGCTATACATTTCTGACATGCAAAAGGAGCCCAAAACGGCGCCTTCTTTCAACGATGGATAAACGCTTCAGCCAAATGATTAGGATTTTACAGACACGTATCGTCATCCACAGCCACGGTCTAGTAGAAGCTTGCTGGCTCCGTGTAAGGGCAGAACCACGGAGAAAGGCTCCGTCGTGGTCACCAAAATCGGCGAAAAGGGTCTCGTTGCACATTTATGAGGAAATAAAAACAGTACTGTATGATTTCAGTAGGCAGCTACCTTTGACTTCTGCTGATTTCTCTTGCTCTTTTTCCTCCTCTTCTTCTAATCTTTTCCTTTCCTTATAGTCATGATACTTCTGTTTTAAATCTCGGATTGTTTGAGGAATTCCAATGATTGCTGATACTAGCCATCTATAAATAAGGAATGGGAGCAAGTCTCTGAATTCCGGCCTCTTGTATCCATAGTTCTTCTCTGAAATATCAAAAGATTTTACATCTTAATTCCTCTACTGAACTGAGTCTGAGTCTCTGTTAAAGAAGTACGTTGAGAGGGGAATCATTTAGTCACGAAAAGAATGGAATGCATATGCACCAGTGCCGAATCCTTTTGAAGGTTTTGTCAAAAAAGGAACAAGTATAAAACGTAAAATCACCAAGAAGATCCGTTGTTGAAGTAATATCAATGTCATCAGCTATAGCCTTTCCTCTTGCCCTCTTTTTTTCTCTTCTTTTTTTTATTGGAGCGAGAAACTCTTCCTATAGAAAGACAACAACGTGATGATATGAAATGAATCTATAGATGTTGGTTGGATCAGACTTACGTCTGCATAAGCCAGAGAGTTGGGGAGTCTATCTCCCTTGCATTTGCCATAGGCCATGGAAGTTCCTTTTCTTGAAGTGGAATCCAGCAGCTACCATCAGCTCTCACATTAGCCTAAATCCTGTTACTCATATTCAGGATTAGAATAAACTGGGATCAAACCTGAAACATTGAAACTTCTACACGCCCTACCAACTGAGGGACCACCTCACTACTGCATAGTCGAAGATTAATTGGAAAATGCAATTTTAAAGATAAACGGAGCAAAGGCATAAGACAACATCTGGCAAGAACTTTATATCCATGAGAGTGAATTGGAGATGAAGGAAGAAGACTTGCCATTTCAAATATTTTTTCCAAATAAACAGCCCATGATACAACATAATGTCCCAATGTAAATACGACAAATAACAGAAGAAATGACTCCAGAAGGCCCATCTTCTTGACTTTTCTATAATAATAAATTGGCTGCCTCCAATCTGGAAGCCCATCCCGAAGCACTTGATCATACCTAAAGATGACAATAACACAAATAGATCAAGATTAGAAGGTTTGAAATGCTGCATTGGAAATTGCATAATAAATTGAATAAAGAACTATTGCCATGTGGATATTTTAGTCAGCCAATCTGTAATTTCTTCAAGCCCTTTGAAGAATTTTTTCAACTATACATCTGTATATTTTACTGGATGAATAATGCTGCAGTCAGCCACAGAAATCAACAACTTGCTTGCTATGGAAAAGCTGTAGGTTCCACTGGAGAAACCAAGGATAATTTCAAGGACTTTGATACTTTTCTATCCTTGTATAACAACTAAAATATCACATACAGTGACACAATATGTTACAATCGCATACATTTTCAGGCAACGCAGCTTCCTTTTGATCAAGCCTACAGAATTTAAGGAAACTTGCGCAGCCATACTTGTAATCTAAAGGTGCACATATCTCACAATTCCTCTGTCTAGAATTTAGCAGTAGTGACTCTCTTCACAATGCAAAAAAGCGCAGCATGAGATGGAGCTCAAGCTACTAACCATAGGATCTGTGAGAAAATGCCTTATCACTGAGCTAGATCTTAGTACCTGTATCATCAATTCATTATCAATGCCATGATAGAAGACAAACATCATAGGTAGCTAGGAAGAAATTTGAAAATACATACTTTGTTCTCTTTTCTTCATCTTTTAAGACCTCATATATTGCCACAAGCTACAGTGATATCAAATAATAATTACATGTCAAATGAAACTGACAATTTCAAGGAACTTCGGTAAAGAATGGTTTTGGCTGGATGAGCCATATACTCCATTGACTAGGATGATCCCTTCTAAACGCTCTGGAATCTTGAAATTTTGGGAGGAAAAATGGTAATCTGAGGAGGATAAGGAATGGGACTGTGAGAAAGGATGCATAGAGTTGGGTCAAGGGAAGGTGATGACGGAAGCTGGCTTACTTGGCAATGCAGATTGGCAAAGTAGATCTAAAACAAGGACCCCTTGTATAAAGTATACAGCATGGCACGAATGATAATGGTGTTAATGATGATGACAATGATAATGATGATTATGACAACAATGATGATGATGATAATGAAGACGACGACCATGATGATGATGATGATGATGACAACAATGATGATGATGATAATGACGACGACGACCATGATGATGATGATGATGATGATGATGATGATGATGATGATGATGATGATGATGATGATGATGATGATGATGACAATGATGACAATGATGAGGGTGATGATGACAAGTTTTTGAAGCAGAGTTAATCTGACTGCCCACACCACAGGAAATTGGAACAGTGCAGTCTTCTCCATTGCTGGTTTTGAGTTCAATGATATCCAAACAAACTTTTTCATTTGATACCTGTCTGAACTTTGTCTCAGCATCAGGACTATCGTTTTTGTCTGGGTGAAGCACCAAAGACAACTTTCGGTATGCTCTCCTTACTTCCGCCACTTTGGCAGACTAAAAAAAGATGTGATAACGGAATCAAAGAAAATATCTAAAATATCTATAGGTGAATTGAAGCAAATATGTGGCTTAAGGAATCAAGAGCTCTTAGTATCACGCTAATATGAAAAAAAGAGAAACAAGACAAATTATAACATGTTATAAAGAAGCTCTTAAAATACAGAAATAGTAGATTAATTGTCTCGGCTCCTCTTGGTCTATTTTTTTGAATAAAGTGCAGGAAGTGCTGCTATCTGGAAAGCTTGAAAATATCAAGGTTGTGCAATGAGGATTGTCAAGGGACTGCAATAAACTCTTCCACTGTACATCATGGTATAGTGGTCAGACATGCGGACTCATAACACAGGGGTTGTTAGTTTGAATCCTATAAGTGTCACAGCAAACACCGTTGGCAAGGAAGGCAAATGAAAGCCGCAGCATTAAAAAACCACTACCCTAGAAAAAACTCAGAGCCCTGTCTCTGGTTTCTGCTATGCTCGAAATTGAGTATGCAATGCAGCTTTTTAATATTCTATACATCATGTAAGAAATAAATGGTGCGCGATTCTAGTTTCCATCTAAGCACTCAAGTGTGCACCAAAGATATTACAGATTGTCTTCTAAATATCAGATCAAGGTCAGGAAACAAGGTTCATCTCCTGGGGCTTGAGGTACAAGCAGAAGCCACAAAAAATATTCAGTTTTCATGGCGCATGGATTTACAAAAAATAACCAATTGATCTGGAAAATGATAATTCAGTTTAGGGACTCATGAAGAAGGACACTTTCGACTCTAACTTTTAGGAAACCTTCCTTCTAATTCCATCTTATCCTACACCTCGTTAGACACAAATCATCCTGTTGATGTCACTGTTATTAGCTGGACAAGAAAACTTTTATAAACATCATGAATATTTATATATTATCATTACTATCATTATCAGCATAATAAGGCTTGCCTGATTAGGCCTAATAAACCTATCAACGTACGTAAGGCCGCAAGAACCTCTTAAAATGTACGTATATTTTAGCAATAGAAGAAAGAAGTCCTTAATCTTGATGCAGTTATTGTATAAAAATTTGATGCATTTAAAAAAATCTTAAAGTTTTAGAAATTAAGAAAAAACATCTACTTACCTGCGAGATTTGAAGAACATCATAGAATGACTGTTGCTGCCCGATTTCTTCTACCAAATCAAAAATTTCTAAATCTGTTGTGTCATAACAATCCACTTGCCACGCAAAAAAAGATAGAGCAAAGATAATTGAAACGCTGAACGATAATCTACCCATAGTAACCTTAAAAAATATGCCTACAAACTACAAAACATAAATGGCTTCTTTTTTTGGTCCACTCATCATTAGAGATTTTCTAATTGGAGAGAACTGAAAACGAGGCATTTTAGACAGGACAAAAGGCGAGAACCATTTTTGAAAGGTAAAAGTCCTCCCATCGCAGTAAATTTCAAATTTCATGCACAGTGGAAAAGCAGTTTAAGGAATATAAAAACTAAATCTAATTTGATCATGGTTATACATAGTGATGTGCTCTTCTTCTTCTTTCTTTTACTTCAGATGTCGATTTATGTGTCTTCTAGCCTCTTTTTGAAATGATCTCTTTATAAAATGCTGTGTGGTCCGTTTTCCTTTATGGATGTGAAATTTGGACAACTAATAAAAAGATGCAGAAACAGTTAGAAGCTATGGAAATGTGGCGCTACAGAAAAATGCTAAAGATTCCATGGGTAAATAGAGTTAGTAACGAGGAAGTTTTAATGTTGGTTAATGAAGGAAGACCCTTGGTGAAGCTGTAAGGCAGAGACAGTTAAGATTTCTTGGGCACTCGGAACGTGAAGAGAGCATCGAGAAGCTGGCAACTGAAGGTAAAGTTGAAGGGACAAGAGCTAGAGGAAGACGGAGACTGACCTACATGGTTGGTTTAACATCGGTTGTTGCAGGTAATTTGAAAGCTAGTGATATTTTTCACTCTGCCAGAAAAAGGTTTCAGAACATGGTCGCCAACGTTAGAATCTAGCAAGGCACTCCAAGAGGAAGGAGAAGCCTCTTTTTAGCTTCGACGGTTCGCAGTACTTCGACACCGTGGGGAGGTCTGAGCACTTGGCCAATATTACACCGTGTGCAGTTTGGTCAGGGGCACCGCAGACCCAGTTAGCGATATGCTTCATCCTTCATTTCTTTAAATCGTGACCAAATCGTCCGACAGATCTCCGCAACCGGTTTAGACGTATCCATGCATGTCGATTTTGATCACTGTGTTAAGGAGGGAGGCGTTGTCCTTAAGTTCACCATAGTAAAACATTTAACATATTGAAACGAGTTCATTTTTTTCTCTTCTCTTTTTTTATACACACGATTCTACCTAGATGTCAAAGGTAGAAATTTTGACACTGAAAAGCTTTTTGCTTATCGAGCAGTATCCAGGTCCTTCCTCTCGATGTGACCACACCTCGTGATTCCCACGCCTATAATTACAGAGAGCTGGTGACTCTCCTCACTCTAAGTGAAAGTTTAGCTGAGGAGGGACTCGAACCACTGACCATAGGATCAATGCGCAAGGATCATACCATTGACCTATCCGTAGTACAATTGACCAGCTGCATGCAACCTGAACTGAAGCAAGCAAAACTCTCATTTTTATGTACCGTGATGTCGAATTCTTTTCGATCAGCCACGAAAAGAAAAGCATTTGAAGAACATAAGGTGTCTTATTCCTGTAGAAAAATCAATTGTAAACTTTTCTCGAAGGAAGCAGAGATGAAGCTGCATACAAAAGACTCTTCCTTGATATTTGCTACGTTATGTTGTACTTTTGGAGGATTCTATTGGTGATTTTATTAAAGGGAAAATATCCTTGGAACGTGATTGTGACAATAAACATTTGGTAACATTTGAGGCGTCTGTAGACAACTGGGTATTATCTGGATATTAGAGACATGCTGTTTAACAGGGAGCCAGACTTGCAAACTGTGTGTCTGAAATAGATACCTTAGGCAAAATTGAAATGATTTGAATGATCGTTTAATTATATCTCAAGAACACATGAAAACAATAGTGTTTGAAAAATCCTTTCCAAATCGTATGAAACTATGAGTCAGTTCTTAAAAGGATTAAATAGGCTTTGTTCCTTATTAAAGGAAGCTTACTTATTCAACTGATTAATTGATCTGTGAAAATATTTTGCAATCCTTATATTAGTACAATCATCTTTAAGAAAGAAACATCAGCTACTTAGTTGACATTTCAGATTGCCAAAGCTTCTTTGATTTAAGCCAGTGCTTTCTTTAAAGAGGCCTTGATAAATGTCAAACCACTTTCGTACCTAATCAGATATAGCAAAAACGAAATTATCATTTCCTTACATTAAATGCCTTAATATTTGGAGAAAGCAGAGTCTATAATCTCCAGCGACATGTCTTCTTACAGAACATTAGAGAGAGCAAGCAGAGCTTGATGTTTTTCAATATCATTTTATCAGAAAGCATTCGCGACTTACGTCATAAAAAGGCTTTTACACAATCTAAGAATTTACAATTTAAGGAGACATACTTACCAGAACGATAAAACTGGAAACATGATAGGAATGACTACCTTTAATGGTATTTGACAAATATTTAAAAGAAATGCAAATACTAGAGGATATATAAGATTGTTGGTGTCTACTTGGGGAAAGCAGCATAAAAAGCAGAAAATAACTATAAAACTTAGTCAAAAACGAAGTTGTCATGTATAGATTGATTGACCTAATACCAGAAACGGTGCCCCTTCACTTGAAAGGATCGGCATGGACAGCCTAGTTGCTTAAGGTTCCAACAATGTCTACATGTTTGGATCATAATCAAGGAATGAGCGTCAAAGCATTAGATAGGACTAACTATTCAGATGGTTTGTCGAGATCTTCCTCTTCGTCGAGTCTTTCCTTCAAATGAGCTTTGAGGAAAAGTGGTTGGAAAATCGGTTACGAGCTGACAGAAATGAGTTGAGATTACTTTCGGCGGCCGATAACCAGGGACACCAACGTGGAGGTTTCTGTTTGTTGAGATGATTCTACAGTTCTACTTGCAAAAATGGTGAAACTTTACACCCACTCATTTTTTAACTACTGGAGAACTATGTGTAACGATTCACTTGAGAACTTTCGTGTTATGAATTCTTTGAGCTCCACGTTTACCTATCTTGATGCAAGCCTCGCATGCGGTTCCATCAGCGATGACCTGCACAGCCTTTAATCTTGGTTAAAAGCTAGTAAATTGTCTATAGATATGGCTAAGACACGCTGTCTTGTTATTGGCAGCAGGAAGCAACTGAGAGATGCAAGTGATTAGAAAATAACAAATGACTCTTTCCTATTTTACTGTGGGTGATGATATTACTTCCATTGCAGAACATATCAAATACTTGGGGTTACTGTCGATAAACACTTGAGCAGGCCTAAATACGTCCATAGGAATATCCTTCCTCGTGTGGCTCTAGCTTACGACACACCTGTTGTGCCTACTGCGTATTCAGAGCAGGACTCATTTCTTCCTTTTCTGTCTTTAAACTTAATCTCAAATAATCAATCGATTCATCTGGGAATCGCCCGAGAGAAACAGATATCTGCATACGATAAAATGTGCCCTTTTCTGTCCGATTACATCATTAGTGCAACCTATGTGATTTGGAAACAGTGATTCAGGGAGGAGATTACTTCAAAATGGCGGGTAGGTAGAAGGTTTAAAGAAAAAAATTAACTTTGCTACGATCGATTCCTTCAAATAGGCTCACGCCTCTGTGCATTGATGACCTCTAGGCTTTTTTGCCTGTCACTGCTTATTTACGACATGACTGTATGACAACTTTTCCAGAATTCATGAGTGCTATGGTTGGTTTAGAGGTAGGATCAGCATGGGATAAAAATATGAGAAGGGTTGGGTAAATGTTTCATTGAAGTTGAGTTCTAAAAGATTTTTAGTAAAGATATGATCATGCAGTCTTTTAAAGTAGTCATCTGCTCTCTGCAGTTGACTTGTTCGACCTAAGCCACAAACATCGTAAATCTTGGTTAATCTATTTTCCACTTACCAGGTAGTCAATACGTCGATGTTATTTGATTTAGGGAGAAGAAAGCAGGAAAACCTTTTGCAAACATAACTCCACACCCTAAAAAAGACATTGTCAAAACAGCAGCCTAAGAGATTAGTTACGACCACTGGAAAGTGGGTAGTATCGAAAGATAGATAGCGTTTTTCTCAAGGGGAATCTCTCCAAAGTTATAAAAAGCCCTTTTCCAAATGCAGAGAGTTAGAATCGCTCTTGATCTTTATTTTCCTATTTGATAATGCACTATGTGACATGCTGCATCTTTTAATGGCTTGAAATATAACCCACTCGTTGGGATTCCTAGCGTCAGTCGGTCGGTCCCAAGCCCAGGTGAATGGACAGGAGGTGGGGTGGACTGTTGAAGCAGTGTTCGTAAGGGCATCTGTAGTGACTCAGCTTTCTTACCCTCATAATCGCTATCTATGCCGTCATTACCACCTTGCTTAAGATACAATTATATTCATTCAATCAATTGTTATTTCCAGTCATAATTTCCACCAATTCATCACCTATTCATCTACTTGTGTCGATGTGGGTTGAATCGAACAGCAGCTTTTTAGGACCAGTTTCATACGCACATCTTGAAACTGGTGATTCCTAAACATCCATCTGTTTAATAGCACGTGCCTTTCCAGAGCACACACGATGGATGGGTAAAGATGAGCAACCCAAAACACCGGCGACGTTACTCAAGCAGGATGAAAACTGGGAGAGGAATTGATGTTGTAGCTTTACATGTCTTTCTCTAAAAGATCTTATGATATTGCGTTAGAGTTAGGGCACATCGTACTTCTTCCGCAGCACGGATGAACTGGCCAGTGAACTTTTCCTCTGGAGCCCTGCAAATGGAAAGAAACTACCCGGTAGACCAAAGACGACATATTACATCAACCGATTATTGCTTGGTTTGGGCTTGCGAGCTGAGGATCTGAAGAAAGCTGTGATGGACCGAGACGAATGGAGGAGACGAGTTGGATTAATCAGAGCAAGCAGCCCAACCCAATCGAATCATTGATTGCGTTAGAAACCAAGAACGCTGCAATCCGTCCTTATATAAATTAAACAAGTATAAATTCTTCCATAGCAAATATGTTCAACAACATATTACTTAGATTTTGCATTTTATTGTAATTCCTTTTGTTATTTTGCATTGTAGTAGATATTCTGCAGTGTATCTTATCGTAAAAAACAGCAGAGGGCCCCTTGAAAACCAGCAGTTGTTGAAGAGCTACCCTCTATATACATATGAAATGAAAAATCTTCAATGCGGTCTTTCAATGCAATGGAAATTTTCTTTTTACAGTCGATGTTATTGCAGCGATGAATCTTTTCTGTCGCACCTGAATCAATCTTTTGGCTTCATTTTGTGCTTTGTAATCTTGTAAATACCGTAATTCTTTGCAATCTCTTTCAGTTGCTGAGTAACAAAACCTCTTTCCACGCAGAAAGCTTGTCATGCTTCACTAACCGATGTCACACCTTTCAAAGGGCATAAAAGTTGGGAAATTTTCGCCTATCTTTCTCTGAGATATGATTGTACTACTGGTTGAACAGAAGATTTGGGACTAGTTACATATTTCATTGTTTTAGAGCAGATAATGGCAACAGTGAAATGTGTTCGTCTGCTTGGCATAAACGACGGCAGGCAAAAACGCTAATCTAGAACATTAGTTGCAAGCATGTGATATCTTTGAAGCACTTTGCAATTGTTCTTAACATCAAATCGTTTGTCTTAGACATCATTCCGACTGGCCATGGCAGGCTTCAAACCTATTCGTGGCGACGAATGTATCTCCAAATGCCCAAGCTTGTGGCATTTCCTCATTCAAATCTCCAACTTCTATTTTGAATTCGAGAGAAGTCAAACCGTGGTCATTCTTTTTCGGATTAGACTGCGCAAGTTCCCAAATGTGGTATGAAGTGTGGTTCAATCGAAGGATGAGCCAAGGATTAAGAACGCATATAGCTCGGTTGATCCGAGAAAGCTTTTTGAAATCATAAATAGAGTAGCACATCGCAAGTCTACGGACACAATTCATTGCAAGCACGGCCAGTGAGAGGATTTATGCGCCCCGAATCAGGATGAAAGATTATTAGCAAGGCACACCAATTTTTTTCAAATTGAAATATCACTTTTGGGGCCCTATGCCTATGAGGCCCCATGTCAGTGACCCTTATGACCCCGCCCTCCTCAGCACTGACTCCAAGTGCTGGTTACCTGGATAAAGAGGATTCGCTACCTCAGACGAACCATAATGTATTCACTCAAATTTATTTGAAGCCTTGCTTAGCAATCAATTCTTTTCCTCGAACACATGGCTTCGTGCATGCTTCAATCTCGAACGAAATTTTTCCTCACAGAGAAATTAATTTTCTAAATCGAAGAAATGCTGGGTATTTTCTCTAGCACTAATGTATTGACGTCAACAATGGAAACGAAACCCATCTCTTCTTCCATATTTGTCAATGGCTCAAGGAAGCAAGGTAAGGAGACAACTTTAAGTGACTGATGAAGACGCAGTTCAGAATCGGAAGCAATTAGGACAAAATCAGTTTTTTCGTCATATTCCTTTTCAACACAGAAAATCACTCCCTGGTTCGAACAATTTCTGACAGCTCAAAACTCTATTTTGTTCGAGATAACGAGCACCCACACACATTGCAAAGTGTATGTCATTCGATCATACGACTTTCACGATGAAACAGACCGAATTCAAATTGCAACATACAGGTATTCGTAAGGTGAAGACCCTGTGAGCGCGGAATGATTGCTGAATGGCAATATGAATTTTCACTTGCTGAGAAGCATCAAACTTGTGACAGTTGCCATTTATTTTTATTGCTGCTACTAAAAATTTTCACAAGTCGTTGAACTTAGGTTGAGAAGTGAATAACTCCGAACGTCACCAGACAGGTAAGGTCAAGTCTGTTCAATACGTATGCAATTGACACAGCCCCAGGTACTACAATACGCGAGAAACTGAAAAGAGATGTAATCTAAAACTGTAGACACCACTGAGATGTCCTAAAAGTTTTTAAAAAAAATTTTGCATGTTGCAATCGCCTTTGTGTTACCCTTTATTAAAGTCCCCTCGTTTCTTACTTTCATCAAAATAAACAAGTCTGCTTCCAGAAATATGGAAAATTGCAAGAGCTGCAACTCTGTGAAAAAATGGAGACAAGGCTGATTAGTCAAACAATTTCACTAAATCAGTCTTACCTGTCATCATCGCAAGGCTTTTTGAAAAACTCATAGCTATTCAGGTGCACCAGTATATGGCATGCAACAATCTGTGTTCAAATGGCCAATCAGGGCTTCCATTCGACTGCGATCAACTTACTTAGATAAACAGACAACTGGTGCAACGAGCTGGATCTCGGTGACTTTGTATATCTAGTTTTCATTGATCTCGAAAAATACTTCAATACTGTTGACCATGAGCTTTTTTGCCAAAAACTACCAAAGTAAGTCACGTTTTCTGGTCCTCTACTAGTGAATTGTGACATTCAAGTAGATGTGAGGAATAAAAAATGAGAGGGTGAATATTTCAGAGAAGGGAACACTATGGCATCAAGGAAGAAACATTGAACTGAATTGTGGACCGCATAGAAATGATATATGGGTCAATTTGATCTCACTCAAAGCAAGGCAGTAGCCACCGACCATTCACAGCCAAGAAGATGAGTTAGAGACAAAACTGTCTAATAATGCAGTGCATTTGAGCAAGAAAAATGTGAATTCAAACCATTTTATAGCTATGTAGCCCAGCTGAAGGGGATTTCAAACTAAATGGTCTCTCACTTGTCTTGTGTTCTCAAGAAATAATCAGTAAAATTAATAGGTTATAGTGCTTCTTGTAAAAGAATAGTGTGTTTTACCAATTTAGATATCTAAAAATGCAGTTCGAAAAAAGAGATGAGAGAGCTTACTTGCGGAATGGAGGCACTTACAATTGCTACTAAATAGAGGAATCGACTACCTACTGAAGGACATTGCAAATGCGCTCAATCTGTCAGCAAATACACTCCAATTCAGTGTAAATCAAAATCATAACAGGTGAAAACGCCAATGCTATGAGTATTGAATTTCACTTCATAGAGTGCTACTTGATATTTGCTATTTGCACGAAATTACTGAACAAACAGTGACACAGGCAACACCAGACGCCTCTCAAGAGCGGACGGGGGAATGCAGGGACGTGCGAACCGGGGGGGGGGCAGGGGGGTGATTGCCGTTCATGTCTTGGCGAATTATGCAGACGTTCCCCCTCTAGATCCAAGTGTCCTTTTTTTGGCAAAATTATTAATTTGCCCAAATACTCAATGTCAGAAAGGACCTAGAAGGACATTTGTAATACCAAGGCTTTCTATGAGAACGATTGTCAGCATTGCTTTAATCAGCTTTGCCTTACCTGCGGTCGGACTTTGTTAAAATCGATCATCTCTATAGCTTCCTAACGTGCCCTTGTCTGACCTGCTCCCATCTGTTTAGGTGCTTCCTGCGCCCCTCGATGAATGCACCCAAAATGGGGGAATTCCCTCTTGCATTCGCTATGTAACGAGCAACCAATAGCAGCGAAATTCCACTGGAGAGAGAGTTCGAACCATGCACGTCTCAAAAAACACCACATGCGAGGTAGGCAACGGGAGCCCCCTTAATGAGATGCGCTTCGCCGGAAAAAGGCAATGCCGTGCCTTTTGGTTCTTTAAAGCTCAGAATCAAGTATGGGATTGATCAGAAATATGAAACGTCAGATAAAATATCCTAGCTAAAATAGGACGATTGAGATGCACCTATAATTCAACGTTCTGTGCTTAGCCGAGTTTCACACGAAAGTATCTTAGACGAATCGAAATCATATTTCGATGTTTTGTGCAACGTTAAAATTTAGTCCAACAAAACACTTGCAGACATAGACAAGGATTGAATTACGCTGTACACCCGGTCGACTAGTGCGCAAATTAGAGTGCATTGTCAAGAAAGACATGCATCGAACTTAGAAATTATCTACACAGTAGTTTCGCCCGACGGGACATGCATGCCAGTGATTCGATGCCACAAGCGAGTAACTTCCCGTCCAATATCTTGGCAAAAATAGCAATAGATAATAGGATTCGCTGTAGAATTGATCAACATGAATGTGTATGCCCATACATCGATGTAGATCGGAAATATCGGCACTCGCTGTCGCAGGGCAGTTGCGAGAAAGCCAGGTCCATAAAAAGCTAAAAGCGATGCGACAATGACAAATGTTGTTTTCGCTGCTTTAGCTTCTTTCACAATTTTCTCGTCGTTTGCAAATCTTTGCCGTTCTTGCCTAACTCTAAGCTGTATTTTTTTCGACAGGTAGAAGATCCTCGAGTATGCAAAGCAATTCCAAATCAGAAAACAAGTGCCGATTATAGAAACCATAACAACTAAACCCAACGTGACTCTTTCGTTGGGTAGGCAGCCTAGGGCTCCGTACACTGAACCCATCACCCAAATCACCACCAGCCATCTAAAGGCGATGCGACGCGTGCATTGTTGCTCGTGATAAAACGGGTAGAAGACGGCGAGGTAACGCTCTAAGGTAACGTATGACACGGTGAAAAACGATACGGCTACCAACGAATACCCGATGGCAACGGTGCTTCTATCCAGTATGCAGGATGCGTAACCGCCTGTCGCAACAAGCAATACGCTTCTCGTGATGAATAGAGGTTGCGCGACGATGCCTGCGGTGAAGTCGCTAGTTGCCAGCGAGAGGAGGATCAAGTAATACGGTGTTTGAAGTCGCTTGCGAAAGTATAAAACCCACATGACGCCGGCATTTAGAACTGTGGAGGAAAATGCGAATATGATATTGATAGCTGTGTTGATGATAATGTTATATTTGAATGCTTCGTTTGGGCAATAAACTTGATAGTCGGGAATAATGATGCAACTTACAGACCACGAGCAGTTCATCTCCTTAAACGAGCTTTCACCAGGATTCGATCGGCAGAAATATCTTGCAAAGAGCACTTATCTTTATATTCGTACTGATTCTCTTCGTCTTTTATTATGACATCAAGCTTTATGTCTTTCCAACCAATTAAATTCGAACATAGGCAGACTTCACTTTGGTTTCTGTCAATAGCAACCGATACTCTTCATTTGTTTGCAGTATGGAAATCTCTTGATTTGGTACGCCCCTATTCTGATCCCATATAGATGTTTGGCCAAAATGAAACGGCTTATTTATGGTCAAAAGCTTCCTTATTCTCGTCTTCTTGACTAGTATGGTAAACTGATACTAATGCAATCTGCTCCGGCATGTCCGCTTTTTATATGTTTCCATTTCTGCGGCATGCACTGTGGATAAAAGAACAAGCGTTAAGCAGGAAATGGTTACAGAAACTTTCGACGTAGTTGTAAGACTTGTTAGAATAACTCCACTAACCTTGTATATGTGAAATTTAGAACTGAAGTATTCAACGTGAGATCAGTTTGTTCTGTTTATTCGGTATCAACCTGATCAAACGAGATTATTTACATGGTAGCAATTATAGGCAGCCTAATTTCACCGGTTGCCAGTGGCGGAATAGAGTCGTTTTGCTATCGATAGGTGGCGACCAGTACTTCCACACGGGGGTAAATAGAATGTTCTAGCTAACGTGGGCGTCTGCTCGAAAGAATATGGGTGTTTTCATGTTTTCAGTGTTGGGCGAAAGTGGGGGTAAGTCTCAGCGTAGAAATCCAAGACATACCAAATTACAAAAAAATTTACCGACAAATCGGAAGGTTTAAGTGATTGAGTTTTAAAACTTCCCCTAATACCGACTGTAAATTGCTTGGGCACAATTGTCAATGGTAGCCTCTCTTTGACAGTTGCTTTCGACTTGTTGCTGATAACAAAATTAACCCGGAACATTTTTGATTGAAATAGGAAAATCGTAGGGCCAATCGTATTTGATAATAGCGAAGAGCTATGCATCATCTTTCCTTAATATCAAAGATAATTCACTAACATAACTCGCTGAAAAAAAGAACTCAAATTCACAGAAGACCAAGCCAAAGTGATGGCACGAACTCTGAACGCTTGGAAACTTTCGATAAGCCGCACACTATCTAAACGATTAAAAGGAAAGTGTCAACAATGACGATGATGATGACGGTGATAATGATGAACAAGGTGCTCACGTAACTTCTTCACACTGGCAACCTGTTCTTCCTACATTCATCGGAGAGTAAAACAGCGGATAACAGTCCAAACAAAATAATGAACTGATACCAAACCGAGAATCAAAACGTGCGAAGTTGATTATATTTGCATATATCTATATATCTAAATACATTAAAACTAGCAATATATGCTAAACTATATATACTTATTCATAGGCTAAACTAGTACTGGTTTTTCTCTCTCGCTATCCTATCAACTCTAGTTCCACTATTGAGCACTCTCTGTGATTTTATTTACCACATTTCTCTTGGACATATCCACATATGCACATGTATATATATATATATTTATTTTTTTTATATATGTAGCAGTTTCTATAGTAAAGGTAACTTTTGATATAGGATTTTTGCGCTTCTTGAAAGATTGTCTATAGCCATACTGTTTATCCATCAAATTTCATCTTTCTTCTTGAAAATTTTGCTATACCTTCCCTTCAACCGTAAAACACTGGAAGCATATTGAGTGTCATCTAACCTAAATGGAAAGTTCCCCATCAACAGCATATCCGCCGGCATCACCTTGAATACTTACCCAGCGTTCTCAGTACGTTGGGAGGCAAGACTCTTCAATTTCGTCTATGTATGCTAGATCTTCTTTTCCCAATAAAATCTTTCATGCGTGTATTTGTGTAATTGATTGTACTGGCGCACACGAAAGACAAATTGCACGGCCTAAAACTGTCTAAACGTTAGAAAGTTGATAAAAATCAAAAGTATTGTAAACTATGAGCAATCGCAAACGAGCATTTCACGTCATACCCAGCAAATCTTTCTCTTGACGGAACAAATATAGCCATTCAAGTGATTAAAAAGCTTCAGGAATCTATAATCTGCAAATTCTATTTGCTCTTGATTCGAGTTTGAGCGACTGCCTGTTTTATCCATGTTTTCGATTCTTATTTCCTTCATTTTTGCTTTTTTATAGCAAGACAAGGGCAATCAAGCCTTGGGCATTGGCATCTGCAAGCTGATGTGCAGCCTAATAATTGCAGAATCTAACCACCAGTCCATTTTTTCTGCCATAACGTGCAAAATCATTGCAAGAAAATAAGGAAAATTCCTGGCAGCTTGGAGATTTCTGTTCAAAAGATTTAACTTCTTGTGTAGATACGGGGACGTTCTTAAAGCGGTTAGCCAGGTGCAATTTTCTTTTGAACCAAGAACTCTGTGAAATATAGCAGTATAGAGGAAAATAATGAAAATGATCTAAAACTGAAATGAATTTTCGAACTGGTCAAAGCAAGCTGTGTAGAGGACAATGATGATGACACTGGTGCCGAAGTTCTTCCCATTCACCAAATGGTTAGGAAGGGATCTCGTAGTAGAGGTAAAATATACCACGACCGACTGAAGATAAAACCGATGCGTTCGTTAGGGTGGTGCCGTGGCGTAGTGGTTATGCATGCGGACTCACAGCACAGGAGTTGTCAGTTCGATTCCTCCATGTGTCACTTTTAAAGCGCCATTGGTCAGGGAGGCAACGGGAAACCACCTCATGAATTCCACTTCCCTAGAAAAAACTCAGAGCCCTGTCCCTGGTTTCTGCTACGATCGAAATCGAGTATGCAACGCAGCAGGTTCGTTAGGCTGCTAGGTTCCTACGAGGTATGAATGAGAAGCACGCTTGATGGAGAAAGTGAAAAATCATAAACGACTTCTAGCAAAAGAAGATCACGAATCAAGAGCGATAGGAACATGCTTTGAGCGAAACAGTAGGATGCAACGTCGTTATGTTTGAACATCCTGTGATAGCCGGAAACAAAAAATTTGATTTACTCCAAGTGGATCTCTTCCCGATTCTTCGAATTCACCTAGTTTCTTCCTTTCTGAAGATGCTCAATCAGTGATTTAATATTCCTACATTACCAAGATGTTGCTTTCAAATCTTGTTTTCAGCAGACAGTATGCAGGGAAGAGTGGTGTAAGGTTATGAATACGATCTAAATTATCAGAAAACACATTACACAGAGCGAGAAACGCACACTAAGAAGACCTGCCGGAACATTTATACAAATTGCAAATTACAGCTATTGAATAAAAACAGAAAGGACCAGCCATGAGGCAAACGTCAAGAGTAAGAGTAACATACAAAGAAAAAATCGAATTTCATGAAATGAGAACCTCGATAGTCCAATGTTAAGTGAATGCAAATCACAGCTAGACTTGGCAGAGTTGGCTCCTAAACGAATGGCTTTTTCCAAAGTTTCGTCTTTATAATTATGATGTCATATCAGATCAAAAATAGACATTGCCTTGAAAGGATGGGCATCTAAAAGTTGACAGCTTCTCAATTCGCACTCATAAGTGATTCAACCGTCAAAATCGACAACCGATAGAAATGTACAAGAAAAAACATTCAATTTTGGCTGAACACGACCTTCATCCGAAAGACTGTGTAGCTCATTATTCTGCTGTCATGCACCCTGGTGGCAGTAATACGACAGTTTTAGCCATCTTGATTTTCGCTTTGTCTCTAGTAATATTTGACAACAAACATTGGCGAAAATGTCGAAAAGTTCTAGCGCGCATGTCAATAAAAACTTTTTGTTATAACATACCACATACCTGATAAAATTTTGCTACCAAAAGAATCCGAATTGGGAAAGCTGCGGGGAAACTGACTTGTTAGGACAAGGCCTTGCTGCGAATTTCTTTCTGTAAAGAAACATCCATGCGTAGCTCTGTTTCTCTTCTACTTTGGCCGATATCTAGTACTTTGCGTGTAATCGCTACCACAGACACTGAAACCAATGCGAACGGCACCTTCAAATGGATATCTGTGCTACACGCAGCTGCAACAAGTACGCCACTCTGCGTGCATTTCTGATTCAAATACAGATGAAAAACAAACAATAAACCTTTGCATCTATACCCAAGACGCATAAAACAAGTAGCTGCATTTGTATTGGGTTCTCAAGGTTTCGGGGGGAGGATTGAGCTCTCATAAAGCTTGCATTTCTTTATTGATTCATTTTGATAAACTCAATGACCCGCCGGCAAAGCCCAGCTTTCAAGATGAATTAAAACATGGCAGCAATAAGCACTTCAAATCACGTTTGACTATCTGATAATAACTTGAGTGACTACTTGGCTTTGAAATCACTCCTAACACCAGATCATTCAATTGCTTTGAGGTATAAAATATTCTTCAACTTAAATGAAAACAAATCGCGGAAAGGTATTGAAAAAACGACACTATCCTCTTTTATGAGCCAGAAATTCCTTCTCTTCTGTGCTGCCTTTCTTCATTATTGCAATAGTTTGCTATCTTGAGATAATCTCTCGTTGAAAGCTTTGATTCAAGCGGATACGAATAGAAATGATAATAGATCCGCCTTCAAGATAGCAAGATGCTAGTTTTTTACCAGTAACGACTGCAGTCACTTTGCTGCAAATCAATATACACAAGATATCGTAATTTTTTATAGCTTTACGTTGCTTTCAGACATGATGGGTTCTTTGAAGGATTCAAAAACAGAAATGCCTGACCTAAGATTTTACGTTCTTTATTCTTCACTTCCACTATTATTTCTCCTTTATTTCATTCCGAGTTTCAGGAAGAAAAGCATACTTTTCATGTAATGCTTACTTTTCAATGCAATATCGTTGTTTCTAGATTATCACCATGTCATTACTATGATTTCATTATTTCATTCGTTCGATGACCTGACAACTAGGAGCGAGTAAATTTTAATTTCATGTCACGGTATTCTGATGCTTACCTCGAATAATTCAAGACAATTCGGTGCTGATAAAGAGAAAAAAGCATTGAAAACCTAGACGTAGCGTGAATACGACCTGTGAAATTAATTTTTAATGAGACTGATAACTTTCTACAAAGTGCCCTAGAACTCAAATGATTGTTCATAGCCACCATGAATACATCCTTCAACAATGCAAATCAGGAAATTATAAACCTCGTCGATTTCCTTCATGGAGAGGGGTCTTAAGGATGCAAGACGGTTCTCTGCAACGTAGAAAATGGAGAATGCCCACAGCAAAGTTCTGCTACGCTTAACGTTGGTAATGACAGTGTGCAGTGGTATGTTGTAAATGAATAGACACTCCATCTCTCTATGATGAAATTTACTTACTTTTGACATGTCCCTTAGATCTCCACTTGATCTCAACTCCTTTGCCAGGGTGAGAGCAACTGACTGATACTCACGACAGCTCAGATCTGAGAGAGTATGTTAAGATATATCATTAGTAATTTGCCTCTTTTGGATTGATTACTTTAACAATGCACTTTGCATGGGGTAGGAATAACACCCAGTTGCACCTGTGTCAAAAGGAACGCAATTTTGGTTAGTAGGAAGCTATTACAAAGTATTCTAAGGTGGATCGTGATCTCAAAAGACAAATAGTGGCGGCTTCATGGCCAGCATCTTCCCTTAAAAATCATATCTCGTTTGTGTACTATTTACCGTACTTGCGTGGCGTTACGGTCTGATAACCACGGCTGCAGCTATTTTGATAGAATATTGAGAGTTTAACAACCGTATTTCCTGTAGGGCTCTTTGTCGCATCTATTAGAAGATTACAGCTACGGTATGGGACAATGGGCGTTGGCAGCTAAGACTATTACTATGCACTCCGACACTAATGAGTTCAGTCAATTAACAGTCAATAGCTGTCGGCTTTGATTGCACCCGAACCAAATGAAATGCTTGAAACGGAGACAAACGATGATAATAATGAAATCATCGAAACGCAGTCAAGCTGGCGACGTTCGATTCACGGTAGAGTCAAGTGCGATTAGAAGCCACGGCTATCTGGCAGTATCCTCGTTCCTAATGCATCTCAAGAACGTGCAGTTTATGGAACGCCTTGTCTTCTTCTTCCTTTCCCGCAACCCAAAACTTGACCCCTTTCAAATCAAAGATAAACAAATTTGATCTTATCTCCTCTCCTTTTAGCCTTCCTCTTTCTTCTTTCTTCCTTATTTGGAGATATAGACCACCATGGCCTTTCCCCAACATAACTCACTAAAAAGGACTTCCAATGTTACAACATCTCGTGCGCCCCATTCCTTGTCCCGTTCCTGGAATTACAGAATGCTGGCAGTTTCTGCAAATCATCTGGAATTCTAGCTTTCAGTTGACAACTCATTGTCTTATGCTCTGGTTTCGTCAGCCAAGAGATCACTTTACAAACGGTCATACTACATGCTGTGGTAATAATTCTAATAGCAAATATTTAGGCAGTGTTGGGTTGAAAACGACATCTCATTGATATTTTTCTCAAGACGCAAATGAAGAATGCTTTTTTGACAAACAGGCGACTTCTTGAAAGAAAATATTTGCATCTCAGCGAGATTTAGCACTGTGCCCATTGAACCTGCTCATTTTGCTCGATTTCATGTCAGTATCGAATGAAAGTGTTTCTTGTTCATTGACTTGGTGATAGCCAGGTAGAGGACCTTACAAATTTATCAACTTTTTAACTGTGACAGATTACCTGTTACTGCAGTCAGTAATTCAATCTAGCGGAACCTGTAAGGCGAGTGCATGATTAATGCTATCCGTTGCAATCTCGGTTTTTGCAGTGCTTATGGCACACAAGGCGGAATTCTCATTGAAGAAAGAAAAGGGATTCAAACGAAGAGATTTCGCCATTCCGAATAGCATCAGCTCTACCTCACCATCAAATGGAGAAACTGCCGGGAAATCGAATGAAGGCAATAAGAAACGCACTGATGAAGACAGTAGTTTACAAACTCAGATGAAACGCTTACAGACGCAGATCACAAAAACGACACTGGAAATAGACCAGTTGTACCGGTCGGTAAGCAGCAATAACACATCCGAAAACATAGATGTAGTGAGCGATAGGGGTGCAGAAATCAGCAAAGAAGATGATGCAGCAAGCACCCATGCTAAAGAAACAGTGAGTACCCACGATCGAGGGAGAGAAACAGGCAAAAATGTAATAAAAACAAAAGGAGCTTGTGATGAGAATGCAGGCGAGGATTGTTGTAGATCAGCTGAGCTGATGCGCGTAAGAAATGAACTGAAATTAGAGAAAGGCGTCAGAGCCCAGATGATACGAGTACTGGTGAAAGAAAAACTAGAAAACGAAAAAAAAACAAAGGTACTGAGAGCAATACTGAAATATTATCATCCAGGCAATGAAGTTTTGAAAGCAATCGATTTATCTGAACGTTTGAAGCGCGTTATCATTGCAGAAAGGGTCAAGTTGTTGCCAACTGATAAGCAAATGGAGTTTGCACACAAGATACAACAGCTGAGGAAAAATCGCAAAATGGCGAAGAAAGCTCGCGTTTTAAGCATACAGTGAAGTGATACAACTGTCCAGAGAAGAGAGGTGCTGTACATTTGTCCGAAGAAAACCATGACCATCTAGGGAGAGATAACGCCAGTGGTGAGTATGGTAGAACTGCAGGCTTCTAGGTCTTCAAACACGCATTATTGGAATAGCATGCATTTTAAAAGTGAAAGGGAACAATCGAATGGGAAACATTACCTTCCTTGAAATGTGGCGAGGGGCATCAGTCCTGTGCTTTCTCATTTTCCCCTAAAAGGCAACACCTCTTTCACCTACCAGCAAATGAAACCGAATATCTAAAGAGCCATCAAAGGTATCAGGATTATTCAACGATTTAAGGTATATGAATTATTCAAGGTTTAAGTGAAAATCAAAGGTAGATGAATCACTGCAAGCGTATATGTATATATGATCTATTAGAAACTTCAGAACCGTTAGGGCTTTGAAGATTTCTGTATGACCAAAGATTTTGAACCGTCTAAGATGTCTGCATAAATAAATACTTTAGAAACATTACATTTGAGATTGAAGAACGCGACCCTTAATTCTTCATCCTTTCCTATTCCACGTATTATTCACATCCTCTCAATTTCCACATCCCCACCCTTCTTTGGGGTGTCCCAACTTCCCTTGTAACACAGTACCTGAGCGATCGGATAAAGTTGGAGCTGATGTGTGAGGAATGGAACCTGGTGGATCTCATGAAACGATAAGTTACAATGAGCAAAGAAACGACACAAAGAAGCGATGCAAAAGAAAAGCACTATGAAAGGAGCAGGCAAATTTTGGATTGATTTATTTTGTACCATTGAACGGCTGTTTGCAATGGATCCGCCCAATCAATTCAAGTTAATTCAAATAAGGTGATTCGCATGGTTGCAAAATGACTTGCTTATCCAGCTTTAGCTGCAGCTGGCGAAGCGAGGTTCATGCCAAGCAGCACAAAAAAATTATCCAGCCGTTCTTACATCTTGGCAAATAGATAAAGGAATAGTCAAGACGTACACAGCTGGAGTTGTGAAAACAATGAAAATAGAACAAAAAGTTGTATGAACCAGGACAAATAATTGACAAAATACTTATCAGATTGAGAAAATAAATGAAGAATATAAAAGATAATTAATGAATGCATAATGATAAAAATATGCTGATGCAATTATACAATTTTCTAGACTTTGTTCCTGCATACTAAGCTTGGTGTCGCTAGGTGGAGTGGTTTGTGATAAAAAGTGAACATCTGACAGAACATGTCTTACCGAACATAGCAGCTATGTGAAACCCTGGCCCAAAGCACGATATCACATAGAACGTACAGTATTATCATCCACTCACACAACTTATTCAGAGCGATGACGGCGAGACTATAATTAACAAAAATTGGCTCAAACCTGTCATAGCATCTTGATCAACTAGAAAGCAATTCGCGAATGAATGTTTCGTTCATAAAAACTTCAACATTGCAGAGAAAAGCGGAAGCATGACTTTCGCCACACGGAGGACCTCTTCGTCCGACAATCACCGGTGCACGAAACATGCGATAATGGTCAAGATAAAGTTGTGAAAAGACACACAGAGATGTGAAAGTGAACGATTTATAAAGACAACTGACTGCCCGTGTCGACCCATCATTAAAGATCATCCTGTAAGGGAAAAACGAAACATTTTTGTTGACATAGAAATGGGTCTTGCTTTCATAAAGAACAATGCAAATCTCCTGAACGAAAAGGTATGAAATAGCTGAAACAGCGATAAGGAATCATCCAGGTCATAATCTGACATATAAAGCTTTGGTGAGTATCAGGAGAGATCTTTAGCTTAATTAAAGAAATAATGTTGCAAGTATTCTGTGAAATTGAAAAATTCTTGTCACACCTTTCAGTCCCCTTGCACAAATTTAACGAAGGACAGCTTATGCGTCATAAATTTTAAGCAACCATCTCCCTTTCATACGAAATTCAAGTTTAGATTTCAAAGACACGAGCTCCGGGCTAATCATTTTAAATAGTCTAATTAGTCCTGGTGAGGAAGTACTTAGCTTTCAAATCAAATCTAGTTATTCAACGTTACTATCGCATTTTCTGAAGAAAATTTTATTAGCTCAAGTAGTATAACAGCCAGTTTCATTCAAACTTACTGAGGAGATCGATTTTCTTACCGACATACTATTTGCTATAGTTTTAAACAAACTTGAATAATAAGAACAGTAACCTCATACCTTATTTATACCGGAAACCTCTCCAAACATTAACATGAACTCAAAGGTAGAAGCTTACGAGAACTGAAGGTGGAAACGATTAAAACTCATGAGCAGACAGCCTTTGAGAGGAAGCCATGAGATATCAACACAAAGGGCTGGCGAGGAAAGCGGCAGAATTCATTGACATAACTGGCTTGCGTAAACAAGCCTAACTCAAAATAAACAAGCACGAGCGCAACATACAATGCTCCACTTCTGTTTGCGCTCTGTGCGTACTTACACGCCTGTCGCCTACAGGACCAGTAAACCTTTATAGAACTTTCTATAACGAATACTGATACATTACCTTTAAAGCTTTCTTAAAAGTCTGCCGTGCGAGTAAACACGGCTGCTACTGTCAATCTTTTCAAGCACGCAGAAGGACAGGTTTCAAATTCTTTAATCCGTCGATTCACATCGTCCTAAGGACTCGCTGTTCGTTCTTTTCCCGTTCAATCGTTATATGTGCTTTATGCTGAAAATCCTTTACGCAACACTAATTTAAATTAAAAGTATAACTGCTTCGCGTCGATGCAATGGGAAAACTATATTCCTATCGCCATTTGAGGGGTTACGTAGCGCTGTATGCTTGTTAGGATTGCCAAAAAATAGCATACAGGATTGGAAGGAGTACGTTTAACTTCAATCTCACAAAGTTTCATTTTCTTGTTCTAAACTCGTTAAGCTGTAAGCAGCATATGCATTTAGGTAAGATGATACTGTGTCCTTTTCCACCGCATATGGTGCTCATAAATAAAAATTTTTCCTTCATACTTCTTGCCTTTTTCCTAATCGATGGTAAAAAAGTTTTTACTACATTGGTATGACCATACTCTTTTCCTATCTTCTGGCAGCGGTATTAGGTTGTACTTACATTCAATGCGATAATACTTCGAAGCAGCCTATTCTTTCCTATTTTTGCGTTTAATTGCTACACTATTGAGTTATTTTCACAAACGAACAGAAACCACTTCGTCCTACAGAAGATCATTCTGTTTGATACTCATACATGTTTGAGGCATCAATACATAATAGCGAAGCAAGACTACGAAATTATACCTAGACAAGGATTGAAACGATTTGTGCAAATGATTGCCTGTTTACACTAATCATCCCCACCACCCATCACCTTCAAATGCTTGACAAGCCCGAGAGGGAAATGGAATCTCCAGATCCCAACAGGACAAGACTTTTTTAAAATAATAACCGATTCTGATTTTCAACTGTTTTTATGAAAAAATCCGCCCGAGAGTGAAAGGGTTACTGCAAAGTACACATAAAGGATTCCTTGTTTCGTGTCAGATAATACCAGTCATGAAAGCGTGACCATAGGCGCCCAAGTCAACGTTCATCATGCAGTGCTGTAGACTTATTGATCAAAAGGAGCACTACAATGATACATGGATAGACATGACATTTACTCATTCCTCTCATACAGTGTTGCTCTAGGATTGAACTCACAAAATCGCTACATATACAGCAAAGGTGAAAATCACTATTTCATACAGGACATTTGCGTCTTTTATGAAGGTCTAAAGGCGATAGGAAATTAACTCAAAGTCAAAAGACCTCATTCAAAGTTTTAATTTACTTGTCATTTGCCCTGGAAAGCACATTTCACATCTTCTTTTCGCCTCATTCTGTTCCAACAACGGCTATTCCAGGTCCGGAAGATCTGTAAAAAGATGATCACGTTTTCAGTAAGTACCTCCTAAATGGTTATAAAAAGAGATCTACACTATGAACATCGCAAAAAGCTTTATAAGCAAGAAAAAGAAAGATGCTTGAGTGGGTATGTTCTACAGTTATCAAAACACTCTACATTGACAAAAGCAAGGAAAAAATAGAAAAAGAATGCCTAGTGCATGAGAGCACTGTCAAACATAACATACAGTGGTACAAAACAAAAACTGAGAGACAGCATTTAGCCAAGAATTCTTTGGTTAATAAAGCATCTAAGGTAACTTCAAAAACTACAAATTCAGCTTAGAAATATTTCCAATTTTTGTAAAAAACAAAGGCAATGAGGTTTTGCAAAACGGTTCAAAGAAATCTATTAGCATCTTTGTAGTACTTGTGTGAAATGGGGGAAACTAAATTACACATTGGTTATTGAAAAGTCGTTAAATCTGTTGAATCATAAGAAAACATTTCAAAATCTTGCTTATTGGATATCGGAAGAGCTGAAAAGGCAAGTCTTGGGATTTGAATTTAGAGGATAAGAACTATAAGCGGGGCAAAGCCATCAGCAGTTCACTTTCAATTCTATATTATTCCAGACGATTCATGCATACTGCAGTCGGCCAGTAAATGAGGGGAGACCAAACAATGATGGAGAGATTTCAGAAGGAGGAAACAGCATTTGTTGGAATGCGGGGGGATGCGCTGGATGGGTCAAGACCGAGGACATTACTCTGAACTGACAAATCCATGTTCTGGGAAAAAGCTAGATGCCCAATAGTCTTGATTATTTGCTTCAGAAGCAAGCACTGCATTGCATACTCATTTTCGAGCGTAGCAGAAACCAGAGACAGGGCTCTGAGCTTTCCAAAAGCAAGTACAATCATTCAATAACCTTGCTGATATTAAAAGCTAAATCTTTATAGGGTGCAATGAACTCAGGCACATCTAAATGATGTTGGCTGTCAACTAGTTCATATGATCTGAATTGTAACAAAAAGAATTTGAATTCAAAGTGAACACGACAGTGAGTTTATCATAGAAGGTCCACTGAAATGAGGCAGGGTTAAGGCTTACCTTCGTCATCACTGTCTTCAGCGTCAGCATCGTCTTCATTGCTTGGGTCAAAGCCCTGCAAAAGATATCAAAATGAGCAGTGCTAGCAAGAAAATTTTGACAAACCATTGCTTCAATGACCTAAAAAGAAATTCCAAATTAGCAATATTTGCAAAAAAAGGTTTTCTCTTCTTTTCACCATCAATTCTATTGCCTGCCAGAGGGCCACTAAGCTATTTGGGTGTCTCTGATGAAATCAAAAGATAATGTGAACACAAATTTTCCTACACGATAACCAAGCAGCAAATTAATAATAATAGCAATAAAATAATAATTATCAAGATAATAATACTGTTATATTTAGGGTCCTGTCATGAAAGTATTACATATAAAAGGAAACATATATACATATAGTTTATTCAAGAGAAATGAAACACTTTCTTTAAAAAAGGAAGCAAAAACAATCATGGATTCAATTTGACTTGCACATCGTGACAATTCATTTAAAAAATTGCACAATGGAAGCCCAGCTAGTGGGATTTTTACAAAACTGGGAAGAAACCTTGAACTATACATTTATTCGACCATTCAATATTTTCACAGTAGGAATAACACATGTATCACAAACCACAGTACAACAGAGGACTAGTTGAGGTGTGTCATTTCTCATACAAATGGGTACATTCTTCAAGATTAGGTGATTCAGTTTGAGGTCAACTGTTCCCCCAGGACACAAGTAAAATCTTCTGCCTTCAGTAATATCACGGGCAAAGTGTTCAGATGACTTCAGTAATCATTCATAACCTTGGTAAATTTTCATACACTCAATGAGGTATCTGGTGTTTGCAAGAAGATATTTTACAGGCCCAAAAAGTTTACAGAAAATTAGACATGAATCTTTCCAAATAAAAATAGCTCATATTTCGTTTAAACTGTTCTGCACATTTTCCATATAAATAGCCTAACAAATTAGAAAAGGTGACAGCAAATTTTAAAGAGTAACAGAATGATGACCATTGAGTAATTCATTATGACTAGTGATGACTAAATGTGCAGATAAGACATGTCAAACTAATTTGTTTTCATAACTTATTACTAACACATAGATACACAATTGTTAAAGGAAAAGCTTGGTTGAATAATCGTATATAAGAATAAATATGTCAAATTGCTTAATCATTTGAGGACACAGTGAAGAAAAGTTATGATGCCAAAATAGCTTCCATATCTTTTGAAATAGGATTCCTTGACAAGAAAATAATTGACTTGATATACACAATGCCATAGAAAAGACGTTTTCTAAAATAACTCACTTGAGTGAGTGATGACTAAATGTGCAGATTCGACATGTCAAACTAATTTGTTTTCATAACTTATTACTGACACATAGATACACAATTGTAATAGGAAAAGCTTGGTTGCATAATCGTATATAAGAATAAATATGTTAAATTACTTAATCATTTGAGGACACAGTGAAGAAAAGTTATGATGCCAAAATAGCTTTCTTATCTTTTGAAATAGGATCCCTTGACAAGAAAATAATCAACTCGATATACACAATGCCATAGAAAAGACGTTTTCTAAAATAACTCACTTGAGTATTCATAGTTCCCATACTCTTCATCATCTAGAGTTTCAAAACACCAAGAAATGAAAATGAGCTTTTGAATCTACTGAAAGGGTTTCCATGGTCTAGAACAGGGGTGGGCAAACTACGGCCCACTGAGTGCCGCTTTGTGGCCGCCAAGAACTTGTACCAAGCAAAAACAACTCTCCCGTTATTCTCATTTTCTAATCGCTTGATGCCGTATAAACGCATTATAAACATGTAAAATGTTACCATACTAAGGATGGATTATGTTTTAAAATATTTAAGCATATTTTACATTGTTATTGCGTGACAATCTAATTTTGAAACAGCCTGGGCAACATACTGTGCAACCCTTTAAAATTTGTGACTGTCGCCATTGTGCTAAAAAGTTTGCCCACACCTGGTCTAGCAGCTTAAATCTGTAAACATAAATTGACTTAAATCTTTTTATAATTTGGTCTACTAAGACTATCCAGTTTGAAAGCAATGGTAGTATGGTGTAGTATGACTTCCAGTATGTGTTATGGATTCAGTTGGTGCAGTAGGTCTAGGAAGGGCATAGAACATTAATTTATTAGGATCCTCCCAACCTCTACTCCTCAGTGTAAGCACCTTCCTTACTCCTAATAAATCCATGACTTCACCAAACTAAGGATAGTAGAAATGAAGGTTCAATGGGTTTGTTGCCAAATTTTGTTTCAGCATTGTTGCTAGTACTCAGGTCCCAATGCTTTTTCACCTCTGCACATGTGTTTTTGGCATCAATCTGGTTTTTTTACAAAGCTACAAAAAATGATAAAAAATGAACAAAAAATTATACTAACATCTTCAAGATTTGGTTCATTCATGGCATCATCAACATCTGAATCATCTTCATCTTTCCATCTGCTAAAATCTACTTTTAAGTACGGAGGCTGAAATAAAAAGGCATTTGATAAAATCATCCCATTGAACGATGGTATAAAAAATAGAAAATAAACCCCCACCCTTGTCAAGCTTACTATGTTACTTGAAAACATGGACCACCAAAAATTTATAACCTCAGCTCCTTAAGACTACAGCGTTGGTGACTTTACTTGGGGGCTTATGGCTGAAGTTACCTTGATAAAATGCCAGTTTCCAAGCAAAATTTAACACATACCTTGTTCTTTTCTTTTAAAAGTCTTGGCCAGAAGCCAAAATCTTTCTTTTTGAGGTCGAAAAAATATTCCCTGCCACCTTTTCTCTGCTTTGATTCCTGCAAAATCAGGTGGTGAAATGGCATAAGCATTTTGCTCTACAAAAAGAAAACTACTTGGCCCACTTAGACCCATAAATGAGCTGTGTCATGGTTGCAGTAAAACAGGATAAAATTATATTGGTCTTGACAAGTCTTGCATGGAGAGCTGGACAATGGTGTAGGAAAGTTTGGCTGGTCAAGGCTCTGCTACAAATAATCTCAGATACAGCATGGGCTGTGTTGCATACTTGATTTCAAGTATAGCAGATACCAGAGACAGGGCTCTCAGCTTTTCTAGGGAAGTGGAATTCATGAGGTGGTTTCCCATTGCCTTCACCCCCAATGGCATTTTAAAAGTGACACACTGAGGAATCAAACAGAAAACTCATTTGTTGTTAGTCCGCATGCTTAACCACTACGCCACGGCACCACTCAGATACTGCATGGCCTTGTAAGTATACTGGAAGGGTACTTTTGACAATCAAGTTCACTGGCAAACAATTACAGCAAAGACATTGAAGAAACTGCAGGATCAGGATCATGGACTACCATCAACAATACATTGAAATAAGAAAAGGTGCAGATCTGACCACCTCCCTGGTTTGAATTGCCAACAATGTCGTCATCCATGCAAGGAGTGCATCAAACTGGCAGCCCATTATGTCCTTGCCTATGGCCTATCATAGACGCACCAAACTAGACAAACTATTTAGTGCTTATGCTTTTGATGAGAAATACAAAAACAAAAAAGGAAATCAACATGTTTTAACCAACCTCTGGAATTATGTCACTGAAAAACTCAAGATCAACTTGGTACTCTTTTTGTGCATGTCCACCTTTGCCACTAAAAACAACAGTTTAACATGTTTCCAATGAGCAGGCAGAATAAAAAATGGCACCTTAAATCATTTGCAAAAATACCAGTATCCAAAGCCTTCAATAACTATTCTTGGGATGTAACTGACACAATGATGTTCAAATGCAACTATCACACGCTGGACTAAACACAAAATCAATTTTTAAGCTTCAATCCAGTTTGAATAGATAGATAGATAGATAGATAGATAGATAAAATGATTGTTGTTCAACTCTTTATTGCCGCTGTAACATCTAAAATTAGCAATTCAACCCTTTCCCCATAGTCTCATCTAAATTTTGCGATCAGTTGAAATTGGAAAAGCTTTAATATGAGATGAAAATGAAATCTAATGCTTTTGTAAAAATGACAAATAATCTTTGTTAAAATTGGGACTATAAATGAATGATTGCTTGACAAACATTCTTCCTTCCAATGAAACGATTTCATTATGATGGGTACTTCTAAGTGCATCTTTGGAAGCACATAGAATGGTCTTATCAATTCTTGAACAGAGACATACAGAGAATGGAGCAATTTGTTTAACATCAAAGGACTTTGCTGTTTTAGCAGCGTGCAGTTTACCAAATTCAACCAGCTACATAACTTCATTTTCATTTGACTGTGTACTGCACAGTACATTCGATTCTGAGCACAGCAGAAGCCAAAGGCAGGATTCCAAGTCCTTTTAGGGAAGTGGAATTGTCATAACATAGATTCCTGTTAAACAGTTCTGATCATAAACTATAAAAATCCACAACCCTTGCATTCAGTTTCCACACTTAACCACTACACCATGGCATCACTCATATGGCTGCAGACAAAAAGATATTGAGGTATCTGAATACTTGTACCTGAAACTGAGTGTGGTATTATTTACAGTGATTTTCTCATCTTTGACATCTTCAAGTTGAACACTGACTAAGATCTTGTCGTTTCTTTGAGCCCAAAAAACTGGAGGATGCAAAGCCCTGAAAACACCAATTAAATAAATAAATAAATGAAAGAATAGAAGCATGGCATTGAAAGGAAGGAAACTGAGGACTTGAAGTTAGAAACTTTATAATCATATAGATGCAACCCAGGCATTGAAAACGTGTGCTGCAACGCATAAAAACGTCAGTGGCACACTTCTCAAGATGAAATTTTAAGAATTTACATTTTAGAATAGGTCTAAGATCTACCAAATATACCAGTGCAAAATATTGGCACAGCATTCCTGATGTCATCAAGTAATCTATTTTAGTTTTTATCCTTTGCTATAAGCTTAAACCCCATATATTCTCTATCAAAAACCAAATTTTAGTGTGTACAAGTACATTTGCAAATTTTAAAATAACTATTTGTGTTACGGCTATAAATGATAGGTAAACAGCACAGTGGGGGGCCGTAGTTGCTTGCATTTTTTTTGGATTTTGAAATGAAATGACTTGAATTTCAACTTGCATAAAATTTTATATGAGCTTATAACACGTTTACCCTCTTTAAGTTCATGACGTATTACAGGATAAGTTCCCACCATACTTCAAGGTTTGATTCTTTAAGCATAAATAATTGTGAGTAGCTTTCTCCACTTGCCACCAAAGATTAAATATGCATCAATTAGATTTTCGGTGGGTCTGCTCTCCCACAAGCACCATTATAACCACCAATAATATGGGCTGGCTGTAGCAAGTGGTTCTTGGTAGCAGCCTTTTATGTATCAGTTTAGGTCAATGGAGTCCAGCTTTAAGATTTATGTTCCTTAAAAAGCAATAACTTCGTTAGTTGACAAGGAATTTAGCATGCTTGAGATCTGTTTTCCAGGAAGTCCTTTGCAAAGTTGAATTACTAAACCAAACATAATAAATGTAAAAAAGAACTACAAATGACGTTGATTTTACTACAATCTTAAAGTTCCTATAGAAATTTTTAAGACAGGATTTTCTCTCCATCTTCGCACATTATCAAAGCTAGCTACATCTCGCAGACGAGGAGTGGAGCATTCCTGCTAGCTTCATGAAGTCCATTTACATGAGTTTAATTCAATGCTTTTCATTTTTGAGCCTTCAGATCATATCTTTATCAAATAAAGGCATTACATAGAGAGAAATGACATGACTTCTTATGGGTAAACCACTAAACTTGAACCCATATCTATGACAGCGGCCTATAATACTCTTGGACCTGGAGCAGAAGTTTCTAGCAAATTCCAAAGCACTAAATTGTCCATTTGCCAATCGACACAAATAGAGATCGCTGTTCCTGTCCATCATCAAGTTATGCTCAAGTCTCTCAAATGATAAGATGGGATTTGAATACTCACATCTTTATGTGGAAGTCGTTCTTTCCGAAAGCAAGAGTTGACTCTTTCCAGCTGGGAGGTTTTCACGGAGAGGCCTACCTCGTGTTCAGCAAAGAATACTGGCGCGAATCAGCCACTCTTCAAAGGTACTTTATGTAACACATTTGACTCCCCGCGGCTCCTCCGCAGGATAGATTTTCAAGAAACTATTTACCGTAGTGATGGTAACACGGTTTCTTTGCTGAAGATCCCCTTTCTGGGTGTCTTTATCTGACTATGCAGAAAATGCCAGAATAGCTCAGCGGCAAGACTATTACGTATTGATCCCATGACCAATGGTTCGAATCCAACCTCAGCTAAACTTACACTGGGAGTGAGGAGAGTAGCTAGTACTATGTAATTCTAGGGGTAGAAATCACAAGGTGTGATCACATTGAGAGGAAGGACCTGGACGCTGCTCGATAGGCAAAAAGCTTCTCAGTGTCCATTAGAAATGGTAAAAAGGTTCATTGTAAAAAGATAGGCACTTGATTGGAAGCTGCCTCATCCTAACTCACAATACCGTGACAATGCTAACTCATAAAAGCAGGGTGGTGGGCTCGAGACCTGCAAGGTTCGCAGCAAAATATCACGGACGCGGAAGATTACGGGTAGATTACGGTGCTTCATAGATAATTGATGAGCTCTGTTACCTGGGAGGTATGCTAGATTGTCGATAAATAACTGAAAGAGCAGTGAGAATCAAGATTGGGGAAGCATAGTAAAAGTGGAGGTCAATAGACAGTTTTCTTGTGAATCAAAGAACACTATTGACAGCTAGAATCAAAATATACCATCCTTGCATCCGTCCACTGTTATTGTAATGTTCAGAAATGTGGCAACTAAAAAATCAGTTGTAAAAGTTGCTGAGGAGCTGCAATTGCAGGATAGTAAGATGTTTGGCAGAAATAAGATTGGAGGAGATGGACAAATGAAGAGGTAGAACAGAGATGTGAGGTATAAATGTGAGGATGAAATTGAGAAGACAAAGTCTGAGATGGCATTGAAATCTACAGAGAAGAGAGTCATTTGCTACAAAGGGAAATGGAATTAGAAGTAAAGAGTAAGCGGAAGCCTGGGAGATCCAACTTCTACTATGCTCAAAGTGGTAGGCAATTCCTTCAGATTCGTAGCCCACTTTGAAAACAAGCACATACAAATGTAAGCCCAGATGACTCCTAAGGAAGCCAAGACAGAAATCTGATTTAATTTGATTTGTTGACATCCTAATGCACTCCAGAAAAACCAGAAGACTTCCTCTGCAAACTCTTGTCTCAAGATTCCATAGTCATGATATGTGGCATCCTCTTTTGCTTTTTAAATATATGCAAGAGTGCATTTCAATCCCATACCAATTTTTAAGTCATCCAAGTGGAACATAGCAAAATGGAGACTAGCCATCTATTTGCACCAACAAAATGTAAAAAAGGTAGGGTGATGGCAAGGACTTCCCTATAATTAAGCCTAACTGACTGTGATGTGAAGGATTCTCTTTAAAGCTAATTTTTAAATTTCAGCTCTCTGAGAAATAAACTAGAACTGAAAATGTTTGAGAACGGCAGTTAGCTCTACAATTAGCAATATATTTATTAACTACTTACCAGAAAAAAAGCACAAGGAAAAAATAATCAATAAAACTCTCCTCGCTCTTAGTATAAGTTAAAAGATTCAAATATGAAAAAGAACCAGCAAGTTTGCTCTTTAAACTCAGTTGCAGTGAAGAATGTAAGTTTCAAAATAGACTCGTTAAGCATAAAACCTATACTGACAAACCTAGGGATGCAAATCTGTGCTATAGATGACAAACAGAAAAACACTGTAGATATGCAGGTAACACGGTAAATAAAAAAACACACAAGAAAATGAAAAGTGGATGAAAAATTCATGAAATGATCATTTGCATCCAAAATTTGTTTGAAATCTAAAAATAAGTATCATCTTCTGGACTCGCCATCATTTCAGTCCATATTTTGACTTCAATTCACTTACATGAGCAATATACTTTGCTTGGGCATCTTCTTTGCTCATGCCTGCAAGCAGTAAGTTCAGTTAGTTTTCTGAATAAATTAGAAATACTAAATAGGATATAATGGGATAAAGCAACAATCCATGGAAGAATCTGTTATGTAACCTTGCAGTAAAAAACGTGAAAATGGTGAAGCATGTATATTAAAAGAATGACATCAAGTCACACCTTGCAAACAATGCCGTAAGCATAAAAATAGTAACCAATAGATATTGACATTTTTAGCACCTGACTAGCATAACTCAAATGACTTGTTTAGGCAAATATTGTGCAGGGGAATTGAGCAAATATGCAGAAGGAAGAAAGTACAAAGATTATCTCTTTAACATGACTGCCCTGCTGAGTTTTACAACAACTTGAATACTGATTAAGCAAAGTAATAGCTTCCTTGCTATTTAAGAACCATCAACATACCAGTTTTGCTGCTCCAGGCATCATGCTTGCTCTTTCCAGTAAAGTCTAGAAACCCTGGGCGCTCTGAAGAGACAAAGAAACAGGCAAATAGAGCAACATAAGGAAGCAAAGGTACTATAAAAGAGTCTCCACAGTGACAATAGCAACGATTCATCACTTATAATTTAGCCAGTTGCATTTTACATTACTACTATGCAGTCTTTGCAGTTTTCTGTTAACATCAACTTCCTATGCTCTCATGATTGCTTATCCTTCTAAGTCACCATTAGCATGTCAAATGTGACAACTGATTTCCTGTCACAATGTAATTGTTCCCTGAAAGCAAGTGGCTGTTGGAAAAAATTTCTTTTTGCTCTTGTAACTTTTAAGAGTGACGACGACTTTTTAAAGATGGCTCTAAGGGTAACAAAATTGAGTTATCTACTTTTCAAAAGTATGGCAAGTTGGAGATAACTGGTTACAAGACAGTAGACGAAAATGGCAAAATGTTTGTTAATTTTATTTGGTATAAGCTATGTGCTAAGCATAAGAGAATCCTTGCTATCCTTGCCGACCCAACATTGATTGAATGGGGTTTTGTACTTGCACAAATTCAAGTGGCTTTATCTTTCTTGCTCCTTTTACCAATTTTATCTGGTTCGCACTTCAAACTTTCTTACAAGTGCGATTGCACGCACAAATTTATTTCCGTGTGCAATTTGCTGCACACGCGTAATTAACTCACGAAAAGGACTAAAACTAATGAATAAGAGCATAACAGGAAGACTACCTCCAATTACTGGATGTTGATTAAACTCAATGAATATGTGAATATCTGAGGGGTATGATTTGCTATCAGCTGCAATAAGTTTCAAAATGAGGTAGGTGTTACTATCATACACATTAAAATGCCAAAACAAACAGCATATGTGAGTATATATTCACCGGTGTTGCAATCCCCAAAGTTCACTTGCTTGTACAGACCATACGTTTCCAGCATTTCTGCATCAGTTGGTTTGGCAGCAAGGTTCTTTACCTCCTCCGCAGCTTTTAAAAATTCCTTGAAAATGCATTTGTATATACACTGATAAACTACTTCTACTGGCTTCTCCCAACAAGGGGGGGGGTTATTGCTGGGGACTCTCAATTATCAAGTGCAAATCATGTGATGACTACTCCATTTTCTTGAAGAACTTAGGCTCATTTGGGAAATCAAGGAGTATTTGCAAAGGAATAGTTTATAATTAATTGTTCAAAATGAGGTATATGCCATGATTTTGTGGAGAATTCGTTTGTCAAGACATTCTGGATAAAAAATCGATTGTACTTTGATACACTAATGAGTATCTGCTACTCGCCAGTGGCTTTCCATTTTGGAACTTGCTCGAAACTAGAGAAGTCCTTACTTTCCTCTCTATTTTAGGATCAAAGTCATCACACATTTTGGTTTGCTACCCTCTTCTCTCCGTCTCTAATTGAAACCATTGGAAAGCCACCACCATTGTAACTGCCCAAAATGAGGAGACTGGCCTAGGCTTTGCAGCTCATACTTCTCACATTTACTAAAGATAACGTCTTCAATATGCAATGATATCTGCTTGGAAGAGTTAACAAGAAAGACAAAGAGATAATTTAAAGTCGACATCAGTGTGATTATACCTCAGACATTTTGATAGTAACTAGAGAGAGAGAGCTGCCGGAGTCAGTGCAAGTGCAACGCCTCTTGTTCGCATTCAAAGTACCGGTGAGAGGGGCCATCTATAAAACATGGAATGGCGAAATTAGAGTCAAAACGGCGGAATGGAATATAGATGAGAGTGGCATCATGGGTAGACCAATTTGAAAAACTGATTAAATTCCCTGATTCAAGCCAACTCGTTCACATTTATGGATACTCTCTGTATTTCTGCCTTTTGGTAAACCAGTCCTAAGCATAAAGCTGGCGGTGAAATGCAGCTAGAGAAAGAACTGGCCGCCCTAACTCACAAAGCAGTGGCTCCATATTGTACCGTATGTTGTGGCTTCACGTTTTCTATTGCAATTGTTCTCAATCTCCCAATTCACTCTCCTGCTTTCTCACAATAGATTCCTCCTCTTCAACATTTCTAGGTGCTATTCTTTTATTTCCCAAGCTGACAAACAAGCTGCTCTTTTCACCTGTTTTCACTCTTTTCGATTTAGACTTTCTCTCAAAGATGTTCTCGATTTCTATGGCTTACGTTGCGTTCTTTTTGTATGAAATTTTGTTGACTTGACTACCACATCTGCAAATACAATACCTACCAACTCTTGTATAGAATGTGTGGGAATCAGTTCTATTAATAACTGAGCAAATTCTGCCAACGTTGAATTGGGTGGCAGAATATGGTCCACACTGATTACGTTCAACTGTTATAGATTTGAGATTCAGTTGCTTCACTGTCCGATCAACGAGAGTAGTATTGATTCAAATTAGTCTTCCACAATACAGCGCAACTCATTGTCTTTCTGGCTCCGTGTTCTCTGCATGTTGAATAAGATCAGAAGGAAGACACTGTCCTTGAAGCTTAAAACAAGCCACCGTAATTTAGGCCCAGTTAGTTAAATTCCAAACTGGTGATACCTAAAGATTTCTTAGACTTTCAAATATCTTTAGACTCTTTTAAGTGTAAACTGAAGACCTATATGTTTCAAGAATATTTTAAATGGCTTTTATTATACTTCCAAGCGCTCACTTATTTTTACCATTGTATTGTATGTTTTATGTAACATCATCCTGCTATGTAATGCACTGTTGTGCTATGTGGATAAACGGCACGATATAAACCCCTTTAATTACCATTATTATTACCATTATCCTTTCTCCGATTTTTTTTGTCTATTTTCATTATTTACTTACTCCTTCATTTTTTTCACTAGAAATATCTGTGACGAGGCTAGCCGAATACAAATTACCTATTATTAGAGAGATTTGTATTTGCGTGTTTAATTTGTATATCAAAATGAAGTTTTAAAGAAAAATCATGTAAGTCTTAACTTTTCGCATTTGGGTTGTTGATGAGAGTTGGATCTTATTGTTCGCTATTTCAATGACTGCTGCGTTCTTCCCTCCAGCGATCCATGGATTCTCTTGGATCCTTTTCAAGAACTAAAGTTCCCTCATCTGCTACATGTCCAATTAAGAGATTAATGAACAAAAGCTCCAGATTCCTTGACAAAATTATTTGTGTTCAGCTATTTAACTTAACTTTGAAAAATTTAACCCCTATGTCATTAGAGACTTGTTGATTATGTTGGCCTGTTACTACAGTCCACTTAAAAAATTGAACTGATGGCAAAGATTGGTTTATCGTAAAGTTGATACGTTCAATTTTCCTCATTTCACGTCTACCTAGCCAACAAGACTTATAAATTATAGTAAAATATGCATATGTTTTCAACATCCAGATCACTTCAATTAAGTTCAATGTACAGTATGTCAAGGCCACACACATTTATTCTAGCAATGCATAGCACACAAAATGCTGAGTTTAGGAAAAAACCACAATCCAACCCGCAATTTTTGCATTAGAAAATCGTACTCTTAACCGCTATACCACGAGACGATTTACTTCCACGCTTCAATGTACAGTAAAAGTCCTATCAGTAGTGTCAGAGGGATGGTGTCGAAATAGTTTATTTTGACTGGGACTTATGTAACATTATCTTATCAATATTAAATATAATTGTGCATTGTACCTAGAGTTACTTTCTCAAACAACAGGCTATAAATACCCTGTCTAGGTTTTCGTGAGCAGTATCTGGGAAGTAGGGACAAAGACATCTTGAAGTAATTGTCTGCTGAAGACTATGAGCCTACTCTCGTAATCAACTGTTTGTGCTAGCACAGAACAATACAAAGCACTGTCCGGCATTAACTAGCATATCCACCATACTACCTTGTGAGTCCTTCGCAAGGCCATAGCTTTTCACTTGAAGCAGGAAAGAAGGCAAGGCAGGAATCTGCCACAAGTTGTGGAGTTGCCAAAAAGAGAAACCTAGCATGCACACTGTTGCTGTGTTGGAACTGGTGGTGGGGATTTTGGTAAGATAAGCTACTCAACTCATTTGCTTAGCGGAATCGTATTTAATTGAATATATGTGACAAAGCTGTTTGCTTTTCGTATAGCTTGGTTAGTTGCAACTTAAATATATGCAATCAAACGAAGACAGGTATAATGAAAGACATACAGAAATTAATTCCTAATAGAACTCATGTGGTAGAACTGCACAAGTCGAATTTTGTTGGTACTATTGATGAGATTTCGCTTGAATATGCCCACAAAACTTTAAGGCTGCACTGATTCGCACTCAATCTTCTGCAAGTACGATCTAATTCATTTGAAATTCTTGGAGAAAGGACTTTACTGCTTGTCTTTGCTTGCTTTTGCATGCTGATTGAGGTAGGGTGAGAGTGCATTTTCAGCTTAAAAACGAGCTGTGCTGGATTTCAATTTACAATTATTTCCAAACTCAAGAATGAATTGACTAGATTGATGTGCAAGAACTAGTACAAACGAAATGCGAGCTTTGCAAGTTTCAACTGATTACACACCAAAGTAGAGGAAAAGCTTAGAAACTGCATTGCAAAAAGGAATATGGAACAATTCAGCAAGCAGCGGGTTTTAGGCAGTGTGTACTGAAATGTTTCACAGTGCGTTTGGGTAAATGCCTTCACGCAGTACTCCATCCATTACGCATGTACACTAAGATGACTTTGCGAAATTTGCATCACCTGGGGAACAGCAAATATAGGAAGGGCTGCAGCCCTCCCCCCACAACTAGACTAGACAACTAGCATTTATGATGGTTGCAAGCGAAATTCATGCATAGGACTTCAGTATCAAGATACTAATAAACTACGTTTAAGTTATGCCCTTGTGATACTTTTTCATTTTCACTTAAAACGACTTTCTTTTACAAGACAAACATTGACAGCTACATTTTGCATTATTGTTGAGGATTGCATCCAATCAAAGCAATCAATATTGTTACTGTGTTATACTATTTTGCTGAAGTGCTTTGTGTTTCCATTGCTGACCGGATCACTCCAGTGACCTAAGGTGAGCAAAGGTCTGAGAAACCAAAACATCACTCACTAGCACTTAGATGGGCAGTGTCTTGCGTCGAATATGAGCCATACTTGCTAGTACACATTTTTGGATTTGCTGTAGCTGTGATTGTCCTGGGATCTTGCAAAAATGATCTTGACAGCCTTTTTTCATCATACCCAGGGCTTATCATTATTGTTATTACTTTCATTTTTATTATTTTCATTCGTTCATTCAGATGTGTAGCGATCTAACCATTGACAAGGCACACACTAACTACATCATTACTGAATTATCAACTATAATCATTCGTACAACTTACTACATATTCTGTATGCGTAATAAACCCTGGACTAACCCGGACCTTCTTTCCTACTAACAGTCTCCTTGCAACCTTTAATTCTTCTCTTTAAATTTTTTTTTTTTTCAATTTTTTTTTTCTTTTTTTTTTCTATTCGTCATCTTATTGTTTTATTTATTCATTCATTTTTTTTATACTAGAAATACCTGTAATTAGGTCAGCCGAATACAAATTACCTATTACTAGAGAGATTTGTATTTGTATGTTTAGCTTATATATCAAAATGAAGTTTAAAAAAAAAAAAAAAAGATAATATCATCACGATCATAATCATTGTTGTAGCCATAATTCATTGGAAACTTAAAAGACCTGTAAGTATAACAGTGGCTATCTTTTATGCCGCAAAGCAGAGTGCTTGTATTTTGGTTTTGGAGCAAGAATGCCTGATTCATTTGGAGAGAAAAAAGTTGATTAAAGCTATCGGAGCATGAATTCTAGCGGGGACTCACGTCAAGAATAACTTTGAACAACAATTGTCCTTGATATTGTTTACATAATCCAGTAACATCCTTCGGAAAACCGGACAAAGCATTTAGATTCCAGTTTAATACATTTTTTAGACTTTTCTTTACAAGCGAACCGACATCGGCTTTTAATAATCAGTTTTATTCTTTGCAAACCGATTCCCCATGAAATTTGCTATGAACGGATATTCTGATCGGATTTTCTGATACCATTGATACTAATCGATTGCTTATCTAGCTTTATTGACTTAGATAGTTATAATGTTTTTCAGCCACCCATCAAAACGGCTAAGGTAGTCATTTTCTGCTATCTAGCATTAAAAGAAGCAATTCCAAGCACATCCTTAGTCTTGATGTATTTCCATTGCTGCATTATCTTTACTTGTGTTTTCAACTCATGCCCCAGTCCATTCGTTAACATACCTCTCTTCAAAAATCAATATCTTCTTATTACAATCGCCGTACAAGATATTCGTGGACTCCTTCGCATCTACGGGGACCAGTACCGGTTGGGAGCAACGTTTTCGTCGAGAGCCCGTGTGAGGAGGATGGGTTTTCCAGCTATCTATGGCCCAGTCGTAGCTGCGCCTGGAGCCCAGCATTTCCTTTGCATGGCCTGTTACAAATGTCCTAAAAATGTGTGGCATCTACGTATGGACTCTGCATAATAATTTTTGTACTTGAAGTGATGCGTAGCAAAAATGTGCGCTTAAAAAGTCCCACATTAATTCGAACGTTTCAAGTTTCAAAGCAGCGCTTACCTTCAAAACTTTATTCTGAAATACCAGGAGCCCTCATAATTTCACATGACGCGAAGTGACCGCAAGGAGCTTCTTCTCTAGGGAGCATCTTTTCATCTCTTTTGCGTAGATAAAGTGGCAGCTTAAAAAGTTGCCTCGCATGCATTCTCCATTTTGAGCTTATCCGAAACCAGAAACAGTGACATGAGATCTTTTCTTGGCAGTTTGCCTGTGGAAAAACTAAGTTCTGCTTGCTGTCCTCGTGTCTCCCGCTCGCGCACTGAGTCAAACGTTGCATCATGATCATATGTGAGAGTTCACAATTAGATTTTCTAAACTTGAAGAAGATGAAGTTGAAGAGAAGAAACGACTTTGGCCTACAGACCCTCCATTGTTAGCAAATTTTCAAGACATTTTCATTTTGCATTCGTTCTCTAGAATCACGTTTCGATTCTGTGATAACAGTAGCTTAAGGATACGGAGTGAATAGGACTAGAAAGTTGATACGGAAATATTGTTGGAGTAAGAGAAGGTCGTGATGGATTGCAAGCTAATGCCATAGTTTTGCAACTTCAGCGCATGAACTCACAAAGCAAGAGTTGGGGGATTGAATCATGGACAATTCACACCGGAAATACTGCCAGCCAATGTAGTATGAAAACGGGAGCACTCTGAAAATCCATCTCTCTGGCGAAATCTTGAAGCCTTTTTCTGGCTACTGATGTACTCAAAATCGAGTCTTCCAATTTCATAATTCTAATGCACGAAACGTCAAAGTTTGCGTTCTCTCCATGCTACTGCTCCCCCAATTTTTGTGTACTGCCCTTATAAACTGGCAATAAATGATATTTTGTTGTTGCTAGAAGTACCATGCTCTATCTACTATACGCACTATTTGATAAACACTCTAGAAATACATCGATATGGTGGTGTGGCCGAGTGGTTAAGGCGCAGTGCTTTGAATCATGCGATGTCTACTCGCGTTGGTTCGAATCCCCGTCGTCGGAACCACTAACGACGTTGGTTCGAATCCCCGTCGTCGGAACCACTAACGACAAGCCAACAGCCAACTCAGCTGTCCACCCTTCCGAGGTCGGTGAATGAGTATTCAGAAGCAATTCTGAGGGCATAAGCAGCAAAATGCCGCAGGTCCACATCAGCTGTATAGCTGCCACATACCCAGCCCGCGTCAACAAATGAAGGTTGCTTTGCCTTGCTTTGATACACTAGAGATCAAGCAGGGCTCCTAGTTTTATTGATATCGACCGATGACAGCGACTGTAGGCCAGTCAAGAACAAATGAATTATTAGTGAAATTTCTAGTTCAGGTATCGGGGTAGCTCTATGGTAAGATTCTTGCCCATCGATCATATGGTCAATGGTTGAAATCTATCCTTGAATAAACTGCCACTTAGAGTGAGGAGAGTCACGCTAGCTCTCTGTAAATTTAGGCATGGGACTCACAAGGTGCGGTCGCATCGAGAGCTAAGACCTTGAAGTGTCTCTCAAATTTCAAAAATCTACCATTGGTTGCTGGGCAGAAATCCTGCAGGATTAGCACTTAAAAATGAACTTTGAAGAAGTGCATGCTTGGACGCTAATTTATCCAACAATTCTTTGAAGATCCGTTCTCTAGTGAATATGCCTAAGATAGTTAAAAGTATCTTTTGATGGATTTCATGACATTTTTTGTGGATTTTTTCTACCAGATTGCCTTGAAAGCATCGTGTGTGCAATCAAATGACACCGGTAAGAAATGCTTTCATAAATCACCATTTCATCTCAATGGCTACCGTTTCATGTAGACATCATTTTTTTAGATTTCTTCTGCAGATATTTCCAATGCAGTGCATTTTAAATCCAGTTCTACACTGATTACCGAGAGTTTTTCACGTTCGAAAGTTTATTACCCATAATAAGAGAAGTCTACCAACAATCGACTAAAGCAAGATACCAATTCAAGCGCTCGAATGTGCCACAACGGAGAGGAATAGGGAAAGCGCTTCTTCCCCAACCCCTCTAACGTCTATCCCCTAATTGCCATTTATGAATCCAATTGGAAACTTGCAGGTAAGTAAGGAGATGTATGATCACTAAACTTTCTCCCTTGCAAGCGGAGATTTTTGTTTCGTTACAGAGGTACTTTCTGGGAATTAGAAAGAATGGAACACCTTGTACAGGTTCGCAGCGAGCAAGTTTTGCTGACAAAATAAACTTCAAGAATAAGTGGGACTCTTCAAACTTGCCAACAATAGCAAATTTCCGTTTTAGATTAATGCAATAATCAAAATCTCTCAATTGTCTTTGATACAAAGTACTGTGGCGTTGCAAGTCTTTGCATCAAAGTAAAAGACATAGTTTTATCTTTAACAAGGTGTTATCATGAAATACCTTTTTCTATATTCTGGCGTCAAGTTTTTCTCACTTTGCAGTGCCTGACGCCACTCTTGGATATGCTAAAGAATTCCACAATCCTAACTTTAAGAAAGATGAACAGGATCGTCAATCGAGGCTTACCATTAGTTAGAAGATCAGAGCTATTTGCAGATGTTCGTCGGCTTGAATCTCTTACTGAGTCGAAAGATGATTCTCACCTTTTAATCAAGTTTATTCGGAAATGCACATACCTTAAAATGGTATGCTATTAGTAGGTCAGCCATACTTATGAATACGATGTGACTTTTGGTTAGTATTTCATAAAAGTTCGACGAGGTCATACGTGGAGTTTACCATGTGGTATTAATTTTTCAGAATGCTCTGAGCTGCAGTGTACTGAATCGTGCCCCCAAGGTTACTTATACGGCAAAGATGGATGCAAAATGTGCAAATGCGCAAAGGAAAAGTCATGTCCACCCACTCAGTGCCCAGTGCAGTGTGAAAGGGGCTTTGAGCACACTGTTGATCAACGGGGATGCCGGCAATGCAAGTGCAAGTGCGCAAAATTGAAATGCCTGCAGAAATGCTCAGCAGGATTTCAGCACGACACTGAAGGGTGCAGGATGTGTTATTGCAAATCAACAAAATGTGCAAGTGTCGAGTGCTCAAAATCCTGCCGACACGGGTATAGATTAGGGCCTAATGGATGTCCTGCGTGCGTTTGCGAATGCCCGAAGAACGACTGCAGATTGAGATGCCAACATGGATATGAAATTGATGCCGAAAACTGCCCGATTTGCAAATGCAGAGACAAGGCATGCCATCGAACTGTCTGTCCAAGGCAGTGTGAAAATGGATACCATTACTACATCGATAGGTATTGGTGCATTAAGTGCAAATGTCGGTGTTGGTCAGTGGCATGCAGCATACCATGCAAATTTGGGTACCAAGTTGATGTTGATGGATGCCGCACGTGCAGTTGCAAGAAGCATTCTCAAAATCTGGGTAACTTAACATGAGCTTGAGCCGATCCCAGCAAACAGTGTGTTGTTTCCTGACAAACTCAATACCCAGCTAAATAAGATGATATCAGATCAGGGACGACGACAAAAACCCACCAAATAGTTTTATAACAAGCAGTGCCATATTTTCCTAAGCATGTTTGCATTTGATGAATTGTTGCAACTGCCGCTTAGTTATGATTGTGCTTAGATAACTCAGTGATACGGTTAATGCGCCTTGATCCTATGATCAGCGGTTCGAATCCACTTTAAGCTAAGCTTTCACTCAGAGTGAGGAGATACCCGGCCTCTCTGAAATTCAAGGAGTGGGAATCACGAGGTGTGGTCATATCGATACGAAGGACCTAGACATTGCTCGACGAGCAAAAACCTTCTCTGTGTCCAAAGCTACCTTTGATATCTTGGTAGAATCATACATATAAAATGTAGCAATGACACGATGGAAGGGTTTCAAACATTAAAGCAAGAGGAAAAGCCAGTATACCTAGCCATTACACGTATCATTAATTGGGTGAAAGGACCGAAACTCACCTGGTCCCGCCATCAAGGGAACTTACATTTCTAGATAAGAAATGACGTTTTTCCATTAAATAAATGATGCAATTTACTGCATAGATTATAAAAAAAACTGCATCTCATACTCGTATTCCTAGCGTAGCAGAAACCAGAGAGACAGAGCTATGGGCTCTGAGTTTTATTAGGGCAGTAGATTTTATGAGGCTGCTTCCCGCTGCCTTTCTTGTCAATGTTTCTTGTTGTTGTGACAAATGCAGGATTCTAACGCACAACCCCTGCGTTGTGGGTCCGCACGCTTAACCACTACACCACGGCACTACTAGCACGGATTATAGGATGGAGAGATAAAAAACACGAAAGAGAGCTACCCAAGAGTCATTAAATAGTGAAATTCTGAATTCCAGATAAAGTTGAATAAAAAGCTTACTAATTTACAAAAATATCAACACATCTAGCCATACTACACATCTAGCTATACAAGAGAGATTTTAGGTATCATTTAAAGGCATTTATGGACCAGGAAAGTGATCTTTAATGCTGGGCTTGATCTCGAAAAGCTAAGAAAATAGGTTATAAATTTAGTATGTTGGTTATCAATGTGTAAGTTTCAACTTTGCCTTAAGGACAGTAACCATCTTTCAGTGTCATTTGACTTGTACCCTTAAGTAACAAAATATAACACTAAATTAATTTCAACTTTTTACTAAAAAGCGCTTTGTAAAATTCTCAAGGCATGGGAATACATCACATGCCAAGAAGCGAGAATCGCCTATTGCACGATTGTTTGTGTAAACAAAAATGATTGTTTACGAAAAGTCAAAAACCGTTGAAAAACAATATGTACGGTAAGCTTGCTGGTTTACTCTTTGCTTCATTGTTGTGCCTGCCCGGGTCAGTCTGCGGCAAAAATCTGTTATGAAAACATCTATTCGTGAACGCTTATGATTTTCAAGAACTCGAAAGCTAAGCCTCAAAGCAGCGGAAAATGGCAAGTTTCTATCACGGCATTCGATAGCTATTCGGTTTCTCAACGTTGATGATCTACAATCTACAGTTTCAATCACCAAAAAAGGCTTAGCCATGACGGAAATATACGATACTCGCACTACAACACACCTACTTTCCTAACTACATATAACTACACTTTAACTACACTTTGTATTGGTCAATGGATTAGCAGTTTTGGCACAAGGGCACTTGGTCAATATATTTTGCTTTGGCTGCATGGCAATGCATACTACAAGTGATAAGACAGGTATGTCGCACTAATGTTAACAGTGGTGTTAAGTAGTATGCAATTTCATATGTCAAGAAGAGACATCTGAATCTAAGCTTTATATCAACCAAGTGACCATAGACCAAAGGAATGAATGCAAATGCTTTGACTTCCAATTTGCCAGAAGAGCCTAAATACTTGAATTTCATTTTTTGCTGCCTTTCCTGTTCCAATAACATTAGAAGTTTTGATCAGTATTAAGGCACTCGGTTCATAGTGTCTTCATCAGCTATTATTCTTAGCTCCTTGCCATTTATCAAGGTCGAACGTAGAGTTTTCTAAACTAATGCCGATATGCTTTCACAGTTCTGTGCAGTATCAAAGATATTTTTAACCAATCGTCGATTAAACAGAATAAAAGTACTTAAATTTAATAGAATTCACCAAAAATTGCAAAGAAAGATAGCAATGATAACTGAGGAAACGTAGGAACCTTACTTCAATGAATCTGCGGGTTTCAGGACAAGAAATCAGAAAATGCTTAGATAGTTTTTCGAGATGCTCTTGGAATGGGTGAAATAATCAATGTTCAAGCCGAGGTTTATTCAATATGGTATATCTAATTAAAGTTTATCGGTGTTTTTGAGCAGTGTTGAGTGAAGGATACATTGAAATATAAAGTTATGTTACTCTTCACAGAAAAGATACTTTGAAATGTATCTCTTGGAGCTTTGATAATACAGTTTTCCAGTTTTTGAGAAATTCCAGAAAATCAAAGAACTTTGCATAGCATTTGATCCATGAAATGGTTATAGCCAGTTCTTTATATTTTTTCATTTTTATGGAAAAGCAACATCTCATGGTGAAAATTTCTAATTGATAAGATAACGAACTATCTGAAATTATGAGAATGAAAGATATACTAAAGAAGTTCAAACAATGAGAATCAACTGCTATTCTTGACTAGCGATAGAATTTGTTATTGTGAAAGATACCCTAATGTCAAAAGGCAAATGGCAGATCTACTGGCGTGGTTACTGGAATAGTTTCAGAGAATCAGTCATGAGCAACTGAAAACGTTGTGGCAAAGAAGTATACTTCTTTGCAATCGCTAAATCAAAGCAGGGTCGCTCGAAAGTTGCTTATGTAAATTTTAACATAGTTGTGAAATACATGTAAAATTTTTCAACGTTAGGCTAGTTTCTATATGAATGACATTTTTTTGTAGCACAAGGCTAGTGTGGGGCTCAAGTAAGCATTCTAGTAATGCAAGAATTGTAGGCCCAAATCCTGAAAAGTTTGCAGCAAAAGCAGGATCTGATAAAAGCAATGAGAAATCTCCCCTTGAATATTCACATTTAAGAAATTTTATGGTTACAGCGGCTTTCAAAATCAGGTTTGCAAATGCAGGATGCACGAAAAAATCCGCTCTTCATAGAGAAAACTCCGAGCCTTCTCTGGTTCTTACTGCGCGTAATAATCGAGTAAGCGGTGCAATATTACACAAAATTAGGCATTTCAAGGAGCCGGTATTGTAGTGAAACACATTTTGCATCGAATGGGAATTTCAATCATTCTTCCAAGCCTAGCTGCAATGAAACTGACAAAAGTACAGGGTCTTTTGATATCTGAGCTTTCTCAAGCCTGCACTCACTTGATTTCAACATTTACAAGAATTTAATCTGTCCTTTACGAATGCGGAGCTTCAACAGGAGTTGTAGCGAGCCTTCATAGCGCAGCCTGCCTAGAAATGGATAAATCTTGGCCCAGTTTAAAAAGACAAACAACAGCGAGCTAATAAATTGATCAATTAGGACTATATTTTACCTGCTTTTCTGCCTACACGAAGCTCGATTCTTATGACCTTCGGAAGCTGTGCTTATTGAGTTGTGTCCTGGTCGTTCCTCTCGAAATGACACCACATCTTGATTCCTATTCTAAAGAGAACTTGTCAACTTTATCCATCTAAGTGAAGATTTCCTTTGAGGAATGGGCTCCAGCCACTGCGCATAGGACTGTGATCACGTGCATTTTCACTTTCCTATTCTTACGCATGATACTACGTCAAATGAACTTTAAGTGATAACAGCTTTTATGCAAACTGACTAAGTTTACTTTAGTTTATCTTGTATGCAGCAAAAAACTGTCATTATCATTGCTATCATTATTAATATTTTCATTTTTACTATCATTGTGACCTTGCAATTAACCAAATGCACATTAACTATATAACTACAGAATTAACAAATTCAATCATCCCCAACATCTAAAACGTATTCCACGTGTGAAGAAAAACATTTGCTAGCCTGGACCTTCTACCGTACGAACAGCTTTCTTCCATTCTGTAGCTCTTTCTATTGAAATCATTTACCTTTCCCTGCAATCTTTGTTTATTCATTTTTAGAAGCATCTGTAATTAGGCAAATCAGATAAAATTACCTAAATTTATTTGGGAGGTAACGTTACGGAGCTTTGTATCTGCATGTTTAGTCTATATATATAAAATTATGCTTGAAAGATTTTTTACCAACCTGCACGGTAAAGCATTCGTGAATTATTGGTGAATTTGGCTTTACACAGTCTAGTGTACCTCATTGTTCCATTACTGGTGCAAGGCCCATCAAAATAATGTTGAATATATTACACTTATTTTAGTTTTCCGAAAGAATTTTGCTATGTTTAATAGAATGCTATAGCTGGGAGTGCCGTGATAAGATCATTATTGATTTTGAATAGCAATGAATTGACAAATCCCATGAAAGACTGAAGCCCGTGACATATGGAGCCAGTTCCAAGCATGAGTAGACTGGAAGAATTAACAACAGGAATGGTGTCCTGTTGTAAAAACCATAGAAATAAGCTTTTTAGAGCTGATTGGAGAAACAACAGCAAACCGCTATTGCAAAAAGATGAAAAGACAAGAAGAAAAGCAACGCTTGTTTGATTGAGAAAGGTGAATGAGGCGTTAACCAAACGCATAAAGACAACACATCTTTTTATGTGTTATCTAAATATTTAACTTCATCATGATCAAGTATGTTGCATCTCGAATATTAGGAATAACTTATTCTAGGTAGAAATCGTAGGTGGCAGCAATCTTCTGCATTTTACAATCCAAACGTCTTCTGAAAGAACTCGTACGTGGCCAGAGCAGTAGGCAATCAGATGGAACTTTTTGTGGAATCCATTGTCAAGTATACCTCAGTTAACCTAAACTGAGTGTCAGTCAATCAATAGTGTGCTAATTTACAGAGAAAAGATTCACCAGATTTAACGCAGCTGAAGGTTTTTTGCTGAGTTGCACAGTTCTATTGTCTGATTAAACAGCGAAATCGGCTTATAGTCCATTGTAACCTATCATTTCCATTGAATGCAAGCTTTGAATTAGATTGGAAAAACAGCAATAGACATACTGTGATTCCTAGTACTTGTGAGGTTACGCTGAACTTCTAGAAGCAAACAGCATTTGGATAACAGCGCATTGTACGTAAAATATGTCAGGTAAACATAAGGCATTATGCTGGTTTTGCTCTTACCTTTTAAACAGAATGCAATGCTGAGTAGTGAATTAGCAGCTCTCTGAACTTGAAAACATCAATTTTGGTGTACCGCAAGGCTCATGCCTACTGCCTCTCCTCCTTTTGCTCTACATCAGCGACCTATACCCATCATCAAACTAATCTAAGGTGAACATTTATGTAGATGATACCGTCACCTCATTTTTCTCAGACCCTAACCCTGAAATGAACAAATATGCAAACTTTGACTTTCTCTGTTTCAAGACCTGGGAAGGATCAAATAGTGAGCTGTCCTTCAACGTCACCAGGACACAAACTATTCGTATAGAGGATTAAAAAAGTTGAAGGACATTGAAAAGTCTCAAAACATAAACAATTGCAAATAGTGATTGGTGAAGAACCAGTTTCGGTGATATAACGAACAAAACACTTGGGAATGGAAGACGACCAATTTTTAAATTGGGACGATCATATTTCTGAAATGACTAAAAAGATGTCAAAAGGAATCGGAATGCCACACTTTATGAAAACATATCTTTCCCTAACTACGGTTTAGTCCGTATACAGAAGCCTTATTGAACCGCAGTGCAGATCCTGCTTTTCGGTTTGGGGAGTCTGTAGTAGCGCCTCATTAGATAAACTACACACGCTGGAAAACTGTGCTATTAGGATAACTATCAACAGCTCTTACGATGGGTCATCCCAACCATTTTTGAAAAAATCTAGGATGGTAATGAGACAGGCAATAATTGACAAGGCAGCTGTCAGGGTAGTGCATTGGTTAGCTAGTAATGAAGCTCCCAATGATCTTAAAAGTCTGTTCAAAAGGTTGTCTGATAATGCCGTTAGAGAGCTTCAAAGTACAAAAATCGACCTTGAGCTGCCTCTCTTAAAAACTTCCAGTGGTCAGTCCTAATTTCCCTATAGAGGTGCATGAATATGGAACAATCTAAGCGCTGAAGTCAAGCACAAGCAAACCTTAAATCAATTCAAAACTCCGTACAGAATTAGCAAGCAATTTTTTCGTTTACACAATTTTCTTATGTTTGTATCTCTTACTTTTTATCATTTTATAGTATTCTTATTTTACTATGACTGTATTTAGATTATTCAGCTTGTTATTATTTTGCAAGGAAATACGGAAATGAGTTTTTAGCTGAAAACTTTGCCCTGGTTAAAGGATTAAAATGAAAGGGAAGTGAAAATGATTCGGCAGTAAACTGTAGGATAGCACAGATAGATAGATAGATGGATAGATAGATAGATAGATAGATAGATAGATAGATAGATAGATAGATAGATAGATAGATAGATAGATAGATAGATAGGTAGATAGATAGATGGATGGATAGATAGATAGATAGATCGATAAATAGATAGATAGATTGATAGATTAATGGATGGATAGATGGATAGATAGATAGGTTGATAGATAGATAGATAGATAGATAGACAGACATGTAGATGGATAGATAGATAGATAGATAGATAGATAGATAGATAGATAGATAGATAGATAGATAGATAGGTAGATAGATAGATGGATGGATAGATAGATAGATAGATAGATAGATAGATAGATAGATAGATAGATAGATAGATAGATAGATAGATAGATAGATAGATAGATAGATAGATAGATAGATAGATAGATAGATAGATAGATAGATAGATAGATAGATAGATAGATAGATAGATAGATAGACAGACAGACATGTAGATAGATAGATAGATAGATAGATAGATAGATAGATAGATAGATAGACAGACAGACATGTAGATAGATCGATGGATAGATAGGCATAAATGGATAGATAGATGGATAGATAGGCATAAATGGATATATCGATAGATATACAGCTAAAGTTACGCAATTATTAAGAGGCAAAATTCTTGTTTCTACGGTTAATGGATTGAAGAAGTTTGCGGTCGTTAGTTGTTTCATGTGCACGTGCTGGTGCGTGTGTGCAATTTGGTGAAGAAGGCAGTGAGAAGAATATGGTCAAGAAGGTGATTAGAAAGTCAATAGATAGGTTAAAGGACACGATAACGAGCATCCAGGGTGAATCGATCCATTAAAAGCGTCAAAGAAGCAAACAGTATCAAAATGTCTGCTTTCAGCATCTAGTCATAAAATGTAGACAAAACCCATAGATTCACAGCAAAGTTGACATCAGCATTATCCATCGACGGGCGATCATGGATGGAGAATCCAAGTTACCTTGTTTAAGATTCAAAGAAATTAACAAATAAATGCAATTAAGTGGATACTTTTATTCAAGAAACAGACGTTTGCTAGTTAGAATGTGAAGGAATTGGAAAAACACCCACACATCTCACGTTAGCAAGCCTATTTTGCCATTTCACCCCTTGACCTTTGAAATGCTTCCTATGATAGATGTTATTTTTTCGAAAAATCTTGGGACGTCACAGAATTAGAGAAAGTTGGAATGCAAACCAACTCTTTGTCAGCCTGATAATTCGAAGTTGCTGAGAAATTAACCTCGATTTAATGAGTAAGCTCTTTATTTCCAAACTAAAACCAGCTCATCTCCTAAAATTGAATATTATTAATGTGACGGCCGATCTATATCTTTCTCAATTGAAGCATCCCAAACTGAGCTGTCTCAGCAGAGTCGAGTAGCACATTTTCAACTAAGATTACACTGCTTCTTCAATCGATTCCTTTGATCAATCAACATCTATCCTTGAAACAATGTAGTTTATCGTCATTTTCAAATGATTTCATAGCTTCAATCTAACTACGTCATGATGTCCATCTCTTGATTTCGTAAGCTTGTAAGAAGATTTGACAATATGATTCAAAAAGTCAAAATGAAATCTTCTTTTCACTGTTTCGTTAAATAGGGCGTCTCCCAACTCTCGTTTCTTCAGCCTTAGAGTCACACAGCTTTGCACGTCTAGTCAATGCTACCATTTGAAGCTGGCCATCGCACGAAACTTTGAACTCCGATTGCTGTAAGCAAAAGCAGGTTGCCAATGACAAAATTAGTACGTTCCATGCGTCAATGTCTGCGGTATGAGTAGACCGGGGGGAAGTGAAGCTCCGTCCTGCCATATACAAAGCGAGCAATCCACCATTTAGCCAAGGAATGCAAGACTGCCATTATAGTCTCATATCTTTCCAAGGAACAGCTTTTCTCATTGGGGGATGCTTGAGGATGTTATTCCGAATGCTGATTGCAGTGCTTGTTTATGTGTCTGCTTGTCTGGCTATTTGAGGATTTGTCTAGTGGTCTTACTCCTTGTCAAATTTTCCAATAAAGTCAATTAGTCTTATTTCTCGTTTCATTGCTACGTAAGAGAAGCTTGACAAATTAACTCATGGGGCGTATATTCCAATCCGTTTACTGTAAAACTGGGTGCGTATTTATATCAATATAACAGCTTTATATCTATTACTCTAGCGCGTCACCTTCTATAAATATATAGAAAAAGATGAATTGTATTAAATTTGAGAAATTTTTTCAAGCAATTTTTCACTTTGTGAGGCAAGTGATAACGTCAAGTGTTTGGAAAGAATACTTCATCTTATAAAAAAGATTTTCTTCATCCGTCACGTATGAAAGTGTAAGCCTTGGATAATAGTCGGAGAAGGCTTACTTGAGTTATACGTGTTGATGAAAACTTTCGAAAGTGAGAATGATCAACGGAAATGATGGGTTGCTTGTTAATTGTTTACTTTCACACATTTGGATCTGCATCTGGGTATTTGTAGCCAATTTGGTCATCATTTGACACTGTATACACTGACAAGTGTTGGACGAAAAGATTTTCTGTGCGACAAAATATTGTCTCACTTTTCAGTGCAATACATTTAGCTTTCGCTTGGACCAGCCATGAACAGTGAAAATGACTTGCGTTGTATACGGAAGAGCCAATCAACGTAGCGGATGGCACAGTTGTCCCTTTAGGTGAATGTCCCTCGGACGAGAATTGTTTAAAATCAAACAACTTTGCCTTTGCCACAATTGGGATGCTTTACTTCGAACTAGAGCTTGGTATTACGACGACCTTTCGATCGCAAAAGTGAAACATGTCGCAAAGAGGCTTAAATCAGTGAATTGATTCACAGGTAAAAGATTAAGCGGGTAAAGTAATATATATTTGTCACTTCACATATCTAGCTCACTAGCTAAATATCTTAAGCATGTGTGATTGTCATATTGACTTAGAATTGCTATCGAAAGTTTTGTAGATTATTTTCAGTGCTTTCAATAAAAAGTTTCAAATCCCGATTTGCGTAACGAGATGAAATCTTCCCAAAAGACATCTCTCTTTGTCTCTGCTTTTTGTATAAGTTCCATCCGAGCAACTTTGCACGAACTGCATGCTTGCTTTTTCATAACTTTAAAATGCATTTGAATCATCGAGTTCAATGCGTTTTAATCGACTTCTTCCTCTGTATTGCTTGATAGTTTGTCATCAAAAACCGCAAACTTTACTACAATGGTCAGATACATAACAGGAAAGCGGTGAAGTATGATCCAGTTATCTACGTATGCCTTTTGCCTCAATTGCTCTCAACAAACCACAACGAAATAAATCCTTATGTATTTTCAGACGGACAATTTTTGTCGGATAATGACTGGCAATGCATACTTCAGTCCACGTTCTGTCATGCCTTTTCTCGCTTACTCATGCTCTTTATATAGCACTCGACGACACCTTTTATGGTCTAAAGAAGTATGCTTAATAAGGATAGTCTTGATCCTTCATCTCAATGTGGTCACACCTCTACACCTCAATGCTTGGGATGACAGAGAACCAGCCACTCTCCTAACTGTAAATGAATATCATGCCCAGGCTGGAGTTCGAATCACTGATCAGAAGATCTGTCAGCAAGTGTAATGCAACTATATTGTCATCACACTTTCGTGCCTGAAATCCACAGGAAAAGAAAGAGTTTGTAGAAGTCAGTTGAATAGACCTGCTTGCAAAGAATGTCATTACTTCATTGATTGATCTATCCGATTTTAAAGCTTCTCCATCTTTTGGATTTGTTGCACATTAACTCAGCATTCACACCCAGAAACGATGATCCGAAAAAACTTTTGAAGTTGTTATGTAGACGTAATAGAAACGTGCTGTTCACAAGGAATGAGCAGCGCTTGATTTTTTTCCACAAGCTCCCCTTGTGGTTTTCTTTTCTTGTTCTGAATCCAAATTTGCTCAGCTGAAATGAGGTAGGCCACGAGCACTGGCCAATGTTTCGATTGGCCAGGAGTGCAGACATGTAGACGCATGGGTAGTTTTCATGGTTTTTATACTGACGGTAGCTTTACGCAGCTGACTGTAAGAAATCTCCTTATAGATTTGGAAACTGCGCATATCTAGTGTTGGCATCGAGGTTAGAGCATGGATCTACTGTCGCCAAAGTCACAGTATCGGTACATTAAGCTTGCGTAACATCCTGAACACCTCTACCTTTCCACCCAGATGGGGGCCTAAATGCAGCTAGATATGAAGAGGGGTAATTTGTATGGGCAATGATGGTTGGCAAGATGGTCACATTCAGTCCTATAAACTCATTTCAACAGTCCTTTGTTCATGAAATCAAGCTCTTATCCATAAGTTAAACCCAAAGAAGTTCCTTGAAGATTGAGAAGAGAGCTAATTCATGACTGATGCCAACTTTCACTATTCATATTACTTTTAATAAAAATTCGCAAAAAAACTGTATGAGTTTTATCATTATGCTCAAAATTACCATTCAATATTCCTGCTCCTCTACACTCAAATTAATTTCCGTAATTTTTGCATGCAAGAAAATGGCAATCAAACTATAGAGAAGAAAACAGTGGCCATTTACAAAGATCCAATGATATCACGGAAATGCTTAATTTGGGCGACGAAATGACTGGAGAAACAGCTAGTCCCCGAGTTGCTTAAAACAGCGATTGGAATTAAGCAGAATTGTTAGCAAATTCGACTAAAACATAACATAAAGGCTGTGTTACTATTTGTTGCATTGTGACAAAAACATTTGCTTTTGAATAAGGCAGGAAAAGTCAACGTTTTTTCGACTAGCTTACTGTTCAGCTCTGATGAGGAAAACAGGGATCAAACTTGCTAAGTAAATCTGGATAATGAGAGATTGCAGTTAACAGAACTGAGACGAAGGAATCAATCCCGTAGGAATTCAGCTCTTGGGTGGATTTATCACGCTTATTATTTTTCATAGCACGTAGCGCTCTAAAGACAAGGGAGCTGAAACGCTATCAACTGTCAAATGCTATGCAATGATCTCGCTAATAATGTTGGCGTGTTTTCGCACAAATCTTTATGAGAAGTAGCATCTACGTGTAAAGAGGATTTGAACAGCGCTTAGCATCCATACTTTTCACCTATCACATATTAGAAAGTCTTATGCAGCATAAAGTGGACAAGAGTGACTTAGACACTATTACGTCACAAAAGATAAGCCATATTATCGAAATATTAAACGATAACAATTCTTTTGGAAGTTTCAAACATTGTTGAAAGTAATATGCAACAATCTCAAGTCAAATGAAGAGCGGTGGATCTAGCATGGGTTTGTAAGGACGCGTATGAATGGGTGGGCTATAATTAACATGAATGGAAGTCTGGGAGAATTTCTGAAATTTTCCACACACATGTTTAAATCTAGCCAAAAATTTTTAAAAAGCTTTTCATGGACGCTGGTCATGGTAGTGTCAAGATACGCATCGTGGCGAGTACAAACCATCTCCTTTCATATTAAAACTAAATCTCCTCTTGACTAAAAATCCCAAGAAAGTATTGACTTTTTGAAGAGCAGATAGGCTGAATGGAATTTTGTACCCTTTGAATAAAACCTCACTTACCTCTTATCCCGACCCTAGTCTTTAATAGAAACGCTAACCAGATCCTAACCAAACCAGTAACCCTAAATTTAACAGTAACGTGAGGTTAACGAAAACATTAACCTTGGTGCTAGCCTCACGTCAAGCAAAACCCTAAGCCATAGGCTCAGTCAAAAGTTCTACCTCATCATAGGCTAATGAAGGCTTTTTTGGTTCCGATTGACAACTATGATGGCCTAAGTCTTTATGTAGGCGTCAACATTGGAAGACGTTATAGACAGAGCCAGGCTAATGATATGGGACCCCTTAGCTTACTAGTGTTACGAACCCCTCCCATGTACATAGAGTATGTACTGCTATTGTTCATGCGGTGAAGTGATACTATGCAAGGAATAAGCAAGAAAGTAATGAACCAGATTTGTCCCCCACATGCTAACGCATCGCCTGTGATACTGGCTATGGACTACTTTCTGTTTGTTTAGTTTCTTATGCAACATGAACGTTTATTATCTTAAACTGTATTTTCATACCGATTATTAAAAATTCATCTGACAAATTGGGGCCACTAACGGCTTTTGGGTCCCTGAGCATATGCTGGGTGTGCCCTGTGGTTAATGCGGCCCTGCTTACAGAGTTTTAGAAATGCAAAGTTTTTCTTACGCTAAAATTTAAGATTTTCACTTAAATTTAAAATTGAAGAGTTTAAACCTAGATCGAGCCACAGCACCTTCAACTGTCATGTACAATAAAAGAATATGCCCTTAAATTCAGCTTTTGGTCAATTGAAAGCTTGTTCTGGAATTACCATCTTGAATATTATGCAGTGTGTAGAAGAATCCATATGAAGGTGACCTCTTTAAGTTGATGATGATGATAGTTGTCAGTGAATCCGGTTACAGGGCATCTATGATCCATCGGACTTCTGCTCTTCATTCTTTTCGGCGTTTGGCATCCTTCATAAATCTAAATAAAGCGTTGCCCATCTGTTTGGTGATTTTATCCTAACACTGGAATCTTGGTCACTCACGTCTTTGTGTTGTAAATTAAAAATTTTGATACGAATTTAGCTTAATCGCTTAATTTCAAAATAACTTCATGGATCTTCGATTCAAATTTGGTGTAGATAGGTAGTAAAGGAGGTGTGATCGGTAAAGAATGCGACGCAAATCAACTCCAAGACACAATTCTCACAAAAGGCAAAGCATCATCATTCTTCTCCTCTCTGCTAGATTCAAAAGTGAGAGCGCTGTGCTGGTTTGGTACCAGTAATTTTTGAATGTGAAAATTAGAAAGTCAAAAACTACCATAAAGAATTTTCTAATCATCGCAAATCACTGAGCAGCAAGATTTGTAAGAAATTTGAATCAAGGTGTACAAGCATGTCGTATAAATTTAAGCAAACAACAGCTTCTTGCAAAACGTAAATTGTGTAGATATTTGAAGTTGACTTCTGGAGAATAATTTGTGTTGAAACATAACAGGGAAAATTTCTAGTTTGATGCGGTGATAGGTAGGCAAAGCAAAATTGCTCAGGAATTGGAAATTTTGTGGTTGAAGCTTCATATAAGTTTCTAATTTCCAAGCTCTCATAAGGAAGAGATTAAGAGAGTTTTTGGCTAGTTATGCCAAACAGCTATGTATTTGTGAAACTTTTTCATTTCTTTGTCACAGCATACATGACTTAATCCAAAATTATAAACATGGATTGTGGGAAGGAATCCACATTCCGTTTGCTTATATGACCCATTAAGTAGTCACGTTAGCGTAAAAAGTTGATTAATCTTTAAACTTTAAGGTAAATTGACCAGCATGGTCACGAAATATAAGAGAGCACGACGCCATTTGTACTTTAAACTCAGTATTGTTTACATTAAACGAGACCGAATCTTATTCTGTTATGGCTCACTAAGCAGATATTCTAGAGGGCCCTACAGGCAATGCATCTCATCTTCCCTAAGCTGGTTGCCCAGGGTCCCGAGCTGCCGTTGCTCTCCAGATCGTCCACTTCCATTTTATCCGATGTTGTGCACTTCTCATGGTCTCAGGAATAGTTCCACCCAACCACTGAACAACGCCGTCGGTCCACCTCATTTTGCTCTTCCCCTAGGAAGTTTCTCTTACTTGTCTTTTTATCATTGTCCCTTTCTCTGAAGCTTTGCTTTTCTGGAAACGCGTCCGCAATATTCCAATTCAATCCATTGACTTGGTCTAGCAATCTAAAAGTAGTCTTCATCATCTCCAGAACATATATTCAATTGTCTACTTTTCGATCCAGCTAATACGAAGATATATACGGTAACACTATAGTCCTTTTTCTATCTGCTGCTTTGAATGACCAGCGTTCTGCATCATGCAAGCAATTAGCAATACAAATTTCTGCAGCAGTTTCAGTGTTACGTCTTTGCTCATTGCTCTGTCCTTTAAGATTTTTGCCAACGATTGACATGCATTTTTGGCAATTGCTACACTCCGTATTTCTTATTTTTGCCGCTCAACGCTGCTTGTCCAGCAAGAGGGCATCCAGGAGCGAGGACCAACTTAGATCTGACTGGTTCATGCCAAGTCTAGAGAGAGAATTCTCTAAACATCCTGCCAGCCTCTTCTACCCTTTCAAGTGAGCTCCTTGTAAAAGGTCTTGCAGGCGACTTCAGGTGGTCAAAATGAAAGAATGTGGATTTGCTGTACCCCACCCCCCTAAGGAGCTATCAGGGAGAGAAAAAAGTTTGAGCCTCGATGTGTTTTCTATTTGAATAAGACAGCAGGTTTAAAAGCACTGAGAAGCCATGCTTAGCAAGAAGGGCACAGGTCCTTCTTCTCATTGCGACCATCACAGAATGGAATTAAAGCAAGCAATCGATTCTCGTCACTCTAGGTGATAGATAAGTAAAAAGAGGAGACTCCAAAATTTTGCCATAGTACCAGTAAGCAAGTGCGTTGCCACAAAATTATGGTCACAAAAAGTCTGGCCCAACGTACAGCTCCATTTAATGAGCTATCGTGAATCGAGAGAGAAGCCAGGCCTTGGTGGAAAGTATGGTACAAAGGGCCAATTTCTCTCCAGCACAAATGTTTGGTTGAGATTATTGTGCAAATATACCTCGTTAGCAATTTTAACAATATCTAATCCTCACGGGACTTGAAAACATGAAAAGACGATCGGCACAGCAAGCCGATATCCTCAGTATTATCAAGGGAAGTTTTTCATCGTCAAATCTGTTTAGTTTCATTGTATAAACATAGTGACAATGAGAATTCCAAATCTCTTCAAGGTCGTTTACCTAAAGGAAAGCAGTCCTTTATCGTGGCAATCTTCGAGCAAATAATTGAGAGATCTTAAGGCTCTATTTAAACTTTCTTTATACTGTGACATTTCCTCAATGGCAGTAGCAAGTCCGATTTCCGATGTTAAACTTGAAAGTATCGCTTGAAATGTCACAACGTGACCCAGAGTTGAGCATTCAGCAACAACGGAGGACCATGCAACGAGATACAATATAGCCTGGTGACTGCACTAATTGCAAATGGTACCATATTCAAGCTATTAAGAATGGCAATTTCTGGCTTGCTTCATATTATGTGATGGCTTCCAAGGAAATCAAAGTATGACGGTTTAAATATCCTCTTTTGTTGATTGCAAAATAGGCGCCTCTTATCTGAACCGAGACAAATCATTGAAAGGGGCTTTGCCATTAAACACGTCAAAATCTGCTTACAAAATCGCATCAATGACTTTCTCATCAATTTCATTTTTTAGACTTTTGATTAAAAGAGGCAAGGATCTAAAGATCATCTCTTTGGCTAGCGTACGCCTTCAGGAGCATCCTTCCAGAGTGTCAAGACACGTCTCGAGTAAGTTGTCTTTCATTCTCATGACCTTATGGCTAATTTTTTTATCTTTGATCGGAAATTTGATTCTTATTACAGTATGCTAATCTAATTAGTTAGTTTCTGCAATGTCTATCATACGAAGCCACTTATGATTGAATGAGTCGGCAGAATGTCAACGGAACCGATTGGAATCCAGAATTCGGTAAAATTGGTGGCAGCCATTCTTAGAGATCTATATGTAAATGGTTACTTGTGAATAGTGGTATCTGCTTTAAAGCAGCATCTGTTATGATATTCAGTCATATCATACGTACATATTCTGCAGGTAGCAGATTCAATCTTTCATTAGAATGTACCAACAAGGCTCTCATCATTGAGTGAAAGCCACATCCTTTAATTAACTGTCACTATTCCTTGTTATCTGCGTGTTTAAAGATGGCACTGCTGAAGCATTTTTCTTTAAGTTCTGTTACCTTTTAATCTACTAAGCTATGCAATATATCAAAATCCTAGTTGCCGAGAGTCGTAAGAGCTTCTAAGTTTCTAATGAAAATCAAACATAGGCAGGGTAAGAAGAGTACTTCCTTGAGTTAAAGAATAGTTTCCTGACTTTATTTTCATTCCATTTTGATTTCATTTGATCCAATTTAAAAGGGCAGCCCTCTAACCGAAGCTGGTTTACAAGGGAATCTATTGATTAGCAGAACAGGAATTTGTGTGCCAGTTAAAATGGTGCATTGAACAGTTATGGGTGGCTATTAGGTGACATGCTCGTATGATGTGCAATAGGGTGTTCTGATCTTCTTAAAAGAAGATCAGATTGTTATGATACGTAAACATGGCTACGACTGCTACATTTTCCTAAGTATGCTCCAATATCTAAAAGGAAAATAGAACGACAGGGTATCCATTTTGCTACACGATTCCCTGTTTCTTGAGCAGATGCGTAGCCTAGGGGCTTGGCAAGCTGATATTCACAATCAACCAAAGCGAAATTTGAAAGCTCTTACTCGATTAGATTCTTCTAGAGTTTTTAGCCCCCCGATTCGTGTAATCAATGAAATAATTACGTCAGCAGTGGTCCTTGTAGCTCACATCACTCAAATCGTTGTATCATTACCGGTGTTTTCATGCATACTGCTAAACAGGAATTGAGTTGCAACATACTGTGACACCTGAACATAGCATCATATTTCTATAATGTTTTGAGCTAGTTCTAAAGGCCCTTTTCCAGATAACTCTTTCCCCGTAAGTGGTACATTTCAAAAGCTGCATCCCCAGGGTTTTGCTTCCCTTTGAGTTGAAGAAACTCCTGCAATCCCGCTAGAACATACACACCAACTACTATAGGCTTTTTCATTCCAATCTATAATCTATAGTCTTTGACTTTTATTGCGGTTCAGACTCGGTCGGTCATCATAACGCTTAGTAAATTTATTCAATGAAAAACCCCATTAGAGTGAAAATGTTGAGGGACATCATCAAACTAACGGCCGCAATTGAGTGGGCATGGTCTTACGAGCCAATGGAATTGTCTTGGCTCTGATAGGTGGGTATATTCTCTGTGTCCGAGGTGGCTATACTCAGGACTGCTTGGAATGTAATCTATCCCTGCTCCCAAAGACGGCATGAAATTCTTATACAATTATTTTTTTGCATTAAAGTCATAGCGGCACCTCTGCAGCATTTAAAGGCTTAGATTTTATGATAGCCTCGCCATTGTCTTGTGGTGTATAGACTGGGCACTAAAGGCTCAAGATAAGATAAATATACTTTCAGAAAGCCATACAAACAGACCTGTAGAGCCAAGGTCATTTTCATGTCATTTTGGAGCAGATAATGACGATGGCGCTCCTTTGAATGGTAATGGGTACGGAAAATCATAATGGTCATCATCATAATCATTATCATCATCATAATTATCATCCTCATCCTCATCATAATCAGCATCATCAGTTTCATCATCGTCATCATCATCATCATTATCATCATCATCATCATTATGATCATTATCACCATCATAATCACCACCATCAACATCATCATCATAATCACCACCATCACCACCACCATCATCATCATCATCATTATCATCATTATCATCATTATCATCCTCATCCTCATCATAATCATCATCATCATTTTCGTCATCATCATCATCATGAACATGATCATTATTATAATCATAATCATCACCATCATCACCATCATCATTATATTAATCATTTAATTTACTGCAAGCTTCCCGGTCCTATTTTTATTACTTCTTCACCATTTACCTCATCTCAAGACAGTTACTAATTCACAAAGTCTCTCTTTCTCAATTTCTCTTTCTTTCACGACACAGTGCATGGTTTTCTTATCTAAGTTTTGCAGTGCCAGTCTCATCATATAAATGAGGTGCATTTGACTTTGCCTTGCATGCAGATGTCGGACAATGTTGAAACTGCTAAATCTTTCAATTTACATTGGTGAATCGGGCTCCTCATAAGCATTATGATCAAGCCTTTGGATCGCAGCGAAAGATTCAGTTGAAGCAATACGTATAATGTGAGGATTTATCTTTCGTTGCTTAGTATTTCGAGTTGTGGAGCTTCCCTGAAAGTCTACGTAATCTCACCATACTAAGTTGACCAAATATCTATTCTCTTTCCCCATCATCTTTCTTTAAGCAGATAAATGCTTGATGTGTTTTTGCCGTTCTTCTCTTGATACAATTAATTCATTGACAATGTTGAGATTTTATTGGAATTAAGAATCACGTCAATAGTAGATAAAAGGGAAAGTACATGCTGACGCCGCTCTTTCTGTCCAAGTTGACCAATGAATACTGCGGTATAGTTGCTAAAATAGACAACTAATGCATAAACACCATTAGGCTTGGTCACAAAGTATCCAAGAAGTGCACTAAAGAAGGGCTTTCACGTTTGCACCATGCTATTAATAGCAGGGGCTGCAGTAAGCTTACTGCTTAAGTAGCTGGCTGTAGGCTTACGGCTAGCGACTTTGGCAGTTCCTTCTGAGCAGACGCCGAGAAAATCAACTCTGCTCGTATATTTCAAATCTCGTCGATCGATCAAAGATAAACTTCTTACAAACAAAATATATGAGATTAAAAAGTCACAGGAGACTTGCTAAAGTAAACAGGAGCGCCCTAGACGCAGTACTTGACAGAAGCTATACAGCAGTTGATATTGGTTGTAAAAATCGTAGCTATTTCTGCGGTTTATTTATGGAAGAATGATAGCGCAATCACAAGCCATAATAGCTGTATCAGATTGTAATGATCTTGGATACCAGTGTATGTATACATGCTGTGTCCTTGCATGTATAGGATGGTGCCTAAGTGATGCCATTTAGACCGGGGGTCGGCAACCCGCGGCTCTAGAGCCACATGCGGGTCTTTAGCGCCACCCTAGTGGCTCCTTGTAGTTCTTTCAAAAATGTTTGATAATGGAAAAATGTCATCAACTATAGATATATACAGCATGTGTTACTTTCATTATAAGGCTTATACAAGGCTTTTAATTTTTGCGGCTCCAGACATGCTTGCTTCTTGTTTTTTTGGTCCAATATGGCTTTTTTAAAATTTTGGGTTGCCGACCACTGCTCTATACTATTATCAGATGAAGATGAAATGAACATCCACTTTCCGTCCAGAACAGCGTCGTTTTCAAAATGCCACTTACTGTTGGTAGCTAAAGAGAGTAGAGCGATGCACACGTCTTTCCCTTTTTGCAACTTTATCGTACTGTCCAGCAGGATGTGCTGATTGGATGTTGTGTCACGGGATGATAATGCGATTTCAAGCTAAAACTGGGACTTTACGTGTGACCATTTGGTGCCACTATGATATGTGCACATTTGGCAGAAAACCAAAAATACGCCGCAGAATACAAATTGGCATTGTCGTTACGGTTGAAGCATGAGTGATCGGTTAAACATTGATTTATGCTATTTCTTTGATGAAACTAATCCTTAAAAATGCTCAATTTTCTTTTTCCAATGGATTTGTGGTTTGGTTTTTGTGCCACATGCAGCAAAAGACATTTATTCATAGCTCAATGGTGAGGCACTTCCATACAGATTCTATGGTCCCTGGTTTGGGCTTACCTCGAGCTGGACATTTGCAGAGAGTGACGATAGCCTTACATTTTCTGCACTGCCAGGCGCAGGAATCCAGATGTGTGAATATTTTGCGAGGATAAGGACGCTGTTCGATGCGTGTAACTTATCAGTGTCCTAAAATCTGTCTTCAGATGCTAAGTAAACACATTAGAAGAGCCAAAGATACATGCATACTTCTTTACTTGTAACATAAAATCGTATTTATTGGCCAAAACGTTATGGTAGAGTGTTTTCGCTGTGTGTGCCAAGGCAGCGGGGATCATAGCAGGGCATTTAAATGTTCCTAAGCAATATGCCAAATTGGCTTTGAGATTTTTGACAATTCGAAATTCTTGATTCCACGTTTTTCATATTGTATAATTGGCAGGAGTAACAGAACGATAAGAACAGTGATTCGTTACTGACATTGACCAACGATTTAAAGTGGTGGAGACAATCACACTGAATAACATGGTTGGCCTATTCAAAATTGGCAAAGAAAAATCAAACTAAGACATCAGAGAACCCATTATTTCAGTACTGTGCTAAGAATCTGGTAAAGTAGAATGTGTCCGATTGAAAGAGGACGTTTTTATTGTGGTCCTTCTGGAGGAATTTTGCTCTCTAAATTACTAACTTAAACGATTCAAACTGCTTTTCTTGCGCAATGGGCACTCATTTTACGAGATAGATCTTCCCGTTGATTTTAATATGTAATGAAAGTCTTTGACCCCAGGAAAGTGCTATTTTGTTTACGAAGTTATGCATATGTTGAGACTGTTTGCATTATTTGCTTTGTTGGATGCTTTAGCAGTTAACATGCAAATTTTAATTTCCAAAGAGATGTTGTTAAACTTTAGTTTCGAATTTCAAAGGCAAAACTGTCCTACGCAAACGAAAACACGTCAATGAAAGCTTTGTCTATCGTAAACTGGAAAATTGATATCCAACTACTAGAGATTTTCCTAACAAAAACATTTTTAAAAAGAAACACACCAAAACTTGCATAAGGAACTGAATACCAAGTGGTAACATTGAAGGCGTTCTGATGTTGATGTTGATGTGAGAGCTGAGGCCTACTTTGCAAAGTTTACTTGCAGCATAGCTTATTCGATTGTAAGCGTGGCACAAGCCATAGACAGGAAAGCCATATTTTCAGGGTGTTGTGAGGTGGATTGGGAGGTCTCTCTTGCCGACGGTGTTCCATTTTGAACTTATCAGGACTCCATTCCACAGCTCATACGTTGTGATTAGACACAGTTAAGCCGGTTATGAACGACATCATCATTTACCAGCAAGGGATGGCTTTTAGAAACACTTTCTACAAACCAGGACAATGCATAAAGCATTGATGTATCAAGCGTTCTAGGAACCTTTCGTGTCGACTCCGTTAATATGATTGTGGATTCGAAGATTCCGATAACGTTTGCTACATCCTTTTTAAGCCATTCCCGACATTCGAAACGCATCTTCTGAGTCTAATCATTGCTTTTTTAGCAATCATAAGCTAGAAAGTCTAGTTATTCTTAGATGTTCTTGAACTGCGAGATAGACCGAGCTTGCCTGCGTCATTTGGATACCTAAAACGAAGAACTGTCTTTCCTTTGCTTACATCCGGCATGTTTTGGGAAACTACGTTGCACTTAGAAACAACTCGATACCATCCTAACAGGGTCCTCGCCTCTGCAGTCATAACCATCGTGCGCAAAAGCGTTAAAAAGACTGCCTTGCATACTCGATTTCGAGCGTAGCAGATACCAGATACTGGGCTCTGAGTCTTTCCTAGGGAAGCGGAATTCATGAGGTGATTTCCCGTTGCCTTCCTCATCAATGGCGTTTACATTGTGACGCATGGAGGAATCAAACTAATGACCCCTTCTTTAAGAGTCCGCGTGCTTTACCGCTACATTACGGCGCCACAAGTTTGAATACAAACTGATATTTTCAAAATTAGTCTCAGCTCAAGATTTCGAGCGTAGCAGAACAGAGACAGGAAACCAGACAGGGCTCTGAGCCTTTTCTAGGGAAGTGGATTCATGAGGTGGTTTCCCGTTGCCTTCCTCACCAATGGCGTTTTTAAAAGCAACACATAGAGGAATCGAACTGACAATCCTTGTGTTGTGAGTCCGCATGCTGAACCGCTACGCCAACCACGCATACTTAACCACCACTGCAAAAGTGCTCCAAGACATTGAATTGCTTAGATTTGGTACATACTGCTTCGTAGCAAAGAATGCTCTGAGAGGCATGACATGGAGGCAAAATTATTCCTGTTACGGTTAAACAGGCCCAGCATAACATTTCGCGAATAGGGTAAGCTAATCCGCAACAGCAAGGCACGGAAAGTTTGGCTCTCATTTCGCAAAACAAAACGAATCATTAGCTGGGAATGCGGTATAGTTACCTCCAAGCCTACCGTCGACTGGAGGCTTCTGACGTAACAGGTCATCTATGAAAGGTACTTTGTGCTGTGTAAGGAAGAAAACTAGACAGACGGACGGACTTACACCACTCGTCATTGGAAATGCACAAAAATCACTTGATAAGAAATTTCATTTGTCACTCAATCTATGAAAAAGTATACTTAGCATCTTGCGTTATGAACACAGCCTAACTTTAACTGGAAGATTTACCTCGCTCCATTTGGACAAGCGCATGCTTTGTGTTGCCGCAGTTTTAGCTATCATTTATAAACAGTCTTCTTTAAACGTCCGCCCTTGGTTAACTCGGGCTTTTACAACATAAACTATGGTCGCATGGATAATTTAAACAACTAAGGATTCTATTCCTACCAATATATCAAAACATCTTATTCAGAAGTGGATTCCACTTACTTGCAATTAGCATGGTTGGGGGGAAAATCAAGTGACTCACTTTGAGCGTTCATGCAAGGATATAAATGTTGCACCTAAGGAATTTTGCTTCCCATTTACAGAACTATTGTAACTACAAAGTTTATATTTTGAAGTACTTATTCTCCTTAATTTTGATTAGAAATATTGGATCTTCTCATAACAATGAATTAATGTTGGCCATAAGAGTTTGCGAATAAAGATTGAGAATTTTGTCCAAATAATACCTATATAATTACCTACGGACCTGAACAACCAACAAGGGAAACTGCGACAGGTTGAGTACTTTAAATACTTGGGGTCCTGGATCAGAGACACTGCGAAGGACATACGATCGCGCAAAACACATCCTTGGGAATCGTTGAAAATGATGATGATGATAATTAGGAACATTAATTGAGAAGGGATTTAGAAGCAGAGAGACGTATCACGCCTTTTCACTTGCTTGACTGATACGTATGCGCTAAACATAAAATTCCATGCATATCATACTTCTACACGCTGCTAGTATACTTCATATACTTCAATAAGTATACTTCATTGAAACTAACTTTTAATAGACTTATACTAAAATTTGACCATGACTATTCTGCATCTGACTTTCCTATACGTCGATTGGGAATATCCTACGAAAACAGACCGCTCCGAGTTCAATTCGCAAGAATTTATACAAAATTTTCTCGTGAGTTATCATGATGGTTCACTTTTAATGCGTTCACTTCCATTTTCTTATGCCTTCTGTCTACTATCAAAGGAGAAGTTTTAGCACACTGATGGTGATTATGCACATGAGCAATTATCTGATGGTCCTTCTTCCCAATGGGACCACACAGTTTTTCGCTTACCTAGGACTGCAGAAAGCTAGCAATTAGCAACTTACCTCACTTTAAGTGACAGTTGAGCTGCAAGTGAGCTCGAACCATTGACCATGGGATCAACGAGCAAGTGCCATGCCAGTGAGAGCTACCCAATTTGAATTCCTACCTTGATTACTATAGCTAAGCTGCTTCTAGATAGGTTCGTGTAGAGTTGATTACTTCGCGATGGACCGTATTTCAATTATTAACTAATCAGAATTCGTCTCCCATATTCAGAAAAGCCGTTTAACAGTCTATGAGACAGAAATGTGACATTCTACAACTTGTTACGGAAGTAATCGAATCGGCAGGGAAAATCGTTCAGGAAAGGTAAAAAGTCCTTCTATTTTTCCTTCCAACTGGACAATAACACTTTCCTTTCTTAGACCAAGCCATTGAAATCTCAGGTTTGGAGTAATGATGTCTTGAAGGCTTATTCCAAGAGCCTTTCATAAAGAGATTATCTCCAATTGGTCATCGAAATAGGAGTTCAATGGCTTTTGCCAGGCACTCAGCAGTAATGAGAACCTAAGCTTATCGAGCGATTACCTAGTTCCTTTCCTTTAATGCAATTGCACCTAGCTTCTTCAATGCCTCAGAATGCAAGACTTCATTGCTGTTTGGCTACATGTTCTCTGATAGGAACATCGTCCTACGAGTGAAGTAGCGGTGGCGTGTAGTGGCCTCAGAGAGCGAGCTCATGCCGCAGGCATCATCAGTTCAAACAATGCCCACCAGGTCTCAATTGCAACACTACCGAGTAGGAGAGCAGCAGGAAAAGATCTCATGAAACGAAAATCCCTAGAAAACATTCGGAGCCCTGCCTCTGGCTCTCCGCTCATAACTGAGCATTCTGCGTAGCTTTCTGTTGCGATTGAAAACCAACCTTTAAGTTTGAATGTGTATCTCTTTTTTCCAAAACTCCTGCCTAAGTAGCCGGGCAATGACAAACAAATGGGAACATTGTTTTCAAAACAAAATAGCCAAACTTTCGACTATCAAACATATCTCTGAACTGCTTATTGTATTTAGATGTGCTTTGGTCTCGTTGTCATAGTGATATCCAAGACTTAATCTTGGCCCAACGCTTAAAGGCCTTAGCGTTATCATTATTTAAGATTAATCTCGTTCTGAGTGGACACCGATCTCTTTAAAGCAGTTTTCATCCAGAGAATTATGATAGCATTCGAAAATCTATTATTATGGCGCAGATTTGTCGCACAATTTCTCCTCGGCAATCCTGATTTGAGTAACCACAGCAAGGGTATTGTGGGATGAAGACGAATGATCTATCCCTAAATCATTCTCTATATCGTTTAAAGTAAAGTAAACCGAAATTTATTTGCAAGTCAAGCCCAGAAAAAGTCACAATTTGTAGCTGTGATGAAGAAAGTGACAGGCCGATCAATTTGCAACGCAGTCGTTGATAGTGGGTATTACTATGACAATCAGAGTAGAACTTGGGAAACTACGATGACGTACTTTTCAGTACATGTCCAATTAAGCAAGGCTTCAATTTACGCAATTTTGTATCCATCATTTGAGACAGGACTAAGAGAGACGTCAAGGGTGTCGCATCCCATACAAAAAAAATTTCATTCCGCTACACCAGAGGCTGGCTACAATAACGGATGAGTTTTGGTCTCCCTCCCTCCTTGGCCAATGAAAACCGCAAGTTTTTAAATCAAAGGTAAAAATGTTGGAGAGAAATCATATTTAAAATTCAAGGTTAAAGGTTAAAGGTTATCATGGAAACTATTGGCAAGAGCTTTTCAATTGATTGGAGTGATAGCAGAGATGAATTCATAGGTCTCACCTTCATAATAAAAATTGATTTACCGCAAGAGCAAGACTGTCTCACGACGAAATCAGAACTAGCGGTAAAATTTTAGTGAATGAAAAGCGACCATTTTGATCGGTGGAATAAGATACTCAAAGCTTGAATAAATAAGGTGGATCTGAAATGAAGAATACACTAGGAAAGCATCCTAGCTTTGTGGGCCTTTACTCAAAGCAGTTAAAGAAATCTTCTTTGACGTCGATGCTCTAACATGTTCGTCTTATGTTTCAAGTAATCTACTCAAGATTTAGGGGTTGACTTTAGGATCGAGCAGTCTGCTGATACTCTCTCTCGATATGATATCGCCTTGTGACTCCTACGCCTGGAATTACAGAGCGCTGGTAGCTCTTGTCTTTACTTAAATTTTTACACAGCTATTAGAGTTGTAAGCCAACATTAAACAAAATATCTATTATCACATATCAATATTGTTGTCACCATGTGGATGTTAAAGTCAGGATTCAGGCCAAACTACTGCCTATTGGGTCAAGCACCGCACGCATTGAGCCAAAAAACTGCGTTGCATACTCGCTTTCGAGCGTAGCAGAAACCAGAGACAGCACTCTGAATTTTTTCTAGGGAAATAAACTTTATTACGTGGTTTCTCGTTGCCTTCCTAGCCAATGACGTTTTTATTGGGACGCATGGAGGAATCGAACTCACTACCCGTGCGTTACGAGTCCGTATGCTTAACCACTACACCACGGCACCACTGCATTGAGCCAACGACCTCTCAAGTCATCCTAATGCAGTATGGGAGTCGGAAAATGATGCTCTAGGCCCTCATCTTCCATGACGGTGACATCAAATTAAGCAGCCTTGCTGAGAATCGGCAAGATTCTTGAAATAATGTTCATAAGTAGCATGGCATTTGCAAGCAGTGCACAAATAGGAATATCTAGTTTGTTTTGGCGGCTTAAGGTCTCGCTGCTAATGCATCCAAGCTATTCCAGGACTCCCGAAACGTCCTGGGCGGCTCCTCTCTTCGCTTTAAAATCCACTCAATTGCCTGTGCTAATTGCTGAATAAAATGCTTAAAATCCCAGTGATATCGTTTTTAGCTGAGATTAAGCGGAAGCGAGTTACTAAACAAAACGCCTAGATAAGGAAAGATTAAGAATACAGGCTTACAACAATGTCGCAGCACTAGATAAACTTTGATATCACAAACATTCCTAATCTTTTTAAAGTAAATCAAAAGGCATAGAGCCAGCTTTGGAAGGAAAGACACATTCTTTCGCAAGAATTCTGCAAAGTCGGGGACTTCTTAGCAAATACTAACTAGAACATTCGTTCTCCAATAAAAAGTTTTGCTAGTGATTGTGCATCCAATTTTAAGTTTCAAATTTTGAAAAGGGGCTTTAGGTCCTAGAAACCAGAAAATATGACACTGTCAGCAGCTGCAAACGGAGGCACATAGTGCGAGGAAGTTCTACTTGAGGGCATCAAGGCTCCAGTTTCAATAATGGTCCTTGCCAGCTCAAGGCATGGGAAGTACAAAATTAACGTGATCTGGCATGTGTGATCAATCATCTGGGAACTTACAGTAGCTGCATCGAGCGCTCTTAGTCTTAAATTTCCTAACTAAAAATATCCAAATCAAGCCACTTCAGCAGTTTTTGGAAAATTTTGAAAAAAGAACCAGATTTGGTCTCAACTCAAGCCGCCAAATATATGACCATCTTGACTTCACTGATTTTATAATTGCTTTGATTTGAAACAAAGCATTTTCCTTTGAAATTAGTCTCAGCAGCATCATTTGATATCTCAGATACAAAAAAGGTGATATGAATCCATTTACAAGGGTATGATGTAAGAAATAATTAAAAATCTCTCCCTGCGATGGATCTGGTTCAATTACTTCTCTGTGAAGGTTAATGCAGGGTCATTGATGAAAGCAAGAGTTATACTAACGCGGAATCATCTCTTTAGCAAGTGAGTAAGTTACAAAAGATCACGCCATGCTAAATGAAAACGTAGTTTGCTTGTTCCATTATTAGGCATGCATGAGAGGCTGCATGATCTGCGTCATTTAGTTTTATGGAGAGAGTAAAGACTGAGCAGTGTCGATTTCAATCATGGATTTACCATTAAGAGGCTGTTCTTTTGGCTCTCGTGTGATTCTCACAAAATTTCCGCTGTGAATTTTGTCTAGAGGGAAGAACACAAGTAACTTCCATCTTTTTTCCTAAATTCATATTTGTGTTCATTTTCATTTCGACCTTTGTGGCTTGCAAGGGCGAAATTTACACGTATATGGACTTGCCTCAATGCAAGAAAAACAGGACTTTGCTACGCCCAAAGGCATAGGAGCTTCTTAGGCCGTGGGCGCACCCGATTATACACAACCTCCACCATAGCTCCCTTTGTATAATGAACGTGTCAGTATGCAAGCAACCAGGTCAGCCATGGGAGCTAGGGAAGCTGAAGGGTTAGCGAATGTTTGGTATTTGGAAAATAGTTGCCTCCTTCCTGTATCCACTGCCTGAAAAGCTTCGGCCCCTCTTTCAAGGATGAAACGCTCCAAGGCAGATGATCATACCTTGGGTACTGCATCTTGTGGGCAAAATAAGTCTCCATTCTAGCATTTTGATATGAATGTAGCAGTGATGCTGCAGGTACATATACGAAGCTATTGATCAATTGACGTGATGTGTCTGAGAAAAGGTAATGAAATTAAAGGCTGCACGTTTAAATCTTTTAAACCGTTTTAGGTCAATATTATGGTGACACAGAAGCGACAATGCAGGCTCCAATGAGCTCTTGTTTACCTTCCCATGATTAAGAATCGCAAAACTCTTATTGTCTTCTCAGCATTGGAGAATCTAATTGATAAAACGTCAGCGATTTAATCTTTCCATAATCAGATGTATCTGTGTGCGTACCCTGGACAGCGATCAAATACTATGCAGAGGAAATTCAGTCTATCCCTAAGATAAAGCCTTCCTTCTCTAAAAATCACTTTGTTCATAAATTGAACTTTCTAGTGTGGAGTTTCAAGTTCATTTCTTAACTGAATTTGGGAAATAAAAGGGGGAATGTCATTCCCTAAAAATCCCATGTGCGTCCGACAAGGGCTTTGAGAAAAATTTGATAATCTTACACGATCTGCCAACTCTATAAATTATCTAAACCCGTTGGAAGGTTTTTTCAAGGCCTGTATAGTTCTTTCCCTTTTCTGCCAAAAACCTTGATTACCATGTATTTTCCAGCACGAAAGCTACGTCACAACTACATAAGCTAGTGTTTGTCTTTTCATGCACGAGCCTTTGAAATGAAACAGAGAAGTGATCTCAGAGTAATGACACTTAAACGGAACGGAATCGGTTCGAATCTCTTTAATACGTTGGGTGGTGGTGGAATTCGTATCTATTTTCTCCAGTCATGCCTACTTCCTTGGCTTGAGCGTCTATCCTGTGCACTGATAAGACTGTCCTTGATACCACGAGGGAAGCAAAATCATCTGAAACAAAATGGGAATGTCGCTATGAAGCTGTTTGACAGCTCTTAAAAGTCAATTGAAGTGTCTACATGGAAATCGACAGTGATCAAATATTCAGTAATTATCCAATTACAAAGCATTGTACTTTATGGTGCTCTGCCTTGAGGCTGTAAGCGTTGCATAATCTGTCTTGGAAGCTATACCGTTCCAAGCACAACCTTTGACAGTTTGTCGACTCATTACTCTTGTTAGTATTTCAATGTATTGGAACATGAATATTGTCATTTCCAAATTTATTAGATAACCAGGGCAGCGTTAAGTGAGGTGACTGCTTGTTAATGATAAGTAGACAAGAAACCACCTGCATACATTATTTTGCATTCCTAGGCTGATTGCAGGCCACCGAGAAACGATATTTATCAGAAGCGTTCCTCTCGAAACGACATCAGCTATCAGCTCGCATTTCCAACACCTGTGATTCGAAGGAGCTGGTGAATTGCTATCGAAAATTTTACCTTCTGTAAGAGCGGAACGACGGGACGCATTCTGAATCCACAAGTCTTTAGCTAAACAGTTGTCTTGTGATGCTTAGGAATCGAGCAGCTCCTATTAAGACTTTTCGTGCTCAGATGAGTCTTAAAGTATTTTGATAGTCGTTAGGCGGCACTAAGCATTCCATTTGACTGGCCCGGTTTCCTTTAGATACGAAGCGATTTGATGAGCTTCAAACAGTTTCGCTCGAAAATAATGAAAAAATTCGATTGTTTAGATGTCGTAAGACTACGACGATTAATCTTTCCTTCTGGAATCACGGATCAGAAGGTGGGGATTAGCATAAGCAGACTTGTGGCATTCAAACAGAAAATAAAACTACTTTATCCTCCACCGAATTCCTTTTCAATGGCAAACCCTGCCACAGTTGAGCAGACATAGGTTTAATGAAGTTTGCAGCAGAAAAGCTTTAAGACTACGGCGACCGTTTCCTGAGCCAGTGGCAACACCAGTACACAGACATTGTATGACCCATTTGAATACCGTGTGGTGACTAAATCATCAAATCAAATGCGCTTAGAGAGAATATCGGCTGATGTCTCTCCTTTACCTACCGCTGCATGCTAGCCACTTGGCACATATGGAGCAGGAGGCTGCTTAGAGAAAGCAAACAAGGAGATGAGCAAGGGAAGCTTTTCTTCTGACACTTATCAAGTAACATCCCACAGGAATTGAATTGGAAGTTGACGATATCATCTGTAATCAAATTATTGAATAACACTGTTATACAAACTGGCCAACTTGTGATTGAAAACATGTAAACGATGTTTTCAATAGAATTATGTCAGCAAATGAGCTTCCTAGATGCACACTAAATCTATATTCCAGCTTAGAAGACCTTGGCTAGGTATTAGGGACAAAGACTCCCTGTCGCGTAAACTTCGATGCAAAATGCCATCTGTAGGAGCACTTTCACAAGAATGGACTCTTCGCCCTATGCGTTATCCAAAGTGCCTTGTGCTGGTGCGCGCATGCGTTTGAAGTGCAACGTTGCATATCCATATTGTCTAAGACAACCAGGAACAAGTGGATTACTGAAACTCTATTATGTCCCTCGCAGCTTGAAAATTTTAGTCCTTAGAGCAATGATCAGTCGTTAGTGCCCTTTCAGATAAACAGCTGAGCACAAAGAGACCTAATCGAATCATGTTATTGCCCTAAATACTTAATCTCAAACAGAGTCACACTGTGGTCACATTGTATTTATATAAAGAGTTGTAGGATGAAAATACCAGTTGATCTTAGAAGCCAGAGTGCAACGCCCCTTTGCAGAGCCACTTACTCCATTGCACGTATAAGCAGCAATAGACTCTTATATATTGCCTCTTGGTATTTGTAGATCGTGGCAAAACGCGCTTCCTTCACGATGGATTTTCTTGCTGACTTAGAAGAATTTAGCACGGCGTTGGAACCTCAGTTTGACATCGACGACTCTAGTCAAACCAGCGATGACATGCCATCTAAAAAGACGAAGCAAATGCGAAGGAAACCTCGCAGAAGAAAGCGCATGCTGACGGGCGTAAGCAAGCAGAGGAGAGCTGCAAACGAGCGGGAGAGAAGAAGGTTACAAATTATCAACAGTGCTTTTATTGGTTTGAAAGATTTACTGCCACTTTTACCCGGCGAAGAGAACATATCAAAGATCGAGGTCGTCAAGCTTGCATCCAGAACAATAATATTATTGCAGGAGATTCTAGACGAAGACGATCAAAAACGAGAAAGTGAAAGTGATGAATCGAGAAGTTCTTGTAGTTCCTCTTGCAGCACACGCTCACCTGGATCGATTGACTCTCTTGAAAATTTGGACACGAATACGAACCTCGATCTACAAAACAGTCACGACTTTTCATATTTGCTCTTTCCTTCTGACGACATTAGGTTGGACCCGTTCGGAGACTCCATCGATTCTGGTCTCAGCATCCCTTCGCCGTGCATATCGGATTCCTCCTATTCTTCCTCAACTCGAGAAAGTTCAGAATTTCCCTTTATGGAAGACGATCCTCTGAGAGACGAAGTTTTTCACAAGGGACCGACAATGTGTCTTTGGTGACGTTCACGGTAAGAGAATATTCTGCTAGTATTCAATTGTCTATTTCATTCTCTCCATTATCAATTCGATTCTAAACGGGTATAATCAAGTTATCTGAAAATGATTGTCAAGGTTCCAAGAATTGCTTATCTTAATAGGTATTTCAGATTGATAATAAAATGACGGCCCGTGATTGAGCATTAATTTCCTAGTGGGAAACAAAATATTTTCTGATGGCGTACAAATTCTTTTCTATGGACGTAATATAGCCATGATGCTCGCAACAATACCTTTGAGTAAAGCAAATCTGGTAGCAAAACGCTTTTAGAGATATTTATACATCAAAAGGAAAATGGCGCGTTTGAGTATATGTCCCTAACGCTGCATTAAGTTTCTAACCACAGTTTTCTTTTACATGAAAACCCTTATTCCGTTTGTTTTATGTTTGGTAAATAAACTAGAAAAGGACAAAGGCGCTGCAAACGAGCTGAATAATTTGGGAAATGTTTCACAAACGAACACTACTAGATTGATGGTCGTTATTACTGAATGTGTATAGATTAGGTGTGCTTCTATCAGATATCGGGATGCAATCTACTGAAGCTATACGAAAAGGAACATCTTATTTTTTTGTTCTGTGCTTAGCATTGTATGTTTGTTTTGCATTCTCAAAGCTCCATGGCCTCTTTGTGGCACTGCTCGTAGTCTAAACAATGCCGAGGGAGGAGGGTTGCGTCTCAAGCTAGGTTTCCAGTGTACACGGTAAATAACCGTACGCTCGTTTACAATGCGGTCATTTTGAAACCAATCAGCTGATCGTGCTAAGCTGGGCCGAACAACTGAAAGGGGGACAATGTTTCTAAAGACAAACGCAGCCCAATCTCGTTAGTTTCCTTGACAAAGAATGCCGTAAAAGCTTGGCAGGTATGCTTGCATATCGAATGAAAAGGGCAATTCATGGCAAGCTACGTAGGATTGGACGTGGACCACTCCCTCCACTTTTCCCCCAGGTAATCAATACCAATATCGACCATCCTGATAACTCGGGCAATATTCTCCTGTTATAAGAATTGATGGATCTTCTCATATGGCTTTCGGATGGGGTACGGCTTCAGTGACTTCTTTATTGTTTATTAATCCCGCGTTTGTATTGCACTCCCATTTAAATGAAGGTGTCTTTTGCCTAATTAGTTAGATATGCAGTTTCAGATGAGAAAAAACCATACCATTAACTTTTGAGTGATTTCGATTCGACGTTCAAATTGGTTTTTCACGTTCTCGATACAACTTACTGTTACTTGATAATCCTCAAATAGTGCTCCTTAATTTCATTGATAGGAAAACGTTCCAATCGTAGCAAGATTAATTCCAGAGATTAACTATTTACATGAGCGATTCAATGAACAGTTCCTTGCATTGGTGAGCAAGAGCTTGAATGCTTTGTAAACCGAATTTTTCCTCCATCAAAGGGCTTTGATAACCATGCTACGGTTGCATAGGAAGATATGGAAAAGCGGAAGCCCATTTTTGCAGAAGTGTCTACACCCAGTGCATCCTAAACCGTCCTTTAAAGAGGAATCTACATTACAATGCAAATCATAACATCGATTCAAGAGACTCTGATCCTTTTCGATAGATATTCATTCCAGTTTAAAGTGAAATCCCACGCCCGATACGAGTGTCGGCGAGCATCTTACTTGAGTTGTGCCATCCTAAACCGCGGCATAATCAAGGTAGGCTGGCCAGTTCCTTTGTCGCAATATGCCCCTAGCTTCATGTCAGGTACCCCTATTTACAGTTGACTGGACACTTAGAAGGCATCGAAGCTTGGTAAGAAGCTTGGATCGAACCCTCGATCAGCAGCACTGTATGCAATCGTTTTAGCTATTTTGCAAACTACCCTTTCATTTCGTTCCTAATAGGCCATCTCACAGTTATATCCCTCAAGCCTGACACTAGATGTCATAAACGATAGTTAGGCGCCTTGAGAAAAACTGCCAAAGAAACAGCATCAGCAGATTGGCTACTCCCAAGACATGAAATATTTGCTACTCCCAAGACATAAAAATTTTTGTAAAATTATATTTTGAAGCAGAGGTGGGAGAAAGGCAGGTCATTACCAAAACCACTGTCACAATGAAAAATCAACCAATTTGTGCTGATAAACATATCGTTATGATACTGTTGAGTGGTTCACCTAATCAAGTGTCCCACTTCTTTTGAATAAAAATCAATCGACCAGCCAAGTGATTAACCAACCAATTAAACAATCTATCAATCAATTAATCAATCAATTAATCAACTAATCAATTGATCAATTGAATTTGGACTGTCAACCTGTCTCCATGCTTCATAGGAAATAATATTCATAATTTCCGAAATATGATGCAAATAATGACGATGCCAGTGGTCAGCGTGTCGAGTTAACCTACCAGATTTAATTCGATAAAAGGTTTATGTATTAATTCATAAATGATCGAATCGGCAGAAGAATTAAATACCACAGCAACAGTTTTCCATATCCAAAACACTCATCATCCGAAATCTTTGCTCTAATGCAGCTCTATGCAACAATTCCATACTAATAAACTACAGCTGCGTAGCGCATCCTATTTATCGAGAAGCAGGAACGATAGACAACGCTGTTGTAGCTCGTGTTTCTCTTTGCTATACCTGTGATAACCCGCTACACTCTGCATCTCTCTGTAGACGAGGATCTTTGTGAGATTGTTCCTCCTCACCTTATAGTGGCGCTGTGGTGTAGCGGTTAAGCGTGCGGACTCATAACACAAGGGCTGCGAATTTTGGATCCTACACCTGTCATGATAAAACACCACTGGTGGGGAAGGCAACGGGAAACCACCTCGTAAATTCCACTTCCCTAGGAAAAACTCAGAGCCCCGTCTCTGGCTTCTGCTACGTTGATATCGAGTATGCAGCAGTCTTCCTCACCAGAAGTGATTGCATTGCAATCCATGAAAAAGTCGAACTCGCAAACACTAAGTCGTTAGCTCGTAGGCTTGACCGACTTTACTAAGGCACCTTTCCATGAAAGCAGAGACAGGAATTCTGACAATATGTTTCCTATACCTCATGCTCTGAATGATTACAACAACGAAGAGCAGTTTTTTATACCGGCTTTTTAATCGAACCATCCTCTCGGAGTTCCTTTTCAAGAATAACTTGATAATGAAAGGCAAGAAATGTTTCAAAATATGGAAGAGATGTGGAAAAATCTTACGCACTGAGGCTTTCGAAGGAGCATCCGGAAAAATCAAGACCCCCACCCTCTTGGTTGATTCAACAAGGAATTTTGTTCGACAGGCGTCTTCCAAAAAGTGGACTATCAGATATCAAGGCCACATCTAAATGACGGTTTGGCTTAGCCTTTATCGCCAGATGTCCTACCTGTCACCAACGTCTTATTTTCTTTGCGAAACACAATGGATACGAAAATCTTATTCTGTTCCGGGCACCACAAGAAGCAACTAAGAATAAGCTTTCAAATCGTCAATATCAAGCAAGCTGGGAGCTTTATTTCCAAATTTGCCTAGGTTTATGCAGGCTCAAACCGAATTTCAAGCTCACAGTACCGAACCGTACGAGAAGATGGCGCGTTAAAGATTTACCATCTTTACAAAACCAATTCAAATGCTCTACCTTTGCTTTTCAATTGGGACTTCCATTGCTAACAAGATGAAGGTCACTTTGCGACTGTTTCCAAGTCGTCTGGGAGTGGATAAATCTGGTAACACTAAAAAGCGCACAGAGTCTGCATAAACGAAAGCGGCATTTTGGTATACTTATGCTACAAACTGGGAATGTAAACATGCATTCTTTGAGACCAAATTGACTTATTCGGCGTTTGAAAACACTTTCTCAAATTTATTGCGGTCTCAGTAATTCTCTTAAGTTGAGAACAGCAAAACTTTATATCAATAACCACTAAAAACCATATGGGCGTTGTTTATTCAATTTGACTGATCCGAAATTTCTAACTAATTTGTTTTTATGTTGACTACTGCATTCAGTTTAGTGTCAAGAATATGAAGCTTTGCGATCAAATTATTCCAATGATTATTGTCAAAATATTTACCCGTTGCATCTGTAGTCGATAAGAAGACTTGATAGATGATAACAGGGTATGCAAAGTTCCTTCATCAATGAATGTTGGTAATTGGTCAAGGGCTTTAGAGTAGTTCACATCCCAAGCAGACCTAAGCTCCAATAGAGAGCTTTCTGATGATATGATTAGCATAGAAGATGGGCATCTTTCTATCAAATTTATCTGGCTTAATCGAAAACCAGCTTGTGGCAATCACCAGTCTGTTACTTGTCGGAAGCCGTTCAAAGTGAAGGGGGAAAAGTGAAGGGTGAGCGACAGGAACGGAATCAGATCGTAACAGCCCACTCCGTTAGCCTTACGAAACAGATCGAGCAAGCAAGGTTGATGGGAAAACAGTATACAGAAGATCTGCCGTGGTCAGTCACGGGAAAATTATATACATGCATACTTTAGTTATTTGATGACTTACTTGACTTAAGTCTCCATGAGCCGATTATGACGAGACGATGAGCTTCGTTAGGTCTCACCATGCCTCTCGGTTATTTGATAATGCAGACTAAATAATGCAGCTTACGTTGATGTGGACCTGAATTCAGAGAGAAGAAAAATCCTTGTCACAGAAAATTAAAAGAAGCTTTTCGACGAATACCTCGATCGTTAAATATAAAGAGTATAATGAAGAACTAGATGTTCCGATATGCAGCATAACTCGCATTAGTCATTTCGAAATGTTTTCGGTGATGGAAATAGACTTGCAAAGAGACGTCTACAAAATGATTTCTGATTCAAAGTGAGGATAAGCCGAGCTGCTTTAAATTGTGCTTTTAGAGTTCTTGGAAAGTACGCCAGCATCACTATAAAAGGCAAGGAATTCTCTAACAGCTCAGTGCAAGCAAATTTTTAGGCCATTTGATAAAAAATTATAGTGAATGTCAAACAACCTCATTCAACACAGAAATATTTTCTGTCTTCAGAGGGCTAAGGAAAAGCAAATGTTTCAATTAATCTAAATGAGTTGAAGCTTCTTCTAAAGGAGTCTTCAATAGGGTTTGACTTCTGAGGTTTTTGCAGGTCAAGAACGAACTGATAAGGAGATCCAGTGAATTTTTGTAATTTTCTACCGCATCAGCAAGTAAAACGTCACTTGGGATGCTGTAAAATCTATAAGCAAAGATAGTTAATCCATGAATTAACTTTGCTCAGGGTGTTGCAGTATATCCTATGCCTCTACTTCAGTTTGATGGAACTGTTTTACGACAAGTGTAGACTAAGAGAATTGGGAGAGGAGTAACGGATATTCGGAAAATTCATTCATGCAGAAACTGGTAGAGTATTAACCCATGGATTTTATTAAATGGTGGAATATTACTACCACTTGCATTCTATGAATCTTCTTTCTGCAAAACAACATTTCATAGTATTTGGTCAGCCACGAAGTGTCCTTGCATATTTCACAAAATTACTCAATAGTGCTTATAATAAATCATGTTTACTACCCATTAGCATTGAGTTGCGAGATGAAAGCGCTAGGTCAGACTTCATTTGATCTGCTTCCATGTCACAACAGAAAGTAGATACAATTTAACTAATTGTCTGGAGCTCCAGCCAAAGACATAGGCCGCTATGATAGCTGTCTTTTCTAGATTTCGTTAGAAATATTAGCAGCTGTACATAAATAAATACTTATTCCAAGGCTCAATACTCAGCAGACTGATTTTTAGATTTAGCTGCTAAGGTTCCTGTCAGATTGGATCCTGTTCCATTGAAAATTAGCTTTAACCCACAATAAACCCGCTCCAGTAAATAGCTTCGGCAGTGACTTGCCATGTCATTGAATAGGTATGTTAAGACGATTGGTCAGTATTGGAAGTTCTCGATACGGACATGGTAAAGCGATTGGTTGTTTTCGTGCATGTTTATCCTGGCTCCTTTCTCGGATGTTTCTGACACGATAAGACGACGGAAGTGACCTGCGCCAAACACCAGAAACAACCAGTATCTGCAGCTTTGATTCCTACTGCTTCCTCTGTCGAGATCTTCCTTTATCTCTTCTTTGGCCTTCTTCCTTTTCTCTCTCTATCGATCCTTCCTCCCAAGATCTGCCTGCCCTTGAGGGATTTGTGCTGCTGAAGGACCATCTAAATTTGAGCGATGATTCAGTAGTGACCTCAGTGAACGTTCGTCAGAAAAAGCACCCTGATAAAATCACTTTCACTGTCATTCAAGCAAAGGAGGCTGAAACCTGCACGAACATTTAACAAAGTCTTTCTTGAAGCTATCTTTCGTACCCTTTACCTGGTATTCAAAGAAACACCTATCTACTAAAAAGTCTTTCATGTCGAGCAGTTTCCCGCTTTTTCCTTTCAGTGTAACCACGTCACGGATCCCTGTACCTTCAAGCAAGATATCTAGCCACTTTCTTCACTCTAAGTAGAAATTTAACTCAAGGCGAGGCTCAACCCGCTAGTGGTAGGATTTTGAAACCATTGCCGCCTTATTGGGCAATCCTCATATCTCCCACTAGGTTGATTTCAAGCACACACACAGAGAATTGCAAAGGATCAAAGCAAATTGAAGGTAAATAGCAGGACACCTGGGTTAAACTGTCCTGTAGAAAACATTTAATCTCTCTTACAGAACCCTTCTACTCCTGCCTGATACGCGATCGTGTCTCCACTCTGCCATGCATATAGGGTTCTCACCTGCTAGTCTCATCATTCTCAAATCACTTTGGTTGCCAAGTGGCATAACTGTAAACCTACTGAACAATAAAAGATTTGCATATTTAAGTCTACCGGTCTCGGAACTCCCTCGCTTCTTTCTTCTAGCACGAAAGCTTCTTAAAAGACCTCGTAGTAAACATAACCTTGCTTCTTCCATTTGCCATGTTCATTTTCGTTTCTTTTACTTCCTTTTTTATCAAGGAAGAAACTAATTTCAGACAAGCCATTTTCCCTTGAGTGAGAGGCATTTCAAAGATACGAGCAAGCAGCTAGAAATCACTGTGTACAGCCTTCTGCACTAAAAATAGCAAAAATAAGAAGCAGCCACCATTTTGGTGGTTAAATGCATAATAAAATCGTGGAGAGCTTGCTTCAAATAGCATTTAAAATTCTTTAGTATTAACAGATAGCAAAAGCATAGGCCTTTTTCTTAGAAGCTACTTTTTGACACTCCTGTGAAGCCAAGTGCTTTCAGTTACTTTCGAGCGTGACAAATGCATAGAAGCATGACGTTTTGTCAGCACATAGGTTATATGGCATCAATACCATGGGCCGATATCCCTTATACACTGCGTCCTTAATGGACGGGAAAAGGTCTACCTATAATGCTTTGAGCACCAGCTGCCCTTTAAACAAAGTGCCATGGCTCGGTAACCTTCAATCGCAGACACTTTTTGCGTTGCCTTCCTGCTTGACGTTAGTTTCTTGCAGGATTATTTGATTCTAGCTATAGGTAAATGGGGTCACGTTGATAATATCTTAGCAAAGAATTTTCCTTTATCTTGACGTAGACAACAAACTTTTGTCATGTTCCTTGAACCCTCTGTGAAGTGCCTTGGGATTTCAACGGGAATGATCAAAATTTAAGCCTTGTGGGTGCTCTGATGAGAAATCAATTGTGTCTAGATCCTATTAGATCCAGGATAAAGGACTGCATTCACTTCTGGATCTTGCACATTGGAATCAAATTATGATCACGTCGCTAATACATTGTCAACAATCTATCCAACCGGTTAATGATAACGGGAGACGCATTCAATTTTTCATTATGCCCGAAATCTCTCCAGGGAATGAATGATAGCCAAGAGCCACTTCTTTCAAGTGGATTGTCATCTTTTTAAAATTTTAGTCCAGGCAGGGAGCCTCGCTAACGCTCCCGATGAATGCATCTGCCCAACATGACATGCTCGATTTCAAATGAAGCAGGCAGAAATCAGAGACAGGAATGCAACGTCTCCTTTTATTGTTAAGCACGTCCTTCGTTGATAGCAGAAATATGAAATGTTCTGATGCAGTTAACCTGTAAAAATATGCGTAAATTATCATTATCATCAATATTATTTCATAGTTAGTTATGCGAAATAATTTCCAGAAAGCTCCACCGCAATAGGACTTTCATTGTGGAAGCTTCAGAAGTTGAATAAATTATGCCCGCAGCACGAGTTGCCACACTTTAGCACTATCTACCGCTCCCTACAAAGAGTAACTAGTCATCCAGTTTGATACAATCAAAAATTTGTGCTTGAAAATTGAAAGAAAATACTTGTTTGCTTGTGTTGCAAGTAGACCACGAAGTTTCGCCTTCCCACGGCTTCTTCTAGACTATGAATTATCTGAAAAAGGGGTGGGAAATTTCCAAAGCCCAGTTAAAACGGAAGAGAGACGTGCAGGACTGTTATCAGAGCAATTCAGGTGACGCGAAATCTCATTACTGTAAGAGACCTAACATTTTTGAATGATGACCGGGCCATTCAAAGTGTCACTCTGAGTGACAGATCCTTTATTCTCCTATACGAGAGATAGCGATGGTGAGCAGAGTTGATGTCAAGGATGAAAGCATATTTCACATAGAAAATGCGATGTTTCAAAAAGTCCGTGTGAATCAAAAGAATTAATACCCGTCGTGTCTATTTCATTTTCCCTCCAATTTATTTCTGCTTATATCCTGACTTGCTGTCAATTTATGTTGATAGCTGCTTTGACTGTGTTTCACATCTCACTAAGATTGATGATTAATATCTTATTCACATTCCGGCAAAGCAAAAGCCTTAGGTCTTGTGTCCTTCCTTGCAACCTTCACACCCCTACGAGCTCTCGTCGTTAAACTTTCTGCTCTTTTCGTGAATCACAATGTAGCCATAGAAAGAAAGAGCTTAGCCTATGATGCTTCAACATCCATCACTTTTTCGAGAGTGGAAAGCCTCTATTCCCATTCCAAAGCTTTCAATGAATGCTGAGTTCATAAATTGTTGAAAATTAGTCATATTTGCGTCATGTTTATCTCTTGGGCATTTTAAGCAAGAGCTTTTGGTCATCATTCTGACGTTCGGAGCAGCAACGGGTGTCAATATAAACACCACTTTTTGTACCAATGATGTTAGTGTTCCCCAGTCAACTTTACTGCATTAGAAAGGATTTTGGTAGCTGGACTAAATGCAGAGGAAAGTGCAATAGGACACGATTGCTTCTAGATTTTTCTAGGGATCTTTAGCAGCATGTTTTCATCATCGATGGTCGTCTGTACTTTGCTGTGTTGATGTAATCCCACCAAGAGCAGTGCTTATTTCGTGTTTTGAATAAGATATTGAAATCTACTTACGTACGAAGTCCTTGATAGCATCTCTAAGTTGTAAAATTTGCACTCGGGATATTCCATCAAAGAAAGAAAACTTCGATTCGATGTGAGCATTAGGTACTGATCCTGCCAAAAATGTGTGTAAACGATTCAAGTGACGTCATCAGAGAGTTAAGAAAGGCTAGGAGTGCCTCAAATCCTCATAGGTAACTTTTAAACAGTATCATAATGCCTCTCTTAGCTATAATTATTCTTTGCATTGTAAGGATCAGTTAACGGTCGTGATTTCGACGTCTCTCACTCGCATTCCAAATAATTTCAATGGAGATCATTCGCTCCTGTTCTAGCCGAGGCAAAACTTCAATTCAGAGTTAAAAAGCTCGCCCATCCTACGCAGTTGCAGGCCTCGACGCTAGGTAAAAGTATAAATCTAACATGGAGTTTTCTAATCCTTCTAATCTTCTGAGCCAAGCTTATTTAAGTGTCTGCAGACTAAACAACTTGTTGAATTTTGAATGGCACATCATTCAGATTTACAGCCTTTTCCATACCAGCTATAGTAAAGTTTAACGAGCGGCCTGTCAGCCAAGCTTTGTTTATCACGCCTGATTGGAATTAATGAGACGGAGTTTAATGAATCTCCTCAGCTTTCCTTAACTTAGTGCAGGAATCCAATATGAGGTGGGTCCGTTTTATCATAATGACAACTCCAATAAATCTCATCTCGATCCAGCATATCACAAATAGAAATAATTTTGAATAGATCAAATGGACTTGTTCTGACGAGCCTGAATCGAAATCCCATGACAATTCCCAATCTTTTAGCTTCTACTTTGATTTCAAAGTTTGCCGAATATTTCAGCAAGTCATTCGGAATTCCAGTGCAAATCAAATGGACACCGAGGTTAAAATGATTGGAGAATTCTCGCAGGAGCTCAAAGGTGACCTCGAGGTGTCCTGTAGCTAGCAAAGCAGAATCAGAAAATGGAATATGCATCGGAAAAACAACAAAACAAAAGATGAATCGTAATTTGGGGCTTAAAAAAGAGAATCAGTGCGAACAGTTAGTCGTCTCAGACAATAGCAGCTGGAAGCATACTAGTGTTTTTGTGCTTTTTTCATAGCATTTCACTACAATACCTTCCCAGGGGACGTGGGAAGGTTCCTCTGATACGAGAAAGCATGATTTGGCTTTAATGGTTTTACAGGCGTTGTGAGAATTCGCGAGAGCCTTGTTTATGCACCCTAACGCTCCAATGGCTTTGTTATCTGCGAATCATTTCTAATCTGTTAATGCATTCGAAATGCGATTGATTTAAAGACGCATAAGAAGATAAAGTAGAATTAAAAAGAGAAAGGATAAATGGCAATATATTCAGATCAAAACCTGCAATTGAAGGGTGTGACAGCGTGGAAAATGGAACGAATGAATTTCAACGCATTGATATTGATAGAAATCTTCAAGCAACGCGTTCGTACTGCCATCTTAAGCTTACCCATTGCAGTAGTAGACTTAAAGAATTTGTGAGAGTTTTCAAGTTGATACTTAAGTCGGTGATCGTCTTGCTAGAGAAGCACCATCCTGAGCCATGTAATCTTGAGGTCGAGCGGTCAGTTCCTCTCTGTCACACCTTCTTCCTAGCTTTGTGCCCATCTACTGCTGAGTGGAAGTATATCGGGCATCGTGAAATTTGATAGCGTGTGGCTCTAAAACGCAACCTCCCGCACAGTAGATAAGTGCACTAGCAACAATGCCAACTGCCTCAACGGTAGGAGCTTTTAAGTCCCAAAACCTGATCTGCAACCAGAAAACAGAAGCTTCTAATCAAGAGAATAAACATTTCAGTCTAATTGAAAATAGCTGTTGTTATGGTAGAATAGAATCAGATATCACAAATAACATTGCATCTACTAGATCTCATCGAGTAACGGCTTCAAGACAAAACTGGTTAGTTAAAAGTTTCTAGGGGACTTACTAGAGAGGCAGCAAGAAACTCCTAAATATTTGACTCAAGCATTTGCTGCATAGGGAACCTTAAGTCGGTTTATACAACTGAATTGCATTACGCTCCTCTTACCAATCGAACTCTCAGGAGACAAATTCTACGAGATTACGATTTGATTTAGATTCAATAAGGAATAAGTAAGCAACAAATGTTTCTTTTGAGTGCATTAACAAACCGCTATATTTTGTGGTGGCAGCCTCGCCGTGATCTGTAGACGTCTTAAGGCATCTGCAACAATACTGCTGAAATTAAATGCTTTGATCGACTGTCTTTGCTACCCAATTGCCAATATTCATCGATAATTCTATTTGTGTAAAACACACAATCATGGGGTATTTACCAATGAAGCATTCTGTCTAACACGATGCTTAAATCAGACCCAACAATCAACATACCAGCTTGGGTTTTAGGTAACGCCCTGGCACTAACATCAAATGATTATGCATTACTCCAGAGTTAAGTGTCTTACTTAATCAAAACAGAGCCCGTTTGCCAAAATGGCAATAGCAAAAAGAATCCAGGATTATCAGAGTAAAAAGACGACACCGATGAAAATTCACATGAAAGCCGACTGACTAAATCTCAACTGCGGTCCCAGCAGACATTGTAATCACTGATTAGAGTCCTCTGGGGCTCAATAAAGTTGTGTTTTAAATTCATAAACAGACTTTTACTGCATGAAGAGAGCAGGTTTGGATGTTTTTTGAAGAAAACGAGAATGCTTAGAGTGATTTTTCATCTTTTATACAATGATGGGTGTCAGAGAATAGCTTAAGGCTCCATGATGCCTGACTCAACAAAGCATCTTGGCCTTTTAGCACTCAAAGTCAGTTGAGAGACTTTTAACTATTAACTAGTGAAGCTTGGCTTATCAAATACTTCCTTTTACCTTGCAGGTTAACAGAATTTTGGACAAAGATTATTGCGACAACAACACGGGAATGAAATACCTTCAAGGAGGCTCAAAAAGTGACAATTACGTTTCAATTTGTGTAAATTTTTGCGGAATAAAAGCTCCTTTTCGTATGTATTTTGACTCTTCAATAATTATACCAGCAAAAAATACATTAAAACCGCATCGTGCCATGGAGTCATCGCTGCGTGTTTGCTGGCCCGAAGAAAGGAACAAAACCGCTGATATTAGATAATTACGTGTACTAGCTACTTCTAAATTTTCAAAAACGCTTGTGATTTCCCACATTGGGACCAATTTACCAATTAGCGTTTGGTTTGGTTGGAAAATTTCCAGACTCTCAATGCACTGGTGCTGAGATCTTTCGATGGTGCTTGTTTAGCTTTGTTTCATTAGTCTTTGGATAACTTCGTGCTCCGAAGCAGAATGGGCGAGAAATCAATGATAGGCCTTTTTACGAGTTTATGTCGTGCATTGACTAATTGATTGATTGAATGATTGACTGATTGGCTGATTGATTGATTGATTGATTGATTGATCGATTGATTGATGCCAAGGCAAATCTTAATCTTTTAATCAGTTCAGCTAAACGAGCTTTGATAGATTTTTTATGCAGATGACACTGAGCCCTGTAAAAGCAATAATGATAGGCGGTATTTTTTGCGCTTCAATTCAGTAGATAGGCATGAGGCTCTAGACTTCATCTAGTCTAGTTTAACGAGATTGCCACTATCAGACGCGAAAACTTTGCCAAAAACTCTCCTAAGCTACTTCTATCGACCTTTGCAAGGTATTAACTCAGTTTCTGAGCGGCATTTAGTGCTAGTGCTTAACGACGCAGATCGGCTTAACTTAGAACGAAAGCAAAAAGCGTTAATTAAGTTCCCTCCTTTGCCGTTTCAATGCATATGGACTGATCGGAAGATTATTCATTGATATGCCTAATATTCAATTCCTCAGCATGGATACAAAATGTCCTAGTATTCAGTGAAATGTAGATGCCATATAGATAGTAGAAGTTTACGAAATGCTATTTTTGACAGGTAGACATGTTCAGGAATGGCAGTTTTAATGGATTTCAAGACATATGTAGGTTGAGAAGCAGCAAATTTATACACCTCAAATCACGATTAAGAGGTAGAGCAACAATTCCGCGACCTTATCTGTGCATAAAAAACATCACTAGCATCGAGAATGGGTCGATTTAAAATGTAGTGCCTCCTTTTGCCAATCAATGAAAACTTTGCTGACTTCCTTGATAGGCTTAGTAGAATGCTTACCGTTACCTTCATCTGCCCCGTGGTCTGATCGACCGTATTGGCATCCCTGAAGACTTTGTGCCACCTGCTCTTTACACTTACTTCTCTCTTCTACCTTTCTGAAGGTGCTGGTCTGCTTCAGGCCTGTCCTTTCTGTGATGTTGTCTTACCCAAGTATTTTTCTTCCTTCCTCAAAGTCGAGCGTTCTTGCCCTGAAAAGCATGTTTTCTGCAAAAATGGCCATTTGTAGATGCAATTGAATGGCACCTCTCTGCAAAACGTTAGCACCTTCTTCCACTTTGAAAACGTTTGGTAACGTTCAGAGCACAGTCAAGCCTATACAGTAGGGTGTGACATGATGTCAAGTGAAATTATAACCACGATTTTTCCACGCTGACATAACGGTACACTTAGACATGCATATCATATAGGTGCTAATCTTTCACTAGTTTCCCTTATCTTATTATAGAGACCATGATATTCTTCTCTTGCTGTGAAAGTAGGTCTGCAACTTACATTATGACATAACCTTGCGCGTTGGGTGCAGCGTGAAACATGAAAATTCACCCCATGCTAAGTCAACTAAATTCATCACAGCAGACAAATTGGCCCTGATCAGAATTCGTGGTTGGGAGGTAGTAGTAGCTTCATAGCAAAGCTTTATTGGTTTATGAGGTTTATTGCTTTTCGTCTTTCTTTAAGTATTAGCCTACTCCAGTTTCAAAATTATGGTCAATTTCTATCTCTTAGATTCATGAATGGGGGTCCTTCTTAGTGGTGAACCTGTGGGTACTTGCACGAGCAGGAAAGCTTACTCTTGCGCCCACTCTCTTACTTGTTAAACATGGTGAGAGAGAGAGAGAGAGCTATGCACGATTGCATTACATATTTTATGTAACTCTTAGCTTCTAGCTCTGCTAGATCAGGTCTTTCAGCCAAGTTCACGTTGTCTGCAATCTAACAACTGAAGGAACTGCTCTAAGGCAAAGTGATTCCTACCTTGTCTTTATGAAAATGCTGCTACTATCAGCAATGACAAAGTTGCAGCAATGAAATCATTGGTCAATTCATCTGCATCGCTAAAAGCGTCTCAGTAGTGAAGAGTTTCTTTTGCATGCCTTTGGCTGGTTTGGTTGACTTTTGAAAAGGCCCAAAAGCTTCTCTTACAAATGCCTTGGCAAAACAAAATTGACAGGTTCAATTGAGCCAGAGACGAAAATAAAAAATTCAAATCAGAATGCATTCTAAAAGGATAAACATTCTTGGGATGGTAGTAGGTGCAAATGTATTGTGCTGAATACCGGCCATCCTATATCCCAACGGAGTGTAGCACTGCAGAACAGGGTGGTGTCTCTAGCAAGGTGATTCTTGGTAATACTATCAAGTATGGGATACATTAATAAATGAATATAGAAATTTCAAAAATTGTTTCCAACATATTTGGACCGATTTTCAGATTGTCATGACAGTAAGGAATTTGATTTGATTTTCTATGAATGTTGCGTGTAAAAATTGTAATTGCATTGCTATAATCACTTGGACGTAGTGTTGTATTATTCTAAGTGTCAGAATTAGTGCACTTTTATCAAACAATGTTTTAAGAATGGTTTTTACATTGATACTGTAACTTTTCTGCAAAAAGATATTATGATGCATTTTTTCAGCAATTAAATCTGTGACTCCTTTGTAAAGCCTTAGATATTGTGTAAAGTTTTTTGTATGTTTAAGAAAGTTCAATTGAATGGTTTGTCTCTTTCAAGTGTCAACTCTTCTTACAGTGGTCTGTGATGTTAAACCTCATTTTTGCCCCAGTTAAGTGATCGAAGGGAGGTCTGCAACGCTTCCCTTTTGCTCAAAAGCTGCCATGGCGGCCTGCAAAAAGCGCCAACAAAGGAAGAAAGTAAAAGGCTAAGAGGTGAGGGAGATGAGAAGTCGACGTTTCTATTTCCGAACTGAAAGAAGGCAAGTTGTATGATTCAGGAAAGGAAGAAAAGGCAAGATGCTCCATAAATTGTAAGTTATTGGGACAAATGATGATTTGTGGTATCGAGATCATGGATTCAGTGGTGAAATGTGGAACGGGTTGAGTGAGTTGAACTTTTGGTGGTCCTGGTACACCTCAGAGGAGCAACACAATATCCCGCATCTCCTGAGATCAATTTGCGTGAGAGTATTTGTCTAGTTTGGAAAGATCTGCAATTAAACGACGATGAGGAAAAGGTTGGACAAATCTGGTGAGGCTGGGATTGCTAATCAAACGAATGACTTTAAACTGGACTTTGTCAAGAAGGCAGAGAGTGGATTAAAGAGCACCACCAAAAACATGAAAGCAGTGCTCTGGAGAAAGTTGGATTTAGGACTCATACGTAATTGGTCGATAAGAATATTGGAAAAGCTGACTACCTCTAAGGGGGGAACCAAGCTTTTCAGATGCATTTTAAGCAATGGAAGTCCCTTAACATTGCTATAAGTAACTCGCAGATGGATATTTTTGAGAAAACTAAGTATTGGGGAAATTCAGCTAGATCAATATATTTCTTGGGATAAGCGCTCTAGGTTCTTGCTTGCAAAGGTCTCTAGTGTAAAAGGGTTGTTATAGTATGCTATGAAATCACTACTCCAAGAAACTCTTGGCCAAGTGTATATCTCTCAGATATTTTTTCACAGAACTCAGTAAGGGGCACTGTCAAGTTGATAATCTCTGAGACTGACTCACATATCTCTCTTTCTCGAACCAGTAACGGGCAAAAATCATACTCGTGTCATGGTGTATACCTGTGGAATAGCCAAGAACCTGAGGTTAAGCAAGCACCCTCTTCGTATCCTTTTAAAATCGACTTTAAAGCTTGATAGTGGATGGCGAGATTTAGTTGGATTGGGGTGGGGTCAGGCGGATTCTTTGCCTGCCATGATGCGCTCTAATGAAGTGTCGTATTTCAGGGTGGGCGTGAGGTTCGATTAGCTCTAGTCCAGTCTGATTGTGTCCTGCCAGTCACGGTATTATCATTAGTTACTTGTTTTAATTTTACCCAGCTGTGAAGTTAGATTTTCATTTTAGTCTGTTCATTTTTTACCTGCAAGTTTTAAGTTGTAAATTTTTGTCACAGCCCCCTAAAAAGCGACCTTTTCCGACGGGGCTCCCGTGGATAAAGACCGTAGAGCAAACATGAAAATGACACAAAAGCGAAAGACCAATTTGCGTGAAAGATGTCGAAGTGTTCGTTAACTGCCATGTATGACAACAGGTGGAAGGTCCAGCTTGAGTTTACGTGAAATGACAACCTGTGTCGTCTTGCTCTGGTTGAACGACAGCAGGCTACCTTCACTCCACTTCTCTATGGTTGTTAAATCATTGGTGAGAAGGGAAAATGAGATGCTTCTATGGGGTGAGATATCACCGCAGGCAAGGCCATGTGAATTGAAGCGAAAAGAAGAACTTAGAAAGGTATCATCAGTAAAAGAGTGAATGCTGGAAGACGTAGAAGAGAGCAGGTCATTTACGAAGAGAATGAAGAGTACAGGATATGTGACAGAGCCCTGGGGTACCCCAGCATTGATGGGTCCCGTCTTATAGAGGAAGCTGTTGACTCTAATGGCAATCGACCTATCAGAGTGGAAGCTATTAATCCATTTCATTTGGATGTGGTGGAGACCAAACATCGGCAGTTTAGCAAGAAGAAGTTTTGTGTCAGACGCAATAAAAAGCCTTGAAAATGGCGAGAGAGATCCATCTGTTCCCACCATAGGATTCATTGAGCAGAGGACATGGAGGGCATAAGCAAGAAGATCACCAGTAGAACTGGATTTTCCAAAGCCATACTGTTGATTTGGGAGAGAAGGTTATTTGTTTCAAGGAAGGTAAGGCGTCGCTTAGTAATAAAGCTCTACATTGTTTTTCGAGATGAGTGAAGTGATTGCAATGAGACAATAGTTAATTGGATCAGATTTGTCACTTTTATTTGGATAGGGAAGATGTGGGCTGGTTTACAGGACGAAGGAAATATACCATAAATTTAGGAAAGCTAAAACAGTTTTGTTGAGAATAGGGGCAAGTTTAGATGCACTTGTTTTGAAAACAATTGCTGGAATGCTACCTAGGCCTTTAGATTTAGATGTATTCAGTTGGATAAAGGTTTTCAGAGTTGTGGAGCACTTAATCGGTGACACTGTGAAATCTGAAGGGGTAGTATTGCAATTTGGACCCTTGCTCGTCCAGGTTATAATCGAAATCAAGGATTGACACAAGAAGACTAGCTTTTGGAAGAAGAGCCAAATTTATTTTTTTATAACGAAGAGAGAGAAGATTGGCGAAAGTTTTGAGAGAAAATTTTGACTATAGACCAAAAGGAAGGAAAGATACACTGGCAGGAAGCGATTTTTCTGTTGTGTTGGGTAAAAGATGCTTAAGCATTTTTTAAAGTTTGGAGCTAATGTTGCGTTTATGGAAAAAGAAGCTCTTGAATTGGTTTGAAGTCGCTTCCATTTCTTGAAGTAGTGGTTTTTATTATTCACAGCTTTCGCACACTGTGAATTGAATCACTAAGGATAATTATATTTACAAGGCTTGCAGGAAGAGGGATTATAATGACTCACGTCAAGAAATATTGCGTTCGTGATTGAAGCTGCAAAAGAAGGACCCTTTGAAAAGCCCGAGAACCAAGGGTTTGCGAAGTAAAAGGTGCGGAGAGAGTCCCTGTCCCAGTATAGTGAAAGACGTTTTGTAGCGTTACAGATTCATTTCAGCAGGCTTTTAGGAAGGGGGAATAAAAAGATACCCTAACCATTCATGCTTGCTAGAATTTTAGTCCTCATATTTCCTTCCATATGGAAAATTGCTTTATGCAGCCCACTATAAAGTTTTTTAATGCTTTTTGACTGATTTCTGCTCCAAGTGAAAGTAAATTGGAGAGTGATGATCGAGAAGAATGGGGCCTATACTGCTCTAACTCTTCCACCTTTCCACACAAAGAGCACAAAGCCGTGCGCAGGGCGATCTCGTTCCCAAACAGTTCGATACAATAGCGCCTGCGCATCATGAATTGGCCTTTCCGTTTCAATCGTTCCATCGTGACCAAGAGGGAGCAGTCAGCGAACAGCCTTTAAAACAAAATGGGATTTGGTGATCTTAACAGTGACTCTGGCTTGCAAGCCCTTAATTCCTTCCTGGAGGATAAAAGCTACATTGAAGGGTGAGCTTAATTTACCGTGACTCTTTTACATTGTTCCTTCTGAGATACGACACGTGCGCACTTAGGCCAGGCTTTTATCTTGTCGTTGTGGAGGCGAGATGCGAATACATTCTGTTTTACAAATTTTCGTATACTTTTACATATCACATTTTAAGGATTCAATTTTTATTCTTGAATACAAGGTGACAAAAATTATTCAGTTACTTGTGCGTTGATGTGTGGCAGAATTTTTTTTATCAAGAGTTGTAAGAGCATATTATGTTTTTTTATGAAAAATTGATATTATGCCTTCCATACAAAGTAGCGGATTCAAACGCTCAAATCTTGTAATTTTGGCCATTCTGCCCAGTGAAATCTGTGCGCAAATCCTTGTACAGATAAGTGGAAGGCTGAGGGCTTATATAGGTTGATACTCATCATACTCTATGCAGAAAGGGTCTGTCTGTCACAAAAGTGATATACCCAAATGTTTTGTAAGAATAATGGATAATGGATAGTTGCTATAAAGCTATATAGACAAAAATTGTCTTAAATCCCGGTTAAGTGGGGATGTCGGGTATGGATAAGCGTTTTATCCGCATCCACAACATATAAAGTCAAGCAATAAAGTATAGTTCCTAGGAAAGCTATTTGGTTGGGGTAACGGTTGAGCCTTTTTCCCTCCAGCAAGAGTATGAATTGGCATTTGACATTAAGAAATATTTTTTTTCAAATTTTCAGATATGTTCCATCACAGGCCGATCTCGTTGTTTTTGCTGCCCTATCTGGTCCACCAAAGGGATCACATTGCCATGCACTGAGATGGTTTACTCATGTTTCATCATACACTGATCAAGAGAAGGCAGGGTAAAGTTTGTTATTGTTTCTATTATAATAATGAGTACTGTATCCCTTGTGTTTCAGTGTATTGTAATAAGAGCATTTTTAATCACCTATTACATAGTTATCTATATATTTACATTCTTATATTTTATATATTGTACATAACTACTGTATTGCTTGATGTATGCATGTCCCGTTCAGAGAATTTTTTATTATCTATCATATGTAGATAATATAGTATTTTCTCCATGAATTTAACTTAAATTAATATGAATTTTCAAATTTTCCTTTCTTGGTATTAAAGTTTGAAAGATTTGGCTTTACAGATTTGGAGGTGCCAAGAAAGGCCTAGACCAATATGGCCCTGCTGGAGCAGCCAAAAAAGCTGATAATGATGATGACTTTGACCTGTTTGGATCAGACGATGAGGAAGAGGTAGTTAATAGTCTTGAAGATTTTCTATTCTCATTTTCAAATGTGTTAAAAATTTCTGTAGTCATTTCATTTCTAGAGAATTGCACCTCAAAGTTAGATCTTCATGCTTTGAGTAATGTCAATAACATATAAATTTCAGCATGAGAGATTGCTCATTGCACTGAACTATACTTCTGGAAAGATCTTCCAAAGACTGGAGGTTTAATGGGAAACTTTCTCAAGAAAGTACATATGCTGTCATCCATTGTCATTTTCTTAGCATAATATGAAAAATCACTCCTTATGAATGACCTCTGGTGGATCAAGTCAGTAGCAATCCAATTTGTGTAAAACACTTAAAACTATTATACATTAGTAATCATTTATTTACTATCAACAGGAAGCTCCGGTTGTGGCCAAGCCTGTCGCAAAAGCAAGTAAGTGAATTTATGTTATTCGTATCTGCTTAGATGGACCCGTGTGGGTTCAGGGAAAGAATAAACCCAATTTACCCCCATGTGTATTGTAAAAGATGACTAAAAGGGGTTGGTGGCAGGAAGGGCATCTGGCTGTAAAATCGGGCCAGACTTAATCATGATGAGGAGGAACTTCAGGATTTCAGACCGGACACAGAGAGGAGACGTATGTTGGGAAGAGAGTCAGGAGGTTGGTTGTGGGATATAGGTGGAGGGGAAGACTGAGAAGGAGATGGATGGACAGTGTGAAAGAAGACATGAGAACTGCAGGGGTGATGGAAGATGATTGTATAGTTGCAATAGCATAAGTGTAAAAATTCATTCCGGGGTTAATGTGAAATCCTGTAAGTTCTAGAAGTTCCAATGGAATCATGAAGTGTTTTTCCTAGTATGCCATTGTAGTCCTGTCTATGGTTTTAAAAGCAAATGTGCTGCAAATCAGTTACTGCAGAAAGATTTTTATTGATGATGATTTGGTTGTCAATGACTGTGCTATTTATCACAAGTTGCTTTGAATTCCAGACATCAAAGCTGTGAGATGTGTTTATCCTAAGTGGAGGGAACCGTATGCTGCTTTTAAGCGTACCTTCCTACTTTGTGTTTTTTCTTGATTAGAGAAGATCATACAGGTATAGATATCAACCATTTCTGTTTAATGAATCTGTGATGGTAATTTCTTTATTTTGTGTTGCAGAGCCAAAGCCAGTTGCCAAATCCATGCTGATTTTAGATGTAAAACCGTGGGATGATGAAACAAGTAAGGCTGGGCATTCTTTATGGTTGCTCTTACCTTCTCTCTGTTTCGCTTCTCTTTAATTAGATGTCTGCAAGGCTGCTTGAATCATTTTCTTAAAAGTCTAGTCAAACAATCCTGCTCAGCTAGTGTGGCTTGGATTTTAATGCTGCGTGCACTTTCCATCATTGCCTCCCTTGATATATGTGGGCTTTGAAATACCTCTAGATAACACTGGTGCTGGACTTTCCGGGTAAAAGCAACATTTAGCACAGCAGAGCTGCTGAATTTTTTCCATCTGCATCAGCAGCTAAGCATTATTAAGTGGACTTCTGTTGAAAATCGTCTGTACATTGAGTCTGAAGATGGCAGTCTTTCAGTTCAGTCAATCCTCACATGTAAAATTGATTATGTAAATATTCCAATTCTGCATAGCATTCCAATGCTGTTTTCCTTCACAAAAAGAATTACTTGTATTAAAAAGTTAATGTTATTTTTATTTATATGCACCACTATTTTTTGTTACCCTGCATTTTTTTATCTCAGGTATGCAAGAAATAGAGGATCATGTTCGGGCAATTTCTATGGATGGAATGATTTGGGGCGCCTGTATGTTTCCATGCTTCTGCTTCCTTCTGTTCAATTTGTCCCATTTATTGTAGTGCATAGACCCATTGATCGTAAATTATAATAAAGTAAACACATTTATTACCTGTTTGTTCAATATTTCCGTCATGTTGTGATCAGCTGAATTTTTACTGACACATTTTCCATGTTTCTTTGATTTTCTAAATGCGGATAGATACATTTGCAAGTTTAACTTGATAATGCCTGAAAATGTTGAATTTTATTTTCAAAACTTGCCACACCTGAGAAGTGGGCTCGTCTTCTCTCCTTAAGTTTCCCATGAATTAAAGCATATGAAAGCTTTTCTTGAAAAGTTTTATTTAGTGACAAAAAGCTAGTTGATGTATCCACCGAATGATGACTTTATGAGTTAGTACATTTTTGGGAAAACAAGAGATCTACATTTAGAGATCTCATCAGTGCAGAGTTTCAGCTAGCATAACACACCACAGTGTTTTTCCAGTCTTTCTCATTGGCCAAAATACTTTGAGATGATTTGTTAAAGTAAAACACTGATCATGGTAAATGATTCTCTACAAATCTCTCTTTCAGCCAAATTGGTCCCAGTCGGTTATGGTATAAAAAAATTGCAAATATCTGCTGTAATTGAAGATGACAAGGTAGTGCTATTGTGTCTTATGAATGAGTAGTTTTAATTTACTTAAATTTACTTTGCATTTGTGTGTGTGTGTGTGTGTTTTGAGTAATACACATGATATTATTTTAGGTTATTCCTGATGGATTTGGTAACATTATGTGTAGGAAAGGTTCTGTAGAAGTCTGTTAACAAGGCTTTATATGAGTGATGTATGGTTGTTTTATAGCAAGAATTTCTTGCAGTCTTTCAAGCTGGAAGCATGGCTCTGTGTGCCTCTCATGTTAAAATCAGTGTTTGGCACCTATGCAAAGTAGTTTTACTTTTGAGAAGTATCATTGTGACAGGAAATATCCTTGTAGATGTGTGTCTCTAATTTTTCTCAAATTTTGCTTTGTTGATGCCTTCCATACAGCTCATTTTCCATTCAAATTTGGTCTTAGGTTTGCTCATTACAAATTATGTAATCTTTCAGGTAAGCGTGGATACCCTTGAAGAGTTGATTACAGCGAATGAAGACCTTGTGCAGTCAATGGACATTGCTGCATTCAATAAACTCTGAATGAATTGAATATTTGCCCTTGTCAACCAAATAGCATCGTTTTTTCCAAATGTATTTCTCAAAACGTAACTTTCATCTATTTTGCTTTTGCTTGGCAGCATCTTGCTCAAAACTTACGTCCTTGCGTTTCGCGTAATCGTGTTGGTATCAAAGGCCGCCTGCAGTACAGTGAAACGTGCAACTCACAATGTTGTAAATTTCAAGGTCCTTTTCTCTTCACAAATGACGGCATTCCCTTTCTCACGGTTGTCAAACAAGCCCTGGTGTTTGTTTTTGCAAAGCCACTGCTTCGTAAAAAGCATCAATAGTGAAATTTGCTTTCGGGCTGCTACGTTGGTTTCATGCGCTTTGAGGAAACGCAGTGTCATATGTTTTGCAGCCGATGGACACACCAGAAGCTGTCAAAGGTAACTGCTGCACTAATGTGTATGACATGCTTGCAACTCCTGCTCATGTTAACGGAAAGTGTACCAGGCGCCGATGTTAAGATCTGTGTTGCCTCCACATGCTTTTGTGGTCGTCTTTTTGATGGAATAGCATGTTTGCAACAACGAGACTGGACTTAAAGCATTTCGTTGGTAAGAGGGTACCGTTTGGAAATCTCTTCTAATTCAATCGCTCAAAACTCATGAAATGATCAGCTGATAGTCATCGCCGACCACTCAACTCACGAGGAGGTAATACATACCTGCCAGTGGCACTGCTGTATCATCCAATCACATCCAAGTCCTGGCCGGAATAATTATGTATAGACTTGGTAGGTAGGATTGACATAGTAGGTAGTACGAGCAAGGATGTCGCAACTTACCATTTTATGGCTCGCAGTTTTAACAGAAGCTGCAATGATGGATGCTGCGGTGCTGCATATGCCTAATGTTGCTTGTATGACCACGCGTGATCCGAGACTTAAAAAGATGGCCTCAATCCATGCTATTATTGTTTTATGTTTAATTCATCCATTTTTTCACTGGATTTCTTTTATGTTTCCCAAGAAAGAAAGGCCCTTCTTCAGGGAGGGTATGCTGCCAGTTCAGAGGCATTGTGCTTGACTGGAGAATAGACGATTTAACTTTGACGTCTTTGCTAGCTCCAACAATAGTCCTATCAGGATTTGAGCCCATACGCTACGGCTGCTTTCCGCTGTGCTAAAGTAAAGTCGCCTTTGACGAGCAGCCATATGTTGGAAATGCAAAGCCTCAGCTGTACATTGAATTAAGTGAATAATTATTTGACTTTGCTATCGAAATGGGAGGATCTCATGGAACTTGCGCTATAGCAGGGCCTTCTGTTCGTCATTTGTACAGTCATGTAAGGTAGCTGCATGTGGTGGTTAAACAATGTGGTACACTGGTACTTTTCAATAATGTTGGATGGCCGCAACTTGAGTTCTTCACTATAACTCAGTGGTCTTAAATAATCCTCAGTCTGCATCATACTTCCGTAAGCTTTCTGAAGGATTGGTCACTGGAATAAGGCTGCAGTGAGAACGAGACATTAGTTCTTTTCCATCTCTTTTGACTTATGGTGGTCCTTTGTGGTTTCTAGCGATTATTTTAACGACAAAGTTGAAGCTGGGTTTAAGCAAGGCTATATAACCTTATACAAGATCAGGTCAAGAAAAGAAAGCATACATTTATTATTTTTTGATCGTCTACAGTGAAAATTAAGCAGCACAATGCGGAGAGAGCATGACAATTTAAGACCTGCCTATTAGGAGTTGTGGGACAACAAGCCAAGAAGACCAAACCTTGAACGAAAGAGAACATCGTTTGAACCGCAGCTAGATGTACGTTCTAATTGACAGTCTTCTCGTTAGATATATCAACCAGGGGTGTTCGTATTTTTATTTTATTTTTTTCCATTAAATCATGTTTAGGAAAGACTAATTTACTGAAAAAAAAGAAGAAGGGGGGATCAGATGAAGTTTTTTTGAGGGCGAGGTGTAGGATTCAGGAAAGCAAGAAGAAGGCAAGACATTTCTTAAATTACACATTCTTGGGACGAATGATGATTTGTGGGATAGAGTTCGTGGAGTAGGGAGTGGGTGTTCCATCCTCTTACATTGATTTTACTGTTCTAGGTAGCATGATGAATCATACATCTGCTCATGACGTGCGTCAAAGGAGGTAAATGAGTACTGGAACTGAAATCTTCATCTAGTTACTACGTGTATCTTCTTAAACAGGGGGTCACCGGTGTGAACATCTAAGCATGACGTCCACATCTTCATGACGGTGTGAGTTGGTATTCATGATCGGCTACCCTTCCGCCGCCATACGCATGGGAGTCTTGAAATGAGTGCGTAGAACAGGCTAGAGCAGCGTAATCATTGCCCACATGTTCACCCTGTCCTGTGAATAGTGTGATCACCCTACCATGCCGTTGATGTCGGTAGAATTTTGTCCTTTTCGTATCTAGTTATCAACGCCATCCCAGCTACGATACGATTTCCCATGGCTGCTGCACAGTAGACACGTGTAAAGCATTCGTTCTAACTGAGCGTGTGTTGAAGCAAGTGAGTGCGGCATTGAGTAACTGTTGTCATCATTCTGCGTGCTCGTGCTCCTTGCGTCGCATGGAGAAAAGTCGTTGAACAATCTCCCCTTCCCATAAGTTGCATCAATTTATGGAGCGTCTTGCTCCTTCTTCCTTTCCTGAATCCTACAACTTACCATCTTTCACATCTACGATCAGCAATCTTGATCTTATCTCCCTTCCCTCTTAACCTTCCCCTTCTTTTCTCCTTTTTTTGGGGCTTTGTATAGGCCCCCGTGGCCTCCCCCCTGCGTAATTCGCTAAAAGGAAGCTTTTTTAGACCATGCCTAGACGAGATGCTGTCTCAGATTTGTGGGCGACATTCGCTCCCTCTCCTCGAGATTTTACGGTCTTTGGTGTATTTGCAGCTGCGAATGCTCTTGATTTTACAAATATCATGTCTTGCACCTAAAATTTAGAGATCTCTTATTCCTCACGCAGCCGAAAACTTCATTGTGATGAGCAAGACTGAGTTAAAATTGGGTATGATTGACTAAAAACGTCACATCATGGACAGAAAAGCTTTATGAATGTCCTGATGCGCTTAGGAAGGGATCATCATTAAGGATCAATATGGCTGGCTTTACCTTGAAAATCCTGTGTGAGATTCTGACAGTCTTCAGTCCTTGCATGTGCTTTTGTGATTTCAACTGAATAGCCTTGAATAAGAGCAGAAAATAGCACTCTTCCCTTATGCGATACTTAAGTTACAATTAGGAACCGTGCCGTGCTACATAAATATGTATTTTATGGCTTCCTTTCTTGCTTCCTCGTAAAAGTCAATTGATAATTGATACATCTGCCCTTTTCCCTTGAAAGTTGGCTTAGTGTACAACTATAAAGCTTCTGAAGACATGGTCTTCTACTCAGCCATTATCTTTCTATCCAAATTGCCCATGACTAACTAGGTAGATTTTTTGTTGTCCTAGGAGCCAACAACTCATGCAATTATTTCAGGACACCTCTTTTATGTTTACTTCCCCCATTCTAGATCTTCTTTGTAGCCCAGTTTTCTTATAAATAGTCTTCGTGCAAGCAGAAGTGCCAACATTGTCTCGGAGAGTATAGAGAGACAGTGAGTTCACAGGTCTATCTGCATTATTTGTTTCATGTAAAGTAGAAATGGACCAGTTTCTTTTTAGCTGCAACACAAAGAAATAGACTTTCTATCCACTGCAAAGTGATGTAGCGAAGCGTGCGAAGTCGTGACGTAGGGTTTACCGGTTAAAATCCAGAACGGCTTCCAGCCAACGGGCCAAAAGTGAGGAAGGCAACGGGAAGCCATTTCATGGGAATCTGCTTCCATAGAAAAATCTCCGAGCTCTCCTCAGGTTTCTGCTGAGCTCAGAATCGAATATTCAGTGCATCAGTATGGCAGTTGCAGCTCACTGACGAATCTCCGTCGTTCAAGATTCGATCCCACTCAGGCTTACCCATGACAGAGCGTTGCTTCTCTGCTGGCTTCTCTGCTGGCTTCTCTGCTGGCTTCTCTGGTAGATTCTCTGCTGGCTTCTCTGGTAGATTCTCTGCTGGCTTCTCTGCTGGCTTCTCTGGTAGATTCTCTGCTGGCTTCTCTGCTGGCTTCTCTGCTGGCTTCTCTGGTAGATTCTCTGCTGGCTTCTCTGGTAGATTCTCTGCTGGCTTCTCTGCTGGCTTCTCTGGTAGATTCTCTGGTGGCTTCACAATATCCCACTCTGTCCGTTGCACGTCGTCCGCCACTTCCTTTGGATCCAAACAGGTCTTCCGCCGTTTCTTCCCGTCTACACCCACTTCACCCTTCCTTAGTTCTCCATCCGTATGCGCTTCCCAAATTGTTTCTCCAGTTCAGCGTGTCTTTGAGGAGCGATTGAAAAAAAGAAAATACTGCTCGTGGACTAATTGTGTTAGGAAAGAGGAAATGAATTCATTTAGATCTACCTTTGGCAAACCTTGATGCCGTAATTGGTAAATAAGGGTCTAGTATTATAATCTAATATCTTCTTTATTTATACGGTTGGTTTTAATTGGTTTGTATTCACTATATACCAACCAACTTAAAATAATGTCAATGCCTGCAAGTTCTATTCCCAGTTGCTTATTGCTATTGTGAAATACAAAAAGCTGTCTCTATAGCATTTCCCAACTTGCTCTAGGCTTCTTTAGAAAAGTCTTCCCTAGTGACCTCGAATTCGAATTTCGGCAGGCACTTATCAACCAAACCGGTATTTGGAAATTGCAAGCGATTCAAGCCTAGAGCCATTTTGTGGCATGGATGCGCAGGCAGGGTTTGAGGATAGAAATGGCGTCCAGGCGTGAAAAGCCCATCAATCCGATTAATGGAACTGATTCCATCCGATTAATGAAACTTGTGCGTAATAACCTAATTGCAGGTTGATGTGCAGTAAATTTATAGATAGATAGATAGATAGATAGATAGATAGATAGATAGATAGATAGATAGATAGATAGATAGATAGATAGATAGATAGATAGATAGATATATAGATAGATAGATAGATAGATAGATAGATAGATAGATAGATAGATAGATAGATAGATAGATAGATAGATAGATAGATAGATAGATAGATAGATAGATAGATAGATAGATAGATATATAGATAGATAGATAGATAGATAGATAGATAGATAGATAGATAGATAGATAGATAGATAGATAGATAGATAGATAGATAGATAGATAGATAGATAGATAGATAGATAGATAGATAAATAGATAGATAGATAGATAGATAGATAGATAGATAGATAGATAGATAGATAGATAGATAGATAGATAGATAGATAGATAGATAGATAGATAGATAGATAGATAGATAGATAGATAGATAGATAGATAGATAGATAGATAGATAGATAGATAGATATATAGATAGATAGATAGATAGATAGATAGATAGATAGATAGATAGATAGATAGATAGATAGATAGATAGATAGATAGATAGATAGATAGATAGATAGATAGATAGATAGATAGATAGATAGATAGATAGATAGATAGATAGATAGATAGATAGATAGATAGATAGATAGATAGATAGATAGATAGATAGATAGATAGATAGATAGATAGATAGATAGATGTAGTCAATGGAGGTCCAAACCAAGCAGTTCTCTGGCGACTCCATTGAGAAAGAAGCAAGGCAGAGAGGAGACCCTTGATTTTCGTCAACCGCAGTCTATGAGATTACTCCTAAGGTACCATTCTAATTTCAATCATAGGAAGCCCCTGTTGTGAAGCTTGAAACCACCATAGTGAAGAACTGAACACCCTTTCTCCAACTTAGCATTCATCGTTCTCTTCTCTAGTCAATGTTGACATTTTCCATAATTGTTGCGATTCCCACCTCTATTGATATCGTTTCCTTTCTTTCAGTGTCCACCGTGTAACTCTTCTTATGTTCCGCTCATTTGTCACTCATTTGAGCAGTGCCAACAGCCAATTCCATTTCAGATCGACATTTCTTCAAGTAGCATCTAACATCACCAGCATTCGCCCTTTCCTAGACTGAGTCGTTGCGTATCTCATCCTCCTACCAATGTTGAGGAGGTGGCTAGACAACATGCCAACATCTGAAATAACAAGTTGTATCAAACATCAAAGGTACCAACTGCTTAGTACGGGATAAGTGAATAAAAAGATGAATGCAAAGACAGAAACAATCGCACATCAGTCTAATATGATTGAAGCGGTTTTAAAGATGAAGATAAGGTCATAGATGATATTAGAATCCAAAAAATTTGGCACGAAATGACTTTTGCTGTAAAGTCCCCTCAGGCGTAAGCCACCAATTCACAAGAAAAATGCAGCAAATAGGGAGATTTAAAGTTGCCAGCTTAAGAAGCCAATGGTGGACTAAATTGGTTCAATTGAGAAGGAAAAGCAATTCTGAGATAATGCTTCACGTGTGATTAGAACCGTTCTGACAGGATCAAGTGTGGCAAGTGGGTGTTTTATATCCTACAACAATTTCATGATGACAAATGCATGTGTTTAGACTTTGCTTTAAACACATGTATGCTATGAATGGAGGTAGATTTCTTGTGCACTATTTCAACAGAGTATCTTCCGTGAAAATGTGCTCAGACCCGCGAAGATCCAGTTAAAGCTCTCGCCAAGCACGTGCAAACGAAGAAAGACGTGCTTTCAGTCACTCATGAAGTATTACAAGATTATTTTGCAACGAACTCGCTAGCCACAAACTTATCCCCTGATAAGGGTGGTTTTCCATCAACGACTGATGAAAACTATGCCTATTATACTTTTAAAATAGGATAGTTGGTATAGCGGTTAAGGCACATGTCTCTGTGCGGGAGGTCCCTGGCTCGAGACATGCTCTTTGTCCGCCCACCTAGCAGTAAACGGATAGCTTTTGTAACGATGGCGCTAAAAGTGCGGCGAGAAAAGAAACTGGCTACCTTACCTCACAATGCCGTGGCTCAGGATGGCACCTCTTTAACAAGGTGTTCTGAAACGCTCGTTTCGAGTATGTGGCTAGCCGTTTATTTTTCTTTCATTCAGAAGAAGAACTCAAGAAAGAGAAGTTAAGACATGAATCAACTTTTAATCAGAAAGGCCAACGTGTAGCGATCAAGATGGAGTTATCGTTTGTTAACTCACCTGAAGATAATTAAGGAGCAGGTCAACGTGTGAAGTCGATAAAAATATGCTAAGCTAATATCGGTTCTTGATTATAGTCTCTGAATCAGTTAGGAATGTGTCTTCATTTCAATGTAGAAATCTAGGCACACAAATGAACCGGTGTAATCCTATCACAACGAAGGGGCCAGAGCACGCCTGATAATTGTAGTTTATTAGTGTTCTAAAAACGATCTTCAAAGGCTAAATAATAGACATAGCGACCTACTCAGGTACAAAGAAGGGAAACGAGTTTTTGGCCCACCAGGTAGGCCATTCCTTTGTCATGTCAATGAGATGAAGAAGCAGGATTTTCATGCAGTTGAGAGCGAAAGTTTTCAAGGTTAACTGTTACAAAATAACAGGATAATAACATGCTCCACGAACTGCTTAAAACCTATTTCTGTTATCGAAATCGAAGCTTGGTATCTTCAATTTTAGATAAAGGTGACAAATTGTCGGGCAAGAGCGTGTGTTGCAACTGAATATTTGCGTTCGTTGCGCTACAAAGAAAGCACCCGACTTCAGTACGGCATATTCGGTCATCGTTAATTGGGTTCAAAGTTGGTCGGACTTCAAATCATTGTGATGGAGAAATCGAGGTATTCATAAAGTAACTGAACAAGCATTTAACGCTGCAAAAAATTCTTCGCAAAAAATCAGTAGTTTGAAAATATGGGACATGGAAATTTTAGAGCCGAAGAGCCCAGTGTGTGTGTGAAGATAAACTCCCCTGATACGGTAAAGCAAAACATTATTTTAAGACAATGTAATGAGTCCAGGGATATAGATATCAGCTGGAATGGAATAATCACAAGCTTTTAATTTCACATGAATATTGTAATGCTGTACGCTCACAGTATAGGGTTGCAGCTGTTTAGAGGATAGAATTAATTCATCGGCATGCTTTCATCGCAAAAGAGCATCTCTCTATGTCTATTTGACTATAAGCAAATCTGTTCAGCTCGCTGCTATTCAGTCAACTCAAAATACTACTAGATGATCTGTTCAATGTAATATCGATTCGATTGAATGTGGTAGATATCTATGGAGGCTGTAAGATGCCAAGTGGAGTGTTATACAAAGGTTTCTCGGTTATGTGTTCTACATTACACCCGTGCGTAGATTTTAGGATTCTCAGAAGCTTTGTTCTTATCAAATAGCACCACGGTCCTCTTTTCTCATCCTGACCACGCCTAGAAATTCTTACGCCTGGAATTGCAGAGAGCTAGCAGCTCTCCTCACAGTAAGAAAGAGAAGCGGAAGATTTCACCTTGAGCTCCTGAAAAGTTAGTCTGTTGCTGTAAGCACTGAGCTATTCTTGCTCCTGATATTGGAAGCTCTAAGAAGATATACAATAAATAGCTGTCACTTACCAAGCACTAGAGTAAGACATTGTGTATTGCATCAATGCATTGTCCTTATTCCTCTGAGGCGTGTCAGGACAACCAGAAACTCGATCCGCTAACATCATTTCCAAATTTCCCGACCTAATTCACGACCTCTATCGCACAATTTATTGTTCATGAGAAGAATGTGCCATTTATGGAACGTCTTGCCTTCGTCTTCCTTTCCTATAACATAAAATGTACGTCTTTCATATTTAAAATCCATAAACATGATACCTTATCTCCCTCTCCTCTGACCTGCTTTTCACTTCTTCCATTTTTGGGGCTTTGGGTAGGCCACCGAGGCCTTTTCTCAACATATCTCACTAAAAAAGAGAAAGGAACAATCTGTCCCTCCCTATTTACAATGTATGCATTCGATTCGATATAGCTGACTAAAAATGGCTGCAACGCTCTTGATGTAGACTTTAATTGTCACTCATGACATGTCTTATTCAATGCAATACATATTTATCTATTTCGAATTTACTCTATGCAATGTTGTCTGATTTTACTCCAATGAAATAACAGCCTCTTGTATGAAACGATAGAGTAATGTCATAAGTCTGCTTTCAGTGCACAGTTCTGGTCGAACGAATGCCCCCAAACAAAAGATACTAGGCAGCTTCAAAAGTATGTCCTAACGCTGAGAATTCTTTTTAGAAAATACATTGGTCATGTAGGTGTTCCTTATTGAAAAGCTTTACTGTCAATTAATGAACTGAACCTTTTCGAAAAACATTTGTGCATCTTTTATGAGAGCAAGGAAGGACTTTGGCAAGTTCAGCCAGGTTCTAATTTAGAGGGCTGTGATATATTTACGTCAGGCAGCAGATGTCACGGTCGCGTTGCTACAAGACAATAAACGTGGAAACATCCCTTTACTCTACCTTTCTGATGGAATTATAATGATTAATATTCCCTAGAAAGAGCAACTCAGAGTCTCGCAGTTTGGAGATTGTTCCATGGCTTCCTAAAGTAAGCTCATGTTGGATTAGCGTCATGGAATGAGGATGTAGCGCACCAAACATGGATCCTCATGTCAAGATCGCTGCTTAGAACAGAAAGTGTCCTCATTACTGCTTTCTATCTTACTTAACCCATTAACCAATTGCAACAATTTTTATTATACACATGATTCTACCTAGATGTCAAAGGTAGAAATTTGGACACTGAAAAGCTTTTTGCTTATCGAGCAGTGTCCAGGTCCTTCCTCTCGATGTGACCACACCTCGTGCTTCATACGGCTGGAATTACAGAGAGCTGACAACTCTCCTCACTCAAAGTGAAAGTTTAGCTGAGGTGGGACTCGAACCACTGACCATAGGATCAATGCGCCAGAATCTTACCATTGAGCTATCTTATAATTGCATCAACAGGCAAAGCTTACAGCTTATTAGTTGTACCCTCTCAACATCTCAGAATTTCAACTTTGGATGCAGTAAGTTTGTTACTATGGCTGGCTAACCAAAAGATTAGAGCAACCCACAATCAGGAGCACCCGGCAAAATTTCACTAAATCATTCCGTTAATACCGTATAGCGAGTTATAGCTGGGTGTGTAATAGCTAAGAGCTTTTCGCTGTTTTGTGCATCCTGATTCGAACACTTTCAATCGATTCTCCTGTACTCAGCTAGGAATCTGTAGCCAAATACCAATGAAAGTTGTTGTCACCTTGTCAAAGATGTACCATTCTGAGCCATCTCATGGTAAGGTAGAACAGTTGGCTTCTTTCTTGCCAGACAATACCCCTCCCCAGTTTTACCCCAGGCACTCAATTACTGCTTAGTGGGCAGAGAACAGAGAAAGAGAAGTGTGCATTAGCGCATCTCAAAGCCCGATCGTTCATCAATGCAGACACTTAATCTAACCACTGTACCAACTGCCCCTCCGTCATTATCTCTGCGGAGGAAAAAACCGGCACCACACCTGCTAACTTATGCATCTTTCCCATGATGCACATCGGGAACAATGTTTTGGCATGCATTTGATATGTTTGATGAGACGCACGTATCGAGATGTTTGCGTTGTGATTCTGCATACAAGAAAAACAATAAAACATATCTTGTGCAAACAAAAGAATCCATTTCAGGCCCAATTTCCATTCAAAGTCTGTTTATTTTTCACAAATCCATACAACTCCAACTCCCTTCCCGTGCTTACATATAATTGATTTAGCACACATTTATTTCAAATAAGACGAAGTCACAACATTGTGTGACGTCATAAAATTAGCTTTATGGCGAGGCCTTAGATGTAGCTGTATATATACTTTATCATATCCAAAGATACGAACATGTGTATAAATATAGCTAGATGTATCTGTATAGACGTATATATTTATGATATTTATGTATGTATATATATCTATATATAATTTCATATATATAAATATATGTTATTCAGATGAGCATGTGTATATATCAAATAGTACATATGCATTTGCTTCTGTATAGGAAAATTAGGTAGAATAGATATTATTCTGGTCTGATTGAAACTCTCTTATTCAAATACACATGTCTCGCATTCAAAGGAGGTAGAGAAGAAGGATAAATGTTTAACTTCATCAATGTCAAACAAGACCTAGATGAAACGCAACATACTATGCGATTTCATGGTCTTCTAGCCTTAGAGGTAACGGCCATTCTTACTCGATCCCGTCAGAATGCTCCGTCATCTCTTGACAAATTTTCCCCTTGTGCGGAGTGTCAGGCAGTACACTTATTTAATTCAATTTTCCTATTGATGATAAGTGGGGTATCCAATCACTCTTTGATTATATTTCAAGGCATTCCATAAATTGAAATGAAAATTTTCCCTCACATGCGTGCATTCTTGAATCCCAGCTTCACGGAAACCGGAAGCAGGGCATCGTGTTTCTTCTAGGTAGTTTCTTGTTGGCCTCCTAGGGCTCCAAATAGCAGCCCCTGATGAGTCCAAGAAGTCAAAGGCAAACCCATACTCTTCTTGGCCTAGAAATGAGCAATCAATTTATTCGTACTTCGAGTGAGCATCATATGCTGTTACTTTTTCGTAACATCTTTAAGAAAATAATTTGCCAAGAGCAAAGCTACAGTGACCTTTACATAATACATAATGGTCTATAAAGTAGTTTTGACAAGGATATTTCCATCGATATGGTACTTTGCGGTTTTATTTCTATTGCATTATTCTCTTATAATTTCATGGATAGCGTATTGATTTCGAATTTTACATTAGATGATTTGCGCTTTTTATACCTATTGCTAATGATCTTTCTTGTCTATATTTTATCAGAAACAAAGCGAAGTGACTCAGAAGGCAGTGAGTGAACATACGCGTGGGATTCTAAATTGAAGTGATAATGACTCTCAGTTTCAAATGCCTGGGCAATTTTTAGACCTTCTTAGGGGTTGCCAACCTAGTTGATAGAACCCACGTCCGATCTGCTGAAGTTGCAAGGTTGAGCCACACTTTTTCCTTTCTCTGGACGTCAAATGTCTGTTCACCCACAATAAAGGAAATACCTGGTGTTAAGTTGGAGACAGTGGGACGAGAAAAAGACTCATTTAGTCTTCTTCACAATGACGTCGCTCAGGATGGTTTATATTTTACCAAGTACGTGCTCCCCTCCCCTATGGTCACAGCTAGTATTAGACTCAAAGTTACCTGGATGAATATTTTTGTCATTTTTTGGTCATTTGCACGCGTGCCTGAAACATATATTAACATGCCTCATTGCATGACTGTTACATGCAATCTTCCGTCCTCCACTTAGTTTTTACGCGTCCCCATTTATCCTAGACGTCTTTGTAGACCTTCTAACAAGCAAGTCTTACAACTGGTGAAGAAGAACACATTAATTTAGCACTTTGATTCGCTGTGACCTCTTTAATGATAAGATCATCAATCTCCCAGAGAATCATACTGAAAAACATCTGTTCATCAACTGCCAATTGCAAGCAATCCAAAAACCTATCAATAAGGCTTAACTTGTAAGCTTCTATCAAGCAGTAGTCTTATCATCTTGAAGTAACTCCGAGTGACATTTGCTTTTGTAAGGATTTTGTGGCATAAGTTCCCAGCATGTAACTAATTGAACTGGTTTTGAAAAAGGTAATAGAACCTTGAAATGTACCGAAGTGCCTTGAAATGTAGATATTGTAGACAGGTTGGGACTGAAACCATTTTGAATTTCTTGAGAAGAGCTTTTTCAACTCCGCTTTTTGGATCTCTGAATGAACATAATGTGATCCGCAATGGCCCGTCTTTGTTTGCATTGACTTTTGGCATCTCTCGAGACTTTTTAACTTCTATTCCGTGTAACAGATTTAAGCAATTTGAAAACGACGATGATCGTTTTTTTCTCCTTCTATCATTGTTCTGCCTTATGCCAATTTTCCTTGACAATGTAGTACAATCCCTTCTAATTCTTAAATGGTTTGACGGACCGATCCTGGAAATTGCGATTTCGCACCATGCATTACTGCGTTCAGAAGCCTATTACCACCACTATCATCGTTACCAATAAACTACCAGCTATCGATAGTTGAAATTGTAAAGAGAATCGCAGTAGACTTTTCATATATGACTTAACAAATTTGATGGAATGCTAGATAAGTTCATTTAACCACTGAAAATAGTGTTGCCGGGTATTTTCAAAAAGCATACCACTCGTGTAAGTATCTTGCTGCAATACATTTTCCTTGCCGTTCTCTCCGCACGTCAGATGTGAGCATTCTGGCTGCTCTTTTGCGGTCTTCTGTAGCAGTCACTTCGCTCTTTGTTCAAGAAACAAAAGCATTGAAGATCCAAATCAAGTCTCTACGAGTCCTCTCGTATCTGCGCACAGATAGAGTGCAAATGCTTTCTCTGATTGGCCGGCTCACGTAATATATACAGAACAGGTTGCACATTTCCCATACGTACAGAGAGCATAGATCAACACATTAGGAGTCAAGGACCCACAAATGAACCCAGAGTGAATTTCCCACATACGATTCAGAGATACAATAAATTTGAAGTATGAATGGTGATAGCTTCTATGCCACCTTTCCAATATTCCAGCACGCCGGTTATCAAGCTTTTCAAGACAGATCATTTGGTGGCGGTTCAACACTCTTAAAGAGTCGGAAAAAAAACTCGGAAGACCAGTATATTCATCAAAGGCAAATGGCAAACCTGAGAGAACGGAAAAGAATGCAATGTATCAATGAAGCTTTTGAAGGACTAAGAAGCCATATACCTACATTACCGTACGAAAGAAGACTATCAAAAGTGGACACACTAAGATTGGCTATAAGCTATATCAACTTTCTGGCAGATCTTATCAACTCTGATGATGGAGTGTCAGGGCAGTTCCCAAAATCATTTGAAGGCTCAAAGAAGGTCATTATCTGCCATCGAGGTAAAGGTGAGCATATGACTTTTCTCTTGGTTACATGGAAGCCACCTTGATGCTTCGATAATCCAACATGGCTGTGCTACGCTTAAAGCCCTTTCATCAAATTTTCCTATTTCAATAGAAATTTCTCAAGTAGCCAAAAATTCATTTTTGGTTATTATAAGAACTTTGATCGTTGTGGATGTTCAGCAAACTCAGAGCCAATTTCTTAGTATAAATCTTAGCTTTAAGGCTCGTCAAACATAAAATATTTCTCTAATCGAATCTGCGCCTTCCTTCTTTCTCTTTTCTCTCTTCATTTTCTCATATCTTTTAATGATCTTTCTATTTTATTATAATATTAAGTTAACATGATAAATAAAGTTGGACGTTTGGGAATTTTGATGAATCTCTCTTAGCCAAGTATAAATTATGTGATATTTTACGATTCGTCAGTGACGTTTGAAATTCAATTTGCACTGTTTTGTTTAGCCTGTTTCAGGCGATTTTATAGTACTGCACATTCTAGCTTTTAGGAGAGAAAGAAAAATCTTATTAAAGAAGTGCTCTATTTTTCACACCAAATCTGACTTAGTCGATATTTCTAGAGCGTGATTTCATTTGAAAAAATCCACCTACATGCATCTTGGATTTTTTATGCGCGAAGACCCGTCCTCTACTTTTACTTTCGCTTTTACTATCCTTTCTACATGGCATCAATCTTCGATATCATATGTCTTCTTACTAATAGATTTCACCAACAAGTTCTAATTGCATTAATTCCATATCTAAATACTTGATTTCTGTATTTAAATGGAAACAAAGAGGGTTTCATGGCTGTTATTCGTATCAATGAACCAAGCTGATTACTGTGATCAGACAATGTTTTCAAAAACATCAATAACAAGGTTATAAAGAATTCATTAGCACTCGTTTCTTATCAAATCAGTCTTTTGTTTCACCATCAAACATCATCTAATTAGTATCATCTTCTTCCTTCTTAATTAATTGGTTGATTTTTAGCCACTGTATCACTTGATTTGCACTTCATCATTTTGAAAAGCATGATGTACCATTTTTACTATAATCCGTCGAACTATGGTGATAGTTTTCGTCAAATTCATGCCACCAAACAATTTAGTATCAAGGCATCTTCTGTTCTTTATTCAAATGACTTTTATGCTTGAAGTTGGTATCTGATATGCCTGTATTTCCTGCAGATGGAAGAGAGTATGGCCTCCCACCGTTAGCAGGTCACTCGCTGTCTTGGTCAGACCAAAAGCTGAAAAAGACTGGAACAAGAGTGAGAGCTTTGAAAACATGGACACCTGAAGACCCTAGAGCATCTAACGTAGGAGTAGAAAGCATTGATTCTAACGGTTCCTGTGAATTACAAGTATGTCTGCCTTAAACATAGTTCCCAAATACAATGACTATCGCACAAATCAAGACGTGATTTCACGCTGCAAAATTCTACGGCACTACCAAGAGCTATTCTTTAGAACAGCATAGGGACAGAGCTGGTACACTGTTAAGTCGTATAGTAAATATTAGCAAATAAATGGAGATTTTTATACTAGCAGCAGGCATTACTTTTAAAGTATGTATTATTATCTGGCCTGATTAAGAGAAACTTCCTCTTTTGATATACACAGCATGCTTTGCGGTTGGAAATTTTGCTCCTGTTGCAGGCAGAATCATAGAGCACTTCATTTCTTTTTTAAAAATATGCAAATACATAAGCAAACTTTCTCACATGTCCTTGAACAAGAAAAACGCACTATAAATGCGTTTTGATACCGGTATCTTTGTGCTTAGATTTACAAGGCAAAGTAGCATGGCAAGCTGATAGAAACATGATATCAGTCAATAAATGTAAATGCTATTGTTGATAATTAGATCATGGAAAGAAAGTGTGCGACTGATTGCGAAATATAGAATAAAAGGATATCTCAGACCTCACGACCTCTGATGAAGCCTACATTTACCATGAAGATCATATTGATACTCATTGCCTTCGTAGAATTATTACACTTACCCTCTCTTTGCATGATATCATTCATAGATAGGTCCCCTCGATCAATGCTCTTCAACTAAGGTCAATGTAGAGCCATAGTTGAAATCGGTCTTGCATGTCTGCTATTAGTAAAGAGAAGCCCATGCAGCTTAGTAGCATAGCATAGTTGGTGTCCTGCAACGTTTTTATTGAGTTGGAATTTACTGCTTCAGAATCGAATGCATAAGACTGTAAAAAGTAATATTTAGCCATTGTTCAAATGTTTATATAGCATAAAACATTAATGTACAAATCAATCCTTACCAATTAAAGTAAGTTTCAGAAAATATTTAACAAAAGACGATACGCAAAAATGCACTGAGCAAACTGAACGACTATTTTTGATTGTCATTATTCCTGTTCTTATCAGTCACTTGAACCTTTTGGCAACCTTCCTTGTTCTCTAATTTTGTTTTCAAAATATCAATTGTTCTCGATGAGAAAGGCATCCAAAGAAACCTCTCTTTGCACTAATTTTCAGCAATTACATTGCTGAATGGCACATCCAAGTAACGGACAATATCTGACGATCCTGTGAAGTACGACATTGTTTCAATTTAAAAAGAATGAGAAATTGGGTGTGGCATTCACTTATTATCTAATTAAACACTACCAGTAAGTTGCCTGTATCATCGCGAGATTAATCATTGGGTAATTGAATTATGCCTTTATACTTAGTATCAATATCTCCTTTGAGCTTTCTCACATTGGATATCGAGGGACTGAATAGGCTGGCTTTTCGCTGTCCACGAGGTCTGTGACCCTTTAGAGAACAAAGGGGTACAAGCAAGTGATCTGTTAGTTGCGCTATGTATGAGCTTAAAGAATGTCCTATAGGCTGCATAACCTGGTTTGATTGTCGGTATGGCCTTTATTGCCCATTGTGTACAGATTTCAAGAATAGGCCAACCCCATGCTTGTTAGTCAGATAATGTAGTTGACTTATGAATGTTATATTTCAGCACATGGAACGTGTACTAGTGTATGAATAAAACGAGTGCATGGTCATAATCTTTCATGTTTTTTCTTTGTCTGAGTTACAACAAAAGCCAGATGTCTCAATGTGCTCAGAACAAATACTAATTGAGAAGCACAGGGTTTGGCCCCACGTCAGACCACTAGTACTGCCTTGACGATCGTCTGAGCAAAGCAATAGAACAAGTTATGTTTGGCAAGACAGAAGGCGCTAATCACACGTATTGACCAATTACTTTGTTTCTTAAAGCATTTCATGCTGCAGTTTGTGATTATATATATCCTTTTAATGTCTATTAATATAGTGTTTGTGCTTGGGTATCTATAGCTAGTTGAAAGACGTTTAACTTATGTGCCTAACCACGTGCTCCATCACTCAAGGATGGAATTTATGCCTTGCAATTGTTGGCTAGTTTAAAGCTATGCCGATCAGTCTCCGAATTACAGGTTATCACCTCGAGTGTTGAACACGGTAGAATAATACGCTTTCTAATAGATTTTTCAAGAGGGGGGAATTTCCAGTGGCAGGGAAGCATCAGCTACTTTAGACAAATTCATAGAAAGAACGAGTTTCTGTAGATGGCGGATACCTTGAAGGAAAATTCAATGCTAAATCTAGAGGTCTACATAGGGGACAGAGAAATAAATGGCATTTTTGATAAAGCGATACCGTTTTGCCATCTCTGGAATCATGTTTGCAGTTTTCCCGCCACTCGCTAGAATATCTCGGCGCATGCGTGCAAATAGTTTCAACAATGAAAAAGCAGAATGAAGAAGTTACATATGTTGTTGTAGGCTAAATACTTGTAAAATTATCAGTTTACAGAAGAGACAGGTGAAGTAATATCTCACGATACCAACTTTTCTCATCATTCACAAAATAGAAAGAGCAAATTGAATGGCTAATTAATATGAAAGTAATTGTGAGAAATCCAACACTTACCTGTTCGAGCGTCAATACAAAACATAATTTCAGAAGATCTAAAAGGCTGAAAAGTTGGTGTAGGCCATTACGGACTGAATTTTCCCAGATTATTTACAGCTAAGCATACCTAACGAGATCTACAGAAAAAGGCGACGAATCAGAACACAGGAGTGGCTATCATTCTCTGGTAGCAATGGGATGAATGAGGACTACTAAGGCAAAAGGTACAGAGAACGAGAGTAACGATCTGTACCGTTGACTGTTGACTGTCTCTCTAAATCGCCATCTACCTCTTTCCTTTAAACATTTTAATCCGGTGATATGTCTAAGATTAAGTCAAAGTGAAACAGGGATGAAATCGGTCGCGTCAAGTTTCGATGTTCGGCTTTTGATTTGCGTTGGGCTATTTTCAGGCTTAAGCTGTTCTTTAGTTGTACATATACGATATAGAGAACAGTTGAGCACTGACCACTAAACTATCTCTAACTACACGACATGGTAAACAGGTAAGCATTGACCACTAAACTATCCCTAACCATCCATTGAAACATTCAACTTAGATATGTATGCTGCCAGTTTAATCAGCACGAATATACGAGAATGTAAACAAATTCCAATTTGTATTTGGCACGGGGAGATGCGAGTGTTGCGGCCTGCCATTGTAACTAGCTACGTGAACTGAGCCAAGACAATTTAGCTTTGATCATACGTGTTTCATTGATATATCAAAGTAGGACGGTGAAAATTCTTTTAGAAAGGGCACAATTGAGATTACTTTGGCAATCTTTATTGCAAACCGCATAAATACCAGTCGGCATGCAGACATGTGGATGGCGCCAAGTATGTGCGCATTGAAGATTTTTGAAAGATACAGGAATGAGGAGGCGAATGTTCAGTAAAGTAAAGGAGCAACTTTGATAGAGGACGCAGGCTTTCCAATAGAGTTTAGTGATGTATTAAAGCAAAAGAGTGGACATTTTGATGGATTTTATAGGCACCATTAGTATCGGAACAGATTATTATTATTCCGATAAAAAGGCATTAACAGTACCAATCAATTAATTGAACAACCGCTTTTATGCTGAATGGTAGATTAGACGATTACAACAGATACAGTGGAACCATCTTATGTGCAAGCAGAGGTTCTATCAATAAGATGGAATGGATTTCTTCATTGCAGAGGAATGCGCTACAAGGTAAGGCTAAGTCCAATACTCGAAACGATCATTTGTGCGCATCTTCTTTGAGAGGTACCGTTCTGAGCCACGGCATTGTGAGGTAGGGTGGCCAGATCCTTACTGCGCCGTACTATACCCCAAGCTTTGCACCAGGTACCTATTGACTGCTGGGTCGACAGACATATGGCGAAGAGCAATGTGCATGAACGTCCATTGGAGCCGGACCGTCCGTGCAGTAGACACATGATCTACCAACTGCTCCAACTACCCCTGTAGAATTCTTTGCGTTGAACCTACTGAAGACTACACTGCACTGTTCAATTTAGTGTTATTACGTCTGTGCATTGTAGCAGAGTGATTTGCACCCGACAATTGAGACCGCTTGATTCAGCACTTAGGTCCGACCTTTTTCTCAAAAAAGGAATCAAAAATGCCATGAAAATTTAGGTTCAATTAAATGAACGTTTCTCAAAAAATTATGAATTCCGAGGATTTGAAGAAGAGGCAAATTATGTTTGAATAAAGATAAATGCCTACATAGTGATATCTTCCTGCGCGACAAGGCAACTGACACCTGCTTGCCAAAATGGTGATGCACTGTCAAAACGTTAGGAATGCTAGGTACTCGGTGCATGACAAATTTATGCAGGAATTTGCCGAAACACGTGTTTGCGCCGAATTCCTGTGATAATGCACATCACGAAAGCACTTAAAAAGAGAGTCGTCGCAAGATCAAAGAGAAATCGCATTACCAAAGACCAGGCAGTCGGCAAGATGGATTCCTTCCGAAACAATGACAGTCAAGTTAGGTTTTTTCATGGGGACATTTTAAGCCACAAGTGGTATATTCTACATGGATTTCGCTTCATTCTGTCACATCACTAAATTCTAAAGAGCTTCGGTTGAAGAATTCTTTCGTCCATTACTTTTCCATAACAAAGCAAAAGTATTGTAAAGAAGGCTTGAGTTTGTTCTACACTCAATATGAGCACCGGGGCACAAGGATCTTGCTATGGAGGCACCATCCTGAGCCATGGCTCTGTCTTTGAGAATAATCAGCCTATTTCGTCATCACATTTTACCCCTTGCCTTACTCATTTACAGATGGGTGAAAAAATAGAAGACATGCAGAAACGGCTTCTAGCATTCTTCAAGTCTGGGTCTTTCAGCAGTATACCAATGCTTTTAGTGTCATTGATCCCCGCTTTGTCTTAGCAATTTTGATTTACCATAGATGACTGCAAAGGGTATGCATTCAATTCTTACTGGATTCTTTAAACTTCTGCGGGTCAGTAAGAGAGGACATCTCCCATTGTATTGAAGCATTCAATGTGCCTAAGAGCTCTGCGACGGCGCAGTGGTAAATATCATCATTATCGCTATTATTTTTGCTAACATCATTATCTCTATTGCTATTACAACTATTATTATGATTATTACTAATTATTCGACCGTTGAGCGTGGCGTACTGACGTCACAGTATACACGGCTTTTGTTTCGCTACCTTTTATTTGCCTGGAACTACTTAAAATATCATATTTTTTGCTGCACTTGTTTTCAATCGTTACTTAATATCCATCTTCATATATATTTACATTTACTTTCTTCTTTCCCCGTTGTGTTAGTTTTATGTTGCAAACCCCAAGCCAGGCAAGCCAATTTCAAACTACCTATGTATTAGAGAGGTTTGTAATTGTAGTTTAAATTGAATTCGAATTAAAGGTTTCCATTGGCATTGATATAATTATTATGAATTACATTATCATAATCATTCTTTTTTTCTTGTCACTGCTATTATCATTACTACCATTATTACTATTCTCAATAACACATTACTTGCAATCGTGTTCAGTTGTTGAAAATCTTTCCCTGAAAAGCTTCCATAGCTTGGGCTATGTCTTTTTAATACGTTTTTGTGCAGTTTTATGGATCCATTCTTTATCAGTGCCAAGACAGAGCAGTTGCTCCGTTTCAGCTTTTGAATCAGCCATATCGTAAGATGTGACTAATGTCTACCGACTTACAAAGCATCCACTAACGCGAACTGCAGACCAGTCCGGAAATTCGATGGCCTAGTAACAAGCGTCAAGAGCGAGCTAGGATCTTTGCTCTCATCTCGCAAAAAACATGAAACCATCTGTTGCAAAACATCTGGTGGGTCATAGCCTCTTTAGTATTTTTAAATTGCCCTCCCTGTTGTAAATAGCATCGTTCTATTGCATCACCACTCGTTCCTATGATAAGAATCGTTTCCGTATATAAAACCAATGCAGTTTTGTACATGGCATAAATCTTCAAGTCCTTAATACTCAGTCTCAGTGCGATTCAAATCAGCTGTTTATGGCATACATAAGCGTTAAAGTTACAAATAAAATCACCAAAATTGTTCAATACTGTTTGGTGCTAGGATGAGGCAACAGGATCTAGGCTTTTTCTAGCCCTCCCCTCTCAGAATTCGACAGGTAAGCACCGTTGAAAGGCCTAATGCATACCTGCAGCCTAAAACCAGTAAAGCTTAAGATTTAATGATGATATTAATGCTTGTAAGGTCTGCAAATAACCCAGAAGTGTCTCAAGATTTTCAATGAAATTTTCTACCGTTCATAAAAAATTGCTTTAAAAAATGTTGAAGATCGTTTTTAGGGAACAAAATTGCTTCAATAATTGCTTTCTATGGAATAAAAGCATCATATTCCATACTTCACAAAGAGTTATCTACTAAAAAATTTTTAGCTCCATCATCGTTGCTCATTTTAGCTTTCCTACTTTTCTGAACATGATCAAAATTGCTTTTATTGTATGCTAAATCTCCAAGCTTCGAAAACCTTACGATCAGGAATCCATGCTTGCTTCATACTGCAAATGTAATCACAAGGAATATTCAAAAAAATTTTATTGAGTTATTGAGTTATTGATGCTTGGTTGCATCTAAAAACCGCAGGTTCTCTTCAAAAATAGTTCTGAGCAGGTGAAACAGCTCAATAGATTCAAGTTTTAGCGGAGATACAGCATATGGTAAATTTCGTTTGACGCTTACATGCTTAAGCCAGTTACTTGTGTATTACCAAAGAAGACACTCTGGTGGGCTCAAGCTCTCCTTAAAGCGGTTTTGGCTGAAGCTATCGCATACAGAGGTCGGGGTAGATATCTTCTCTATCAGCATTAATCAACCTGTCTTTTTTGATAAATCAAATGTTATTATTCCTCTGTGCATTTCAATTTGCATTTAAAAATCAACACTGAGACTCTGAGAAGTTATGCTTGTACAGCAGTCTTCCTCTTGATATGAGTACGTCTGGTGGCTCTTAATACAAGAATCACAGAAATTTTGTGACTTTCTTCACTGCTAGTGACATGTAAACCTGTATAATTTGACTCATATGGCTCATATCATCAATTCCACAGGCTATAATCCAGCAACCTTCCATTGTGCAATTTCTGACCTTTATCAAATACTAAAATATTCTTCAATTCATACTTCAGCATCTTTCGGCAATACGCTGGTCCGTGATGTCTGCCATGGCTTATTATGATTAGTCGGCTTCTACTGTTCCCAATTCAACTGTAGAGAATAGAAATAGCAATGATAATAGTAATAATGATATCATATTTATACAGGTTTAGCTGGTGCAGCAAATGCTGCTATCAATCAATGACCGGTCTAAATTATACTAAATCATACATACGTTGCTAAGAGGGAAAACGATAAGTATAGAGAACAATATGATAAACAAAAATGACAAAAAGTTTAGCAAAGTTGAAGTTAGAAATCAAAGTCAAAATCTCTGCAAAGGGCTTTAAATCTTAAGATCGACGTTCCCTATTTCATTTCCTCTTTGAACTTATCAAATTTTGTTGTTCCTTGATAGGAAAGGAAAATGAGGACAGAAATAAAATCGCTGGAGCAGAGCATCTGCACTTGCATAGCACATGTCTTCCTCGTTGCAACCTTTGTCTGTTAACGGAGAAAAATAAGTTAAAGATAGACCTTATTTAACACAGTCACTGGAATTGATTCTATAAAGCTTGGATGTTAGTCTCTTCATCAAGACAGAATATTGTCTAGTTCTGCACATTTTTGTTCTGCTATCTGACAAAGTATAACAAATAAGTGGTAGATATTCTTTAATCTATAAATAATTCAGCACGATCAGATGAAAACGCTTTTTGAAGAGCTCTTTTGCACGATTATTCTCACAATGAGCAATCCACCATGTAGCGAACTGCAGCATGCTTTTACTATCACAAGACTACACAAGAGTTTTTGATGTTGTTATAAGCTCAATACAGATATATTTCATCGTGTATAGGCGATGAATGTCTGTAAATTAGCTGCATTTAAAATACACCCAACGGATGTCAACCAACTTTTTTCAAACTTTGCCATTTTACATTGCAATGATATTCCCACATCAGCAATTTCCAAAATTTTGGAAACTGCCAAAAATTCACATTTGATCAATTTAGGTGCAAAACTTACTTGAATCCAAAAGAAAAAAGTCCAAGGCTTTGCAACAGGCAATGCACTCTGCAAAATCCAGTTGCTTTAAGATTGAAGATGTAAATCATTCCATGATATCATGGTCAGCGATAATATTTGCATTATTATATCTAATAAGACAATATATATATTTCATCATAGTCAAACATAGCTTAAAAAGCACCATTCTGTTAAAATTATCATTTGAAAGAGCTTTGATTCTGTAATGAGTACCTAGGTTCATCTTGATCTTATTTCCTTTAACGATATGAATCTTAGCCTTCGATGCAGCCTCTTCTGATTTGGGTTTACCAGCTGTTCATGAGATAGCAATAGTTTGAAGATACTTTCTGTCGCTGACAATCTCTCAAATCAAAAAAGAGAATAAAAGAATGCAGCATCAACGCTAGGAATGTCTCTTGGTCTGAATCTCAGTGATTATTAATGTTCCGGTGTAAGGCCTTTGGTAAGCGAACTGTCCTAACAAGTGAGATTCAGCAAGTTTCATCAGATGTAAAGATAGCAAAATGCTTATGAACAGTAGATCATGAACCAACGGTCAGAGATTGCATGAAATAATAAACCATTTACGTAGTTGAGTTTATTCTTTCTTCATCTCTGCTTGATGCTGAAACTGCGGTCTTTGGAATGGTGAATGAGAGCAGACATGACCGACTTCCAAAGCGGTGGACAGAGGACATCAGGTAATGGACGAATGAAGCACTGCATTTGGTCTACCGCCGCACACAAGAACAAGCGGATTGGTGACGTTATGCTGTGGCCGTCCTTGACACCAACGGGAATGGAGCCTATGGACATTGATAGTAACATTGATAATAGCCACCGATAATTTTATCAGCATTGAAAAGAACAAATTGGAGGAACCTGGTGCTTATGAAAAGAGATCAGATTCGTCATATCATTCCCTTGTAAATGATTTTGGTTTCGCTGTAATTTTGCCTTTGCTTTCAGGCTAAATTTCACAAAGCATTTTTTAGTGGGTTACGTTGAGGAAGGGCCATGGTGGCCTATACAAAGCCCCAACAAAGGAATAAAGAAGAAAATCAAAGGCTAAGTGGAGAGAGAGATCTGATCAAGTTCATTGATCTTAGATTTGAGACTGGCAGGTTGCAAGATTCAGAAAACCAAGAAGAAGGCAAGAGGTTCCACAAATTGTACGTTCTTGGGATGAATAATGATTTTTGAAATAGAGTTCGTGAAGTAGGCAGTGGAACTTGGAAAGGGTGTGAATGAGTTAAGCTTCTGGTGGTCCTGACACGCATCAGAGGAACTTGAATAATATCCATTCTTCTTGTAGCAAGAAAGTAATTTAATGCTCTTTCCGTGTACTTTGAGATGTTGTGATAAAAATTGTCCACATCCAAGTCAAGGGAATGTGTATTGCCATAAAGATGTCATCTGAGTTTGAACATTTCAATCTTCAAGTCCATCTAAGAAGCAAATACTTGACAGAACTTTAGCAATTGTGCAGCATTTGAGGAGTAAAGGCGTATAGGAAAGCACAAAATGCTTCAGTTGGAGTTAGTTTAGCTCAAACAGACTTAAAATGGATTACTCAGACTCAACAGACTTAAGATTAACACAGGCTGCCCTATGGTGATCAGCTCTTCTTACCCTTCTTGCTATTTCTCAAAACACTCCTGCATCTCCATCATTGAGAAGAAGTTTCAAATTATTTGATAAAGAATAAGGTGCAGTAGGTTTTGCTAAGTACTGTTTAAGAAACTGATGACTTGCTACTTAAGTTTAAGTTTGGTTGCAAAAGAAGTACAGAGGAACCAGAGACAGGCACAAGCTTCCATTACCTTGTCAGGGCTCACACGACATTTCTCAAAAGTTAGAAACCCAATGATTAAGTTAAATTGCCACATTTACTACCAATTCAAGGTTCCAGCATGGTTGCTGTTGTCTTTCTTCTCTAAAAATTTTACATGCCAAACTGGGTAACTATTTTTTTTAATTGAGCAAAGGATTTGATTTCAAAAAAATACCATGTTATCTTCCATGAAAGTGCAATTACTAAGGATCTGATCGTTATAAAACAATACTTCTTTAAAATGTGTCTATAATCTACTTGGTACCCAAGCAACTTGAGTCCTGCTTGCTAATTCTACGCTCATATCTACTGTAGCTATTGCTCAGAACTTATATTATTGAGCCAGTTACGTCCTGATCTTCTTATAGCTCATAGCAATAAGGCCAGTGCAACATATGAGAAGTTCAAAATGCTTTGCATAAGAGAATATCATAGTATCGACCGCAGAAAGCTCAAAAATACCTTGAAGATTAAGGTGCTTCTAAACAAATATTGGGGTTACACACGATTGACCTTTAGTTGCATTTGTTTTGAACTTTACATCGACCACATCGTGCCCAAAGGAATCAATCTGCTGGACGCACTGCTACTACTTTGCATATCTAAGTAGTAAGTTTTTCATCAGTTGCAAGTGTTGATTATTTTGCTAAGTTGCAAGAATGCTATCAAAAGACAGCAAAAGTTTGATGACCATATGTCATTAGATATCCTGACTCACATTTATAAATACTTGTGCTATGATGATTGAGCTACTTGGCAAGGTACGATTTTGTTACTTCTTCCAATCATACAAGCGTCGAGCAATGACTGTCATGACATGCATTTGCAGAATAGTTGATGCTTTCTGCAAGTCTTTTTCGATCTTCTTTTATGTTGCAAGAAATGAGGATCCAGGAGAATATTCCCTGTCCGATTCTTCAACGAAGATGTGTAGCAAGGTTTATCGATAATTTTCTGCAACAATGAATAAGACTTGAATCACAGTCAGGTCAGGTCAGGCTTGGGTCTACCGTTGGTACCATGTAAATCAGTACTACCTGTTTCATGACCTGCTGCCTTGTAGGTCGTGCCATCTGAAGCAAAGGCTAAGGTGTCTCTCACTCAAAAACCCTCCATGTGCCTTGCAGGATATGCCCCTGGAGAAGGCAAAGGCTAAGAGAAGGAAAACTCTGAATCCAAACTAGCAGATAGTAGAGGGGTGGTACCTTTCCTCAGGGAAGCGCCCCCTGGCAAAGGACACGCCCCCCTGAAGGCCTGGTCTCCATGCTATATGTCTGTCTGCCTCAACTGGGTAGGTGGGCCCATTAGCCTTGTAAGGCAATCACCTAGAGATGGTGTCTCGATAAAAACAATCCATCTAGAGTAGTAGCGAGCCTAAATGTGTACCCAGCCAACGAAAAACACATGGTTCATGTGTTCGGGCAATCTGCCAGACCTGATGATGATGAATTACAGAGTTTATCATGATGATAGTGATCATGATCAACAAATATAGATTTCAACTATTAAGAGAGCAGCTCTAAACACATATTACCATTCAATTTCTACTGTATCATTGCATCTATGCGCTTTTTCTGAACCCTCCATCTTCCTAAGCAAAAAAACCTGCATTTTACTTCCCATTTTACAAAATATGATGGCATTCTATTCGCCAAAAACGGTGGAAATTTCATTTTTAGTAAGTCAGTAATGATCAAAAACACTCAAAGTTTTCGTTATTGATGCTTTCTTTTCCAATGCAGAGGCATAGCCTTTTGGCTTGCTTTCTCTCAAAACCTGACTGCATTTTTAATCACAACTCATAGAAATGATGCTTCAGTTTATGCTTCGTCAAACTCGACTAAAAATCAATGAAAGCAAAGCCGATGAAATAAACAGGAATTAGTCAAGTGAAGAAGACATGATCTTTGATTTGCCGTCTTCTCCGCAAAAAGAAATCAATGCTCTACTCTTCGATAGTTAACTGTTAACAATGATCTAAGTTGGAAGGAGAAAATGATGTCTTAAAGTCAATCTCTATGAGAGTGATTAAATGCAACAGTTTTTGGAGCAGCTGCTACCGTCAGTAATAATCAAAAATGAAGGAACGATATTAGTTATCAGCCCTTGCTCATGTAGAGATCCTCTGAATAAACGTTTAAGCCTTTGTGTCGTGTGGGAACGCAACATTTGTAGGAGATGATTGTTCAAACAGTGCTGAATATAATAATGACTGGCTCCGTTGATAGCACGCATGTTTGTCAAACTAAGAGTTGTTCTACGCTTGCCGCTTCCAACAATATAATTGTAGTTTAGAGGCAAATCAAATGCGTTCGGTAAACAGTTTGTGTCTATGCAGCTTATGCAGTGCAATAAGCTAATTTGCTTTTATCAGCTCTGTACAAACAGCATTTCCATCAACATGAGAGCTATCGAAAACCTGCTCTTAGTTTTGTCAATATAAATCGAATTTTAAGTTACAATCAATATGAGGAATCACAACATAGCATGAAATTTATTCAACTTTTATTGAACAGCAATAGAAAAGTGTCCTGTGGTTTGCTAAGTGGGCGTATACTTTATTCAATTTCCTCATTAAGTGAGCAGACTATTGTCAGCTGAGAGAGAGAGAGAGAGAGAGAGAGAGACCCTGAGAGAGAGAACCATGACACTGGGAAGATGCATATACATAATCGAATCAAATATTTTCATATTCAGCCCTCTTAGACTGCTATAACTGAGATCATAATTTATCCTAAGAACATGCAATTTATGGAACCTCTTGTCTGTCTTCTTTGTGCTTTACTGAATCGTACAACCTGCCATCTTTCAAATCTAAGAGCAATAAACTTGATCTGATCTCTCTCTTCTCTTAGCCTTTCACTTTCTCTTTTCTTCCTTTGTCGGGGCTTTATCTAAGCCACCATGGCCTTTCTTCAACATAATTCACTAAGAAAAAACTGATCTTTGTTTTCATGCAATTTCTATGCAGCACCCTTACAACGCATTATAAGGGTTGGATAATTTTCATTCCCTCCACATGCAGCAGGGACTAACTCTGGTGACTGGCTGGTGGTAACAAGAAGAAAGTCAAATTTTCGAAACAGCTTGAAATTCAAGTTGGTTCATCGTGGATTTTCAAGGTTGGGTTATTTCAAAAGTTAACATTCAACATGGTTTTATCATAGTCTGACAAGATTGCCATATACGCTCAACTAATCAATACCAGTTAGCTTTATCGTATCAATCGCTTTGCAAGTTTAAGCCAAAGGCTTGCATCTGTCATATGTCTAATAGTGCTTTGCTCACGTTGTCGCCTGCTCATTTATGAAGGTCTATAGAGTAAGCTTTAACTGTGCAGCAAGCTGAGCTAGTAGCAAGGCCTCTTGTTGCCAGTTCTTGCTCGTCAAGCGTTTCAGTTACTCAACCCAGGAAATTTGAAAAGCATGATAAATCGTCCTGGGGCTGATTGGAGCAGCGACGTCTTATATCAGCAAAGAGTTCCCTTGCTGACCTAAGTGAAAGAGAGACAAACAGACTCCCTCGCTCGTCAGCCTTCACAGAAATAAGGCCACTCCGAAAAATTGTTTTCGTCTCTTATTTTGATGGAAAAAACTACTCCACTGTTGTAAACCAGCTGACTTTTGCCTCGCATCAGAACTTTCTTGACAACTCTCAGCATTTTGTAATCACCATCAAGCGTTTATGAAATCTGCTCATTTAGGTAGTTATGAAAGAATAGTTATTCCGTCATTTATGAAACCGTTTTCTACCTAGAAGATTTCAAATTGAAAGTTCGTTTTATGGCCTTGTAGAGATCACCAACTAAGCATTATATGAAAGCTGTGCCATACTTACTTACGGTTAAGATTTGAATCCTTTTAGGATCCCTAGGACCCTGCAGGATGGCTTAGAGGTAAGTTTCTTGATATTTGATGCTATAGTCAATGTTTCAAATCTACCTCCAGCTAAATTTTCACTGGAAAGGAAAGAGTCGCAAGCTTTTTGTAAATCTAGGCACATGAACCACCAGGAGTGGTCAGATCAATAGGAATGACCTGGAAACTGTTCATTATGTGGAAAGATCAACTTTGTCCAAAACTCTACTTTCAGATGCTAGATATAAATCATTAAAATGATGTCAATTTTAGCTGCTATAAAAATTTGATGAATTTCTCCGAAACATTCCTCTTTTTTTAAACCCTCCTCAAGGAAAATGCTTGACATGGAATATAATCCATGCCTTCATTTTTACTCTGCTAAAGAGGAGAGATCCTCTGGGATAAAGAGTCTTATCTGATATTTTTTGATAAGTCATTCAGTTGTAGTTCACAACCCAGCTGCCTCACTTTCATTTGTTCGACATCGATTGCTCATTCCGTAGCGCTGGTCTGATATTTACACTAAAGCCGTCCTGTTTCTGTGGTTGCGAAAGATGCAACGAAATGAACAGTCTGCTTTGCTAATGGCTGCCAATTATTGACTTTTCACTGCTGCATCACTTTTACGCATCGAACCAAAGTCAGAGCTGCACAATTCCATTGAGCAAAGTAGCAACAGAGCGAAATAAAATGGAACAGGTATGTTGACATATTGTAATGTTTCCCATTGAATAACTCCCGTTGCACGGTTGCATGTCTTGTCTATCAATGCCAATAAAGGCCGCAACGGTAGTTGCTCATTATATTCATTGTCTTGATTCTACGTCTGTTTTCATTCAAATATTTGGAGTCTTTCGTCGCTTTTTGCGTAAGGGATCATAGTGAAGTTGTAAAGCATGACAGCTGATGTCGTTGCTCGCTTTCTTCAACAAAATATTGTTATGTTGACATATCACAGATAATACCAAGTATCTATTGAATGTTCGACCTTTATTGACAGCAAATAGCTGAAGATCTTTACTTTCTGCAGCTTTTTACGTAAAATTGAGGCGAAGATTTGGTTAAGTACAAGCAGTTTTGCAGAAGAGGTCTCCAGGCATTTGCTGGTTGTGTCAAAATAGACTGAATCTGGTGTCATACTATGAGCCTGGTCGCACTTTCTTTCATGCCAAATTTCAAAGTATGAATTTCATGGCGACATTGTTTGATGAGTTGCCCTTTTGGAGTAAACTGAAGCTAATTTTCACTGCTAAAAGTTTGCCAGTCCCCTTATTTTGAGAAGAGGAAAGTGGGGATGATGTGTGTTTTCAAAGGAAAGCTCTGTTCTGAAATGTTTTCATTGAAATTACATTTCAAGGTACCCATGGTATGCATTTTCAGATGAAGCTGGGAAGTTCACTGTTTACCCTAGTTAAGGATTTAAGTAGCTACTATGCCAAAAGGGCTGGTGACAAGCCTTGCCCTTTGGGATTCTCCTAATTTCTCTTTTACTATTTTTGCCAGTAAAAAACCTATGTAATTAGGATATGGGCAATAAATATTTTTTTGTTAAGTATAAATTATCAACAAATGTCAAGACTGAATTGATCTGGAAGAGAAGTATTGTTTATAACTCATGTCCATTTCACCAATGAGTGTAGGGTTGGTATGAATTCTACCTGATCTTCTTCCTTTTTCTACCAGGATACCAATCAAATTAAAAATAGAAGTGATGGAATCAGTCAGCACCCTCCCCTGTATGTTATTCTAAGGATTAAAAAGCAAAATTCAAATATTTTTGCATTGTTTACTGTCGAGAAGTTCTCCTTCTTCCATCTTGATTGCTGTATTCAAGGTTGATAGATGTAGCACGATAACCAGAAGCTCTCTTATTTCCAAGCTATGCTAGCCAATTATATTTGCTAAGATTACTTTCAAGGAGACAATCAGTGGAAAGAATTCATACGGTGTACCATTGTGTAGAGAACTGTGACATTCTCCTACTTGTTTTTCGTATTGTTGTCTCCCTTGGCTACCCAGGCACCATGGAATTAGTTGCCATAGATACAGGAAAATTCTTCTTTCATGCCATTGCTATTGGCAATGGGTCAGTTAATCAGTCAAATGTTTATAGAAACACTGCATTTGGTCTTTGTTGCATATAATGTCATCCAAGTCTGTTAGTGTTCAGTAGGTAAACATCTTCATGGCATTTCTCACTCTTTCCTGGATAGAATAATTCATTTATCAACAAGCTCATTGGATCTCTTAACTGTAGGACTGCTGTGACTGGCTTTTGAGAGAGGTACTTAGAGACTGATTTGGCTTGCTAAATAATTGATAATTAATGCCATGTAAATAAATGTGAATTTAGGGAGGATGAAATTACGTACTTATCAAGGAATACCACAGTCTATCCATCGTATTTATAAACACATCAGACATTGATATACATGTGTATTTTCTTTATGTAGAACAGACAGAGAGGCAACCAAGATGTCATGGATAGATTGATAGCACTGAGGGGACTATCGGATGAAGAAATATCTGAGGTTAGCCTTTTGAAGTGTAGGATAGAGCAACAAGCAGAACTAATATGCATATTGAAGCAAAGAGCAGATGAATATCTCAAAAAATACATGGAAATTGAGAACAAAACAGGTGATTGTTTTTAGACTGAACTCAATAACACACATTGTTGTTTCCCTGAGAACACGGAGAGATGTTTTCTTTTCAGCTTTAGGAGCATTGAGACGTTACAGCATTACTTTTGTTGAACTTCAATAACAAGCTCATAATTTGAAGGAAGTCCTTGGTAAACTGTATTTGCTAGTATACAATGGGATTCTTTAAAGACTTTGTTACTGCTAGCCATCAAGTGAGAAGTAAACTGAAATAAATAGGGAAGAATGATTGAGTAGAAGTTAAAGCAATGAGATACATGGTCTTAGGTATAACATTCTGTGATGTTATTTTTAGGATAGCAAATGCTTTGCAAGAAGGACAGGAAGTCATCAGCAGTCAATGAAGTTTCTAATTAGGTCTTTAAAAATCACAACTATAGCAACTTTTCTCAAATTTGCTTAATTTGTTATGAAAAGTGATTTCTTATCCCCTACAGGAAATCTCTCAACTGTTATTCAAGCTAAAATCGATCTTTCAAAGTAGACCCAAAGGATTACTCATCACATAATGCTCATCATTTTGGCATCGCATCAGTCTTATAGTGACATTTTTATGTGTGGCCTTCATTGTGTCGTATTTTTAAGAGATCTAGATCGCAAATTTGTAAATAAGATAGGGTGACTTCATAACTTTAATTTTCACGTTTCGGCCGTTACACGAATCACTGTGTGATAATGCGATGCTTGCAGTGCTTCTAGCGTAGCTCGTATTCAGGATCCATTGTGCGCATTCAAGGGACATTGTGATGTAGTTTTGCATTTCCAAAATGCGTTAAATCTACAAGGGTATCAATTGAAGGTATGGTATTGTCATTTTGATGGAGCGAACACAGCTCGTCTTGTACCAATATGTCACATGAGTTTTCTTTTAATACAGGACCCTTATTGATAACAATATCACTTATACTGAAAAGGTTTGTCCTGCATAAGCATATATTATCATTATGATATTGCTATTATGAAATGTCATTATGCTTCAGTTTTTTTATTTTTCACACGAAGTTTTGAATTGTTTCTCTTGTTTGTCTTTTTTAGAAAATTTCCATTCAGAAATGGCTGATTTTGCTTCGAAGTTAGACAATGAGAAGAAATCCCATGATGTCCTGAAGGATAGATTCGATACACTGGATAAGAATCACACAGAAATGATTAAACTGAAAGATGAATACAAGACAGAGAATGAAAAATTACGCGCTGATAATGGACTACTGAAATCTCATAATGAGACTTTGTTCAGTGAATCGATTAACGAAAAGGATAAAGTGATTGTCAAATTAAACGAGGATTTGCAAGAACTCCAGTCACAGTTTAATGAAGCTAAACAGAAGGAGAAGTGAGTTAAGTTCTTTCTCTAATGCTTTGATCAAATCATTCTTAACAGAGTACTAAGGCTTTCGTGGGAAAGATGTCTCGCGTTAATTTGATCGTCATAATTTTTAAATAGTTGCTTTGGATTTAGTGAGGAATACTGATTGGCAACTAATCGGCCAATTTTTTTATCCGTTTATCATTGTTTCATTGAGTGGTTTATCAATACAAGCGTTTGATTGCCACTTTTTGACTATTGAGAATCTGCAAACCACAGTTGCATTTTTATGTGTTTGCGTAGTTAATTTCCATCACGCATCGGTTCTGGCCTATTACGCTCTAGCGGGTGGCACATGAAAAAATGTTCTGCATTCCAACTCACAAGAATCGTTCAAGAAAGTTCTTGTAAAAGGTATCGTGTTTGCCTGATTAGTGAAATTATTCAGCTACTACGTGGCTTTTGACGGTTCAACAGATCCGGAAATTTTGATGTAGCTCTGATGTTTCTCTTGCGTTGACATGACTTAGATTTAGTGACGACTTCAACTTCTTTCTTGCCTTGAAGGGATCTGGAAAGAGCGTTGGATGATGTCAAGAGGGAGTCAGAAAGGCAGCTGCTTGACCTCAAGTGTGCTCTTGACGAGGAAAAGACGATAAGCAAAGGTATGCTCTAATCGCTTCAAAGATTTAGCATCGCGTTGAGGTCACGCGAGCACATTTACAATAATCTACTTCAATGAGAGCTGCACTTTCTTACAAACTGTTGACAAAAACTGGAGATTACATGCCTGTTGGAAGCCTCGGTGAATCGCAATCTTCAAGGGCTTTGCAGGAGTGGAGAGTCGTGGCTGCCTCCAAGTAGCAAATATCCCTATATCATCTTGCTTATTTGTCAATCTATTCATTTTCCCGTTTTGGCATGGTGACTTTTCGATCAGCAACTTTCTTGCAGCGGGCTACACGTTGTTGCTTTTAAATCTAATGTATAGATAGATAGATAGATAGATAGATAGATAGATAGATAGATAGATAGATAGATAGATAGATAGATAGATAGATCGATAGATAGATAGATAGATAGATAGATAGATAGATAGATAGATAGATAGATAGATAGATAGATAGATAGATAGATAGATAGATAGATAGATAGATAGATAGATAGATAGATAGATAGATAGATAGATAGATAGATAGATAGATAGATAGATAGATAGATAGATGATAGATAGATAGATAGATAGATAGATAGATAGATAGATAGATAGATAGATAGATTGATAGATAGATAGATAGATAGATAGATAGATAGATAGATAGATAGATAGATAGATAGATAGATAGATAGATAGATAGATAGATAGATAGATAGATAGATAGATAGATAGATAGATAGATAGATAGATAGATAGATAGATAGATGATAGATAGATAGATAGATAGATAGATAGATAGATAGATAGATAGATAGATAGATAGATAGATTGATAGATAGATAGATAGATAGATAGATAGATAGATAGATAGATAGATAGATAGATAGATAGATAGATAGATAGATAGATAGATAGATAGATAGATAGATAGATAGATAGCTAGGTAGATAGATAGATAGATAGATAGATAGATAGATAGATAGATAGATAGATAGATAGATAGATAGATAGATAGATAGATAGATAGATAGATAGATAGATAGGTAGATAGATAGATAGATAGATAGATAGATAGATAGATAGATAGATAGATAGATTGATAGATAGATAGATAGATAGATAGATAGATAGATAGATAGATTGATAGATAGATAGATAGATAGATAGATAGATAGATAGATAGATAGATAGATAGATAGATAGATAGATAGATAGATAGATAGATAGATAGATAGATAGATAGATAGATAGATAGATAGATAGATAGATAGATAGATAGATAGATAGATAGATAGATAGATAGATAGATAGATAGATAGATAGATAGATAGATAGATAGATAGATAGATAGATCGATAGATAGATAGATAGATAGATAGATAGATAGATAGATAGATAGATAGATAGATAGATAGATAGATAGATAGATAGATAGATAGATAGATAGATAGATAGATAGATAGATAGATAGATAGATAGATAGATAGATAGATAGATAGATAGATAGATAGATAGATAGATAGATAGATAGATAGATAGATAGATAGATAGATAGATAGATAGATAGATAGATAGATAGATAGATAGATAGATAGATAGATAGATAGATAGATAGATAGATAGATAGATAGATAGATAGATAGATAGATAGATAGATAGATAGATAGATAGATAGATAGATAGATAGATAGATAGATAGATAGATAGATAGATAGATAGATAGATAGATAGATAGATAGATAGATAGATCGATAGATAGATAGATAGATAGATAGATAGATAGATAGATAGATAGATAGATAGATAGATAGATAGATAGATAGATAGATAGATAGATAGATAGATAGATAGATAGATAGATAGATAGATAGATAGATAGATAGATAGATAGATAGATAGATAGATGATAGATAGATAGATAGATAGATAGATAGATAGATAGATAGATAGATAGATAGATAGATAGATTGATAGATAGATAGATAGATAGATAGATAGATAGATAGATAGATAGATAGATAGATAGATAGATAGATAGATAGATAGATAGATAGATAGATAGATAGATAGATAGATAGATAGATAGATAGATAGATAGATAGATAGATAGATAGATGATAGATAGATAGATAGATAGATAGATAGATAGATAGATAGATAGATAGATAGATAGATTGATAGATAGATAGATAGATAGATAGATAGATAGATAGATAGATAGATAGATAGATAGATAGATAGATAGATAGATAGATAGATAGATAGATAGATAGATAGATAGATAGATAGATAGATAGATAGATAGATAGATAGATAGCTAGGTAGATAGATAGATAGATAGATAGATAGATAGATAGATAGATAGATAGATAGATAGATAGATAGATAGATAGATAGATAGATAGATAGATAGATAGATAGATAGATAGATAGATAGATAGATAGATAGGTAGATAGATAGATAGATAGATAGATAGATATATAGATAGATAGATAGATAGATAGATAGATAGATTGATAGATAGATAGATAGATAGGTAGATAAAATTGCTGTATATGTATGTGAATATACATAAGCCTATATATTTGCATGCATAGCAACAAAACGATCAATTTTCAAGATTTTTGCCGCTTGTTTCATCACCTGCTAAGTATTCTTGGTCATATTTGACTGCATGATTATCACTGTCCACTAATTTCATGTTTACTGTAATTATTTCATTTTATGTGACCTTATTTTACTCAGTCATTTAGTCGCTCTAATGCTAATAGGTATATTTGTAAGGCTGTTGAAATCTCTTTGTTATTTCAAAGAAAATTCGAATGAAATGGAGGCGAAGTTGGTATTAGCTCAGCAGGAGCTTTCATCCTTGAAAACTGCATTAGAAGAATCAATCATGGATATGAGGTCGCGCGAGGAAACGCGTCAATTTCACGAGCAGCGATATCTGGTAATTTAATATCCATATTAGTACCTACATGTGTAGATTATTTGGTAGCTGCTTCTGTCTGTTTGGGAAGAATAAGCTCTCACAAAGCGATTGAAAGCCTTAAAAGGCTTTTTCCAGCAGCTGTAGACGGTACCACAGTTCAGCAAAGGCTATGCTGTTTTCTTGTCCGAACGGTTGCGTCAGTCTTTGCCTCCAACTCCAACCTGGACGACCAAGGGGTCCAACCTCATCACTTTCCCCCTTCAAAGTTCACTATGTCACCCATTAAGTTCCCCACACGAAAAGTCCGCCAAACCCTTCTCCAGCTTGACACCCCCAAATCCAAAGACCCTGATGGTATTCCAGCAATAGTTCTCAAAACCTGTGGTCCTGAACTTTCCCCTATTCTTAACAAACTATTCCAGCTTCCTACACTCTTGGCACATTTCCCACCTCATGGAAACAAGCTCACATCTTTCCTATCCCAAAAAAAGGCGACAAGTCTAATCCACTCAACTATCGTCCCATTGCAATCACTTCACTCATCTCTAAAACTCTGGAGACCATCATCACTAAGCAACTTCTTACCTTCCTTGAAACAAACAATCTTCTCTCTGATCACCAGTATGGCTTTCGAAAAGCCAGGTCTACTGGCGATCTTCTTGCTTATGCTGTCCATGTCTGGTCCTCTGCTCTAGAATCCTGTGGTGAGAGCAGAGTGATCTCTCTCGATATCTCCAGGGCCTTTGATCACGTTTGGCACAAGGATCTTCTCGCTAAACTGCCGATACTTGGTCTCCATCACACTCTCATTAATTGGATTGGTAGTTTCCTCTCTGATAGGTCAATTGCCGTCAGAGTGGACGGCTTCCTCTCCAATCTGCACTCTATCAATGCTGGTGTACCCCAGGGCTCTGTCATCTCCCCTGTACTCTTCATCCTCTTCATCAATGACCTGCTCACCTCCACGTCTTCTAGCATTCACTCCTTTGCTGATGATACTTTTCTAAGTTCTTCATTTTCATTCAATCCAAATGACCAGGCTTCCACCGATATCCAACTCCACAGAAGCATTTCAGCCTCTCTTCTCTCTAATGATCTGACAGTTATTGAGAAGTGGGGTAAAGACAACCTAGTTTCGTTCAACCAAAGCAAGACGAAACAGGCTGTCATTTCACGCAAACGTAATCAAAACTTTCCACCTGTCTTCATGAATGGTGATAAACTGGACGCTTCAGCTTCTTTCACACAACATGGTCTTTCTCTTTCATCTAATCTCACTTGGAAAACTCACATCCATTCCCTTACTAAACATGCATCTCAAAAGCTCGGTTTCCTCGCCAGAGCTCGTGGGTTTTTCTCATCTTCTCACCTTCTATCTATATACAAGTCCCAAATCCGTCCTTCTTTAGAGTACTGCTCCCACGTCTGGGGTGGTGCTCCAAAATCTACTCTCTGTCTTCTCGACAAAGTCCAGTCCAAAGCCATTCGTCTCATCAATAATCCTAACCTCACTAAATCGCTCCAACCTCTTTCCCATCGTCGTTTAGTTGGAGATCTTTCCATCTTTTACAGATACCTTAACGGACCTTTTTCTCAGGAGATCAGGGATGTTATTCCAGTTCCTCTGAGGCGTGTCAGGACCACCAGAAGCTCAACTCATTCACACCCTTTCCAAGTTTCACTGCCTACTTCACGAACTCTATCTCACAAATCACCCTTCATCCCAAGAACATGCAACTTAGGGAACTTTTTGCCTTCTTCTTGCTTTCCTGAGTCTTACAACTTGCCATCTTTCAAATCTAAGATCAATAAACTTGATCTTATCTCTCTATCCTCTTAGCTGCTCGCTTTCTTCTTTCCTCCTATGTTTGGGCTTTGTATAGGCCACCATGGCCTTTCCTCAACATAACTTACTAAAAAAAAAAAAAAAAAAAAAGTTGCCGAGGAGATATTGGCGATGAAAGAGATTTTCCAATTTGTCATATGCTAGCAAAGCAGCACGAAATGGACAAAGACATCAAAGCACAAAATAACCGATTTAATTGCGTGCCATGTGAACGCAGAATTCGACTTAAAATAGACTAGCTTGCCTTCTTGCATGTGAAAATCTCTCCTGCATTTTCATTTGTGTAAAATACCCTTCCGCTCATTTGATTGTCTATTCGGGTTGCTACTTCATCGCTTAACTCTTTGAACAAGCCACTTCACACTCATAAGAGATAATAATCCCTGGAGGTATGAACGTATAGTTGTTAGCGTCAAACTGTACGTCCTTTCTTATTTTATGTTTCCTTCTTGTTCAGGATTTTCAACGGCAAACTGAGGAGCTAACGCGACAACTGGACATCGAGAAAGACAGAGTCAAAGTCCTGGAGCTGAAATTAAAGTGAGTTCAGAGTGATGCTCTGTCTGTAATGAAAATGGTAAGAGAAAGCAAGACATAGTCTAGAGAGGGTGATTGATTCTTCAAGCTTTCTCGAGGTCGCTTTTCTATTTCATTTTTCAATTCAATATAATATGAAAATATGACGTTGAATTTCGTATGGTGGAGGCTGTTTTTGTCCTTATTGTTTTGATCAAAATCTGAATTTTTCATTGGTTTCAACCTTAGCTGTAGTTTTAGTTTATCCCTTCATGGCAGTAGCGTTTCATTCCATTCAATTAAGGAGGGTAGCTCTTCAGCCGGTGCTGATTTACAAGGGGCCTCCCACTCGAGAACATTTTTAACGCTTCATTCGTTGTTTTGCGTAGCTATCATTGGAGTAGTAATTGCTTGTGGTAGATTATATCGCTAATGACCAGATTTCTGAAAGTTAAATTGGTTTAGAGAAAGAAGTACCACAGAATCGTAGCATGTATTGAGAGCAATTACAGGCTTGAAAGAGAGAACTCCTATGGATACATACTCTCAGAAATTGCACATCAAATTCTTCGCCTTTCCGAAATATTCTTTCGTGACAAGACTATTGTGCATCAGCTCAAGGGTGACAAGATTTCGGGCCCGTTTGCTTACTTCCCGTTTACTTACTTCCCGTTTGCTTACTTCCCGTTTGCTTACTTCCCGTTTACTTACTTCCCGTTTGCTTACTTCCCGTTTACTTACTTCCCGTTTGCTTACTTCCCGTTTACTTAATTCCCGTTTACTTAGTTCTAAAAGCGTGAGCATGGTGTTATTTGATTTTTGCAAAGATACGCCGAAATATATGTTTTCGTCGTACTGACTATCCTTTCGTACAAATTGGTACTGCTAGACTGCGTTTTCTCTCAGCTATGTGAAGAAGTAAGTTTTATACATCGGAGTATTGGAGAGCGGATGCACTACTCGGCATAGAGAATTTCACAGAAGTATCTCATCAGCAATGATGACAATAACTGAACTCAAGTACGATAAAAACGCTCTGGAAGTCTTCTCCATGGGTGATTGCCTTTCCATACGATTTCACTTTTCTCTCTTTTCTTCTTCATCTCCCTCTTCAGGCTCTTTATCAGGTTCCATATGAAATTTCCAATTTTATTGAAATCATCGAATACTTCGAAACATATGTCTTCATCTATTTGCTAGTTAAGTCTTGTCCTGTAGATATTGCCCCACAATCTTGAAGGAAAGAACTTCCGCCTGTTTTAGAATGATATCACATAGGTTCATGTGTTTCCACTCCTCTATTTTATCTAGAAAAGAAACAGAAGCGAATTCCACGAACGCAACAATACGTCGTCTAAGTGCTGAGATTCAAGATGCACAACAGCTGAAGTCAAAGCTAATACGAGTATGCATTGATACTATCTTCCTTGATCTTACGACCATTGCCCTACCTTTCCATTATCCTTTGAGCCAGCCTTTTTTATGATGTATCTCATGTACTACTGCTAGTGGATACAACCCGTTATTCTTGGGAAAAGACTGCCGTTGCTGAGAAAACAGAATGGCAGTACCCTGTTGACCCCAAGCGTTTATCCTGATATCCTTTTTTAGTAGTTTTGTACAAGTTTCCTCTTTAACTTGCATTGAATGGTTTTCAAGAGTTAGTAATTGTAACTTCATGGAAGTGAAAAGCTTCTTTACCTGGCACTCATCAAAAGTGTGGATTCTGAAGAACAATGATTGAAAAAAATTCGAACAGGAAACCTTATATTTTCATGACATCTGTTGAATCGAAATACCCTCAGTTTTATTAGATTTACAAATCTCATTTTTCATGTTAAAGTATTTTCCAACGCGTATTGGCTCTTCTCAAAATATTGCCAGTTTGTCTTCACTCCATCACCAACGGTGTCGATTGAACGAGCCTGCGCATCGATTTGACTTCAGGTAGAGTGCTCAGAAGGACATAGAATTTGAATCAAATTGGCCAGATAGACATGTGAATGAGAAGATCTGAGTAAGGATAGGTGCGCACAAAAGCTCGCAGATAGAATCAAGGAGGGGGCATCGCTCGTTCAATGGACGCAGGTGGTAATTGAGCGAAGAACACCAATTGGCAGGATTTTTATTCGCTGAAATCAAGTAAATCCCAGCTCTTGAAGCAACATGCAATTTGTTTCGGTGGTGTGAGTTCCAACCGTGCGTGAAAGGGCTTCTTGTTCGCCATTGAACTGTTATTACTGTCGTCGAAATCCATGCTTTATCATCTTTCGTTTCCCTCTTAGGAGTTTGAAGCTTACAAAAAGTATACATCAAATCTTCTGAACAGGGAGCGTGATCTGAATGCGAAACTTCGGAGGCTTAACATACCATAATGTTCATTTGACAGCGTTGATACTTGCAGTGCTCAGAATTAATTGGAAGAATGTTTAACTAGTTCTGTGTCTTTCAGAAATATTCAGCAAGAAAATTGCATTTGAATAAATGATAAATGTGCGAAGCTTTAGTGTTGCACAGATGAACGGAAAGGAAATTTGTCGTGCTGGAAATCTTTTTATCTTGCATTCTCTATGGTCTAAAACGTCGGATTAAAGCCGATATAAAGCACGCTGTTAAGCAAGCAAAGTAAAATGTTAAGGGAGACTGCCATACTCCCTGGAAAAAACCATACCCAGTGACCTGAGAGAGCGACGGCTGCCAGCCCAACAGGATAAAAACATAACCCGTTAATATTGGAAGGGATTACTTTGAAAATGACGACTCCTTCGTTATGGATATCTACTGTATCTATACAACTTAGGGTGCAAGAGTATTAGGACGATAAGCTTCGATCACAGTTATGGTCGCCTGGCATTGCGCAGAAGGGGTGGAAAGGTGATGACACATATCATGATTGATTTTGAGTATTGGCTATTGTAATCATCACCAATAGGAGGAATAGACATAAGTTGATAATTTTTTATCAGATGACTTATTTTGTCCAACAAAGTGTGCTCTTTTTCAGTATTTTTTAGGGTAACCTCTAGCTTCTGTGCTAGTCGGAGAAGACGAGCATAACTTTGAAATGAAACTTAACATAATATTTGAGCAAACAGCAAACATGTTTTGCACACTATATTTATGTATATTCATTCGTATGGCAGAGGTTGAAAAGATATTTAGTAAGATGAAATTCCTTTTCTGCTTTTCTGTGCGGTACTGAAGTTATATTTTTGTATAACTATTTTGGAATTTTTATGACGTGGTTTGCTACATTATCAAATGTATTTAGATACACGTATGTATCGAATCAATGTGAGAAATGAGTGTTTGCAATAAAGAAAGTTTTGCTTTGATGTACAGTTTGTTTCATGAATAACGACACGGAGCAGCTCAGAATGCAAGAGCGATGACGTATCTATGCTGTTTCAACACAACGCAATTGGAAGAGCACCCGACTTAATTCATAGGCCAAATGATAATACCAAGCTCTACATGTTTGATTGGAAATAAGAACACATTAGTACATTTAACTAGCAATTTTAGCAAGTAATAACGTCTGCATTGTTTTGATAAAGACGTCTGAACACAATATGCATTAAGCGTATGAATCAGTGGGCAAGGTTCAAATGCAATTCTCCTATCATTATGTCACATCATTGAATGGTGAAATTGGATTGAGATTCATACTTGTACGAACGCCGGGGAGGACCTTGCATGAGACGTACCATACTCAGTCGTGGAACTGCGAGGCTGGGTGGCCAGTTTCTTCCCTCGCCGCATTGTACCCCTGGTTAAATCTATGTACCCATTTGCTGCCGAGTTGATTGGTAGAGGGCCTCTTCTGTGTTGTCTGACATTTCCGGAGAAATTTGTTTCACTATTTGAAGGAATGAAACCTTATCATCTTAATGTCCCTGCCACCTCACCGTCTTCCCATTCTCGCCTTTAGGTGGAAGGATCTTTTTAGTTATAACCGTAGGGCAAAAAATCGCCAACGCCGAATGGCAGCCCTCTTTCAATATTTCAAATCAAATAACCAACAGTGTTGATTGCAACATGGAGCAGTTAAAGTATTCAAGCCGTCAGGATGGCTCAGTGGCTACAGTGCTTGATTGAAGACCTAATGGTGGGCAGTTGCAAGCGAATATATCGAACCAAGCTTCCACGTAGAGTGGGACAGTCGCTAGCCCTCTGTGAGTCTATGCGTGTGATGCACCACGCTTTTGCTATTTGGAATGGAGGTACTAAGAAGCTGCTCTATAATCAAAGCTTATCGTGGTCCTAATCACTTGTTTGGAACGGTAGATGTAGCACAGGAAATATATTTAGATTATCCAGTAGCAGAGAAACATAGTTAGTAGTGAATGTGTTAATCTTGTATACCATATTTTTGGATCATAACATGGAGGTCATAATTGCAAAGAAATTTCAGCAAGTTTCACGACCGACATGATTTGCATTGAGTTGTTTTCTAGATTAATCTCTCATTCTGAAAACAACATAAACCAATAACCTGCTGGGTGGACAGAGAGAGGATGAAGAGAAGCTTTCACGGGGTTGCTTCGAACCAGGACCGCCTGCACAATAGACACTCCTAGAGCTATACCAACTGCCCCGCACTACAGGAAATGACGCCATAAAATTCAAATTTCATAGAGAAAAACAAAACAGTTGTCTTAAGCTTTTGCTGCCTTCAGAGTCAAGCATGCTATGAAGTTAGAGACGATAATCATGTGGTTAGAATATTCTAAGATACGTTGGCTCTACTCCGAATGTAATAACTGTTTCACTTAATTGATGTTTATTCTATGACGAAAATCACGCTAGAAAATTGACGAAACAGGAACTTCGAAAGCCGAAAGACCTGCAAAAATGCTTGCAGCTCTATCAATCGGCTATTTGCAAAAATTGATGCACATACAGTACGTATGAAAGGGCAGGATGTACTGTACTTATCAGATCACAAGACCACCATCCAGTACTACGCCGTTGCTGCTGTTGCACTGGCACCGTGAAGGCGCTTTTAGATGCAGCAGTTTGACATTGATCAGTGGATTACATTTAGGATTGCAAGTCACTCCACTACGATATGTGAAAAGGGACTGCACTAGCTCAAATTTTGTTAAACTGTCCACGGGTGAATTAATTTTCCATTTGTTTATGATCGGGTTTTATGGATTCAGTCGCTGATAGCAGCCAGGTGTGTTATTAATGGTTTCTAATTTGATTGATTCCAAGATGGTTGCCGGCCAACGGTTTGCAGCCAGACTGGCTCGATGGCCGGCTGTGGCCTTCCTGGCCGCAGCAAGCTCCTTCTATACAGTTAACTACACTCGAAATTGGTGGAACGATTTGACCGGCCGATTAGGATGGACTGTCAATGCATTTGATGGGAGCGATTTGATTGTAAACGGTAAGAAGCAGCCACCGTGGTGGAGACGATTACCTTGGAAAAGAGCGCAAGAGCAACCGGCATTGCCTGTCGATGTTATGAATGAAGAACTGAAAAAATACCAGTTTTCAAATGACATGCAGACCGGATCTGTTGCTAGATTCGATACTAATCAATACTCAGCAAATGATCCCATAGAAGACCGACACATAGAGTGCCACTTTCCCTCATCCAATGCAATAATGTTCGCAGTATTTGATGGTCACAGCGGCTACCACTGCTCAGAAACATTGCGAAAAAGAATGCCTCAATACCTGTCACCTGCATTAGCAAAAGCATCAAATAACACTGAAAGCATTTCTGATAATTTGAGCAATTATACTATCATCGGAACAGAACATCTGGATAACCCTGATTTAGAAATGCCTGTTAGTCTAGCAAAGAAACAAGCAAAGCTTCGGACTGGGCCTGCTGCATTTTCAAACCATTTGCTCAATCTAAAGACGAAATTCACATACAGTGATGCAATGAGAGAAGCATTTAATTTGCTTGATAAGGATATCTGTAATGAAGCTATTCCTGATGGAGTGGGGGATAATACTCTGATGGTTGGACTTGCAGGCTCTTGTGCTATTGTGTCAGTGGTTCAAGGAGACAATTTGTACATTGCAAATACAGGTATATTTTATTTTAAAATAACCAATTTAGACTGCAGATAGCAATTCTCAGCTCAGCCTTTTATCTGCTACCATCAGCACCATCAGATTTCCTTAGCCTTATAAAGCTGCAGGTGCACACAGTTGTGTCACTCTGCGTCTCCACTTGTCACAGTTTTTGACTGATGCTGTATGAGGTTAGGCCGTGTTACTGTGTTCTTATCATGTGTGATACATCAGGTAAAGATGCAACGGGTTGGGTCTATCTCCTCTTTGCAGGTTGTGGGGGCTGTTGGCTCCTTGGAGCTCCTCTGGCCTTTGTAGATCTTGTTTTAATCCTGCAAAGTGCCCATACACCCTCCTCACAAGGTTATCAGGGTGACCAAACGGGGAAGCCAGTTTAGTTATGGACACCGGACCATGGGACAAACGATACCAGTGGCAGGTAGAGCCTGACCTGGCAAGAAAGATTTATCTGCTATAGGGAGCAGTTATAGTTTTGGGGCATGCACCCTTTATGTCAGTTGTCTTCCCACATGTGCAGTCATGTCTATGCTCCTTAGCCGTCTACCCAGCAGTTATTGAGTATTTGGTGAATGGTTAGAAGTTGGGACCAAGTTTTGCATGGAAGAAACTGGTCGCTTTACCTAAGACATATGTACAGTAGCCAGAGCACATTCCTACTATACTGAAGGTCCCAACTTTGTTCCTGTTTCTGGATGTCCTCTATCTGTTTACCCAACTGTGAATTGGCACTTGGTGTAAACTTGAGCAGTGAATGCAGGAATGGAAGGAAAGGATCATCCTACACTTGTTTCATTACATTTCAAAAACACATGCTCACAGTGTGTTGCTCATGATTGTACCTCTCTAGCAAGATACCCCCTGATTTCTTTTTGAGAATGAGGTTCAAATTTGGTCTTTTTTGAGCCCGCCAAAGGTATGGCTCAGGAACTTATCCCTCTATCAAAGTGCTTCTCTCAGCAATTTTTATTGAGTTTGGCACTCACATTTACTTGTCATATCTACAATATCCCATGAGAGCCAAGCTTGTGTATGGGCATAATTGAACTTATCAGTTGTCATTGATAATATAAGTGAATACTTATTTAGAAGAATTCATCTTTCAGGAGCTTTTCTTTTGCTGGAAATATAGGTAGTAGTAGTAGTAGATTCATGTTGAATCTGGTTTCCAATTTCTCAGGTCAGAGAATTTTTCCACGTTTCTCTGTCTACAGTCAATTTTTCTGATGTTTTATGTTCTTTCAAGTTCTCCTTTATGCATTCCAGCAAGGTTTCCTGGGGCCTTCCCTTGGGTCTTCTTCCTTCTATTTCCAGCTCTTCGCCCTTCTTAGTATATGGTCCGGGGGTCTTCTTTGCATATGTCCATACCATCGGAGTCTTTGTTTCTTCATTTGGCTTCTAATATCTTCTTTTTGACATGTGTCCATGATTTCTTTTTTTGATAGCCCTTCTTCTCATTTGATCCCGCCATATATCTTAGCATTCTGCAGTCGCATCTATAAATTAGTTCTTCAAGCTTCTTTGTAAGGGCCCATGATTCTACCCCATGAAGAATCACTGGTCTTATACAAGCTCCATATATTTTTTGTTCTACATTCCAGAGGGATTTTCTGTTGACGAGGAGACTGGCTATTTCCCTCCATTTCTTCCACGCCGCCGCGACTCTTGCTCTGACTGCACTTTCACAACCCGGATTATTGCTCATGATGTCCCCCAGTGAATAAAAATTATGTACCAGTTCTAGGTCTCCCCCCTAGTATTAACCTCCCTTCTTCTCTCTTCTCTTGGCTCTTTAAAACTTCTGCACTTAAAGCCTTTGCTGTCCTTGAGAAGATTTTTAAGTCCAGAACATTTTTGGGACATCAGTAGCTACAACTAGAACATTGGAAGGAGTTCTGGCCCACTCATTCCTGACATACCCTGCATGGCCAGTTCCCTTTTTTCACTTTTACACTTGATTATTCTCCCAAAATCAGCACCTCGGTCTTCCCAAGTTTACTTTTACCCTCTAAGTCCAAGAGCTCTTTTCCACTGATGAAACCCCTCTGTTACCCCCTCCTCTTTTTCTGCAGCAATCACCAGGTCATCCGCATAAAGGAGTTCCCAGAGTCCCTCTCCTGCTTCTTGTTTTCCCTGCTTCTTCCATGATTGTGATAAATAATAGGGGACTCAAAGCAGGATCTTGATTTACCCCCACTTTTATCTCAAACTCCTCAATTGCCCTGCAGAGGTGAGGGAGTCTTGACCGTAAATTCCTATGGAGGGCCATTACATGATTGACTGGCTTATTGATCTCCCCAGTTCTGGCTCTGTTTAAACTTTAACTATGCCATTTTTAAATCAAAACTCAAGTGCTAGTGCTCAATGAAATTGATTTAAATGCCTGGCTCTGGTGATTAATTACCTTATTATTTTCTATGTCATGGTTTGATCATAGACCAATTAGATGTCTAAGTACTTGGTTCATGATGAAGGACCCAGTTGCTCTTTAATAACAGGACCCTAATGATAGCAGCATGCTTGACATGCTGATAGGTTATTCCTGTATATAAATTTGTATATTATTATTATTATTATTATTATCTCAGATAGCATTTTCAGCGTCCTCATGTATTTCCTTTTCAACTTCTTTTCCAACTTTTTTGCTTTTCTCCAATCTGCTGCTTTAGTTTCCTTTTTACACTGTCCATTCCTCCATTTGCCTTATAATTTAAGTTAGCACATGTAAATCTCTTCATCTCTACCTGTTTGGAAAAGCGATAAGATTTGATAATGCATGTCAATGACACTTATCTTTCACCAACGTATATATTTTCATCATCTTCAATTGTTTTCCATCCATTTTTTAACCACAGAATTGAAAATCTGTGTTGGATTTTGCAGACCTTCACATACACAAAGAACTATCAAAATATGAATTTTTTTTCGAATGCTCTATCCATTCATTGACTTGTATTATTGGTCCATATTATCTTCTTCCTATTTAAACAGTCGTTAGATAGTGGTGCCATGACGTTGTGGTTAATCATACGGACTGATAAAACATGGGTTGTCAGTTCGATTCCTCTATGTATCGCTTTTAAAACGCCATTGGTGAGGAAAGCAACGGGAAACCACCTCACGAATTCCGCTTCCTTAGAAGAAACTCAGAGCCCTGTCTCTGGTTTCTGCTACGCTCGAAATCGAGTATGCAACGCAGATAGAGGATCTCTGCGTGGCTGCTCCTCTGTCCCAGTAGGCAAATCACTTCTCAGGTGTTACGGGCACCCATATATGCATTTCCTTTGTTTGAATATCTCCAAGAATCTTTGTTGTTCTTTACCAGTCCTTTCTTGAAAGGTAATTTACTCCTCCCCTTGATATCGCATCATGAATATACAGTACGGTAATATTTCCTTGATTAAGATTTGAGCCTATGTTAACTGTTTGTATTACCCTAACAGGCGACTGCCGAGCTGTTATTGGTAAGCGCTCTGCATCAGGGGCATGGGTCGCTAGTCAAGTGACTCAAGACCAGACAGTCGACAACCCAGTTGAGGTACAGAGAATCGAGGGGGAGCACCCCAACGAACAGAAAACGGCCATCCAGCGTGGACGGTTGCTCGGACAGCTGCAGCCTTTGCGTTCGTTTGGTGATGTCCAGTACAAGTGGAGTAGAGATCTCCACGAGAGAGTGATCAATGTTGTGTACGGTAGGCCAGTAGTTCCACCATACAGTTATCTAACACCACCTTACCTCACAGCCGAGCCTGTGGTTAGCCATCGGAAAATCACAGAAGAAGATAAGTTTATGATCATCGCAACCGATGGGTTGTGGGAGAAGATTTCGAGTGAAAATGCAGTAGAGCTTATTGGTCTGCATTTGGATGCCACGAGGGTTGCATCAGGGAAAGAACAGGAACTAACAGCCGAGAATGGTTCTACTTTACTAATCAAATTTGCATTAGGCCAAGGAAGTGACATCGTCCTTGCTAACATGCTGACTCTTCCTGAACAGTATAAACGTCATTTTCACGACGATATAACAGTGACGGTAGTTTATTTCAGCAAAACATCGGTGAATTCAAAACTCTGACTAAGAAATTCTTATGGTACTTTATCATTCGTATGATTTCTGAATAGCAAATGAGATATGCACACATTTTTATTCAAGACTAATTGAAATCTTAATTTCGAGTGTTTCTGTCAAAATCTACGCTGAATCTACTTCCCGCATTTAACCAAATCTTTTAACTTCACGTCGGGATTTTCAAAGCTGCACGCCCTTTTGATATTGCCATTTTATCTATAATCGAATTCGTATTATCTCCAATATATTTTTTCAAAACAATTCGTATCATTTAATTTAATCTAGGAAGGAGTGTCTGAACTCCTTACTTAAGCACCTTAACATCACGTTTCTAACTATCATCATCGAGGTGAAAGTTCTTGCCTGCCAGCTGTTATTACAACGTGGACTGAGCCAGCAGCCAGATAATTGGAGTCAAGGTTAAAAGCCTGTGTTCGACTTCTTTCTTTTGGTTCATCGTTGCCACAATCTTAATTCAACTTGCGAAAGCTTTTCTTTAAATTTTCTGCTTTTGTTGTTCCTTCTGCAATTTCATTTCCCTATCTTATGAGACTACTCCATTTCTATAGCCGGTCTTAATCTCTAGTTAAGCAGCTGATGTGAAGATCATTGGCAAATCAGTGGCAGAACAGCAGATCTCTATCTGGACTGCAACAGGCTGACAAGAAGATAGCATGAAATCATATATTGCGTTACGAAGATGCTAACCCAACAGTAACCCTTGACTGCAGTCCTAACCAATGTAAATAGTCTAGCTGAGGTTTACAACGATATTGGTGAATATTCAACGCATTAACAGTTGAATAAGCCACCTAGAAATTCGATCATTTCCTATACCAACACCGACTCATATCCTAGCCAATGAGTAAGCCTGCTCTAAAATGCTTCCAACCTTACTCTTTTCGCGGAGTCCCTTCATTTATGACAGATTCATAGCTTGATATCGCTTGATTTCTTTCGGCCTATTGAGGTTGTAGATACTGAAGTTTGTCTAATCAAAATGACGTCACGAGGCTGGACCGCAAAAACCTTCGCGTCAGAAAAGCTTTAAGATATCACTTCTTCTTCTAAATGCATATTGTTTGGTTATGTAGACTATTATTCGTTCATTACACTTAACCAAAGTCAATGATTAGGCCGCTTGATTATGGACTCATCGGTTTGAGATCCATTGCGAGCTTAACTTTTTCTTAGATCGAGGAGAGTCGGTAGCTTGCCAGCATTCCGTGAGAATGAATAGCGGGATTTGGTCATATTGATAGGCGGAAATAGGAAACTGCTCTATAAACAAGGTTCTGCTAAGAAGAGCACAAAAGTCTGACACACAAGTTTCACGCAAGACGTTGTTTTGACTGAACTATTTCCGAAAATATATCCGTTTTCTGTCAATTTTCTCCTAAATCTAGTCTGACAAAGCAGTTTGCCTAATGGCAACCCTCCCACTTACGAGACACCCAAAATGCTTTATGATGCTCATTGACAAATACCCTGGTCAATTCTGTTGGGGAACGTTACCTGCAGTTGATTAAATTTTCATAAACACGCTACCTCCCTAACATGATATAACTCTCTACCGCGTGTAATCTGGCGTTCTCGAATGAGGTCATGGAAACCTTTCTATTCTGAATTCATTTTTTATATTAATTGGAGAACCTGCGGATACCGGCTTGGGCCGCAAAATCACAAGTTTGAAATTGCTTGTCTGTGTAAAGACATGGTCCTCAGGAAGTTGGATAGAACCCCTGCCAACTCAAAGCAATATTTTCAATGCGCAACCAGAAGAGCTCACAGCTTATAATAGAAAGAAAATCCTCTGTGAAGCAGAAGCATGACAGAATTCTTCTCTTCACACAAAAGAATGAATTTCTCCTATGTTAAGCATCAACGACACCTGGCATAAGACTGAACAAAACTTTTTGTACAGCTGAAATAATGGACCACCGAACAGCTCAAAAGTCAATCAAGACTTGCTGACCATACTAGAAAAGATTCAAAAAGCCATGGTTTAATGTTAAGCAGTGGCTATCTTGAGAGTCGCTTGCTGAAACTCTTTAACTTGCAAGCCATCATAGAACAGCTGAGCTCGCCAACAACCATAAGGCTCTCTTTCATTCGTTTGCTACAGCTCCCGGTTTGTTCAACAAATGCTTTCATGAGAGTTTCTATCAGAAGCTGAGATAAATAGTTTCAAAACCCTGAAAAGTTGTTCTCCTAAATAGACTAACTTAATCCCGACACCGATGTTGTAAAACCCCCTCTCCATGGCCCACCCTTGTTCCTTCACCCCTAGCACTAGTATCATCAGAAGCAACCTCTATAGCTTTACCGTCCCTTTCCCTCTTTCCTCGAGGCCATTGAGGCATTATTTGACGGTAGTGATTTCAAATCTCTAACCCCTCTGCTGGTGGCCACTCTTTTCCAGTACTCGGCACACTGCAATGTGGCTCCTTGCCCCTTGTGAGGAAATGTCCAGAACATCTTCCAAACACCATCTCTGGATTTCACCCATTCTCTCCATAGTTTGTCGAAAAAATTGCCCATATCAGAATAACTAGGTTCTAATTCTTCTTCAAAGATACAGGATACAGGGTCTTGGTAGTGTATCTTGTAGTCTAATTTCTCCGTTGAGGGGGCTAGAGATTTGAAGTTAATTAATTTCTTCAACCACAGTGGTTGCTTTTAAAAATCCATGTGGTCAAGATTTGTTCTGTAGCTATCATATGAGAATACATCTGGTTGCCTCCTTAAAAATTTTGTCAAAAGGTAGATTCTTTCGGGCAGCCGTACTGCCTGCTCGAGAACCATGACAAGCTTTCGCGAAAACTGGTGACGATTCCTAGTACCCAGATCTTGCAAGCTTGGAAACACTTAGGACAGAAAGTAGAAAGAGGACGATGGATTCGTAGAAAATTATGGCTCTTTCAGCCCAAAATGATAACGGACAAAGCGGAGCTGAGGAGCAAAATATGGTGAAGAAAAGCGCTTCAAGTAACGAGAACAAGAGCAAGGTAAATTGGTATACTTCAGTTCAGAGATAGTCCTAGGAAGCCTTGAATGTTGTCAAATATACACTGTAGTTAGGAGTACATACTGCTGTAAACAGCCATTGGATTGTTTTTCTTTGGATTTAAAAAGCTACAAAATTATTTCATATAGTCATGCTATGAGTTATTGGCAATTGCTTTAAATTCTATGTTCGTACAATTGCAAATGACTCGCTCTGAGGGGGACGTTCGTCTATAAACGAAATACGAGATGAGGGATAATTGTTGAGCGAAGTTGAGAACGTCTCAAAACATTCAGGAAGGAGGTCATTCGGCTTTGTATGACATGATACAATGCAAGTTAGAATTCAAAAAAGTCTTTCATTTGACAAGGCGTGATGACATTCAACCAGTCGGAAGGTTCTAGTCCTTTCCCATCTTCAAGGGACGCTGTCACAAATGGTAGGTCGCATTGGGTTACACTTTTGTAACGTCATTGTTTTTGTGGTAGGTCATAGGAAATTATTCACGGGAATTTATTATGGGAAAATATCTGAATACGTTGTTTGTGAATTCACACTTATTTCATGCCTCATACTGATGCCTTGAATGTGCCTTTATAGGTCTGATTTTTAATATCCAGACTTGGGAATTGTAAGCTCCAACTGTAATTATCAGAGCAGCAAATGAAAACATCCATGAAGTAGCTCTAAATTTTGATATTTCAGGTTTTATGATTTGTAGGGAAAACCAGGCTTTAGTTTGCTGCTATGCTGTGGACAAACTTGTACCAGTCCACTATATACAGTCATTTGCATAATGGCAGGTTTAGGCCACAGCAGGCCATTTCTACAGTTAGGTCAGACTGTGCAGCATTAAGAATCTTGATGAGATCATCAGATTGTAATTAAAGTATTCTACGCTTATCATGTCAACACTCAACATGGCTGGTTCATATAATTTTTAATTCTTCAGGCTCTGTGGTTTGTAAGGTTTGTTTCATATACCTGTATTTTAGGCCATTGTTTCATAAATATTTTTGTAGCATTTTTTAATGTGCTTGATAATTTGCACTAGAGACCAACTCTGCCCAAATTTAAAAAGCATTTTGCTTATATCATTGAATCTGTGATAGACAAAAGTATTTTATTCTGCAAGCTCTTTAATGGGTTTGAGTCAAAATGTAGAGGCTCCTTTTAAACGGTGGAAACAATGATAAGATAGATAGATAAACTTTATTTACAGAGGATAAACCTGGTTAGCCTAGCAACTAATCTTCCCAAGGGTTCTCCAATGTTGTCCTTATTTGTAACCTACAAGTGGCAAATGCGGGCCAGAGCGATGTTCAATTTTGTAGTTATGAATTGGCATGTTTTGTCAAAGTGAAAGCAAAAATGCAGAAATTATGAAACAGCAAGGCATTATTAAATGGAGTGATTGCTTAGTGAAAGTTTCCATTTAGAATTTCTGAGAGCTGAAGATAGGGAAATACTTATGATGTCTTTGAAAGCTCTTGCTGAATTTTGTTTGAACAGTCTGAAGGTGTTTTAAAAGTTGTCTCCCTAGACTATGTAGGCAAATTCATAAAATGCTCTATCTTGTGAAATGCTGTTGCTTGGAGCCAAGTGAGCTTTCAGTCGGTTTTCGCAATGTTAAGCAAATTTAATTGAAGCAAATTGAATTCCTGTGAAAGGGGTCTTATTCAAAAAATTTATCCTTCCCAAAACCTGAAAACATTAGGAGTAATATTTCGGAATCAGTTTGCCCCCTTTTTGATGTTGAAGCTTTAGTGCTACACATTTGGTATCAATTCAACAGATGCTTCTTTATTTCTTGTGCTGATTAAAACAGAACCATTCTGTTTTGGTTTGTGTCTGTGCGTTTATACACACCTCTGCTGTGAGCATCTGAAGCCCTATATTTTTGGTGGTAAAGTTTCATTTTTCAAAATAATTGAGTTATGACTTAAATGCTGCATGGTAGACTGCTCTCCCATTTTGTAGTTTGGCCTGTTTGACATAAATGCCCAATTTCTGTAGCTGTGCTTCACTTATCCAGTGCCCTAAATTGGCTTCTATTCAGTTACGTATTTATGCAACCATTGCGTACAATGGTAGAGCAATTATTTTTTTGTTAAAGATTTTCTCGTTCTCTCTAGATTCAAATGCTCACGATAGAATTACTTTCGCCTTGAAAAAACCGTGCATTTCAATGCTACCAAGGCTTTCTGTTTGAAGATGATCGTCATTTAAAATTTGATGAAATGGTTGCATGTGCAGGTCAATGAGATGATTAGCTTGCTGCCTGTGTACTATAATCAATGGGGAGGATATTTTGAACCATGAAGGAATATATTTCATATTCTTTTCATCTTGCTCTGTTTATTCTAAGTTGGTGTTTGACTAGTTCATGTCAAGCTGTGTTTGTATAGGCCATTGGTGGTCTTTTGTCAGTCATTGTACATATTTAAACTGCCTTTATCAAAGAAAAGCCTTCTGTGAAGAGGCAACTAATTATCACTGCTAGCTATTTTTTCTTTTCCTTTCTTTTGTTTTGAAAATATCTTGGACATTACTATGGGATGTGAAGCAAGTTTCTGCAAAAACAAGGTCCCTTTAATTAGATTCGTAAGCTTGTTTCAATAGTACTGTCTAACTGCTTTAGCTTAATATGCATCTCAATCTTAGTAAAGAAATTTGAAAACATGATAATGTTAGTCAGGGAGGTGCGGAGTATATGCCCTCCAATTCCCATGCAGGAGTTTAAACACATGTATTTGCATAATATATACATGCTTCATGTTGAGGAGATTTGGTGAGAACCGAAAAGATCCTTCATGCTCTTGCTTGGAACCAAGCTATATATGTATGATTCTATATCTATATATAAATGTATACTTATCATTGTTTTGCTTTAGACATAACTATATAGTGCAAAATAGAAATATTAATATAACTGAATAACTTATAGATGTAGTGAGAAACTTTGCCAAAACTTTACATATGAATATATATAAATATATATATATCACATAGAGGGTGCCGTCTTCACCACCATATAGTGCTCTTTGTACAAAGTACAGAGCGTTGATAGCAGAAATGCAGAAAAGGAAAAGACCGATTCTGTTACTCTGAGTTCGTGCGAAGGCACTCGTCAGACAGACTATAACTGAATCACATTCCGGAATGTGATTCAGTTATAGTCTGTCTGACGAGTGCCTTCGCACGAACTCAGAGTAACAGAATCGATCTTTTCCTTTTCTGCATTTCTGCTATATATAAATATATATATATATATATATATATATATATATATATGTATATATATATATATTTATATATATATATATATGTATATATATATATATTTATATATATATATATACACATATATATAAATGCATATAAATGTTTATTATGCATTTATATGTATTTAGATTTATATAGATATTTATACACCAGAGGCTGGGGACTAATCTGCATGGCGGGGTCTCCTGCACCAAGGTGCATGATTTGCTGAAAAAGAATGTGCCATGGCCAACAAAGAAAGATTCAAGTGGAGGAATGACCCGCAAAATGCGCCAGACTCCGTGGACACAGCTGTCCAGACTGTGAACAGGGCTGTGCATCTGCTGCCAGGCTCATGGCACCTCTCTGTTTGAAGCGCTGACTCTGCCCCCGACTTATGCCTTGGTCGAAATCGACCTGACTTTCATCATCATCATCATTATCATCATCATCATCATCATTATCATCATCATCATCATCATCATCATCATCATCATCATCATCATCATCATCATCATCATCATCATCATCATCATCATCATCATCATCACCATCATCATATATATATAGCAATTGACCATGCATCTTTCCTCGTCACAATATCTTCCAATAACTGGCTGTTTTTTTTTGTTTCTGATTTCAGATTGTTGCAAACATTTACACCTAGACCTTTTGACTGGCAGCTATTGCATGTGTCACACCCTTCTGATGCATGGAGTTGGGAAAAGTTTTTATTCTGGTGAAACCAACTCATGAAGGCTATGTGACATTTTATTTAGGCCACCAATATGCTTTTTCATCCATTTGGTGTCCCTAGCTTATGCCAAGTACCTATTACTGTTGTGGTGTTGCCAAGTACCTAAACGGTAAACCATCATTAGATTACAGGACAGATCAGAATTAGGCATATTTTTATACAAGTTGTATCTTTAATATCAACACAGTGTATTTATACCTATTCGTTTCACGTTTTTAGCATGATTCCGGCATCTGCCTTGACCCAGGACTTTGCTTCCCTCAGTTTGAAAGCATGGATGGTATGAACCAGGGTTCTGTGCCAATGTCATTGGCTCACAGCAGCCCAAATTCTGATGAACCTGCACCTCCAATGATGGATGTTCCATTTATGGCTCAAATTGAAGAGAAGGATGGCAGTTCTTCAAAGCAGCACATTGCCTACCATTTGCTTTCCAACCTTTTAGACGATGAGATCACAGATGATGTGAGGTCAGCAGCTCAGGATACCCCAACGCCTACAACTGATGCCAATGATGTGTATGTATCATACGTTAAGTTATTCATTCACTAGGGCTACTACTTCTTCATTTATGAGTTGGACGGACGCATTTATAGACTGGAATTTATCGATACATTACCCACATGCAGTTTCTTGCCTCAGTTAGTTCACCTACTATTCAAGAAGACAAAAGAGGCCTAACTTAACACCACCCTCACATCGAATCAACATTCTTGTATTTCAGTTGTAATTCTCAGTCGGAAGGCTAACGTCAAGCTGTATCAAGTAGTTACTGTATTGTCAAGGCTGTAACATTTAATTGCTTAAATCACGCTATTCTTGAGTTAATTGACACTTAAGTTCTGTCTCACCTGGTAATAACGAGTCGTACATATCGCTACGGAAAAGTTATTAATTTGTGAACTTTAAAGAAATCCAGGACAGGTGTTATGTAATTTAGTCAATCAAAATGTACTTTATGAGAAGGGCTGGGCTTTTCCATTGTATCAGTACATGTTATTTCCATTCGTCAAGTAGCGATGGGGCACCTTTCTGTGAGGCGTTTTCCTGAATGCCTTCAGGGGCTAAACATAAAACGTTGTAGGCTTTATTCAGCTGTTTTCTTATAGTTAGAAAAACCGACTACGTCATGCGTCATCCTGGAGTATAACAAGATCCACATCTTCCTTCACGTTGGCGTGTCTTTCTCGGATGGGCGCTGAATTCGTGCTCAAGAATAATCCTATTCTATTGTTGCGAGTAAAATGGCAACAAAGTCGTGCCACAACGAAAATCCTTTCCTCATACACTCATCAGAATATGTCACCTAATTTGATGAGTGTCGGAGGAGGTCTTCAGTTACGCCGGCATCTTTGCTGTGCAATATTGGAGTTTGTGTATAAAGCATTTATGCACCAATAACCAATTGTCTTGGTGCCTCTCAATCAACATGCTCCATGGCGCTCGTTGCGAGTAAGGGACTCGACTTTTTTAATCCCGTTGTAAGGTAGAATGATCTTCAGTATGACTCACTTTGCCATCCTTTTCAACGTATCTCTGAGTGATTATATTTCTAATGCTTCGATACAGCGGAACTGCTTTGTGGTGCCATCTGCAATTGATGATTCGTCTGCTATTGCATATCCCGATGTCATTGCCCGTTGAAATTGTCAGCCATTCTGCATCATGCATTGCTTTTACTCCTTTCAATGTCTTCCACTCCCGAACTGCGCCAGGATGATACTGCCTGCTTTCAGTTCCGCGTTCACACAGTTATTCTGCCTCTTCGAAGGCCCTTTTCTTCTCGCCCCTCCAGTTATCAAGCCCGTCCCTCTTCTTACCAGATGTTTTCTGTCTCCTTATTGAGATTTTCCTTACTTATCTCATTCAATGAAGTTCGGAGGAAAGTTTTTACCCGTAGATGGCCTACCGGATTGCATCCTTCCTCCTTCTCATGCACTCTTCTTGGGACCGTCGATTTTTGAGGTCTGCGTGACCTTTCAGACCTTTCAGGACTTACGTGAATTAGCAAACTGACTTAGTTTGCAATGCTCCCGTTAAGTTGCATCAATGAAGCATGTTTCCGCAAACAATATTGTAATTTTTACATAATAAGTTGAAATAGTACTTGGCATCGGTAAGTAAGCTTTATCCGAGTTATAGTTGATACGTTGCAGTGGACATAACATTGTGAGGGGTCCCTAACTCAAATTTTTCGGGGCTTGCAGTAGGCCAAGTCTGGGTTAGGTTTAACAGCATCAATTAATCGTTTAGGTAAAGTTTTCTTTAAAGAATAATCTATTCGTTAATAATAACAGTTCTTTACTTTGATAGGTTCTTTTGGACCAAAACTCTCATGAAAATGAATGGAACGCTAAAAAATACGAGCAGTTCTTCGAGCAATGCTTTCCTGGCCTACTTTAAGCTGCTCGAGATTTTAAGCCGTCCTCTCAGCATTTTACTACCAAAAGACCTCAAAAACATTCCTAAAATAGCATACACTTGTTAAGAAATATAAACATATAAGCTCGCGGGCTGCATAAACTAACATGAGGATTTCCTATCGTCTTGCGGGCCACGAATTTGCCTTCTAAAGGCCGCAGGCGGCCTGCGAGCCGCTGGTTTGATATGTCTTTTGTGAAAATGTGCATAGCTTGCTTCCTCTCAGTTTGTCAACCTTAAAGTAAGAGTTGTATCATCGTATTACCTTGCAGGTTTGACTGTGTTGGGTCATGGCCGCCAAGCATATCCTCGTTGTCATCAAGTTTTAGCTTGAACCTTGAGCTACATGACAACGCTAACCATGCTAGCTTTTCAACAAGAAGCATCCATGAAATCTGGTCCCCAAACCCGTCACCCAAAGGCTCTTACCCATCCACACCCAGTGAGGACAGTGTACCATACTTTCCGAACAGCCATGACAACAGGGAATCTCCGTACCATAATAGAAGCCCAGTAGATATTCTAATGGGAAGACGCAACGGATCGCCCATGCTTGCATCGCCGTGTTCACTGCCATCTGACCAGTCATACTTGCAGTACCATTCAAGAGTAGACAATTGTTCATTTTATGGGACTGGACTTCCAAACTTGGACTCGTTCAATAACAACCACGCGAGCTCCAATGGTTATGAGAACTACCCTGATTTGGAGCACGGTAAGCCACAGCGACAAACCATGCATGCAATCAGAGCGTTGCAGTTTACCGATCCTAACAGCGACCAGTGTGGAAAGGAGAGCGAAACGTCGGAGCCTGCCTCGCCGGGTTATCTCGAGGATGTGAATCAGCACCATGGCAAGAACAGGAAGCCGCAGGTTCACTTCGAGGAGAAAGAGAAGAACGGGTATTGTATCAAACAGAAGAATGGGCACGTTTTGGCAAGTCGGGAAGAAATGATGACAGCTGCAAAGAGACTTGGCGCCTGGTTGGATGAGTGTTTAAATCAACTGAGAAACTTGGAGAAAGAATGTCGTAAGGTACGTGTGATATCCACGGCACTAATATTTGCCTCTTTCCTGAAAAGAGTAGGTGTACCATGCCTATATAAGTTACTAATGGATTTGCGGAAGTAAATATTTTTGCCAAGCAAGTAGCTATGTGTCGATTGATGGTGCTGTTTTGCCGTCGGGACTTGAACGTGCAATCTTGGTACGACAGATTTGCGGACCAATACAACTGATTTTTACCTAGCACTCCTGTATAAGCCCCGCTGTACCAGCTCATCACCCTTTTGGGAATGTATAATTTCAAGTAGATCGAATAATTTCGTGAATATAATAATTTGATAGTGATAAGAAACAGTAAGATAAATTTTTGATTATTGAATGATATTTCATACATTGGTTAACCTTGCCTGGTCTTTCATGCTCTTTTAAAATGTGAATATATTGCGAAACTTTTACTCATGAAGATTCATTCCTTCCGATTATCTCCCATTGCTGTTTGTACTGTTGAACTGTATTTTGTTTCAACTAACAGGCAGAGCAAGAACTTTCAAAGATAGACCCCTCCAGACGCAGATCATCTTCAAACTGTGGTGCCTACCATTCGAGAATACCACCAAATCCAACTAGAGTTGACAAAATGATCTTCGAGCAAGTGAAAATTCACAATAAGGTTTGTTCTCTTGAATTATTGTCACTACAAAGCTGAACCTCTAACTGACGACAATGCTGATTTTAACAAGGCGTTGATACGAGGTCTTCATTTCGTCCGACGTGAGACTTGTGGCGTTTTGGTATAGTAGATGCGATTTGAAACTCACGTCGGCCGCCGAATTCTCCTGTAACGAACTGGCATAAGCTTCGAGCATCTTGAGCAAAAATGCGCACGATTGCGCATTCTCAGGTCAAGCCTCAAGAGAACGAAAGTAAAAACCTTCATGCCATGAACTTATTTCGAGTTGAGTGGTATGAAAGTCCATTTAAACAGGAAGCTATGTCATGCCGTTGTAAAATTTCGTACGGTCTCTCATGAAAATGCCTCCTATGTAAGCACGAACTAGCGAACTACGAATATTTATACTGGATGAAACACTTCAACTTTTAGATTAGCTGTTATCAATATGTGTCCAGTGCTTGTGCCCTCAGAGTTACTTCTGAGTACTCATTTCCCGACCTCGCAATTAGTCACCCAGATCGAGCTGAGAGAAGCTTTGATGCTGCCTCTTTGATGCTTCCTCTTTAATGCTGTTTTTACGACAAGTGTCCAATGCCACTGTGAAAGGCCCTGCATGATCCTTGTCTTTCGCCGTCTCTTGCTAAAGGCGAATTTTGTTTGTGACCTGGCTGCGAAACTGTTTCGATAAGTTCAGTATGATTTCAATGTTACTTAAGCTCTTCGGTTGAATCACGTCCTTAGAGAGAAAAATATTCGAAGTTGATCTTTGAATCAGATCGAAAATCACTGCAAGCTAACAGAACCCATGCTCTATTATGTATTTCATCTCCATTACGATGACGTTGAAACTTGTTGCTTGAAATGCTACTGCTAAACGATTCGCGGGGCCTTTCGAATTACTTTTTTCCATCGTCCTTTTATACTACAGGTGGAATCGTTGATTGGACGTATAGAAAGAATTGGAAGAAGGCCTCTTCATTCAAATGTTGGTGTTGGTTTAGACAAATGGTTGGTTTGCATTAGAGAGCTGCAGGGTCTGAGGAAGAATGAGATCAACAGTAGTCCAGGATCCCATGTCGGAAGCTATAGCGGTAAATCATATAATGACCAAGGTTGGTTGACTCATCATTTCTAATTGTTTTTGCGGTTCATTGCATCATTGCAGTTGGGAAAATAGTCGATGCCAGTTTCCTGCTAAAGAGATGATGGAGCTTGATCGCAGTGATCTATGATTTTCTTTGTTCCTGTCCCCGTTGATGCTTCATCTTTTAATTTTTCAAAATTAGGAGTCTTTATTCCAATGATTCTTGATTCCTGTGATTCTTAATTCCAATTATTCTTCGATTCAACTATTTGTTTCGATAATTATTTTGCAATACCCAGATTCCTCTCCCAATATCTTTTCAGAAATACTTTGAATCATTTGTATACAGTTTATGTCATGCCTTGTTTAGTTTATGGTTACTTCCCTACCGCATATCACCGAAGAGTGATAATGTAAATTGCTCAAAAATATGATAATGGATAAGTTTTCCCTAGTTCTAGCCTAAATGCCACTTCCCCTTCAGATATTAAAATATGAAATTGTTTTTGTTACATCTAAGTTGCTTTCTAGCATGTGTGTATTTCAAGTGATGTGTAGTAGTTTTTTGTCATTTTGGAGTGAAATGGTCTTCGAGTAGTTATGGACTTCAATAATTCCTAAGGAATCGTAAATGTATTTTTAGTATTGTAAATCTTATTTGTGTATTAAAAATCCCTCTAGCTTTTGAGTAGAAAACGTTTGCCTTATTTCAACTATTGGCAGAGTGGTGCCAAAAGCCATAATGAATATCTGGGTGATTTTGTAACTGAATGAGATAAGAGAAACAGTAGCAAGGTAAACCCATGTAGATATCTTTTGAAGGAAACTAATCCAAAACCTGTTTTTGCAGATCTATTGGCGCTCGGAATATGTGTGAAGGATTTAGTTGCACACACAAGAGAGGCGAGAACAACAGTTTGGTGCGCAATCCAAATGCTGCATTCCGAAGACCATTGCATGATGAGACAGAGTGAGAGCTGCGGAAGCCTGGAACCTCATTCGGATATTTCTAGTGAGAAGTCATAGGAAGAGAAGATGGCCTCTAGGTCTTCCTTGATATATTTACCTTAAATGGAGAGGACTTCGTTGTTTCCTCGGTTTAAAGATCTTTGCTATCACCTGTTACTGGGCCGTTGTTGTCACACCCAGTTGGGATTCATTGGCACTTGTTTGTCTTGCATCGTGGGATCAGTGAATGTGTTTGCCTCATAAGTAGCAGCTAGACTGTTGCATAGAAATTTAACACTGTTCTCTCCTGTTGTATGGATGAGTTATATTGGATGCCGAAATTATTGGGGAAAACGTGTTCAAACTTAATCAATCATTACGTCAGGAGTATCTTGTGTCGTTATAAATTTTTCAGACTTAAAATATATTTGACGCTAGGAATGGCAGCACCTTGATGCAACGGTTTTCGCATTCTTGAATTTTCAACGAATAACGAGTGACGTTTTTACCTTCATACAGTCATACTGGTTTGGATGTAGTGGTCACAGTGTGGTAATATTTTCGATTTTTTCTTCGTTATTGTGTGCTATTCGTAAGTAAAAGGGCTCTTGAACATGAACATGTCCGGTCTATTACCTCTACTGAAACTGAGGCATCACGCTTTTTATTGCTTTGTAGAGAGAAATGACCAGCCATTAGGTTTTCTCGCAATTGCTTTTCGGGACATTGCTCCTCACTTCAGCTGGAGATATTGCGTTTTTAAGCTTGCTTGCCCATATTTGTACAGATGGGTAATTTAATATCCTCTGTCAAACACCTACCTGGCCTTTCAGTTCAAATTGCAGGATAAGATGTTTTGAGATGGACTTTCGGATTTACAAGCAATTTTTGGTACTGTCCAATCATCAGTGCTTCGAAGCTGCTTAATCGAAGTTATTTCGAAACTATTGTCTATTTGTTTTAAACCAGTCAAACCCATAAACAAATATGTTCTTAATGTCGTGTTTCAAGTATTGATCAACCCACTAATAACAATAAAGGTTCTTTGGTTTTCGTAGCAACATCAATGCTCAAGTAGCTTCTTTGCGTCTTGAAGGCCTTGCTTCCTCGGTATAAATATATATATATATATATATATATATATATATATATATATATATATATATATTTATATATATACATGTATGTATATATTTATATATATACATGTATGTATATATTTATATATATGTATATGTATAGATATACATATATGTTTATATTTATATATGTATTTATATTTAAATATATATATATATATATATATATATATATATATATATATATATATATATATATATATATTTATATATATATAAATGTTTATATATATATAGACATATGTTTGTATCCAGCCTAAGCAAACAAGATGGTGATAGGCCTTGTTTTGAATGAAAAATTAGCTCATCAATCGTAGTTCATTTATTTTACACAACACTGTGACATTGAAATGTTTTCGTCATGTGATCTCTTATAAATAAGTCGCGCTAAGTTTATGTGTATAGACACACCCACACAAATGTTCCTTGTCACGCTGTTTACGTATAATATACATTCAATTAACGACAAAGTAGCTTAGTTCTTGAGACCGCATTTCATTCTCGAAGATTTATACCCTTCATTTTCTTTATGGTAGACTATGCTTGCAGTGACTTGTATTTTCCCTCTTCCGTATTTAAACCCCTAAACTGGAGGACCCGCTAGTGTGAGATCCTTTGTATGGAGATCCTTTCCATACAAATTTCATAACGGCATCGACCTTCAGTTAGAGTCTTGTAAAGCAAGGTTGTCCAACTCGTGGGCCGCCATGTAGTCTATTGTGTTCTAGGCTTAGGTCAACATTGATAGATTATATTTTGGTATGTAAAAATAGCCCTCAATCTATGACCTATATCTGAAAGTGGCCCTCCTTGAAAGGGAGTTGGACAGCCCAGCAATTAAGGCTGACTACCAAAGCTCCCTTATCGGTCACCATTTTGACAACTATTAAGGTTTGGTACCTCCATACTTGGTTTTTAACATCATGGTCATTTTATTCTGGTTTCTTAGTATCTTGGCATGGACCATTGCGATTTCAGAAGCATCTAAGTCGTGGTTTTACACCTGGAAACGCCAAGTTCTACTAGTTTGTTTGATAGGGAGCTTCCCGTCAAAGTCGACTTCCCGTAAAAGAGCCAAACGTGACTGGCTCTAATAGCTCTCTAGTTAGTCTATCAACTTACGATCGCGCTGTTTTGTAAGAAATCACAATACTTTCATATTCAAACCTTTGCATCATTGATTTGTATGTTAAATCAGTATCTCAAGTGTGCATTGAAAGGATTTAATAGCGTACGTTTCACTGGTTTTCAGTTCGTTTCCTACTTCCAAATCTGCACGGCGATTTAGTTTACCACTCGCTAGCTTTTGTTAATGTCAATAATTTCCATCCCCCTAAGACCCTGAAGTACTTTTCGGTAGCCTTGAAGCGACCTCCTCGCTAGGTATGGATAGCCATTGGTGACTCAAATCACCAACCTTTTAATGCGACTTTTTGTCCAATAGACTGCTCCTGTAGAACCGGAAAAATATTCTCAACCCGGCACTACATTTGATACCATAGATGACACTACCACAGCTGACACGGCTTGATCGGGTAGGTTTACAGTGGATGGGGCCACACCTATCAGATGTTTATCCTGCTGGCACATGTGCTTGGCATCACATGTAGCAAATTCAACACATTGTAAACTGAACTCATCCAGACAAGGCGGTGTGTTTCAATCAGTATCTGATGTCTCGGTCAATGAAAATCCGACTGTCTCCTCAGATCTGGCGAGTTAGTATGTGCAAGAGTAGCTTCCCCTCTTGTGGCAGTAGCTCACATTCAGAGTGAAGCTCTCAGCAATGCTTGGAATGACCTTGAAAGAAGAGGCAGTTCTAGTATATGTAATCGCTTCTCTTACATGCACGGAGCACTGCAAGTGTACACTAAATGCTACTTTGTGTCGTGCTGGCAATGATCTGCTTCTACAATGTTCTGCATTAAAGCGTTGCTAGAACGCGGAGTGGCGAAACCCGGATTAGCATCCATCAGGATGATCTTGCTGTCTTTGCACCTGCTTTTGGGTAAGTGCCCCATTTCAAGAAATACCGCACATTACCTATTGCAACCGTTTTAACACCAGGCATTATCTGCAGAAAACGCGAGTAATCTCCAGTAATTCTGGGGAATGAAGCTGGATACGAAAAGCTAAGAAACATTCTACTTTGCTTGTAAAGCACATGAATCATTTTTCCAAAGATTGAAAAATTAAACTAAAATTGAAGTCAATTTGTAGCTTTGTAGATCGCCATTTTTTGTTGATGTTTACAGCCCTTTCTTAATACGGTGATCACGTTGACTGGGCAGCTCAATTTTGTATTCTTTTGGCTCCCGCTATCGGTGCGGACTCATCTGAGGAGGAATCGTCAGCTTCCTGCGAATGCTGGAACAATGGATTGATGCCAAGACCATCGTCTGACGATTGGCAAGACTCGTGCTTTGAGATGCTATCAGCACAGGCTACGGAAATGTTTGGTGGTTGGTTTATCAACAAAGGCCGCGTCTTCCAATCCGGTGGCTTCACTTTCATTGGCAGATCAGTATCGTCTGCGTGCAACGAATTTTCTTGTAATGGAGGTTCATCCGTCATCGTGGATATCAGCTATCAAGTTTCCCTATCCCGGTCAGACTCTGTCGAGCGCAGAGGTGTATGATGTGCATTCATCGTCTTTAATGTTTGTGATATCCTGATGGCTAATCTGATGTCATAATCAATCAAAAATGGCTGCACATGAATTTTTTGATTTCCTTCTCGTAGTTGAGTATTCATCGGTGAAAAAGACCTCATTAAAACTGGGTTGTAACTGAAAATTAACTAGCTAATAAAGCATTGAGAAGATACGAAAATTGGCTCCAGACAAAAAAATGGGGCATAGATCTGCCAATGCTGTGGGCGCGATCTCTTGACAACATGACGCATACTCTGAATTCAAGTGTTATGAGTTTTCGGAAACTTACTTTTCGCGGTCATTTTTCAGCTGCATTTTTCGGCAGGTTCTGCTAAACAAGCTGGCATTTTGTTTGCATAACTCATTCGGCTGTACTTTCTGAAGTTTGATGACCTGGCGAATTCAGGCGTGCTGCAGGATATGTTGTGCTTTTTTGGATATGTGCAGGTTTTTGGGAAGATCTCTTGAAATGTTGATAGGAGTTATAGTGGGAGCGAAAAGAGAAGACTAACTTATGGAAACAGTCAATGGAGATATGGATCAAGTGTTTTCACCGTGTCGCTACCAAATCTAGAAAGATGGGGGTTGGTGGTGGAGGAAGACCTGGGTGTGAAATGGGGCTTCTCTAAGTGCCAGACATTGCATGAGCTACAGAAAAATGAGCCCTTGTCAATGCTAGTTAAAAATGGGATTAATGCTAGAAGAGGGATGGAGAAGGGCCTTTATTACTAAAGTAGCAGATTTGAAATCGTAGAAGAGGAAGGAGAAGGAATGATTCACTAACATTGACACGGGGATCTTGGAAACAGGAAACGGGGAATCTTAACTCTAGAATTTTTCCTGGTGGTAAGGCAATAAAGCTCCCTCTCCGGCGTTCCAGCATACGGCCCGCCGTTAATGGGAAAGTATTATTTAGACAACTAAGATTTTTGAATCACGTAGCAAAGCACAGGTTGAAAGATGAAAACAATCTTGTCTCCCTGTATGTACCTGCGCATACACTGCGCAAGAACAGCGTTTTGGGTATATTTCAAAATGGCGGATTGTTTTGACATAGACTGATTGATACGATATATTCAATCATGGCATTCAAAAGTCGCTTTATGTCATTGATTGGCAAGACAGATGTAAGTAATGCAATTATAAAAGCACTTTGGGAATTTTTCCCACAATAAAATTATTTTACTGCATTAAAAGGGAGAAATTACAGTTTTGCAATTGGCCTACTGGGCTAGGCCGACAATGTTGGGCAAATCCAAAGTTGGTAATCAGGGCAAATCGAAGTGTTTTCTAAATCTATGAAGCAAATCCTGGCATGTAAGAGTAATTTGAAACTTCCTTAATAAACAGAAGGTGTAAAAGTATGCACCCAAAGTCAACCAAAATCTGAGAATTTTATGTGCCAAATGATGGGAGCCTTTCCAAACGATACATGTAATTTCTTCTTATCGTTCTATTCGCCATTTCCTTCAATTATAATGCCATAATCAATTCCATAAAATCAAAGGTTGGCCTTTCAAATGTAATATGATTACCTAGATTGTAGTTTTAACACGTAGTGATTTTTTAGAAAGAGTCAAGCAAAGATTTAATCAGGGAAGCTGAACATCACCTAAGAAGTCAGGATACGAAACTGATTGATTCTAAAACGATCGTGAGTTTTTTACTTTTACTTCATGTGAAGTTTCTATTAGATTTTTTGGAATAGCTTGAAGCTTTACTTACAGTATACCAATAAGTTTTTCTTATGAAATCGAACAGAGGGTAGTCCTTTTCATCATTACATTTTTACGTAAGTAAATAAATGACTATGCATCTTTTTACTGGATTAAACAATTTAGATTAGCTTTTATCAATATGTGTCTAGTGCTTGTGCCCTCAGAGTTACTTCTGAGCACCCATTTACCGACCTCGGAAGGATGGACAGCTGAGTTAACTGTTGGCTTGTGGTTAGTGGCTCTGATGGCAGGATTCAAGCCCTTTTGACTGGACCTCATAAGGCTTGAAATACTGCACCTCAACCACTCGTCTGCACCACCATCTAGAAGCAAGGAGCTCCTCAGTTTTGTGTTTGGGTATAGGGGGTTGTTTTTCATTCAATATTGACATGTCAGCAGGAAATGGGAAAGCAAATAAGACTTTTGCTGGGATTTTCTTCACTCAGATTCTCAACCTGACTAAGAGGTTTCTCCAGCTGTTGCCCAGGCTATCACGGCTTCTGTCTCTCAGATGCTTGCTAAGCATACGGAACCAGTAGCACTAATATATGCCTCATGCAAGCAATCCACTGTCCTGCTGACAACAGCTTCAATGAATCTCAAGCAAGGAAGCTAAATTGGGTTTATACTTGCTCAAAGGAATCCCAGAATCCAGTTGAACCTTTTACCCAAGACATCACTAGATAGCATTGTGATCACATTACAGGAAGAAGTGGGTGGACTCTGGTTGAACTTGTGGGACTTACTTAGGACTGGAACGACTAGAGCAAGCTTGTAATGGCAGTCATAGCTGCTCAAAAATCAAGCTATCATTATTGATTATGAAAGAAATTGTACAATCAGGGGTATCACCAGGACTTATCCAACAGGGGGAATTTCCCCAATAAGGGCAAGATCATTAATTCATAGAAGCTTGCATTTGGTAACAATTGGTCACAGCCTTGAATTTTGTCGGCCCCCCCCCTCTCTGGCATCACCCTAATGTGTTATCTGAAAGGAAATAATGTTGTACAAATGTGTGACATCACTGTGCCATTAGGATGTTCCAGGTCACATTTGTAGTTTTGAGACACTTCAGTAATCACATTCTAGATCTTTTTCCCATGACAACTATTTCATCTTTTTAGCATGACGATAATAGAGAAAACCCTCCAGATGAGAGCAGTGACCAAGAGGTAAATATCCTGGAAATATCAAGCAACTTCAGAACTAAATTCTTAAATTCAAGTTCATTAAGCGTTTGTTGAATAATAACGGCTGCAAAAATCCACAGGGGATTATTCAGTGCAAAATGAAAGGAATTCTTTAAGGGTCCTTTTTTCTGTCCTTTTCCTGACAAGTAGAAAACCTCTCTGCCGCGTTGGTTTCAGGGCACCGTCAGGCAGCATGATGAAATGTCCTTGCCATTGCACCACCTTGGGTGAGAAGTTGGAATGCAGCATAGCCCCAGCTGCAGGAGCAACTCTTAACCACCACTTGTGGGCTCTTAGGAAAGACAGGATCAGTACGTTAGCATAAGTGGTGGCTGCATGGGATGACCTTTAGTTCTGTGGGAGCTTATCGTCCTTGGAATGTCTTGATTTTAGTCCTCAACCAGTGAGTCAACTATGAAACAGCTTGCCCTGGACTATATTGCACCATTGGAAATCAGAGAACAAGCAAAATTTAGGGCACTCATTTTTTTAATTCAATAATTGTGCAAAGATTGCTATCCCTCAAAACAGAATTAATGGCATGGTCAGCAGCTCATGATATACCCATGTGTTACAAAGAACCTTGAGGTTTTGCAATATCTATTTTCTAAGTCACTCTCTAAACCTGCAAAAAGTGAATATCAGTACTATTTTTTGCATTTTGTGTTGCTATTTGCATCTTAAAGTATCTTTCTGTGAATGTTTTCAGTGACATTTTAATGTACTTATCTACTTTAGGTGATTGCAACAATAGATGAAATCTACTACAGAGATGCAGAGTTTGACATGATTGCTCATCAACTTGAGGTCAGTATTCTTATATACAGAAAAATTGATATTTTTTAGGCTACAGATTGAAAACTAGAAGGACCAAGCCAATATGCTTGCAGCATCAAGAGTTTTATAACCAATTTCAATGAGCCATTGTCCTTTGTATTCTTTTTCAAAAGAAGTCAGAAGATAAACATTTTGTGGGGCAGTGGATTGAAGTCTTAAAGGACTTAGCACATTTTGCTGTAATTTTAATGGCAAAACTTTGTCTCTTGTAGCACTTAACATAAAATAGCATCTTTCAAAATTCAACTTTAAAGATCAGCTTTTGTTGTGCACTACTTGAAGAAGCTAACGGGTAAAAATATGAGATTCAGCATGCTTGAATACTGAGAATGCTTAATGTCAGCTTATGTGAATGGTTAAGTTAATATTTTAATGCTCTTTTTAGTCCCTTCCAGCCATCATAGATTTGAACCAGTTGGATGATTATCGAGATCACCTTCGGAAACAGTCATATGCAGTAAGACATCCTCTGCACAAATATTTGTGTAAAGTACCTACAGATTAGTCATTTCTCTTTGCATTTCTCCAAAACCTTCGTATAAAAATATGATATAGATGATAATTTTCTTAATATCATTTTTGATAAAGAGTGGCAAGAATAGTGAGTATATGGAAGTTTTGCACTAAAACTTTTTGCAAATGTTCTCTGTATTCTTATAGGTGACTAGAGAATTGTCCAGGAAAATCTTAAAGAACCAGGCTGCTTATGTCAGGGTGAGAAAGAAGCTCAAGTGTTTTTATATTATGTTAAGTCATAGAAAAGCATTTATATTACTCTTCTTGTCCAATTTCATCCACTGACTTGGTTGCAAAAAGTGCCAAATAACTGTATTGATAAACATCTTTTTTAACAATGATGTTTTCAACCAACCATGAAGCCTGAGATATTTCTGCAATTTCTCACATACAAACATACATAAATACATACATACATACATACATACATACATACATACATACATACATACATATATACATACATAAATACATACATACATACATACATAAATACATACATACATACATACATACATACATGCATGCATGCATGCATGCATACATACATAGATGCCAAATGAAAATTTTTGTCTTTGCCACTTCACAGTTATGAATAGTTGGGAAAAACTCTTTAGGTCATTGATGGTCTGTAAATTTTGTGCTAATGTAAGCAACTTTGTTCAATAGAAGCCCTTACCTTTAAAGGGAGACCGAATATTAAGAATTATTCTTAGTGAATGAAGCAATGTCTTTGGTGACTACCACATTTTATGACATTCATAAGTTATTGAATATGTCTATCTTTGTTATGTATAGATATGGGTACCTATTTTGAAGTTAGTATCATTGGAATTTAGCTTGTTTGAATTAATTGGGGTCTTATTTGCTTTAGGAGCTTGAGCGTGTCATTGATCTTCAATCCAGCCTTCTGAAAGCCACAAATATTTGCAGCAAAGGTAGAAAGTGAGTATATTTACCCCCTGATAAGTCAAGCAAACATAAAATTAGTTATGCTGTAGGCGCAATATTTGATATAATCTTCTTTAAAATTGATGGAGTGATTAAAAGCTGGTTTGCCTTTTAGCCATTTATCAAGAGCAAAGGAAGAAGCTGCTATGAAAGTGTTGACTGTTCTCTCAAAACATCGAAGGAAAGTTCTGTTACTCAAGCTACTGAAATCTTTGCGATTCATCAAAACCTTGCAACAAACTGATGTTCGACTTAAGGAGCTACTGGAGGTGAATGGCAATCACTTAGGCTTTTGTAATAAGTGCATCACACACGTTGAGCACACACTTAAAATCTAAGTGCAGTGGGGAGATCCTCGCTGCAGTGGGGTACTGTTCTAAGCCCCATTTTGGTGAGCTAGAGTGGCTAGTTCCCTTTTGCCCCACTCTGCCCCACTCTGCCCCAGCTTTGCACTAGGTACCATACTGCTAGATAGGCAGGCATAACCCATCGAAAAACACCCAGAAGTGTTTGATGTAATGCAGATAGAATCCCAGAATTGTTTCTTAAATTCTCAGCGGAGCATTTTCATTGAAAGCCTCTCTCTTTCAGGAAAACAATTACCCAAAGGCAATCCAGCTTTGTCTAGAATGCCAAAAAGCAGCTGAAACGTTTCGACAATACATCTGCATACGGTAACAAAGTGAACCATTTGACACTTCGTTGGAATTTACATTTCTTGTCACCTCCTAGTGTATCGCGTTGGGGAAAGGTCCTGGTCACCTGTGCAAGCCCAACAAAGGAAGTAAGAGAAAGGCTAAGGAGGGACGGAGATTGGATCAAGTTTCTTGATTTTAGATTTGAAGAAGACGATTCGTAGGATTTCGAACGCGATCTTCCATAGATTGCAAGTACTTGCAATGAATGATGATTTTTGGTATAGAGTTTATGGGTTGGGTTGTGAAGCTTGAAAAGAGCGAGAGTAACAATTAGTTGAGCATCTGGTGGATCTGAAACGCTTCAGGGGAAAATTTCCGATAAATGAAAATACCTGCACCTCCAATATGTTCGATGATTAACCATTGTTGGGTAATTTATAGAATTTTTGGATCCATTTAATGTACTTTTTGAAGAGGTTTATCATTTTCTGCCAATTATAGTTTTTGATGGCCAATTTTTCGTTTGTTTGAAAGTGTTCTACGGAAGTATCTGTCAATGGACTCTTGGTAAAGCATGTTCTGTCTTGGATGCTAACCCTGCTGTAAAACTTAGACAAAGCTTTCAGCCTTTGAATTTTCGATCGGCTTATCTATTGGGACACTTAAGGGACTCAATTAACGCATGAAAGCATTTCTCGACGAATTCAGAATTTTTTATCTATTCCGTAGAGCTAATGACACTCGTTTCACGCCCATATCACAGTTGTATCACTATTAAAGTCACAATTTAGAAGATCTATTTGCATGCTATTCAATTTTTCAGAGAGCTTAGCTCAGATTTACAAGAGACACTTGATCAAATCGAGGTATTTTCACTTGAATCTTCCAAAAATGTTTTCCCTTTGCGCCACTGTTTGGTTCTCACGAAAAATTTTATTTTATCACGAATTTCACAGAGCTTTCGATTTCCTTTTTCAGTTAGTATTTTCAGTGTTCATAAAGGTTCCTGTAATGTTAGCAAAAGCCGTTTGATAAGATTAACAAGTTTTTGAAGTTGCACAGTTATTGCAAGCAGCTGTTTTCAGAGTCAAATTCTCTTTTGAATCGTCTCAAAATCCATAGAGCTGATTAGATTTCCTCTACTTTGAAAGAGAAATTCGCTCCTTTTTTATTGCTATAGCAATTTTCAACCAAAAGGCTGACTTTAGCGCTTTCATTTCCATTTATTCTTCAGGAGCAGTTGGATGTAGCCTTGTCAAAAGTTTGCAACAGCTTCAACGAGAAGCAATACGAGAAGCTGCAATCAGCTTATATGTTGTTGGGTAAAACGCAAGTAAGAGCGATTTAGAAGAGCGATTTAGGATCTTATCTAGTCGCCTTGTTATGATGATTCATCGTATTGTTATCAATCAATTTCATGTAACACTTCAGGTCATTTCCAAACACGAAAAAATTGAGATTTTCCAAGGAAAATCCCATTCATTGAAACACGAATTGATGAATGAGGAGTTGTAAGGATGGATCGATAAAAAATTATAATAATTTCTAGTCTGAAATCAACGCAAGTGTGAGGATCGTTGTAGTATATTGGGTAGTTCTAGCATAAAAATAATCGCAATTTTTCTAACATTGATGTTAATGTGAAAGAAAATTGAGCTATTTTCACGTAAGCGTAAGAAAGTATCAAGACAATACTCAAGTGAACGTAACCTTGTCAACGCAACAAAGGCGTAAGTGTAGCTACTCTGACATTAACGTATGCATGAGCTCTGATTCAGACAGTTACGTAAACACAAAATTATATTGTAACCATTCCTACATTCATATAGTGGTAACTATTGGTAACATAAGATTGAACTTAGTAATTTTTGCTGAAGTGTAATGAAGTATTTTGATCATTCCAACGTTAAGGTAAGCATGATCATTCTAGGACAAGTGTATGCGTTTTTTGCTTATATTTCTAGACTGCAATGGATCAGTTACAGATGCATTACCTTAATACAGTGAACAACGTTGCATTGCAAGTCATATCAGATCATTTAACGGTCAGTGGAATTCATGTACTACGTCTCGTCGTATTGTGCCGCAATGATAAGTTAAATCGCAGTTGCGTAGAAATCGCACTTAATCTTTCCATTTCTTTTTCATTTATTCATAATTTGTTAAAGTTAAGCAAATCGCGCAGATGTGTCGCATACAATTTTGATTGTATACACAAAAAGCCTGATGATTGCATATTCGATAGTGGCCGGCCTATCTCAGGGCATTTTTTAACAGTGTAACTACTGGGGAGCCTCCCCAGTACGCCCAATGCCTTCTGCAGTAATGAGCGCCAAAGTCACATATTCACCACAGTATTGACATGTGCGCTTCTTTCGGTTATTACGCTTTTGGGCCCTTTTAAGCCAATTTCCCCCAATAGTTGAAGTTTCCTAGAAAATGCCCTGGCCTATCTTGCCATTCGGTATTATCTTCACCTCGGAATGTTCATCCTCTTGGCATGTGTTACCTTCCTTCGTATTTATTCTTCGTTTTACCTCTTGCTCTCCCTTTCATTAACTGTGCGTTTTTCCTTGCACGATTTATGGCCACCAAAGTCTTTATTATGCTTACAGTTTAGTCAATAAAATATTCAGAATTTCGTTTTATCGTTGAAAATTTCATGCAAGGGCGCTATTTTAATGAAGGATACGGTTGATTACCAAGTTGAGGTCTTCTTGGTAGTTAGATGACTCGAATTCAGGTTTTAGGTTTTTTTGTGTCACTTAAATTGTTAAAGGACTTAACTGATACCTTGTTAAATATTACAGCTGACCAATGCAATGCCTAGCCATCACGATGATATGAATTTTTCCTCTTTATGCAAGGTATGTTCAGCAGGTATCCATTTCACATTTTATTGCCTTATTTATTTTGTAAGCTGATATGCAAAGAAAACGCAGCTTGCGAATATGAAGCATTTTTCTGATCGAAATGTGCAATTGATAAAAGTCAAGTAGACTCCCATACTCGATGCGAGCTTTTGGTAGCACTTTGCCAGGTCGCTAATATCCTCATCCATAGCTTTACTAGGGAGATAACTCAGTTCCTTTCCTAGCCAATATTGAATCCAGGCTTCATGCCAGGGACCCGTTTACTGCTGGGTGGATATGGGCCATCCAGAAACTGTAGGTGTCAGGATAGCTCAATGGTAAGATTCTTGCGCATTGATGCCATGGTCAGTGGTTCGAGTCCGACCTCAGGTAAACTTTCACTTAGAGTGAGGAGAGTCGCCAGCTCTCTGTAATTCCAGGCATAGGCATCACGAGGTGTGGTCACATCGAGAGAAAGGACCTGGACACTGCTCGATAAGCAAAAAGCTTCTCAGTGTCCAAATTTCTACCTTTGACATCTAGGTAGAATTGTGTGTATAAAAAAAAGAAACTTCCAAAAGTGTGGGACCATCAATCGGAAACTGTAAGGTAAAACACGGTTAGGTAAACATGTTTTAGGGTGATTCCACGGTGTTCAAGTTCCAGTTGAAAAGTTCTGAAAATGTTTGCTAGCTCAAAGCCATCTAGACCTTAACGAATGCTGCTTTGGAGCACTGCCTAATCCACGAACTCTATCTCACAAATCATCATTAATCCCAAGAACATGCAACTTATGGAACGTCTTGCCTTCTTCTTGCTTTCAAGAGTCCTACAACTTGCCATCTTTCAAATCTAAGATAAATAAACTTTTTCTTATCTCTCTATCCTCTTAGCTGCTCGCTTTCTTCTTTCTTCCTTTGTTGGGGCTTTGTATAGGTCACCATGGCCTTTCCTCAACATAGCCCACTAAAAAAAAAAAAAAAAAGTGTGAATAGCTGGGAACGTTGCTATCGGAATGCATTTTTCAAACTGCTTTTAATTCAGCTTGTATTAATCTTGCTGTATATTATCTATTTCCTACCTAATGTCGGTCTCTATTCCTTTTTGCAGAACATCGAACTTGAGCACTTCACGCCCTGCTTGATTGACCTTTGCAAGGTGGACCAAGTTTTAATGTTTACATGCTCTATGTTTGATTCTTAACTTACTCGATTCCAAGTGTAGTAGAAAAGGCAAAAGTCTGAAGCTACCAGAAGATACCCTTCCAAAGCAATGTTCTGGTCCTTTATCGTATGCTAAATACGCTTCACAACTCTGAATCTGGGATGTGCCGATGGCTCATAAGTACTATGTCGAATCACCTTATGATGAGTAGAGAAATGTGTCAGTTAATATGTTCTCTTCCTATTGGCATTGAAATCCAAGTAGTTTCTAGCAACACTCTTTTAAACAGCTGCTGTTTATCGAAAACCAAATAGTTTCAAGCAAGAAATTTTTAGATAGCTGCTGTTTATTAGCATAATCAGTTCTCTGAGACTGGAGACAAGGCTGGGGCTATTGCCAAGGAATTCCATTGCCTGTCTCATTTTCATTTTTTGTCAAAGCCTTTTTTCACACTTACAGCATTTCTGGCTAGTCATTTCAAGTTACAGATGTGCCAGTCAGTGGCATGCTGATTTTAATGAGTCCATAGCACAGTCAAAGCAAGATCCAGACAATTTGAGATCACCGGTTACAAGTGGATCAGAAGATGACGCTGATAAGGCAGAGAATGAAAGTAAAGTCAAAACAATGTTTGATCGACAGTACGTCAGAAGCAAATTAGACCAAGGGCTTAATCGAATATGGCAGGTTAATATCCTTTTGATTTTATAAGTTAAAGGCATTATCATGCAGCGATATCTTGTGCATTCGCTGAGCTTTCGCGATTAGTTTGAAAGATTTCAGGGTATTCAAGTATGAATCGATCATCAAGCGAACGGTCTGGCAAATTATGAAGACAACGTCGACGAGCAATGAAAAATTCTATTAATCCTAGCAGTAAACTGAATGCCAATGGCTTATTTGATTGCTCGACTCTATCGTAGTGAATGGGCATTTTTGCGTGCACAGCTATGGTTGAGGTATTCCTTTTACTTGCAGGATATTCAGCAAAAGGTGAAGAATTTTGTCCTAGCTGCAGATCTTTCGTATTTCAAATACGATGACTTCATTCGAGTGCTCGACATCTTAAACAGGTATGAATTTCTTATCAAATTTCTAATGTTTCCTATATCTTGGCCTCCCTCCAAAAGCTCAAGCGTGTTCAGTGTCATATATCTCTTACTGTTCCTATTTTTCCTTTGACCTGGTTCCCCGAAAACTGCTTATAAAGTTCCCCCATTAACCTCATTCATTCAGTTTATCTGTAAAGCTGATGGCTGGGGTTTTACGGCCGGTCGCGCTTGCTGCCTCCAGCCATCCTCGTCTATTCGTGTTTGGGGTTGACTGCACGTCTTAGATGTGGCTGCTCTGATCTAGTTTGAATGTTTAGAAATTTCTGAAATGTTAAGTGTTTTATGTGGGCATAGCATAACCACGTTCACCTCGATGAAATAACTTTCCAAGCCCATTGCAGAATGGCTCTCTACACGACTTTGATGGATTTAAACGAAATTTCACTAACTTCAAATAACAATCCCTTGCGCTTTCTTTGGGCTACCATTCAAAGATATTTTGCCAAGAGAAGTAGTCTTAAAGGAATGATTTTCTCAAGATGCAATTTGACCAGTCTTACTTTTTTACATTGATGGCCATCCGCTAGTCATCTTCTTTACTGTCCTTGGCATCTTCGTCATGATATCAGTTTCTTAAGTAGCTTGTATTTCTAATAGACTTTTGATAAAATCAAAAAGGCTAGTTTCTAATTGATTCATTGTAGATGGTAAATCTGTTCTATTTTCTTCGTGTTTAGATTGATTAGTATTGGAGAGGAATTTTGCGGCAGCAAGTCTCAGAGTCTTCAAGATTCGATCAGAGTGCAGACAATTAACTATTTTAAGACATATCACAGGTAGAATTTTTGACATGAATAAGAGCATCATCACTCATTCTTGCACATGGCTACTGCAACATGTCAAGACGCGATCTTATAGCCAAGAAATCGTATAACCATGCAATGTGCAAACATGCAATGTGCAACGAGCAATCCATCCGACATGAAATCATGCTACCATGCGATCGTCTAATCATGCATTTATGATTAGCACGTAGTATTGAAACTCAAACATCATATCATAAATATCGTAGCTTACTCGCGATGAATTCAATGCGTGCAATCTTACCGTGCATATACCAAACTTATGATGTGCATGAGATGAACAACGCCTTATCAGCCAGAGCTACTTAAGTGCTGAATAGCAGCTATTTTTCTCTTACTACAAAAGGAAATGAGTGAACATGATCTTTATAATGTCTAACTATGCTGTACCTGTTGTTCGAGCATTTTAACAGGCTAAAAGATCTGCGAAATATACCTTTAGATTGCCCCTTTCCTCATCTGTAGTTCTTCGCTCCTGAAAATTTTTGATATTTTGCTATTTTCAAGAGCGACTCTTGACGAGTTGAAAATGTTCCTTGAAAATGAAGTTTGGGCAATGTGGCCTGTGCAAGCTAATTTTGGAATAACATCTTTGCAGGTTTTGACTCGTTGTCTTTTCTTTCTTCTTTTTATTGTTGCTTAAATTGACTTACCGCTGGCGATCCCTGCAGCATTTTCCACAAGTAATCGCAGTAGTGGGCAAACAGCGGTCGTTTTCTGGCCTAGATCAGGAGTTGTGGAAGCTACTGAGCTGATGGTTGTCTTAGAAGGCCAGTCCTTGACTCCTAGAACTTCCCTTTTGAGTAGCCATGGACCAACCTCAATCAAACAAATTTGGTAGTGTCAAGGATAAATTTGTTAGAGATTTACCATCCCGGGCTACGCCATCGTGAGGCAGGGGGGCCAGTTCCTTTCCTCATCGCACTTTACCCCTAGCTTCACCCCAAGCACCCATTTATTGCTGGTTGTGCAGACAGAGGGCGTAGAGTAACAAAAGCAAGCGTTAATCCAGCCCCGTGCATTCAGCACAATGGAAATCTTCTCTTAGCGTTCTCCCAGTTGGGGGGCCCTTGTAAAGCAGCTACGGCTCAGAGGCATAAATTTCTTAATTGGTGATAGTGATATTGATAATAACAAACATGAATTTTATATCAAATGATGATAAAGCAACTGTGTCGACTGATCACACATCCAGATTCGGAATAAGCTCGCGCACAAATAAAACATCCATCACTTCTTCTTTGCACTCAATCGCATTCGGCTATGAGGGGAGGTGATGTCTCACGTGTGATGCAAGCCCGATGCGATGTAGAAAGCATCGATCACATCTGTTGCATTGTATAGTAGCAGCCTCTCCGGTCTAGCCAGCTTTGAGTTACTTCTTCGGCGCATTAACATACCAAATGCAGAAAAGACCGAGGCGTGATTAATCTACATGCAATGGTTGACTCTGCATCTCAAAACTTTGAATGTTTCATCTTTTCAGGAGTTCGACTTCTTAAAACCATCTATGGCATTCAAAAAGGGGCATCAACGGGAAAACTCAGCTTCAAAACTGCATGAAACAGGTTGGAACATTTCGCATTACATGGTCAATTCTAAATCATCCTAAAATTTGCTACACTATGTTATCAATGCTAAAATTTGCTATACGTGCTGCACAATATGTTCCTAAGCTGTGTACTATTGTACTTTGTTATACTCTGCTGTATTGTGCGAATCCATACTGTACTGTGTTGCCCTAAACTGTGTTATACTATGCTGTACTTTACTGTACTGTACTGTATACTGTACTGTATACTGTACTGTATAGTGTATTGTATACTGTACACAGACCGAAGGAAAGCTCGGCTGCGTTGCAAGGAGTATACACAAGCAGCTCCATCGGGTCTCGTGTGCCACATTTGTAACAGGCCATGCAAAGGAAATGCTGGGCTCCAGGCGCAGCTGCGACTGGGCCATAGATAGCTGGAAAACCCATCCTCCTCACATGGGCTTTCGACGAAAACGTCGCGCCATACTACCATACTGTAGTTCATACTATACTTCATACTGTGCTATATACTGCTTTGTATATTTTACTGTACTGTACTCTATTGTACTTTATTGTACCGTGCTTTTATACTCTTTATATACTGTACCATTCTTTGTTGTATTGTAATACACTGCACTGTATTGCACGAATCAGTACTGCATGAGCTGTGCTGAATTTTGCTACACTTGGCTGCAAGACATTTTAACATAACTTACTGTGCCGAACTTTTCTATAGTACATTCAAGTCAATCATAAGAAGCGGTTGATCACACTGGTACAAATATTTTCTTTCAGGGTTTTTCACCTCGCTTAAGTCAGACTGCAAGACTCCTTTCGATGATTTCAACGATGAAGCCACCAGTTCACCATCAGAGCACCAAGAGAATAAGGTAAAATTTCTGTCATTTGTGTTGGATATTTTGTATCCTGTTCTACCCTTTCTGCAAAAGGAAAGAAAAGGAACAGGTGATGTGGTTTCTCTGTACCATGTTCAGACCCTGGCCATTTTCAAAGTCTTTTGTGAGTAATTTGTTCCATCCCATATTCATTATGTTGTGTCTAAGTAAGTCAATCGCATGCAGTGGCCTGATTTTGGTATCAGTCGAGGAGCGAGGGAGTCTGCCTCCTTTATTCGTTTGCGCTAGGTCAATGAAGTTCTTTTTGCTTACGGTTGAGCAACGCACTAATCATCAGCCTCCAGACAGTCTACCGGAGTTTTTTAAATGGGATCAAATTGTGCTGAAGTGATTAGTTGTGTTGTAAAAACTGCCATTTCTGCGGCATAAAAGTCCCACCGTTACCATTTCATTTAGGAAGAATTTCAGTCTTCTAGCCACTGTACCTCATGATACCACGGCTGAAGGTGGAACCTAGCTAGCAAGGCGTATCCTGACGCTCCTTTCGGGCGCGGACCCGGAAAAGCCAGTGAAAAGTAACCTGCAAACACTCGCGAATGCAAATTTCCTTATCACCTGGCAATGTGTAGGTCAGATCAGTGCAGAATTGAAATCAGATGATAAATGATAAGTGAAAGCTGTATGTCTTCTCTTATGTTAAGTTTGAAGAAAACTGCGTCACATGCTCGATTTCGAGCGTAGCAAAGCCAGCCTCTAAGATTTTTCTAGGAAAATGGATTTCATGAGGTTGTTTCCCGTTGCCTTCTTTACCAATGGTATTTTTATGACGACACGTGCGGGTCCGAAAATTTCAGCCTGATTATTGTCGAATCAAATATGCTTTTTGATGTCGTAGCATCTTGCCAGTGTAATCAAAAGCGATTTAATTATGCTGTATGATGTAGACGCGTCCTCTACAGTGCAGCTGATTTTCGTTTTAGAGCACGAATGATGACGAAAGGATCTATGGCTACAAGGACGAAGAAGTCATTGATGATGACGATGACGTCATAGGTAATATCAATTAGATAGTCTCTGATTTTTTAAACACTGTTTCATCTAGACTGCTATGCAAGTTTTTCAGCATCTCATTTGTAGCTCTTCGTAATCATGTGCGTCTTAGTAATTACTAGTTGCAACTTTTCCATTCATCCGCAATCCTGTCGTTGTACACTGGCTGCTTCCGCAAAATCTGAAAAATAAACTTCGCGGCTTTCTTGCAATTCGGGGAATTTTTGTAAGTCTTTGCTGCTTGATTTGCTTCTTTTCAAACTTGTTCATTACCCGGTTGTAGAGTACATCTTCAACTCATTTCAGAAGCTCCACTCTTTCACACCCTTTCCAAGTTTTGCTGCCTACTTCACGAACTCTATCTCACAAAACATCATTCATCCCAAGAGCATGCAATTTATGGAACGTCTTGCCTTCTTCTTGCTTTCCTGAGTCCTACAACTTGCCATCTTTTAAATCTAAGACCAATAAACTTGATCTTATCTCTCTATCCTCTTAGCTGCTCGCTTTCTTCTTTCTTCCTATGTTGGGGCTTTGTATAGGCCACCATGGCCTTTCCTCAACATAACCTACTAAGAAAAAAAAACATGCTTTGTATGGCATAGATCTGTGCCCGATATCCGGTCGAGTCCCAATGGGGATGTGGCCGAGTGGTTAAGGCGCAGTGTTTAGAATCTTGTGAGTTGCGCTCGCGTGGGCTCGAATCCCATCATCGGGACCACTTACCCCAAGCCGACAGTCAATTCAGCTGTCCATCCTTCCGAGGTCGGTAAATGGGTGTGCTTAGAAGTAACTCTGAGAACACAACCACTGGACACAGTGATAACACCTAATCTAAAATTTAAGTGTTTAATCCAGTGTACAGCTTCGTCTTAATTGCTTTTTAATACCCACACCAACGACATAAAAAATTGTACATGCTATTTACCAGCTTGACATTCAGCGATTTGGGAAAGAGCATGGGTGCTAAACATATAGTACTACAGATGGCCAGCCTCCAACAAGAGCATTCACCGTACTTTCAAAAGGACCTATTGAAACTTTTTCGGATTTATTCGTTAAAAAGCTCTCTATGGAAATCGGAACAACTTAGCCTTGTTCACTTGTCAAAATGGATGAGTGGATGCGGCACTCCACTACAGACCCAACGGTCATTAATTTGAAGGGACCTCCCAGGTTGTCTTTTGCATAGAGTAAGGAGAGTCGCTAGTATCGGGCGTTTCCGACTTGTTAATCGCGAGGTGTGGCCACAGTTAAAGGATTCTTAGCTTGCAAGGACCCTAAGACCTACTTCGGATGCTAAGGAGAAACATGAATACAAGATGGTGTCCTGTTGAGGGAGCATATTTCAAAGCTTCAACACCAATGTCAAACCTCGATACCGCGTGCAGCAGAAATCTCTTTAAGTTGGTCACTTTCTGAAAAATTTTCTGCTATTTTCAGATGAGTTGAAGTTGGATTATGTTGATGAGAAAACTGGTGATGATGATAATGAATTAAAGTAAGTTGCATCCCTTGAGACTTGATTATGCCAAGCTCAAAGCATTGCCCCAACATTGATTTCTCTCACTTCTAATTTCGACTTCTACCTCTTTGTTTTACACTTTCTAATGTACTTTCTGTCGTCAATTATAAGAGCTGTCTTGAGCAAGAAGCCGAATGCGAAATTGGCTCAAAACTGTCCGATCATTTCGAATACGACACTGACTGTCCTTAGATCTTTTGGTAAGTATAGCTACGCATTAACTGTATTTCGTAGATGTAAAGTCAGCCAATCGTTCGATCAATGGCAGTCAATCAATCAATAACCAGAAAATCTGTTGAAAGACAATAAACGAACAAGTCAGTCAGTGAATCAACAAGCCAATCAACCCGACGCTCAATCAATCAGTCAGTCAATGAATAAGATCACATATATGAAAAACAGCTTTTTTGATTCATTCCTCCGTTTATTTTTTTGTCTCTCGTAAAATCTTGATTTCCCATTTTCATCATTAAATTGTTTATTTAAGCCTGTTTGTGAACCAATATCTGTTCATTGAATTTCATTGCAATAGGGAAGTACATGCAAATGATGGCGGTTTTAAAGCCAATTGCATTCGATGTGGTTATCTGCATGTCACAGTTGTTTGATTACTATCTCTTTGCTGTAAGTGAATTATTTCTGAAACTATTGTTCTCGTTGATCATGTATCCACTAAGAAAGGCTGTAGGCATAGTAATTGGAACACGTGGCGACAATTGGGAAGTTCCTGGGCTCGGTCCCTCGCTCATGTTGGTTTGCAGATGCTCTTTATCCAAAGGGTGGTCAGTGCATGTTGGGCTTTTCGGGACGTGGTAAGATTGTTGGTGGGACTTTAATGATCATACCATGAATTCTCTTGGAACAGGGCAGCATCTATAATGCCGTGGGATTCCCAATAATACAAAACTCCTTCGGTCAAAGTTACCTGTGGCTAGCAGTATGCGATTCTTATAGAAGAAGACAATTAAATGAAGATTTCTTTAAAACCTTCTCTTAAACCGGTACATTTTCTTTAAAGACACGCAGATTTCTACACTGTGATGTGTCTTTCGCTTAGGAATAACGTCGCCTAGAATGTACAAAATGTTACGTTATCAACCTTGTTAATATTTAGTCAGCCTTTTCTTCATTCATCCAGTTGATTCGTATGACTGGCCGATTTCATTGCGCATGAGATAACCCTGAGAGCAAAGCTGCGAATAACATACTTCTTCTTTTATTCGATGATTACCCACGTTTAGCGGTCACAGTTGCTTTCAATCTTTGCAGGTTTATGTTATTGTGCCTACCTCTTCAAGCCATTTTGCATTACTTCCTTTCTGCCAACAGCAGACAAATGAAGATATTAGACGAAAGAGCTTGCACTTTGCTCGTGACCATGTCCATTCATTTCTAGGTGTATTTGTTTTTTGCATCAACTTGGGCAGATGGATCCACGGTATGTCAACCTCTTTACTCGAACAGTTTTGAGCTTTCAGATGTCGAGGCTGCTCGCATCATGTGCAGATAAACTCAAACTCAAAATTACCAAACTAGGAAACACTGGTTTGCAATGCTTTGCTGTCATTTGATTATTCTTCGTCTAACAGTACTAAGACGATGCTTTAGTTACTCAGAGTTGGCCAGTCTGATGTTCAGTATAAGAGCACTAAGAATGGAGCAAGTATCAGATTCCAAGGATAAGAATGAATTGACTTAGCATCGTAGTCTTGTTATGACAGGAAAATACAGTCACAGTACACACGCACAAACACACACGCACAAATACACACGCACAAACACACACGCATGCGCCCATCATGCACGATGGTCCACACGCTTAACCACTACACTACGACACAGCCCACTCGTACAGTAGCCGCAATGATGACAAATCAAGACCACTGCATGTGATTTACACTCCGTCATGTTCATTTAACCTTTCAACTATGTTCTATTTCATTTCTTCAGTCAATTTCGATTGAATTGTTTTGTACATCTTTGTCTTCTTCGTGACGTTCTAGGACATCGATCCGAATGCAAACCCTTTGATCAGTAATAAGATGAGAATGACATTGAGAAGAATATCGAACAATATCATCCTAAAGAAGGTAGTTTTTTCAACCTGTTATGGACGTTCAATAGCCAATCATTGGTGGGGAACGAAAAGGATCACGTTAATGATAATTTTCAACTTTGTTTTGACTCTAGCAGGCTTCGATTAGCTTCGCCTCCACTTATATTGCTAGATTCGGTGCTGGCTTTTCTCCTCCATGTCCTTTCAGTGATGTGTGATTGGATGTTTTAGTACGGAGTTCTCTTACGCCTCTGGTCCCATCGAAACATTTCCATGGTCCATCGTCCATTTCGTGGTTGGAGGTTCTACTTCATTACCGTTAGCTACTGCACTACTAAGATGCATATGTTTTCTATAAATAACGTGCTGCAGTGGAATAGTGAAATGCTCTAAGCAAAACAAATACCGTCAGATCTGTTTAATTGGAACTCTCTGGTGTATCGTAAACATTTTCTAATCACAAAAAGTTCGAATTATAGAGGATCTTTGTTAGGAGATTTTTCAAGGGACCGGAAGACTTTGTTCGATTAAGCAGAATTTCGAATTATACGAGTTCTAATGAGACAGAGCTGACTTTGTCTAGAACAGTCAAGTGATGGAGATTGATTAAAATAGAGCGTGGATGGGAATCGCTCATATAATTAATCGCTTCTGGCGGTAAAGACTTGCAGAAGTACCCCGATGCAATATTTTATCCGTTGGGTCAATCAACGGAGCTTTACGCTATCGATGATCGACTTATTTCAAATAGCGATTGGGTTGTTTGTCTCAATTTTCATGTTATGCACCAATACGGGGTTTTTATTACCCTGACAGTTATTGCACTAAAAGATACATTTTTCTTCATTTGCCATACATTTTAGCCTTGCAAAAGAAGGCCTCAAATCCTCCCTATTCTGTTATTTTTTCAGGATTCAGCTTTGAGTAAAGGCGATTTGAAGGCGAGTTGTCTGTCTGTTCTTTTAGCTTATAGATTTCTCTTGTTTCCTTCCATCATTTCTTAAGTCGAAAGAACTCATTAACAGTGTGGTTCTTTCAAGTCTTCCCACAGCGATACTCATTTGCAAGTGATATATTGCATGAGACGTGGAAATTTCCTTTTTTAGATTACGAAGTTATGCATTCTGCTTGATCGTCTTGGAATAAACTCATTTGGGAATTTTCAAAGCAGGGTAGACATAAATGCTGGCAAATCAGCCTCTCTTTGCAGTATTATTGCACTTTCATGAGTGTGCTCCCAAAGCTAGTTACGTGGTAGCAGCCGTTGTGTTGAAATGTTATTTTATTTCTAGCACATCATCAGATGGCGATATTGAGAGAAATGCTTATTGAGCAGTGTCTCGGTCCTTTGATGTGACCTCTACAAGTTCATCTACGGGGTGAATCAGTTAAGCCCAAATGGGCATCACATCCATGACTATACCACGTGATTCCTAACTTTGAATCATAGAGAGCCTGTGACCCTCCCTACTCTAAGTTAAAGTGAATGCCCAGGTAGGGCATGAATTACGTAGCATCTGGGGGGAATTATATTATTACGGAGCTGCCTATACATCAAAATGCTATTTTAAGAACCTTTAAACTTCTTCACTTTTGTACTAAAAAGTCCTTTTCAATTTTATACTTAGATTCAGCCTCCATCGCTCTCTCCGATGGTTGATCTCAGTTCGTGGCAGGATCTTTACGGATTGCATCACAGGCTTGTTGCCATGGAATCTTTGTAAGTTGACGGGCTTGTACCAGTGCACCTATATTGTCGATTCCAAACTTGCTTGGATGGTACCGTCATCATCACCATCATCTTTTGCTCGAGAAACAAACCTTGGTCTAACCCGGAACTTCTTTCATATTAACAAATATTTACTAAATAATGCAACTTGTTCTCTTTTTTTCTCTCTTTATTTTTATCGTTGTTAGTCGTTGTGAGCCAGCCAAGTGCAAGTTACCTTTTTAGCGAGAGTTGTATTTGTAACGTTTTAAGTATTTAATAAAAGACTGAAGTTTCAAAAAAATCATTATCATAATCATCATCATCATCATCATCACAGTGATCATCACCATAATGCTTGAACAGCAGAGGACGAGGACATCATGTGGTTATCGGCATCTCACATCTATGAATCAGTGTTGCTTTCGACAATGAGTGCTGCTATTTTTATTCCAATGAGATTCGAGTGAATAGATTGAGAGGATTTAATTGCGTTTTGCTATGCCGACTGCACTCAAAAAGGCTTATTTTTTGACATGGATTTTTACCCATTTCATTCGTAAACAGGAGCTTCTTTTATTGTAGAGTATTTCTTTCGCGGCAATTGAAGAGTCTGCACAGTCATCTTGACTCATTAATCCCTCCAGCAAAACGAGCCTTTCTCTCCCAGTTCTTTTCGCAGGTACGGAACATCTTTCTCTCATTTTCTCAAGTAATAACTGAACTCAAAACAGCATGCCTTGCTTTATAGACGACAGAAAAGACGCAGTGCCCTGTAATGCTTTTTACAATCATCTTAATAATTTTAGAGATCTTGTGAATGCCAGGGCACCATTGTAACGTTGCTAACCCATCATAATAACTTTTTTTATATATAAATTCGATTTAAAGTTACAATAGACTACGAACAAATAAACTACAAGACGATCGTGCAGGGAGCATGGAAATAATCGTTGTTCGTCACGATCTCACCATGTTGCATCGCTCCTGTTCCTCTTTTTTTTTACAGGACAAGCATTGATACCAGCAATTCTGTAATTGTTGAACTTTTTATCCCGTTAAAAAATTCGTTGTTATTATCATTTATTATTTTTGCTCAAGCGAATCTACAGCTGAGTCTGTCTAGTTCATCAGAAACCAGAAATAAAGATCCGTCGAAGGAAATAGATTTCTTGATTTGTTTTCCTGTTATTCTCACATGTGTTACCTTCGTTCTACCCACGACTCCTGCATCTTGGGTTCGCAGCCTTCCTTTGCACTTCCACACTGTATCCAAGTCACAATGCTTTTGGTGGTATTCATAGCCGTCCAGTGATTAAAATGATGTCTTGATTTTATAGACGGTCGATGTTTCAGAGGAGCTTAGAATTCCTGTTTACAAATGCGTCGCTGATCGGAGTATTTCTTTTGATCAGGTATAATGTGATTTCCATTCTCTGCTCTGTAGTTTTGACCTGCTCTTCGAAGCAGTTGAATAGTTTTGCACCCCTTTCATTCTCTTGATCGTGCCAGAGATCGATTTTGACTGCCATTAGGATTTTGTGCCATGCGTCAAATTCGATACAAGTTTATTGATAAGGCTGGTTTTATCATTTCATATTGATATATTGATTTGGTCACTTCATCGAAGATTACCTTTATTTAGCACTTCATCGAACATTACCTTCAAGTAGCACTTCAGCAAATGTTGCCTTCAATTAGCACTTCATCAAATGTTACCTTCATTTATCACTCCATCTAAAATTATTCAGTTAGCTCTTCATCTAATATTACCTTCAGTTAGCTCTTCATCGAATATTACCTTCAGTTAGCTCTTCATCGAATTTACCTTCAATTAGCACTTCATCAAATGTTACCTTCATTTAGCACTTCATCTAAAATCACCTTCAGTTAGCTCTTTATCTAATATTACCTTCAGTTAGCTCTTCATCGAATATTGCCTTCGTTTAGCACTTGATCGAACATTACCTTCAATTGGCTCTTCATCAAATGTTACCTTCATTTAGCACTTCATCTAAAATCACCCTCAGTTAGCTCTTTATCTAATATTACCTTCAGTTAGCTCTTCATCGAATATTACCTTCGTTTAGCACTTGATCGAACATTACCTTCAATTGGCTCTTCATCGAATGTTAGCTTTAATTAAAGCAAGCATATGTAAATCGGAATTTATGATCAGAGGCATTAAATTCCTCTTTAGGTCTACCCATCGTACTCACTATACGTCTTTCTCAAAATTGGTAACCTTTCTTAAATCTCCGATGGAAGATTTCAGTTCCGTTGAATTTCTCTTTTAGACATTGCATTCTATGGCATCTGTAAAATGGGATATCAAGGAGATCATGTCCCAGCATAGCAGATATGTAGATGACCTTATCAGGGTATGACCATTTCATTGGAATGAAGCTCTCTTATACTAAAACTAGAGCTTTGCGTTTTTCGTGTATTACCGAAAATATGGAAATTCAAATTTGCTTCGCCTTACACTCATTTTGAAACTGACTTCAAGTTCATTGTTGAATTCCATAGGGTTGTTATGCAGTACCATTCTCCCTGTGACACCTTTGTATTCTGTGTTGTAATTGCTTTATGAGCATGTAAAAAATGGATGGTTGCTTGGGATTTGCAAGATGTAGAAAGTTTTTTTTGAATGCATTGCCACTAAATTATCGACGAACTTAGTTTTCCAAGGTTTGTTTAGACTGATTAGAGTGTCCACTGTCTTCGATTTGGAGCGACCTTCCAGTCTTATATGCTTTCATCGTGTTTTTTTATTTCCACTGTTGGTACGGAACTGGCCTGAGTTTTTCTATGCAATCATCTTTCACGTTTCGCGTTAATGTTTCACGCTCTCATTTGAAGAAGCTGTAGACTGTCCTTCCTTTTTGGTCCAGTCAAACTGTCCTTTGTTCGCTTTCTCAGATGCTTTAATAAGTAGCATAAACTGACTGATTTTGGACACGATAAATGTTGGTTGGGTTCGTGATGTTTGCAAAATAGCTTGCATTCATCCATGTTTTTCATATATGCTCTCAACAGCTCGGGTATTTGAGTAAGTAGCAGTTATATAGTCTAGTGACTGTAGTATTTGATCTGCATTTGTGCTAATTTTAACCTGCTCTGATTGATGCAGATGTTTTTATTTTGCATAAAGGCAAAGGCTATGAAAATTGTAGCTCAAGCGCAATGACTTACGCCACTAGAATCTCATAAATATATGGTGGTGCTTTGCCGTTTTATCTTTCAAATCGAGTTGATTCAGTGATAGATATGCAAGTGTTATTACCATCGTAGGAGTTCCAGCAGTTTTCAGAGAGTTTGCTCCAGATATCTTGGTGAGATTCTTGCTCATGCATAATTTTCTCAAGTATTAAGTATTTTGGCACCACACATGATGGTTTATTTCCGCCCCGTTTCTGTATAGCTGAACACCGATATCAGTGCCCATTCAGAATTTCTTATTCTCTAAAGCACGTCGTTGCCTTTAAACGCCACCATTATTGTCTGTTAACTAGGTCTCCATCTTTTCCTGATTGTTTAGAACCTTCAGATTTAAAGCCGCGTCCGTTTTAATTTCCTCAACAGCCATGTCCCTATTCCAGAAGAGGCTTGTACCATATTATGGAACCATGTTATCTACATGTCCAACAAGACTCTGGTTGAAGGGTATCCAACTTTCTGCATGTCTTGTTTAAATTTCCTCATTGTTATTGCTTCTTCGTTATTGTGTTTTCTGTGACACAATGAGTGAATTTTAGAAAAATCTGGTGAAAAGTTACAAAATTTCTTCCAATGGCCATGATTACTCGGTTAGATATTTTTCCATCACGTAATGCACTTAGCAGTGTATGACAATAATTGCAATGACTAGAATAATCGCCCATATCTCTTGTGTGTTGAACGCATAGTTGTCAGATTGTGAAAAAACAAAAATTATGATCGATGCATTTATGTTTAATGCTCTTAAATGGTATTCTTTTTCCTGTACTTTTGTCATTTTCATGGTTTTTGTTTTGAGATATGTTACAGTATTTTTCATAACTGGGACGCGTGTGTTTAATACCTCTTATAACTTGAACTTTCAATGCAGTTTGATTGTTCTTCTGAGGAAATAAATTCCAACGTGAGCACGAAATATTTGTTATACGGTTTTCGTTTTTTGGTTTTCTGAAGGAAATATCTTAAAAGATAACCATTAGTAAATGCCTTCAATCAAAATTTGAAGTTTCGCGTCCTTCTCTCGATGGAAAATTGCCACGTCCACTCATAATAGCTTCCTTTCGATCATCATTGTTATTATCTTTGCTGACATTATCATTGCTATCGTCATCATCATCAGTCGTCATCATCACTATCGTCATCATCATCATCATCGCTATCATCATCATCGTCAGTCATCATCATCGTCAGTCATCATCATCGTTATCGTCATCAATCATCATCATCGTTATCGTCATCAATCATCATCATCGTTATCGTCACCAATCATCATCAATTATCGTCAATCATCATAATCATTGTCGTCATCATCATTAACATAACAATTATCATCTTAATTACCATCATCAATCATAATCAATTATAATCAATCATTATCAATTATAATCAGTTATAATCAATCGTCTTCATCATTTGTTCAGATTTTCAAATGTAAAGAAGTGTAGTAATGAAGGACGAGCATTGATGCAGCTAGACTACCAACAACTACTCATGAAACTGGAGAAGATTACAAAAGTTAGGTTAGACTTTTCATCCCACGACTTCTGCATTTTCATAACCTCTGCCCATCATCAGCTATATCAAAATTGTATTGAATACCATTTACAAGGTGAAGGAATAGGAGCAGTGAACCGTGCTTTTTGAGGAAGTGATTTTTCCCCATTTGTCTGAAAAAGTCTGAATTTTTCTCGTCTAGCAGCTGTCGCATCAAATTATCTCCGTTTTACAACCTGCATAGCCTATGAAGACCTTGGTATCTTTTAGGCTGCATTGACCGCACGTTTTTGTGAAGTTTCTGCAGTGAAATCGGACAAGTGGCATTGCCCACATGCATCGGCCATTATCGTTTTGCCATTCATCATTCTTTAACCGACCTATATTTTTTCAGACGCAATCGTGTATGCTATAATTCTTTGAGGCTTTCTGTTTCATGGAGTGCAAATTTTCAGAAAGGAGCTTTTCGGAATTTTTGGAAAGTCCCATTGAGCTAACCGTTTAAATGTCAAATTATTTCCCACAGACCTTTCCAAGGCCGTGATCTAGTGGAAAGTTTCATTAAAGCATTTTATCTGAATGAACACGACTTGGAAAGATGGATAAAAGAACATGCAGTACGTTTTCACTGAACTTTTACTCTTTTTGCAAGTGTTAACAGGGAATCGAAGCTCTGTTGTAATCATAGAACAAAGAGGATGACGATTGTATTATCTAGGAAAGGCTGATAGTGACGATGATTTGCTCATTTACGACAGTCTTCTCATTCTATGCGATCTCTCATCTTTCAATTCCCAATTTCCTATGTTGGGGCATTGTATAGGCCACCATAGCCTTTCCTCAACATAACCCACTAAAAAAAAAGAGTTACGCTTAGGGATTATTTCCATATTAGTTGTTTATTCCACCTTATGAAACCCAGTGGCTATCTCTTTCAACTTTATGTTTAATGGTAGAGTTCGGTTGCTGCTTCGAACAATTTGCTGTCATTAAGTTGAAAAATCCAAATCGGAATTGTCATTGATATATCAACGCAATTGTCGTGATTTTTGTCGATTGGAATTGTCATCATCAAATTACACTATGACAGCAGCTGTTTCTCGTCGTTCTCCATTTTTCACGGCTTGTGCTCTTTCGCTTTGAAACCATTGGAGTAATGAAGATTTTCATTTGCCAGAGAGCTATCTTGAAATGCTAATGGTTTTGCTTCTTAGGAATACTCAGTGAGGCAGCTGCGAAGTCTTGTCACGTGTGGAACTGGTTCGCACATCAGCAAAAAGACGAAGAACAAACTGATTGATATTTTGGAAGACATGGAAAAGTCGAAGGCAAAATGAAGCATTGCTTTGATGGAAACTTTCTAATTAGATATTTTGTCCGAATTTTTTGCTATTGAGAACTTTAACGGCATAATTAATCTCATGAACCGAATCTAAAAGCACTTCGAAGTGAATTGGCTTTGTCGGCATGTTCTGCTTTTGCAAGCACCATGCCAGAACTCAAAGCATTTTTCTCTGGTACTGGTTAGAGCGTATCGTTGGAAAATATGGTCGAATGTGGTCTCCAAATAGTTTCATGCTTCAAACAGTAACTTACATCATGCGCCTTTAATGCTTTATACCTTAATGAGTTGGCATAGATCAATATTACTGACTTCGATAAATATTTCATGACGTGATGACGTCTCTAAGCCTGTCTAGGCTGAAACGGTATGCACTACTTAATTACCTTGCATCATAATCCACTATTCGCTTTCAGAATTCTACTCAAATCAATCATTATTTATTGATCATCTAGACCCAGTGCACACGAGAGCTGATTTCTTTCCACCCCTTCCCGAAAAGGAGCTGATCTGAAGTTTCCTTTGCATTCGCACCGAGCCGGCCCCAATTGGACTCAGTCATGTTACGTGCACGCAAAACAGCATTTAAACAAAGAACAGGGAAGTGTTTCCGCCCGTTTCCGGAGATTTGATCCGTTCTCTAACCTTGATGGTTTGGGTTCGATTCAGTTGTTCACCCCGGAGCTACGTGGATCTGCCCCAAACAAAATCAATCTGTTTTCAGTGTCGCCAGTTTAGCATGAATAGTCGATCCAGACTAGATAAGATAACGTTAATTAAAATGATGGTAATTTTGATGATAAAAATAGTGATAGTAATGGTTTGAACTATCTCACAACAGTAACCGTTGTAAAGTAAATTGATAAAATGGCGATTTAAGAATTAAAATGCAGTTGTTGATTGACGATACAAGTCTCAAAGAAAAGTGAAAAAGCAAAGAACGGTTGAGACAAAATTTTAAATAGCAGCTAAAAATTTATTAGTGATGATTCCTGTTTAGCGGCAGTTGATAGGCCATTCCGAAGTTTTCTTCCTCTAAAACAGAATCAATTTTGCCCACCACTTGTTTTAAAGGCAGTTTAAGATCAATATGGGTGCTTGGTGTTCTCTTGTGCATGGAAGGCCTAACCGTACCAATTTTGGAAAGGATTCAAGCAGATCCCCTCACGTCTGCACTTGAGTCTACGAAACTATCTTTTGTCTAGCTTATTTGCGGAAGTTTCGTCCAATCTTCAACGCATCGGTATTTTTTGCTATGATTTCTTATTTCAAGCAATATTGTAGGACCAAATTAGAATCATTTTTTTCGTTAGAAACTAAGGTAGACGTTGCATTCATATTTTTTATATAAAGCTCAACAACTTAGCATTGATACTTTTAATTTTAGTTAATTTTAGATTCTTCTTCAGGACTTGATATGATTTGACAGTGCTTGCAATTTCTTATCCTTGTTCTTCTTTCGTTTTATGAAAAGGCCTCATTGTGATATGCAGCATAAGAATACCAAGAGATAGATGTGGATTTTCTAGTCAATTGTGTTAGAAAATGGCTGTGGTGGCCGCAGGCACTGGCATGTCTTTATCCACGTTCACGAAATCAGTTTTCCTTTTACAATACCTAAAGTTCCTTGTAATTTTCAGAGTTAAAATTTGATTTTACTACCATTTCCAAAAGGATACCAGTAAATTGTTGACGCTTCTGAAAAATATGTAGCACTGCTTTGATAGAGAGTTTCCAGTAAACAATTGAAATATGAAAAGGTTATAAATTATCTCAAACAAGGAATTTTGTGCCAGATCTTTTTTTCCAGTTTCTCCCTTGTTGAGATCAACGCAGAGCTGCCTGAAAAGGTTCCTCAATTAACATAATTTGGTTTGAAGATAATGAATGCCTCCAGACACCTTCCTCTCACCAGCAGTCTCCATTCATCCGAGCTTGCGGCTTGCTCCAGACCTCTACGGGCCAACTCAATATCAAAATGAGTTCATACTCAATACGAATTTTTAAACGAAGGATTCCCGTTGCCTTTGCCATGAATAGCTTTTTCCATATTGCATCATGCGGAACAACCGCTGCGTTCTGAGTTCGCGCACTTAAGGCCATACACGAACCGCACAAGTTGATTTTATGTCAGCTGCATAGCATATCAAGCATGAAAACTTCAGATATGCCTGAAGTCAAATTATTGTCAGTTATTCATTATTGATAAAAACACATTTTTCTGGGCCACAATTAAACCAACCTCGTTTCTGGGCCATAATGAATACAGCCTCGTTCCTGGGTGACAATGAAATCAACCTCCGATGTATCATTCATCATTCACTCAATTATGCTGTTAGAAAATCAAAGACTTAAAGACTTAATTTTTACTATACATATTTTTACCCGAGATGAGCTGATGAAATCACAGCACCAAAAATCAACGTCTTTAACTGTAAACGGAGGACTGTGCTAATTAACTCTTGAACTGATTAATCCAGCTTGAAATATTCCGTAAGAATGGATGAAATTTGGCTTCATGTTGGTTTTTGGTTTTCATAGTAGTCTCAAAATAATTATATCCTCCAAATAACTGCAAAGCTCAATTTTTGGACCCTGTGAACCAGAGAAAAATGCATTATTGCAGGTCCATTTTGACAGAGTAGCAGAAAACTACTGGCGATTAGCAGGGTTCAGAGTAGAAAGAAAATTTTCGAAAAGAGATGCTTTTATCAATCCGTTTTTCTTGCATAAAAAAAAGCTCATGTTTTTATCTTCTGTTCAAACAGACCCATTTTTCACTAGAGTGACTTTCTTGAACATTATTGTGAACTTCCTAACTCATAAAACTTCGTCAAGTCTAATTTTCCTTCTTGCTTTGCAGGAATTCTTCACTACATCCAGCAAACTGAATAATCTTACCACACGATTTTTTGATGCAAAATTTATAACGTTTTGCGACCGAGTATTACTAAAACGTCTAAGGTTCTTTCGCTATCATAAGGGGATTTTATCTTTGTTTACAATGATATTTTTGTTTAATGACCGGTCTGTGACTCGTAACGGTCAAGCATTTCTGTATCATTCGTTTTTCTCGCTTTTTACCCCTGTTAAACAAGCACCTTTCAGCGGAATATTATGGAAATAAAGTCAGCTTGATCTTTGAATTCTATTCCTGTCACTGATGTTAAGGTTGTTTGTCTTTGCTTTTTATTCAACTTATAGAACTTATTACTTGCAAACGAGATTAATGTGATTCATACAGAGATAGAAGACAACCAAGATTTGACTAGGCTGAATGCGCTGATGATTGACTTCACATTGTCTGTATTCAAACAAAGTTTTGATGGATGAACTGCGTATCAACACATAGAACAGTATAAAGGAAAACCCCTCGCGTGCTTGGCACTGTCTTGGCTACCTGACATTGTACCCAATTAAACTGGCTGCGGAGTTCATATAAATCCCATTTTCAATTGGGAAATGTAATTTATGCATGATAAGGCTTAGTATTTTTTAGGCTAATCTGGGTAAAGGATGTCAAATCGAGTAGCCTATCAGAGCGAAATTTTAGTCTGTTGAGCAAGAAATCTCCATGACCAAAAGACTTATTTGTAGCCTAGGTAAAATAGAAGTCTCTAAAAGGATCATTCGTGTTGAGTAGAATCTGAAGATCAAAATCTCTCTCATCAGAATCTTCGTATAAGAAGGCAGTCAGGTTTTTTTGATTAGCTAGCAAATTCCTCTATCAGCAAGCTACACGAGCACAGTTTCAATTTGGCTTCAACCCTATTGCGATTTCTACCCAGCATTCGAAGGGGGACTCGCCATCAATCATGTGGGCTGTTGCAGTAGTGCTAGGGAAGGTGCCTCACAGTCTAATTATATTCATAAGAACAAGTGAAAATCAGGGCTGCATTTACGTGAAATGGCAACCTATGTCGTCTTGCTTTGGTGGAATGAAACTAGGTTATATTTACTCCACTTATAACTGTCAAATCATTGTTGAGGAGGGGGGACTTGATTGCTTTTATGGAATGGGATATCACCTTAGGCCTGGTCATGTGAATCGAATGAAAAAATAGAACTTAGGAAGGTATAGCCAGCAAAGGAATGAATGCCAGAAATCGTGGAGGAAAGTAGATCATTTATAAAGGAAATGAAGAGTACAAGAGATATGACAGTTATATAAATGTATGATAAATCTATGTTCATACTTATAGCTCTCCTCTCACCATATAATTCTAAAGCAGAGGACCAAACGTGAACCGGATAAGCAAGAAGATCACCAGTAGACTTGGCTTTTCCAAAGCCATACTGACAATCAGAATAGAGATTTTTTGTTTCAAGGAAAGTCAGGAGCTGTTTAATGGTGATGGTTTCTGTGCAATGACGTACCCTAGGACTCGAGGGAGTTCATTGAAAGTTCTTTACCCTGGGGATACTGGTGTCAATCGACTGTCTCCACAGCAAGGGAATCAATTGGGGATTCAAGGATTCTTGCTCCGCTTCGTCCTTTGTTTGCCGAGCTATACAAGGCTTTCTACACAAATTCGAATTACATTCGCTAGGTGAAATTTCGCCTGCATATGTTATTTCAACTTCAACTGCACTGCATAGACGACTAGGCCAAGACTGATTGGGCAAAGATTCGGTAAGTGTACTTCCATTGACTTTTTTATGCATGAACTTTCTATGAATACATATCTACCACGTATTCTACTACGCGTCTTAGCTACTTGTTTGCGCTATTAAGTTCGAGCGGGGCTTTTCGTGTTCACGTGTACTCTTGTCGAGCTGATTTCTGCCTTTTGCTGATTATGGTAATTTTTATTTAAGCAAACCATGCTTAATGCTGGCACCCAGTCGTGAGTTTTCTACGGATTATTTTGTGCCGATTCTGGGTTGTGGGAGCTTAGACTTTTGAGTCCGAAGCTTGGACTCACCAGTTACAGTCTCCATTGTTTTAGGGATAAGGACGGGATTGAAATGGGATGGTAGTTGAATGGATCAGATTTGCTGCCATTTTTTGGACGAAGGAAATGTACCGAGATTGTAGGGAAGCGGAAAAAATTTGTTGTGAGGCGAAGACGAGTAAATCTCACCTAACACCTAGCAAACCTTAACCAACATTGACCTTCGGGTCCATGGGCGAGGATCTTACCACTGAGCTTAAAATATAACTTACTTCATTTATTGGTTAGATTAACATATAGACCCAACACGAGAAAGAAAACGATTTTCCAAATTGAACGTTCTTTAATTCTTCTCTAAACTAATGAGCTCGTCTCTGCTCTCTCTCTCTCTCTCTCTCTCTCTCTCTCTCTCTAGCATCTCTCTCTCTAGCATCTCTTTCTCTAAAACTTGGCTATAATATGATATACATATATATTTATATATAAGCAAAACTAATTATTTAACTAGCGACATACCATCCAAGACATGTTGTAAATAAGGATCAGAAACTTCCTAACACCACTACAATATATGATTACATTAGTAGAATATGCAAAGCAGGACTTTCTGCTGTCTTTAAAAATCACGTGTTAAGATTTCACTAGCAAAATTGGAATATTGTGCTCATGTATCATCTTAAGTATGGTACACCGTCATTTATAAACTATCTTCAAATTCATCATTTGGTGTACCGTTGGTATCTGCTTGCCTTGGTCAAATCGCTAAAAAGTAGTTAAAATAAACTAGCTGAAGAGGCACTGCAGCAACAGTCTTGGCAGCTTAGAAAGAGAGCCCACTTTGGGATGAGCTAGAGCAAGTTGAAGAAGACGCATACTCTAAGGCACAGGAATAGAAAGTCGAAGATGATGCAGATAGTGGCAAGGAAGATTCTCCAAAGGAACTGAAAACTGCGACTATTTCCTGCCATAGCATATTCTAAGTAAGAGTAAGAGCGATAATTTCTGGAAGGAACCGAATCAGAAAAGAAGGGTGAGGAAACGGCGAGACAAGAGAACAAGACAGCTGAAGAAAGGGACGAAGAAGAACCTGTTCTTCCCAGAGGTGCAACAATTGAAGTTTCTGCCAATGAAAGGGCAGATCTTTTAGCTATCAACTGAGGAATAGTCAATGGAGCAGAAAGGGAAACAGAGAAAGTGGCCGTAAAATCAAACAACCGACAAAGAAACATTAGATGCCAATGGAATAGCAGATGATTGTGACGACGATGATGATATTGATAATGATAATAGCGATAATGATGATGATGGCGATGATGATGATGATGATGACGATGATGATGATGATGATAGCGATGATAGCGATGATAGCAATGATAGTGATGATGATGATGATGTTGATAGTGATGATGATGATGATGTTGATAGTGATGATGATGATGATGATGATGATGATGATGATGATGATGATGATGATGATGATGATGATGATGATGATGGTGATGATGATGAGAGCGATGATGATGATGATGATGATGATGATAGTGATATAGGAATAATTTTTACGACTTACGATGTTGCGGCAGCTCTACAGGAAATTTGACTCAATTGTTTCAATAAGTGTTGACTTCAAAATCTTTCTTTGGGTATCAGTCAACTGCATAGAAAAGGCAGTATAGAACAGCCATCGCGGTGACTATGAGTGCTACAGCAACAGCATTTAAAGAGCCCTCTTTGCAAAGTTAACAGATATCCGCCATTAAACGTGGCCAAGAAGCACTTAAGGAAGATTGGAGATCATTAAGGAAGAAGGAGATCATTAAGGAAGAAGGAGATTATTAAGGAAGAAGCTGAACGAAGGAAAAGAATGGAGGAAGAGAGTTAGAGAAGATGTTCTATATTCCATGCACGCATTTTAAAATATGTGTAAGTGTTCATATGCTAATATCAGGTTATTACAAATAGCATTGATATTTGACACAAGGATGCTTAACATGATTAAAAAAATCAAATCTTCTAAGCTTGCGAATCAAGCTTCATGACTTGGTGATTGGACAGCTTCGTGGTTCGTTGATCTTGGATATGATACCCCTTGATGTTTCGCCGATTTTAAGCTTAAAAGCAGACTTCTTGAGGAGAATGAAACACGGGTAGATTATAACGGAGCACTTTGCAAACACTGCTGGCAAGGAAACGAGAATCGGATGAGCCTTTCTCTGTGTTAACACCATAAACAGACCAACGGCTGCGTACGGTGCCCACGAGAACAAGAACGATCCCGTCATGAAACAGCCGACGACAGCCAACTTGCGTAGTTTAGCCTTGTTCCTTACTTGTGCCGAGGTAGCAAGAGGGGAGGATAGGTTTACAATATGATTCTTGAACTTCGTGAAAATCTTGAAGTAGCAACTCACTATGATGACAGTCGGGAAGATGAAGTTGACCAGGAAGATACAAACTGTATAACTAATACTGCCGACATCCGGTTCCTCCCACGTGATAGAGCAACTCAGTCCGAGGCCCTCAAATTGATAGCCGCACCAGCCACTAAAAGGAATGATGCTCCAGAAGAGCCCTTGAAACCAGACGAGTAAAAGTGTCAGGTATTTCTTCCAATCAGCCACATTCTGCCAGGCAAGATTGACGCCATTATCACTGCCAACAGCCCGTTGCTGCTCCAAGGCGTACGCAACAAGGTGCCAAATCGAGCTATTTGCATTGAAATGTACCCAAAAGCCCATGAATTGGCAGAATGGGAATCCCAGTACCCACTTGCAGCGGAAGGCACAAATTGAATAGAGTATGTAGAGCGGGAACATCTGAATTATGTTGCAAATGCACATGCTTATTGGTATTTGCTCGATCAGCTTGAACTGGGCACTGCCGTGTTTCCGCAGGAGTTTTATGGCACTGATGTTGATCGGTAGGCCAAAGGTAGTGATCAAAACATACATGATGCCAATGAAAATTGAAACACCTTCATCAGCTTTTGTGAATTCGTGTTCAAAATCGTTTGCCATTTTGAAACGTTGAGCAACAACTAGGACAGCAAAAAAAGGAATATGGAAATAAGGATGAGACTTCGCATCAAATTCAGAAAGCCAAGTGTTATTCAATGCCCAAAGAATGAAGAAAGTTGGTACATTGTGTAATATATTGATGATGATCAATCACTGCAAGCCTATGTAAGCATAATCAAGAGATATTAAGGGTACGAAAAGGCTGGATTTCTTTCAAAATCTTTAAGTCCAACAGAGGAAGGACCTATGCCCACCCTCCCCTAACATGAAGACCTAAGGATGATTCTATCAAGGCTTTTCCTCAGAATATCAAGCCTTTGAAAATTGGAGAAGTCTGATTCAGTACTGAAATTGTTTTTGTAGTCAAATTGCTTTGGTCGAGGACAAGAGACTGGTAGAAAATAAACTGAATCGATGACACTTCTTCTACTTGTGTATCAAACGTGCCTTCTTCCTCTTGTAATGATTAAGTCACAGGACTTTCTTTATTCTATCAGCAAATAAACTTCATTATGGATGATGGAGTCGAGCTAGAAATTAATTCTAAACATTGCTCGCTTGTTAGAGATGCTTGGCGTTGCTTGCATTGCGATATAAAAAGGCTTGTGATTTAGTGATAACGTAAATTTCGTCCCAGCTCTTTTGGCAGACTGGTACAAACTGAAAATGTCTAGAAAATGAAAGTGGAATAGATGCAAACTGAAATTGCTAATTGAAAATAAACGTTTTTTGCAGTACTTAAAATCCTAAACAGGGGATTCTGCCGTGATTGATTTCCTATGCCAAAATGAGATGATAGGGACAGATATATTCGTAACGCAACGAGATCTTATTGCCATAGGAAGGTAACACGCTTGCCAAATCCAGTGAAAAGGATTTCACTTTGCACACGCAGGAGAAAAGAAGCTTGGGAGGCCTTTTCAGAGGAAATCAGTGAAGTCGATTTGCTTATACTGTTGACTTATATCTAGCTGTCAGTGGATAAATACTCGCTTGGGAAAACAGCAGAATGATTTCCCCTCTTATCGCTATTGCCTGCAAGTCACAGATGTACGGTTCTTTCAGACACAAAATGTCGGTGAGCCTTAGGTATTAAAGCGAGCCGACTTCATCCTTTCCGATGAAACCGGCCGGCACTTTGGATCTGTTCCTCCCGATCCATTTTAATCACATGTCACACTCATAGAGATTTGTCACACTGAAAGTATCCGCCTAGCAATGCTAAATGAATAGATCAGGTTTCATGTTTCTATTCCGATGGAAGAATGTGACGAGGTTACATCTACTATGACATGTAGCGAACAATCGATGAAGTTAGATACTTAATTTGGGTTTAGAATATTAATTAGATACATAAGCGAACCCTTTGATCAAATTAGAACAAGAGCCTTCTAAGCCGAAGAATCGATTAACCAGATGTTTCGTTTTCAGGAATCTGAAGACTTATCGATAGCAATAGCATCTGTAAAATTTTGTTTCCCTCCTAACTTTTTGAACAACTATAATATACTGGAATCAGAAAGAGCTTTAACGCAAATATGTTAAAACAACGTGAAGTACAAAAAATAAACACCATTGGATGAAACTTTGGCGACTCCTTGTAAAACACTGACAATTTTCCTTCAAAGCTGCTGTTGCTCAGACCTAGGAATTTCGGCTACAAAGAAGATGAATCTGAAATGTATTTGCTTTTTTTCAAAGTCAAATGTACCAAAATTCAATTACTTGATTCCTTATTTATGGAACTAATGGCTGCTTTTAAGGCGGCAACGTGGTTTGAAATGATGGGCAAAATCAATAGCAAAATTTTGACTTAGATGAAAACATGTTTTGACTATTCGACTTGATTCAAGACTACGACTTCTGTAAATCAGATAGAAATAAATATCTGTATTCAAACTGTTTCAATAAAATTTCCTGCCTTCCAAACCAATGGGTTTTAAGCGATAGCTGACAAACTTGTCGTATTATTTGCATCTGCAATAAGATGATCATTACAACGAATGTCTATCGCGACAAAGTAGCATCCGATGGCAGCTGGACATGACCTATTAAGTTTAACAATTCAATTGTTGCTTCAAACGGTCAGAGGGCACGCACATTTGCTACCAATCTAAAGCTATTATTTTGTTAAACGTTATCGTGCGGATTCAGGTCGTTTATGAATACTTCAACACAAGCACGTCTAATTCCTAAATCACTGAAAGATTAGTAAAATGCTCCCATTCCTAGAGTTGACAATCCCAAACTTTCAAGATAGATCGTAGCGCTTTTCAATGGTTTCGCATTCACTTTTCAACGCTGGTTTGTTCCAAGAATCAAGAATCAGCAACACCTTTGGTCAATCATAATTTCATTAAAGTAACTTGCACAGTTTCTTCCTATCTATCATGACACGAGATAGAAGCATGTACGTTTGTTCTGTCAAAAATAATCTGCGAGTCTAATACACTTTAAACTTAAAAACGATGTCCACAAATCTGATATGTAGATAAGATGTATCAGAACACTTACGGTTCTCCGCTTCTTGTCTTCAACGATTTGGAGGGTGCGCGCCTAATTCAGGTCTGATTGCTATGAATTAATTCGTCGAAATTTATGTGATTTGTGCTGGCAGGTGTTCCGGTACAACAAATAAAATCTGTCTTACCCGAGCTCATTGGTGTTTTGTAACACGTTCACATGTTCTGGATTACGCCTATTCGTCCCGCTCTTTCAGAATTCAATTTTTCCAAATGAATGGAAGCATAAATTTCGATCTCCAGAAAAAATCAAGAATTTTCGTTGGAACAAAAGATGAACTGCGTAGTCTTTCGCGAGCAAGGAATTGAAAAAGTTATATGACTTAAAATGCTCCTCTGTTCGTTCGTTGATGTTTTTTCTCATAAATGAGCACGACATGGCAAGAAATGAATCTTAAGAATTTCATTATCATTTCCTTGTTTCTGGTAGCATCAAAAACGTTTCCAGCTACCTTCTTCTTCATTCACTTTTAATTTGGCACCCAATTTAGTCACGAAATCCCTGACAAGAGATATTACAAGGACTTAAAGACCTGGCAAATTCGCGGCATTTTTTCCCTGTAGTGGCATCATTGAATATTCCCTCCCTCCCTCCCTCCATCATCGTTATTGCCTTGCTTTAAGTGCATTTCTTGCAATAGATTCTTCTCACACCGTCTCAGAACAAACATGGTCATGCACCCATTTTTCACACTACTGTCTAGGTATGCCTTTTGTTCATCCATCTCGCCTGCTTACAATGCTGACACTTACTCAATCCCTTTAGCTTCCATGAGCTTTACAGTCATTTTACATCAATCTCGCAACATTCCAACAAATTCATTTTTCATTTTAAGCATAGACATAGAGAAACATCTATGAGTTACAAAGGTTTGCTGTTATATCCTTGCTTCACGAGCTCGACCTATTCACACCCTTTCCAAGTTTCACTGCCCACTCCACGAACTGTATCCCACAAATCATCATTCATCCCTAGAACATGCAATTTTTTGGAACGTCGTGCCTGAATCTTACAACTTGCCATCTTTCAAATCTAAGATCAATAAACTTGATCTGAACGAAGAAAATTCAACAGAGTTTTATTCTGCACTACTCAACCTTAGCACGGATGGAGCAGATGTTCTTGCAGTAGGCAGATGGTGCGACAACTGCCTTCTTGCTTGACGGACAACTGAATATTAGTGGTAGGAAAAGGGGAGTTCTGGCCCAAGACGATTTCTTGATAAAAAATGCGCATGTTCTTGATAAGAAATACGCGATAGAAAATATAAGTTTTGACGAAAAATGTGCGTTTTGCGCTAATTTGATGAAAAAAATATCACGCTTGTGACACGTTGATATCATGTCATCTCGCATTTCACTGTACACAGTACACAGTACAGTGAAATGCCCGTGTGCTAATGTGTGTATACCATCTTCTAGGATTACTCTTTTGCCATCATTAGTGCTCAAAGTGACTTGTTGTTAGCTTGACCATATCTGTTGGAAATCATAGAGATACCTCCTCTCATAACTCTCTCAACCACCAATAGCATATCCTGGTCAGTCAGAAGTTCAAGTTCAACTTTTGTGAGCTTGAGACATGCATCCAAAGCCAATCTCGGTGCGGTGTAGTACCAGCAGGGATCGAGGTGATAATTTCGTCTACAGGTGTCACGAAAGTTTTCGAAAATGTCAGCCAGGAGCAACACATCAGATTGGTTGTAAAGGTGATGGTAATCTCTTGCCGTCTTCATTCCAAAGACCTTCCATATTTTTGAGCATGGTTGTATTCCTCGTCGTGAATCCCGCCTCCACTGAGTTTGGAATAGAATTATTCTTTTGGTGGTAGTTGAGTCTCATCAAATCTGCTGATTGAATCCATGTATTCATATGGGTAAACACCTTTTCTCATCAGCAGATCGAGCTGCTCTCCACCATACCGCTTTGAGGTGTTAGTGAAGCAATGCTTATCTAAATTACCAACCAAGCTGTATAGGCTAGACGCCATGAGCTTTGCGCTATCAATGAATTGCAATTCTCGTTTTACTTCGTTCTCTTTCCCAATCTCATCTGAAAACGTGTCGACTACGACCTGTTTTGTGAAGCTTGTGTCCTTCTCCTCGTTGTTGGCATACAGTCTATATCACCATCGCTTACGCCGAGGCTTTTGATGAAAAGGTGAACATCGTAGCCGCTCAAGTTGTGGAGGACTGTGGGAATAAACTTTGGCTTGCGATATTTAACGTAGCATGAATTATGCTCAATACCTCGAAATTTGCCAGTCAAGTGACAGTGATCGCGTACCTTATTATAACTCTCTTCAAATCTCTCAACACAGATCCAACAGCATTTTGCGCTTTCAAAGAAGCGTCTATCTTCTTTCCCAAATATCATATTCTTTGACCACTCAAACCTGTTACATATCAACTTAGCCTCTTCTTCAAGACGATTTACGAACATCTGTGAAACACCCTCCTCTTCAGAATTGCTGTATGTTTTACAATCTTTGAATAGCTGTCGTAAAAGGCGCACTTAACACAGTAGCTAAAACTTACAGGTTTCTGCATTGACAACTTGTTTGTATAGCTCTTTGATTGGGACGGATGTGTTGTATTTTGATTGGTTTGATCAGTGACTCGAAGTCTGCATAGATCACACAAGGGACCTCCATCTTTCGGCTATTGTTTTTGAACTTGGCAACTGATCCTTTTTCAAGCAATTTTGTTGTAATAGGATCATTGCTGAGGCAATATCCAGTGTTTATTCAAAGACTCTTGAGAATGAAATGGATTCAATCAATTACGGCAGTGATATATTTTACCATTTTTACAACTCTGTTGTGAAGATAAGAGTCGACTCGTGTATTGATGAGGCAATCATGCCGTTTTTCTCCATCACAAATTGGTAGCAGGTCATAGATGACTGGTGTGTCTACCCTATGGGTGCTTACTCTGAGTGGGTAAGCACTAGTCTCATAGCCGTATACGTTGACGGAAATGGATGGATTCAGCCTTTCTACTTCATCAATTGGCTTGAGGATCAGTAGGTACTCGATTTCTTTCATGTCCAGTTTTTCTGCTTGCACTCTCAAGGTCTTTGAAATGCATTTAGCACCATTTTATACAGGGTGTAAGCTCTGGCGACACACCACAGGAAACACTTGTAATCTCCATTTTTCATGTTGATGGTTGCCTTCTTTGATTGGAGTACTTTGGGTAGTGGTATGTATGAGCTCCCCCTAAGTGGTTCATACTTTACTGTGTGAATTTCAAGGGAAGTGATGGATTTAAACTTCCAGTTGCTTCCTCGATCTTGGAATGTAAATATGTTTTCCATGATGTGATCAACCATAATCTGATACAATTTATTCACATCGGTACCCTCTAGGTTAACTTCAATACTAGCGTGAAATGATGTGTCTTGATTAACGTTTTCACCACCAGCAATATCTACTCTTTCCATGACAAGGTGGAGGATGAGTTTTACTTCTATTTTACGCTTGTTTGTTAGGTTGATCATCGTTTGTTTCACAGCAATTAAGAACGTCTCTGGGACATAGCCAATTCTTACATCTATAAAATATTGTGTTGTAAAGTTGTTTAGCGCAGATCTCCCTTCCCTTATCTTACAATAAGCGATGAAAACTTAAACAAGATGTCATACCAGCTATTTTTAAAGTTTCTACTTCACTTGGTTCCAAAAACACCTCGAAGGAAGTTACCCACGAAATGGAAAATTAATGCTGATGAAGAAGTACCAAATCCATCATCTGCCAAGAAAATTAAAGCAAACTTTTCATCACCAGTATCCCAAAAAAAGGAAAAACTGCTACGCAAAATAGAAACTCTCAAGCAAAATGTTAAACGCAAGGAGTCAAAAATACGACGCAAGAAGTGAAAAATCGACAAAAAATAGATGAATAAAATTAACGAGGTAGATATCACCTAAAAAGGTCTAACTGACGCAAATATACTGAAAAATATAACATACCTTTGCGGATTTCTTATAAAAATCTTCAAAATCTTGATTTGAAAGCGAAAGCCTCATGTCTCCCGTACTTGAGCCTTATGCGACATTCGCGTGAGTGTCGGTCGCATAAAGCTTTTGCCCTCTCAATGCATGAGTGATTTTGCCTCTCATGAGGATATCGTGTTAGTCATTTAGCTCCTTCGGCCCTCTATATCAATGGGTCTACACAACACAACACAGCAACACTATGTAGTTCATAAAAACACGGTACTGCCAGAAGTGATCTCGACTCATTTTTGTCGGCTCGTAACCGATTCTGCAACCACTTTCCCTCAAAGTACATTTGAGGGAAAGACTCGATGAAGAAAGCTTAAATGTTTATACATATCATATATTTCAATATTTGCATACTCGATTTCGAGCGTAGCAGAGACCAGAGACAGGGCTCTGAGTTTTAACATGTGCAAAAAGTAATATACTTCATATCAAATATAAAAAGTAATATATTTCATATCAAATATAAAATGTAATAAAAAACTTAGATATAGATGTAGGACTGATAAAAATCGCTACTTAATTCTTAAAATCTTTTGCTAACAGTTTTTTGAATATCAAGAAGTTATCAGTTTGACTATTTTGAGATAGTAAATCATTGTAGATTTTCCATTCTATCGACAGGAAACTACACTTTTCTGAGAAAAGAACGAAGCTGATTTCGATAAATTCATTTGCTTTAATATCAACAATTGCAGTACACTTTGAAATTATATCATATAGTTAGATTCTAAATCCAACTCTGCATAGTGAAGAACTTATTTTTGATAACAATCAATGCGTCATAAACTTCTATCGCTAATAAAGCATATCCATATCTTTGCGTATTGGCAATTAAGAACTGCATACAAGTTAACTGCAACTTGCAGAAATAATAAATGCTACCATTACAAGAAAACTTGATTAACGGCACTGCTGGGCATGTAAAATACATTTCCCATTTTTGCAACCAGGGAGATTGGATCATCCAGTAACGAACAGAGCGACTAGATGGTCCATAAACAGTGTTGTGTTAATGTAACAAACAAGGAAGCAGGAGTCTAGGTGTGTACTTGAGTTCACTTGCAGTTTCGTGTACACGTGGGAATAGAGTGATTCGTAAACAACCTAAGTATAGAAGGGGCTGTATCAAACTCAAGCGCAGATTGAGTCTATGTGAAGGAAGAGTATTGCTTCCTCTTCCCTGAAACACGACAAACAGAAACCTACACTCTATTACTGATAAGGATGCAAAATGGCGGATTCCTGAAAGGCAAATGGCATTCTCGTGTGCAGATAGGGAACCTTGCTGCACATTCTACTTCTACAAAGAGTTGCATTTCTGGGAAAGATATTTGCGTGGATTGACCTGATGTGCTGGTCTTTGGAGGGGACTGCTGATTGAGCTATAACTGATCCAAACAACTGCTGCAAGTTCGAGGCCTTTTTTATAGCACAACTATTGTGGCAGTCTTAGCTATTGAAACAGATGATATCAAACAAGCGGAATAAGTATTCTATAATCTTACTGCGCTTGAAAGCATCGAGAGGACAGATTCAAAGGGACAAATTTTAGATACTTTCTTCTCAGCATTTTTACAGAGCAAATTTGCTGCTATGCTTACAATGAAATACCCCAAAATGGACTTCTTCTAAAAGCATGACAAACGTCGATGTCAAGGATGTTCGAGCGACCGAAAATGATCAGCTGTTTGAGTTTCGCGAAGCTAATAAAATCGTACATACGAACTACTCGATATTCACATCTTATACTCAACTGTTGCATCCTTTGTGCGCAATACAGACTTATGATATGAAAATATAGACCACAGTTATGCGAATCTTATTACCTTTGTTCATCTGAAGAGAGCATTTTACACATTCGACCATTACATATTAGTACAAAACTTATGGACTTACGGAATCCAAGGCAAGAGTGGAAGTAGATTTGAACCCTATTTGAGGAAAAGGCAACAAATTTGACCGTTAAATGACCGGCATTCGGTACCCAAAGAGGAAGCTAGTGGAGTTCCTCCATGCTCCTACCTACGTCTTCTTCAATTCATAATATATATAAGTTATTTGATTACTCGATTTACCAAGGCTAGCATACATGCGGAAGTTGAGTATAACGATAGCCTTTAATGAGGTGACGAAACTAACAGAGGGTGCACTTTAGGAGCTCCCACATCTCTCTGAGTGGATGAGAGTAAGTAAACCCAGTCTGTAGTCTGACAAAAACTGAATGCATCACGACAGGATATCCACTTCAACGAAGAAATCTAGACCTTCCAGGAGTGCTGAAACTTAATAACTGCGTAATAAAAAAGAGTAGAGAAAAATAAATTTCTTGGTGTAATCTTAGGTGAAAATCTTACCAGGGATAAACCACTTCAGCATATCAAAAACAATATAATTGAAGTACTAACATCTCTAAAAAATCAAAGAATATGATTTCACAATCACAATGGCGTCATGTATGTGTATTATAAATTAATTAGAATTTACCAGAATGCTGATGTTGTATGAATGGTCTCTTAATAGCAGAACTACCTACTCTTCGAAACCTACGAAATAGATCTTATTTAACAATATAAAAACAAAAATTAAGAATAATTCATCAGCTTTTGGCTGAATGTATAAAGCAAATTTCGTGACGACAAGAATTTCACGACTTATACGATTTTGAATGGGCTCTGTTCTATAAGCCTATGGGAAAACGAGACGTTTTTACACGACGCAAAAGAAAAAGCACTGTTAAGACCTTAAGATTCATATGCAGTGGACAGGGTTTTCAAAGAGACGCTTCGGTTATACAGCTCTCAAAGTATGGGAGGACACAGCTGCAGCAATCTGTGAGCTACCAACATTAGATCAATTCAAACGCAAAAAAACGGGTCTGAAAAGAGCTAAGACAGAACTCTCTTGAAAATCGTCATAAATAGTTCTAAGAGGTTCATGTTATTAACATATTGTATATCGTGTAATTCTATTCTCGATTTTTAATGTGGAATGGCTTATTTTTGCAAGAGTATTTTTAAATCCAATCAAATGAAACACAATTAGCGCTTATTTTCCAATCTGAAAATTGAATCCTATTATATAGCTGGCCCTACAATTTAGGTGATCATCTACATACATCAATGGGGGAACCCTTCCACCTCGAAAAGAAAAAAAGGCTGACTTTGGCAAAGCCTTCGCATTGCCGTGAGATCTCTTTCCAACTACTTGATTTCATGACTCAATACCACCACGTTACACTTTGCCTTCCAATTATATCAATATCTGTTCGTTCTTCTTCTTGTTTATCTTAGTCAGAATTAAATTGCGCAACTATTGGCTCAAAAAGAAAAGTTTATGTTTCATGTCATATGTGCTTCGCTGACAACCATTCGGTTTTGTATGAAAAAATGATGCGATAAGCTATTTACCTAGCCCTTACATAAAGTGCGTCGGGGTGAAGCAAACATTTAACTCATTTTTTACGCCTAATTCAATCTGATACTATTCTAAGTTCTAAAACATAAAAGGTCGTGCATAATCAATCAAAATCTATCTCGATAGCAGTTGATTGAATAATAATGGGCGTGTTGGTGTGTTGGGTCAGCGGGGCGTTGTTTTTCATGGTATAAATCATATGCATATGGAAGTGTATGTGACTTCGAAGTGATGAGTCAAATTAAATCAAAATTTATCCCCACGACAACTTGATGTACCTGTTTGATATAAGCCCACTGACTACAGCTGCAGCACTTAGCAGAAGAATAACATTTGTCCAGCGCCTCTTGCTCTTCCTCTCTTCTGCGAAGTACAAGTCTTGTTGCTCATACACACTGTTACCAGAAAAATCCGACACCTCCGGCATCCTTTCACTGGTGCAGAGTATCTCCTCTGCTGCACGTATGCCACTCTGGACGGCTCCGTCCATATAACCTGCCCAGCAATCTGCAGCTTCCGTTCCTGCCCAATGCAGCCTGAAAAACGTCATCCAAATTTAGAACCATTGCTTCTAGCGAAAACTGAAGTCCATGTGAAAGCATAAATTATTGAAATAAAAAGCGTCCGAAGAGGTGGATGAAACTTTTCTCGAAATCAACATTGATTACCAAGAAACATTTTGCTTCATGCCGGCACACCACTTCCACCGTTCCAGCTGTTAAAAAGGAGGTCAAGCAAGGCGCGCCTTACAAAGCCACTGTCTATTCGTCAACGCCTCTATCCAATAATTAAAAACGCCACACATGCACCTGGTAACTCTTCTTTTTAAATCAAAGGTGAATTTTGGGGAGAGCAACAAAAAAGACAATAACAACTATGACTGAAAGACAATATACATATAAATATACATTAAGGATGATATTTACGATGCAAAGAGAGATGCAAAGAAATGATAATTATCTGGTTGAATAGCTTCGGCAGCCCACCTTCTTCAGAGCCTTTTATCTTCTAAATTCTTTTCTACTGAAGTAGTCGTAATAAACATACATATATATCCTAATAATACAATATAACATGGTAAGATTCTACAACGCATTAAAAATATAATGTTTCCCAGTTGATACAAATGATTATCTAAATTATAGTGACAGTCAAAGAATGATAAGATTGAAACGTCAGACTGAAAATAAACACTAATTGTATTGTTCCATTTCATTTAACATTGTTCCGGCACGAACAAACCATTCAACATTAAAAATCTAAAATCCACCTTGTTATTGAGCGACCCTCGTATGCATATATAAATATTTATATATACATATACATATGTACATTCGAGGTTGGCCGTGTACAACGCTTGTGTCATCAGCACATTGATTTATGGGAGTGAGACATGGACAACCTATGCCACGCAGGAAAGAGACTGAACTCTTTTGACTTGTGCTGCTTGCGCCGCGCCTTGGGCATACCCTGGAGAGACAAAGTACCCAACACAGAACAATCCATATTCACCCTGCTCAGGCAGCGCAGGCTCCACTGGCTAGGCCACGTTCCCGTATGGAGGATGGAAGAATCCCTAAAGACATACTTTATGGAGAACTGGCGCTTGGAAAGAGAGGCGTCGGTCACCCACAGCTGCGCTTCAAGGACGTTTGCGAAAGAGACATGAAGGCCCTGGAGATCAACACACAGCACTGGGAGGACCTCGCATCAGACCGCTCCCAGTGGAGAAGCACCCTCACCAAGCAACTGAAAGGGGGAGAGGAGACTGAGTATAACAGCGAGTAGAAAAGAAACCGCAGGAAAGACCATCACCGTTGCAGTAGTGCAGAGTCAATCTACAAGTGTGACATGTGCAATAGAGACTGCCACCCACGCATCGGTCTCGTAGTCACAGCAGGAGGTGTTGCTCCCGCAGAACAGACAGCTAGAAAAGGAGCCTAGGATTCATTCTTCCACGGTCATTATATTCATAAGGAGGCCAACATATTATATCAATATCATTCACTTTTTATAAATGTACATGCCTGCCTTTTTTTTAAAAAAGGGACATATACATATACATACATACATATATATATATATATATATATATATATATATATATATATATATATATATATATATATATATATATATAGCAGAAATGCAGAAAAGGAAGAGACCGATTCTCTGTTACTCTGAGTTTCGTGCGAAGGCACTCGTCAGACAGACTATAACTGTTATAGTTATAGTCTGTCTGACGAGTGCCTTCGCACGAAACTCAGAGTAACAGAGAATCGGTCTCTTCCTTTTCTGCATTTCTGCTATCAACGCTCTGTACTTTGTACATAGAGCACCATATGGTGGTGAAGACAGCACCCTCTATGTGATATATATATATATATATATATATCTTTATAACGATGGCCTTTTTAAAAAAAACAGGCAAGTACATCTACAAGAAGAGAATGATTTTGAAGAGACCGGTTAATGAATGGTTTCGCATCAACTTCCAATGAACTGCTTTCAAAAAAATTCAATTTTCAAACCTTCGCGTCTCAAAAACCGTGAAATTTTTGTTTGAGGTAAATTTGTGGCTAATCGCAATAAACGGACAGGCCTTAGCCAATTATTTACTTCAAACAATAATCCTTGATTTTTGTTAATAATTCATCCACAGTTATGTCGACAACCGATAGAGCAATCTAGTCAAGTTCAGCGCATTCTGAATCAGCATTATTGTCAAACTTCATGACATCTAAATAATCAGCCTATTTCAAAATCTTCAGCCTGAGTATTGAAGTTTAAGTAGCAACAGTTGCGATTGCAGATATAGATTGCCTATATCATAACAGGTGCTGTCTACCTACAGTACATATCGTAAGAATACATTATCAGTTATCGCCTTCTTCTGGAGACAATAAGCCGGCTTCTTCTGCCTCTTGAGTATAGGAATCACCTCGAACATATCGCAGTAGAGATACAGTATAACCCCATTATAATTTAATCAATCGAAGCTCTTTAGTACATGTAATGGGCTATGGACTACTGTGCTTGGTACAGCTTTCCAGTTGAAATACTAAAGAAACAACTTTCTTCAACCTGTCCTCTACATCGTGCAGTTGCAACGTGGTTATGCTGTACTCCGTCCAATGGGTTCAAAGATGTTTCAGCCCGGGCCTTGCAACTTGAGCAGACCATTAAAAGCGGTTCAGTGCAGAGATGCTGTACCAAAAAGAAGATTCGTTCAATACAACTTTGGTAGAGAGGGCAGATCTTATTCCAATTTCAGTACAGCTTAGTTTCAGTCGGGATTTACATTTTGACTAGCCTAGCAGTGGCAATGAGTATCTACAGAGCAGTGTATGAAAGGGAAAACTGTGTGCAACTTCTACCCGTCCATGCATCACCGATAGTGGTATCGCAAAATCGGTAACGGAAATAAATTGCGTACCTTTTACGAATCACGTGCGCCAACCAATAAGCTACGGCTTCTACTCTTTGAAAGCCTTCTGCATGATCTATCATTAAGATATTGCTGTTGGTATGCCAAAAAAGTACTTGGAATACTACAAAATACTCCTCAATATTTCTGACAATCCAAAAAGCTCTCGCTTACTCAGATACAACGAAGAATTGTTCCCTTCCTTGAGTGTCTTAAGTATCCGAGTTGCTTTCCATGATATCGATTTTGCGACAAACGTTATGGGAATATTTGAAAACGACATGGCTGTGATGTATTTCAATGCTCCCAGTGGTATTCTGTAGTGCAATTCATTGCGTGTGGTATAAAACGAGTGATCATTAGATGCGAACAGAAAAAACTGACAGAAAGATCGTCCATTAGACTCGCTGCGTCAACTATTCAGAAAGTGCCCCTATCAGAAATTCAGCGACAGTCACAGCAAGAGATTCTGCAGTGCAACGAGCAACGAGACGCTTTCGTCAATTCAAGCATCCTGTTTAAGAATTACCGTGAATGAGAAATAGGGATTGAAACTACATACCTGTGAAAAGGCTCCTTCAACGCTTTGGTTCCATAAAATGTAAGACAGCCCGGGCCCATAATTGCAACAGGACATCCACCGTTCCATGGTTCTTTCGACCAGTCCTGTCACCATCGAGAAAATTTGGTCAATAGCATACAGAATACATGACGATGCGCTAGAATAAAAGCTACCGAAAGACGTCACCGAGTCGGTCCGACGTAGCCGGTTCTATCATACATTATCCACGTGGGGAGAGCCAGATAGCCGAGGGTTGGTGACTAGGCCTTCATACATGTTTTCCCTTCCATCTGAACAAACTCTCCAACTCGGTTAGAGCACGTGACGTCATAAAAACGCGCTTCAAACACAGTAAGTTTTGAAACAACAAGGCTTAATATCACCCTCTTCTCAAAAATACAGCAACTGATTATCGGTGAAACTATTGACTTTGAAGCCTATGCATATTTGGCCAGTCTTCACAACCATTTCTCGCCAAAGTCAATAATCAAATTTCGCCATATCAATTACGTCACAACAGAAACTTCTTCCATCCGATCTGTGCCACGTTTTACGTATTCTGATTCATAAAGTTAAACATGGTCCAGATCCAGAGTCCCATTCTAGTCGATTATCTTCTAAATGCCAAAGATTTTTAATGACGGTTTCATTTTTTTCTTCATTCCATAATGAAGTTTGAAAAAACCGCGCATTCCTCTTGCATCCCAGTCTTTCATTCAGCCTAGAATATATTTCGATGTGCGTTCTTATCATAGTAAAAACTTCAGTTGTTACATAGGACACGAGAAGGCGTGATCCAATCTTTCACTATTCTGCTTCAGAAAAGAAACATCTAATCTAAACATCTATCCTTACTATACATGGGCCTTCGCTTCAATTAGTTATGTATACAGTCAGTTATGTATATAGTTATGTTATTATTTATGCATATGCATATACAGTCCATCGATTTACTTTATGAACAAAACCAGTATACGTATATACAGGTCGTATATACACAGTCTATGTATAGCTCATTATTAAAATAAGTCAAAATAGAGCAGAAATTGTTCTAGCTGAAGTTTCCACTTGAGTGGATGAAACCGGTTCTGACAAATAAAGACTAATTCTGTTTCTCTGTGCTTTTTCTTGCCGATGATATATACTGCTTTTGGTGGAATAAATCTTGACTTTGCAGTATATGTATACACAAGACTTGTATTTCTCAAAGAGACAAATGATGAAAAAACTAATAGTGCTTAATATTGGGAGCTGTGTGCTTGACAGCATAAAGTTGACACCGTTGTGCTACTTTTTCAAACAGATTCAATAATCAACCTCAACAGACCTTGATCTTGACATCGATCGGTTTGTCCGCAGCATTCCCAAACAAAAGAATCAGCGAGTTGATAATACTCTGACGTTCATCTTCAAGCTGTCGACAAAAAATATCCACCCATTAAAAAATATCAGTTTGTATGCAAAAATCCTTCGTCTTGTTGCAGCAATGAATTGTTGAAAGTCTGAATGTTTTACTTCTGATTTTCGTGCTTTAATTTATGTATAGGAAACTTAAAAAGCACTTTGAATTATATGATTTTATTTAGGTTATAAAACTATTTTATCTTAGCTTTTAATCATGTAAGATCTTTTCTGTGCTTTAATTTAAATGCATATTTTGCTGATTTCATTAACGTCCAGGGCACAGGACACAGGACACATACTAATAAAATACTTCTTTAATTGTTTATGTTCTTATCCTGTTTAAATGTCTATTTCATGGAATCCTCACTTAGACTCTTTTCGTTTAGCTAACACTTACTGTACGGCAGAATATCTAACCTAACGTAAATTGCTAATAGTACCTTTTGTGCTCAAAACGCAGCACATTCTAGCAAATAAACTCTTTATTAGAGTGATTTTAATAGCGGTAGAAGTATTTAATCATCTCTGCCTTCAGTGATGGTTTTCATTTTTGGCCTTTCGTCACCAGATATATTGCTTCATTTTCATTCATGTTTTACTGTTGTTTAGCATTTCTTGAAGTGACGTGGAAGTTCATCATCATCATCATCATCATCATCATCATCATCATCATCATCATCATCATCATCATCATCATCATCATCATCATCATTGTTATCATTATCATCATCATCATCATCATCATCATCATCATCATCATCATCATCATCATCATCATCATCATCATTATCAGTGTTATCATTGTTTCTTTCGTTCATGACTTGTTGCTTGCTAGCATCCCTTGGAAGTGACGCGGGTGTTTACACTATTATTGCCATTATTACTATTATTTCTATTTTGATAATGAAAAGAAAGAGCATAATGGAATCCGAATCCCTTATCTCTTTAATAATGGAATCCGAATCCCTTACTTTTTTATGCATTGCTAAAGGACAAGGAGAAGCTTAATGCTCATCGAGCTGTTTCCAGATCCTTCCTCTCCATGTGACCACAGCCCGTGTTTCGTAGGCCTGGAAGTACAGAGAGCTGGCAACTTTCCTCTCTCTAAATGAAGGTTTAGCTGAGGGTGGATTCAAACCACTGACCACCGGATCAGTGTGTAAGAATCTTACTACGGAGCTACCCAGGTTGCAAGTTTGAGTCCTTCTTCAGTCCCTGCACATTTCTCTACAGAAGTTAAATGCCATAAAAGAGCCGAAAGGAAATTATCTCAGATCTAGACTACTCAATGTTTACTACCGAACCAAAATTTGACTCCATTTAGTTAGAAAAATTACCGAAACGATCTTTCCCACGGAAGCTCCTTTTCAATTTATTCCTGATCTTTCGAAAGCTGCTCAATTGCTGAAAACCCAGTTCACTCAACAGCTGTAGCTAACTTAAGGCTAGGAGCAAGGATATAGACGCTCTGTATCCAGTACGCATCTGTCTAGATCTTTTTTCTCCTTTTTCTACATTGTTTTGATTGGGAAATGCCCTGATGGTCTGCAACGAAATCCAAACAGTTGAGGAAAGAGACAGGCTAAGAGGAGGGGAGATAAGATAAGGTTTCCTGATTTTGGATTTTAAAGAGGGCAAGATTTAAGCTTAATTCACACCAAGCGCGTTGTGTCACGTTGCGTCATTATGCGTTGCGTCATTATGCGTTTCGTCATTATGCGTTGCGTCATTATGCGTTGCGTCATTATGCGTCGTGTCGCATCGCGCTGCGTCGTGTATCTTTTTGCTCCATTCACACTGACAGTGTCACGTTGCATCAAATTGAAATGTGGCTTCTTCGAATCAAAACATGCTTTTCGCTCTTGCTTTACAAAATGAGTTTTTAGCTTGTCATATTTCATTGAAGAAACAAAAATGCAAGCGATCTGTGAAGGATCGGGATAGCTACTCATAGATTCTATCAGTTTCTCCTTGTTCAAAAATTTGACAGCCAATTTTTTCGTTTCTCTGTAACCAGTTTTTTTATTACTCTGAAGCGGCGCGTCGCGACAAAGTTGGATTTCTTCAAAAGACGCTATTCATACACAAGATGTCAAACTGTGCTTTCCTTTTATGGTCAGCGTCATGACGCGACGCGACGCAACGCGCTTGGTGTGAACTAAGCTTAAGGATTCCGGGAAGTAAAAGGACGGTACGATGTTCAATGGATTACAAGCTTCTTGAATGAATAATAATTCGCGGGATAGAGTTCTTCAATTAGCTAGAAAAATTTGGAAAGAGCTTTGATATGCTTAAGTTTCTGGGAGTAATGTCCGTGCAGGTAACTGTAAAATATAATAATGTTGGATGAGACCATGAGAGAAAATTACTAGAAGGCATGGTGCACCGGTGGCCTTCACTTCCATGATAAATCAAAAACTTCAGGATGACAATAGTATACAGGAATATAAAGTGCTATTTCAGTAATTATTCGGCGTGTCATACTCTGACGAGTACCTGACGACAAGACCGTTCAGTAAGATGAAACCATGTATTTACACTTTATGTGTACCACTGAAGTACTGCGCTTCAAAGCATCCATTCTGCTTGATAATGGCAATATAATGACAAGATATCGTTGACTTAAAACGATATTGCTAAATTTCAATGTCGAGTGACTAAAAGAAAGCTTGCACCAGTTGTAATGATGTAGCCGACACATCATTTGCATGGCAGTCAATTATGAGGGCTTTCCGGTTCAATTTCAAATTCAATAATAATTTGGTGAGTGCAATGTTGATTTAATTGGTTCCTTTTATCAGGTTCGATGAAATGTAAGTGAAAGGAGACGAAGCCGAAGCCGATGGAAGGAGACGAAGCCGACGGAGAGAAGACACATGGTGGAGACACGAATGCGGACAGGAGAGGAATCAAAGCAAAGACCTTTTCAATGTTTCATTCGCTGACTGTTCTATCACAAAACGTACCTATTTCTAATGAATGAAATGATGAACATATCCTCTATGAAATCTGATCTAAAGCGTTAGGGGTGTACAAACTGCGTTACATATTCGACTTCGAGCGTAGCAGAAACCTGATACAGGGCTCTGAGTCCTGGGGAAGTGGATTTTATGAGTTGGTTTCCCATTGCCTTCCTCGCCAATGGCGTTTTTACTGTGACATATGGAGGAATCGCACTGACAACCCGTATGTTATGAGTCCAAATGCTTAACCACTACACCACGGCACCACTGGTGTGCAAATCAAAACGCAAAAATTTTATATGCTGCAAACATCGATTTCTCTATCATAGAAGTACCACGACGCTTATTATGAAAACTAGCCACAAAGCAAAATTAGAAAAAGGTCAGAAAATTGAAACGAAACATGGACGTACAATAATCCTAGATTTTCATTTCTCGTCTTATTGATATAAACAAGACGAACCATTGACAAAGTCTTTCCCAGACTAAAAGTGACAAAGGCGGTGATTACGAATACAAAATGCTACTTCCCTAAGGTGCAGGCGTGACACTTGACAAAGTGATAATCTACTTATCGTCCAGGCTGTTATGGAAGGATAAGATACTGTGTAAGTCGTACGAAAATTCGCTTTCTTCTGCACTGACGCAGCGTGATACTAAAGTGGCTTTTCCTTTCCTGTGAAACTGACAGTTAGATGTTGAGGTCATCATATGTGGTCGGCTAATTCTATAAGGCTCGCACGGTGAATTATCAGTTTTTCGACGGTTCAACCATAAATGATTACATCTTTAGCTTGACGAGGATAAATTCAACAAAAAATAAACCACTTTTAATGTGCTAGTTGCAAAATTTCTTCTCATATTTTGAAGAGACATTATGGGTGTATTCTGCTAATGGAAGGGTCAAGAAATTAGCGAAATGAAAATATAATGACCTACAAAGCCCGTTCAATTCTAGTTTTCTCTCAGTGAGTCATGTTGGGGAAGGCCATGGTGGCCTATACAAAGCCCAACAAAGGAAGAAAGAAGAAAGAGAAAACCTAAGAGGAGAGAGAGATCGGACCAAGTTTATTGATCTTAGATTTGAAAGATGGCAAGTTGTAGGATTTAATGAGTTATGTTGAGGAAGGGCCATGGTGGCCTATACAAAGCCCCAACAAAGGAAGAAAGAAGAAAGCGAAAGGCTAAGAGGAGAGAGAGATCAGATCAAGTTTATTTATTTTAGATTTGAAAGATGGCAGGTTGCAAGATTCAGGAAAGCACGAAGAAGGCAAGAGGTTCCACAAATTGCATGTTCGTGAGATGGATGATGATGAGTTTAAAGTACGTTGGGTTCTTTCAAGTTTGGAGGAAGCTCTAGCCTCCAGGTCTTGATTTGATAATGATTCACTTTGTTGCTGCATCAGTTACATAGCAGGCAAAATCATGACTGTTCATTAATCGAATAAATCATTCGAAATTCTACTGCAAAATTTCCTCACATTTTTCGTTGATCAGTTGCGCTCTACCATAAATCATGTTCACCACCTCCCAAAATTACAACCACCTCTTTTCAGAATCTTTTTGTCTACTCTCTTTAAAGAACCAATCACGCAAGATTTCGCGCGCAATATATACCAGAGACAAGCCTATTATATTTGTCTGGGCGAATTATTCCAAAACTCCTGACAAACTGCATGACGCGACCTATTATACAAAAGCTGATGCCGTTGTATGCTTTGGAGCATCCTCGACTCAGCAGTACACGTGTTTCCGTAATGGCGAATCACATTTAACCTGACTTCTGGATGTTTTAGGGTCCTTAATGGAATAAAGTTTTGATGAAACTGTTCATGAATACTATTATGGGCAGTTCCCGTTCGTGACCAACACGGGAGTTAAAGCCACAACTCCTCTGTCTGGAACTTCATATCTTCACTTATCCTACAAACTGGCTCCGGAATTAAATCTTGTTTAGCGGTCAAAACCAAAGAAATCGCAAAAAGACCAAATGAAACAGGAGCAATTGATTTCCATTCTAGGAACCGATCCCCGTAAAAAGACAAGTTTTCAGCGACACCAGTTTGTGAGCAATTTATGGTTAAATTTCCACTACTATTTTTCAATCAAAATTTCTACGAATTTACTCAGACACCGATTCACCGTAAATTTCACCACCGAAAACGTTCGTCTGAAACTTTGGGAGTACAAAAACATTTGCTTGGAAAAAGCAAGCATTGAAATTTTTACTGACTTACCCTCATTTTGCCAAGATCAACTGCCCGTTTTCCACCGATGAACACGACTAATGCGGGTGAGCCATTGCTAGATGTTGCATCGAAGGTCAAACAGACTGGGTAAGCCTCTGCACCGTTATACAATGGCCAATGCACTGCTTCACCAGACAACCCTTGCTCCTTCCAAAATCTTTTCGAGTATGTCACGATGACTTTTGTTAAATGACCAACAGGCATTCGTTCGTAAAGAAATCTGTGACCATCTGGCAGAGGAGGATCGTAAAGAATCTTCGCTGTGAAAGAAAGATAGATCTATAGGTTCCATGGTTTCGATAACTAGGGAGGGATCCTAATACGGGAAAATATAAAATATTAGAAGAGACCTAAATGGTCAATGTGTTTGTCATTGAATTCTGGATCGGTGGCTGTGGCCCTACTTAGAGTGAGACATTCATACGGAGTGAGAAAAATTCCATCTCTGTACTCCAAGGTGTATGATTCACAATATGTTGACTTATCAGAAGTACAGGCCGACCGAAAAGTCTGGGTAAACATTGAACAGTCAGACTTCTAAGTAAAAAAACGGCTACTGAACTGAGGGAAGAAAAATGACATGAAAGGAAATGGATGGTGGGAAAGAGGACTTAGAAGTAGTAGGATTGACGGAAGAGGATGCATGGGACAAGATGAGGATGAGAACTATCAACATTGGTGACTCCATCTAAGTGCGACTCCCCCTAAGATGAGGAAAATGTTATACAAAAGTAATGGGACGTAAACGTAATAGGATGTTACCTTTATGAATTGGTGGGATGGCAATTATCGCTTTGTCCGCGCGAAATACTTCACCAGAAAGTAAACAAATCTCAACATAGGATTCGGTCTAAATGAAGAAAATAACGACGAATGATAATGCAGATGCTTATCAAGGAGGAAGGATAGCACAGCGGTAAGGAGCTTGCTCACAGGCCCTCACAGATCTTCAGTGGTTCAAACCCTACCTCTAGCTTAACTTCCACCTATAGCAAGGAGAGCACCTGGCTGGCCTTCATTTCAAACACAGGAATCACGACGTACGGTGACATTGAGAGGGAAAACCAGGATACTGCTCGATGAACATAGTTTCTCAGTGACCTAAAATCTAACTTCGGGTGCTATGTAGAAGACATCAGGAAATTAAACTCACTGATGCGTCTAATGAAGAGATGTGCTTTAAGGTAAAGGAGTCTACGTAATCCCACCGGGATTCAAGGAAATCTAAAGGGATTTTCTATAAGCATTTACTATCTACAGCATCATAAAATCTAAAAGTGGAATAGTTTTCAAAACACGACGTTGAACGATACTTAAACGAAATTCCATCCTTTGGTTGTTGGTATGTAGATGATGTTGTACTTGTAATGATTTATATGGTTGTTGTTCTTAATCTTTCAACTCATGCTTCTTGCTCCCGTTTTTTCGCAATTGATTTCCCATCCATTTCTTCACAATCACTAGGTGCTGTTCTTTCAACTACCGATCTAGTTTCTCCTCTCATCTCTCTCACCCTTTCGATCTGGACTTTCTCCAAAATTGCTCTCCTCGATTTGACAGCTTATGTTGCGATTTATTCATATGAAATAAAGTTGCAAACTTTGCTTGATTTGTCTAATATAACTGCAAATATAACAGATGGCACAAATCGTTTGAAGTGAATGAACCTTACTTGATTAATCTTTCCAACGGGCGAAGATAGTTTGATGTTTTCTTGTCCGATATAGCCAGCCAGTCTCTCAACAATTCTGAAAGCACCTCCCTAAACAAAAAACATATACATTGAAATATGAGCCCTTGTCTTCTTTCAAAGAAACTCAAACTTTGCGATTCAAATATTTATGCAACATTTCCGCAAGAATATCATATCGAAAATAGATTCAACTTTACGCATTTTAATATGAAAATTTTCCGAACTTCCGGTATTACATTTCAGTAATGAGAATTTCGAAGCTCTCTGCAAGCGTTCTCTGTATCAATTTTACAAAAACTTAATTCTCAAGCTTACATACGTTTAAAAACTTCGAGCTGGAGTCTAGCTGTTATTTTTGCATTGATTCCTTCATAAAATGATCAACTTTACATACATTAGCCCTTCTAGTGTCTGACAAAACCTATCTAAGATTAATTTAAAACTGCAAATGATGATAAAAATAACCCATGAAGATAGTCGACTAAGTAGATCAAGCAAATTTTGCTCGCAGGCAAGACAATGTAAATTAAAAACAGGAGCCCTATTGGTAACAGTGCCGATGGCATTGAAAACTTTTTAACTGTATAAAATTTATTTTCTTGTCATTTCCTACTACGATAATGATGATTATAATGATCATGTCATCATTATCATTTTACAATTGCTATTAGAAGGATTTATCCCAGCTGCCTCTGCTTACGATTCATGCATGATATCGACTATTTGATGGCAATATCCTTTGACGAGAATGACAAAAAAGCAAGAATATTCAAGTTGCAAGCGATGTGCATCACCTTGACTTTCCATTCTTGTGCATAGCCTTTCTTTTCTCCATCAATAACCTGAGCAAGGCCACCACACATTTGAGCAAAATACAAAAAGAAGAAGAATGAAACTTGTGACGCCTCTACTCCAAGAGCAACATGTGTGGCAACTGATAACATTTTCCTGGCCTCTAAAACAGAAACTCATTCAATACATGCAGGGAATTTATCTAACTAAGTTATCCAGAAAAGCATTAAATGATTGCTACCTCATACAAAAGTTGCCTCAAAAAATTAAAACTGTAGGGAGCATTTTCATCCTTCATGCAATGAGATTTTCTCTTACAGAAAACAAAGAAAAAGAAATTTCAGTCAGTCATTCATATATAGGTATGCTGACTAAATACCAGGCACTAAGACAAGCAGAAGAATAAAGGGGCCTATTTTTGACGGAATGCCATGATGTCCCCTGGGAAACAACAGTTCCTATATTCAAGGGTAAGTGAGGTGGCTCCTAAGAATAGAGCTTAACTGAAGCATTAATGATTAAGGATTGACACCGTTCTTAACTGTGCAAATAGCAATAATGGTATTCAAACTGCATAACTTCTATTTATAAGTCATGTGCACTAAATACTATGTTAGGGCTGTCCTTTAACCAAAGAGGAATTGATGCAAATATAAAACCCAATAAATTGATTTGTGCCCCATTTTCACAGATAGGGACTTTCAATGTAGGAATTTGACAAGTACTTTGCAAACTAACACGGGAAAATCACCCTTTATGGTGTGACTTGAATGCTATTCACCTGCTTCTATGCATAACTTTCAAGCACCTTCTGTGCTCCAAGAGTTTAAAATGAGAATAGGGGAATTAAAAAAATTGCTGAACATTGTAACAAGCCAGCAGCTCCACTGCTTTTGCCAGGTTACACTGAGACCTGTAACATTGGCCTGTCTGGTGATGCATAGGTGATGTATAGACAATTGACTGGATACATAGGTAGAGGGAGACCCAGAAGTGACTGGCTTGTGGATATCTGGGAGTGGATCGAAAAGGTCCAATGGAGTGTAGCAGACTTGCAATGGATAGAGAGCAATGAAAGAAGTGGTCAATATGCCCCAGCAGCTGGATACAGCTATGTTACTAACCTTATTCAGTAACACATGCATGAACATTTGGCAGAAAACATTATTACTCAAATATTCTTTTGCAAGTTATTAACAGCTAGTTTAGATTGGCAATAAATTTAAAATTGGTTTTCCACATTCTTGGTAAGTGATGCATTAATAGCATATGATTACCTCAAAATACTAAAAGATAAACTTAATATGTCAGGTGGGCAGTTGGTAAGGTGGTTAGAGCACACACCTACTCTGCAGAGAGTCCCGATTTGAAGGCCTTCATGCATGTTTTTCTCTGCATCAGCTCTACCCACCCAACAGCAAATAGATACCTGGTGTTAAGCTGGGGGGCAAAAGTACAGTGAAAAAAATAACTGGCCACCCTACCCATTGATGCCAAGGATTGAGTGATCTCCAATGCATTACTCAATATCAACATTTGTATATTAGCAGAAACATGAAGACAAACAAATTACCAGGTGTCCATAGAATGGTGTCTATAGCATCGGCCAATGTCTTTTTGTCCCATTCTTCTGCATATGGACATCTCAGTGGATTATCAGGTGGAATCATGTGACAGTATGATTCAAACTATGGTCAATGGAAGAGATTTCTAGGTTAGAATTAAGTCACTTTGAACATGAAAAAACAAAATCACCTTCCTCTTTAGTAGGAAAGGGTGCAGTGGCTTAGAATAGATACTCACAACTTAGGGATTGCCAGTATCAATGCATGTCATAAAAAACGCCATAGGTGGGGCTGAAAGATCTGCTTAATAAATTCAATTTCCCTTGAAAAGACTTGGAACGCTGACATCTGTTTCTGCAAAGCTTGTAATTAACTATAATGTACAACTAACCTCAGCCTTTCTAACGTTATGAATAAAATGTGTCTCAAGGATAATTGCTAGCACCTTTAAATGCTATTAGATAAACATACCTTTTTCATCCCAAAATAAATGTCCAGAGCACCAATCAGTGACAGACCATATGTGGTTGTATTGCTATAGTATATAGGATTTCCTTCATCAAGTTTTAGAATCTTCTTCCCTGTTACGTCTTGCTCATAAGTTTCTAAACCAAGTTTGTTCATGAGGTTGATAACATTTGGTTGTGAACTGCATGAAGAATTGAATGGAAAAAAATAGGTTAACGTTGAAAAATTCAAAAAAGCAATTACGTAAAACATAGTAGCATTTTATAAAAGTTTCACACCGTATTTGATCAACTTTGCAGTTTGATTGTCACTTTTTTCTGCCATATCATGTTAATTTGATTTTGTAGACTGAATCTGATTTTATGTACATACATGCAAGGTATAAGAGTCAAATCATTCAAGTTGAACATGAATAATGACCCTATTCCTGCTTCTGCAACTTGGAAACAAGCATGGGGGTTGGGTACACAATGCCTTTTGTTGGCAAGCCCCTAACTGTAGCATTCACTATTTTTACATGGCCATACCTGTATAATGATACTAAATGTACAGTTAAGGCAGGAGGGCAGCTCCCAGACTGGTTTCCAGTGAATGTTGGAATGAGACAGGCATGTATGTCACCCAATTCATTCAACATATTTCTGGAAAATGTTATGAACGACATCACAAGTATGGACAAAAAATTTAAACTGTGTGAACACATGCCATTTAACATCAGAAATGCAGATGACACTACCCTTATCTCAACAACCTTCGAGAAACGAAAGACTTCAACGCTGGAGCTGGATAATGCGTGCAAAAAATGGGGACTCAAGATAAACCCTTCAAAATGTGCAACTATTTCTCCAGAGAAAAAAGATATCACAATAGACAATTGCCCGATAAAAAATGTTGATGAATTCAAATTCCTAGGCAGCATAGTCCTGAATTGTGCCTCTGATGTCACTAGAAGGGTTTCAATAGCGTCACAGGCATTTGGTTGCCTGAGAAGCAGCATTTTGACCTCTCGTGAAATGTCAAGGAGCAAAAAAGTATGTTTGTATAAAATGCTAATCCTCCCGATTGCCATATACAGCTCGGAGACATGGGCACTGAGAGAGCAAGATACAAGAGCACTATTGGTTTTTGAAATGAAGTGCCTGAGAGCGAGTCTTGGAGTGACTTGCTTGGACAGGCTCAGTAATGCTTGCATACGTCAGATGCTGGGCATTAGGCAGACCATCAAAGACACTGTGTCGGAAAGAAGACTACGATGGTTTGGAAATGTAGGGAGGAACAGTGAGATGATAAATGCTACCTATGAGCAAGACTTTCCAAAGGGGAGAAAGAGATGAAGTCCTCCAAAAAGATGGGCCGACGCTATCCGGCAGCAGTGGGGCCTACCTCTTCTGACTCTGGAAAGGAGGGCAATGAGAAGACAGCTTTCTTGTGATACATGAAACAAGGGAACGTCAAGTTCTAAGCACCTAAGAAGAAGAAGAAAAAGCAATGACCTACAGTAAGAGAAGGTACACAAACACTCTCACACACACACACACACACACGTACACACACGTACACACGTACACACGTACACACACACACGTACACACACACACACACACACACACTCTCACACACACACACACACGTACACACACGTACACACGTACACACACACACACACACACACACACACACACACACACACACACAAACACACTGGCTCACCCTAGCATTCTATTGCTTCAATTTTTGCATTTTCCCTCCCTGACAGCAAAGCCAACTTTGAAACATTAGAGAATATCTTGGAAACTGCAACCTGATCAGAAATTGCACAGTAATGACAATGATATAGAACATCACTCTTCAAGATTTTAGTTTTGCCTTCTGTTAGTTTATGGATTTTCTTTGTCATCATTCTTGCCCTGCAATACCTTTGAGGCTATTTCAAAAGGACAGTGCTATTTTGATACCTTGCCACCCATTGACCACCAACATCCCAAGAATCTTTCCCATAAGCTGTGTCCAGGCAGGATCCACAAACTCGTCCACCAACTCTGCCTGCAATAAAAATCAAACAGAAAGAAATCGCAGATGAGCCTATTAAGGTACTTGATGTAACTGTCCTTTTGTGCCATGGAATCATTTCCATTTTAACTCCACTAATGGCCTTGTCTTTTGCACAGTTGCCTTAGTGCCAAACAACAAACAGCCAAACAAGAGTGGTGATAATTATCTAAATTGAGAGCAAGAAAAATGTTTAAGAGAACATGGCATATTTTGGGGCATTAGTTGCTACTGCTATGTTCATTAGTTGATGCCTTTGACCAAATCTTTTCTGGACTCTTATTCATTAGCTTTAAATTCTTATTAGTTGAACCACAAAACAGCATCTTTAATGCAGATTCACCCAATAATTAGTGATAGAGAGATGCTTTCATGTCTGAATGCAATAAAATTTGGTAGGCAAGCAAAAATTATGCATGCCAGAGCTGTGATTGTCTGGTTTGTTTCAATGGGGTTTCCCCTAAATAGCATGATCAAATTCAATGGTGTGAATCATCGTTAGGTTATGAAAAGGGAGACAGTGTGTAATACTGAAAATCTATTAAACTATTATGAATAATTAAGCATACCATAATTATCAAAATAATATCAACCAGTCCTGCAAAAACGGTATTCTATCAATAATTGGATAACTTTCATGCACTGGCATGTAAGGGATACGAAAACACCCATATTTTTCTATCAAAGTTCATAAGCAGCAGCCTCCGGTAACAATGAAACAGGCCTAAAAACACAATGTTTCATACTAGAAATAAGGTTGATCTAAGTACATTTCCGCATCTATGCTGAACCTTTTTGCTAAATATCAGATAAAGGAAAACTTACCTTTGGCCTCTAGAACTAGTATTCGTTCATCAGGTCTTCTTATTTTGATGTGGTAAGCAGCGGCAAGACCTGAACACCCACCACCAACTATTATTACATCAGCATCGTTGCCTTTGCCTTCCTCGCTCATACTCAAGATCAATATTGCACCACTCTTTCTGAGTAAAAACGGCGAATTGCTTGTTCCCTTACGGACTAAAGAGTCAGACAGTTCTGGGCACGTATGTTTTGCAGCACACTAAATGGATTGTTGACATCTCACTTCGTGTCATCATTCTGGAGAGGCACAATGACGTCAACATGGGGGCGTTCTATTCGAACTGTTGCAGTGTGCTGAGAAGGCAATACTCACCATTTGAACCCATTTTAGCAGAAGAACAAACGCGCTCTAGAGAGGTAAACCACAATAGAACAAATCTTCAGTCTAAGAATAGTACATGAGAAAATGCTAGAACATTAGATGAGTGTCAACCAAACCTTGGTGGGATTTAAAAAGCGTTTGGAAGGATTTGACAACAAGCAATGTGGAGAACCAGAAGAGAGTACAATATCGACAACAATATTATATTGGTCATTGAAGCCCTATATAAGGAATCAAGTAGCTTTACCCTTGTTGATTCAATGCTGAGCGACTGGTTTAACTCAACAGTAGGGGTGAGACAAGGCTGCCTTCTGTCACCTTGCTAGTTTAATTTGTTCCTGGAAGAAATTATGACAATTGCTCTGGGTAGCATTACACTCAGAGCCGTCGCTAGAAATATTTGAAAGGAGATGCGAAGCTTAATGCTGCTGACAAAATGGGTGTGGTCGTACAATGTGTATAGAACAAAGCAAGATATAATATGAATTGTTTGTAATGAATATAATTAACAAAGAAGGCTATTATTCTTAGTAGACTATTGTAATCTTTGAGAGCCCTATAATTATAACCATTGCATTTTAGGGCCAGGTAGGTTGGAATTTGCAGTGATATGACAGGTTAAATCTCTATTTTTCTATATTGTCGGATAAAAACACTATTTCCAACGCCTATATAGGGAAATTTTGCTTATCATTGGAAAATTTGCGATTAATTCTTCGGCGCATAATAAGAATGGCAGGAGCAAATCTTTTTCTCGCAGCATGGAAGTTTATAGATTATGCCGATATGACATGAAGTTTCTAAAAATCCCTGAAGAGTTTATGCCCAGGAGGTGTGACACCTCCCCAAAACTACAGCGCTGTTTCACCATATCTGTTACGGTGAAGTCCAACAAATGACAAATCTAAGATTTGCTGACGATTTTGAATTGACCACTGAAAACGGGGAAGTTAAAGAGCTTAAAAACGACTACACAATGCAGCAGCTGACTTGGGAAAGGCCATAAACAGTGAAAAATCAAAGACATCAGTAACATAAGAGAAACAGCGTTCGCTGAAACCCAAGATTGTCATGAACTTTTTGGTAGGAGCGTGGACACCAGGCTCCCCTGAGAAATATGACATTTCATGGTTAGCACTCCCAACTCGTTTCCATTACGAGACAAAGTCCTTCTTGCTTGCAAGGGTAAAATCTGGTTGGCCTAAGCGTTACAAGCTTGCACAGGTGACATCTTATAGCGAATCCAAATGGCTGAAGCTCTTGGAATAGGCGAGAAAGATTTGGATGTAAAAGAGCTTGAAGCTACATCTGCTGTTCTGAAGGCAGCTTCACATGCCCTCGGAGAATACTGTGATGAAGATTTCAAAGATTTCATGGGCTGTCGATATGTGACCAAGGATCCAAGACAATGTTTAGAGGAAGGGAAGCTTGTCACAAAGTGCGCTATGAAATTCTTTAAGAAGTTAAAGGAAAATTGCCACGAAGAATTCACGAAGTACTGGACCTGCTTGGACTATAACAACCAGGAATTTGCTTACTGTAGGAAAAGTCAAGCACCTTATGATAAATGCCTTCTCGAGCAGTTCAACATTGCTACAAATCAACCAGTTCACCTTACGCTGAAAAAATGAATTGAAGAAAGTATTAAAGCTTTTTCTTTAGTGTTGAAGTGTTTGTTTTGAAAAGAATGATATGTAAAACTAACAAATGAAAGTGGAATAATGTTATTCTTCTACTGGAACATGTGTGTACAAAGTTTGGTACATTTATACCTCTGGTCATATTGCAAAATGTTCATGCACTTTATGATCTCCTTATATCAAACCCTAGGATTTAGTTTTTCAGTTTACCGTAAGCTGTCCTCTTGTTAACTCTGATCACTGCCTCATCACCGTACAGCATGATTTTCTCCCTCGTCTGGATAGATGTTTTGCTCAACAAAAGGTTTTACAACATAGCAAAGCTAACTGGAACTTACTTCTGACTTTTTATTCCTCATGCCCTTGGTCTCTTTAAATGATCCTTCCTCTTATGCCAATTTCATCATCAATACAGTTCTTCTTGGCATGCATCTTCATATTCCCTCTCTTTACGAACCTGATAAATAGAATTCCCTCAAGGTTGGCTCCCTCGCTTATCCTCAATCAATAGTGGTTTATGCCAGGGACCTGTCATATCTAATGTATTCTTCAGTCTCCTTATAAATGATCTGCTCTCCCCTATGTCTTCTAAATTCACTCTTGCTGATGATACCTACCTAAGTTATTCTTTCTTATTCAACTCACATACCCATAACTATAGCGATATCCCACTCCAAAGAAGCATCTCAGCCTCCCTTCTCACCTATGATATGAGAATCATAGAGAAATGGGGTAAAGATAGCCTACTCTCATTGAATCAAAGCAAGATGATGCAGGTTTTCATTTCACATTGATACGGCCCTGACTTTCCAACTGTTCTCATGAATGGTAAATGTCTCACTTGGAATTCACACTTCCATTCCACTGCTAAACCTTCATCTTAAAAGATATGTCCCCACTCCAAAGTCCACAGGTTTTTCTATACAAATCCAAACTCATTCCTTCTCTAGAGTACTGCTCCCATATCTAGGGTGGTGCTCCAAAATCCGTTCACTCTTCTTGACAAAGTACCATTCAAAGCCAAAGCCATCAAAAATCTCAACCTCAACAAATCTCTCTAACCTCTCTTTCTCATTGTCAGTAGTTGCAAACTTTTCCATCTTTTACTGGCACTCTCACAGACATTGTTTTCAGAAAGTCGGGTATATTATACCTGTTCCCTAGAATCATGTCAGGACCACTAGAAACTTGACCTACTTTCACCCATTCCAAATTTCATAACCTATACGTGTTTTGCCAAATATATGTGATGTGGTTGAGATCATAACAATGGGGGGATCTGTGATTCCATGAAAGGTTGTTTGTAAGGTAGTCAGTTTAGTAGTGAAAAGCTTTCATAGCAACTTGGCACTAACTATAAGCGCAAATTATCAGTTAGCAATATCAATACAGAAAGTTCTTTGATGGATACAAAGGGACATGCCTTGAGCCTTGAGGTTCATATATATGTGGCAGTCTGGAATTAGTTTCAAATAAAGATGGAACAGTCTGAGAGACAAAGGCTTTACAAAAGCAACTATATCATTCAGGGAGAGATAAAATATTGCATCAAATTTCACTTTAGAGGGCAGCTTTCTAGTAAATATTTCTAATGTTACTATAATGCTATGTTACTATATTACAAGAGAAAACAGTAAAACAGTGATTACTTGAAAAGTAATATCTGAAAAGCTTAATATTACATAGATAACCTAAGGGGGTTAGCTGTTCTGATGAGCCAAAATATAACTAAATTTAAACTTTTCCAGTAAGATATTGAACAAAAATACAGAACTTCGTGGAAAAAGAACAGGGAAGTAGTAATTTGTTTTTTCTGCACTTTTTTGTGACTTCATCAAACTACTCTTCTGTGTCTCATGTAGCCACAAGATAAAACCATTTAACCATTTGCCAGAATCCCTGTCAAGTTTAATGGTCACTGGTTGTATATGCCTCTCTAATACACATCGAAACCTTAGAACCGGTTCAGCAGATCGCTGTCGTTGGCATAATGGATAGAAGACATATCCGATGTGTGGACGTCCGCTTGTTCTAACGACGCTCGTTCCTATTTCTGGATACCTACTGTATCCGTCCATCCAGCAGCAACTGGTTGCCTGACATAAAGCTGGGAGTAGCGCGTGGCAAGGAAGGAACTTACCTCTCTAAGAGAGTTCCGCCCCCCCCCCCAAATCTTTTATCCAGCATTCAGAATTCATTTTCGTCAGTGCTGACTAACCATATACAATGCTTTCTCTGGGAGACAGCGGTGTGGTATGCTACAAACTTTTCCCAGACAAAGGAGCCTGTCAACTTGCGTTATAACTCGGTTTATACAGTTTGTAATTACAATAATAGCTGTTGGATACTAATTCAAAAAAGCTAGTTATTTACAATATTTAGCGTGCTGACCACTGCATCTACCCTATGCCCTACTCCTTCGTAAGTCCATTCTACCATATGTAGTACTGATAACTTTTAGCCAATGGATAAGGAAAGCATGCATGTTTGTTTTCTCCTTGCGCAGTCTAGTTGATTCATGCCTCAGCGCCATATAGATAACACTTACAGTGCAACTTTTCTGTACTCGTCCTACTGTTGTGTCAGACACACGTGGTTCCAAACTCACTTCTCATCTTACTGAATGATACCGACGCTGTACCTGTGTATATTCTTATAACTTCCCTTGCCTTTTCCTAAACGCCTTTCAACACCTCTGCGTCTTTCCCATGCATCTTTCGACATATTTTTCCACACTTTCACATGTATCTCTCGATATATTTTTCCATGTTTTCGCATGCATCTTTCAACATCTCTTTCCAAAATTTCACATGCATCTCTTGACATGTTTTTCCACATTTTTACCTGCACGTTTCGATATCTTCCTTACTTTTCCCGCGCAAGTCTCAGCGCCTCTTTGCGCTTTTTCCTTGTATCTTTCGATATCTGTTTTCATTTTAAACCAATCTAACGAGGGAAACTATTCACCAGAGCTGGGTTTTCCAGGGACTTCTAATTAATTTAAAATATATACATTCGGAATCTAAAATGCTTAAGAAATGAACACTGCTTTACAAGCTCTAAAGTGAAATAAATTATTAGCAACCATTTGAGAAGGAAGAAGTAATGAACTAAAAAGGCATTTAAAGATGCAAAGCAAATTTTAAATGCTTGCTAAGAAGATGCTTGGTTTGCATGCCTATGTACCTCGATAAGGAAAGAATTTTTGACCATTTGTTCAGAAGCAAGTGTAATTCTGCACTGGTATTGCGTAAGACGTATAAACGACTTTCTGAAATTCGAATGAATAGGTCCCACAAATATTCAGGCGTTTAACCAATCAAGTCTTTTAAAACCATCGTCTCTATTTCAAGATTTATCAACTCCTGGAAAACTGTCAGACAATTTTGTCGTATGTGCGTTTCTATGTCTTTTTCCAAATTTTCATAGGAGTAATTCGATACCGCTTTGCATTTTGCTCCATGCGCATTTCAATATTCCACAGTAAAACAACTGCATTAGTCATATTTCAACACGGCATTAAGAGGTGTGCTATTATTAGTTGGATAGACATCATTCCAAGAATGATATTTACAAACTAAGATCTCTGGTCTTAGGAAACCAAAGGGCCTGTGTGCCTCGCTTCTTATCCTTCCACCTCCGTTATGAGGGATTAATCTGCTGCAGCTTTTGGTTATGTTGACAATTTACCAATACAGTATTCAAACAAACCACTTCGTTCAGCTCAGCTCTGGTTTTGACTTTCGCGTGTAGCATGTTTCCGCTGAGCTCTGAGTTATTTTTGATGCTTTGCAACTTCAACCAAATGCTATTCATCATTCGAAGTCCTTTTTCATTTCTTTTAACTTCGTATCAACTGATTTCTTCACTTCAAACCTGTCTTTCAAATTGACTATGTAATTCACAGACAGGAAAAATATTACCACTATAGCTGTTACCACTCCGCCTATTCTGAACGATTTCACAGCGCCGTATTTATTGATCATACCACCGCCGACGAAAGCTCCGAGGCCTGTCCCGAGACCCCAGTATACACCCTGCAGCACACCTGGAAATGAAGCAAGACGGTACATCAGATTCTGCAAAACAACATCTAATAGAAATGCCGGCAGTGTGGCCAAGGCCTCTTTTAAGAAATATTGGCTGGCGGGGCAACCCATTATTTGGGGTCCATGCTCGCACAAACAGCAAATACATATGCCGAACAAAATTGTATGCTGTGGACCGTCTGCATCGGCTGTAATAAAGAACACTTATCTAGCGTGAAAGAGGAAAACCTTTAGTTAAGATTTATTTTACCAACAATGGGGGCCTAACTATTGGTGCAAAGTGGCAGTATATGTGCTTACCAGTAGGGCAGGCAAATGGATTATTGGGGCAAATGGCACACAAGTCAAGAGGCCCTGATTGTACCAATTATTTTAGAATCTCGGATGCAATGAATCACTAGACATGACTGCCCACATGCTACCTGCCAAAGTTGACAGACCGCCAACCAGTGGCTCGGAAGATAAGATGATATTTGTGCGTCTGTGTCTGTGTGTGTGTGTGTGTGTGTGTGTGTGTGTGTGTGTGTGTGTGTGTGTGTGTGTGTGTGTGTGTGTGTGTGTGTGTGTGTGTGTGTGTGTGAGTGTGTGTGTGTGTGTGTGTGTGTGTGTGTGTGTGTGTTTGTGTGTGTGTAGCACAGATATATATATATTTATACATAGCTGAGAAGAAGCCGATGATCAAACATACCTTGCACTGTTGCAGCGCCATTTGGTGGAGCTGCAGCTCCCAGGTACGTGATGCAGGCTGACCAAGACATGGAGTAGCAGATCCCTTGCGCCGTTTCAATAGGCAATGCATACCAGGGGTTACGGATAAATGAGTAGCCAAAGAAACTCAACGTGTACGCAATGAGAGCGAAGAATATCATATTGAAGTGGCCAATTTTGTTAATGACAGTGTTCGAAATGAGGAATCCAATAACGATTGCTGCTGCTCTACATGAAGTACCGATACCCATTAAGAACCTTGTCGCACCCAGGTCTTCAAGATACCAATTTAAAAAGTTCATCGTCCCACCGTGGCTGAATCCCAAGAACCAAGCAATCAATAAAAACGACCCGTGACGTAATGTTCCAAACACCCTCAACACATCCATTGCGGAAGAGTGCTTGCTGTCTGTTTGGTTGTATTCGAAACTGACTCCAAACAGCGCAAAAAAGAACCCTAACACCATAAAGCCAGCAAAAATGTAAAACAACATAGTGTAGTTCGTCATCGTTTTTCCGCAGAATTGGTAGTGAAATCTATCGAGAAGGGCTCCAATACCGAACGATGCAACGCCGTACCCAAGGCTGCCGAACAGCCGTGTTCTCCCATACATCGTCTTTTTATCCCCTAAGTGTTCAAGCAAGGCTGTGTCGATCATAATGAATGTTGGAGCTTCTAAGAACTCTCCGACGATAATCAGAGTCATTAGAATGATAAACACATCGTGCAGTTCTTTAGGATCTCTCTCGATCGTATACTCAGTCTTGTACCTCTCCTTCGATGACGACTCCTCTGATTTTCTATCAGAAACACTCGAATTCTTCCTCGAGTCTTTTAGATACCTTATGTAAACTTTACTAGTGTTAAAGAAATCGTTCCCTGCGAAATTGTTCATTATGAGAGACTTGTCTTCTTTCGGAGAGGTGGAGCGCTTTGCACGACCCCTTTGCTCATTCCGGCAAAAAGGGAAGCAGCCTGGTTTAAGTGGAACGCTTCCAATGTGGCCTTGCGACAGAGGGATGAAATTCGTTTTCTGTAAAATTCCTCTGCTTTGTATCCTTTTCGTGGTTTTGTTTACTGCTTTGCAAACTTCATGGTGAGGCTTTGGATAAGCAAGAAGAATTGTCATTACAAGCCATGCTATAATTGAAAACAGCAAAACGGCTTTCCTTGCTTTGTACCTATCTGCTAACAAGGCCCACAATGGTCCGCTGGCACACTGGATCAGTGGTCTTACTCCTGCCAGAAAACCAACTGAGCTAGCACTGAGACCTATTTGCTTGAAGTAGATGCCCAAATAGGGAAACGTGGTCCCAAAGCCACCAAAAAAGAGGAAGAAGAAGATTTTCAACTTCAACAAAACCGGATCTATGGTGCACCTACTGGATTCACAGGAATCATCTTCATCTATTGAGCTATCTTCGGCAACTTTTTTGCTCTCATTTTCAGTATCAAAATGTTTTTCTCCTCCCATTATAGTTCCAAGCCAACTCAAAACAAAGCCATCCTTCGATGTGTAGCCTCTCTTCTTTAGCCTGCACTGTTTTGATGCAACGAAATCAGCCTCGAGCCTCTTTTTTGGTAAACAAGGCCCTACCACGATACTTAAGATTACGTATGGTTCTAGGTAGCTCGTTCGGCTTGACCTCTGCAGGTGGCAATTGTATCAGAGCCGAGACGATGGTTGCCACATTACTCCAAGGCAGGCTGTAGTGTAATCAGGGTTTCAATAGAAAGAAGCCTGCTGGTATTGACGGGAATTTTTCCGAGAATCCCAAACCTTGCTTGAGAAGTGAGTCGATTGTCACAAAAGAAAGAAAAGCTGCTAGATTTCTTTCTGAAGATAATCAAAATGCTTCAAATTTGTACTTTCTTCTAGCACTTGAATAGTACATTGGGATCTTAATTCGCTTATGCATGTAAATCAACGGCCATCAATGAAAGAGCCGTTGAGTGGGCCTACCATTAATGGCAATGCAAAATTGCAGCATTTCAGGGCAAACTCTCGCATTATTTCAAAAGTTCTAAGGAGGTCTTGAGGGTGCCCGAAGGAAGGAAAAGCGATGAATTTGGCATTATGGGCTCACGTCGAATGCTTCTTAAGAAGCGAAAGCGTGGACTGACAAACATAGCTTGTGCGGTTCTTAGATATCAATCATCTTATCAAATATAAAATTATTACTGTTATGACATTGCTCGAAATGTTGCTTGGGACATTCGCAGATTAACTTTGGCCTATCTCAAAGAACCATTAGGTTATTTAAACATTTGCGGAAAATATTTTTCAATACGTTCTTCTTCATAAGGCGGCAAAGCAAAAATCGGCGCTCTCTTGAAACCGCATGCTTTTATTCAGAAACAAGTTTCACCGGTATACAAGATACCTTCTATTGGAACGGTTTCTTTCGGTCATAAAAACCTTCTTATCAATGAGGTTATGATGAAAGTGGTTGCTAAAATGGATAACTCTGCTATGTAAACGCTTATACTCGTACCTGAGCAAATAGGGGGAAATGAGCTTCGATTCTGATGTATAAGACTTGGTGTACATAGAGCAAAACTTAATGTGCATACGATAGATTCTTAAAACGACCACTTATCTAAAAAATAGTGCCCAAGTTTTTATTTAGCAAGAAAACCTCTTGCAGAAGGTGCGAGTTTGTGACATTGAATTCCCTAGCAGTACGAGAGCTCATTGGCCACCAAAGGTCACTTTTTGAGCATAACCTACAGCACTTTAAGAGTATGGCTCGCTTAGTAGACATTATCCCATGATACAATGAGATGTGGAAATGGCATTAAAAATTCTTAACAAAAAATGCCGAAGATCTTAGTTTTTCCAGAAGGATTCCATTCGGATAGCTGAGGCGAATGGGTGAGCTCAAACAGGTGAAACTTATCAACTTTGATTGCGCCAGTTTATCCCACAAAACAAAAAATCTATAAATACTGATAGAAAAAAGGTAAGGTGAAAACTGCACATTGCAAAAACTGATGCAAATGACTTGGAAAGTCTCTTGTAAGCATAAGATAGACATTAGCTCACTCTTCTTGATATCATTGTAATTTCTCCTTTTGTGAATAGTTGATTCGAATCAGTTATCAATATAAAGCTATTCAAAATATCAACTTAAAAGAACTTGATAATAGAATAATAATAATTGAAATTTTACCTTCCCTTACCCTAAGTTATGGGATATAATTCGGCAAGGGTTTGTACCTGATGGAAAAGGAGCAGCATAGATGGTAATGATAATAATAATAATAATAATAATAATAATAATAATAATAACTTGTGCCAGTTGTCATCGGAGCACTAGGAGTAATCAAGAAAGGCACCGACAAGAAAATCTGCAAAATTCCTGGAAAGATCAACGTCACTGAACTGCAAAAGATCTCTCTGCAAGGATCCGCCCATATCCCTTGGAAAGTTTTGTCTATTAAATAGAAAAGGACTACCCGTTAGAGTCCTAGAACCTGGATCGGGTCCGGCGCTAATGGTGAAGAAAAAACGAAGCAATGAAAACTGAGAGATAATAACAATAATAATAATGCAATAACATGGAAATATCTCTTACACAAAACGGAAGCAAATATTTCTGGTTGGAGTGTGTGTTTCCAGGCTATAATTAGACAAGTACATCCTCATGTCATAAAAGGCCATCAAAATGTGATTGTGGTAGGAAGGGTATACGACCATTGAAAGCCCAAGCCAAACCGTCATTAAGATGATGGCCCAAATAAACAAAGCCAGACGGTGGTGGTTGGATATGTTAGCAGAAGGGAAGAGGACCACGATAGTGAAGGGAAGGAAAGATGAGAGGGAGAAGGAAGGACTCAAGAGAAGGTGGGAGGGTTGTGTGAAAGAGATCTAGATTGCTGCATGATAAAAAGAAGAAAATCCCTGGAAAGAAGTAGCCTAATGGAGACAAATCAAAAAATCTCTTGATACTTTTACAGTTCATAACAGCGAGCCTACTCTGTGGGAGAAGACTGCATAAGTAGTAGTAGCAGAGGTCGACTATTTCTCCTCCAATGCAGACAGTTTGCACATTTCATTCAAATTCGTACACTACAAGTAGACTTTAAGGGAAGGGACCAGAAAGATTCTACGGGCAATTAATTTCTACTATTGCTGAGTACATTGCCTCACAGCCTTTACAGAATGTTGTTGACAGGCCCATCCTTAGACTATGTCTAGCTTGCAATTGTGATCAACAGAAAGCAGATTTCCTGAAGTTGAATTCTGCGAAATAAAAACACGGTAAGGAATATCACAGATCCTGACTTTCATTGACTTGAGAACCGACCGACTTTCGATTGTTAACATGTGCACCGTGACCTAGACAAACTTTCTTAAGAACCTAATCTACGACTTATTGCTTTAAAATATGAATTATTGAGGAGAAAAACCTACATACGATCCGGGCAAGCCAATAGTAAAGAAGAGATTACAGTGCTTATTTGCATTTTGTAAATCTGCAAATCCGAAAGATTAGCATACACGTTGCAGAGCAAATTCGCCTGCTTGCAAACCAAATATTCTCATGCTGTACGGACAAACGGCGTTCGTGAATATCTAAGTGACTGAAGGGTCCAGATATAGCTGATTCAATCCTTAGCTAAAAGGGAAGCCCTTACCACAAGGGGAAACTTTCGCTACCCCTACAGTCCTGATGGCATGACTAATGAAAAGCCTTGGAGCACGGCTAAATGATTATACAACGTAACTGATGACTTTTGGGTCATTGGCTCGGTTCTTCTATAACCAAATCCTTCACTCAATAAAAATTTATCACATCATGAACTGCTTCTGTCCTTTTTTCAAGGCAGTGACAAAAATCTTTGCCTAGTGACAGGCAGAGGTCTTACTATATCTTATGGGACTTCAAACTATGATCACCTTATTATAATGCTGTCTTGCCATTTAAAGTTCGCCTTCCCATTCAAATAGCTAAAAACACAAGCCAATTAAGGCCTACATGCAGTGAAAGGGCTAGAACTCACCTTGCTTGGCTGATATTTAAGATGCTGGAAAAATAATGCTTTTTGCCCCACCTGCTACCTAAGGACCATTTGAATTGTCGATTCAATTTTGATTGGATTACTACTGGCAGTTGGTATAGAAGTAAGAGCACGCACTTATTGTGCTGAAGGTAATGGGTGCAGTTCCACACTAATGCGGTCCCTCTGCCTCTCCACCCAGCAGTAAACGGGTAACTGGCATGAAGCTAAAATACGACGAGGAAAGGAACTAGCCAGCCTACCTCACAAAGCTGTGGATCATGATGGTACCTATCACGTGTCGCGTTCTCCGACACTTGAATCGAATATTCGACTCGATTTCGCATTTTGTATTACTTTTCAATAATCTCTTAAATATCACGTTCATACATCAATATGTGAAATAATTCCCTCTAGAATGATAGGAAAGTCAGAACCGCATGGTCTTTGTCAAACTTCATAATAAAATCTACCCTTACAAGGAGCTTTGTACATATTAGGCCCATTTCTGATAAATGAATGATTGCTTAGGCGCTTAAATAGGCCATTCTTCTTGATGCAGAAGCCTCGATGGGGAAATTTCCTTGAGGGAAAAGACGAAATTCAAAATCACAAAAGTTTGATTAGGAGACACACAAGCATAAAATGCTGAATGATAATCCCATCAAAAAGGGATGAATCGCAAGGAAACCGATCCAAAATTTACATGGAATTAAACGGATCTTGTTATGAGACAGAAGCTGTAGCAGATATTAATGTACGCGGGAAGCACTTCCTCACAAAGCAACGTTGAGCATAGGAAATGTTATTGTTACGGGTTCCCCGAAGCTGGAAAGAAAATAATCTGAATGAAGTACCATCGTTTTTCGGCACAGCGTGAGTTTAGTTTTCCTATCAAACTTCATGGGAAGATTCGAGCCCTCATTGTGAAAATAGTAATGTCCTAATCTATCAATCCAGCATTGCTTTATTCGGGTGGTGGAGTTTTTAAACGTCGAAAATTGTTGTGGAATTTATTTTATTTTCTTTTTTATTCTTTTTCTTCTTTTTATCTATTTCGTCTTTTCTAACTGTACTGACCATGGGGTGGGTAGTCAGCGTATATTTTGCTCCACATTGTATCGTAGTGTTTGTATAATTAGTGACCGTACGATGCATTATAATTGCTTATGATGGTAAAAAGAAAATTCAAAAATCTCCCATTTATTCATATTTTTAGTGAGTTGTGTTGGGGAAAGGCCAAGGTGGCCTGTACAAAGCCCCAACAATGGAAGAAAGAAGAAAGTGAAAGGCTAAGAGGTGAGGGATATGAGATCAAGTTTATTGATCTTAGATTTGAAGAGGGCAAGTTGTAGGATTCGGGAAAGGAAAAAGAGGGCAAGACGTTCCACAAGTTGCACGTTCTCGGATTAAGTAGTGAAACTTGGAAGGGAAGTGAGAAATTCGAGCCTCTGGTTTTACTAACGAACCTCAGAGGAGCAGGAATACTATCCATGAATAGGGGACGTGCGGCATAAGAGGGATTACGGTATAGGGGGGGGGCATACCGTATAGGAGGGACATACGGCGTAAGAGGCACATGCCTTTCGCAATCATTTCCCATTGGCGCGAAGGGCATCAATCCTGGGTCATTACACCGTCTTTTTTACAATCTCGTATGTCAGAAGAAAAGAATCGCGGGATTCTCTTTGAGCTAAGCTCTTTTCATTCAAACTCTGCAAGAAGCAAGCACTTAAATCTTTCTTAATGATGTAGCCGAACTTATTTCTTCCGGAGCAACCTTATTGGACATAACGGGAACCAATGCTGTCGTCCGCTGGAAATTACAACCGGGAGATGAAACTGTCTTCATAATAGAAATGGAACCTACACATCAAGAACGCCATTGTAAAAATTGCTATTGTATTTGGTCGAAAGGGGTCCCTTCGCAATACTGCCCGCTGTAACAATGGTCATTGAACTATCTTACTGCGCACGTCACTTCGACCAATTGCGACTGTCATTTACAAAGAAGAGTTTATATATGTTTTGCAAATATTGAATTTAAACTGCTTTATACACCCATCCTTGCGGCAGATATCGTTTTTTGTTACAGAAGGAGGCTCGAGTTGGGTATTTTTGGCTTCTGAAACAACAATGGATATTTTCCATTCATTTGCCTGTGTGAACAATTTGTTAGTCGTTATGGCGTTGTGGGAGCTCTTGCAATGAATGGTATGCCCAATGACCTAAATGTTTGCTTTGTTGAAAAACCAGAACAAAAATCAACCGTTAAAACTACGTGGGGATAATTTTTCTATCGATGGTTAGTCGAATATTTCGCCACGTTGAACAAAGTTACAGCTGCTAGGACTCAGCTCCAACCGAACTAAACACCAAAATATAGTGATGCCTGATTTGTTTTGACCACGCTGAATTTTATATTTACTTCCACCGTTGGCAGACCCGTGATCTTTCCAAATCTTGTTGACTGCAGGGCTAATCGACTATCTGATTAGTAAAGCGTGCCAAATACAAATTGAGCAAATTCTCGATGGATTGTGCATGGATGGGATTGGGGTTTACATGATACGATTCCCCCGGATGATAATCCTCAATAAGCTCATAAAGATATTAACCATAAAAAAGTACTTAAAGAAGACGTAATGAATTAGAAATTACTAACATCCGACGATCGGGCAACAGGTAAGACAATTTGTCCACTGCAACACACAACAAAAACCTTCAGCGTGACCATAGAGGATGGTGGGTGAACATCATCTCCGCGTTGATTGGCGATAGTGGAATTGCAATGTAGACTTATGCACGGGCAAAAAAGGCTTTTTATCATCTGCAGGTACGCCCAGTCACAACGTTTTCCAAGACAACAGTTGCGAACAGCTGTCATTAAAAGTCGTTAGAGGTAGTTCCTCGCCGAGCTTCTGAACGACTAAGCACAGAGCAAGCTGTCAGGCCGAGTTAGGGATGATACGAGCGGAGCATGTTGAAAAACAACTGCAGTGGGGATTGGGAGGAGAGTTGCTGCACAGAACTCATTGCTGAAGAGGAAGCCACACGTCAACGGTTGCAAATGTTCTTTCCTCGTCATTATCCATGGAATTAGAGGACTATAAAAAACGATTCAAAGAATAGTTCAGAAAACTTGAATGTTGTGATTAGGAACAAAGAGGATCCCTGCTTGACCGAGAAAAGGATCCGCAGATTCCGATGAGACCATTACGGCCCTGCTGGGATGACCATTTGACATAGAAAAATACTATTTTTATTCAATCCGTATTCATGAAAGACTATTAAGTTTTCGCTGGTCTAATACAATACATTCCCACCGCTGTACCTGCTCTGCATATCCCGACAAATACAGGTTATTTCAGAATACCGACTGCTGCTTCAACTTGGACGGTCATCCTTTACATCGCCTGTTTGCTGTTTACATTTCTCGATTATTGTGCAAAGAGAGTTATTGTCAAAGGAATAATTAAGCTATATTCCACTGAAGGCCTCTGTTGACATAGTCCGAAAGTGGTTTAGATAAAGGACTATTAAGACACGCAGGTCAGATCTCGCTGTTCGCTCTTCACTACTTTGATAACGCATGCTTGACTAAGAGAAGATGGGACCAGTACCTGTTTTGCGTCTGCTTACCAAGAGGACGAACATCGTTAAATTTGGTTTATATGTGATAAGTTTCTACAGTCTATACGTTCTACTCCAAGTCGCTGTTCGATTCAAAGACTACCCGGAACAGTTCTCTAATCCATACGTCAAAATGGTTGAAACACGAAAAACTGGTTTGCAGTTAAAGTGGATGTCAAATCAAGCTTCAAATACGAAGAAGGAGGAGAACAGCATACACGACGTGAGTAAATATAAACTAGAAATTATTCAACAAAATAAACTTCCAAGAAGGATTAAAATCGGGGTGTTTTTTGACGAAAACATGGCGAAAGGAAAACTACCGAATATTTTGGAAGAGAATAAAGCTAGACGGTCAGAGGAAGCGAGGGAAGAAGGAAAGGCAAAAATTGACAGGCTGTTTAATGTCTTACCAGGTTTGAGCCAGCAATTGTCTGCGAAGAAAAACGTAGAATTAGGCAAAGAAAGGATAGCTGCAAAGCGGAGATACATATTTACTTTAAGATACTACGAACAATTGGCAGGAGCCGCGAAGAACTTAATTGATTTGGCATCATTAGCTAAGCATTTTGATAGAGAGGTCGTCATGCCGTTTGTGAACAATTCAAGAATGAATGGAATCCAAGAACGAGGGCAGCAGCACCTCACCAAACCAATATTCGGCAACTTAAGTAGGTACTTCGACATCGATCATTTCAATTCAACGTTAAGGGAACGGGGGTACGCCCCTCTGGCCCATTTCAAGGACTTTATGAAAGATTGTTATCACGGCCTTGACGTTTTGGTGCATTTCATATACAATGATAGCTTCTCCTTTAACGATGCACGCAACTGGTTCGGGCTTGATACACAATCGTGGAAAGACTTGCGCCACAAAATGCCGCGTAATGGCGGCGTTCAAACGTGCAATTTCTTAAAAAAATCCGGTATTCAGAGGCTCTTAGGCGGTTTTGCAGTGAGGAAATACATATGCGTTGACCCAGAAATCATCCGCACGGCTGATCAAATAGAGAACACCGTGTTCAAAGGACAGGGATGTATTGGGATTTTGCAATGGAAAGGTTCGGGTAGAAAACGCACGCACTTCCCATTGCCCCGAGGCGTCTTCCAAACACTGAATCCCTCCGATATACAGCATAATCGTGCTCTGGTGGGAATCGCAAAAGACTTTGTGAAGAATCACGTACGTGGCCCGTTCATTGCTGTTCACATACGAGCTGAGAGGCAGTTGTCGTGGTATGGGTTGGACAGAGTTTTGAAATGTGTCAACTCGTTATCCCGGAAAGCATTTCGAAGGATAAACAAATTTCAAATCAACAATGTCTTCCTGGCTACCGATCTGCCCGCATATGGCTCTGATACGTACAAAAACAATCTGTCTGGCGAAAGAGTACTCGTACATAAGCACTTGAGAGACACGTTAAAGAAGCCACGTGTATTTTCCCCTGAATTATATGGCATACACGATAAAGGGGAAATATCTTTGATCGAAATGAACATTCTCAGTTTAGGGGAATCTCTGTACACAGTAGGAGGCGGGAAATTTCAGCAATGGGTAGTGGAGTTATTCTTAGCACACAACACAGAAGATCGATCGTTAGTGCATCGCTTTTGTTTAGAAAAATTTAAGTAAGAAATTTTTTATGTTGTAAGTAACGGTAAGATGATAGCATTGTGATGTTCATACAGGTTAAGACAAAGCTTGGTAGTCGCGTGGGTTTGGAAATTTTCTACACTGACTGAGTATCAATCACATCCATCGTTCAATGTTCTATAAGAATGCTGGGAAGATTTATGTTGCTGTTGTTGTTGTTGTCGTCGTAATCGTCCGTTCATTTCTGGTAAGTTGTTGCGGTTCCTGGAAAAATTTTCAAGGTGACTTTAATAAGATTGGAAAGGGAATCTAGGCTCACCGTCACGCAATAAGAAGTCGTACACATTCAATTATCTTTATAAGGACCCTCTAAAATGAAATCTTATTTCCAGAAATGGAGACGCGTCTGAATTTATCTGAATTGAAAAAGCTAAGAGACTTTTGCTGTCATCTTGTCAAACCTCTTAAGATATTAACAGTGAGATTTGGACTTTGAGGGTAAGTCAGGTTCAGTAAATAATAGGACAGCTAGGCTTTTATGTTAAGAGAGTCACTAAAAACATCTTGTCAGAAATCGAATAAACAGTTGCAAAAGTCATCTACAAAGATTTGAGAGTGAAAAAGCTGAGAGAAATCTTAAAAGCTGCAGGGTCCCTTGACAAAGCTATTGACCCAGATTTGGGCCGACGCACTCTGAACTCTAATCTGAAAAACTTTGTCCTAAGTTTCTCACGAGTTTTTGCTTCCAACTGATTTTGAGAAGGTTGTGGTGGGCCATCTCCAAGCATATTCAGCTGCCTGTTGTGAATGGTAATGATGGCTTGCGCAAGAGGAACACTCGTTCCATCTTCATATCTAATTTCGAGATTCTAATCGGAAGAATTTCTGTATTTTACTGCTTAAATGAAAGTTCTCCAGACATTAGAATTGCCCTCCGCGCGCTAGAATTTAACAAAATCAAATGCCCTGAGTTCCTGGATTTGGTACAGCAAGGCCTCAAGAAACGAATTAGATGTTGGTGAAATTTGAAGTAAACATGTACGCCAGTAACACTAAAAATGGGGAAATTTACTAAAACCAGTAACAGACAGCTAAGAATCCTTGTGAAAGTACAAAGTACGACTGTGCAGGTTTATGCTACTTCCAAAGACCCAAGTTTGATTAAAAAACTGAAATATTTCAACTTGACTGACTTCAAACATGTATATTATTCAAGTAAAACGAGAAAGCACTCTTTTGGCTTGAAACCTTTATACAATTGGCATTTATTAGGAGATAAAGACCATAACACGACAAAAAGGTTTTTCCACGTTCGATTGCAGTAATCTCTGACCCCAAAAATCACTATTTGTATTACGCAGCATTCCCCAACAAAACGCGAATAATCGCTATCACCACGTAAACATAACATACACCCCCCCCCAATCATGAAAGTAGATGTAGTTCCAAGGTAACGAACCCTGTTGAACAATCTACTGAGCGCTAACAATGTAGGAAAAGAAGTAGAATTCTGCCTGGTAGTGAAGGCGCTTGTAACTAGAGCCCTACCAAAAAGGACAGCGCAATACAAATGGGAGTCAGTCCACTGACAGCTACAGTCCCTGGTGTACCACTAGGGTTCCACCATATTGGATGGAAAGAGGAAGACAGCTGAGCTGCAAAATTCGACGACCGTCGGCCTACAACCTAACGCCAAATGGTGCACTGAAAAAACGAATATGCATACGATATAGAATATCATTACAAGCCCACGTCCGGAAGTCATATACCAGTGACGTCTAGTGCCCTCACGAAGCCCGCATCAAGGGTAGGCGACAGGCCCAGAGGTAAAATGCTCGCTTTGTACGCGGTAGGTCGGGGCTCAATACCCGTTCGAGTCATGCCAAAAAATTAAAACATGGTACACGCTATTTCCCTGCTTACCATCCAGCATTTTAGGAAAGAGCATGGGAGTTTAAGACACAGTGCTACCAGATGGCCAGCCCCCAACTGTAGCATTCACTGTGTTTGCACAGCTGTGTTGTCCAAAGGCTAATGAAACGGAGATGGGTGCCACCATTTCCACCAAAAATGGCGAGGGGTGGAATATTGACATTGACCATTTGAGGTAACAGGGAGGAGATTTGGACATAAGAATACTTCCAGGTATCAGTTTGATGGAACTGATTGAATGACTACGGTTAAAACAACAAACAGTTCTGTGGTGGTCCCATTCTGGAGCAGAAAGCAGTATTTTTACAGCAATCGGAACTCCTCTAGCAATTCATTGTGAACAGGGTGTACAGCACGACCTTACCAAATAATATCAATGTGCGAGCGCACACAGCCCCTTGGTAATTGACTTTGAGCCACTGGGATGACAGCTCAACCGCAAGTGAGCATTTAAATATTACAGTAAACCTCTCTAATCTCTTACTTCAAGGCATTTAATACCTTAGAGGTTATGCTTGTGAGTGTCATAACAAACGCTTGAGGGCTTATAAATGGATGGTTAATCTTTCAAAACCAACCATGATAAACATTGACATATTCCCGTAGTCAGCCATTAATGGTAAAAACACGTTAGTCTGTCCGACGCATTGTTTTTCATCAGAAAATAAACTTGTATCAATTGAAATCGGCTGGATCTCCTTTTCAAAGCGAGATTAAGAGGGAAATTGAAAGCAAGCAAACTTTAAGTCCTTTTGGAGTAATTAGGGCAGTGATATTCTCAAAAGGTGTCTCAGATTTCACAAGAGTTGGTTAACCTCTATTAACCACTAGTTACCCTTGCATTGCACACAGGTTCGGGATATTCGACTTTAAACTGCTCAGCATGCTTGCCTTAGGGTAGTTGGCACTGTGGTCAGAGCATATATCTGTTGTGCTAAAGGTCCCACAGTCGATATGAACGTTAAGAAGCGCCTTGCTACAGAACCGTCAGTTAGAGCCATACCTTTGTGACACTGGGTTGCAAGTTCCTTCTTTGTCTCACTTTACCACTAAGCCTTGTGCCTTTTATTCATGAGTGGACAGGTAGAGTGCATCACCAAGAAAGGTGCAGAAGCGTGGGACTGGAACCTGGAACACGCAGCAAAGTTTGCGCAGGCACATTTTCACAGGTTCAAGTACATGACCTAAGCTGTCTCACGTGGGCTTCTTAATGCTCTTGAAGTGCTGTTGCAATGCTACAAGGTATGCAACAATGAGTAGCAGTGGCTAAGGGGTAATGCTTATGCTACACAATACGGCTACATATTCGAGCATGATTGTAAAGCAGGGCATTGGAGGATGGCCGCAGTGAAATTCTATCTTGCTCGTTACTTATACTAACCGTAATCCCAACCAACAGGACTAGCCTTCCAAAAGTTAAACGGATTAAACGGGACAATAACAGATCGAAAAAAGCCACAATGAAATTTTATCGTGCTCTTCACTGAAGCTAACTCTAAAAATAGGTAACTTCAAAGCGCGTTTTAAAAACTTAACAAAGCTCAGCTCCTCACCTAAGCAAGTATAAAAACCTTTCTTTGAGAGGAGATGGCATGCACTGTTTCGCAGGTAATACGGTTACCAATTGAGGCGAGTTTCAAAGGTCAACTCGTGGAGTAGGTGAGTTTTTCAATCAAAAGTCACAAAGGGAGGAATCGACGAGGAAATCATTGGTAAACTGTGATGGCAATGTGAAAGAACCGAAATGACACGCACAAGAACCAAGTTGCGGCAAATCCAATAATGTCAAAGATAATGTGCTTGCTTTACTATTTGAAGGAAAAAGCGGCATTCAATACCTAAATTGGATGAAAAATCCGACATCAAGGCCTGATTATAACATATCAACTTTCATTTGAATAACTGTACGTTGGAGATTATGGGAACATCATCACGTTTTATCCTAATGAGGATAATTAGACAATGTATCTAGGAAAATGGTCGCAATATGGTCGTATCAACCACAACGCAATAATATCAAAGCGAACTGTGATGTGTATACATAGTGATTCTTCCACAGTTGTGTCAATTACACAACGAAAAGCAAAAAAAGCGTTGTCAAGCGAATCGATTCTATCAGACGTAGCGACCACACTTCAATGAATAGCTTCTACATGCTGTAGAATTCATTTATAAACTTATACTATGACAGACAAGTATATATACTGTATATACACATACACAAACAAACAAACATACACACATGCGCGCGCGCACGCACACATATATTTATATATGTGTATACACGTTTAGAAGTATGACAAGCTGATTCACATGCGTAGAGGAGTAGAAGATGATATCACCAATGAGAGACTGTCGGCTTTAGCAAGAGATCTTTCCAATTTGAATATAAATTTGAAAGTGAAAGCAAATGATGTAATGCAATAAGCGTTATCGAATACTTCAAATACAATATTTACAGAACAGAGAACGTACTTGCAGTCACCGCGATTCTTCTCTTAAAGGTCCCAATGTCCATTCGAATTCACGTCCTCTTTCGCCACAGATAACTCTGCGTCATCATATTCAAGATGGCCTAAGAAGTGAGAAGATACAAAATTTAGATAGATTAATGATACACCCACTCGTAGCAGCCTATAAATCAACAAATCTGCTGAACTAATGGTAATAATAATGAATGATAATAAATAATTGATTTAAGGTTGCCGTGCCTAATAGCTCAGGGCTAATTAATGCCAATCTTTTTGATACAATAACATCAACAAACAAAACGGAATAAAACGAAGGACATAAATCTATCTAAATAAAACCTAGAATTTGCAATAAAACCCCTACATAATCTAAAGTTGCATGTTAAATTCTAAGCCTTCATATCCTCTTTAAACTGTTTTAAACATTGTCACTTCTTTGTGCGCATTGATAAGTTACGCCACAGATTTTGTCCAAGGAAACTTATAGTTTCTAATCCACAGGCTGTGGTCCTAGGCTTCCGTGCATCGATGCTGTTCGTAGCTCGAGTGTCTTACCATGAAAACCTAATTTGCCGAACATTTCCAACCCAAACCCCCCTCAGTGTACAATCCATAGTTCATAGGGCGCAGTCAACCAGAATGGTTTTCAAGCATAATACCGCCAGATTGGGGGGTTCTAATGTTTGTAACCGCTAACATGGCATAACATTTTCCTTTTTTTCAAAAGCAAATTTAAGTTGAAAAGTTTGATACAACAAGTAGACAAGATTCCTACTTGTTCGAAACGAAACAAAAATTTGTAAAATGTACAGTTTCTTATGGGGCTTTCTTATAAAAGAAGGACTGCATTCATAATATGGAGCTTGGTGGCTATATTTCACCAATAATTACAATAAAAATCTTCAGCAATTTCACTTGCTATAGTTTACAAAACCGAAAAAGATAACTGCTAAATCAACGCAAGATAATATCTAGGTTCTTTTCGAACGTTTACAAACATTTTCGGGGAAATTAACGCGTGACTGATGAAACAGTTCCCTCCAGTAGCTAAGTAATGCTGAAGTATTGTGCCCCCCCCCCCACCCCAACGACTAAAATCTGTACATAAATACATCATGCTTAACATAAATATTTTACAGGGCTACAGAGCCTAAAAAGCGTCTCCACTCTCAATGAAAAAAATAGCTTCTTTCTTATTTTTCTATCTTCAAGAAACTGCTCAGCCGATTTCTTAGCAACTTTGTGATAACATACCTCCCATGAAAGACGTCTTAAACCATGAGCTATACGTGATTTTCTAGAGAAATTGCCAGTAAAGTTTATGATAAGCCGTTTATATTTCACCTGCTTCAAACGTTCCGTAAGCATGGCTATGTTAATTGCAGAAAAGTAATTAGACGACTGTGCTATTGATGAGATTAATTATTGAGTTAGGAAACAAGTAGATTATAGCACTAATTCCATTCGCATTTCGCGAGGCCATAAATATTGAGAACATTATTATCAAAACAAGGTTGAATGTCAATATATTTGCCTTTCGATTTTGAAGATGGAACGTGAGCAATCGGTGAAATGGGACGAAGCATATGAGTTAAATTCAGATTTTCTTTGCTGCGTTTCTTCGCCTGAAATGCAAACAAATATTATGGAAATGTCACGATTCGCGGCAATAGAACGTAACAGCAAAACAGCGCATTTGTAGAATCATGCTTGATAAGTGATCTCATTAGATTTTTCTTTGATTTCTCCAGTCTATGTCAGCCGTTGCATCTGGGGCTCTAACCCATTCCACTTTGACGTCATCCTGATTAGAGTTTGCTTTACTTAAAGCCCCCTTGCGTACTCGATCTCAAGTGCTGCAGGAACCAGAGGCAGCGCATCGAACATTATTGAGGAAAACGGATATTTCGTGAGTTGCTTTACTGCAGCACTCCTCGTCGATAGTGCTTCGATTGCGATGAGTAGGATGTGAACCCAAGACTTCTGCCACATTAGCTCGCACACGTAATTAACTACACTGTGGCGACGTTTAACTCTTCTTCAGCTTAATGAGAAGTCATTGATTTGACCACATATTCGGGAAAAGCAGTAAGCAAATCTATCAAGAGAAGTGGTCTAGCAGGATCGAGTCGAAGCGCTATAGCTTATGCTTGCATCCAAGTAAAATGAAGGTAGATTGCAACAGCAGAGTTCAGTAGCTCTTGAGGGTTGGGAAAACCTTGCACGCGCGGTTATGCTTACGCATTTTATTATTCATTTAGTCGTACACACTTACGAGTCAAGGAATTTGACTTCCTTTGATAAACCGGCTTGAGTGCTTAAGAGCCTCAGTTTGACATGGGGGGTAGGAAACTGACTCGGGTAATTGTAAGCATCGTAATTGTAACTACTTTATAGTGCGTTTAACTATTGGTTTATTGACATACTTTAGGACTAGGTCATCTTGAATTTTATTGGATGTACTAGTTGTTACTCTAATTCCTGATTGGTTAGTTAAATCAGTAGTTCCTTGATTTTCGCTACATAAACTGCCTGTACTAGTTAGAACATTGTGATCCGGTATGATTGTGAATCATATGACGAATGGAAGAGCGTTGCTTAGAATGATACAGAAAACGCAAAGATTGCAGTTCTCCTTGAGTGATCTCTGTTCTTTAGAATATAAAAAAACCTGCGTCAGTGGGTTTAAGAGTAAATTCTCTACACTTGAGTGCAAGATAATGGCACGGTGAAAAACATATGGTGTACAGAGTACAATGTGCTGCCCTCTTAAAAACCATGGATGAACCTTAAAAATGGTTAAAAAACTGATCGACTTTTCGTGATACTGGATGTTGGATAATAGCCGTATTCTTTCCCCATATGTCTTATATCTCTAACTTGTATCTGCATGCAGATTTTAGGATACCAAGAAGCTGTGCTTATTCATGGACATCCTTGCTCTTACTCTCGGTGTGGCCACACCTCGTGATTCCTACGCCTGGAATTGCAACGAGCTGACGAGTTTCCTCACTCTAAGTACAAAGCAGGAGGTGAACCCACACCACTGAGCTTTCATAACAACTTTATTTTTATAAGGTATACCCGGCGCTATGCGTGACTAGAAGGCTCGTCCAACAAGTCATCCTTTAAATGGAATTTCTACAGAGTCAAATCTTAAGAAAAATCGTTAAAAACACCCTCCAAATACATCAATTTCATTTCCGTTATGATTGTGAGCCATTGCAAAGTGCTCGGAAATTTAACACCATCGCAAACAGCCATACAGACAATAGGGGTATTGATGTCTAACCTGCTTTATGAATGAGGACCCAAGAAGGTTTGCTGCAGACGGCCTGTTAAACAGAAACATTGAGCTTGAATAGTTTATCAAGGATTTTTTAACATCTGCAAGTACAGCTAAAAATTTAATCAGCAAAACTGCATATCATCATGGATTTCGACTGAAGCAGAAACCGAAGAAGTGGATATTCATGGGATGGTTTATTGCTTCCTTGAATTTAAAGTTGATATTAATGGGATCGTCATAAATAGTTTGTCTACTGAGGATCACCCGGGATTCGAACCCACGACCTCTGCACTATGAGTCCGCACAGTTAAAGCACTACAACACGGCTTCAAAGCATACTTTTATCGTTCCTTCATGACATACATTTTTATGAGTTGAAATGCAGAGAAATATTAGAAAATGTACTGATCCAAAGCTAATTCAGTACTTAATACACTCTTTTATCTTTTACGCATTGTTAATGGACACTGAGAAGCTCTTTGCTTATGGCGCAATGTCCAGGTCCTTCCTTTCGATGCGACCACGCCTTGCATTTCACACGATTGGAATTGCAGAGAGCTGGCACTTCTCCTCAATTTGAGTGAAAGTGAAGCTGAGGGTGGATTCAAACCATTGATCGCAGGATCAATGCGCAAGAATCATAACGCAGAGCTATTCTGACACTTGATTGCATATTCTAGGGCAAATGCTCAAGATACATGACGAGTATTCCCAATGGTATACTCGCATGACGATTATATAGGTTGAAAGCAGTGAACAGAAAAGCAAAAACGTGATAAGATCATCAACCTTTGATGGGGATTTCGATCCAAGCAGGAAATCACAAACTGAAAGAATAAAAAAAGCTGTTACGATTCCTGTCACAGATCATGGAAAAACGCACTAAAAACATTTTCATCAGAATCTTTGACATTCTCTATAGTGACCGGTGTCCAACGAAAATCTTGCTATGCTTTTGTCATTATTAATTTATCTAGGACCCTTTTCGTTCCAGAGCCAATTGGAAATAATTCTAGTAACTATCATCTAGTTTCAAAATAGTTCGATGCAAATGCATTGAAAAAATTTCATCCGAAAAGTAACTTACTTGCTGTAAAGTAGAGTCGAAACGCTTTGACATCCCTTGTGGTGTTGACATTGACCGTATTCTGAGGGGACTAACTGGGTTTCTGTCTTTGTCCGGTGACTGCAACTCGGATACTGAGCCGGACTGCTCCGCTGACTTTTGTCTCATCACTGAATTCTCTAACGACTTTGGCATTTTCCCATTTAGCTTTTCCAGAAATATCTACGAGAATTTTTCGCTGATAGAGCATGAAGATGGAACAAGAAATAAAAAGTTTTGCCCTGCTATCACCGAGTATTAAAAACAATAAGCACAAAAGTCAACTCTGCACAAGAAAGCAAAAGTGCAGAATGAGCTACCTTATGCATATATCGGACTGAGACGCACAATAAATAGGTTGAATTATATTATCTCGATGCCAGATAAGGCTTCATAGATTTTAATCATGTGGAATTTGTTCTGCATTTTTCATGCAACACATTGCCTGATAACTTCATCAAAGTTTACGGCACGGACGCACAGTTATAACTATACTGCTCTAATTTTTGAAGTTTTTATCCTGTTTAGATATTCATTTCATTATCATTCTTTATCATTCATTCTTTCTGGACATGTGCTAAGATATACACATCGACCACCACCATCTCAATCACATCATAACCTAAATCTCCTCCCTCATTATCCTCAGTTCCACAAAATAAATTTTGGTCAAAGCGAGAGCTCCTTTCTCGTTGATTGATATTTCCTTGTCTCTCATTCTTTCCTTTCTTTAAATATTTAGGATTGTTAGTAGCTGTAAGCCAGTCAAATGCAAATTAATTTTACGATAGATTTGTATTCGTATCATTTAAAGGTATATAATGAAAAGATACAGTTTGGAAAAAAGATAACTGCAATGCTAGAAGGTTTCACAAAACGGGATGACGTGTATATAGAAGGAAAAGATAATTTCTTGCAATTAGGTTTTGCTTAGTTGGGTCAATGCCTATTACGCTGGTTTGCAATCAATAGCAAGAAAGAGGTGGAAGTCTATTGAAATAACTTTTCAGTCTTGTTAGTTCAGCATTTAAATTACAAAGTTTAGATCATTGAGAATATTGAACTAATACAAATTTTCCTAAAAGATTGAGATCTAAAAAGCTTGGAACCTTTCATCCTCATTTGAGTTGAATCAATGAAAAAGGTGTATGCAACCATCATCCTGTTACCCAATCATCTTATAGCTAAAGATAAGGCAAACCTGTGCAGCTGGCATTCCTGAAAATGGTATTTTTCCTGTTGCAAGCTCCAGTGCAAGAATACCAAAACTGTATATGTCTGATTTCTCTGTATAACCAACCATATTCTGTGAAAAATTGAAAGCCGTTAAATCAAATGCAATCAATATATCATTGCTTATTATAATAAGAAAATGTGCCAAAGTCTTCATTGAAATTCATCAATTCCTTACAGTACCTTAATACAATGAACAACTCTCTATCAGCAAAAACAGTACAGGACTGTCAAGTTCCCTCCAAATGGATATCCACTCGCATGTATATCTATATTGATTAGTTACTTGTGAAACCCAACAAACTTCTAAAAACCAACAATAAAAAACAATAAAAGTGAGGTAATAATAATTGAATTGAATGCTAAGCAATATTATTACATGTGATTGTTCTCTTGGAGTCATTGCCAATTTAGAAATTTCCTTTTGACAAAGAACAACAAAAACTGAGTAAAGAAATTAAGCATAAATAAAGAGAGCAAAAGCATTTTCCGTTACTGATTGAAGTGGAAAACTCTTGACTTGATCCTTTGGTAACTTTCTCCTTACTTGTTATAATGTATGAATGCAAGCGTTGCATCATTATGCAATCAAATATAAAATGATTTTATACAAGAACTATGGAAATTTCTTCCCTACGTGGGCAAAGAGGACACACTTACTTGTTCTAGAATCTCCGGTGCAATCCAAGGCAAAACTGCCACAGCATGAGCAGGAAAATTATGCAATACTTTGCTACGATGACAACCATTCCACAATGAATAGCAATAGCGGAGGCCAGAAAGGCAGACACGGCCATCTGATGAGACCAAAATATGACTTGCTTTTATAGCCCTAAATACCGCAAAGGGAGAAACAGTTCAGTAAGCAGAAATACAAGCATAAAGAAGGATGCATCAAAATTAACTATGATCAGATGCCAACATAAAACTGAATACAAAGAAAGCTTTACTTGACAGATTTCCCTTACACTTTATGACATCAGTTATTCATAAAAAAATTCAACACTTCCTTTTTCTATTTTTATTTGCTAGTGCATGCTGGGTATACGGACAGGTATCCATCTGATGAGGCCCTACGGCATTACCACTTGTGCTCTCAGAGCCATTTCTGATTAATCTTTTACGGACCTCCGAAAGATGGACAACGGACCTCCGAAAGATGGACATCTAAGTTGGCTGTTGGCTTGTGGATAATGATTACAATGAAAGGATTCAAACCCCTTATGAGTACACCCCATTAGAGTAAAAAAAGCTTTGCTTTTCCACTGAGCCCCACCATTGTTTTACTTCTGTAACTGACTAAATAGATAGGCCTACCATTTAATGAAACCTGTCTTCCATCAGGATAATGTTACTATTGGTGAAGTAATACTCGCCTGTGAATATAGCCTGCCTTGTGCAAATACTCAAGAGCAAATAAAACACTTTTAAGTATATACAGTATTGCAGTGTCATATAAACCATTTGAAAACCCAGCTTGAATAATATCAGCACATGAACCTATGGGAAGAAATACTGAAAATGTCATTTGAATAAACAGACAGAAACACATATCTGAAATCTATTTCCTCTCTATGAATATTATTGATCTATCTATCTATCTATCTATCTATCTATCTATCTATCTATCTATCTATCTATCTATCTATCTATCTACCTACCTACCTACCTACCTACCTACCTACCTACCTACCTACCTACCTACCTACCTACCTACCTACCTACCTACCTACCTACCTACCTACCTACCTACCTACCTACCTACCTACCTACCTACCTACCTACCTACCTACCTATCTATCTATCTATCTATCTATCTATCTATCTATCTATCTATCTATCTATCTATTATGGTACATTGACCTATAAAGAGGTATTACGTACAGCAGTTAGCATGTTAGTATAATTGAGTTATAAAATAAATAGGATAAATACGCATTTTGGCAGTGTGACCCCCTGAATAGCTTAAAATGAGGGTAATATTCGGTTACTGTAGGGTTGCTGCAATTTTACCGAGAGCATGAGGGCGATATGGGAGAAATAGGAGAGACTCTGGGAGAAAAATTGGGAAGCAAGGGCTTCTAGATGTATCTATCAGTTACAATGAGGTCACCTTGTCAAAAAACCAGCAGTAACGAAAGTAGAAAATAATAATAATAATAATAATGAAAACCATATTTATACAGGCAAACTTGTTCAGCAAAGTGAATTTGCTGCTATCAACCAAGGACTTGTGAGAATACTGATGTGTCTACTTTAGGCCATTTAATGCCCTTTTCAGCGAGTCCAGTGACTTCTTATTTCTGATATTTTCTGATAGTGAGTTCCAAATGTTAGCTGCACTTGGAATAAATGCGAACCTAAATGTGTCTGACTTACAGTATGGTACCTGGAATATCATATTGCTACAACATCCGTGGGGGTTAACTGGCTTGAAAAGAGTTTTAGGAATATCTACTAAGTTGATATCAATCCTGTACATCATGATGATCTTGGATTTCTTTCCGCTTTCAGCTAAGCTTTCCCATACTAATGTTTAAATCACATCACTTGGGCTGGCAGACCTGCGGTAGTTGTTATTGACAACCTTATACAATTACCAGCTAGAAATTATCCGCTACCATTCCAAATTACTGATACTACCATTGCATTGGGAAAATGTTAGTTTTGATAAAACAAGAAAGGGGCTGTCTAGTCTTGGTTGAATTGAACAACTACTGAAGTCTTTCACATCTGCATTGATTAGCCAATACAATTCAGACTCAAATGCTACCTATTCTTGGCTATTGGGAACAGATCAACATTTCAGCCATACAATAAAGCTTCATCTTATGGTATGGCAAACAAACAATTGCTCGTACAACCATTGCATTTCTTAAAGAAGACATAGCCTTTTTGTTAGGACTTGACTAAAGCAAACACTGATGAGGTGAGGTGCTTTTCCTAGCAACACTGATAGCATGGAGCGGATTCTTCAAAAAATATAGCCTCTCTTAATAAGTCACACATACTATCCATTATACAACAGCCTAGAAATGTGCATATGAAAATCTTGGACAATTTGGCTGTTCCCAGATCAGCGCAATTCACATACATAATCATTAAATTTTGATTAATTGCTTCAAACTGATGACAAGATCATGGGGCCTTGATGCAAAATGAATGTTGTCTTCTGCATTTTAGAAATGAAAAAAAGACACTTCCCTTACCATAATCATAGAATGGAAAAGCTGTCCAAATTTCTCTATTTGCCACAAAAGTGCAATAAAATGATGCAATAGAATGATGCTGCAATTGACTTGATAGTTGTGTTTCATACTGCAATACAAAAGTAAGCCATGAAATTTAGGACAAGAAATGCATCATGTACTTCCACCTGCCTGCCTGCCTGCCTGCCTGCCTGCCTGCCTGCCTGCCTGCCTGCCTGCCTGCCTGCCTGCCTGCCTGCCTGCCTGCCTGCCTGCCTATCTACAATATACTGCCTGTCTTCCATTCAAAATAATGGGACAGGATTCAGAAGGGCTCAACCAAGACTTCTTCATGAAAATCTTCTCACCTTGATGACAATTCAAGGATTATGATGCATCACAAAAAAGACAGAGAGAAAATAACGAAATTTCTCTAGCCATTTATATGACCTTATCAATGTTATTTTTGAATGACTCAAGGAACAAAGGAGATTATTGCTATTTCATCTACCTGCTGATTTCCTTTCTAGAAAAATTTCATGCTTCTATAAAATGCATAGTAAATTCTCTTGGATATCAAAATTTTATCCCATAGGAACTTTTGGGCCATTTGAGTCAGGATAGGTTAGATTCTATCTCTTGGCAAAAATAGCTGTAGTTTACAATTCAACAAATCAAATAGCTATGACAAAGACATCTAAATTCATTTTCATCCTACATAGCTTGAGCTAATATTATGTAATGAAGTTGATGTACCTGTAAATTTTCTAAATCTTCATATTCTAAGTTGTCAATTTTTGTCCTCCTGACCAAAACCATTGTACTTGATGGCTTATGTGTGGAGATCCATAAGCTTGATAAGCCATAGGTCCCTTGCCCTGAAAGTTGAAAAGCCTATTCAATTCAGACACAATTTAAACCTTGAAATTGCTACCAAAATAGCCCCTACTTAAATGTAGCATCCATATGTCTTGTAAGTTATAGAGATACCGGCATGAAAAGGATGGTGCTTGGGGACAGAGGAACAGATTGACTGGAAAGGAAATGGCAGGGCTGAATGAAGGTGGAAATACAGGCTCCTGAAATGGCAAAAGAGAGCACCCCGATCAAGAAGGTCTTGAGGCCTTGCGCCCAACGGAGCAACTCTATGTAATGTGAGACAAAGGCTGGAGGAGAAGACACAGGCTATGAATAGCAATTCAGTGTCACATTATCCAAATAACTTTGAACAGTGACATATCCTTAAAGACACCTTCAAACAGGATTGCCTATTCAGCGCATAAGCAATGCAATCAATAAGGGTTCTGTAAAATGATATACGCATACCAATGACAATCTAGAATAAGATTTGAATCCTATTATCCACAAATATATTGCATTTCAGTAAATCAGCAAGAAATTAGATGATTCAGTTATAGAACAACGAAAAGGCAACTCGTTGCTGCTTCCGATCAAGCTGCTGTTCTTGATGAATATGTTGCAATTTTACTCACCTAAAAATTGGTTGCACTGAAAATCCTCTTTCTTAGCATCAAATCGTTTTGCAATGTTGGGAAAGATAGAATCGATTGTTGTACAACTGCTGGACCGCACTTTTTCAACTTGCATAGCTTCTGTCAAATTATATGCAAATCTATCTTGGAAACTTCAGTTCAGCTTTATTTATACCAAGCTAAATTTTCAGCAAAGAAAAGAAAGACTTGTAGTTATCCAGGAGTCTTGTGAAGCACAGATTCTTATTATCCAGGGAGGATGTTAATACCATTTCAAAATAAAGATAATTTGATTAAGAATACTTTCATTTCTAAACTTCCTGTGTGCATCCCTGGGAAGGAAGCTATACCACCGATAGCACCAACAGGACTCAAAAGGTATACCATTTGCTCAAAAGTTGTTAGTGTGATCTATAATTCTCTGATACAAATGATAAAATTGTTGCAACCTTGGCCTGTTTATACCTACATTGGTCCATGTCAAAGATGGTATGAGAGTTTCATCAGCCTTCTTCACCACAAGAAAAAAATTGAAGTACAAACTGATGATAGGAAGGTACCCTGGTCATAAAACCCCATAATCTCAATGGAACTGACTAAATGAATGCAGCAATTGGATGAACAATTTCAAGGACTTCATATGGGGCCCATTAATGGAGAAGCCAGGGAAAGTAACTTTTGAAATTTGGGAACCATAGTTTGCAGCAAAATATTATAAATGCAACCCCCTCTGCTTAAAAAGCTTGCAAGCGCAAATGATTTACCTTCATTAAGAAAAACACAGAATTCCCTGGTACGAAACCGCAGAAATCTATAGAAAACATTTTTATTTTTAAATGTACCTAGTTTTCTTAGCTTACACAGGTCAATCCATGCAAAACCATACAAGAACCTACTTTGGTTATTGCGAAAGTAGAATCAAGAATGAGATACATTCGAAAATCTCCGAGAGACTTCAGGACTAATATTGCAGTTTAGAGCAGAGTTGAAGCGAAAAAATCAAAGTATCGATAGAGAATGCAACAAAAAATACGGAAATACGATAAGACTAATAATACAATGTACAACGTTTGGATGGTTTAGGCAAAACTGCACTGCGAGTAAGCGCCTGGCAACAGCTGCTTTTCACTCCTGTGTAATCATTTGCAAGAATAACGAGAAAACGTACCTTTTATTTCTAATATATCAAATGACCAGTGTCATTCTGCTTTTGTGTTGACATAAATGAAATGACAACACAGCTATGGTCTAGCTCACATCCATAAAACGATTGTTCAGTGAAGGTGGCCACTATTAGATTGACTCATTAAAGGTGGCTGTAACCTTATTTCTCCACAATAACGCACTTATTAGTTTTAAACACTTTTCACTTTTTAACGGGTTAATTTCCCAACAAGATCTCTGCAACACAGCTTGAGCAATGGCAATTAAAAACTTCACAATCAATGCTTTCCTGGTGGACGTACGAATTGTTTAATACAGTTTTGATCATATCCGCACGAAAGTCGTTGTAGACTGGGCCCGAAGGAAAGATTTTAGGTCACTGAGAATACTAATAGTAATGTGAATAACGGTAATAATGATGCCATAACAATTTCCTTGTTTGAAAAGCTTTGCATAACGAGCTGCATCTAGTCCTCCTATCAATGTGACCAGACTTCGTGACTCCTGCGTTTGGAATTTCAGAGAGCTAGTGACTCATTCTAAGTGAAAGTTAATTTTAGTGCCACCCAATATAGGATCTGTGACCAAGAGCCTCAAAACTGAATCTTGAGTCAAACTTCAACGTGCGCTATGCTCTACATGTGTGGAAACTTGAGTTCTATGCTTGACACAAGTCAGAGCATGATAGGGCCGGGTGGCAAGTGCCTTTCCTGGTAGCAAGTTGCTCCTAGGCCAATACCAGCATAATCTATAGAAATACCTAAGTTTATATAAGTATATAGATAAGGTATTTATTTAGACTATGATGCCACGTACTCATTCAAAGATAGGGACGAAGAGAAATGTGCCGAAGTGTGATCTAATCTGTAAGGCAAATGCCCTTCCATGCGCTTTAATAAAATATTAAATGTGACAGTGATTGGTTGAACAATATTTGAGAAGGGAGATTAAAGAAATAGGGTCTTTTCCTTTAAACCTTTATCGTTGATTAAAGGAAACAAATGGACATATTAGTTATAAATTATATCATAAATACATGTTTGACAGCTAATACGTTTGCAATAAGTTTTTGTTTACAGTTGATTAATCAGCATATCAAATAAACATAGCACTGCTGAAAGCGACAAGACAAACAGTGCATTAGTTTTGGCATAAAACGAGACTTCGGAGCTTAGGTGAACATGATAATTCAAATATTTTAAACTTTTTCATTGGTTCTTGTTTGCCAATATATAAAAAATTGGCATCATGTCAAATAATATTCAGCACTGATATTTACCACAGGTCTTCGTTTCATGCACTCTTTCAAATAGATCAACGTGTAAAGCTGTATGCATCCAGTAATTTTAAGTCATGGGCTAGAAAATTTAAGTTCGGAGCTATAGCTGCTGCGTCTTTCTAATCCTTTACGCTTTTGTGATAAGGATAGGTTGAAAATCATTACTAATGTGAGCCTAGCGCCCAGTAATGTTGCGACGAATTTCACCAGTGATTGGCCAACAAGGCATTTTTGACACTGGGTTTAGTGGAGAGGGTTCTCAAGTAATGCTTACCCCAGTAGAGATGGTCAAAAATTAGGTATTACCCATTAATTTGCAGGAAAGACTCCGCGAATCACAATGCATTTTTCTCGTTGATACTCTTTTCTAATTTCCTCCAGTAGTGAAATAATATTAACTCCTGGAGGCAGTCTTGATTTGAAAGCTCCTTGGAAACGTGAGCTGATGAAGACATTGCCTGCATTCCCTAATGTTACTTGTGCTGCTTAGATGTTCTGTAATTTGGCTCCAAAATTTCAACTTTAGACATATTTATTACCAGATATTCCTGTTGAACATTTTGACTTGACTTATTTCGAGACTAACCTATTGAAAGCACAATAGCAGAACTTCATCACTCGCACCTTAAACACATTCCCTGCCCATCCATCTTCTCTATCCCAGAATAAGTGATAACATCTCAGAAGACACCTACAAATAGCAACAACATCTGCAATGAAGATGCAAGGTAAACTGGTCCTTCCTTATGCTTGGAGTACAATTTTTCCGCGAGTACACCCTGCAAGAATATCAACAAGAATATCTACAACTACATCAACGAAAATTAAATAATCGATCTGACTTATGTGTTTGTGCGTATGACATTGTGTGAAAGTTTCATTCAACTGGGTCTAATTTTTGCAAATGGTTCCATCCAAGTTTTGAACTTTTTGCATTTAAGATACCAATACCGTGCAACGCAGAGTCTCGTCTCCTTCATCTCTATATCAAAACAAGGCACTTGCAGCATGTCAAAGTAAATTCGTTTGATATCCCTGGACATAAGTGAACCATCTTGCCTCAGGCATTCATGAAACCGGTCATCGCACGTGCAAGAACTAATTGTATACAATCTCCAGTTAAACAGGTTGTATCTTTTGCTCCACCTTGAGATATAATGAGGACAAGTGTCGTGTTCTTTGCAACATATGTCAGCTCTTGTGGCGTTTCTCAAAGAACTGTTATGGCTGCTGCTTTCCCCTACTCCACACCAGTGAGTTCCTGTAAAAAAAACGATTTTCGATAAAGATCATGCTTGCTATGAGCATGTGTTGATTTTCTTCCTCAACATCACATTTTGTACTGTCCTGTCGTGGTGGATTGTGTTGTGTTGCATCGGTTATGTTTTCGCAGTTTCTTATACGGTCTTACCTCACCCTGTCGTATCGTTTCAAGTCTGATAGTATCGTACAGTTTCATGCCTTACAGCTATCGTCGCTTCACATAATAGTCCTATTTCTAAGCATTTTATAGCAACGCATTCTTTTATATTCTATCATCAGTTTCATGCTGTATTAATTTCATTTGTTGCATTTTGTTATATAATGCAGTCTATTGAATTTTGACCTTTTTGCATACTATCTTAACTATACTGTGTGCTATTTTTTATTCTCTCGTATTGTTCTCGGAGTAGCATAGGACTTGTGTGTGATTTTTGAATCGTGAAAAGTGACTAAAATAAGCTAATGGCAGGGGAGACACCTCACCATTGCAAAAAAAACATGACCAAGTTGGAAATAGAGAAGCTTCAAAGTTTGTCAAAGGCAGAGGGTAAGTCAAAGCGGAGCTGGAACAAGTCTTAAAAGAAGACTTGATTGCTGCGACACATATAGAAGACCAAGCCTTGGAAATGAGAACTGTTGGAGGAGGCAAGTCAAAATGACTTGATTATTTCAGACAGAATTTTGGAGGAATCCTGTAAAAACATTGATACCTTACTGTATCTTATATTGGCTGTATTCTGCTGATTTTGTCTGATTGTATCGTCTTTAATTGGTGTTATGGGAAACACCAATTACAGCAAAAATTATATTTAAAGCATCGCAGAAGACTGCGACAGTCACAGACTATGCTATCGGCAGCGATAAAGAGCTGAGTGGTAATGGTTTATCTATCTATCTATCTATCTATCTATCTATCTATCTATCTATCTATCTATCTATCTATCTATCTATCTATCTATCTATCTATCTATCTATCTATCTATCTATCTATCTATCTATCTATCTATCTATGCCTATCTATCTATCTATCTATCTATCTATCTATCTATCTATCTATCCATCTATCTATCTATCTATCTATATGCATTGTATAACATCTCATTCTAACAAATCATATTGGCATGCTGTATTGTGTAACATAGTAGTATAGTATAGTATAGTAAAGTATAGTATAGAATAGTATAGTATAGTATAGTATAGTATATTATAGTATATTATAGTATATTATAGTATATTATAGTATATTATAGTATATTATAGTATATTATAGTATATTATAGTATATTATAGTATATTATAGTATATTATAGTATAGTATAGTATAGTATAGTATAGTATAGTATAGTATAGTATAGTATAGTATAGCATAGTATATTATAGTATATGATAGTATAGTATAGCATCGTATAGTACAGTATAGTATAGTATAATATAGTATAGTATAGTATAGTATAGTAAAGTATAGTAAAGTATAGTATAGTAAAGTATAGTATAGTAAAGTATATTGTATATTGTATATTGTATATTCGGGCCTTATAGGAAACTAAAGTGGTTATGAGCTCCTATATGGGCTACATCGATGCACAATAATGCGACTAATACAGGGCTTTAATCCCTGTCAAATCATTATTCAATTCACAATAACGTCCTTCCCTAAGATTGCTCTATTGTAAAAAATGCTACAATGTTACTAAATCCTAGATTAAAGCTTTGCTTAATGAGCCAAGAAATCTAAGACAAGGCTTCTATGGCAGCGGTTTTGATCTGATGTTTCATTCCCAGAAGACACAAGTTTGCAGCTGTTTCTTTGGAAGATCTTATTGGATCTGCTGGACTTGTGTTGCGATATTGCAAATAAATCACTGAGTAGATTTCAGCAACAACCTCCACAATAATCACAAAGCCTGTATGTAATTAAATGGATCTTTAAACCAGAGTTTGCCACAAAACTTCAAACATTCTGGATATCCTCTTATAGCCCCGTTAGGTTATTCCAGTGAATTCACGTCGCAATTTTTACAGCATGCCATGGTCGCATTTCCGATACTACTCTGTTAAGGAGATTTATGATAAATTGAATCTTGTGGCGATTGGAGGCATTATCTTGTTCAGACCACCTTAAATGGATGCATAAAGGGCTGTGTATAGTAAATGCATTCAAGAACTAATTCAAAAGAATTTGTAGACAAAATGTACCTCGCCATATGAATGGATTTGAGTGTTTGTGGGCATTGATTACTCCAGAGCCAATCGCTACCAGCATTACTGTCAGCAGTAAGAAAGATTGAAGAACGCTTTGAAAGAGAATTAAATAGAATTATCTGTAAGCCATTCATATGATTTTCATATCGTACATGAAGAAGCAAATGCTTTTAGCCAAAAGCGTGACTTCATAGTGCGTCAATGTAGCTGAGCAGAATTCTATTTATAGATTCATTTATATTTTGTTGGATCTTATTTTAAACGACACCATTCTACTGGCTTCGGTTCAAGCATTTTTCGAGGCTCTAATGTGGCATGAATTGGGGGTGACGCCAGAGGGGTGGCCGGGGGTTACTTTCCCGCCGGGAGTGCTAGCCCCCCCCCCCCCCCCCCCCATCGGGGAAAGAGTGAAGCCTGTAGCTTATCTTTACCAAATGAATTCTTCTGTGAATTGATAATATTTCCCCCCTATTGGGGAACTTAGCCCTCCTATTGATGAAATCCTGACGGAAGCCCTAGGTATAATTTGAGCCCATTTACAGGAATTCATAAGGCAATAACATATGGAGCCGGTACCAGGTTGATGTCTGTGCCCATCTTGGTTCTGGGTAAATGGAACGGTCGTCCGGCCATAAAAGGTGGCTATCAGCATAACAGAAGCGACTGAATGGATACGAGTGGTGGACTGACTGCATAAATCAGTTCTGCATTGACCCATTAAGGGAGAAACCACACAGAAATACCACAGAAATATTTGGCTCATCGTGGTGTTATGCTATGGGCCGAATGAGATGATGAGACGAGGTGACGGATGTTATTGATGCGATGTGATATTGCTTTAAAGGACTCCATTTGATTTGATTTGTAACGAATTCCCATCGTATATTTTATCAACAAACCAGACCGTCGAAAAATTTGTTTTACAAACATAAGTGAGGCAAGATTTGAAGACTTTTCTACGTGAAGTACTACTATTGCACTGGATGGTATGATATTGTTGTTTTTGCCTTCATTCAGAAATGCCATTCGAAGGCTCAGCTTCTACTAAATTTGATTGGTCAGTCGGTAAGCCTCGTTTACAAGGACGAATTGCCTTCCCTTTGTGTATGTTTCCTTCAAACATTTGCAGCCAAGCAAGAATACAAATATCTGCTTCTACCTGCGTGCTCAAAAATTTCAATATTAGAGAAAAGACTTTGAACCCTGGCACTCAGGTTTAGAAAATGGACTTTGAACTAATCAATAAAGCCTGCTGCTTGACATTGAGCCCTTGAGCTCTCGTTGCCTGGAAATGCTTAATAACATCTTTAAAAAGTCTGCCACATATTCCCTACGAAAATAAGGTTGTTTTCTCATTATCAGAACAAAATTGCTGAAGACTAATGATACCAATGGTAGAGGATGGAGGGCAGCACTTACTTCATTTTTGTATTCAGCACAAGAACCGGAGCTCATTGAACACGGATGTATACTTCAATGATGACAATGAGGTTCGAACTTCTTCTTGGTGCACAGAAACAGCTCCAGGCACAATCTGTTTGTTTACTTTGCCTTAACGCTACTTTTGCAAATAGTTTTGTTCACTTGTGAAGAAAGATTCGTGAAATTATGCAGCAACTCAAAAAGTACAAAGGTCGTTCGCAAATAGAAAGGATTGGCTAAAATTGAAAGCTCACGATATGGGATGATTTGAATTCAACCAATCAAACGGCTGCATAATCTGGGGCCATTTGAATTAGCCAATCGAATGGATGCACTTCTTGCTATGTTTCGTATCAACGCTGTTCTTTAATCTCCAAGCGTTGCTTTTTTCAACTTGTTTCCTGACCCATCCCAGGTTCTAACGTTAGTGGAGTCTATTGATTGCTTTTAACTCTCATGAGCTTTGTAAATGCGCAAAGATAGCACGATTCTACACCTCTGAGGAATTTTAAATACAGATTTAGTCAAATTCAATGTTCTCTATTTTCATTTCCTCTATAATGTATGCACAAATTTCTTATTAAAATCAAAGTTGATTTCAGAACACCAAATTGTCAAGAAATGTGTCTTGGGTGAATCTAGGCATGTTGTAATGAACAAGACTTTCAAGACACTCATTGACATAAATTTCAACGACAGAAAGTCCTATGTTTTTTGTTCCGGAATTTTTCTGTGCTATGAACGTAAGTTCCTACTTGGAACCTATGAAATTAAAGATTTCCTGCAATTAGGCAGCAGGAGACATCGAGAGTGAAGAACTATTTTCAAAACAAAGTTGAAACTGTTTAAAAACTAGCGTATAATCTTGAAAGCCACTGTGCTAAACTACAATTTTAGACCCACATTTGACTGAGAAATTACAAAGGCAGACAGCAGTTTAACCCTAAAATATTGGGATTTCAAAAATGCTTCGTTCTCCAAAATGTTAGCGCCCTTTCAAATTCATACTTCATTCAACTGAAAGCGAGAATCTTTGCAGAGCTAAAATTTATAAACATCATCCAGCTCGAAAGAAATTTTGCACATAAAAACAAAAAGATCAATTTCAAGATTCTCGAAGATTTTCCCACAAGCACATATTGCCATAGCTCATGATTTCTGTATGGCATCTGAGGGTAGATTTGTCGACACTGAGAAGCTTTTGGTAAATGTACCAGTGTCCATACCGTTCCTCTCGATGTGACCACGCCTCGTGATTTCCACGTGGGGATTTAGAGAGAGATAGTGACTCTCCTCGTTCTAAGTTCAAGTTGGGGGTGCATTCAGACCATTAATCATTGGATCGATGGGTAAGCAAGCGCCTTACCACTGAGCTACCCGGGCACCTAATGTAACCAGTAGCCTTAAATTCTTAGAGGCTGTAGTCTCAAAAATCTTTTCAATTCGTGATGAACTTCCATGTTGAAACTAGAGAACTTCAAGAAACTGTTACATACACTTTTCAACTAGATGCACTAAGTCAACACTGACTAGTTGTGAAGAACAGATTTTCTGGGCTTCTTCTGAATCCTTCCAATCTCCAGTTACGTTCACCGTACTAATCAACACCAACCCATATGCTTGCAAGAAATTTTTAATAATTTTCTTTGCCATCAAGGGCAAATCAACCAAGAATCTAACAGTAACATGAAGGGTTGTGTTGGGGAATCATGGTACAACAGATTTTAGCAGCCAGCCCCACACCCGGTCGTGAAGCAAAAGCGTCATCATATGATGATAGTGTGACAAAGTTGTCCGATGTAGAGCTCTCCCGTTAGAGAACGATATTGTCTTAAGCCACAGCACAAAACTTTTCCATGCAGCTAGCTTCGTCTTAAAACATTTCAAAGCATTGATATATAGCAAATAATTTACCTCATTGGCTTAAATGATAAGCACTGCACCATTTGGTTTAACAGGGGTGTCATGGGATGCCCCTCAATGCAGCAGAGCTTCAAGAAATACATTTACCAATCAAGGCAAGAATATAAATGCAAGGACATCAGCTGCTGGATTTCTTCTTCTCTCTTCTAGCTTGTCCCTATACGGGGTCGCGCATCATGATGAGTTGCCGCCAGCGCTGTCTGTCGGCGGTTTCTTGGGGGTCGATGATCCTAGCCCTCAGACTGTCCCCTACGCAGTCCCTCCAATCTTCTGTTAGTCGCCTTCTCTTCTTGGCACCTGTTACCTCTAGCTCTGTTGCCCACTTCGCCGAGTCACATCAGCTAGTGGACAGGAAAGTTTTTTGCACTTGCTCATTTATTGAATTCATTGTTTTGTATTGCATTTACAGCAGCTCTTGTACAAATAGCTAATGCCCCCGACGATCTGCAAAAGGAAAAATTTACTCTGTTATCAAGAAAAATTCAGAATTTATCTGTATATTATTGCTTACGAATGGATTTCCAAGTATATTTACAGGTGAATTTTGCACCTGCAATTCTCATCCTTCCATTTTTTTATCCATCGCTTGAATCCCCTGAAGTGGATGGTGAGTTCTTCAAGTTTGTATAAGACACCCAATCATCCTCGTAAACTTATGATCAGCTTCACTCGATCAGCCATTCAAAGTATTCAACTCTTCAGTGTTTATGGTGATAATAATTGTGACAGATACGATCGAAATGTCTGAATGAACTTAGTCAGAGGGCGATGCAGTGGTGAGGATCACCTAGAAAAGCTTTCACTGCTTTCTCGATTCCTTTCAACAATTTGAGTTTCTGCCTTTAAACAACAGGATGTAAGTAAGCATTTTGCACAGGGTGCCAGAATGAAAATTACTGGCGAAATCGAGGCAGGTGCACTGTTGGAAAAGAGGGCAGCTTCAATGGAGGGTGAATCAGAAAGAAGAGAGTAGATAGGCCATTAAACTCGATTCTTTTCAACTTCTGAGTGAAAATGGCTTGTGATTACGTCTTTAAGATAATAATTGTTGGAGATGCAGGTGCTGGAAAGTCGTGTTTACTACGAAGGTTTGCAGATCAGTCTTTTACAGAAAATTACATAAATACAATTGGGGTTGATTTCAAAGTTCGTACACTGGAGATGGGTGGTAAAAGCGTAAAGCTGAGCATTTGGGACAGCGCAGGACAAGAGCGTTTTAGAACGATCGTTAATACGTACTACAGAGGTGCCCATGGGATTATTGTCGTTTATGATACAACAGATCGCGATTCATTCGACCACTTGTCTGACTGGTTACACGATGTTTCAGAACTGGCGGAGCCCAATGCGAAGAAAATGCTGGTTGGAACAAAGGTTGATATGGATGGGGCGGGCCGACATGTGAGAAAAGAGGCAATTGAGAGCTATTCAGCAGCCATTAATGTCCCATTCATAGAAACAAGTTCGAAAACAGGCCTGAACGTGGAACAAGCCTTCAACCAAATCACTTCAATGCTTCTAGAGGATGTCAGCTCTGATGATATAACTCAAGCAGATCAAAAAACTATTAGATTGGATGGTCAAGCACTCTCCGACCAGACTTTTTCCAAGCAAAAGAAGAAAAAATGCTGCTGATTTGTTTTTTGCAATTAATTTCTCCAAAACCCTTGTAATAAATACAGAAATGTGGAAGTAGAATCTTTGTATAAATAATGATTACAATTTAGTCAGTGCTCTGGGAGGGGGGGCTCTTTTGCAAAGTATTTTAGGGTTTTAGATTTTTGCATGTGAATAAAACAGCTGCGCTACAGTATCAGTAAAATGAGTTATTGACTGGTTTTTTCCATTACACCTATCAACATAGAACTAACATACTTGGCTACACAACAATTTCCCCTTCTTCCATTTGCTGCCTTCAAAAGGAAAAAATGTTCCCTTTTCAATTGAGTCAAACAAATTTTCATTTGGGCTTTTTTCCTACTTCAGTGAAGTATCTGGTGCAGATTGCTATCCAACAATTCCTGTTTGTGGCCTCATCCTCTTATTAATCAAATGTAGCATTTGTTTTCAGCATAAACTTTCAAGTGAGCTAGGTTTTTGTGGCTGCATTACCTTCCTTCCACTGACCTACCCTGTTTTCTGGACTTGCGACTGGCAGCAAGACATATTTAGCTTGTGGTATCGCTAAGGCTAGGACGATATCAAATAATGCCTTTACAATACTCTTCAATGACATATATCTGATTTATACTGCGCATTTTGGTAGAATCAGAGTTGATGTATTATTAACAAAGAATCCAAAAGGCAAAAACATTAGTTTCATAGCTGGTCTTTGTCTGTAAAGGGCGTTGTCTTGGCTGCCTAAGATGGTTTAATTGTTTGTACATTCAAGTTAAATATAGTTTCTATTCTTCCGGCATTCACTACACATTATTGCCAATAAAATTTGATTAGATTCTTGCTAATTTATTCTATTTTGCTTTGATTTGTATGATGTATCTTGGCACAAATTTCTGGAAGGACTTAAATGAAACGAATTGTAATTTGAATTCAGATTTGAATCAGGCCGCAAGCTTATTCTGCTTATAGTTGATTATTCATATATCTATATCAACTTTGAATATCACTTGCACGCATTAACTTGCTTCTGCTGCCTGAGTTTCTTTGATCCAATTTTTCAGGAGTGCAAGAAATTGTTTCTAGAAGAAGATACCAAAGTTACTTCAAACTTTCTAACTTTTAAGAAAATGCTTATACGAAAACTCTTGTTTCGTGAACAAAATTACCACACCATATAGCCACAAGTTGGCAATGATTTCAATTATAAAGCTAAAATGATGCTTTAATTGCAGTTTTTCAACACCTTGTTTAATTGCAATAGAGTTGCACTGTTATTAAGCCAGTTCCTAAGCTAAAGTGACATTGAAATTATCCATAGAAATGTGCATTGTCTGTCTCGTTAATGCATAACATTGGTGGTGATATTTGTTACTACACTGGCTGACATGTCTGTATTATGCCTTAATATTTTCACCAAGTCGCTGTAAACCACCAGACTTCACAAAGGATGCGTTCGTTTTTTAGTGAGTTTTGTTGGGGAAAAGCCATGGTGGCCTATAAAAAGCCCCTACATAAGAAGAAAGGTGACAGGCTAACGAGAAAGAGAGACAAAATCAAGTTTATTGATCTCAGACTTGAAAGAGGACACGTTTTATGATTCGGGAAAGTGAGAAGAAGGCAAGGTTCCATAAATTGTACGTTCTTAGAATGAATGATGATTTGTGGGATAGAGTTCGTTGATTAGGTGTGGAACTTGGAAAAGGTTTGCAATGAGGTATGTACTGCTTCTCTAGCCTTCTCCAGCTTCTCTGCTGTTCAATTGCTCTTCCTGCATTGCATTTTTCTTCATTATCTTCTGCCAAACAGTCATTATCTGTCCTTCTATATTGATTGCTTTTCTATTTATCCCTCTTTCGATGGCTTCTTTTTCTACCTCATATATTCATTTTTTCACCGCCATCTTAATCCAAATTACCCTTAGCATCTTCAACCTTTCCGTCATTATTTTCATCATCTTCTTACTTTATCTTCTTGATCTTGTTCTCTACATTTATGTCATCCTCTCTACTCTTATTTGATTTTCCCCATCATCTATATTTATCATATCCTTCTCTTTTCATTGAACATTTTATGCTATTCTGTCTTGTCGTCATCTGTATTACCTCTCATTGTTCTTATTCAATCCTCATGTACGTCACTCGCCTTGCTATCCTCATAGTTCCATTTCCAAGAACAATTAAAAGCTTTTCCATAAAGGAATTATTACCGATTCTCCCAAGCAGATAATGCTCCATGTGCAAAAATTTTGCAATCTGAGATACCTTATTCATCCAATTCCATTTAGCGCAACCACAAATAGAAGTTACAACGTAATAGAATTTTAATTGGAATCATATGAAATGCAGAAGTATTCATAAACACTCGTACGTTAGTAGCGTCTAAGCCAATGTCATCACGAGTAACAAACAAAGGTTCATGGTTCTTGCACTAAAGCTTTGGAAGTTGTCAACGGACTAATTGTATACATTCATTTATGATTTTTTTCGTGTAGGGTCCAGTAATCTCCACGCATATTCTTCAAAAGTACAACGAGGTACTATCTGGCGGAAAAGTACGGGGGTGTCTTTACAGCATGGTACTTAAGAATAATTCAGAAATAGCTTGCATTTATTGCAGAAAATCATTTGACTCAAAAATAATAACATGATCATGATGAATCAGACCATTCATCAACAGATCGGCTTTTCGTTAGGTCGCCTTCCATCTGAATTCCTTCAAATAAGAAATTAACAAGATGGATTAAATCTGCCTTTGCGCGTGGCTTTTTCTTTCTTCAATTGTTGGGACTTTTGCTGAAGACTGCTGAGGCCTTTTCCCAATACAACAAATTAAAAAAATCGTCCTGAACAATGTTGAAGGTCATATCTACCTCGAAAAGGAAGAATACAGCAGAAACAAGTTTAAATTAAGCAGGGGTGGCACCAGAGGGGTGACAGGAGGGCTACAGCCCCCAATCAAGAAAAAACTAAGTCTGTGCCCAATCGTTTTCTATGCGCAACCTACTGTGAATAAAAAATGTACCCCTATTGCAAGAGAACCTACCCCCCCTATCGGGGAAATCCTGGTGACATTCCTGAATTGGTGATGGTGTTGGGTTGCATTTACAGGAGCAATCCCATCAAGACTATGAGTTACAGGGCAGACGTCAGAGAGTAAGAAAAGCAGTTCGAAGTGGTTGAAGAAAGTTGAGAAACCAGATTAAGGCACTGCTTCAAACTTCCAAACCAAAGTTATAGGGATGATTTCACCATAAAATGTAACCCTTAGTCTAAAATTTCATTGCTCTTTGAAGCATGTCGAAAATCTGAGTTGCGGTACTGCCAGAAGCACTTCGAGTATGTCAAACTGCACTCTGCAGCCCTGAGATGATCACAAACATGTGAAGACTTTTCAATGCGTTACCTCAATCAATTTTGAACCTGATTCTGTAAATAAGGATGGACCCTAAGTAGCTAGTCGTTCACCTTGTGAGATCTCATTCGGGAATGCCTAGAATTTAGTTGGCCGAATGCAGGCAGATGTTCCTTGAAAGGCATTGTCAGCATCAAGCGCCATTTATTATGAACTTGCGGAGGACATGATGACATTCCTTTGTCTGGGTCCCATCTAAGTAATTTTCCTTCCAGTCCTTCGAACATTACTCTGAATTCATTATGTGACTGCGAATTCCTCTTCGTGGGAACAGGCTATCGGGAATAAACCATGGGATTGAGCAGGCTACTTCTACCCCCTGCTGTCCCCCTCTCTCTGCATCTCTGATCTCTTCTATCTATCTAATCCTTCTTGAATGCTCTACGTTTTTACAAGAAAAGGAGTGGAAATTTTTTATGTAAACTACCGAACGGGCTGCTGTGTTTTGAGGCTTTCTGTGCGTCACAAGCCATTGTAGACATAGAATGACAGTGTGGCGACGTCAGATTTAACCACTACCTACGGCGCCAGTAATGGGTGACAAAAGAAATACTAATTGCACGATATTACCCATCGAGATTGGCCTACACTATGGACTAAGGAATGTCACAACCGAAAATAAAAACTGCTCCCACCATTGATATTTTGGAGCTTACATTTCATTCTCATAATGCTGATAATCAATACACTCAGCACACAGAAGAAATCAGGAAAAGTCAAATTGACTTGAAGCAATTATAAGGGGGTACAAGAAAGCAGAAGAGCTACGCGGATGTGGGTACGGTTAAATTGCCCACATACATTAAAAGTGGGCCTACGTATGAAAAATAAGACTTATGGTGAATTTTAGACGTTCTCAGCCTACTACTCCTTAAAGCACGCAGTCTTAAATAGTGTAACACCGCTTTGTATTTCGTTGCCATTCTTAGTGTTACCTAATGCCTTGCTAATAGCAACTGCGAAAAATGGAGAATTTTCCTATTAGCTTGTAAAACAGATCCACGTGCTTGACATTGCAGTATTCATAGCAGCAAGCTCTTCCCTCCAAGTTTCCCTAGCAAAGATCTCTAAAAGGTCAAGTTTTTAAGGAGCTGCAGAAACCGTGCAATGAAATCAGAGATATTCCCTTTCGACTGACCTTGTTTATCCAAATGAGGTTACAAGCTGAACGAGGCACCAAGACGGGGTTGTTTGGAGATGGATCGAAACCCAACACTTTGAGTTCAACCACTATCTTCCCTACCTTGACTAATTCAAGCTGAATCAATATGTCTAAAGATCATTCTTACATTCGCTGGGATTAGAAGCTAACTAAATGCTACTAAATTCACTGATCTGAAGAATGGGTCCACTCGTGCTTTGACGCGGGAAGGGTACTGTGCAACCACAGTCTAATTGCTCTATTTTCACATTGTCGACGTAACGACGTGAGACCCATTGATATTCTCTCGGGGCTGGTCAGTTCACGCTTAGGAATGTGACATGCTGCAAATGCAAATCCTAAATTGCACTGAGAAAGACCAACCTTGATATAGAAGGGTTGAACATTTCATCTTTTGCCTTCTCAATCAGCAATCTTTAGAGTTCAATCGTTAATGATAGACGAGGGACATTTCTCAAAAGCACCAAATGCTCTTGCTTCTTGTGGGACAGAATGTTGGTACCAATCTCATCTCTGTGCAAAATTTAATGTACGTCAACTGCTTACCACAATAAGGACAACCATCTAATTGTCAGAACTATTTCATGGGCCTAATGGTCGAGCGCTCAATCTGAATGCAGAACGTTGTGTTTGGAGTCTCCGGTTGGTTCATAGCAAAGACAATGGTACTTGCACTAAGCACTTGAGGAGGAATAAGGAGTTGAACACAAAGAGATAACAGCTGGCTAGCCCTCCGCTGTAGCATTTATCTACATGCAGAGCAGTATGGTCGAAGGGCGACTAACACGGTCGCAATCTACTTGATCACGCCAAAAAATGACGTCTGAGCTGGACTACAAACAATAAATGAATGTGATCAGAGCATGCCTCCTTACTGCAAAGAATGTCCGATAGATATTTGAAATAGCTTTGACATATTTTATCAATGGTTCTAAGCAACTTTTGCTGAACTTACTTCAATAGCACTTTGCCAAGAGCAGTTTTTTGCATAGGGGAGTTAAAGCGCCTTTTCGATGTACGAAAGCTCTTGTCAGTCACTGATCAACGTTCTGGCACATAAACCCGCCAATGAGATTGAAAAGCAGTGTGAAGGGAGTCAAGTCCCAACCTTTCCCATTTTTGTAACTTGGTCTCCTGAGAACAGTGGAACTGCTCTCATCAGTGTCACTCCCATTTGGGGCTTGACTCATTAACTCTCTAGGCGTAAATCTATGATAGATTTGGTCAGCAATTACCAACCAGTCCATGAAAGCGAGAGAACGGATTTGCTGCATTATGTATTAGAAAATGCGAGCAAATCTTTATTTATGATAATTGAGTAGAAGTCTCCAGTGAATAGAGATAATGGCTAAATTTTCCTACCGAGAAATCAAGACAAGAGTTCAAGGGTGCAGCAGAGATTTCACGTGGACAGAGTGTGCACTTGAAGTAGCATATAGTAAGCTTTGACACTGATCCGTTCTGCACTTTTGCCTTTGCTATAGGACTCTCTGTTTTTATCTCCAAACTGCTAAGTGGAATGGGTCTAAATAGGAGCACGCCCTTCAAACGACTGGAAGCTTGCCAGAGGGATAACAATACTGCTAATCAAGGCCAGCTTCGGCAAAATTAGAAGGAACAAATTTCAAATCCCATTTAACAGTTGATGGATAGGGAGGGAGAAGTGTTGGAGCAAGAAACTATCCAATCGTAAAATGACCTGAGAAACCTCTCACCGTCATAAAAGGTGATAAATCATGTCAAGGCGGCTGGGAAATTAATATTTTCCACTGTTGATTTCAGTCTGTTTTATCTATCTAGACTAAATACACACGCCGTTGGAGATGGCGAATGGGAAAGTCAATGTTTGCTTAACCTACGTTGGTGCACTACTTCAGACAACTTCAATGAAACTTAGAGACAATTGGACAGTTGAACATTGAGAAATTGATGACATTGTTAATGGCTCTGACATTTGGACCTCTGGCAACATTAGGCTGTCACCCCCCAGCTATGTTAACTAAAAGGTAACCATGCTTTTCTGCATGCATTCCAAAGCAATATGTAATCGATGAAGCTACCGTGTGCATATTTGATAACAACTCGAGATATATCTACCGTATATGAAATATTTCAGCTCTATGTAGAAAATCTGTGCTTGGGAGATGTCGCTAAAACAAGTCTGAGCAAGTTTACCCGTGGTGCATGTCCTATGCTTCTCCACCAAACCCTCGTGATCGCCAAGGCTGTCAGCAACTCTATAAGCCTCTTCCGCCAAGTTCTACCAGAAGAAAAATTGCTCCCTTGGAAGATGGAGAAGAATGCTGTGATATTAGCATTGGCAAGGGCTAGACTTGTGGGAAATGAAGGGTAGATATCCATCTGTTTATCGACAGAAGGTACCATTAGGAGAACAGAGGAGAGAGACACGGACAAAGCATCACGAGGAACCTTGTTACATTGTGTGTCTACTTCAAACTTTTGGTGAAATCTAAGATGAGTTATTCTTGCCACCAGTTAAATCATAGTTGTGAATCATTGCTCATTGCAAGCGTGGGATAATGGTTTTGCAAGGGAGAAACGTGAAGCTGTTTAAGAAGAGGCGATAATAAGACAACTAACTCGTTGGTGGTTTTCACTGTTGGTCTAATCATGTGTTGAGCTTCAATGACAGCATTGAAGAAATCTCGTTTCAGGCCAGTCATAGCAAGCTACACAAAACGAACGATTCAAATACGATTGAATTCGAATTCATCCCTGAGACATGCGTATGGCTTGACAATTCGTAAAGTAGTGTTAAGTTGAGTCCTATACTCAAGACGAGCGCTTGAGAGCGTCTGTTACCTATCCAGAGCCAAGGCATTGTGAAGGAGGGTTTACGCCATCCCTGCGTCAGGCACCTATTTACTGCTGGGTGGACAGCGAGAGACCGGAGAGAAAAACACAGAACACGGCATCTCCAGCAGCGACCGTACCGACAGCAGACGTGTACTCTGACCACAATGGAAACTGCCTCTGTTTAACAATTCTCTGACTTCCCTTGATGCAAGAACGAGCTTTCAATGAAGTTTGGTGATTCGATTTTGAATGAGAACTGAAGCAAGATAAAGCATGTGCTGCAAGCTCAGGAAATCGCCATTGTTCCTTTGTAATAAAACGTTCAAACATAGTTAGAATTTGATTTCATTAATCAAGACATTATTGCATCAATGAAGCGCGGCAGTCGCCAGACGGCTCTGAGTTCGTTGCAAACAACCTTCCGTCTTATTAAACCATATTGCCTAATGATTGATTTTGTGATCAGTGACCACGCCCAGGTAGAAACTCACATCTGAGTGCAGGTGCTATCACTTGATAATCGAAATACATTCTATCAACTTGTTCGGTCCACACTGTTCGACCCGTTACACGGCCTAATTTGTTAATAGCGTCTTTTAGGGAAGGAAAGTACTGTTAGGGCTCAGTTCTTTCGTTTGGCCAATCGGAGAACTGGAAACGCCTTATGAGCACGTTCAGAGAGTATTCAGGAGGTATGTCAGCTGTTCTGTATCGTTAATGGTTTTGTTACCTTTTATTATCAATGATAATTTATGGTACAGTTGGATAACAATGTGCCGTTTTGAGTTCATCCCTCCGATAATCAGATAAACAAGGTTCACAAAAAAGTACAGTACAGAACAGTATAGTACAGTATAGCAGAATACAGTACAGTATAGCAGAGTACAGTATAGTATAGTATAGCAGAATACAGTACAGTACAGTATAGCAGAATACAGTACAGTATAGTATAGCAGAGTACAGTACAGTATAGCAGAATACAGTACAGTACAGTAAAATATAGCTGAGTACAGCACAGAACAGTACAATATAGCAGAGTACAGTATATAACAGCGCAGTATAGCAGAATACAGTACAGTACAGTATAGCAGAATATAGTACAGTACAGTACAATATAGCAGAGTACATCACAGAACGGTACAATATAGCAGAGTACAGTATATAACAGCGCAGTATAGCAGAATACAGTACAGTACAGTACAGTATAGCAGAATATAGTACAGTACAGTACAATATAGCAGAGTACATCACAGAACGGTACAATATAGCAGAGTACAGTACATAACAGCGCAGTATAGCAGAATACAGTACAGTACAGTATAGCAGAATATAGTACAGTACAGTACAATATAGCAGAGTACATCACAGAACGGTACAATATAGCAGAGTACAGTATAACAGAGTACAGTATAACAGAGTACAGTACAGTACAGTATAGCAGAATATAGTTCAGTACACTGAAACACATCAAAGAACAGACTAACATAATACCATACAGAGCATCGCAGCATAGGATATTATAGTAGAGTACATTACATTTTAGCACAGCGCAGTACAGAAATGCCCAATACAGTTCATTACAGGGGAGTTCCATGTTGTATCATTCAATACAGCACACTATAGAAACTACGGTGCAGTTGTAGTATACCAGAGTACAATACAGGATAGCACGGTGAAGAGTAATTGTAAGTAACGAAGCGAAAAATAGGACGTTTATTTAGCAAATTTAGCAACACTAAATGCGGATACGCCAAACGTAACGTTTTTTTGTGCGCATCAGATGTTGTCGCACAAATAATTTCAGCGTGATATTTCGCGTTTCTTAATTTAACAACAAGTGCACTAGGACGTTCGTGATGTCCCCAAAACAACGCGTCAATGCCCTGGGAAGATGTCAACAACAAAGATGATTGTTGAGCCATGCTCTGAAGATTTTCAATAATCATGAATCAGTAATAAATTATATCTTCTTTTATGGTACAAGCAAGAGGTAATTTCTGGATAGACATGAAGAAAATCGTTCCCTTATTTACAAAGATGTTATGTACAAATAGCAAATCTTTTTGAAAATCAAAATATCTGCATGTAAATCCTAGCACTCTTGACAAGTTATACAAAATATGGTCTTATGACACTGAAACTCTACCCATTGGAGCCCCTGCCACGAACTCTATGACTACAGATGTACCTTAAGTTCGCATAAGAGAATCCAAAAATCCAATGCGCAATAACTGTATGGCAGGGACAGATGAAGGCAAGGTTCTGAAGCAGAGGTTTCAGGATAGCTCAGTGATAAGATTCTTGCGCATTGATCTTATGGTCGGTCGTTCGAATCCATCCTTAGCTAGCTTTTACTTCGAGTGAGGAGAGTTGCAAAATCTCTGTAATTCAAGGCGTAGGAATTACGAAGTGTGGTCATGTGGAGAGGAAGGACCTGGACACTGCTCGATAAGCAAAAAGCTTTTCAGTGTCCAAATGCCTACACTTGACATCTAGGTACAAACATATAAAAAGTGGTTCTGAAAACCACAGCTTGACAGGGGCGTCCTCGGAATTCACGTTTATTGTCGCGTTTACGGCCACGTTTTTCATAATCATCGATAATAGCACTTTTCTAAGGTTCAACCATTCGACATTTGACACGACAAACCTTTCAGTTAAAGATAATTCATCATACCTATCTCTTATTGGAATTAGCATGCTCTCAGAACAAATGCCTATAAACTTCATAGAATGTCGTGTAAAAAATATATCTTAATATTATCATTTCTCAAACAGGCAGTATTTTTTAATTGGGACTTGCGAGAAATATTAAGAAAACATGACAGCGAGCTGGTGATTTTGTGATGAAAGCAGTCAATCACTCATTTCAAATCAAAAGAACAGAAACTGAAGTTTTCATGTCTTCTGGTTTCTTACTGTGCATGCTGGAATCTATTGATTTGAACTTCTTTAATGACTTAAATTCTACAACTTTTGTAAATGGTAGCGTCATTTGCAATATAGCTTATTTATAAATATATAAATTTCCCTCTGTACAATGTCATATAAAGAAATCTAGTGTTGGAAATTTTTCATAAATATATCAATCCACTCATTTGACATGGGTCAATATCTTTTCACCTCGATTGCCTTGAAAATCTGCTGCAAGCATTTTTAATCGCTGTACGGACTGGATCGAAATGGCGGCGGCTTTAAATCGAGATATTGGTACCGATGAGTCTTCTATGCCTTCATCGGCTGCGATGGAGGCAGTACCCCGCGATTCCGAGATTCGTCCCTTGACCCAGTGATGATTCAAAGCTTGTTCGGCTGAGTATCTCTTTTGTGTACCGACAACAAGCAAACAGGACACAAAGTCTTTTGCTTCGTCAGAGACGTCGTCCCAATACGGCGATATGAATTCGTACAAACCAGACTGTATCAGGTCGAACAGTTCACTTTGCTTCCGTTTCGTACTCCGAAAAGGCGGGAAACCACAAAGCATGATATATGAAATGACACCGGCCGCCCACGTGTCTACCTTTAGGCCATAACCAGTCTCGCTGAGAATTTCTGGAGCAACGTAGGTAGGTGTTCCACAAACGGTATATATAGGCTCCTTGACTTCCATGGCAAGTCCAAAATCAGCAAGTTTTAAAGTTTTCTTTCCAGACTGGCCTTCGCAAACCTTTGGGATAAAATTTGATAGAGAAAAATTAGGGATGAAAAAGTCTAGATATCAGCAAAGATGTCTAGACACTACATTTCAGAAAAATTGGCAAGGACGTAGGAGAGCAGACACAGACATATATTGTGCTTTTGGACTTTTAGCATCAGTCAGTTTGATTAGCGAAATTGATAATTTCACTGTGGTACAAAGAAGCTTCAAAAAATTAAATGTTGCGAAAAAGATTCCGCTTTTCGCTTGACATATACCAGTGTACAGGCGTGTTTCGGAAAGATCAGTGTCGTAAGAAAAGCCCCGCCACTCTCTCGCGGAATTAGCCATAGATACAATATTAACAGTGTCAATTCAAATCTCGAAATTGTGGAGCGAATAATGTCAAAAAGCAAATTTGTTAAGGTTGAGGAAGAAATTACCGCCTCCTTTTCTGCTCAACCGATGAACCACAACGGGCAGATTGTGGAGTACCGTCATGCATTGCAGTTGTTGCCCCAACATTTAAAAAGGAGGCAGTTCTATTAAGGACATAAGCATCAGACATGCGCCAATCTATAATTAAGAAACTGCAATCCAATCTCCAGTATGTTTAATCATGGCAAATACTTCAAGTAATTGACTCAGGGACATGTGATTGGAAGCAGAAAGGTGAGAAGAGTCTGACGCTTGATTCACGAAGCATACTTGTAGGTAGTTAAGGCTGTTGCCAAAGCTAACAACCAGCTGTAAATTGATGTCTTTCTATTGTCGAGTATAGAAAAAGAAGAGAAAACACATGCTTCAACGTTTGATTTGGAAGACAAAGGAAAGAGCAGCATCGGTTTTGCTTGTCAATTCAGCTTCCGAATTCTTTTTAATTATCTAAGCTGTCAACAAACACACGCTGTTAGTAGTTGGTTTTGGATAACTGCGAATATAATCGAAATAACATGGCAATGGAGGATCATCAAATAAACGCTGGAGCAGGCTTTATGACTAGTTGGTTTAGCACTAACTTTATAGGGAATTCAATTTCGTTCTGATTAATAACATGCTGTAGTCATGGCAAGAATAATCGAAAAGGGAAGTGAAATAACCCATGAACACTAGCGGACTGCGTGCACATGGGAAAAATCCCCAAGACTTTGTGAGCTCGATTTCCCAGGGAAAGACTTTTAAGATTATTCGGGAAGAGATTCAGCTTGCATTCCTAGTCAAAAATTCCGGCTACCACCTTAAGGTGAATACCACGAAGAGTCAGGTATAAGACTGTATGATAAAGAAGGCAACAACTTCCAAATGATCAATCAATGATCAGGGGTTGCCGAGACAGTTCTATTCCCTTGGCACCATTCTTGTAGTTTTGTTCTTCTGTCGATCCCAAAAGCTTCACAAAAAGAATGCTGAGAAGTACGTTCCTTCAAAATATCAACCAATAACGGGACGATCTGACTTTGGTCTCAGAAATGGTGGCTTTCTGTTGTAGGCATATTCTCTAGACAGAATGAATTTTCAAAGTAAAAAGACCCGCTCACCAATTTTCATTAGCTAACCTCATTTCAGCTTGAAAATCGATCAATTCGTGCACAAGAACGATCGGTGGAACACTACATTCGGCTATAAAACAACATCAACCCTTCAAAAGAGAACAGCTTTATTCTACCATATTATATTGGCATGATAACTGTATCATTTTCCTCTTTCGTTCCTCTTTCATTGAACATAATGAATGACACACGGCCTTACAACCTGTACAGACAAGTAACATTAGAAACATTTTCACTGTGTACATAAACCACTTGTCATAAATAGAGCATGAGTCCTTCGGTAATTTTGACGTCAACCTCGCGCAAAGTCTGACCTCAGGAAACAAGAGCTAAACTTGCTTTCAGTGAATCGAAGATTTCATGAGGTGGAATTTACCAACGAAAAGGATTAGAAATTTCATCGACCCCTAACATTTCGTCGATGGATAGCGTATAAAGTTTCTTTAAAATAGTTTTGCTTTAGAATTGCGAATAGGTCTTGAAGAGGTCACAACTATGAAAGATTAGTAGTATCTTTCTCTAAAACTGTAGTAAAAATTTAGGTATCCAATATTCTTGCATTGCTGGGTGATCCAAAGCGTGGCCCACCCTCGAGTGGAAGTTGCTATGGAATCTTTTCTGTTATGCCAACATGTATGATCTAAATCTGAAAGTAGCCCTCCTTAAAAAAAGCAGGACAACACGGCCATAGAAATTAACAGGCTATGGGCGAGGTGACTAATTATATTGACGGGAGCAGTAGCTATAGGGCTGCCAGTTTGCAAAGTGGTATGATCAGGCACCTTTAATATGTTGGTCATCATAGATTTGGGTCCATAATTGGTCGAGTAATTGGTGTAAAGACGGGGGTTAAGTGCAGCGAGGCAAGCAATCAGCCACGTTGCCTCACCAGGTTTTCGTTCAGGGAAGTACTTTCCCTTGCGCTCGTATTAAGTATGGAACTCAAATTGCCATTTGTGACGTTTCTGGTGGTTGCAAGACATATTCAGACCCTAGTAAAGCGGTCAAAGATAGGCCAGAATTTGTCAACAAGTTAAAGTAAATAGTACCAGCAAACTGACTCATAGCGTTAATCATAACTGGACATAAGTGAGAAACGAAGATTGAATGTGAAGTGCTACTCAAAACCCGTTATCACCATTCAAGTATAATATCTAATGGCGATTTTACGTCATTGCAAGGCAAAATGGATCGCAGTTTTGGGGTAAACATAGCCACTGCCATAGCAACAAAATGCATTGGAACATAATACATAGGATAGATGGCACATAAAACAAAGACTGTATTACAAATCTTAGAGCAAACATACCTATGTAAAGGAATATAATGAAAGGTAGAGGATAAGTCTATGTTTATAAAGGAATAAAACGATCCATCTTGTGACTAATGTGATAAAGCTGTTGACAATAATTTGCAAAACACTTATCAGTGCAATCACTACAGATTTTGGGTAATGATAAGCAGAACGCAGGAGATGTTGGCCATGCCACGTCTAGGTATATCAGTGAGAGCTACGCAATGTGACATTAGGTGTTGGGATAATTCAGTGAAGGTCTTTATCCAGTGATCCTATAATCAATGGTTCGATTCCACTTTCAGCTAACCAGTCACTCAAGAGTAAAGAGAGTTACTAGCTCATTGAAATTGCAGGCGTAGGAATCATGAGGTGCGGCCATACTGAAACGAATGACTTAGTAACTGCTGCTCCATAAGCAAAAGGCTTGTCATTGTGCAAAATCTACCTTTAGATGCTAGGTAGAAATCAGAAAGACGTGACGTTAAGCCCTTAGCGACAGCAAAGTCAATTATAGTGAAGAGAATCAAATTGAAGCTAAAGAGATAAATTGGAAAAATCAGTCACGGGACTTGAAGCAAAAGCAAGTGACGTGATCTAAAAACGATGAAATTTCTTCCTCCTATTGGTAATTACATCATTTCAGCAATTTGGGCTGATAGTGGCTAGCTCACAATTTTTAGCTTGAATTCCGTACTGTGCCATTAGTCCAGGGCAGATGGAGCCCAATGTGTACATTTTTATTCCCCGCTACATTTTGGTCAAGCTGAAATAACTTTGAAAGGTGGTCTTCGCCATAACTCGTCCTGAATTACCACAAGAGATGGGACAACTATGCTTCCCTCCTTCATAATCTTCCTTCTCATGAAACAAGACATACCCCCCTATAAGCACTGTCGTTTTCTAACTTCACAAACATAACTTTACCCACGACTATGGGCAACTGTTCTAAGATTATCTCTATACCCTACAAAGAAACTTGTCAGGTGGTGACTACACAGGCAATTGGGTTTGTAACTACAATCTGCCCGGCATTCAAAATTAGGGGCTTTCAAACTGCGTCGTCAACTTAGTGACCATTACTATTAATTTTGTATCACAGATAGAACGAGATATATTTAGTAGAATTACTTTATTTTCTGTTACTAAGAGCTCAACCCTTTCAGGGCCATAAGGACATATATATCCATAATGACATTTGCAGGGTAATTGAAGAAAACATAGAGTCTGTAGATTCAAGAGCAAGGAAGAAACGGACAATTCAAAACTTTAAATCTATGATATCCAGACAAGAAGATGGAATGAGTTTTAGCCATTTCTCAGTTAGCAGAAGTATGATACACGTGTGTCCTACAAGGGTTAAAGGATCTATCGCAGGCTGAAGTCACTAAAAGGAAATTATAGCAAAGAAGAAAGGAGCCAGGCGAGCGGAAGGAAACCCGGGTCTCGCTTTATCCACGAGGAAAGCGTAAGAAACAGTTCTCGGATGGTGAACTTCAGCAATGATATCTTCTGAAATAGTGTCGTGATTAGGTGCTAGGCTGCAAGTCCGTGGAATTCAGAGGGAACATCTATGACGTCAAAAATGGAGGTTAACCCGATTTCATGACTATCAATAGCCTAATAAGGATAAAAGTTTTAGAACTTTCTGGTTACTTGACAGGAAAAGCACTGTGGCCATAGGCACACATGGATATGCAAATATTTCAACGTTTGGTAAAGGATGGAGATGTGCAGCTCAAAGTGACACTGGCCGATATCAGAAAAAGGAATCAACCATTAATCATCAAATATAATGCCCAAAGCACATTATAGGCATTCCCGCCGAACGGATCAGCCTCAAGACAAACCAGTTCTAAACGATCGATCTAATTTCAAGAAACAGAGACATTTTCATCTCCAACCTCCAAGAGTAAATTCTAGGATTGAAAAGCTACTTGATGGTAGAGAATAAATTCCAAGGAAGGCTTGATCAAGACCAACTAGCACAGTCAAAATCTGCGAAAATCAAAGTAGGAAGGTACTGTCCTGAAGGTCATGTGATCAGTAGCGCGAGACAAACTCATAAGAGTACAACTCTCAGAGTGAGGAAAGTCTCTAGCTTTTTGCAACACCAGCCGTGCAGGAATCACAAGTGTGGTCACATTGAAGGGAAGGAAAAGAACACTGATCGATAAGCATGTCTTATCATGATCTTGAAATCTTCTTTCCCATGCTTGGAGGAGCACATATAAAAGATCTGTGCTACGATAAAGGTCTGTTTTGAGTGAAGAATCTGCCCGGACACTTGAAGCTTCCTTGAGGCTTAAATTAAATAGTGTTACTGTTCAAAGAATGCTGATAGTATCTACCGATAAACGCTAATATGGTCCAAAAGAGTATTGTAGGAAAGCGAATCTATCGCTTCGTTCACAGTGGAATGTTAAACTGATTGAATCTTAGTGAACTTTCCGACAAAGATGAACACAGTATTTTGCGTCTCTATGCGGCTATAAGTTATTCAAATTGGTCAAGATATCCGCAATAGTTTCATTTCAAACACCGACAAATGCAAAGAGATACTTCAGGTTGACCAACAACAAATTTTAATTCAGGAGTGCTTTCTGAAGCGAAGTTTAATTATAATCTTCCAAAACATAAAGCATCTCACAAACCATACAAAATGGGCTGAAAATGAAACCATGGGAATGAGATGATATGCATGAAAATAGATGGTGGATATATTGTTCAGTTGTCATAGCAAAACTGGTTGGCAAGATGACCAGTTTCTATAAAACTACCTGTGAAGGTGACGTGAAGATAAAAAGTAGGCTATGTTTTGGTAGACTAACATGGATGAATAATTTAGCATTTGGAAAATTCCAATGTTGTCAGTAAAAAGTAAATATCTCGTTAAGAGTAAACTAATTGCAATTTTCATTGCTTGGCAAATACAACTTCCAAGACAATTTATGAAAGCTAATCCAAAATAGCATTACTTCTAAATACTTTTGAACATGTTCTTGAAGAAATCTGACAAAACAAGAAATCCTGTAGAAGATTCAAAACAGAAGATGTCCAGAGGGTATATAACTTTAAAGGTATTCCTCTTGAGGCCAGTTGAACCAGTATGGAGAAAACAGATGAGAATTGCAACTAAGGAAAGCAGGATTTGCAAAATAGATTGTAGTAAATGTAAGAAAGTAAGACTTACCAATAAATTTTCAGGTTTCAGATCTCTGTGCACAACCTTCCTTTTGTGAAGATATTGCAATGATGAGCAAATATCATGGACATAATTTGCAGCAACTTGCTCAGAGAATTTAACTGCAGTTGAAATAGCATCAAAAAAATCCCCACCAGATACCAGTTCCATGATAAGATATATTTCCCTGTCTGCATGGTAATCATCAAATAGATTAACTATGTTTGGGTGATTGCATTGTTTCATAATGCGGATCTCATCTTCCAGCATTTTCTCCTTCCCCTTCAGCTTGCTGCGATCAATAATTTTCATGGCATACTTCTCATTTGTAGTTTTATGAAAGCACTCCCTGACAACTGCAAAATTACCGTCGCCTAATTTCTTTCCAATATCAAACAGGTCTCTAATATTTTCAATAGGCTTTTTCTCCAGTAGTTCTACCTCTCTTTCCTCTTTCACCAGAGGTTTCTCTTCATCTTTCTTAGAGTTCCTTTTGCCAACACTCTTGTTGCTCGTAACTTTTGGATTTTCAGCATTCTCTTGGTTATTATTAACATCTATTGGTGGAAGCACCTCATCCCCATGCAAAACAGTACTTTTGTGATTGTCATTTTTGGGTAGCAAATGTGCACCCTGCTCTTTAATTTCGGGCAGTTTAAGTCTTTTCCTCTTGATATGATCCCTATTTGATCCAACACTCTTAATACTTGCATCATCTCCAAGAGTACCCTTGGTTGATTCGTTAGCATTGATGCTGTTTTCTTCGTAATCGTGAGCATTTTGTGGTATTTTCGTGGACGAATCTTTCTCGTGCTTCGATTTTCGTCGATTCCTGTGCTTCGTGTTTTCAGGTTGATCAATATTCGACTCTTTAAGTATATCCTGCAAATCACTAAGGTGGAATTTCTCATCCCCAACAGCTATAAAAACTTGCGTCTCGGAATTAAATAGGTCTGACAGACCTTGCACGATTTTTCCATCAACTGCATATAACTTCCTCACTCCTGACCCACCGATAACTCCAACCGCGGAGGTAACGTCGTCCAAAACTTGCTCAAATGTTTGTGCAGTTCTGCGATTTAGTAAAACTTTCACGATCCTACGCGGTCGAAATCCGTTTCTGATAACAGTAATCAGACGAGGCTTGATAATATTTGGCTTACTTGTTGAAGCTGGAGACTTCCTTTTATGTTCACGGTTCTGGGATTCCGACTGGAAATGTATTGGTTTTAAACGAATGTGGTCCAGTTTTCGGGGGAGAGGATCTTTTCTGTTGTTACTTAATTCGGCATTATTTTCATCGTTTTTTAGTACGTTGTGTCCATAATTGATCCGTCGCAACTTATTGTAAGATGATGCAATATAGGATTTGCCGTCTTCTAATTCTTCCAATGAATCAACTCTTCTTCCTGTAGTAGGGGTTAGTAAACATCGCACGCCGTGGGGCAGTCTAGTAACCCGTGTCAATTCAGTCAACAAGCTATCGAAACTTCTGTACTTTCTCTGTGTGATAATCACATGATGTCCTTGGAAATGTTTGTCTCCATTTTTATAAAATACAACCGACTTCATTCCGTTATTGGTTGGATTGACACTCTCTATAATACGCGGTAATCGCCTAGGCCGTGGTTGAGCATACCTACTTGTAGGCACAGGCAACTTACTAGAATATAAAACCCCTGTCCGACTCTCCATTGTTATATCAGGTAGAGCATGTAAGGTCAGGAGAGACTGTGACCCTTGACAACACAAACAAAAAATTGAACTAACCAAACACCGTAATCAAACACTTCCACAGCTCTTCCGCCATTATCCAACTTCCCACTAGACGCAATCGGCGAATATTCACATCGTATTGTTGCCATGACATCTAAAATAAACCATTCCCAAGTTGGCAAGATGTCATGGTTTTCGCGTAGTCGATGGTGTTCTTTTTTAATTTCTCTAAAAGCAACTGAAAAGAATCGACGAGTCTTGCGTGCAGAGAAAAGCTTCGGGGAAGAGTCAAGTTGCTTACGGTCCGAATTAGCTTCCTTTATAGCAAGAAATAGATAAAAGCTGTAAATTTACAATCGTGACACATCAGATTCGGTAAAAAGAAATTCGGTCGCTGTGGGGGCATTGGGGGCCACCATCGGAGACAGAAGTCCATGGAGAAACAGTATTAAGTTATGTGGGGTGAACTGAAGAGAAAGGAAATGGAATTTCTAGATAGTCTTAAGGCATGATTTTTTCAAGACCATCTAACAGAGTCCTGTACAAGGTGTATTGAGGGTAACAGTGTCAGAGCCATGAAATATTTTGTACTGCATATCCTTGACTTACATGGCTCGGTAAAAAAGATGCGTTCGACACCCCGCAACGCTTTCCTCATGTAATAAATTAGTTTCAAGCCACTGTATGCGCCTGCACACAGAGTGATTCAAAACGGCTTTACAACTGATATATCTAATCTCTTTGATTCAAAATCCTTTTCAATATACAGGTTGCATTGAGATGTGGAAAGCTGTTGTTGTCTTGAGTTCAAAAATAACTTGTCAAGCGTCATTTCACAAAATCGCTTCCCGGGCAGTTCGTAGACATGTTGAAGTCGCCATAAGGGCAATTTAATTCCCTCCTTGTATCTATCAGGGTCATTATCAATACTTGGCACTGACCACAAGGGAGTTAGTTCCATCCTGCATCTAATGTAGAAGATAGGGCATTTAAGCTAGACATTCAGCAAATCAACAAATAACATGTCGCCTACGAATGTTTGAGTGATTTTTACTGGTCATATTCATTTACGCATACCTCCCTACGATGCCGGATGTTTTCGAAAATGCGATCGCAATAATTCTTACCCAGTTTCAACTTCCGTCCACAGGTAGCCAGCGTTTTTGGTAATAGGAATAGCAACTTTTTAAAAACTCTCTCCAGAGCGGAAAAATCTTAAAAACGTCGTTTTTATGTTCACGTGTGGACTGTGAAAACGGAACATTTTGAGAACGCTGACGTCACGTATCAGAGTATTTTCTCTGGTAAAACTCCCAGTCAGCATTCTACGTGGCCTTTTGAACTTTGCATTCATTTTTGAGTGAATTATGTTGAGGAAAGGCCATGGCGGCCTATACAAAGCCCCAACAAAGGAAAAAAGGTAGGAAAGGTTAAGAGGAAAGGGAGATAAGATCAAGATTATTGATCTTAGATGTGCAAGATGGTAAGTTGTAGGATTCAGGGAAAGGAAGAAAGAGAAGCATAATGTTCCATAAATTGCACATTCCTGGGATGAATGATGATTTATGGGATAGCTTTCGTGGACCGAGCTTCTGGTGTTCCTGACACGCCTCAGAGAAACAGGAATAATATCCCTGATCTCCTGAGAACAATCATTACTGGCTTAAAGTAATAGCTCAACCATATCATCTGTCCAAACAAATGAGTCGGCAGTATTAACTGAAGTTTACTCTGCTTTGCATTTTTTCGCGATTTTCGAAATGTTGAAAATCATTATTGCCGTGCCCAAGTAAAAAGCGAAGCAAATTAAAACTTGGCACAAAGTAGTCTGCGCATGCTCGTGGTCGAATTTCAAGCATCTTCATTTGGTTTCGAGTTTCAGCATGCACGTGGATATTTTTGAAAACGCTCATGGACGTAGATTCATCTTAAAACGGATTGCGTTTTCGAAAATATCCGGCACCGTGTAGACGGGGTCGCAAGTGTTGGGGGTAAGATAGCCCAGCGGAAAAGCACTTATTACCTTGGGCACTAGCCACACCTTAAGTTTACTATAGTCATTTTTTTTATAATTCTAGCTACTCGAATCACGGAGTCTGGCTAGATGGTGAGGAAGGACAAAGGCAGAGCTCGACAAAGATAGCTTCTTAGTGCCCTAAAAACCTACCTTGTGATACTGCTGTTTAGAGCAAAGTGGGACGTTCGTTAAATGAATTAATAATCGTGTCTCTTTCGCCATGTCTAACGTGGATAGCAAGAGAGTGGCGATGGAATTAGTTTCCCTGCTCGGTGTAGGTACTCACAGGGTTAGCCAGCGGAAGGCCTCCTTTCATTAACCCCCGTTAGTTAAATAAGAGCCTGGGGCAAGTGACGTATTCGGCTGTAGTAATTAAACAAACGAAGTATTTCATTCTGCTAATCACCAACCGCACATTTCGTTAGGATTATAGATTGAAATGAGAGCCGCTTAATTGACCTGGTATGGCTGACACGTACTTTGCACTTGGGAACTTAGCAATTAGTTAAGATCAATTTATACGCGACTTTTGCGTTGGCTAAAGCCAGGCGCACACTAGAGCATATTGATGAGCAAAGTGCCACGAATGACATTTTGCCTTGAGTAAAATGCTTCCGTGTGCGGTGGCTAGTTTGAGAGCATTCCGTCATGCTTGACATGCTGATAAGTTATTCCTGTATACAAATTCGTATAATATTATTATTGTTACTATTATCATTCGTGGCATAAATTGCTCAAATCAAACGTGTTTGATAATTTTGGTCACTCGTGGCACTTCGATGTTCTGTTTGGGCTTGTATTACATGTCATTGTCGGAGGTTTCCTTGAAAACCAGCTTATGCTGAAGGGCAACCCTCCATAAAAGAAGCAAAAATGAAGAGAACGTTGCCATTATATGCCCATAAAGCATTAAGGACAAGTTGTGACACCCTGCTAAATGACCCACAATGTAAAATGCAGCTGTGTTCGTAACGACAACTAGGTGAATGATAAACATCATGAATCGATTGAATAAAAGATAACATCTCAGTCTTTCTTAAATCTGCTCCCGACAGCACAGTTCTTTCTATTATATGCCGACAGAATGGCCAGACTGGAATAGGAGGTCGTTTGTGGCTCTTTAATTGATCCGTAATAGCCAGCCAGTGAATGAAATCAATAATCAAACTTATTGATACGTCAGGAGATTGAACTTGGGTACAAACTAAACCATGAAGATGAAGAGAAAACAGCACGAGTCTTCTTAACATAATCCTTTCTAAGTACTATAAATCAGTGATTAGCTAAGGACATGGACCTGAATTGGATTATTGAAAGAAGCATGGTCAAAGTCAACTTTCTCACAGTCTGTTAGCTGTTTGGGTTTCGAAATTTTCCAGGCCACCTTGTACAGGTCAATGATGTTGAAGCGCAAATATCTGGGGAAAATATTTGGGATTTGGACAAACAGACCAATAATCTGAAAACAAACAATTGGTGCAGGTCTCAGCAACACCAAAAACCTAGGGTGGAAGGACAAATCCGTGGTAGCCAGCTGGCTTGTTGATCATATGGACAGTGGTTCGATTCCACCTTCGGCTTAACTTTCACGTAGAGTGAGGATAGTCATTAGTCTCTTGATAAAATCCCAGAACTGAGAATCACGAGGTGTGGTCTCATCCAGAGGAAGAGCTGAGCCACTATTCGATAGGCATATAGGCATAGTTTTCAAGTGTCCTGAAATCTACCTTCAGATGCTAGGTAGAATGCATGAACGGTCTAACCAAACGCAGTTGAAAATCCTCGAGACGCAGTTGAATATCCGGTCAACGCAGCCTCAATTCAGGAATCATGTGAGATCGCAAGATGAATTCCCCTTGGAAGAAAAGTCACTTCCCTTCCATCATCTCAGCCGTTGTAATTACGAGATGTAGTCAGATAATAGCAACTGCATTCCTTGGTGCACAAAACTATTATTTTGCACTTCTAAAATGGAAACGTAACAAGACGCAACGATACTTCATAGGCAAGAGAAAGTAAAACCTTAGCAGTTTGAAACAAAGATTTTCAAAACCAACGCTTCCACGTATCATTTGACTACAGATTAGAGCTATGGGTAGTTGAATGAAATGATAGTCTTTATACTACGATCTATTAAGACGCGTCTACTGCAGCCAGAGAAGCTACACTACCCATTAAACAAATAAATTCTATATTATGCAGGTGCTGCAATTATGTCTCAATTTTTATATGAATTTTGAGTTTCACCCTTCATTAAGCCTTAGTAAATCTCTATTGCAAGTACTTTGAGAAGCGTGTTTTCATCGCACTGGAGGTCTCTCCGCCTGAACTCATTAACGTCTAAAACGTCTAGCCATAAATATCTATTACACTGATGGCTGATTTTAGCTTGTTTCAATTTGCATCTTTTCGCAGATTCATTTCGGTCATTATTTGACGCCTTATACTATGATGAGTGTCAAGGAAGAGATCTTCAGTGCGACAATCATGCATTCGCTCTTTTGAGTAATATCGAGGCATGGTACCACAAATAATCTATTCAAGAAAGGCTTAGTATTTGAGGAAATTTTTAACGACGTTGGTCGCAAAAAATCATCACACATAAAATCAGATCAAAGAATCAGTTTTATTCAATTGTAATATAAAGAAATGGCACAAGTTTGCCTTTAAATAATAGGAAAAAATTATGTTATAAATCTATGTAATAGAAATGAAATAATTATTGTGCTAATATTGATTACCCAAGTCCACTGTAAATGATGACATGAAGTCTGTCCTATCAGCTGAGAATAAGGAATACAGATGTCTGACAGTGAGCCAGCACGGGTGAGGGGATTTAAGATCAATTTACCGGAAATCTTCTGCGGAGAACATTCCCTAAAAAGCAAAAAAAGGTTTTAAGTTCATCTAAATTGATGAATACAAAAAAGGTCTCCATCCTGACGCTAAACATCGCGGCAAATGCATTGATCGCAGCTTCCAGTTAAATGAAATGCAAAAAAACTAATACTTTCAGCTAAATACGATATCTCGCTGCAAAGTTTCTGCACAGATCTAGTAAAGACTGACATGTACTGCCGAGCCTTTTCTAAGTCAGCTTTATGCGAAGCAGATTGTCATCGTTTTCCCATAAACAGCTGCAACCAATGATTCGTTTTCATTTAACTTTAAAGAAATGAGGATGATGTTGACGAAATCAAAGTTGAAAGAACAATCATACAACGAACCTGTTTATAGAGAATTGGCAAACAAAATAAAGCTAGGATTTCCTTTAGGTAGATGATGATATTGCTTAATCACAGAAAAATAAAAAACGGAGTGCCTTCTATCATGGGAAGTATTCAAAAAAGGTAGCAAGAACTTGTATATCTTCGCGTGCATCCGAATAATCCGTAGCAAAACAGTAGCAAACCTCATGACTAACCGTTGCAAATATTGTTCCAGTAAATTGATCCTATTGAAAAGGTCAGTAATGGATTACAGGAAATCAATGAGAATGGCAATACCTTCGCTCTTTTCAGAATTGAATCTTTAGATGCATCGTATGGAAAGTCTTTAGAAGGGATTTCAAGAACGGCTGGAATAGCCTTGGTATGCCCATCCAAAACATGCCTAATCTCTTCAGCTATCTGCAACGTAGAGATCCATATTATTCAGTTCATGTATAAAACCATTAAGAATTACACGCAATAAAGAACAGGCATTCCTTGTAATGATAACTTAAAAGACATAAGACATCAGACATAAGAATTTTCATTTTCAACCAAAAGAAGAATTACAAGGAATTGTAATCAACAATATGTACTATCGATGAAAACCGACTTAAACTAGAATGAAACTATTGAATGGAAAAAACAACAACAACAATTGAATGCCAAAATTGAACGAAGAGGAAGCGATTACATCAAATTTTATAAACTAAATGGTTGGGAAGGGATCTTATAGCAGAGCTAATTTTTAGACCCCCACCCGGCTGGTACGGCTGATCCGGCCGACCCATGAGATATGATCGGGGTAAGACTGTCTGCCATTCACACGCTTACTGGATCAAAATATGAACTGGAGGAAAAATGCACCCGGAAAATATTTCACACAAAATATTTCGCATGGATCTCATGGCAAGTATAATAAGAGTTGATTGAGTAATGCACAGAAAAAGTCGAAAAATAATTGCACCACATCGAAGAAGTCTTCGACCAACACTTTTTACAAGATCCTCAGCATGGAATTTAGGCTTTCTGTTAACATTGCAGCATCTAATTTTTTGTAAAAAGGACATTTATTGACAATTTAGTATTAGTAAATATCTTTCTTTCCGTCTGAATTTTGAAAAATTCCGAAAGGCGGCACTTATACTATGAAGCAACCGGAGCATGTGAAAGTGAACTATTCTTGCAAAGGATTTTCGTATATTTGGAACGGATGAAAAGACCTTCAGATTGACGTTGGAATGATTTGTTTGTCGTTGTGCAATATCGAAGCTTCTATGAATTGAGGCAACACCAATGAAAAGTTTCATTGAGATAAGTGTCATTCAACGTAGACAAAAGGGAAGCGTTGATAAAAATATTGGAGATCATAGTCTTTGAAGACAACAGGCAATTGAGTGAGTTATAAGTTAAAAATCTATCAAAAGCGAGAAGAATTTGAAATACGATTTGACAAAATATTTGATTTCGCCTGATGCATTGACAGTATTTAGTTTCCAGTTGGACTAGTGTACGATTTTGGCCTAAACACTGGGCATTGTCTTAAATGCAAGGATCATGTTATGTTACAACACATAATTAAGCATCTGCAGTTGAAAGCGTGAAAGGGAGGAGGGAGGGTTTTCGATAAACACAATTCCACTAATGACCCAGTTAAATTGGTTAAATAGAAACAGTATGAAAGTGGTTAGCCCTTGAAGCCCTTCTATCAAATCAGAAGCAAAAGTTGGTCAACCTTTCAAGAAGAATTATACTGTGTGTCACAATATATTTCAACATCAACTTGCTTATCCTAGATCCCAGCATCATAAGGGAACAATTCTTTTCTATTCATACAGGTTGAAAAGAACATTATGGTGACAGGTAAAGGGATTAACAGCAGAGTCTGGCAAGCCCTGGGAGGTGCTGTCCTAAGAGGTGCCAATTCCAAATTATGAGGCCAGTTCCTTTCCTTGCTGCATTTTGTGCCCAGTTTCATGACAGGTAACCAATTACTGCCAGGTGGAGAATTAAAGGGCATCAAAAGATGATCGGTAGAGTAGCGCTGAACCTGTTACTTACAAGTTTCCAGTATGCTAAGCTATAATTCCACTAAAAGCCATTAATTGCAACTTTCCCATTATTGGATTTGTAATTAGTAAAGTAAGGTCTGATGAGCCCCAGATAAATCAAAGATAAGATGAGAGGCATCAACATATTTATGCTGAAATTGACGTGGAACTTCCATCAGCATGATTATTAGCAACCATTCCCTATAATCATACTATATATCTCACTAGGCCAGTCATTTGTGTATCATGACAATTGACTCCTGCTAACATTTAGTATGTATTTACAGTATATCAACACTTAAATCCCAGCTAATTACCTTCTGTGTGATAAGTATGATTGCAATATCTCCTCTTCCAATAAATGAATTGAAACTTTCTTCTAATTCATGGATAGTTGTCTCTACAAAGGCAAATTACCACACGGATCAAGGTGACGGTAGCTTGGCTGATATGAGCAAAAAAATTCACGTTAACTATGATAAGATTCACTGTAATTATGCTTTCATCAAAAAATATGATGTAAATACAAAAAAGTACAGAAAGCTTACCTTTGGATACCACAAAGAAGTTCTTTTGCCTCTTAGCATTAACTTCTCCAATGCCCCCTAGCAGGAATCCAGTACATGTGTCCTGTAAATGATCAAAGAATAAATATTTGGGCTGGCCATGCTACAATAATAACATGTCTAAAATTACCCTTAAAACCAATGCTTTTACTGAGAAGTGAATTTTTGGCAACACCAGATGCAATATAGATTCCTTAAAAAGTATGATGCCCTTGCATGGAATGGCATAAGGAAAACCACATTGGGTAGCACGTCATTTACTCTATCCACCATTCACAAGGTTTCAAAATACTTGTAATCCCAGCAATCCAAACCTCAAATACATCCAACACAGTATGAGCTTATAGATACACCTTATAGATAAACCTTATCGATACACCTTCAAGTCTAATTTCAATGGAAGGATTCAATAAAAATAATAACACAAATACCATATTTTCTTGAATAAAAGCCGCCCTCAAATAGAAGCCGCATTTTTCCCTACTGAAAATAACAGAAGCCACATGCTTCTTCCCTCCTATCATTATGCTTTCTATTTTACCTTCTTCAGCGTTGCAACCAGAACAGTAAAACCTGCCCTTGAATTCAAGTGGCTTTTGGTTATGAGCTGTATTTTTGCCTTACTGGAAAAATAGAAGCCGCAGCTTCTATTCAAGAAAATACAGCATTCATGCAGGATAAAAAAATTTACAAAATAATCACTGTTATCAATCAATCAATCAATCAGCATCTTATTAATGTGTTAAAATAACTACCTTACAAGATAATTGAGGACTTTAGTTACTACTTGCAGTCTATTTTAAATCTAAGACTTTTATCTCCTTCAAAAAGCTTTGCTTACATGACACCAGCCATCACTAGCTTAACTCTCATTTTGAGTGAGGACAGTTCCTAGTTATCAGTTATCTGCAATGTTAGTAGTAGGCACATTTACATCTCAAGGAAGGGGCAGGACAATGCTTGATTAGCATGGTCCTAACATCTACATTTTGATGCTGGTTAGAAAACATAAAAACATCCAATCGATTGTAGTTACAGACTCGTAGCACATTCTCTAAGAAATTTTGAGTGTTCAAATGTATACTGGCTTGCACATAATTGATGTTATATAAAGGAATGAAAAATCTCCTCGGTCAATTTTGCACATATCCGTACAATTCATTCAATCAATCGGTATTTTTCGTACTGGTACATATCTTTGCACATATTGCAGCAAAACCCCATTTTGTTCCGTATTCATTGCAAAATTTGGCTTTTATTGCAATGGAAATATTAGGAACTGCTTTTTCATTGGACTTCGAATCTGTTTGGCATTTCACCTAACCCATGCAAGAAGCTTTTTTGCACGAAGGTGAGCGAGCGTTCCTTCATTAGTAATAACCAATAGCCCCTACTCACAAATTTCACTACTCTCATTTTGCTTGAAAATCTCTAGCAGTATAGTTGCTAAAGGTGCAAAGCGTTTGATTTTATCAATTAACTACTAACAAAGAACAAAATTGTGCGTAATACCCATTATTGGGTCACCGTACGCTATCCGATAGATAGATAACATCTGTAGTGATCCATCTTTAGGCCCAAACCTTGTTAGGCTTGATGACGGGAATTTCGTAGCGAACTATCAATAGAAATACTGATCTAAACATTTGAATACTTCAAAAAATGCTCCTTAAATTTAAAGGCACACTAACTTGGTCACCAATAACAGCAATGAGCCGTCCTGCTTTGTTATACCCGGCCATCTTAAAATTCTTTGACCTGTTAACTTGTGACACAACCCCAAACAAGACAAACGCTGCGCAAATAGCCTCGATTGCACTCAGTAAGGACTTACCACGGTTCCACAGTAGAAATAAGCAACCCTAAAAGTTGTAATTACTTCTGTGTGCTTTCTACCAAACGTGCGAAGGTAGAACTTTGGACACCAAGGGGACATGTCTGGTATTCGAGAGCTGAAACAGTCAAACCTTGTAGAAAAAGCAGGAGAAAGACAGATTTCATTTAATTCTCAATTTCATTCCACAGTTCAACATTAATTACTTTACAATTGGTAATACAGCCAAAGATACTTGTACTGGCAGGCCTTTTTCATTACAAAATTGGTTTTCAAAGGTTTTCCTGTAGCATTGTAAGTGTCATGTCCTCTGCAAATGTCCCATCTCAGCTTTCACATTTTTCAGTATCTGATGTGAGCAAAAAGCTGCTCGCTTTTTGCTCGGATATGAATGTATCACACTTATGCAAGCAAAGATGTTCAGGTGATCACTAGCCAATCAAATCAGTCCACCCATCTTTGTATTTAAGAAGTGCATGCCTTTCTACAAAGCAATTGAACCAAAACGAACAATAAATAAAAGATGTAGGCTAAAACAGACAATTTTAGCTGTTAAATTATTAACAAGACAGATAGAAAGAATTATGAAAACTAGGCATTGTAGACAAAACATTTGGCAAAATTGATGAAATTAAAAGCATGAAGTAACTAAAATTATTGCAAAGTTTATCCATACAAGTTAAAAACACATGAGTAAATTCATATGAGAATTTCCCTCTCCCATTTTTTCCCTAGCTATAATTCTTTCTGAGGGCTCCGAGAAGTCTGGAAAAAGAATTACATGAAACAAAACAAATTGACAAATAAATGTCAAAAAGGAAACAATTTAACTTACGTTATATTGCTGCTTGCAAATCTTTTGGTCTGTTTCAAATTGGTGCTTTCTGAATTCTGCTTGGATTTGACGAATGTAAAAATCTTTGTTTGTATACTTCAGTTCTCTTGAACACTTAAGTAGCTGTCGATAAAGGCTGACAGCATTTGTTTGAGAAAGGCTTAAGCTAATTTTTGATGACATTTCATGCTATCTATTGCTTTACTGGTGTTTAAAAATGAATTTTTTTGGTCCTAATCCATGAAAATCTGTAAGAAAAAATCTTTTTTAGAATTGCAATAAGTAATTCTCAACACATCATTCTCAAAGTTAAAGACAGCAGTTTTAATGTATCAATACAGGATGGCAAACTTTTGGCTGCGGAAAAAAGATTCATGCATCTGGTGATCAATATCTGGTCTGAGAGGATCTTCAAGACATTTTCATTTCCTGTTAGGGAATACACACATTTTCCTTTTCCTATGATATGGGGCATGAAAATTTACACACCAGTTTCGCATGTATCATAGCAATGCAAATTATGGCCCCTATGCTGTTGAGTTTGACGCCCCTTCTTTAGATTAATGAATAAGCACAGAAGTGCTTACAAATTTAATTTTATACGTATGTATGTATGCATTTATGTTTGTACATAACATGAAAATTACTGCTACCTTCACGTGCGGCATTTTCTTAGCACTACCACGTGGGGGTTGTACAGTCAAAAATTACATAACAAGTCCTGGCTTGCCTACAAATACTTTCTTTTCACCCTAAATGCGCTGTGCATAGACAAGAAATCGGATTAGTTACATGTGCACAAACTTACCAAATCAATTCTGACCGAATGTCGATTTGCACAAAATGGAGATCGAACAGCAACAACAACGGAAAGAACAACGGCAACAACGGGATAATACCTTACTCGGTTTGAATGTAGACATTTGTGCGCTTAATTTTCTTTAAAAAAATTCTTCTTTTTTCGATCAAAGTGGATAAAGGTGTGATAAAAACCTTCCACATATTGATCGTGGATTGGCAAAAGAGATTATTATGTAACATTTTTGCAATGGAAATACCTTTACGGCTCAAGGCGATCCATAAGTAGCCAGATATTTAACCCAAGAAAACTGCTCCAGGAACCTGGGAGGTGCAGTCTTTTGCGGTTCTGAATGTCTCAGTTTTTCTTCGCTATCAACCAGCAGAGAGAACGTACTTAAGCAAACACTCCGTTCAACACATAAACCTTTGATTGGCCCTGTGAATACAAGAGACTGGACAAAAACTTTGCATTGTGCTTTTGGGGAATAAACCTAGCATACAGAATGCACATTTTACATAAATTATTTGGCCTATCCAAAAACAAATAAAGTAACGGTTTCGCTCAATACTTAGCTGCATTACACTAAAAACCTACTTTGTCCAGGACAAATGCTGCTTGAAATTGCAATGCTAAATGTCCTGGCGGGAAACAGGGGACTAAGTCGTGCTAAGAAAGCTGTCCATTATCACAAAATAGAACTGTCAATTGCAACAGCTGGATAACATTTTGATGGATGCTAGTTGAAAGCAAAGGGAAGTCCCCATACTCGAAACGAGCGTTGGAGAGCACCGTGCTAGAGAGGCACCACCCTTAGCTACGGCGTTGTCAGGTAAGGTACCAGTTCCTCTCCTCGCCACATTTTCCCCTTCCCACCCTTACGTCAGGTACAAATTCACTGCTGGTTGAATAGAAAGAGAGCAAAGAGAAAGGTGCGCTGGGGTGCATCGAACTCGGACTGCCCACATGGTAGGCATGTACTCTAACCACCATGCAAACTGCCCAACCCACAAGAGATATATCGGTACTGAAGAGAGAGATGATGGCTGGACCAATTACAGTACAAGTGTTAACAAATGAGGTAAAGTTAGGGTGCCTTATTGTAAGATGATAGCATGAATAAGGGATCCGAGCTACAGCCTATGCAAGTGATTTTAGAAGGTGATATTATTTTGCTTTCTCCCCCAATGATGCTCTTATTGTGGCACTTGTAGGATTCGAGCCAACGACCTCTGAATCATCAGTCTGCGTGCTGAAACACAACGCCATGGCTACACAAAACTAGGAGTCGTCTCTGGCTTCTGCTGAGCTCAGAATCGAGGTTGCTACGCAGGCAATAGCAGGAATAAAAGGACGAAATAAGTAAGCGCTCTGTCAATGCAGTCAAGATGCAGATAAACACATTTGCAAAGGAATTTTCCTTCAAAAATTACAAAAGAAAACATTAATCTACTCCGACGTGATTACACACATTTTTCATTAACAAAAAGGTATTTACATTCATCCGGTCATATCATTTGAATCGCAGAAAATCACTGGTCACTTGGACGAGACCTGGACTCCGCGGAAGAAGCAGGCAGAAATCTCGGTACACAGACTCTGCCAGAGAATGGATCACAAAGGAAATCTGTATTTATCAAAAATCTTTGGCATCCTTCCCTAAATTGTGTTTTCACTGCACGAAAAGTACTAAAGAAGTTGGGAAAACTATTTGGAAAATGGAAATAAGTTTAGCCAACAATGATTATCTGTTAGCAGCTAGAGCAGTTTGATTCAAAAGGAAAGATCTAAATAATGAAAAGCTAAAGTGAAGCAAAAGACACCATTTGCCTAAGTGGATCAATACACAGATCTTATTAAATTCAAAAGAACCATGCATTCTTCTCTTAGGCAAAATATTTCGTGGAAAACATTAATCAAAGAATCAAACATTGTCCATGAGCAAAGACAGTGATGCTCATTCCAGCACAAGAATGTTGTCTTACAAAGAATTTTCATTTACGAAATCCTTTCTTCTCGATTCGAGCCATCAATTCAGCCTCACTCGCCATCTTGTCAAAGGAGCTATTGAAAACACGAATATATTATCGCCCATTCATATGAATGATCAATGCAATTGAAATTAGCTAGAAGATGTAAGAGACTGAGAAATGCTGTCACCTAGCTATTTAAGAATAAGGTTAATCAAAAAGGGCAAATTCTTGAAATTCTATAGAATGAGAAAGCGGCAGCTTCACTTCATAACGACAAAAGGGTAATTTCATTGCCCAAACCCCTTAGAAATAGAGGTCAATTGAAGCAAGATTTTCTTGCGCAATGTATAAAGGAAACAAGCAAACGAGCTGATATCGTGGGAAGCGAAATGGACTTGACTATGATGGCTTTCAATGAAAAACAGAGTAAGAAATATGAAAGTTGAAGACCGTGCCATAATTCATATGATTCCTGTGCATTTTGATATCTCATTGATCGAGGAAACGGAATGGACGAAAATGAATGCTGATGATGATGATGATTGTGATTATGATTGTGCTGATTGCAATAATTTGGTTGCAGTTCATCGTGATGGTTTTTAATCATTATCAGCATAATGAACATGAAGTTGGAGACATGAAATTCCTTCCTAGTGCTTTATGTAATTTTCCAAACCTTTTAACAGTTTTCTCTTTAATCAAATTCCTTATTGTTCTTGATGCAAGTGCTGCCTCTCGACTCTACGAGAGAAACGCATTTGAGAATTCATTAGAAAAGCACTAAGTGATATAACTTACAGGTGTAAAATAGAATCTGAGCTGCCATAATCAGTTGCAATTAATCCTATTATGATACCAACAAGTACAACAATAGAATGATTATAAAGTAAAAACTTCTGCATTCACATCGCACATGGCATAACGCCTTGAGTACATGCCTACCAGGCGGAAGGTTCCAAGTTCGAAGAACATCTGTTCTCGCCTCTGGGTGCCCTGTTCTGTCCACCCAACAGCAAATGGGTAACTGGCGTAAAAGCTTAGGCCAGTGAGTGCAGTGAGGAACGAAACTGGCAATCATATTTAGCTAATCCTTGGTTCAAGATGACATCTCTCTAGCAAAGTGCTCCCCGACGCTCATTGCGAGAATGGAGCTAAATTGTAGTTTTTAATTGGAAATCCACATGGTAAAAGCAGTGCTTATCAATCAAAGAAATACAAAATGGTTGGCAATGACATGCGAACAGAAGTGTCAGCCTAAGGTTGAAACGACGCAGCTCACTATTAAGACAAATGCCGTTGAAGCTATCTTTGTCCATTGGAACAGCCGGGCGATTAGTTGTCACTGAGGAAAACAAAAAAAAATTTCTTGATGTTATACTAACAGCCATCGTAGCATTCTTCTTCTCATCGAGTATCAATTGACTTTTCATGTCTTTTTCCTTCACGCTGGTTTCAAGTTCTGCTAAACGTGCTTTTTCATCTTGCTTGATTCTGTCAAAGACAGAAAAAAAGAATGTCATTGTCAAGAAAAGTAGGCTATATGTCATCAAAACCAAATTCATTGGCTGTCTTAAAGGCCTCTCTACCCCCTGATGAGCGTTCCTTAGCAGAAAAGCTGGACGAGATAAATGCTCGTTCATTGGACCCTAAATGACGGGGGATGGTTGAATCTGGACTGAAACCAAAACATAGAGACGGTAAATGAAAAGTGTTTTTTGAAGAATATCATAAAGAAAGAGATGAACTACTTGTTGCAGAGAACAAATGAAAAGGCTTACCTTTGTTTGTTGATGATATGTTCGTGCTCTTTTTGAAGTCGATCCATCATTGCCTTTTTCCCTTTCAAATACGAAGTTTTCTTCGCAGTTTCTAGAGCTCTCTCTTCATTCTATAATGAAAATGGCAATCTAATTTCAAAGCTCATCTGATTCTTGCATCGGAGCAAAAAAATCTAACACTATTGGAGTAGAGCTGGTAGTCGAGAAAAAATTGTGTGGTTCCTTCGCAGTAAAAATTGTGTGGTTTGGAATAAGACAAGACTTGAAGGGCAACATCAGAAAATAGCAAAAAAAGGTGCAACTAAGAATGAAACCTAACTGACATCTTATAAACCTCGTTTGGACTCGAATAACTTTCCAAGAAGGAAAAGGAGCTCTAGTAAGCCAAAGAACTTCCAACGTTTCTCAATGGAAGGCAGTAGAATTCTTGATCTTATCATTATTTTAAATCATATAACTTTTCCAAGCGATTTCAGGTCAAATGGGTATAAAGAAAGAAGTTCTAATTACTAGCTAACGGTGATGAGTTCATGCAGCTTACCTGAGATTGAAATCTTTGTAATTCTTTTTGCCATATCTCCAAGTCTTTTTGCATTTTCTTTAGTGACTCTTCTTGTTGCTCCTTCTTTCTCTGCTTTAAATATCTACAAGAAAGTTGAACATGTTTCACTTAAACTGCTCTTTTCTTTGATTAGGTCGCAAAATTTCAAATCAAATGTGCACCTTTTGGGCTGGGGTTAGGGGGATAAAGCTAGGGCTACGTTAGGCTTATGGTAAGGCCATGTTTGAGTTTTGAATGAACTAAGGGTCATGGTGGGGCTAGGAATAAAGCTGAAAATAAATATACGACTATTTTAGGGTAAGAATTGTGTTGAAGACAACGCTAAGGATACCTTCAGAGTTATGGTAGGCTGGGTTGGAGCTTGGGATAAACCTAAGTATAAATTTAGAGTTAGCAAGTAAGGTAACAACCTCAAAAGCGGAGAACAAACCCCCAGTTGAAAAGAAGTCTTGAAAGCGACAGAAGATTATGACGTGTGGCGTGTGCTTTGCAATGAGGTCGAGTGACGGTAAAACAAAAATTCGCTGTTGCTGACTGATTGATTGAGTTAAAGTTGCAATGGCAATTGCTGGCATAGGGATAAAGGTAGGAGTGAATACAGCGTTGGGGGTAGGAATGGGCTTGTGATAAGTTCATGGCTATAGTAAGACAAGCGTTATGGAAAAATCAAAAGGGTTGGAGTAGAAGGAGTGAGAGAGCACGATGGTGTTTTATCGTTTCCGGTGTTTGGCTGTTGTTTTACTCTTTAATCTCTAGGAATACGTTTGACTTTCTGGAGGGTCATATGTCAAAGTAGATGACGGCTAATATTAGAGGAAAGATGAAATTGATGAGAAAACTTACAAAATTGGGGCCTAATTCACTATAGGACCTTGGAAAGCACTTGCTAGCGAGGAGCCGCCCTGAGCCGCCGCATTGCAAGATAGGGTAACCGTTTAAGGCTCGCATAAGCTTTACTTCAGATATCCATTGGATGCTGGGTAGACTGTAAGAGGGCACTCAGAAACGTATGCAAACATGTGATAGGGCCCCTGTCTTTCGGAAAAGGAAGTTAGTCCAACAGCGCTACGCCGGCTAACTCTGAAAACTGAAAAGAATCTAAATTTCCTCACTTATTGGAAGCCATCTCGTGATCGAACTCTCTTCTCAAGTACCGGTTGTTCATTTCTGCTTGGCGATGTTTAGCTTCAATGGCAGATTGAAGGGCCTTCTGATCTTCTCTGAAAAGTGAATTGTTTACATTCAGGTTAACATACGCACGTAATGGCCATTAATGTTTCATCATCAAGTTGATACGGCTTCAGAAAGTTAAACATGTCGAAAATCGAGGGTTCATAAGAGCAAAATACTCTGAAGTGGGAAGAACTCAATGTGATGCTATTAGATTACTTTAGGATCACAAGAAAGTTAGCCACTCTGAACACCCAAGGAAAAGCCAATCTCATAGTGAGGCTGGAGCCCTGAGCAGAGAATCTATGAGAAAGCTTCTTACCATTCAAGCATCATCCCAACCAGCAATTCACTAATATTAATTCACTAATTAAAAACTGCAAATACGAATATTGCATGATTAAGAACATCGCGGTAAACTTCTCGATAAAACCTTTATTTCACCTAAGTCGTCGTTTAGTTTCTTCCATCTTCATTTCATGTCGCTCTTTTTCTTCGAAATTCTTCAGAGCTTGATGCTAATTCAAAAGAGAATAGAAAAACAAAATCAGAAGACACGAGGAGAGCGTGTGACTCTATTTAGGCCTATCTAATGTCACAATCTCCATCGCGCAGGAAAATTCGTGTATGAATATACACGACATTTCCTGACCACGCCATCACCTTAAAAGTCATTCTCCATAGTCAGCTGGTCACGTCTAATGTCAATTCACTTCAATGATCAACTAAACATCGCTTTCTAGCTCCGTGTTCTCCGCACTTGCATTGAGGCCTTCTTCATCCACTCAGAAATGCTAGTGATGGAATACATCATACTACGAGACTGATTGCAAGCTATTCTCCCCTTGCTGCTCCATGCATCAAGGTGGTTAAGTAGCAGAAATTGTGGGAATAATACATTCAATGCGGTCTTTGCATAATTTCTAAGCACCAAAATCAAAGCACTTAGAATTACATGTGGACCAACGAATAAATATTCAGTTGACTTTGCACCAATTACAATCTCTTGGTGAAGATTAGTTTAAGATTCTCAATAAATGTCCCCGGGATAAAACAAACTAACAATATATCAATGATTACTATTTTGACGTTATAGAGTAAGATCAATCGGCAACAGCACGATGGACTGGTAAAGTGGGAGGGGGAGGTGGTCACGGAGTTGCCTTCACCATTTTCTACACGTCGACAACCTAATTGGCATTGAAAGTTCAGACCGAGTGGCAGTGGGTGGTCAACGTAAGTGGCAGTGGTCAAGCATCCTTCCGACGTCCAGATCGAGTCCCACTTCAACAAGTGTGGCGTAGTCAACGCGACAACGGCAAACGTAGCCGCTCTTAATCGGTCGGAGGATGGTTGACCACTGGACGGGTATAATCTGACAACAGTGAAGGACACGAAAAGAGGAAGAACTGAAAGCTCAATGGAAAGACGGTCAGCAAAAACTCTTCTAAAGAAGTGACAGAGCCTTCAAATGTTTGACATTTGCATTGGACACACATTTCGTACACAGATCTTTTTTCTGTACTACTGTAACGTCCAGTATAGTTGGCTCCGTAGGCGTCTATAATGTGTGAGACTCGATGTTAGTTTTCATCTTTAGCGCTGCTCAGTAAAGAAAAGATCTTGGCTTCATACAGACAAAAATCTATTAATTGCTACTCTTACCGATTTTGCTAGCTTAGTTTGCATTTCTTTGGCATTGGTGGCATTTTCGTGACGATCGACTAGTCCCGTGTGGGTCATATTTCGAAGAAAATCCTTCTCCTCGTTCGCTCTTGCCAGATTCCTTTCCTAGAAGTCAATTGCGGCAATTGGTGAGTTCTGCCACTTAGAATAACGAAAAGGTACCAAACTTTGCATACATCATTTGCTCCTTTCATCAAATTTCAAGTCATTAACGGCGTGAGATAGGTGTAAGGACAGCTCAATGATTAAAACACTCCATTGTGGACCCGGTGGTCAGTGATTAGACCCCTACCTTGAGCTTAACTTTCACTTAAGGGCAAGAATTGTTAGCTTTCTGTTCTTCTAGTCGTGCGAATCACGAGGTGTGACCACGTCGAGAAGAAGGACCAAGACTAGATGAGCTTCTTAATGACTTGAAATCTGCCTTTGGATTTATTAAAGTAAATTATCTTGGGTAAAGGCTATGGTGGTCTATACGAAGCCCGAATGCCACGTAGAAAGCACAAAAACATGCGAAATGAAATATATACCGTCAAACGAAATCATCCGATCACCACGTACATAAGCAAAACGGCTTATTGTAAATAGCATTTGAAATTAAGGGAAGAATGTCCTATTTTCAGAAACAAATTCGCAACGCATCACACAAAAAGTAATATTTGTACGTAACTTGAATTAGAAAATTATTCCGCTAAACTGTTGGAGTCACCTACGTGAACCATTGACTGACAAGCGTACTTTTTAAGGGGAACAGCGCTTCTGTAGTAGTTGAAAGGTGCTATGAACTGCTGCCTTCCAATCACTTCACAACAGCCGTTCGCTTTACGAGAATATCATCGCAAGGAGTTATCGCAGCTTTCCTTGACTGGCAGTATGCGTAAAAAAGACCGATTAACGGAAATACCTGTATCCGCTTTCTTTCTTCTCTCTGCACGGATTTCATCAACAATGCGTTGTTCTAGGAGAAAAATCAGAAGAGACTATAAATTTGTTAATGTTACATTCTTCAGCGATGTCAAAAAACAAACATCTAGTGACGTCAGAGCAAACCAGAATGCTCACGCACAAGTTTTCATTAAAATGAATTGTGCCAGTTTTACAACATATTTCTTTGAAAATAGTGCCATAATTTCCATACGTTCACAGAAATCTTAAAAATAGAAATCAGATATGTCGTCATCATACTGTAAATAAAAAAATAAAACCCAACAATCGGTCAAGTCCAGAGAACTTCTTGGCGTGAAACTTGTTCCCTTTTTAAAGAATTTAACCTTGGGTTAAAGGTCAAAACATGATAAAAGTAGGCACAAATTGCAGCTAAAAATGCATCAAAGAAACAGTGAGCATAACTGGGTGTGTATTTTTTTACAATTTTTAAAGGAAATTTTAATGTAGGCAGGAGATGCAATAACAATCATAATTGCAGAGATAATTTTGCAATGCTCTGGGTGCTAACATGACTCTGAGGCTACGGCGCTGGATGGTCAGTAGTTCAAGATAAGTGACGAGCTTGTAATGCTCGTTGAACGAGGACAGTCGCTAGCTGCAGGTAAATCTATGCGCAAGAATCACGAGGCGTGGTTAGATTGAGAGCAAATACCAGGACAGGATATTGCCCGATTGCTTGATAAGCGTACCTTCTTAGTGTCCTAAATCTGACTTTGAATGTTAGCTAGCGCAAACAAAAAAGGAAAAAACGCCGTGCATCAGCAACAAACTATTACAAGGTGCTCATAGGTAACAGGGCTCGTGTCGTTGTTGAGTCAATTCCGCACAAACAACTGTTTTATGTTCAACATGACTGGGAATGTGCTAGGCTCCTGGGCCCTGTCAGATTGACAATAGCACGTCATACCCACATGAACAGGACATTTTATTGAAGAAAATGAGTAAGACAGAAATTCTCCAGAATTGTTTATTTTATATTGCTTGAATCAAAGCAGTTATCGTTTCCTGTACTCTTATCAAAACTGATCCAAACTGACCTTTGTTACCAGTTGTTTCCTTATTTCCTTCAACCAGTATTCATTCTTAGATTGGATTTCAGATTCTATCAGTCGACGTTTGGCTTCCTTCTGTGCAGTTAGTCTCCTTCTGTGCAGTTCCTGGAATTACGTGTGGGTTTGCAACATGTTGTTAGTGACAGTAACAGCTACAGTGACAGTGAAAGTGACAGTCGTGTTCTGTTTATCAATGTCACAGCATTCTGATTCCTTCGTTTTGTTTCAGCAAAAATAACGAATATATAGCAAAACATGAGATTACCAACACGAGCATCTCTACCGATGCCTGAACGGTGTTGGAAAATTCATATCGCCATAGCCTCGTAGATTGCTATGGAATGGGCATTTTTAACAAAGTGTTGTCGAAAAATGAAAAACGCAAAATGTTTTGCAAATCAACTGATAACTGCGTTGCATACTCGATTTCGAGCGTAGCAGAAACCAGGCACAGGACTCTGGGCTTCTTTCTAGGGAAATGGATTTGTTGAGGTGGCATTCCGTTGCCTTCCTCACCGATGGCGTTTTTACTGTGACACATGGAGGGATCGAACTGACAACCTCTGTGTTGAGTCCGCATGCTTAACAACTACACCATGGCATCACCAAAACTGATAACTACAAGCTGCATATTCTAGATGCCAAAGTTGAATCATCAAAATTTTCTCTCAGTACGAGCTCATGACAACCGTATGGCCTTTCATTCTAGCGTTTGATAATTATGCAGATTCATGGTAACATTTGAGGTAACAGTCGCAGCATTGTCGTATATGATATATTTGTGTGCCTTTCAATGGTGCCCATAGAATCTAGTGGTCTGGACAAAGAAATCTCCGAAAATCTTAAATGGATGCAAAGCTCACATTTAAAGATACAATGACCCGACTAAAGCAGTACTAATAATCGACCACCTTACCCGGACTTCCTCGCTTTCCCTCATTTTCTCTGCCAACTGCATTTGGTGTCTCCTAGACTGCATCATTTTCAATGCATTTTCAGCTTCCTGCTCTTCCGCTAACTCCTGCTTTCTTGCTGCTTGCAATCTCCTCTCCACCTCTTCTTTGTTTGCTTTTGAAACCATGATGTTCAAAATCTTTTGATCCTATAGAGGAAACAAGAAGATGCGGTAAAACCCCCAACATTTATGCATATGTATACCATTGTATACCATAAGATATACGATCCAGACTACTATTCAATGCAAACCCTTTCTTCCTGTGTTGGAGCTTTGTATAGGCCACCATGGCCTTTCCCCAACATAATTCATTAACAAAATATCATTGGCGCTCTTACTGTTATGAAAGAAGCCTCTGGATTATGTCTCAACATGCTTTTCTTTCAGCCCTGCATTCCATCATTTTGCTTTCTTTCTTCCATTCTTTCTTTCCTCACTTCCTACTTTCTTTAAGTCATCCCTTCAGGAAACATTTTTTTTGCCTTTGCCACAAGGGCATTATACCGACAACTATACAGATCGATTGCCAACAAGTTCCAACGAGTTCAGACCAAGAGACAACGCTGCTTGCATACAACCAACCTATCAATACCAAGGTTGGTCTAACATCGAACAAGCAGCTGAAATTGAGAAGCAGCCAATCCTGCACAGAGAGCTTTGACGAATTCATTTCGATACTGGCATTCATTGAAGATCAAGCCAAAGAAAATTGTGAAAAGGAGCACAACGCACGAATATGCAGTTAAATTATAAAAGAATCTTCTAAAAAACCTTACATGGTATATATTCATTTCATAATTTGGCGAAGACCTACTTCGTCATCAACTTCAGCAGGTTGCACCTCAATAAGCTTATTACGTAATATTCGTATAACAATTAAGAACAATTTCCAATCCAATTTCAGTTCTATAGATTCCTTATGCTTATTTCTGGTATAACATGGGATTGATGTTACCTCCTTTGGCCAATGCATACCTTGATAATATTATAGAAAATTCACTAAAAGCAATGGGAAGGCTCACTGTCAGCAACGACGAAGCTCAGTAAGTAAATTACAAACGAACGCGGATGAAATCGTGTCCGCACTAGTGACTGTACCCTAATAAAGGGCAATACATACTGCCGTGGAAATCAAATCGCAACTTACATTTTCTGATAGCCTGGCAGCTCCTTTTTGAAGGTGCGGTGGAAGATCCGATAGAATATTGTCAACAGAAAGTGTCCTTTGCATTCTGATGTGCCTTCTTTGCGGGGATGGTGATTTTGACTTCGGCAAAGAAGGACTTCCCATTTTCAGAGATCTACTATCCCAACCGTGCCTTTGCATGGCTGATTCTTTGCTGATATACGGTCTAGGTTCTGTTAATGTTCTCCACTCGTCACCACCGAGTCGCACGGTGCTGCCATATTTTCCATCGTAACTGGAAGATAGCATTTGCGAAGAGGGCCTTGAACGAAAACGAACAAATTTAAGACTTTTCACCAAAGTAATAGAACACTTTTTCTAACGAACTGAAAATGGATACAGTAGAACTGGTCTTTGAGTCATCCATAAACTGGTTACCAACAATACAACAGCGACCCCAAGTAAATGATCACTGTTTGGTTACTACAACTGATCTATTGGGGCTTTTTAATTTGCTTTATCGTGGATTTAGAAATCGCCGATCTAGATCAGCAACTATGTGATATCCGGTGGTTTTAGGTTTGATTTGTTATGGCCTAGTTCGCTTATGATGAGACAGATTCTAAATATATTTGGAGCGAGAAGCAATGATTTCGCGACATTATGAGGTCCTTCATTGCAAAAATGGTAAATAGAAGTGTATTCTTCATTGACGTAGTCTCAAGCAAGATCTATTGTATGCTGGAGCTGTCAGGCTGACCAGACTGATGTGATGCTAAGCACAGTGGATTTTCGGTATCAGCGTGCAAGGTGAATAATTCTTTTCTTTCTCAACAATGATCTGAATTGGATTTAGGTGGATATTATTGCACATCAACGTATCTTTAAAACATTCAAATTCGATATTAGAGTTGAGTGAGAACTGAATGATACAATTTGGTAACTTTTTTATTCTCCTAATCGGCTGTTGGTGGGTGGGAAATATCAAGATGGGCATGTTTTAAGCTAGGTTGCTATGCACACATTCAAGACCTCGCGGGTACAAATATTTCACGATGACTCATTAAGTAGCTAAACTACGACAAACTATTACAAGAATACTCGATCATAGATCCTAATGCTACTGAGCACACCTCATGCTAATGACCACACCTCATGATTCCTTCATCTGGAATTTTTACAGAGAGCTAGCAACGCTCCTCATTTAAAGTGTAACTTTAGCTGAAGGTGGATTTGAACCACTGACTACAGGATGAATGGGCAAGAATTCTACTACTGAGAGCTATCGTGACGGTATTACTGAAGTATGTAGCATGAAAGACTCGAGTATCTCCCGGTCGTCAGCATTGCTGTAGTATGGTGGCTGGAGTGTGCGAATTCACAAGGAGGATGGATGGGCTCAAATCATCAATGGCTCACAACATAACACTGTGGGCGAGAAAGGCAATGGAAACAAACTCAGAATATCTACTCCTTTAGAAAAAAAATACAATTAACCCCTTTCCTTTGCATCTTCTAATCTAGAAATTGAGCGTTCTATGCAGCTTTACCCCTCTGCCCCCCCCCTCTTTAAACAATTATCCTTGATATGCAGTAAGAAATCACAGCCTTACGCTTAGCGTAAAGTAACACGATCTCGATCTATGAACAATACCGTATTCGAGCATTAGTTCTGGATTATCAAGACTCGATCTTCTTATACGGCGACTCAAACTGGGTTATCTGCTTCTTAGATACTTCCCAATATCAGCAGGAAGCATCTCAGTTAACAGTTGTGCTGAGATTCGAACACATGTCGCCGAGAAAAAAGAGCACTAAATGCAATTCGCACCTAAGATTAGCTGTTATAATCAATCAGCTCATTAGAATAAGCACGGAAACAGTGACCGGCGGGAATACTACGCTAATCAATTCTGCTACCGAGCATGTGACAGTAGATATCAAAAGGAAGAAATGCTTTGCATATCGCACAGTTTCATCCTCGTTGAATTGTATGTTAGCACAGCTTTGATAATAACGGACAACAACTATCTGCAACTTGATACCAGGGAATCTTGCCAATTTGGCCAGAGTTTCAGGCCAGGCAGAGGTAGTATCCATGGTCATGGGCTCATGGCGCCTCAGTATGATAATATCTCAGTTGTCAGGCAGCTGCTCAATGGCAACATGGTCAATGATTCGAGCCTCGCTTCGAGCGAAACTTCACCCGGAATCAGGAAAGATGCCGGCTCTCTGTGCCATAGGGTTATGAGTCATGTTGCATTACATTGACAGGAAATACCACGGTGCTGTTTCAAAAGCATATATTGAGCTCGATTCCCTTCGCATACTCGATTTATAGCTTAGCATAAACCAGAGACAGGCGCTGACCATTTTCTAGAGAAGTGAAATTTATGAGATTTCCCCCCGTTGATTTATGAGATTTCCCCCCGTTGATTTCCTCACTAACGGTGCTTTTATTGTAACACGGGCAGGATTCGAACTCACAACCCCTGCGTTATGAGTATACATTACACTGCAACATCGTCATTTCGGGCATCGAAATCACAAGGCGTGCTCACATCGAGGGGAAGCAGGACACTGCTCCGTAAACATGGCTTCTAAGCATCCGAAAAGCTAACTTCGAAGGATTGTTAGAAAGCATCAAGAACAATTACGTGATACCTTGGACTTCTTGGTGATCTCGGGCTACTCCTTGCTGAGTCTGTCCCAGATAGGCTCTTTCTTGCCTTGCTTCTCTCTATGAGAAATACACCACTTTCTTAATGAAAGAGAAACAGATTCCATGTTCTAATCGAAAGGTGGCTCTTGTGAAAAATGGGAAAAAGTAAACAAAAGACGAAGATATGTTGAAGCGGACACACATTTATAATAGCTTCTAGCAGTAGGAGTGAGTGCATATCCACTTTAAATAATCGTGTATCATTATCATTACTATATTTTGGTGTACAAGATTTAAATACGGTACAGGGAATCAGAAACAGATTTAGCTACATTGATGAAGTTCAACGGACCATTAACCAAAATTTCACGCTGCATGAGAGACATTCAGCGTGACGTCATTGAACCGCGGCTTTTTGGGCTCCAAGTAGAAGGGAAACGCCATCGTGCTTATGCTCTCCTTACATATCAACTCTTTAAGTTAGGTGTTCCAGTAAATGTGGGCACATGAAGCTGTACATGAATCGAAGCTGTTAGATACAAGACTGTATGCAACCTGACGCCTTAGCTCGCCCTTGAAATAACAGAAATTCGTCCACACAGCGCCAAACAGCCGGCAGGCATTGACGAATAGTGGCTTTCAAGAACACGGAAAACATCGAAAAAATAACGCATAAGTTATTTTGATGTTTCCTTACTTGCGAACATTTTCACTTGTTTTATAGTTATGAACAGCATGACAAATAACAACAGAAAAAATCTCTTGCGGTTTGCAACCATCGCAAAAAGGGTGCCAGCAACCCCTAGTAAGCTTGCACACAACCTCGCTGCACTCGGCAATAAAACTTTTCATTATCATATTCGCTTGCGAAAGCAGCAGTCAAGCTCATCTGCTTCAATACGTAAACTAGCAGGCACGTGTGATTCTCGCTATCTTAAATGAAGTATACTTGGCTGCTTAGATCAAACATTTGCAAAAGTGTATGAAAAAGATAGCAGTACCCAAGACATGATATTTACAACATTGCAATTCCTGAAATTCAATCAGTTAATCGTTCGCTATATTGATAATGCTATCTGCGTTTGATCAATGAAACAGCGGCGATAATCATGCTCTCTGAAATCGTATACAGACTTCACTTACTAGGCGTGCTCTCAGTTGGCTGAAATCCATTAACTTTGTTTATATTCGGCACATAGCAAACATTCCTAGATCTGGAGGCTCCGATTTCGACATTTTCCATTTCCGAATCTCCATCAAGGAACTCGGAAATCTTTCCAGTCCTCCGCTCTTTGACAGAAATATCCTGAATCTCGTTTTCTTCATCGATGATTCTTGATCTCTCGTCTCGACATCGCCGTAATATTCCTAGACAGATAAGTCACAAAATGCTCTTAGAACTCAGCCGAATCCGTATTCACACGTACGGTAGCAATGGGTCTGAGGTTACATTGGCAAATTTCACACAAGCTTACATAACAAAGGGGCTATAAGAATAATAATAATAGTAATAACAATACATTTTTATATACAGGGTTACCTTTTGAGCAAAGTGCTGTTATCAATATGGGTCAAGTTGAGAAAATAAAAAAATAAAGTTTAGAATACACCAAAAATGGTAAGTTACAATGAAAAATCTAAAGGTAGAACAAAATTAAATGACATCTTTAAGTTTTGTTCTCTACCTATACATGTTCATTGCGATAAAAGTGTTCCTTTAATTTGGACTCAAAATGCACAAATTTGTTTATGGAAACATTTTTGTTTTGCTCTATTGTCAGACAGGCAAAAGGAATTTTTCTGGTGGGTTCTTGTGTGCCCTTCTCACAGATAGTGTTTCTGCTGTGAATCCTGCAGAATTTGAATCCACAACTGCTGCAACATGAGTTCATATAAAGTAGGCAGAGCTAAGCTAGTACACTGTGGCCCCCTTTGCACCTCACAATGATAAATCAAAGAAAGGAGCACACAACCGTGATTTGGTCTTGATTACAAAATAAAAGGCTGACAGATTTGAGATGAGTGACAAATTTGTGAATTCACCTAGCCGTCTTTGTTCATACTTCTGATATCTTTCAGTTATGAGATCATAACTGAGCCTGCCACTGTATTCATTGTCAAATTCTGATAACGATTTGCCCAGCAATTCTACAGGCTGAAAGAAACATTATGAGGAAATGGATTAGCCAAAATTTTAATCATTGAACATAATGCTTCAGTCATCCTGATTATCACCATCATATTATTAGTGCCTAAAGTCATGACAAAGTACAAGCAAATAATTCTTATAAAACATTAAAACACAGAAGAATATCAAAGTTCAGAATTTCACTCCAAACAATTGCTCCTTCTATGGAATTTAGTGGAAGGTAATAATTATTTCTAGTTATATTGCATTATATCTGTCGTTGGGAGGCTACCATTTCTTCTTGAAAGCAATTTCCTGCACTTGAATCTGAAATGGAGCAATAACAGGATAAAAATAGAAAGGCACATCTCTTTACCTTGATTCCAACAATTTGGCATGCCTGTAAGAAAAATACACGACAAGCAATAAGATAAATTTATATCTTTGCAACAAGAAATCTTTCAGCTGCTTACAGAAATGCCAACACACATTCAGCCAAGCAAAAAGGGCCTTGCAGAATTCTGTTATAAAACTTAACTAATAGCTTTTACATAGATCAAATCAAGAGGAATTGAAAAGCAAAGAAATCAAAGTAATTTATTTTTAAGTATTAGCAGCCATTTATGATACTGCAAAATGGTTTATGAAATTTAAAATGCTGTTGCAAGAGTGGAATTTCAAATGAGTATCATTCAGTTTGCAAAATGCAAAAGCTATTGGCACTGCTTTCTTGGGTGAATGACAATGCTGATAAATAATGGCTATAAGATGTGTTTTTAATCATAATGACGACTAATGAATATGAGGCTGCTAATGGCTATATCAAAGATGATGGTGATGAGGATGATGTTGGTTGATGAATTGATTGATGAATATGATTGATGAATATGATTGATGAATATGATTGATGAATATGATTGATGAATATGATTGATGAATATGATTGATGAATATGATTTATGAATATGATTTATGAATATGATGATGATAGTTAATGGAAATAAAACAGTTAATGGTGATGATGATAATGATGAAAATAATAAAGATTTTTCCAAACGTGATTTCATGGCATACATTCATATGTGACATAAATGCACAGTGACTGTAAATTTGTATCAGGCTGGCTTATGGCTATCAACAATGCTTCATATGTCGAATTAAATTTGCCAATAAGGAAGAAGGTCTGGCTTGGTGAATTGTTTTTTTAGGGGAAGATATAAGATTTGACTTTGATGCTTTTGTTGATCAGGATAATTGTAATAATAGTCAAAGAATTCTGACTTTTTCTCTATTCGTTCTTTTTTAGAAACAAAAAAGACTTGTGAAATGATGGTGATGATTATTATGCTGATACTGGAAATAATGACAATTATAATCAATGGAAAATAGAGTAAATTATCATCACAGTCAAAATGATTCAATGTTACTATGGCAAACTATTCCATATTTTGACAAAGCTCTTATACATTTGTTGCTTTTTAAATGTCACCTTAAGAGATCTTGGGCTTGTAAGCACATATTTGCTGTTCTCTGCAAATGGCTCATCAAAGTTAAAAAGGGTGATGTTTTGTCCTTGGTCATCTGGCAGCATTCTGAAGTAGAGGTCTAGAGACAAGGGAAATTGAAATTCAGTTCATCATTTATCCATTTATCGTCCCATGAACTCAGGCAATGTTCACCATACATAGTGGCAAAGCCACCATACATAGCTGTAAACATAAAACTATAGCCTCTTTGCTATCAAAACTTGCTTTAAAAATTTCATTCAGAGAGCATCATGTCTAACAGCAAGCAGCATCCCTGGATATGGTGGTGTTAGCTCATTAACTTTGGGTAAAAATTCCCCTTGGTTCTGATATTTTTGAGCGATAAATTTTAGAAGAACCAAAGTGATATATTTGAGTTACAGATCAGAAAAATATTTGATAGTTTGGGTAATAAAAGAAGAGACTAAAACTAGACGAATCACTAAAAAATGTATGTCAAAAACAAGACTGCATTTAGCCTGCAGGGAACCCTTTTTCTTTCCAGAGTCCTAAAATTTGTTTCCCTTCAAATACAAAATAAAAAAACTCAACTTTATCTCCCTCTCCTTTTAGCCTTTCTTATCATTTTTTGATAGGGCCTTGTAACAGGCCACCAAGGCCCTTCCCCCGTCATAACAAACTAAAGAAAATTAGTGTTGGTTATATGCAAGAAATTATCTGCAAAATTGACATGGTTTGATTCCTTCAGAAATAGCTGATTGGGTTTTACTACAAGGCATTCCTCTCTGGATACACTGGGCTCAGTCTCAGAGCATAATCATGAATGGGAGAGAAACTTGGAGATCCTTCATCAAGGTTTTGAGTGTGCCTGGTGCATGATGACAAGGCATTGATTCACTTATTGAATTTCAAGTATAGCAGAAAATAATCTCTACAAATTTCATAAACCCGACAGAATTTAAAAAAATTTCAGAGGCACAGAAGAGTTTCTCCAAAAATTTTGAACAGTCCCTAATTACAGACATGCTACAGGGGCGCCTGGGCCCCAGCTAGTCAAAAAAGATATGAAAATTTTCATGAAATTATTGGGCCACTGGAGGGAATTTAAATTACATGTTTAGGTCAATAAAAATTATCTTGGTATTTTTTGGGGTTAACCGACTTTTAAAACTTGGACTGAGTAAATGTATACAAAAGTCTCGAGTGTACACCTGGGATATTGTGGTAAATGCATGTTATGATATTCCAGTGCCTTACCGTCCCACCAGCTGTAATGCAGAAGAATTCAAAATTGCGCGCGCAATGCGCCTTAATTATTCAAAAACACTTTCATTCCAATCTGATCGACAGTAATCTGGTCCAGTCAACGAGAAAACCAGATGGCGCCATTTAATGCAATGAAAAAGGTAAAATCAACTGAGCTCTTCAAAAATCCCTATTTTGGTAATTAGGGGGTGCTCCTGTCCTCAGATGCATTGTTTATTGCCGTGGCAACTCACTTTTACAATATCTCATTAGGTAGTCTGCAGCGTAGCCGCCTATAAAATATTGAAAAACAATACCTTCGTATACTCGCTAATTCCTACTCGATTAGATCATACTGTAATTTTCTGTTTTGACGAAGAAACGTTTCGGCAACTTAGGCCTTCATGGCACCGGTCGCTTTCTGTAACGGTCAACGAGATCGCTCCTCCGTAGCTACTAATTTGACTCATGCAGCTGCACAGATGTAGTTGTAGCAGAAGTAGAGTACGCTTCATTCATTAGTACTTCGCATTTTGCCTTTGCTTCATCCATTTGCTTTTTCTACATAACTCATGCCTATTTATTTTTCATTTTGCATCACACCAAACCATACCTACCTTGCACATAACGCAGTGGGAAATGCACCCACCATTCGTAGTTATCATATCGTCTCTTTTCTACATTACTAAGTTACACCAATTAGTATCCACTTTGCTGATTGATTTCGCATAGGCCTAATTTCTTTGGATTTAAAGAAAAAAGCTATTGGCACTTTCGGCTCCTAAGGGGCATTGTGCATTTCATTTTCAATTCTTTATAGGAGGGTAGCTCTTCAGCAAAGCTGATTTTCAAGAGGCCCTCTGCTTAAAAAAGTTTTACAATTTATCTAAAATAATACTTAAAATACCTAATTACCTAATTAAAATTATTTATTTAATTTACATAAATTCATGAAAATATATTAAAGTTTAAAACGAAATTAAACTAATCTGAGAATAAAAATTACTGGTGAAATGTCCAGATTTACATATTAAATAGAGGCTTTAAAGCTGACTAGGTTTACGGCTTTTTTGACTCAACTGAGAGGCTATTCCAAGATCTCACTCCTCTGAATGAAAAGCATCTTTGGCCAGTTGCAATCTTCATTAGTGGCAACTTTAGGTCATTTGAAGTATTTCGCAAGTTGTGAGCAGAGCTTTTTTCAGCGCGCGTTCGTCTGTTTTCATCATGCCTGTTCCTCGTTTCCGACAGTGCCCGCTGCCTCTTTCGACTCTCCAGCCATTCCACGTTGTTACTCTCCGTGCCCTCCTTCACCGTCTTACGCCATTTTGAGCGATCCTCCGCAATTTCCTGCCAGTTGCTGAAATCGATTCCGAAACCTTCCATATCCCTTATGCAGCAGTCTTTGAAAGGAAGACTCACCATTGCGTTGCAAATTTTCTGCAACTGTTTGATGCTTCACCGAAAAGTAGGAATGTACCAAACATATTCAAGACGTATGGGGGCATCGAATGCTGCAGGAGCTGCCGAAGATTGGTCCTGTGGGACACCTGTTTGCTTGTCGGGACTCCGGTGCTGGATTTCCCCCTCAGGGTTGACTCTCCAAGCCTTCCTTGGTCTTTGAGAGGAAAAAGGCATAACCGCAAAGCAGCGGAAATTTGCAGTTAGGGTTTCCCTTCCGCTAAGAGGGTAGCCGTCAATGGCTAATGAGCCCCATCTGCCCGAGGCATCGAAATGGGTGCTAAAACATCCGCTTTGCCTCTTGGCCAATTAGTACAGACAGTACCTCCACTGGAAGGCTCGAAGCTCTGGTACGACTGCCCATTTGGTACCAAAACATGTTCTTTGATGTGGAAATCTTGGGCGTTCTTCTCAACTGCTAGTTGAAAGCTGCGCACGGATATTGTTCACAAATGAATGGCAATTTTCTGCACAAAGTATGGTAAGCTGGATGAACTCAAAACAATCTATGTAGCACATGAAGGTGGTGTCGTTGAGTAACGGCTCATAAGTGTACCAACTCAAAGTGGGTTCGAGCCCTACAAGGTCCATGAATTCACTATCGGTAAGGAATTTCGCTTAAATCCGCCTCAAAAAGACCAACAGCTTTTCGTAGAGCCATTTCTCTGCTTTCAGCTGAGTTCGGAATCGAGCATGCAGTGCGGTACGGGGAGCTAGGAACAGAGTTCTGGATCAAAAACATAATGCTTGACAGTTGTCAAAGGAATATTTTGCGTGTGTTTGTTACGAACATACGTGTCATCTGCCAAAAGCGTAGCAGCACAATCTTCGTGCGTGGAAGATTCTCTTTATTTCATCGCTGAAACACTACCTTGCAGAGAGCAGCTGTGAGCCTATTGGTGAAGTGTTAGAACCCTGCGCAATTGATCCCTAAAAACTCTCAACTTTCTGTAAGAAGTGATATGAAATCACCCACCAAAATGCAGGAACTGTAGAATATCTACAACTGGCTAATCTGATAATTAAGAAAATTGGCTGAAGGCGAGTTCTTTTGTGAGCTTGTTCCTTCGCATCTGTGAATTTCCCTGGGTATAATAGAAAAATGTTGGCAAATCTACAACAGCCAAGCTGTTATCGAGACCAAAACATAGTTTCATGGTGACCTTCTCGAGAAAAGATGCCGAAAAGAAGCAAAGCGGTGTTTCGCTCCAAATAGATAATCTAATGGAATTCCAAAAATCACATTGAAAGAAGCCTTACCAGGGCTGCAAACATTACATGGCGAAATGAAAGGGGCAGTTCGTAGCTTATGACCTGTGTGGGTAGGGCCTCTTTTAAGAACATTTAAATAGTGAGGTAGAACATGACTATAGGCCCATGCTTGTACAGATAGCAAGTATATGTGCTGAACAAAAATTGTGTACCCTTAGCAGTCTACATCAGCTGTAATGAAAAGCATTTTGCAGATGTAAAAAAGGAAAATAGTTTGCTTCTAGAAAGCTAAAATGATTGAAATATCCCATTTCACCATCAAAAGGCAATGAGCTTAATTACTTTCAAAAGATTATCTCACACTTTGCTTGTAGGCAATTACTGCCTTGTGAATAGTTTAAATTGCTTACGTTGTCACATTTGGTAAGCAAAGCGGCGCCCATCTTCGGCTCTTTAATCCTTTTTGCTACAGAGATGTGCAGGCTCAGCAAGTGCTACATTTGGGGCTGGGTATCTGGCAGCAGTGTGTGTTGAACTTCAATGCTCATTCCCAAAGGACGGAGTGCCAACGAGGAAGCAGCATGTGCCGTTTTCCAAGTCTTTGCTGTAACTCGACCGGGTATGGAGCTCCAACCTTCTTATACAATGCAAGCATTCAACCCCTTCGACATGAATGCGGTAAATAAACGCTTGACGTCCTCTCGTCTTTTTATATATACGATTCCACCATTATGTCAAGGGGTAGATATTTGGATAATGAGAAGCTTTTTGCTTACCGAGCAGTGTCTAGATCCTTCCTCTCGATGTGACCACACCTCGGGTTTCATACGACTGGAATTACAGAGAGCTGGTGACTCTCCTCGCTCTAGGTGAAAGTTTAGCTGACGGTGGGACTCAAACCTCTGACCATAGGATCAATGTGCAAGAATCTTACCGCTGACCTATCTTGACTTGGCTTAAGCTTTAAGCGGATGAATTTGATCTGTATGACGATTGAATGAATGGGCAGTTAACAACAGAAGGTTTTGGAGCATGTACATGACAAAGATGGTGCCAGGACTCATTCAATACATCCGTCAGTCTGGGGTTCAAATGCAAGACCTATAGCACAGTATATGACGTGGATCCTATTATATATCATACATTCTGATATTCGATGTTTTATTACGATTTCCTATGAATAACGTAGCCTAGTTCTTTTAGTATTTTTTATCACTCCTGTGCAATGGGATGTGTTGGGAGTTGTATGGATAGATTTTGCAAAGCTTGAAAATGAAAACATCTCAAAACTAAGATTCACTCAATTGCTTTTCGGCTTGACTGGCTCACCGTTTTTTCTTCATTCAACAGTAAGACATCATTTCGAAGAATAAAAATTCGCCCTAACAATAGACAAAGTTGAGTCTCATACTCAAAACGAGGGTTGGAGAACACCTTATGGGAGAGGTGCCTTTATGAGCCACGGCATTGTGTGGTAGGTTCGCCAGTCATTGATCCTAAATCCCTGGAGCAAATTCTTCGATCATTGTGCACGACGAATAAACATCTCCTCTCACCTTTGAAGACAAACTGATGCTGGTTAATAGAAGCAAAAGCAAGCATTCCAGGGTGCTGGCTTTGAATAAGAAAGTTGGCCTCGAACCACTCCGAGTTCATTCATCGCATTCAAAACGAGGAAATTTCTACCGTGCTACTCAATTTGACCCAAATTTTGGTGGCATTGACTCATATTTCCGCTAAAGAAACAAGGACTGGTCAAAGTTTGAATTCTAATAAAAGTAACCAAACTAAAGAAATTCAAAATCGGAGGAAACTTCAATTTTTTTGAAGTCCTCAAACACTGTTTGTCCAAACCTAAACAATATTAAACTTCTCAAACTTCCAGCATTAAACGAAACGTTTTATAGGCCAGAGACGCATACTCTCTGATAAAGAGAAATGTTTGTTAAAAATAAGTAGATGGTTAAGAAATTACTTGGAGATTAAACATATCAGCCGCCAGGCTTTTGGGTGGTCTACTCGAAGTATATGATAACTCAACAAGTCAAACATGCTTCCCCGTTTGGTGCAAGTACCCGCATGTTTCATCATCATTTATGATTAAACTTAGAAAACTCTGTTTACACCGCTCGTAAAACGCTTTCTCGAGGTGCAATGAACTAGAGGCAGTATGTAGAAACCAAAACTGTATCAAATTCTTGCCCATTAATCTTCATGGCTTAAAACTTTGGGACATGGGAGGATGTTGGAAATCGCTCTCTTTCATAATCTTTTTCTGAGTTTTACATTGTAAAGCTTCCAATTCATTTTTTAAGCATAAGCATGGTAATGTGAGGTGGTTTTATTCTTCCATTTGATGTTTGTGGTATGAATATTATTCGTCAGGAATTTTCAAAGGGCCGTCAGTCTGTCTTTTCCAATGGAAGGGAGACTTTGGCGAGCAGAGTAATTGATTAGTCAGCAGCGAGTACAAGTACCACCAGTAACCTTAGACAATACGAGCATTAACCACAGTTTCAGCTAGAAATTGACACAATAAAAAGCCTGTAACATAATTACTGTAATATTCACTGTCATTATCATGTTTGCTTATTTCTCTTTTCGTGAAATGTTACAAAGACAGCTAAAGTAAGGCTAACGGGTGCCTACTGAAGCAAAGCTAAGCCTACTATTAAGACAATATAACATGGTTTTAATGGACAATAAAAAGTACTTATGTCTACGCATGGATGGGGTTTTACAAGTGCATATAGAAAAATTCATTTATTAAAGAAAGCTAGTTGAAAACCCAACCTTTATGAGATAAGCTGGGTAGTGTCAACGCAGAAGCACTTTTGCCCTTACGTTGAAAAGTAACCACGATTGCTTTTTTGGGAGAGAGAGAGAGAGAGCTCCAGTCTCCCTCCCTCTGAAATATGCAGCCCTGGATTCTTATATTTTCTCTAAATTCTTCGAATTATCGACCGATTAGAGGTTGTGAAAAATTTCAATCTTCAATGCATTTGCAGCTTGTTTTACATGATTCCGCCTAGGCGCCAAAGGCAGATATTTGGACACTGAGAAGCTTTTTGCTTTTCCAGCAGTGTCCAGGTCTTTCCTCTCGATGTGGCCACACTTCATGATTCCTTAACCATGAATTACAGATAGCTGACGATTCTCCTTACCCTAAATGAAAATTTAGCTGAGGGGGGATTCGAACCACTGACAACCAGATCAATGCGCAAGAATCTGAACACTGAGCTATCCTAGCTTCTTTTGATACACCAACTAATTGAATGAGAGTTTACATTAAGGCATTTGGGTTGCAAGCAAAGAGGTAAGAGAAGGTCTGTTAGCAGTTAATCATAGTTTAACTGCCACAACGATGCCTAGAAACTGGCTCGTGTTTTTTCAAATTTTTTCAAAATTTGCTTAAAAGTAGAAATCCCTCCCACAGCCATCTTTGTTGACGTCGTTGTGACTTGCTCTTCTGCATGCTCTGCTATTACGAGGCATGCGAGTAAGAGGCGGTGATGTCTTGTTGCTGTCTTTTCCGGATGACAAAAATCATGCCTAGAATTATCCACAAGACCAAAATCCCAACAGTCAGAGCGATTAATATGACAGTGATACTCGAACCTAAAAGGAAACGAATACCTTAAGAAACTAGTTGAATTTCTTAACTAATTTTCTAGCTTTAACAAATCTTGTGAAAGCAGAGCCGTAACAACTCTGTCTTGTCAGTTTGTGAAGCGGTCAGCAAGACGAATGAATATACAGTGTGCACTGGTACACAGCACCATCTATCGATTCAGCAACTGGCATCAACAAGCTCATACAATTTAAGGAGGCACCTAATTTCGGAAATCACGAGCAATTATATACGATGCACGTTTTCTGATGATTGAACAAGGATTGGACAGACCCTGCATTGATGTGCGCTTGAAGTAGTTTTTTACTTAATTTAGCATTATACCTCATTCTTACTTTCTGTTTCCTTTTCCGTTTGAGTTGCCATTAGTAGTAGTCGTAGGAACAGCCAATTACACACTGCCTCTTATAAGAGAGAGGTGTGTTTTTGTGTTTGAATATGCAGTCAATGAATGGTTTAAAAACAATGACGACATGATTCTGATACGGACAGTGTAATGTTAACCCTTAGGCCGTGGCTCCGATTTTGTCAACGTAAAGACGACATTTCCTCGCACAGGTTCTTGTTCTCCTAACTTTTTTGTGGGCAAATCCCTCTCCACCATCCCTCTGAGATTCACTGGTTGGGCAAATCCCTCTCCACCATCCCTCTGAGATTCACTGGTTGGGCAAATCGCGTGCAAAGGGGCTCTGTCGAACTTGTGAACGGCTTAAAATGTCAATGGATTTTGAAAACAACCTTGAATATTCATTTCCAAGTATTTCAACTTCGAATTCAAACTCTGGTGGGGTTTTAAACTACTCTCGCTTTAGACGAACATCAAGTTTCATGAAGATTAACAAAATATTTCCAGAAATTTCGTGCATGTTGAATAGCAAGAATGAGAAGCAGATTCATGGTGCAAATTTCAGCATCCTAATATAATCTAAGAATTCAACTGCGCGAGGTATCTCAGACAATATTTCCTAGACTAAATTTGGAAAAAATTGAATTCCAAGGTTTGGCTACTCCACAAAAAATACCTTCCATTGTTCAGGAGTTGTTGAATTTATTGACACTAGCCAGCATTCTAGAACAATGGGGCTATATAAGACGTAAATATTGTTGAATATTCTTGCACTTACCATCGAAACTTCTTCATGCTTCCTTAAAAACTGCAACCTTAAATTCTAGAGCATTCTTGAGTAATATTTATACACTAGGGTTTTCCAGCAAGTTCCACTTAAACTGTATATTCACATAGCAGTTGTAAACTTTTCTGCTCAGTGTTGAATATGTCTTCAGAAAGACACCAAGTTATATCCAATGCTACTTTAAAAAATCAATGAATTGAAAAATGTATTTGATACATGGCCTACCTTTAGAAGCATCCGTGATGGTCATTTTGTTTAGTACAGGACGGCATTCTGATTCAATCCACGAGCCTTCTTTGTTGGTTTCAGTTCCTATTGGGCATGGAATGCAATCCATCACGTTCGTTGCATTCGTCCGGTTGCTCCAAGTGTTCAGAGGACAAGGAAGTTCTTTGTATGTCTCAGAATTGCAGTAATGTCCAACTTTGCATGGATCTTGAAGAAATGGGACACAATTGAAGGTAGAAACGATCGTGCCAAACAAACCAATTTTACACTGCTCGCTGATGGCCCGGTCTTTGTGATTGGAATCTATGGAAGCGCCGCTGGGTGGGGGTCAAGGGTGCGATTAAAGTTATTGGTTCATACCCATTTATTGAAAAAAGAATTTTTTAGTGATAAAACGCCCTGTTTTTAGGTAGATTATGGCTCTCCATTACCTTTCAAGAGTTTAATTCGCGCTGTGAACATATTCTGACAAAAGAGAAACAAATTGTGAAGACAATTCTGTGCTGATTACTTAGCTTTAGACATGCAATAAATTGTGCACTGTAAAGGAAATAGCCATGATAGCTATTACATGTTGCCATCATTATTGTTCTATGTTACCCTCATGGAGGGAGTTCACTCTAAAAATAGGCACTTTATCACTGGAAATACGATCATTTCAAACAAGTAAACAACAGCGAATCAGAAGATGCTGCCTGGTAAAAATGTAGGATATGTCCCCGAATCTCCCTCAGCTGCATCGCTACTGTTGGAAATTAACAGATGCTTGCATATAATTTCCCAAACTAACACCAATAAATCCTTGCTCGCCAGCAGATGCACTTTTCTTTAGTCATGATTTAGACATGGAGAAAATAGTTAATGCTTAGCCAGTTCTTAATTGAAACAGAAACGAACAATGCTCACCAACGGAAATGTTTAAACGCTGCATTATGGCACAGTTTCCCGTCGCAATCCAAGCTGAGCAATAGTAGATATCGCTGTCATCAGCCGTCAGTCCCTTTGCAATGATTTTCCTAGTTCCTTCAAATGACCCATCGAAATGTTCTGTCAGGGCTACATCGGTATATGTGAATTTCCCTGGCCCATGTATTGCTGTCGCCCTTCCGTTCTTGTCTAACTTGTGAAAAATTATCTGTGGCCTTGAACCAAAGTTGGCGATCATCCAGTCTCTGCTTCTGTAGGTGCAGGTTAAATTGACGTGAGCTCCAACAAAGAACCTGCTTCTTCCAGCTGCGTTTTTCTCCAGTCTGAAGTCGAACTTTTTCCCTGCAGGAAACGAAACTCAAATCGTAGCAGAAGAGCACAGTTGTGTTACCATTGCAGAGACGATTTGCAGACTTCTAGAGTTACAAGGCACTCTACATCAAATACATAGTAGCATAGTAGAAGCAGACAGTAAGTTCAAGTCAGAAGCCAGCAATGATTTTTCCAAATTTAACATTTGCCCGGACCTGGAAAGTTATCCACTCCCATTTACAGAGGGTTGCGTCTGCAGGGCTCGGTGAGTATTTTTTACCACTATCGTGTTAAGTGATAGTTTTTATTGTCTTGGTTGCATGCTCATAACCTGTGTTTCTTACAACCTCTTTATGTTTATTGCCCTCCTTCCGGACACGCCTGTCGTGGTCGACTAGCTTTTGCTGTGGCTGAGTCGTTAGGCGCAGTGTTTCAAATCTTGTGGGGTCTACTCGCGTGGGTTCGAATTCCGTCGTCGGAACAACCAACCACAAGACAGCAGCCAACTTAAGTGTCCATCCTTAAGAGGTCGGTAATTGAGTACTCAGAGGCCATTCTGAGGACACAAGTGGTCATGCCTTAGGCTGAAAAGCAGCACATATACCTAGCATGAATTAACATGTAAAAAGGAAAGAGAATGAAAGAGAAGGCAAGAACAGCTGCGTGACCTTTTCAAGCTTTTTAAAGCTTTATGATATATTGTACAGACAAAACTGTGCTTCTAGGTACTAGAAGGGTGCTATCCTGTGCTTAAGCACGACAAAGCATTGTCTACGACCATACGGCCATGAGTACACCGGTTTTTGTCCGCTCACCAAAGTGAAGCATGGCACGGCCATTACCTGGATGGGTGGAGAAAAGGAGGGTATCCAGAGACAGAGGGATAAGCATGTCTTGACCTAGAAATCCTCAGCGCAGCAGCAATTTTTCCAGCTACTTCTACCTACTACATATGTCGTTTGATACATCAAGGGTTAGTCATCAGTTAGCAAAGACTCGTTGTCCAGCCTCATTTCATGTCAGATGACAATTACATTGCTGATGCATGTTAAAATTGATAAAATGTGACACGTATGAAGTAAAAGCCGAAAAACTTACAGATTTAAAAGGCGTGGCACACTTACTCAAGCTTATCTTCATCGGATGCAATACAGATTTCATTCGATCTATCACCTTTCCAGTGGCATCAGTTGCAACGCACTCGTACGTTCCGATCCGGCACTCGTTCATGAAGTACTTTTCAAATTCGAGGGTGACATTGCATTTGCCTCTGATGACTTTTACGCCAGCCACTGCATGGTCTCTATCGATCACTTTCACTTCAGGGGAATAAAAAGACGGTTGGTCGAGATAGAACTTCATCGTCAGGTTCGATGTTACGTTGGAGCTGCAGGTGATTGGGTGAATTCTAGGGCTGAAACCCATGAACACCATCTGGGATCTGGGATTGATTTGAACAAAGCGATATCCTATGGGAAAGAGAAGCGTTTACTGTCAATCAATATTTGGTTTCAAAAAACTCTAGAGGGCAACGAGAAGGGAAGAATTTCCGATGATTCACGTGCAAGGACCTCTCCAGTGTAAAAAATTACTTTTGAATTAGATTAAGGCGAGTGCCCTGATTTCGGATCTGTGATTAGTTCCCTGATTTCTCGTACTGTTTTCATTTTGTGAGTTTAAGATTCGTTTGCCAGTTCCATTTGACCTTATCTCCTCAACCCTGCACTCTACTACACGTCACGCTTACTCAATTTCGAGCTTAGCAGAAACCAGAGACGGCGATCTGGGAATTTTCTAGCAGAGTAGGATTTCATGAAGTGGTTGACATTTCCTTTTAAACCAACAGCGCTATATTGCGAATTTTGTGGAATCCTAAGCCACAAATCCTTGATGTGAGCTCTTGCATTCAACAGCTACATGAATTATGGCACCCATTTTAGCTAAAAAAAGTACCTTCATTTAAGAAAATTTGGTTGGCTCCTAATAGCGTCACTACTACTGCCGTCAACACAGGCCAGGCACAACTGGCTGCAATGACAACTGGAACCTTACACCGTTACAGAAGTAAGCGTTAAGCAGGGATTTCCCCTGATCAAATTTACAGCAGTATAGACGCATGGCAAGCTTTATTTGCCAAATCCAAGGCAAACCGCAATAGGAAGCTTGCTACTTTCACGAGTTGGCATTGCTTGTATGAGCTTCAAATTTTCATAGCTCAGTGCAGCTCATGCCGCTTCAAGTTTTGTAATAATGACAAAGATTATTCACCGTGCCTGCTTTTAAAGAATTTAAGCAGTTCCTAGTTATGGCAAAGGAAAAACTTGTTTATAAAGTGATTTAGAAACAATAATCAGGGACCAACAACAATCTTTGGCTGCTTTTTATTGTGCACTATCCAATGGGACAAAAAGCACTTTACCTGAACAGCTACCATTTCTTGTTTCAATCGCAGCTCCAATTGCTGAAATCCAAAGAAAATTGCATTCAAAGTACAACTTGCTTGCCTTTTCAGGCAATCTGTACAGGATTTACTCTGCAACCTTATTTCAAAAAAGTTAATCTAAACACTTACTCGTATATACTGTAAGATATGACGTTAAGCGTTTGAGTCAAGAGAATATAACAGAATCTTCATTTCAAAGTTGGTAGAGCTATTTCTTGATCATAATATACGCTTCGATACTTTTGGCTATGATATGATGGGCATGCATTCAAACATGACATAATGTAGTGAAATTATACCGTTGATATAAGAGGGAATGTCACAAGAGCTCGTGGAACTATTGGTGTTCCTTTCCATGTTTGCACTTAACTGTTCCGACTTCTATATGTTTATGAATGCCTTCCTTTCAGCATTAAAGACCAGCCTGTATTGCATCAACGACGAAACCGAAGCGGCAAAGCATCGGCGCTCTATGAAGAACTGAACAAGTAAGTCGCACGTACTGTAAATCTATTCAATCAAATTTATTGGCTCTATTTTGAAGTATAAAGAACTTCTGCAGCGGACTACGTACTGTCAGTAAGTCAGTGACGGGCACAGATGTGCTAGAAATCTTACGCAATTCGCCTGTATCGCGGCATCTTGGTTCAAATTAATAATAATAAACTCACGCGTTAGATCCTATTGATCAGGTGATCTGAAATACTACCCATAAACCCCAGTTGCCTGAGAGATTGGTCTAATGGTGGTAAGGGTAGAGAGCTGCAGAGATTGACACAACGTCATGCAATAATTTCCTACCATCAAAAGTGCCATCTTGTCAATGCAGCCATGTTTTTTTTCTGTTGTTTAAAATCTAGTCAAATAACTTAAACCGCCAGTAAACTACCAGAAAAAGTATTTCGCTTGCCAGCTACTTCCGCTCTTCCATTCTCTCCTACGCCTTAAACTGATAAGGGAAGTGCCGTCAATGGATAGAATGAATGAGTCGTAGCAGTATGAAGAAAGGCTACCTTAAGACAGAAGGGATATTAGATCCACTCAAGGGTTTTTGGGCCCCATTGAATGCAAGATGCATCTTTATTGATAGAAGATGCCTTATTTTGAAGATATAACGGCTCATAATTATGGGTAAAAAATTAAAATCGACCTTAGGAGTTTGAATGAAGCAAAAGCAATTTGACAGAACTATGCTGAATGCTTATCACTTGAAAAATGAATCATTAGAGTTCTTGGGTTGCAGAGCAAGTACTCGTAATGGATCTTAAACTTCATTGATGGGACCACTTTCCAGTAAGATTTCATGCATTACCCGTTTGAATGCCTCGCAGAAGATGTATTAAACCGCGTGAAATACGGCAAGACTAACCATTGTCACCTCATTCTCCCCCTATCATTTCCCCTTTGGATTTGGATGAGCTAAAAACAATGCTAAAAATTACTGGGGGGACGTGTACCCAAGTCTCCTGGGAGGCCACTACTGAAGACTTGGATAGTAAGCGAGAAGCATTGCACCACAGTTTGCTGTAGTCTACTGCCGCAAGTAAAATATAAGCTACTTGATAATTAAAAATGAACGTAGCTACGATACGCCACAAATGCCCAAATTCTTGCTATTGAGCTTACCAAATAACAATTGAACGTATGGTTTACCAAAAGGCTGTACCAAAAGGTCCCAAACCCACTGCATTCCTTCCATAATGGTTCTTCTCTTATATAAAATAATCAACATGATAGCCCATAAAATTGGGTGCAAAAATGGCGGTCAAATGCATGATCGGACATCAGCATAGCAAGTAAGTTTATTCGACAACGAAAGCTTTTGCCTCATTTGCATTCGCGAGTTATTGAAGAATTGGATCAATTAACTTGCAAATATTGTTGAGACAAATACTGGGAATTGTGACTCAATCAAATGAAAGTTGAATCAGCGCGCAATATAAATTAGCGAACATTACTGTTTAACATTGGAAGGTCACTTATTGTGAGGTTATACAGTCATGAATATACGAGGTCAGAGAAGATTTAAGATCAATTATGACCATACGTGTACAGTGCAGTTAAGAATTGCAGTTTCACTCACCGCAGTACGTCACCAAGGCGATTGCCGAAATAATCTTGCCTGCCATCGCGACTGTAAGTTTCCATCTGCTGAAGTTAGCCAATGGACACGGTTTTTCACCTGCTTTGACATTCTTTGATCGGCCTGCATTGTAATGTTACATTGCATTGTTTATGAGAACTTTGACCAATGATTGAACGTTAGGTATTAATAGCGAAATTTGAAGCCGTCGAAAGTTTGCCTAGTCAAACGAACCAGAAACAGCGGTTCATCGGCGCAGATTCTATGCTTCCATGGAATTCAGATGAAATTTTATTAGGAAAAGATAAATTGGAGGAGGGCAGGGAATCCTTGTGCTCGTTACGTCAAGCAGTACATTGTGAACCTCCTTACATGAAAATATGTTTATGGAATAGATTAATTAAACATGAATCGAATGCCATGTATATTAGTAACACCTAATTTTAATTCATAGTGGGCCCTGTTGTAAAAAATTGAACTTTAGCTGGATTAGTACAGGCTACCTACTTTAAACATTAGCTATTATTATCATCATTATGTCGGGAGAGCTGGCATGATGCTTGAGAATGGCTACTGTGCTGAGGGATTCGGGCTTAGGTCACGCTCTTTCCCGTTTCCGGATGCCCTTTTATCTGTGCAGCAAAATCAGATGGGTCCTTGGCGCAAAGCTGGGGGGAACGTGTGGCAAAAAACCATCCAGCTAACCGACGATCCCGCGGCTCAATGGGGTTGTAATCCTACCGAGGTGCTTCCCGATGCTTACATTGGCCGTCGGCTCAGTTCAGTTTCAGTTCAGCTACTTAGCCTGGATCAGGTCGTAGCAGCTCCCTCGCAGACACGTTAACAATGCCCTTCCAAGCTGCTCTGTCTTTGACCCTCTATTCGACTACACTATACTGCAAGACCTGCCCATTGGGAATATTGCTAATACATGTTAAACTTGATCGGCTTTAATTGCATACGAGGTGAAATTGTGTGTCGAAAGAAACCCATTGCCGGTATTAATCGAACAGCGAGGTATTCTATTTCTTAGAGGTGTCCTTTTTCGTTAGGATTGCGCAACCTACCTGCCATCGGCGCCAAACGCAATGTTGATAAGCTAACTCAATCTGTGGTGCTCAACGTCAACCCGATCGGTACATTGATTTTCTTGAAAGTGTGCATTTCAATATATTCTTATTTTCCATACGAGTTTGTACCGAAGTGTCCCCTAAAATGGTGTCATCTTGAAGTACTTATGTCTAACTGGAATAAAATGAAATGACCCAAGCACATTTCGCATTGCATCACACATACGAGCTGGAATCTGAATTTCTCTTCACAAAGACTAAGCAGCAGAAAAGCCATAGAATCATTTTGAATATCTGCATTAATTAAAGATACGGAGATTCAAATGGAGAAGCAAATAAACTCTGCTTATTTCTTTATTCATCCTTATCTTCTAAATCTTATTTCATTTCAGTTGCATAAAATATCTAGTAATCTGATAGAAAATGCTTCAATATTGAAGACAAACTTGAAAACTGGTGAAGGTGAGGGGTGGTCGGAAGCGCTGGTGGGGAATTTCTCTAATACTTATATGACGAAACATTTCCTATCAAGGATAGACAAGAAAAGTGTCGTTTCGACTACTGCTAGTTATTTGACATGGAAATTTTCCGACATGGAGTGACGATTCTTTGAAAACCAGAACTTTTTGGTATCAATACACTTCAAACCCCCCCCCCTTCGCGACTTCTAAGGAGCCAGCCCATGTGTCTCTGTTCCAGATGTTTACTTTCGCTGAACTTGAAGTTTCGGAATACCTTATTCTCAAACATGTGGCTAGGGGAGCTTTTGTGTAATGTGTGTTTTCAAATGAGCATTGGTCAAGAAATAAATTATTCAGAGTTCAGGAAAGAAATATGCCAAAATTCTTCAAAACGGTCATTGCATGGAAGAGAAAGAAGAATACTTTAATTGAAGTGGGGTTTTAACTTCTTTAAAGTAATATGAGCTTGATAATGAATGTAAAAACGGGGTTCTGTTTCATCATTGCTGGATATAGAGTCCGCAAAAATCCGATACAGGCTGTCCTCATTTAGTTTTCCGAGTTTTTATCTTTCGTTGAAGGTGTTTCCAGGGCTTATCTGTAGCCTAAGAAAGCAGGTGTTTGGTGAAACCGATTGAGTGGGTACTTATCCTGTGTGGGGAGCAGCAGATGATCTGAACAAAGGATGAAATCACTTCTTCTCTCTTAATCTGCGCCAGAGTACCTCGCATCAACAGTTAAATTTTTGATTAGCAGGATTAGACAGATCAACCTGCCAAATGGTGACTAAAAATGTTATCTTTAGAAAAACAACTGGTCAAAGTGTCTTACTGATACTTGACAAAGATTTACATCGGAGTGGTATATTGCTACGCCAAAGTAAATAGGCGTATGACCAAGCCAGCAATGCCACTTGGTTTACCAAACTAGCGGCTGCAGCGAACACTTTTGAATTGAGAGTTTTCCTTTTCCTCTGAAGATAGCTGTGATATCGGTATTTAGCCAAGCTGTGCTTTCGACTTTCTTTCGCAAAGGCCCTACGTAGAGCTGCTTTTATATACGGCATTAACTGAGATGGTGGATAAGTCTGAAATGATCCTCCAAGCCAAGACTTGCATAATGTCCTTCCAGATATTAACACCATCCATTGCAGGACAGCTGTGAACAGTGGCTACACTTAATGGCATTGTGACATTTCACTGCATCCGATAAATGCTTGAAGACTGAGATTAAGGTGCTGGTAATATTTATTGCTGGTCAGATTTGCTACCACCCGAATGAATATGTCGGAACTAATCGACAAGATTCTACTGCTTGTTATTCTATCGACTGACGTGATATATCTGGGTGTCAACTGGCCATGATATTCTCAGCCATTGACACTTCTAGCTTACTTCATGAAGAATTTCATCGTAATTGATGAAATCATGTGAGTCTTCCTCAGTTCCATTAAAAGAGAAGCGAGAAAAAATGAATTGTCGTTTAACATTCTAAGTATCTCATAAAGAATAAAATTCATCTTTACAAAACGTTCACTTGTGGGCACATATTTTTCTTTTTTTTCTATATCAACGTCAATCTAAAAACCCAACAAAATACAATATTATGTGCCGTCCATGGCAGAAAAAGACATGACGTCATCTGATTCTGGACATGAACGGCAATTAACAATTCAATTAACAACAATCTAAGGAAAAAAACAAAGAGAATCAAAACAATACAAAAGCAAAATTTAAGCACTCTGTGCACCATGACACCATCCCGATTTGACAGGCACCAGCATGCACCAGTTTGGGTGGCTGAAATTGGTGTGTTTCACAAATTTCATCATAAACCTGTGTAAAGGATGCTCTGACGAATCCAGGAGGCAACTACCTTCATTAATTTTATAATGTGCTACAAGTTATTTACGTTAAAGGTGCCTTGAAACGCCACTCCTCCCCCCAGCTGTAGGCATCAACGACTGAACTGGTTCCTGGCAAGGTCCTATAACAATTAAGTAATCTGTTGCACTTCCTCTCCCGCGCCCTCTTTCCTTCAACCTTCCCCTGCAATGCCACTCATTCCAAGACCTTCAGTGCGACGCAGTGTTTTAACGCTCTTCTCCGTTGTATACTCGATTTCGAGCGTAGCAGAAACCCGAGACAGGGCTCTGAGATTTTTTCTAGGGAAGTCGAATTCATGAGGTGGTTTCCCGTTGCCTTCCTCACCAATGACGTTTTTAAAGTGACGCATGGAGGAATCGAACTCACGATCCCTGTATTCTGAGTCCGCATGCTTAACCACTTCGCCACGGCACCGCAACGCTCTTCTACGGAATGCAAAAGAAAAAATCACGACGGGCATCTGCCGTGAAGAAGGAGATGGGAAAGTGGAGATCCAGGATTGACTGCCATCTAAAGGGATAACGTGGATGGATGTAGATGGGCTGAATGACATACTGAAGATTAAATGCAGCAAATCATCTAAACAGAAAGAACTCTACATCATTATTGGGCATAGCAAATTGATCCTTCTTTTTCGTATACAGAAACGTAAATTATGCACAAGCAAGACTATTGTGGAAGAGTTCCGAGAGATAACGTCCAGCAGTGAAAACTGGCAGACATGCCTAAGTTCCTTTCCTCAGAATGATAATGTCTGATAGTCAACGCCAATTTCTGTTCCTTTAGGTATTAGACCATTTTGCTTCGATGAACGGTGACTCTTACAAATATGCACTAGAAGGTTGGTGATACTGTGTGTCTAGCTACCATAGAGAGCCATTATCGTGCACTCTTGGGGGTCATGGGAGGAGGTCTTTACGCTGATGAGCCCTGTGAGTAGCTGCATCGATCAGGGAAGCCAACTCCTTCACCCACCCTCTCGCCATGCTATAAATGTTAGACATGGTGAAAGAGACAATTACCATACTATCATGCACCCTTGAAGGTACGGCCTACTTTGCTGCACAAGAGCCTTTGTATTCACGTTACCTTCTATCTACTAATAATTATGGCTATTAAGTTACAAATGTGCTAGGATTCGTAACGTTGGGCTGCGTTAAGTGACATACTTGTTCCAAGTACTGGAGTAAGCTACGCTACGAAATCACCATCCTTAGCCAAGCCTTGATGTAGGATTGCTAGCTCCTCCACCACTCTCTACCCTCAGCTTTTCTGTTGGACGGGCAGGGAGAGGGCAGTTAGAGCCATTAATTGTTCTTACCGCTATGCCAAATGCCTCTCTAAATCGATTTATCCACTATGTGAAATACGCCGCAGCAATGTCAGTTATATTCCCGTAGCCGAATTCAGTGACATTAGTCCCCAGAAGTGGGTCCAACCAAGCACTGGGCTCGTGGGTTTCGTTCAATGACATCAATGTTATTAATGGTCCGAGAAGTTCGCTACTTCCGTTGCAGTATGGTAGGTACCTCGTAGTGTGGATGCATCCGTGTGGCATGAAAATAACCATTGTGATGCCAACGACCATGATCATGCATCCAGCTGATGCTAGAATAAGACACGGTAGCTTCCTGATGCTGTATACTGATCCTCCAGATTGTCTCAGGTAACATGAGCTGGGTATCACGACAACTATAGAAAAGAAGCCAAATTTCTAGCAAATTTGAATGCACTATTCGATAAAATATTTAGGTTATAAAAGGGTTTCTCAGTCATGCAGTCACCCAGAGAGTAGGAGTTAAATTTATAAGAGCAGAAAACTTGCCCATTCTTAATTCTGAATGTTGATATGAAATTGCTATGGCATGATATGATTATTTGGTATGATCTGATCATGATATGATAGATGTGATAAAATCTGATGTGATACAATATAATGTGATGTGATACGATTTGATATCATGTGATATGACATAATATTCATGATCATTCTTGTTCCTGTTATGATATGATTGATTGGCTTATATGGTCTGATCGATTTGATCTGATGTGACATTTTGACATCAGTAGCACATCTTTGTTAAATATAGTATCTACATAGCAATGCATGAGCAACTTTGGTGCGACAATCAGACGAATTAGACGTCAATGAAGTATGCCCTAATCTAAGGTCTTGACTTGCATTGATAGAGCAAAACTTACCTAGTGGCAGAGCAAGTAACAAACCCTAGAAAAGAAGATTTTATCAGATTGATGACTACTCAGTATATTTTCATGGCATTAGTGGAAATGTGGCAGATGAAGATCAATATCAATTAGTGGTAGCAATTCCAAATCCCACAAAATTCGGCTCGGGTTCCATATAGCGACAGTCAAAACAGCGACTGTCACAAAGGCGACTTCACAAGGGCGACGTAATCAGGTTGGCGACTTTCAAAATGGCTATTATCTGAATGGCAACTGCATTATAACAGCGACTGTTAAGATAGCAACTTTACTGTCAACCTCAGAATGAGGTTTACCGTATTCTCATTTCGGCCTCAGGGAGGGGGGCTCATTGGAGAGAGGCGCTCATTGGAGAGGGGCGCTCATTAAAAAAATAGAAATCCACAAATAGAAGATAGAATTTTGAAATGCAAACGGTTGTAAAAATAAAAAAAAATAAAAAAATAAAGGGAAAGAATGATGTGATGATATGAGCTCAAATTGTCTTGCCTGTAACTTAACTTTCATTTGTAGTTCGAATCTATATTTTGCATTGAATTGAATTCACAACCAAGTCTGTTTTCGTGACTGTCTAGTTATGAGCAATGTTGTACCAATGTGTGCATTGTGTAATGTTTGTTGAAATGCAATTGACCTCCTAATCTGTATTATTGTCCTGATGTGTCTCTTAGTAATTAAGCTTTCATTCATGTTAATGCGTAATCTTGTAAAAGTCAGTTGGTTTTCGAGAAGCACGTGTCTCTCTCTCATTCGTCGTAGTGCTGCAGCAAAAAATGCATGAAACTTCACCTTCCCTTACCCTCGGTTATTGGATACAACTCGGCAAGGATTTTATTTAATAGAAAATTAGCAACTTTTACATCAAATGATAATAATGATAATATCAATCTATGGTTAGATGAGTGACCGACTATACTGTTCTTACAAAATCAGAAGATCAACACTATCGTAGTGCTATAGTCAAAAAATGCATGAAACGTCACCTTCCCTTATCCTAGGTTATTGGATACAACTCGGCAAGGGATTGTATTTAATAAAAAATTAGCAACGATTAGACAAGAATAGGCCTAGTGATGCGGTGATGTCACTGCTATGACAATCGCTCTTTTAATACAATCGCCATCGTGTGGTCGATGTTGTGACAGTCGCTGTTCTTAAACGATCGCTGTTATGAATTCGCCTTTGTGACAGTCACCGTTTTGACAGTTGCTATCCAGCCTGGATGCCCTCGAAACCATACCCATATAATCAATTGGAATATTTTGATGCCGTTTGACTTACTGAAGCTTCTAGGATGAGCGATATGCAGTCGACAAATAAGGAAATAATGCAAGCACTGCCAATCAGCACTAGTGTCGTCCCGATGTGCAAATATATTGTAACGGCTCTAGTCGGAAGGAGAGTCTTGTAGATTATCTAGGGAAAACAATTGTATGAAGTTGAGCTCTTCTGAGAATTTGATAACTGGTCCTTCAGATCAGGGCTCATTTTTGCATGGACCAACCAAAACAGTCAAAGAATAGCAGTTAGATCCTGGTCGTTCCAGGGACGTGTTTCAGCAAAGACTAGACCAGTTCTCCATGATGGACCAGTCCTCCATGATGAAAGCCTTTTGCTATCCGATAAACTGAGCCTGGAAGCTAATATAGATAACGAGTGAAACTGATCAAGCCAGAAGGGAAAGGCCATCAGTGCAATGCTACTGGAGCTATGCCATCAATAATACTGTGTAGCATACTCCACCCCGAGATCATACTCCATCCCGAGGTCATCTTCCATCCCGAGGTCATATTCCATCCCGGGGTCATACTCCATCCCGAGGTTATACTCCATCCTGAGGTCATTCTCCATTCCGAGGTCATTTTCCATCCAGAGGTTGATAGAAACCACAGAGAGATGTCTGAGTTACTTTATAAAAGTAGACTTCATGCTGTAGTTTCTCAATGGCCTTTGTCACTGTTTGCGTCTGGATTGATAGAATAGAAGGATTCGAACTCTTAGCGCATCCGATTTTAGTTGGCATGGCAAACCGCTACACTACGGCACAACTTGGTAGCAATGAACTTAGTTGATAGAATTAAGAAGTCTAGAATGCTAATTCTACCTCTCTAGCACCATGACACTCAAGGGGATATAATACGACCATAAAGACTGCCACGAGCAACCTTGCTACATTTCCCATGTCATCTTCCTCACAATAACTCTCAAGGAAATCGCCTGAAAAATTAAGAGCCTTTATGAGTATATGTAAATATTTATTCATGTATTCATATGCATGTACACATGCAAAAACATGCACGCACACACACACACACATACAGACACACACACAACGCAAACATCATCCGCTAGTATGACCACGGATTAGTGCATTCACATTCAATAGACAAGTTCACTTAACCATGAAAAAGCACGCATGTTGTTGTTAGAATGGTAGTTAGAATGGATGTATGCTGCGTTGAGGGCCCAACGTTTGAGCTTTGCCATTTCCTATTTATGAGTGCCTTCTATTTGAGACAGAGGTAAAATTTGACGAGGCAGGGAGCTGGCCAACCTAACTCTATATGCCGTGGCTCAGGATGGCAGTCAAGCATGAAGTATTAAGATGCAACATAAACCGCAGCCTTTTGATGCAAAAGTTACCAAAGGAAAACTAACTCTACAATACCTTGCACGAGGCCTTTGAAGGTGATGAATCCAACGATGCCAAGCACTAGCTGGCAGAGAAGACTATATGATATATTGACATACGTGGTACTGTTGAATCGTGTCGGGGCAGAATCACGTATGGATGCATTGAAAAAGTACGCACTGTGATGATTCAAGCACACTGGAATATTAACGTGAAGAGGATTGTCAGTAATTTTCGGAAGAGGATTCAGAGTGTGGTATAGAAGAAGAACGTTTTAGTGACTTCATCGAGCAAACTCATGTCTCATGGGTCTCGGGGATTTCGTTTTTACACACGATTCTACCTAGATGTCAAAGGTAGACATTTGGACACTGAGAAGCTTTTTGCTTATCGGGCAGTGTCCAGGTCCTTCCTCTCGATGTGACCATACCTCACGATTCATACGTCTGGGATTACAGAGAGCTAGCGACTCTCCTCACTCTGAATGAAGTTTAGCTAAGGATGGACTCGAGCCACTGACTGTAGGATCAATGCGCAAGAATCGTTCTACTGAGCAATCCTGAAAACCGGTCTTGGGTTTGAATCTTGAATAGTTTATAGTACAGGCGCGACACGTAATGGAAGCTACGATATTACACTGCATGACAGGAGCCCTGCCTCTTGTTTCTGCTGTGCTTCAATCCCAGAATACTGTGCAGTAAATACATCAAATCTGTTGGTTAGTACATCTATACTGTATTACCATACGAATGTTATTCTTATCCAAATATACCCATTAAACCTTAGAATGTGGAAAATTTGGAGCTCTGAATGGTTTCAAAATTGAGCGTCTGTCTTTGCCTCCTACCTTGAATCGAGCTGTAGATTTTTAGGAAACTTAGGTGCTATGCATATGAACCAGTGGCCTGGCCCTTTCCCACTTCGGATCCGTAAACCTTCTGTTACAGACCATAGGACATTTATCAAGTGCCTTATAGCCGCATCATTTCTAAGTTGATATGCTGTGTAGCTACCGGTTTTAATTTTGACCGATGAATGATGTACCCATCCGCTTTGGACCCATAATTTTCATTTCGTGATGGAAGCCAATGAAATTAGATTCAGGAACTGTATTTATCTTACATAGACGCAAATAAATGCAGAATAGAGAAAGGTATGCAAGAATACAATATATTACTAATTAAAGAAAGGCATTTAATAGGGGAGCATTTGTATGTGGGCCCCTGGTCTCTGGCGCCTGACCCCTGACCCCTGACCCCTGATCCTTGGCCGTCTACGTTTTACGAAAACGGGTTTTACGAAAAATCTTAGCTTTGAAATAAATGGTTCATGAAAAATATTGAGGGAAAGCTTCCATGGCCATAACTGAAAAACATCCTTTTCTGAATAGACTAGCGGATATCAAGGCAACCTATCTGCCTATATTTTGCTGCAAAATGTCTCACTTACCAAATACCACTACACCAATGGCCTGGAAAAGAAGACACAGCCTTTAGATAGCTAATATGGAACTCTGCATTGAGTTGAAAAGTATAAATGGTCATTGACTAGACACTGCTTTCTTATTTACAGCATGATGCAATTTGTATCTATCTGCACGTACCTGAAATGCATTCATATTTGAAAATCGAAACGGACTGTGCGTGTATGGCCTGTAAAAGGACAATCAGAGGAATTAATAGAGGGTAAATGGTGCCTAAAATTGGTCCTATGTGGTCTTGTGTGATACATACAAATTGCATTATGAAACAGCCACAGAATAGAAGTTCTCAATAAAGTTTTGAACTTTAATTGATTTTGGTTGTTTCATGAAAATCCGCCTATCCATTTTTATGGCAAATTAGGTAACCACCAGCAAATTACCCAAACAGGCAATTGACCTATAAGTTAATCAGTAAATCAATCGATCCATCAATCTAGCAATCAAAAAATTTGATCGACCAATCCATCAACTAATTAGTGGGTCAATCGGTAAGTTGCGTGACTGCTATAAATTTGACAGCCTGCCATTTTTTGTGTTCTTTGTGAGGCTAAGCCAAGAATCGTCATATTTATATAAAGATCTCAGATATCTCCATCCAAGACAACTTGCTTTGAAATATGCGCAATGTGCATTACTGTTGCGGTAAATGTTGAGATGTGGGACTCATTTTCTATCAGAAAAAACCAACAAGATTACCGCAGAGAAAATTCTCCAGATTTATTTCTACTCCGTTTCAATTAATAAATGATCATATTACACTATAGACTTGCTTTGTAATCTTATTTGAACGAATGACTTCGTGAGGCTTAATTCCAAACTCGAGAGTAAGGGAGGATTGAGCAAGTTTATTTCTTTGAAGCAAATACTTACACCTGGTCTCTGATCGTGGCCAAGCGAATTAAACCAAAAGTGATTAACGCTGTCACGCAAAGAAATGAAACCAGAGATATCTGCAGACGAAAGACAAAAGTGGCTTTATGAGAGATCATTTAGTTGATGCTATTTAAGTAACGAGGATTACAAACCTCAAACAAAGTTTGCGTGCCAAGATCTAGCTTCGTGACGCTTTTATGGCTCATTCACCTCCAGACCATTTTGCTGTATTCCTGTTGTTTATGAGGATTAGCTGTTACAACTGAGTGACGATCTGGGTTCTTTCATAGATTGGCGAGAAAAAAGCCAAGGCCCTATGCCTCAACAAGGAAGAATGAAGTGAAATAGTTAAGTCAGTCAGTTGTTCTTTTATATTTAAAATGCAATCCTAGACCAACTACCATCTCAACGAAGTATGTTTTGAAACATATATTACGATACGGATGATGTCTTTTTTTTTTTTAGTGGGTTATGTTGAGGAAAGTCCATGGTGGCCTATACGAAAGCGAGCAGCTAAGAGGATAGAGAGATAAGATCAAGTTTATTGATCTTAGATTTGAAAGATGGCAAGTTGTAGGACTCAGGAAAGCAAGAAGAAGGCAAGACGTTCCATAAGTTGCATGTTCTTAGGATGAATGATGATTTGTGAGATAGAGTTCATGGATTAGGCAGTGAAACTTGGAAAGGGTGTGAATGAGTTGAGCTTCTGGTGGTCCTGACACGCCTCAGAGGAACTGGAATAATATTCCTGATCTCCTGAGAACAATGTAATGGATATTGTTAAAAGCATCAAATATACAAGATGGTAGTGAGCAGACCACATAGCTAGACCAAGTGACAACATATGGACAATCGGGACCTCCAACTGGTACCCCGGGAGATAGACGAAGAGGAAGAGGAAAAGGAAGCAGACATTATCCATTCCGATGGAAAAGACATGCAATAATCGAGTGTATTGGAGAAGTCGTTGAGAGGCCTATATCAAGCAATGTATCAACTAAAGCAGGAATTATGGTCATTCAGCACTTTGGGAACGGATGTGGGATTAAAAGGAGACAGTGCTACCAGGTGGCCAGCTCCAAAATGTAGCATCAGTGTGGCCTAAAGGCTGAAGAAACGGAGATGGGCGCCACCCTATTCACCAGGGATGAAGAGGAAAGGAACTTTTTGTTTGCCTTTTTGCTGTCATGAGGTTGAATCACTAAGACATCGCATCACCTTAATACCGCTGATGAATATCTAAAACCCAGATAGGGCCTGACCTAAGGAAGTTCTCGAACCCACGAAATTCTCGTTTTTATCGCGTGAAATCCTCTCAGTTCCCTCCACTTCTAAGCCCATTTGACACGACAATTTTTAACGTATGCTAACTCGGGTTAAATTATGTCGCGTAAAGCGAGCCAACCCTGGTTGAACCTGTGTAAGCTAGAAGGACAGACTTCTTTTCATATTCTCATTAAGTTTACGATGACAAACAGTTACAATACAAAAGCAAAGTGAGCATGGAAATACATAACAACCCTAAGACTTACACTAAACGTAGAGAAACAAATATTACAGAAATTGTTACACAATGTTTAGCTACCAAAGGATAGTTGGAATGGTGTTGCCCGTCGTTCCCGTGGCTTTGCAAATATGGATAAACCTCACAAAGAGTTATTGTAAAGGAGAAAGCAAGTCTACTTATGCTTCTTGCTAATTTTCCATTTTGGCGCCAAGGCATGATGGGCAACACCACTCCAACCATAACGAGAACAAATTTACACAAAAATTTATTCTAAACTTCCACTTAGAGTGAGGTAGTTCCCAGGTCTCTGTAACTCCAGACGCAGGAATAACGAGGTTTGGTCACATCGAGAGGAAGGACCTGGACACTGCTTGATAAGCAAAAAGCTTCTCAGTGTCCAAATTTCTACCTTTGACATCTAGGTAGAATCGTGTGTATAAAAAAAATGTCGAGTTTGGAATTTTGGTTTCAGTTTGACTTTGATGAACCAATGAAAACTAGAGCGAAAATCCAGCACTGTGGAACCAAAAGAAGGTGCATTTTGTAGCCTATTCTGGTCTTGAAGAAGCGAAGCTCAGTTTAAGCGATGGATGGGAAAATCTGGTGGAGGGAGGGAATGAGAACGTAAGGTATCAGTTGGCACGCTGCTAGGATTACAGTTATGCTCCCGCGTCCCTTTTCAAATACATCTTATGCTGAGATAAGGATAGTCAAGTCGAACCCAAGCGCATAACATCAGTGGTGCCGAGCTAGAAAGATAGCTAGGGGGCTCTCTATGAACGGGGTGGAATTCCTATGTACCAGATTATATCAAACAATTTCAACATGTGTTCCTTTACAGAGAATAAATCATCAGCAAGGCAATCATCGTGTTCATTTATATCATCACAGTGTTAATTATGTTACTACATCATAACAATAAGAAGATAAGGCCAGCAAATCAACAAAATCATCAAGGATTTTTTGAGAAAGTCGAAGAAACTAGGCTAAGCAGGGTTTATTTTAAGGATCTTTTATCATTGCACATATGTTGCTAACTTTTGATAATGTGGGCGTTGTCTTTCTAAATTTTTCATTACCATGCCCGTTCGTTCTACTAACAGAATATTATGATTCAATCATTTCGACTTCTGAGGAGGAGGAACAGGAACTGAAAGACTTCTAAAATGGCCCTGTTAAAAAGTTATCATTGCACAAATTTTATTTCATCACGGCACACTTTTGTTTTATCACTGTAAAAATTGGTTGTCACTGCACTTTGTAATAAACCTTGAGGGTAAGACTCCTGAAATCTTCGAAAAAATAACCAGATGGCTGAACCCCAGATCCCCTTACCCTATAGCTCTACATAAACTGGGGTGGAAGCGGAATCAGGGCGTTCCAAATGAAAACCACAAATGATGCAAAATAAACGCACAAATTTAACTGAGAAAGGGACAGATAATGTAATGTGTACCTTGGAAATTCTTCTTATACTCCTGCACAGACACAGCGGTATCAGTATTACTAATGCAGTCGTTATGATTGAATATCTCCGTCCGATTTTCAAATTGTCGATCCTACACACTTGGAAATGAAAATGTATGCTTTAGTTCAGCATGATAATCGAGCACTTAATATGATAGCGTTAAAGTCACTAAATCAATAAAACATTCAGCTTCTCTCTTAATTTTTTATTATTGATTGATAATTACTTCACGCAATTTCTCAAGGATTCATCCGTTCAGCATAACTAACAACTACAGATCTTTTATTGTGTCACGTGACTCATTTTTCATCATTTCTATTCGTTTTTTCTTCCTCGCGTCACATCATTCTTTGCTTATTCTGAGTTGTATCTCGCTTCTTCGCTGGACTCGCTTTCATATTCTATTACGTCAGTACCTCGCTTTCATCCTTTCGGCATCTATTTCTGGTGCCTAGACTGTATCATGACTAACGATTATTCATGTAATTTCGGGTATACACCATTCCTGTTTTTCTCAGTAGTTAGCGTTATTACATATGCAATATTCTGATTAGTTAATGTATGATTCGTCAGATTCCGTTTGGTTGTTTATGTAAACTGCTGTTTGATCGTAGTTATGTTAGTTCTAACCCATGCGGTCAGCTAGATTCTAATTCCGTGAAACTTTCGGAAGTCCACGTATCTTGCTTATCAAAGCTGGAAAATACAATTCGTTGTATTCTTGATTTGACCGTTCGAGTATTCTTCCATCACCATTGTTTGGAAGGGCATAACAAAAGACTTAAAAAGTGCTACTAGTGAAGAAGCCGTCAAAAATCTTGAGAGACCAAGGAACAGAAAAAACGAATTGAATTGCAGTCGAGAAGGAAACAATAAAATCAACAGATATGAAACCTTAAGGCACTTTCAGGCATGGGAACGATTTCGAGCTTCGGGAAAAGATACAAGTAAATGCATTCCAACGATGTTGCTACGACTTTCAACATTTAAATTAGCAAGTCCACACCAGTTAACTTGTGGTTGTCTTTATACTAACAAGCGCTGTTAAATATATGGATGCGTTCATGTATAAATGTATGGAAAAAGATACATGAAAAAGAATGTCGAGAAAGGTATACAGTAGTCGATGATGATGATTGGTAACAAGTCGTTTCAACTGGACATCTGCTTCGATGCCATAATAAAGAAAATTAATAGCGAAAACGGTCAACAGAAATACAAGATAATAAAAAAAAAAATGAAGAAGATGGTTGAAAATCTAATAACTCCGGATTAGGCCATGGTTTATTCCTTCTGCAGAATACGTAATAGGCGCACTTAATGGCGATGCTCATGAATTCCTCGAAAGTTTAATTTTGGGTAATAGAAATAGCAACAATTGTAATATATACATGTTTATGCAGGATAACCTTACCAGTACAACAAAATAATGTTATCGAGGGCCCCGTTCAAAATTGAATTTTCATAAAAAGCCTTCTTTTAAAGTAGTCCCCAAAAGAATCCTTAATGCATGATAATTCATGTTCACAAATATACTCACATACAAAAATTCTATTCAATAGCTTTGGAATGATATCAGCCAAGATCCCATGGTAAAGTGTCAATACTAAGATCATAAAGAGACGTTTCTATCAACAACGGCAAGGACCAAGACAGAACCAAATGGAGCATCAAGGCTTTGAAATATCTAAAGTAAAAATGGACGCCGTGCATTGGAGAAAACTGTAAAAGGTAACATGCCCAGCGAAGGTATTTCCAGGTATTGTTACCGGGTCTTCTTCTCATCACAACTTTTCCCAAGCTATATGCTTGGTACTCATTTTTATTGAAGAGGTAGGGAAGGCAGCCAGAAACGCCTACAGGTGCAAAACCCAGCCCACAACCTTCAGCATAAAAATTACGTATTCTGACCACTGTGTCAGCTATTTATACTTTGGTATTCTTTACTATTTAAGAATTCTGCTTAATTCGCCGATCAAAAATGCTCAAAGCCACTTGAAACAGATGAGAGAAGTTTGCTTCACACATCCAGAAATTATAACCATGCAGAAGTTTCATTCCGGTGTGGCTTTTCCAAACTCCCTACATTTCACGTTTGAATGATTCCCAAATACTGTTAAATTTTTTCTCGTTACTTTTTGAGAAAATTGGTATTTTGAACTTACGAACCCACCGCTGATATAGAATAAGACTTGCATGATGCAAACAGACATGTAGGCCATGTTGCCAAAAACCTCCTTCACAGTGTCCTGGAATAGATGCAGTATAGGTTAGTATGTTAGGTGATTATGCTGTTCATTTTCTGCATAGTTATCAGAAAATAATGTCATTTTTGCCACAACATCTTTTTACAATTTTTACCTTGCATTCAAATGCAGACTTTGGACACAGAAATTTTCTGCTTATCGAGCATCTGCTTATTCTTACGTCACTGGTATGGGCTAATTAAGGCATAATGCTAATAGTGCAATGAGCTGTTTGAAGTTTGCTTGTAGATGACCTCTTGAATCGCCGAGAGAGAGAGGAAAGTGGGAGAATATAAACATGCGTTAAGGCCCATAAAACCCTGGCCCTCCATGCAGTGGATACACGCTCAAACCACTATGCCAAATCCACCTTCTTTGTACATAACATAGTACAAGCTCTTGACTTTGATACGAAATTCATAGCATAGACTAAGGACATAGGATGTGACATGGTAAAGTAACGTGAGAGGTACTGAGGAAAGATGAAGTCAAATGCTTCCTTTTTTTAGTGAGTCATGTCGAGAAAGGGCCAAGGTGGCCTACACAAAGCCCCAACGAAGGACGAAAGAAGAAAGTGAAAAGCTAAGAGGAGAGAGATCAGATCAAGTTTACTGATCTTAGATTTGAAAGATGGCAAGTTGCAAGGTTCAGGCAAGCAAGAAGAAGGCAAAGCGTTCCACAATTTTGAACTACCTGATAAGTATCTTGCTGTGCTTGCAAGCTATTCTGCATTACAAGGAGGGTGCAGTAATCTAGAAAAACAATTCCGTGCGCAGTCTTAATCAAGTAGCAAATGTCTTTTATCAAGCAATAATAGTAATAGAAAAGGGGTCTTTTTTCATTTGGTTTCGTTTTCAGTTTGTAGAAGTTGGGTAGATAAAATGTTCCAATCCTTGACCCCACAGACCTGCAGCCTAAATGGGCAACCACAAGGTTGGAGTATACTCTTACTGAAAAAGTATTTTAGTAGACGTGTCTTTATCATACACATTGGGGACAATGCAGATACCTCCACGTTGGTGTCCCTGGATATCGACCGCCAAAAGTGATCTCGACTCATTTTGTCGGCTCGTAACCGATTCTGCAACCACTCCCTCAAAGCATATTTGAGGGAGAGACTCGATGGAAGAAGCTATAAACTTTGCATTGATTGAAAAGGGAAGACTTCTGATACATAATACGTAATGGCGTTTTAGTAATGAGTTTTTAAAAAGACACAGGTATGTTGATTGATTTCTAGCATGATTTATCCCCCTTCCGCAATCCGTCTTGCATTTTCCTTGAGAGGAAGTTGCAGCAGGCATCCAGTTTCAAAATGATGGTTTGAGAATGAGGGGTCACTAACAATGGGGGACTTTTGGAAGAATCAGTTAAGAATTGAAGTCATGATCAAGCTGAATACCTATTAGAAACGCAGATGTCATGATCAATGCAACGCCAATTGGAATTCCAACTTGCTTGAACGCATAAGGTATTGCTGAAAAGTAAAATGAAAATTTAAAAAAAAATCTCACTTCGGTTCAAGATTTTTTGCTTGATGCTTAAGACTCCATCAAATTTATCCACAGCCACAATAACTTCCAGTTAAAGTCTTTCCCTCGAAAATTTCTCAGGTAGAGAAGCATTTAAACACATCCCTATTAATTGAAGCTATGCAAAACAACGATTAATTCATTATTTACAGTCTCAATTTACAACTAAATCCTGAATGCGTCAAACTTTGCCCATTCAGTAATTTAAACTTCATAAAAACTTTGTCACCATTTCCAATAGCATCTACCAAGAACTCGTTGCCCGAATGTGTACTCAAAGCACAGTTTTAGCGCTTTGCTAGTCCGTAACTGTACCATTTACTGGGCTTGCTCAGTTGTGTCGCTTAAATGCTAAGAAACTGACATGGGCGTCGCCCTTTTCACGAAAATGGGAACGGAATGACTTTTAACTTAAAAGCTTTACACAGTACTAAACTCAGGCGTGCAGCTGGGAATTTTAGAGGGCAGGGTTCCGGGCCACAAAGGGGGTACAATACAAATGTAATTCAAGGGGGAAACAGCCTGGAATTATATTCTTCAGATTTGGAAACGGAAGAAACACTTCAGGAAATTTGTCCTCATTTCGCTACTTTCAGTTCATTTATGCATAGTAGCCACCCTGAAGTCATTATCAACCACTGACCTCAGCGTTGACTGCAGTATTCATTCAGTTCATTCTTTAACTGAAGATTCGCATTTTCTGTAGATAAAGAACACTTACCCCTTTTGAGAAAAGGGGAAGGGGACTGGTCCCCCAAAACCCCCCGTAGTTGCACGCCTGAGATTTCTTGATTGTAATCTGTAAGCATCATTTTTCATCATTTTTGCGTACTTCAACTTTTTCAACACATTCACACAAAGCATTACGCATCATATTCACTAGTGATAACAATAATTATAAGTGATATTTCGACAGCTTGACTTGTTTAGATGCAAAACTATCTGATATCATTCAAGGATCTGGTCGCTCTTGCATCTTAGAATGATTGGCAGTTTTTGTCCTACTGATGAAAGTAGAATTGTACCTATAATAGCTCCACCAAGCATGCAGTGTATGTACGGTTTATCACTGTCTGTAACTGTTTCAAAGCTTTTCTCTTCATCACTTGATGCTTGAGATGACCGTAGAACAAACACCTTTGACTGTCTCAAGTAATTTGAAAACGGCAGCAACAGTTTCTTTTCCGAGTGCTTTGGAGAACTGGCCTACGGCGATGCAATGAAAGTAAACTCAGCTGGCCTTTTGAAAAAACTGTTTCGAAAGAAGTGAAGAAGGAAAGACAAAGGCTTCTGCATAACTATTCGATTGGACGTAAAACAACCTGCGCCGAGTGAGGGTGTCTGTTTGAGAGCTAGGTTGACTTGGAAGTAAGACGAGTTTGATTCTCTTGACGAGCGTGAGAAGCACATTGCTCGAGAAGCTTCATCCTGACCCACGGCATTGCGAGGCAGGCTTGCCGATTCGTTTCTACCCACTTAGCAGTAACTTCTTGTAACTTTACATAAAGCATCAGTTTGCAGTTGAATGGAAAGACGGAAGGGGAATAAGGCTCCAAGAGGAACTTCAGCAAAGTGGGCGAGTTTTTTATCGCCTATGACAGCTACTTCTATCTTACTTTGCAACAGTAATCTAGAAAGAAAGATGTATGCAGCCCGCTTTGTGTCTGGAGTTCTTCGCAGGTCAGACACAGCAAAGTTCATTTCTATGACATCCCTCTTTATCCCACGCATTGGAAACATAGTGGGAGGGATAACAGCGGCTACTTGAAACCTAAATGTTTAATCAGCGCATACTGTGACATGTTGCTTGACACTCGGTGATTTTTTGTTCCAGATAAAAGATGCACGACTACAATTAGAAATGGTCTCTCCATAGTCTTTATGTAGAAGAACCGGAATGACATATGTGAGTCTCAAAGTCTTCTTCGAAGGATTAGTAAGACATCACTTATCAAGGTGAACTTCAGTCAAAAGTGCTCTTCAGCCATGTGGCAAGGAAAGGAGGGCTAAGTTGAGAGAATGGTCGAATTTCCAAAAACTCATTGAATTTAGTTAATTGAACCCCAATCCAAAATCTGACCAATTGTTTAGTTGACCAAAAGCCTTATTTTCTCAGTGCTGTGGTAGCCACTTCTTTAAGATATACCTTCATGTTTCACTAGCGAAAAATACATCTTAATTTGGTGGTAAGAAAGATTCCCCCCCCCCGAATGTTGACACTTCACTGTAGCATAGTTGTTATGCCTTTCCCACAGACAGCAGTAAGGGAATCCAAACTGCGTATCTTCTATATGCAAGTCCTACACGCCCTCGTAGTCCTTCAATGACCGCCTATCAAAAGGTTTTTATACAAACCACCGTAAAGTAGAAGAAGAGTTAGAGGGAGAAGAAGATGAAGAAGAATAAGAAGACTAAGGAGAGGAAATAAAAGGAATTATCTGCAATAAAGTGGCAGCATATTTATTCATTGCTTTATTTGTCTTGATGATAGAAAGCAGCCTACCTCCTTCACTTTATGGAACCTGGTCAATACAGAATTTATCATACTTTTCGCTTGCTTCAGCACCTGCTTCTTCGGAGATATTGGCTGCAAAGTCTGAGGGTCATGCGAAACAAAGATAATGGTTATTGTCAAGTTATTTCAAATTGCCGAAGGTCTGATTTTAAGGCATTACGTAGTCGATTATAGGTCAAAGTGTCAGTTTCGACATAAAATTGTAGAGAGATTTAGTCACAATTTTGCTGCAATCAGATAATACTGCGTTTTAGCATGCATATTTCCTTGGAGGATGTCAGTTGAATCCAGAGCCGTGGCATTAATATGAAAGATGGCTAGTCGCTTCCCTCGTGGCACTTTTGCTTGGCTCGCACCATGCGCACGTTTACTGATAGGAGAGGATTCCGAACCCGGATCGAGAGTGCCTCGACACCTGACCCTCGGTACAGTGCACGTGTTCTAACCGCTATGCAAGCTTCGTCTACCAGTGCAAATCATTTCACCGTTTCCTGCTTGTAAAGTTAAGTAAGAGAATGTCAGTGGTTACTTTGAGTGGCATCAAAGTCTTCTCCGAGCGAAACGATCTATGTAAAATAAACCCTTGAGGCTTATCTAACTGCTGTTGAATGGATATTGGAATACTTTGTGCTGAAACATGCCATCAATGACCCAGTGATAGATTACTGCCTATGAAGGCGGTAGACAAGACGTCTGGGTATTATAATAGCTCAGTGGTACGATCCTTGCGCATTGATCCTATGATCAGCGGCTCGAATCCCCCTCAGCTAAAATTCGCTTAGATTGAGGAGAATCTTCAGCTCTCTGTAATTCCAGTTGCATGAATGATTAATTATGATCCCATCAAGCGGCAGGACCAGGACACTGTTGGATAAGGGAAAAGCTTCTCACTGTCCAAATGTCTACCTTTGGCATCTAGTTATGCAACAAAGCATAATTTGTGCTATCTTTTTGCTAGGCCTTTATTCTGCCATTTCCTTGCTCAGACATACGTAGATCTAAAGAAGGACGTAAGCTCAATACTCAAATTATGCTCTACCCAATACTGAAAATCGTACATACTGCTTGCTTGTTTGGCATTCAGCAGCGTTTTTTCTTCTTTTCTTTATACACACGATTTTACCTAGAAACTTGGACACTGACAAGCTTTTTGCTCATCGAGCAGTGTCCGGGTCCTTCCTCTCGATGTGACCATGCCTCGTGATTCCTACGCCTGGAATTACAGAGAGCTGGTGACTCTCCTCACTCTAAGTAAAAGTTTAGCTGAGGAGGGACTCGAACCACTGACCACAGGATAAATGCGCAAGAATCTTACCATCGAGCTATTCAGCAGCTTGGATTGAGTGTAGAAGTTAAACACACATTGAAACCCGTTAGAGAGCCCCAGTCTGTGATATTCACTGTGCTTGCACAGATGTACGACCCGAAGGACAAAGAGACTGACTTGGATTCTGTGCTATTCCATAAAAATGGCGAAGGAAAATCTATAGGAATCTTTAAATGGTAGATCAGAATACATTTGTGTAAAAGTGGTTGGCCTGAACAAATCCCTTATACTTCTGTTACATTAACTTCATTTCATTTCGATTTAATTATAGCAATTTAATTGTTTACTCCATTATTTCTTGCATATTCTCTTACCTGGTTACTGCTTTTATGTGGAATATATTCCGCAGCGGGAGGATTTTCCAGCTCTGCCGATGAGTTCATTTCTCTTTCCATCTCAAACTGCAATTTTGAGCTTTGAGAGATTTCTTTCTTTACCTAGAATTAAATTACATATTTGTTGCCTTTTATGACAGTTTTTGGAACATTTACTTTCAAATTAGTCTTGAAGCATGGCTACATTACCTTTTAATTTATGCATTTTGTAACATACTTTCACAACTGCGCATAGAAATGTTCAAAACATTACTTTTGGCGTTATATAAGACCATAGGCGTGCTAAATAAGGGGGGTCCCTCACCTTTACGGAAATCGGCGGTAATTCTTTGGCTTTTCGGTGATTCTAGTGATCTAGTGATTCTTATGAAATGGTGGAAATGAGAAATATTTATACATGAATAAAGTATCATATTACTGTGTGAAATCAGGGTTAATAGGAAAATCCCATGCTGTGACATGATTAAACACTTTAGATCAAACCCTGTGGGTAAATCTCTTTTGCTACACCCTCCCCCACTTAAAAATTCTTCTGCACGCGACTGTATATGATGAATGTTGCCTTGAACTTTGCATTTGCCTAATGACTTCACTGGCCCAAGAGACAAATGATGGAATCACTGTTTCACTGGTATTAAATCAGGGGTAGTCAATAGTAGAAAATAGAGTGATAAGTAGTGTAGAGAATGAGAGTAAGTTTTTGTTTAAAACTCTGAATTAATCATAAGGGTTGCTTAATCATCAAAGAAACATAGACACATGTGTATGCCTAGCTGACGAATGGTGAGCATAAAGCTCAGAGTTCTAAAATGATGCTTATTCTTCTTCTCTATACTACAGTATAAAGCATGCATGGCCTTTACTTAGGAAAGCCAAGCATTTATCTATTCAAAGAGAAAAAGTAATTTTATGCATTTGGCATAGAGCGATATGTTGCATATCGCAGAACGGGAAGTGCAGGAGAGTTAAAGTTAATGGTATTCATTGATGATCAATGAAATTTATGTGATGCTGTGCTATGTTAAATTATGCTATGTCATGTTGAGCTACGTTATGTTATTTTATGTTATGTTATGTTATGCTATGTTATGTTATGCTATGTTATGCTACGTTATGTTGTGTTATGTTGTGCTATAGTATGTTCCGTTACGTTACATTAAGTTATGCTATGTTATATTGTTTTATGTTATGCTATGCTACATTATGTTATGTTACGTTATGTTGTGTTATGTTACGTTAAGTTATGTTGCCTTATGCTGTGCTATGTTACGTTACATTATGCTATGTCATGTAATGTTCTGTCATAGTAATTCCATGTTCTATGCTGCTATGTCATATTTCAGAATGCTTTGATACATCATATTACGCTATGTTATGCGCTATTATCTTATCTTATGTCATATTTGTACTACATTAAGCTCTACCTCTACTACATTATGCTACGTATGTTTTATCATGGCATATTCCTCCTTGCACACACTCTACACCTAAGCAAGCATTATGCGCTTCAAATTCTTCTGCTTCGTTTGACAATTTTCTCTGATGCATTGTGCTCTAATGCATATCAGACAAAAATCTTTAACCACGTTGAAAATCTTTGCTTTTCCATTATCTTTCAATTCACCAAATTTACTTATCAGATAAATGAAATGCTGATCATTACAGTTCATTTTTCTGTAGATTAATTCAAAAGACTTTTCATCATTGATCATGTATAAGCAAATAGTAAAGGTCTTGATTTTGAACTCTTAGCCTTTTCTTGAAATCTATTTGACTTAAAATTCAGCAACACTTGTATACCATGAGTGAAGATAAAACAAGCTGCATATTTGTTAAACCAGTCCTTGTTGCAACAGAACTTTGCATTTCAAGAAGATTTGATAAGAAAAACAGAGTGGCGCCATGGTGGAGAGGTTAAGCATGTGGACTCATGCCACAGGAATTGTGAATTCGAATCCTGCACGTGTGACAATAAAAAATACCATCGGCGAGGAAGGCAACGGGAAAATACCTCATAAAATCCACTTCCTTATAAAAAACTTTCTGTCTTTGGTTGCTGCCTTGGCTTGAAGTCGAGTGTGCGACGCAGATGAGTAAACATGGACGATTTTGTGCAAAATGGTAGATAGATCCCCAAGAAGTGACTTTAATTTCAGAAAGGCAACTTTCTCACAATAAGGATCCTTGCGACCTAAATTTGCCAGGACATGAAGCGCGGGATAATGATGGAAATGCGACCAAGCTGCGGATGAAAACCGGCAAAATTGAACGATTAATGAAACTGTTTAACTATGAAGCTTTGCACGCAGATTAGTGTAGGACGAAAAGATCTTACATACGAAGAAGTTATTTTTCCGAAAAGTCTTTGAACTGCTGCAGCAAGGCTGAATTTTTACTAAGGCTTTCCTGAAGAGATGTATTTATGAAGCAAGGATTATCTCTCAAAAACCGGAAATTTTAAGTTCATTCACCCTTTTGATAGATTTATGCATAGCTATGATGAGTTTTTTACAGCCTGCAGATACGAACACACAATCCTCTTCAATGCTAACAGAGTCAGCATCAACACAAACTTACCTTCACCACATAGTATCTTCAGCTTCCATCAAGCTCGAGATAATGTAACTTCTTCTAAAACGTCCTTTACTAAGGGTTGCTTGTTCCGAGATTTTGTGAGCTGTAGGCCTAAACAATCCAGCAATCATATTGAGAGGCTAACTGAATTACCTACCTGTCAAATAAAAAGATCATTGACCTCTTGCTGTCTGGTAGCAGGAGCATAGCATTGCTCGACGTAGGGTGATTTCTTGTGATGCGCAGTGTACTGGTATACGCGTTTCAACTCATAACGCAAAGGCTTTGGGCGGGAATCTTGCAAGGTTTACAGTATATCAACGATAGGCAAGGGAGTGAACGGAAAGCAACGTCATCAATGATTCCGACTTCTGATTTCTGCTAAGCTCCGAGTGGAAAATGCCAAGCAGCTTATTTTTAGAGATCCACTTCATTTCAAAAACTTCTCAGAACCATATCTCTGGATTCTGCTGAGCTCGGAGAGAACATGCGACAGATATTTTTAGGATGGCTCTACTTGCTAGAACCATTCCTGTACTCGAACTCCTGTTTGCAGATGACGCTGCATTGGTCTCGCATTCGGCAGAAGGCCTTCAGCGCCTGCTGGACAAATTCAGTGCTGCCTGTGCAGAATTCGCGCTGGTAATCAGCACGAAGAAGTCGGTCGTTCTTCACCAAGGTATAGCATCGCCAATCACTGTCAATGACCAAGAACTCAGAACAGTGCACAGCTTTGCATACCTCGGCTCCATCATGAATAATCAGCTATCCATCGAACAGGAGATGCAAGCACGTATTGGACGGGCAGCGTCCACTTTCAATCGTCTCCGCGACCGAGCATGGCTCAACAAACACTTGACTCTTCGTACAAAATGTCGGATCTACGACTGCTGTGTACTAAGCACCTTACTCTACGGAGCCGAAACATGGACAACATACGTACGTCACGAGAAGAGATTAAATGCCTACCACTTACGCTGCCTTCGGCGCTTCATGGGGATAAACTGGTGGGATAAAGTCACCAATGAAGAGGTGCTAAAGCGCGCGGGCAGCCGCTCTCTCTTCCAGTCACTGAAAACTCGACGAGTGCGTTGGCTTGGACACCTGCTGAGAATGCCCGACGGACGGCTCCCCAAAGACATTCTCTTCAGTAAACTACGCCATGGAAGAAGAGGAAGGGGCCGCCCATTACTGCGTTTCAAGGACGTAGTCAAACGGGACCTAAATGACCTAGCCATCGACGTGACTGAGTGGGAGCATCTAACTGAAGACAGGCTCAAATGGCGTAGTGCTATCAAAACAGGTGGTGAGCGATTAGAAAACCAGTGGCTCAGGAAACTGGCACTTCAGAGACAAAGAAGATCCACCAATGATTGACTTTTGCCTCGTACCTGTGTCCTTTGTAGCGTTTTTGTGTTATGTCCAGTCTCTTGTTGTAGAACTCGTAAATCTCTCGAGATTGTTTTGCCCTTATTAATCTACTTGCTAGAAAAACGACGCCGGAACGGATTCTGCACTATACAGTGCAGGATTAGATTATCCAAGGATTTTATATGAGTGGTCCAATCGGGTTGAATTTTAGTGTCAACTGCTGTTCTGAGTTCTTTTTCTAAGATCAAGGTAATCGACCATTCGTTGAATTCTGGAAGTTACGTAGGAATGGCTGAATAACAGCAAGACAGCTGCAGCTTGCCAAGAGCCTAGCTACTTGGTGAAAATCTACTCCTATTCATCAATTCATTCGTGTTTTAAAAATAGCCTGACTACCACAAGTACAACAGTTTATAATCCATAAAATGATTAATTGGCAAAAGAAACTTTAAACAGCACCTGAAAATGTCCCACTTGTCACCCAAGTGCAGACCGTGGTTAATAGCTCATGATTGCAAAGATGATTTGATAAATAGGCCCATAGATTATCATCTCACCAAGTCAACATTGGCGAAAGTTTGCTTGGAATCTACAAGAAGATCTAGAAATAGGCTGGATCTACTGGAAAACTATTTGGATGGAAAGGTGGTGCTTTTCTGGTGATTCACGTTGAAATCAATATAGTGACATTTTCAATGACTGGTCAAAGCCTCGAAAATGGTAAATCGGTTTTGAAGAGATGCGTAGAGCTTAGAAATGAGTGCCATGTACCAAACGGAGGAATGTGTTGCGTTGGTTTAATATTTCGTTGGGCATTTTCTCGTTGGATAGCAATAATAGCGCGCGCGAATCGTCAGAGTGAATGGATGAAGTGAATCGGGTCCACACAAAGTCACTGGGCGATGGTTGCATTGTTCATAGAAACGAGGCTCCGTACAATGCACTGCGATTGGCGCCAGTTAGCAGTTACGCGGCAATTCTACATTGAGGAGTGCAAGGGATGTACTTGACACGAGTTCTTCTTGATTCATCTATGTCTTGCACACGATCGACTAGTTTGATACAAGAAATTCGGTGCTAGTGCTATCACAGTTTCTTGATATACATCTATGATGTGATGAGACGAAGCCGATGAGAAGAAAGCGCGTATAATCATAACCAGAGCTAGGCCTATGTTCAAATAATATTTACTGGGAGTTTCTATGCTTATAGATATTATAAAGAAAATCGAATATATCTCTGATGAAAGAGCTATCAAGTCTGTTTCAAGATCGATAAAATAACGAGAATTATGGAGAACAGTTCTAGTAAAGCTCAAGACAGATTAACCCAGCTTTTAAAGACACTGGGCAATCCGAAGACAACACGAGATGCAAGAATTGACATCTATCTCGTCATTTTAAGGTGAGGATAAATTTCACCAACATGTCTCAATTTTTAGTCTCAATTTGCATAACATATAGCACGCAATGGCATACAACATTGCTGCTTGCAGTGTGGCTTCCTTATAGTACTTCTTTAACTTTTATTTATGTTTAAACACAGCCTTTTCTTGGCAAGGGGTTATGATTATTATTATTGTTATTATTAGTTTCATTATTATCATTATAATTATTTTAAAGTTCTTTAATGTATGCTATAAAGGAGTAGCTTACTTACAGCTTCTTAAAGCCCACAAAATGTTGGAAAGTGTTAAAAGGTACACAAATACATGTGTACATAAATGGAAAACTTTCATTCAAATTCAATTTAAACTATAATTACAAACCTCTCTAATACATAGGTAGTTTCAAATTAGCTTGCCTGGCTTGGGGTTTACAATGTAAAACTAATACAATGGGAAAAGAACAAAATAGATGTAAATATATATGAGATAGGTATTAATCAAAAGAATGGGGCAGGTCTAATAGGGAAGAAGGTCAGGATTGGTCCAAGTCTTATTTCTGCAACAAAAGATGTAGTAAGAGGTTTAAATGGCTATACTGGAAAGTTTGGAGATGAGGAATCATCTATATACATGACCTTAAACATAAGAATAGAGGCAATGAAATTTTATGTATTGTCTAAGAAGCCCATTTGTGCCACATGATTTTTCATAATCTGCAGCTACACCTTTCACCCTTCCAACTGCTGATATTTTTCTTAAAGGTTAAAAGATTTTCTGATTCTTTTATCTCATTTGATAGTTTTTACCAGAACCTGCTCCCTAGGTAAGAGGCACTCTCTAATATAAAGAGAGTAGTCTTGGTAGTAGAAATCAGCATTCATTTCTGAGATGATAAGTGGTCTTTGCAATTAAGGTTTTGTTCATAGAGCTCCGATTCAGATTTTATTTGGTTTTTTATACCCCAGTCATTAGTAACTGCAAAGTTTCTCAGACAGTTAATGTTTAGTTATTTTACAGCAGATTTGAAACTCAGAGGCCAAATCTTTGGATACAACGTGAAGGGCTTTCTCGTGGATGTGTTTGATCTTATTGTTTACCTGTCTCTCATAGAACCTTTAGACTTAAGGACAGTAATTGAACTTGGATGATACAAATGCCTTCATAAAATGTTTCAGTTTGTTAGAGGCAAGGAAAGGTGATACATGCAATAAGACATGCATTTTTGGCTTACCTTTTTGAATAAACTTTCTAGAAAAACTTAAATAACAAAGTTTCCAGAGGTGCCCTCTCCAAGGAGTGAGACTTCATTTGACTGTGGATGGTTAAGGTTTGATGCCTTTACTAACAACCCTGAGTACTAACAAGACCCAAGCTCTGTGCCACAGCTACCACTTTTGTCCTACACGGCAGTTGCTAATCTTTACGTCAGCTTAATGCTCATATCTATTTTCTTGGAATTAACGTTTTTATTTTTAAGTGAGATTTTATTATCATATGTAAGCTTAATGCATATGCGTAGGAAGTTTTATAACGTTGCACTAAGGATATGCTCTAATTTTGCAGAGATATCAAGAAAGGTTCACCTGAAATTTTAGAGGATTTGTCTCAGTCTGCTGTATTGCTGCATCAACATATTAAGGTTTGTCTCCACTTCACAAGTGGCAAGTTTTTTATTGTAGTAACCTTGCTGATAGCGCGGCCCTTGGTCATGGAAGAAAATAAGGCTCAGTCTCTCATGGACGCAAACTCTAACCATCCTCTGCAATGCTTGCCCATGAAAATATCTCAGCTCTCTGTCCTTCTAATGTTGGTAAATGGATATAAGTTAATTCTGGAACTAACTTTAGTCTTCATTAATACAGTTTGTACCCATTTAGCGTACCACAAGTACAAAGTATAAATGGTCTACTCAGGGTTGCGGACAAATTCAATGTATTCAAGAGTAAAAAACATATTAAGCTTAATTTCCGCTTAGAAAAATGTACTATTGCATAATTTGATAGAGCTGTATCAAAATTGTCATAAGCAAAGTAATAGGAGTATGCTTGGAATTTAGCTACCACATTCATCATGTTTTAAGTACCATGGCACTCATTTCCACAAATACCTTATAGAATGCAACCAATTTGAATGATTTTGGCGAGTTTTATAGAAAAAAGTGCAAGAAAATCAGTTGAATATGCAGAAAGAGGCTCCCTATGTATAGAAAAGCCAAATGGACTATTACCCATTTGTCAGGAATTTTCCCAACCAAATTTCCATCATGTACTATGATTTGCCCCTTTGATATTTCTCTTCACTGAGCAAAAAAGAACAAGCTAGGGGTATGCTTTTACATCCTTCAGCAAACTGGTTGTAAGCATGCTTGCCTTGAATTAGGTGTCCTAGGTCTGCAATTAGCCAAACATTGTAGCAAATTCTATATTTTATTTGGTATGTTTTGTTCTTTTTTGAACCTCTTCCCCCTTTTTTAGACGGATTTGAAACTAGAAGATACTGGTTTGATTCAAAGTGCACTAAATCTTATGGGTTATCTGCTCAATTTGGAAAGTATTGTGAGGTAAAGGGGTTGTTTCTCCATTAATATAATGTATTTTCAGAGTCATGTTTCTCTCATAGGCCTTTAAAAGTGAAAATTATGTTTCTTTTACTTAATCATTTCTTGGTTTTCATATTTCTCATTATCATATTTACATAATATGACACATTTTCATCAAATCTTGCAGCTCCTTCAGTACAGCCATTTTGACAGATATTTTGCAAGGTGAGGAACTTTTTGCACTTTTTATGTTTTATCTAGCATACAAAGGCTTTGTAGATTTTTAAAGGCACCAAGAAACAGTGCTTACAAAACAGTCTCTTGATCATTCCTTTGATGTGATCACACCTTCTTGACCAGACGATCTGCAAAAGAGCATCATCTGGTGCTAACATTTTTATAACAATAATTTATAGAGTGGTGTTGAATTCATGTGCCTTTTAATTGGCTTTCAAGCTGATACACTGAGGCTTTTTCTGTAAACCAAGTTTGCTAGCTTGGGCTGAGCAAATATGTTTTTACATATGTGTAATCCCTGCAATGAACATTGACCATTGCTTGCATCAATGTTCATGCAAAGCCAATGTCAGCCCTAATCAAGCGCAAATCCATAGACCCTAGATGTTAATACTTGTCTATGTATGGACCATGGCAGATATTTTTTATCATTACAATTTTCCTTTTGACATTATCATAAACAGAGCTGTAGCTGTAACTGTGTCACTTGAAAGTCATCATTTGAAAAGATAGGTAGATGTAGCCCCAACTTTCTTCATTTGCAGATTTTTGTCATATTTTGGAAGCTTCTGATGACAAATCTATTTGTACAAGAGTGCTATGGTGTTTGAGTAAGCAAAAGATGCCCAATGATATCATCTCAAGAGAGGTAAGGGATAAATCCTTCTGTCACTTTTCTTGATGTTTGCAAATTCTAATTCACATCTTATGTCACTCTAAACTCATAACATTTTTCAATTTATTTGAGAACGAGAGGGCTAAGATGTACCTCAGAATAAATAAAATATGATACATGTATGTAGTAGACCTGTTAAGGAAAAACCAACCTTCAGAAGGGCAAACTTTCAAGGTACATTTCTCTCTAGAATTATGCCACATTTTGCACTTTTTATCTTGGTTGTATCAACTAGCTACAGAGACCTTCTGAGAAGGGTAATTCAGAAACAATGTATTGAAAATAAAAATGTAAAATGAAAATGTAAAATAAAAATGTATTGCAGAAGATGAACAAGGTCAACCTTTGTTGTCGTAAATAAATGGGGTTATAGTCATCGTCTGCGTGCACTAGCCCCGCTATTGGGTTGTGGCTCAGTCAGTAGAGCGTTTGCTTAATATCAAGATGCTGGCCCTCACCCACTCAGCCTGTTTATTGAGGGGCTGATAGTTAGTATGGCACTCTATCTCAGCAAAAATAACTCCACTAGTCTTACGCAGACAGAAAGAAGACGTATTCTCTCCTTGACCGAAAGGAGATGGACATCCTCTCCGTTTGGCTGGTAGTGACACTAGGCCACTCCAATCATCACCTGTGCACAAAGAAAACTTTGATAAAATTATGGGATGTGTGTTGTCTGCCAAATGAGACCAAAGTGGCAGATCAAAATCCTTTTTTCAAGGCTTGATTGATACTTTATTTGTCTATTGCATTCTTCTCTTAATCTTCTTTTCCATTCCTTGTGATTTTAGCTTACCAGGCTTCTTACCTTGCTCAGTCAATGTGTTGTTGGAAAAAGCTTTGAATCATCTGCAGTCGAATTTGAAGCAATCAATGTGTTTCAAAAGTATGATCCTATTCAATTTATTTGACTTGCTATGCTTTTACTTATCATAGTACCAAACTTTCATCAATATTTTGAAATCTCACATGCCCAGATCTTCATTCAAATAGCATATGTTGTCCACAGCTTTTTTTGAAGATGCATTTAATTGGGTCCTCTCAAATACATCACTTAGCCAAACTGCAAATTAATAGTGTTTGCCATCTAATTTTTAAGATATCAATTAAGCTGTTCAATCTAAAAAATTATAGCTGTTCAATCTAAAAAATTATAGCTTTTCTATCTTTTTTAAAAGGATTCATACCTTCAATAAAAAACAGTTTTGCTGACGTTTTTGAGAAAGAATATGGATACTTAGTTAAAAAACGGTCAAATAGTGTTGGGAATTAATTACAAAGATTGCAGAGGGTACTGTTTGCTGCTTACATCAAGGCATTGAATTTTCTGGCTGCCTTTTTGTGAATATATTAAGATAACAGAAGTAATCTAGAACCAGTCTTGTTGATTCTCTTGCACAAAATTTTTATGAGTGACTAGGTTTCTGAAGTAGCTTAAGTGCTCCAATACTTTCCAGGCACTTAACAGTCAGACTACTTAACAACTCTCCTGTATCATGATCTGCTTTGCCTGTATGAAATAACAATAGGGCGATTTTGTTCTCTAAGATACAGATTCTTTTGTTAGGCTCCTGAACCAGTGTCCAGAACGCCTTTTAACAAATGATGATGATTGGTTTAAGATGGTCTACCCTTTTGTCATCAGCAACAACATCAAGGTACTCAAGCTGATTCATTAGATCTCTCTTCTGAAGAATTGTATTTCTAGATTCATATTCCTTCAAACATATTAGGTTTCTTGATGGGGGAGAATGTGCGGTAATCACAATATTCCCAGAAGTTTGTCAGGCTTCACTAGTTGCTCAATGTAAAGAGGCATAGATCCATTTTGATGATAACTCAGAAGTTCTTGTGAATCAACCAAGGTTTTTATTATGAGAGGGGAAAACTTGCTGTTGATGCTTTGTGTAGAGTTCTACACATCCAAAGCAATGATATGAGACTGCAACCTTCTTTAAGACCGACATTTGCCACCAAATTTATATGATTCCTCCTTGGAGTCTCAGAAATCATTACTTTGAGCAGGGGAATTATGGCTATATCCACTAATGTCATTGAAATGTCAACCCTTGATGTAGCACGATACATTTACGACCTCTCTCACACATCAGTGACATAGTTCGTTTTTATTGCAACCATAATCCATTCTCAAGTGGATTTGATACAGCATGATTTTGCTATATGTTCTCTGTATTCCATCCCCAAGAGAGACTTGCAAAGTATTATAAAGAAAATCTCACTTCGCTAAGATCAGTCCTACTTGTATCGTACTCGAATTGTGCATCCCCCTTTGCTGTTACTCCAATCTCATAGCAGTATTCTGTATTTGACTTACCACTGATGATATACCAAAGTAACTCTTGCCGTGAAAGTATTTCGTCAGTTATTTTCCTGTTGTTCTTATCCTTAGTTAAGCGGATAATGTACGTTCCTCGTGAACAGTAGAAGCATGGGTCAAGTTTCTTCCGTGCTACTGTTGACGTGAGAAGGGGCATCCAGCCTTGGCTGCATTTCTTTCAGTCAATTCTTACTCCTCGGAGTGAGCACCCCCTATGACCGAAAAAGGATGAAGTTTTCTTAGGGAACATGATAGAAGTACAAGTGAAGCTTTTGTAATGTATTGACAATTTAATGTTCTCCATTTTTTTATTCAAGATTCAATTCGTTTTAGGTTGCAGAACGTGCTCTGACTTTTTTGGAGAAAAATCTTCAACTCTTTAAAGATCGAAGCGAAAATTTCTCTATGAGTTTGATCAACGATCTTTGCGAGGTATGATTAACGTATCTTTTTCCTAAGTATTTTCGCACCTTCTTCGATATTTTGAATGTACGAAGTAAGGAGCAAAATGAAAATTTGGAAAATAATCGTATGGGTAGGTTTTTTAGAGTTCCACGGGTGAGTTGGGGCTAAGGCTAGATTTTCGGTTATTTTTTTCCCTTTTTTTAGTGGGTTATGTTGAGGAAAGGCCTTACAAAGGAAGAAAGAAGAAGGCGAAAAGCTAAGAGGAGAGAGATGAGATCAAGTTTATTGATCTTAGATTTCAAATATGGCAAGTTGTAGGACTCGGGAAAGCAATGAGAAGGCAACACGTTCCATGAATTGCTCTGGTGGTCCTGACACGTCTCAGAGGAACCGGAATAATATCCCTGATCTCCTGAGAACAATGCCCGTGAAAGCATCTGTAAAAGATGGAGAGATCTCCAACTAAACGACGATGGGAAAGAGGTTGGAGTGATTTGATGAGGTTAAGATTATTGATGAGACGAATGGCTTTGGACTGGACTTTGTCGAGAAGTCAGAGAGTAGATTTTGGAGCACCACCCCAGACGTGGGAGCAGTACTCTAAAGAGGGACGGATTTGGGACTTGTATATAGATAGAAGGTGAGAATATGAGAAAAACCCGCGGGCTCTGTCGAGGAAACCGAGCTTCTGAGATGCGTGTTTAGCAAGGGAATGGATGTGAGTTTTCCAAGTGAGATTAGATGAAAGAGAAAGACCAAGTTGTGTGAAAGAAGCTGAAGTGTCCAGTTCATCACTATTCGTGAGGACAGGTGGAAAGTTTTGATTACATTTGCGTGAAATGACCGCCTGTTTCGTCTTGCTTTGGTTGAACGAAACTAGGTTGTCTTTACCCCACTTCTTCGTGACTGTCAAATCATTGGAGAGAAGTGAGGCTGAAATGTTTCTGTGATGTTGGATATCGGTGGAAGCATGGTCATTTGGATTGAATGAAAATGAAGAACTTAGGAAGGTATCGTCAGCAAAGGAGTGAATGCTACAAGATGTAGAGGTAAGTAGGTCGTTTTTGAAGGGAATGAAGAGTACAGGGGAGATGATAGAGCCCTGGGGTACACCAGCATTGATTGAGTGCAGATTGGAGAGGAAGCCATCCACTCTGATGGCAATTGACCTATCAGAGAAGAAGCTATCAATCCATTAAATAGAGTCTGATGGAGACCAAACATCGGTAGTTTAGCGAGAAGACCCTTGTGCCAAACGCGGTCAAAGGCCTTGAAGATATCAAGAGAGATCACTCTGCTCTGCAATAGTTTATCTTATTGTGCTTGTACCACTTATCTTTGAATGACGTTTCAGGGGCTGACCGATAGGTTAAAAGTGATGTTTGGGAAGCAACGAGAACTGTTTGTACTGCGCATCTGGTCTTGCTACGTAACCATTCTTGGGAAGGTAAAGTATATTGCTATTGGAATTATCACAAATATCAGTGTTTCTTTAATGGTAAGACGATCAGCAAAAATGTCCACTGACTGCAGCCAGGTCCTTTCAGGTTCGCCACGTCCTTTCCCTCATGCTGTTACGTCACTTATCGTTATCGAATCAAGATTTAATGTTCGTAAGATAAGTGGACGCCAGTTGTGGTTTGTTCTGATTTTTTGAAGTTGTTGGCATTCCGCAATCATTGAAATCTAGATAGGCCATTGTGTGTTAATTGATTTGGTTTATAGCCCATTCCGTTTGTAAACACTCCCATGCTAGTATTGCAAAGAGGGTTGCTGGTAAACATCAGTCTATGACAATCAAGCAAACTTAATGCTATGACAGCATTCAACTCCGTTTCCGTAGCCTTCATGCCCCGTAGCTTGTCAAAAACAGTATTCGATACGCTACAAACAACCTTTTGGTGGAATGGATTGTCTGATGATGTCCATAATTATTCTTTCAAACCAGATATTGTTTATTTTTTCTCACTAACAGTCCAAGGTACATTAACAGCCCTACAAAACAATGCCTTTCCAGCTTTGTTTCTCTTATGTTCAAAAATGCACCAAATAGCGTCCCAACGTCAGCTGAACACCTAGGAAAGGTTTCCAGCTGGATAATAGCTGCAGAAATTCGACTTCACACTTCTATCGAAGTGAATATTTTGAAGGCCAGTCACAGTCTTCCCGGCAAACCATAGAATAATTCCATTTATAGGGCTAGCAGAGATTTCCAAATCTGTAAAAATCGCATGAAGCACTGCTATAAGCAAAAGATACCTTCCTCTGTATCCGGCTTTGACCCTGATAGATTCCAATGGCACATTTGATAAGTGAAGAGTTTGCTTCGCCCCATTGAGTGTTTGTGTGTATTGTAAACATTACGTCGTCCACCTTTACGGTATTCATGCAGTGGGTCTTTCCTGCCTCTGTTATTTCAGTGAAAAACGTTTATGTCTGTTTTGCTTTAGAATATGCACCAAGGATCTCCTCTGACAAACAACCTATTCAAAGTTGTTGAAAAGGTAAAAATTTTGATAAGCCATTTGCAAAACTTTCATCAAGATTGTCTCGTGATTATGGATTATGATTATATAGCTTTCTTCTTCTTTTAGAAAGCTTTGCAGACCGTTAGTTTAGAGAGTACAGCCATCCTCTCTCAAGGAATCTGTTGCATTATGCTCTAAAATCCCTATATGGTCTCCTTTCGGGATCGGCTGATGGAGGCAGCTTTACCCCATTCGAGCCAGAAGTTTAGCTACCCCGCCAACTTGTCTCATCGTCGAAATATACCAGATCAATCTTGTGTCCTCTTCTCATTACGAAATCACGGTGGCATGAGTAATCTTGACCAGCCCCCGCTAGTTTTTCCCGTTCTCCTTCTCCGTTTTTCCCGTTGGGGTCAGCTACATGAAATTTGCGGATCGGGCATCTTGATCTTTTTCCTCCATCTCTCACGGTCTATACATCTTCCTCCTTCAGCTTGCTTTCTTTCGGATCCTTTGATGACAAACAGTCACTCCGTCTTATTTTTTGTCGTCCACGGTTCTCTTCCCTATCGCTTTCATTTGATCACATCAAGTTTTTTCTTCTCACGCTAGCGTAAGTTTGTGTAGGAGTATGCTCAATTCTCAGTGGGTTGCCATTGATCTGATTGTATTTAGCAATGAGCAGTCTGATTAAATATGCTACATTTTAGGCTTTTAAAGCGAATTCAAGTGAAATATTGATTGCTGCTTTCGAAACTTGGAAGGTTCTGATCGACAATTTCGCCACGTCCAAAGGTAAAAATGAAATGATATGCTTCTGTATTGATGCTTTCTTGCTTTTCTTTTGATGAAAAAAAGATAGTATTTATGATATCCAATGTCTCAATAATTGATATAGACGTTTGCAAAGCCTATGGAGACGGATCTGGAATATTCCAACATCGAAAATATTCACGGTTTTAACCTCCCCTGAATGCTTGATTTAAATGATACTGAAAGGAGGCACAGTTTGCGGGGCCTTTCTCTCAATGTGACCACACCTTGTGATTTCAGTGCTTGGAATTACAGGGAGCTAGCGACTCTTTTCACTTAAAGTGAAAATTAAGCTGGAGTTTCGGGTCGAGGAACCAATAGTCAAGTTTGTCAGCAGAGGCCTTCCTTCTGAGCTTTCCTCACAGCTGACAAAAGATTTGAATGGTTGACCTTATCAATATGCTTCATGATGCTTGATCCATGATTTTGCAACATTCTCCTCAATCCCATGCATATCAATTCGTGTGTACCTCTCATTAAGATTTCCAAAATGCTTCAGTGCAATTCCATTTTACTTCCTTCTAGCTGCCATTTTGTCGAAGAAAAGGCTGAAGCTTCTTCTTATGCCATTGATTGTGAGTTTTGAGTCCAGTTTTATTTCATCACTGATCTAAAAACATTTTTCCTCTCAACCTTCCAAAAATTTTAGACAGCGTTACTTGCATCTCGTTAGGCTTCCCTTCATTTTTCATGGCTTGATATCTTAGGATTGTCAGGTACACAACCGTGTGCGCTGCTATGATTTCTGTGATATGTGGGACGTCAACCGAGCTTTTGCCTAGCTTTTTTATATCATGTCGTCTTAAAGTGGTGTCATGGTGTAGTGGTTTAGCATGCCGACTCATAACACAGGGGTTGCGGGTTTGACTCCTCCACAATTGTCACAATAAAAGCGCCATTGGCGAAGAAGGCAACAAGAAGCCACCACGTAAAGTCTATTTCCCTAGAAAAAACTCAGACCCCTGTCTCTGGTTTCTGCTATGCTCGAAATCGAGTATTTAGTGGGTGGCTCCTACTTCATTTCAAAGATTTTAGCACGATGACAGTCGTGATTACAATCCATACTCGATTTTCTTCTGATTTTTAGAATTCCACCTCAAAATTGGAGAGGAACGTAAAAGTAGAGCAAGCACGACTTAAATGCTGGTTGCATCTGATAAATGTGATTAAAGATGACATAAACGAAATTTTCGAAGAGGTTAGTGTAAAAACGAATTTCCACGTCACAAAGTGAACAACCTTTAGTTATTTTTAAGTCAATTTAATTATTAGACTTTATTTAGTTTCACAAATCATCATTCATCCCAAGAACATGCAATTTATGGAACATCTTGCCTTCTTGCTTTCCTGAGTCCTACAACTTGCCATCTTTCAAATCTAAGATCAATAAACTTGATCTTATCTCTCTATCCTCTTAGCTGCTCGCTTTCTTCTTTCCTCCTATGTTGGGGCTTTGTATAGGCCACCATAGCCCTTCCTCAACATAGCCCACTAAAAAAAAAAAAGAGAAAAGTTTGAGAATCAAATTCGACCCAAGTCTTTTAGGCCATCGGATTTTTGTCGGAGCTGGCCGCTTGCGCGCTTTAATGCAAGATTTTCGTGATAATGGCACAGTTTCTTTGTCTTGCTTCTGCTGTACTTTTTCACAGCAAGCCCCCGTGTATTCACATCGGCAAAGGAATATGCTGTCAATTGGCAGAAAACAACTACCGCTCTCATCATATGTGTCATAATTTCTCTCGTAGGCTGTTTCCCCTCTGCTTTCGTTTCTGTTTTCGATGCCCAATCTTAATGGGAAAAGCGTCGACCTCTCTCTACAAAAAACTCCCGCGAAAATGACGTCACACAAGGAAGTGAAGCCCCCGACACCACAGACTCCCGCAGCCTGTGTTTTCGATCAGGTGGTTCAGAATTCCCCCAATGGAAGGAAGATTCATTTTCATTCAATAGCATCAAAGAAAATCGGAGCTGAAATGATCTATTTGCTACTCAGAACGACGGATACTGGAGATGAATCGTTAAAGTTGGACCGTGAGAGAAGTTTAACTAAATTTTTTTCTTTGATTCCTTTTTCCTTCATCTTAAGCCCTAGGCCAATTATCTGAAGTGGTACATCGGTTACTATTTAGTCTGGGGTTGACCTGAGTTAATGATATAATTTGCCAAGCTCATACTGAACTGAGCTGAACTGAACTAGACATATGTGAATTCGTAGACGACAACTGTTTAATTTTTGTATATTGAAAAGTGGTGAATCAACGATTATACCATGACACTGAAAGACAATTGAACTATACATTCTTAGTCCTGACGGAATGGATTTAGCGTTGGTTGGGGAAATCTGCAAGATCGCACTATCAATGGTCACTCTCCTAGACCCGGGGTGTCACGTCAACCAAGACGATTAGCGTTTGCAAATTTTGCTTAGACAGTAGTTAACGCATGTCATATTTCCATCATCATGTGACGAATTCATTATGTTTTTGTCTCTACTGAGAGGGTTTGCTTTATAAGAGAATGAGCAAGTTAGTTTGATTCGTCATGACACATCCTTGAAGCATCGATGCGTGCCCATCCCACATAGGGGTTTCCCTCGCATAATGTCAGCTGCCCGCGCCCTGTCATTCCAGGTGTTAGAAATCAGAAGTTTTATTGTGGAAGAAAGCAACTGATGCTTGAAAATTAGTTTTGGTCGCCTCAAAATCTACCTTTGGATGCCAGGGAGTATCAGACATGCAAACGGGCTATGAATTCAGATGTTTGTATTCAGTTTTGATCTGATATATTTTGCGTGAACAATTATCTGTTTTTTCACCCTAGTGAACTTCCATCCTCAAAGCTTGTCGTTAGAGAATTTTAATAAGAGCCACGTCATATTCATGCTAGCGCTGCAAGATTTAACTCTAACTTGTGGAAAGGAACTCGACGGTATGATTATAAATTGTTGATTTAAAACTGCTCCTTGAATTCTAAACCAGCTATTGATGTGTACTTCGCTTTCATGTAGGAAGGTATTTTGAAAATGCTATCGAATCTTTGTATAACAGTCATATTTGTAATTGAAAAATCGTAACTGATAATTGAAAGATACCTAAAAATGTTTCTCTTAAACCGAAAAAATTCAGGACAGCCCAAAGGTTTTTTTTATCTGACTTTTATCAGTGTATGAAACAGTTCAGAGTGCTACTAAAAAGGAATAAGATGAGAAAGAAATGGAATTCACGCTGAATTTTTCAATTCTTTTTGTTCTCTTCTCACAGAAAAGATGCTTATTGCTATATGGAAGTGCGTACTGCATTATGTTAATCAGACATTATCGCTTGGTAAGATGTTTTGATGAATTCTGTTGATGCTTGAATCTGTAACTAATGTAGCAAAAATTTATTCGCTAAGACTGAAATTATTGTGATTTTTGATTGGCAATCAGTGCCGAGTCATTGATCATTGATATATGAATTTTTTATCTACACTTGTGATCGATTTTTTACAGCCCGTATTTCTAAATCAATGATCAGTGATTTTTGATCAGTGATGCGTTGTCTGATTGCCTTTTTCTTCCTTTCCTTTTTCGCAGATGATAAGGAGAAACTTACTGTAACTGTTGGAGGCATTCTGTTATCTCTTCAAACGCTAGTCGAAGTCGAATGCACGTCGCGAGAACTAGCATTGGTAATGGATTCTTTTATCTTTAACAATAAAGCTTGAAACTGTTTATTTGAAGATTATATCATTTCATGGGATGCTAATTCATGGAATCAAGGATTGACAAGCTTTATGTTGTATTTATGTATGCATGTATGTATGTAGGTATATATGTATATATGTATGTACGTGCGTACTTATGTATGTATCTATGCGTGTATGTATGTATGTAGGTATGTATGTATGTATGTATGTATGTATGTATGTATGTATGTATGTATGTATGTATGTATGTATATCATGAACGTTTTAAGGACATAGATACATAAGTTAAATAAATAGAAGTACGGTTACAATTTAAGCGGAAACTATACAACGCCCTACAATGTAGTCATTTGATTAAGTTTCATTTGACTCTTGAAGCTTAATGACTTTACGTGTTGAGAAAGGCAAGTCATACGAAGACGTTTATATTTTAAGGAATAAGTCTGAAAACTGGTAATGTAAAGGGAAGCTTATGGGCTCTTTGATAAGTCGTATCTATTCACTGTGTTTAATGCAGGATCACGCTAGTAAAAACTTCGAAGGCTCGATGCCTGGAATGGCCATGATTTTATGTGATACTGGTAATGCGAGAATGGAATGGGATAAAAGATCTCAAAGTGAGGTTGCTGGGAAAAGTCGGTGATGTGAATTCACTCTCTGTTAAGTACAAGATCGATCAAATTTTTGGTAGTTAGGAAAAACCCAACGGCTGGGATGGGCTCAAGCGGCTATTGGGAGAATTATACAGAGAAAGAGTAGGTCACGCATTCGATAGAAATAATAACAATAATAATAATGATAATAATTATAATTGTAATAATATAAGGCATTTGAGGAAACTGTGAATCGACAGACCGTCATTTTGCAATGCAACGAGATTTGATGTTTTTAATATATGAAATTGTTTTAATTTGATTTTTGCCCAATTTTGCTCCATACGGTAACGATCGATCCTAAAATTGACTGCCAGTCTTGTTATCTGCAGATAATCCTCTCAATTTGCTATGAAAAACTTAGCGAAATAATCAACCAAAACAAAGACCTTGTCAAGACGGACAGGAATCAGTATGGCAGCTTTCAAATACACATGCTCCAACTTTTGTTTCACGAATCAAGATTCGTAGGAAAGGAAATTTCTGACAGGTGAGTTAGCTCTATAAGGAAGGGAGAATCTTGAATTCTCTCCCAGGGATTCAATCCTATATCTTTTATGCAGCAAAGGGAGACTTTTTATTGGAGTGAGGAGAGTCGCCAGCTCTCTAATTCCAGGTGTAAGAATCACGAGGTGTGGTCACATCGAGAGAAAACACCTGGGCACTGTTCGATAAGCAAAAAGCTTCTCAGTGTCCAAATGTTTACCTTTGATATAGAGGTAGAATTGTAGATGTTGATAAGAAAGAAAAATAGCAACTTTCAATTTAGAGGGAAATGTATGGTCAGTTTTATTTGTGCGATCCTAAATCTACCACGTGTACGCCAGCCACTTTGATATAATCTACTTGAGGCTAGGCCAACAAAATTCATTGCGGAACTCACCTTGTGATGCCCTGTAATAATATGAAAATGCAGATTTTCACTCTTCTGTTTAAAGGAAGAAAAGTGAAAGAGAAATGCTGATTTGTGTTATTTTATCTCAACAATCCATCGAAGAAACTTCAATGATGTATACTATACGTCTAGTTCTGTTCACAATAACGTTACGGATAAGATTTTTATAAGTGAAAAGCCAATCTGCATTTGGTCTGTTTGATGCTCATTATCGTCATTATTTTCATTATCATCATTATTATTTTTCTCATCAATTATACTATGTTTTTTTCCTTTTTTCCTTTGTATTTCCCGTTTATTTTTGTTCAAGTAACCAATTGTAAATGACCTTTTTAGAGAGGCTTGCAGTTCTATGTTAGCATATATGACAAGAAGTGAAGTTTGAAGGAAAAATTATTATTTTGATCTTTATCATCATAATTATTACTATTATCAGGCTCTTTCCTGGGTCAAAACTGATTTTTCATTTTGTATCTGGTGTCAGAATTGCTTTGTATGCAGAGGGATTGCTGCCATTTCGTTTTCAGCAAGCTTGTCTACACTGATAAGCTTTAAATGACGATATTTTATTAATGCCTACATCATGATTGTATCATTCCAGTCCACGTCATGACGGGATGGAATACAACAGAGCATTATATGCTGATTCTTTTAATAACCACTGCTGTGATATTTTTCATCCGGCTTCTTTATAATCGTGACGTATTTTGCATGATCTTTAGATTCTACACACTCCATGAGACACTGATACATGATATATTGTCTGGCTATGTTGGTAAATTGAACGAATTACAGCAAATTGTTCAAATCATGAAGTCCTCATCCAAGTGAGTCATCTTTATTACTTGATAAGATAATGGATGTATGTTACAAGATTATACTGGTGTATCCTATGAATATGACCGAATGAATGGATATTACCGTCACGTCCTGTGGATTTCTTTCCTTATAATTCAATCTTTACGTGTGAGAACAACTTCATTTTTACCGAGCTTTATCCCTTACCTATTCAAGGGACAGTGGTTCGACTCCACTTCCCTTGAGTGTGAAGTTAGATACATCTGATGTTAATTGGAATCCAGGTTTCTGTAAACCGGTGTATATAAATCTCGTGCTGCTGTTCTGTTGAGTCAAACGACCAATGCACTACTGGATATTATCTTCATCTAATTATCGTGAATCTTCCCATCAGATGCAATGGTTAGATAGCAGCATGCGTGATTTTAATCAAAGAAATTTCCTCTCCATCGTAGAGTGTTTGTCGATTCACAAATCGTTGAATTTTATTAGTTTGCTGATGACCTTGAATGTGAAATTTACTCTTTACACTTTGTAAACTTTCCTCATTAATATTCATGCATTAATGAAGTTATGACTTTATTCCTGTGTTCTCGCTTTAAATGTTTGGATCCCAAAATATATATATTGGCTTACAAGCAACAATCCTTATCAAAGTTTCCAGTTACCAGAAAGGCAGAGTTTCTCTTTTCTGCAACGCCACAATATTGTACATACAGTAAATAAACACGATGTTTTTATGCGTATATCAATCACTCAAGCGTGGATCTTCAGCTCTGCTGAATAGGTTTTGTTCCTCATGCATCCTCATGCATCAGAATTATATCAAACGGAAAGTTAAATTGAAAGGTAAAGCCGCACAACAAGTTTTGATTTAGAGATTCAGCGAGAGATTAATTTATAAGTCGTTTATCAGGATACATAGAAAGCTCTTTCCCTGGGTTGGTGCAGAGAGAAACGCAATGTTCGAAAAATTGCTGTTCTAGACGTTTCACTTTCCTTAATGTAAAACCCTTATTGATAGTAGTATCATGGATACTGAAAAGGTCTAACCTGGATAAAAATGTTCATTGTTTCGTGAGCATTGCAATTAGTTGCACATACTACGTTTTCTGTAGAAGGAATACATTGTGACCCTTATCCGGAGTTATTAGATTTTAAACTATTTTATTCATTTTTTCTCTCCATTATCTTATATTTCTGTTAACTATTTTTCGCTATTAATTTTCTTTATTATTGTATCGAAGCAGATAGCCAGTTGTACGCTACCTGTTACTAGAGAGGTGTCTAATTGTAGATTTCAACTATGCGTAATGAATTTAAGTTTCAAAAATAAATTAGAGTTGATTTGCATGGAACAGTCGAAGGCAGGCTGTTGTTATTTTCAGCTTTTTCTGTTTTCTTATAGTTTTCTCCCTCTTCTTAGGAGTTTCGTGGGCAGCGACTGTACCCAGCGTTTATGGATCACAACTGCTAGGTCACTCACGCATTACATCAGTCAAACACATGACGTAAATCAAGGGAGCAGCTTGCAACACGAATTCGGTGCCATTATAGAGATGTTGCTGTTCCCAATCACTGAATTTTTTTCCGTTTCGTTACCGACAGATGTTATGAAGAACGTAAGCGATTGTTGGGCAAATCTGTTCACAAGTTTTGTAAGAGAGACGTCACTGTTACCAACGATTGAAGATAATCAAGCGATTGAGAATCTGTGCGCAAAACTTGATCTGCTCATCGCAAATGACGTCATATCAATAAAAGTGAGTTTATCAATAGTCATATGATATTCATTGAATCTTATATGTTTCTATCTCTGCAAATGCTTAGTCTCTTGATCTCACTATCAGATTTGCTGCATTTGATAATCTAAGTACATTGATACATGAAATTTTTACTAGTTACAGTCCAACACGCCTTTCCAGAATCCTGTTATTTGACCCGAAATACTAGTTGAAACCTCTCCTGAATCGTACAACTTGCCATCTTACAAATCTAAGATCAATAAACTTGACCTGATCTCCCTGTCCCATCAGCCCTTCGCCTTCTTCTCTATTATTTTGTTGTGGCTTTGCATAGACCACCAGTGCCTGTCCCCAACAAGACTCACTAAGCAAAAATTCTTTAATATAGTCTCACTTGCGGTTCATTTGAGCGTCCGATTTTTCCAGTATTATTTATTTGATATTGCTTTATACTGCCTCTAAGTAGGAAGCGGATTTAAGGGGCCAAATAATTGAGGCTTTTTTCATCAGATTTTCCATGCCCATGTAGCATTAGATTTCAAAATTGACTTATTACGTTACTTCAGGATAACGTCCTGCTGGAAAAGTTACTTCGTATATTGTCATACGTCTCTGGGAACCTTGAGTTTTCGGATAAATCAATAGAGAATGAAGGGAGATGGACGAAATCTAGGCCTGGAAGCCATCTTCGAAATTCGAAGTCGCTGGTGGCCATATTTGAAAAGATGTTGAAAGTCCTGTCCATCGCAGACCCTGTGAAGGTGAGTAATAGTATTATTTGCTCTGCACGACTAAATTTATGTTGGCAGTAGAATGAAACTTGTATGCCGTGCAAGAAGTTAGGGCTTTAACTCTACTGAGAAGCACGGCAAGCTCTGCAGCGAAGGCGCTTGATCATAAGCCAAGGATCGGTTTTCCTGCCTCTCTATCACGCGTTATTCTGTCACCATGGTGAAGAGAACCGCTCGATCTCTGTAATTCTAGGTGTGGAAACGACAAAATGTGTTCTCTTTAAGTGGAGTGATTAGGACACCGTTTATTAAGCATAGCCGCTCAGTGTCCTCAAATCTAATTTCGCTTCCTATATATTAGGCAAATGAAACCCCATGTCTTCTTTTAGCGAATCCAGTACTAGGTAGCCATTTATAGAAAAGATTGCATAGACATTATCTTTTCTAATTATATGGAGTAATTGTATGGGAGAGGTTAATCAATGTTCATCCGATTCTTTTTCTAGAAAATAGCTTCAAGAAATATTTGATTGTGAAATATTCGAAGCCGAATGCTTGAGGAATTTTTCCTGCAATTCTTTTCCCTGCAGACGACATGTATTTTTGCATATCTCCTATAATGTTGGAGCGAATTTAGTGAATTTCTGAGCCCTTTTTGCAAATAGATTTGTCTCGGACTATGAGTATTAGATTCTTTTCAATCTGCAGGAAAAATCTACGCAAAACTTGGCAAGTTTACTGGAGATGATTGAGCTATATTTTAGTCGAATTTCTGGTCCCGATCTCATCACTATGTCCATTGAGAAACTCGGTACAAACATTGCTTCTTTGATCGTTGAAGAGAAACAGGCAAGGTGAGTTGCATATGGCACTTGAAATCCATAATGCATACGACATAGTGAGCATCTTCATTCAGCGTGTGATAATGCATTCTAGAATTAATTCATCGAGCACGCAATCTCGATTGTAACATAAACCTAAGGTAAGACTTCGAATTTTTCTTACGGAATTGGAAATTGTGAGATATTCTCTCGCTCTTTTCCTAACTGTTGGTGTTTCATATCTGTGAAGTGTGCAGAAATTGAGCCACAGCCCAGGCGTTGAGGTCCCACATGTATGTCATTCGACAACAGTAAGATCGTAACTGTACACAGTGACATTGAATTTGAGTGATGCCGCATGGAACTTTTCAGCAAATGTTTATTTCGATGCTCTCTATGTTTTACATGCCAGATGCGACTGTATGGTAATTGCATTCCCTGGTTTATTTGGCATCATATTTTTATCATTTGCAGTACAGCGAAACCACACGCCAAACGAGGACGAGGCAAGAGTTCAATCACACGTGAACATTTCCAGAAGGTTCGTGTCCCTGTGTCTTGCTTCCTTTTCTGTTCATTGCGATGCAGCAAATCTTTGTACCAAAAACATTAATCTCTTTATCATATTATATATTTTTTTGCAGCCTATACATGGTCTGCTGATTTCTACTCGTTTTTGGCGTTATTTTTATCTTTCACTCTTTGCTACATCTCCTGCTCATTTATTCATGCTTGAGAATTATTGAATTTGATCCGTCCTTTGAACAGTGTCTCATAAATGTGCGAAAATTAATTGGCCATGAAAATGTAACATGATTGATGCATGCATTCAGAATGACTAAAATATATACACAACGGAAGCGGCCTAATATCGGTGACAGCAACTTGGTGATGGACCCTTTCCCATTTCGTTTTCGCTATGCGAGGGGAGATACGTTTTTGCTGAGGTGAAACACCACATATGCCGAAAGGATCCGAGAGGAATTGCCGCCCAGGTTAGATTACCCCAACTGTGTGATCCATTCGCTGAGCCGCTCTTGTGAAACCACCAATTGTCGCATTCCAATATATTTCCAACTCTTTGTTTACTATATTCAGCCATCTCATTTCCTGTCTCATTGTGTGCCACTTCATTTTATGCTAATTTTACGATTTTCGTTCCCTCTGAAACAGGTTGAGGGAATTTTCGATGAAATCTACGCCTGTGTTTATGAGCGATTTGGAGAATCTCTCGAAAGCTCCTTGCTGATTGCTTTGTTACCTATTCTGGTAATTATTTGCGTAATTACGTTGTATTTCCTTTGGCTAATTTCTTGAAGCCCCCTTGTATTGTAAAGCTCTTACGTTTTTCGAGTGCGACTTGTGACATTCGAGGGTGTTCGATCTTTTTTTTATCAAGTTTGACCTGGAACGCTTCATATCTGTCATGGGACGGGGCGAAATGATAAAGCACTGGAGTTGCTGCAAGTGGAGGGAAAATTCAGTCGAGGAATGCCGAAAAAGAACTTGGAAAGCGTCATAAGGAAGCATCTACATGAAAGAGAAACGAGAACGATCAAAGAAGCAGAAAACATCCGAAGAGACAGCCAAGTGGAAGGCAAAAAGAGAAAAAGGTCACTATGATTAGCGGGGTGCTTCCAACTATATATAGATCAAGGTCACCTGCTATATATTTCTAATGCATGCATGCGACCTTGAACTCGTCATTAAGGCATTATGTTCTAATTGACTTCAATTCCGCATTTACTCTTTCTATCTTTCATTTAAAGGAAGCAGGATTCTCAAGTGAGAGATCTTCGACTCGTTCAAATGCAATCCAGTTTTTGAATAATACGTTGAAGAAGTTTGGAAATGCACGGTATGTTTGTGTTTTATGTCTGTTGCAATCAAAGACGAAAACGTTTTCAATGCACTCTCGAAATATTGCACAGAATTATATTGAATCCTTCCTTTCGGGGGAGTTTTTCTTCTTTAGAGACGGGCTTAGGTAGCAGGAATTGAGACCTTCCAACAAGGCTCCCTCTTGATGTAATTTATAGAATAATTGTGGTTGTGATTATGATCCTTGTCTTCTTGGAGTGCCATGTTAGATTCTAGCATTGGCAACCATTTTTTGAAATCTTCTTCTGTCATGGGTTGCGTGAAGCAAATCGGTGTGTCTGAAAGTATCTGCAACAACCGATGCATGAAACTTTGTCGTCGACGTCAGAATCTAAGATGGGACTCCAAGAAGAAGATCGTGATTGTAATCAATATTGTGATCGTAATCGTTATTTTGATCGTTCTCGTGATCGTAATCACAAGCGGTATCTTTATTGCGACCTTGATCGTGGTCTGGGTCGGGATCTGCACTGTCATCATTGTGATCATCGTGATTTTAATCACGATCGCTCTTATCTTTGTTATTGTCGGGATCTTTTTGTGATCTTGATTGTTCTCCTGCCTTCAATCATTGCTCGATCGATCGAGACCGATATTGCAACATTCGCCGTTAATTTTTGTCTCTTTACGTTATCCATTGATTGGAATTTCAAGTCGACATTGTCCACGTTTCTTAAAACAGCGGGAACATAGTCTCTATAAGCCCATACATTACGCTGCCGTTTTCTTCCAGTGCTTCTAAGCACACATTTGCACACCATAAATTCCCGACACCTACTTTTTTAGGAGTTTATTGCAACAAATTGGACCAGATCTACTTCATCGTCTTCCTGCTTTACAGGTTTGATTTTACAACGAATCTTTTTCAATGGCAAAAACTTCACAAAAGCTGTGGCATGTCTTGATCGAGCCATCTTAGAACAAAATTCTAAGCCACACTATCTTCTCATTCGACCATCATAATTTTTCGGCTTTTCTCGTGCCGGTACTTGATCTGCACCTGCACCTGTGGGCTTTTCTCATTCGATAGCTGACCGTAAAAAAGCTCTGTTAAGCCCCCGGGGGCATATTTAATGTAAGAGGCTCCAGAGGGGGGATTATTAGACAAGGGAAGCTTATTCTAGTTTCAAGATAAGATTAGAATGTTTTTTGCATTTATTCTGTTATAAGTCAATGGAAAGTAGCTAATACTGCCAGCTTCTAAAGTCAGATGAATTTGTTACATATCGAGTTTTAATGAAGTTATAGTCGACGGTCATGTCCTCATCTTCGTTTGAATTCTCAGGGTCCATTGAAAATTCATGAACATCTTCCATCAAAGAACTTCCCTAGGGTTCCTTCGAAGGGATCAAAATCGTTATTCCCAAGGCTTTCAAGACGCACAAATAAATTTTCACATGGACCATGTTTCACATTCATAATTTCACCATTATCAGATCCATCAAGGGACCCACTCAGTGCAGTACTCTTTTGAATGAGCTCCTCTGGCAGTGATTCCCTTGCCTCAAGAACCTCATGTCCCTTGACCAGTGCACAGGAAAGCTTCTACTAAAGCAAATTAAATTAGAAGTTTCTAATATTGATAGTTCACAAGTTATATATTTATTGCCTGAGATAAGTGAGAGGCAGGATTGCCAATCTAAACATTTATTCCAAAACCAAAGGGGGTTAATAAAGAGGAGACCTATTTCAAAATTTTGCTTCATAAGGGGGGGGGGATAGAGCTTTGACGTTACATCCGGTAGTGTGTTAACGAAAGCAGGGTTTTTCCAAGCTCTGTGATTCCATATATAGTTAACAGTTTTCAAAAGTAGCACTCTGTTCTCTCCTAAGGATGAAAATGGTGATAGAGCTTTAGTTACAGAGGTATGTCCTTTACGTTTCCTTGAAGTAAATCTCTCGTTTCTAACGCCCAATAAGCTCCTTGATGACGTCTATTGTTGTCCGCAAGCTTTATTCAGACATCAGGTTATCCAAATTTGAATAAAATTTCGCTTTCTAAGATGTTTCAAGGAATTATGTTGTGGCGAACTTACTTTTTCCTCGCCACTGCTTTTACCTAGGGATGCAAATCAGATATTTGCATTTTGGCTCATTCCACTTGAATTATTGCTTTATAGATTTTTTTTAAATATGTACGTATGTAAGTTGGTCTTAATTAGTATTTAAACATGCTAACAGCAAACCAACGGCGAATAATGAATATGGATATGAATCTATAAAAGGATGATCATTGCATTCTATCCTTCAGTCAGATGAGCCGTCATCGCCATCCTCCTCAAGTTTACACTCGCCTAATATCAGAAAGACTCTGACACCGTCGTTACGGTCGCCTCATAAAATTCATGGTAGTTTCCTCCAGAAGGCATTGTCCGCAGAGAGAGCTGGAAGAAGCCCATCACCTGGAAAAGTAAGAACGCATTAGTTCAATTTGATTTATGATTCAAGTAGTGATGTGGAGGTGCTTCTGATTTGTGCGTGTTTGATGATGATTGATTCTTGATAAATGATTAATGATCATCGGAAGGTTCTTTGAATGTGTTCTACTGAGTATCTGAGGGTGAATTTTAGGACCTTGAGAAGCGTTCTTATCAAGCAGTTTTCTAGTCTTTACTCTCGATGTGACCATGCCTTGGGATTCCTACGCCAGGAATTGCAAGGAGCTGTGTGCTCCAAGCGTGGTGCCGTAGTGAAGCGGGTAAGCGTGCGCACTCAAAAGATAGCGATTTTGAGTTCGAATCCTGCTCATGTTGCAATAAAACACCATTGGTGAGGAAGGCATCGGAACTACCTCGTATAGTCCACTCCTCTAGTAAAATATCTCAGAGTCCTGTCTTTGTTTTCCGCTGCGCTTGACATCGAGTATTCGACGCAGTTTTTGTGTGCTCTAAGAAACGTTTGCTCCGCACTCTAGTTGAAATTTAGGCTCGGTATTCGTCTGGAACTTGAGACAATGGGATCTTTTTCAAGTGAGGCATCACTGAGCCACTTTGACTTAGAAACTTGTAGAAGCTTGAATTGGATAATTGTCTGCAGCATCGCCTATTCTAATGAACACCGTGCAAAAAGACTGAATGACTTCATAAAAGTATGCAGGGTAAGAACCAACAGGGCTTCTCTTGATAGCAGCTATATTTATAGCCGATTGAATTACCCTGTAAAAATATAGTATTATTATTATTATTATTATTATTAACGAAGAATATCAAGTCTGATCTGTTGCTTGATCTCATCTTCCTTAGATTCAACCTCCAAAGTCTCCGAAAAGCGAATCCAGGTTGAAGCCAGTGCGAAGGAGGTTGCCTCTTCTTCTTGATCATGAGGACTCGGTGAGTCTGTTCTGCATCATGTTAGGTGCATTTTTCGTCGCCAAATCCTGCCCTGCGCTCAAAGAAGAGCAGCAGAACTGAACGTCTTTGATTTTTGTCAACATGAAACCAATTTATGTTCAATCATTGTTGCTTTTCGGCAACAATTCTAGGTGCGCCAATTAAAGATTGTTTCTTTTGTCTGCACGGAATGAGAAGAGAGTGGACGTATTGATGCATCGTTCTCTTCTTAAAGGCTGTCAATGCAGAACCTCCACGTTGGTGTCCGTGGATATCGACCGCCAAAAGTGATATCGACTCATTCTTGTCGGCTCGTAACCGATTCTGCAACCACTTTCCCGCAAAGCACATTTAATGGAAAGACTCGATGAAGAATTACAGAATCAATCATGTCTTTTGAAAGCTTTATTCTTAATGTTTCGTGTTTTCTACCTTCATTATATTTATATATACATTTGTTTACATGTATTAATTATAGAATGACTTCGTTGCCATTCCGCCATCACCTAAAAAACGTCGCTTGCTAACCGAACACCAAAAAGAAGTCTTCCGCTCAAAAAGGTAGAAGTCGTTTGCTATTAAATACATGTAATTTTGCCCTGTTAGACATTGGCTTGGACTTGAGATTAATTGTGACCATAAAAATTATGATATTAGCCTGGAAATCAGGGACGCATTCTATCGGCTCGAACCATAGAAATAAAATGCATTTTAATGCAAATGCTTTAGCTCAGATTATTTCTACGTAGCTTGGCCTCACCAGTATACATTTCATGGTATTATCGTAGACAATTGATGTACATTTCAACTGGGCCTAAATTAGCATTAAGCAGACTTCCCTCCATTGCACAGCATACTTGATTTTGAGCCTAGCAGACTCAAGGCTCCGAGTTTTCTAAGGAAGAGGGTTTTTATGAAGTGGTCTTTCCATTGCCTTTCTAACTCGTGATGTTTTTGTTAACCATGCAATTTTAGAACCGAAAAACTCTGCATTATTTGTACAGTAATGTCACTTTATTCTACCAACACCAGTAAGAGATGTTGACTTTCATATTGGGTATACCTTTGAACGACAAAGAACTTCAGAGTATTTAGACATTACAATTGTTCCTGAACCATTGCAACTCGGTTCCGTTCTATGTATTTTATTGTTGTTTCTGCAGCAATGTACCAGTTCTTTATAACCAACTCGATCAAAGCACGCAAGAGCTGACTTTTACAGAAGACACCCAGTAAGTTGACCGATTCTTTCTGCTAAATTGATTCACAGAATAAGCGGTAGAAAATGCAAATCATGGACCCATGCTCGATATGCGCTTTCGGGAGCACCTTTCAGTACTGTCCTGAACCACAGCACCGTGAGGTTGGATGACCAGATACTTTTTGCTCGCCCGTCTTGTCCCTTCGCCTGATTCAAGGTACATCATTTACTACTGGAGAAGCTTTTCTGCAAAGTTGCACTAACATCCATCCAAGCTCATAGCCACTAGCAACTATCGCTACTACCTCTGAAACCTCCAACGATCAACACAGAAGCGTAAAGTTGCGAAATTTCAAAGATATGGGGGCATTCCCCTTGAATATTTCAGGGAAGCTGCATATCTTTCTCTGAAACCAATGCAAAAACAAAGGAGCGACAAAATTTATATCGGGAGTAGGTTTTTTCAACATTTTTATACAGAAATAGGTTCATATAAATGCGCCTTTGAGCCATGTGATTACATGGCGCAATGAAATGCATTTTTGCTATTATATGTATCATAATTGTGATTATTATTATTTTTATCTTTTCATCACTATAGCTATTCGTACAGCCTACTACATCTTTTGATGCCGGAGCAATACTTGAGCCAATCTAGACCTTCCTCCCTATTAGACCTGTCTCATTATATAGATTTAGTCATCTTCATGTATATTTGTATTTACTTTGTTATTTACGATTGCATAAAATTTAGATCGTAAACCCTAAGCCACGCTAGCCAATTTAAAACTACCTATGTATTAGAGAGGTTTTTAATTGTAGTTGAATTGGAATAAAAGCTTTTCATTATTTTCATAAGACTTGATTCTAAATAGACTTTCAGATATCTATTTTAGTAGAAATAGATCGGTGTTTACTCTGCTGAATTTTTTTGTAGACGAACCATGGATGCTAATGAATGCCATTCACCGAAAGCCGAATCCCATTCACCGAAAGCCGAATCCCATTCACCGAAAGCCGAATCCCATTCACCGAAAGCCGAATCCCAAGACGATTCTGTTGATTGTTTACCAACGACAACTAACGGAACTACAGGGAATAGTATGGTAAAGCAACAGAATACCGGAGGCAATGATGATACTCAATGTAAAGAATTTCAGAACAGGAGTAACGTAGGGAGCAAGAGACGAAATGGGAAGAACCAGAATTCAGTGGCAAGCAGAATTCAGAACACAAGACAGACTGGCAAAATGAAAACAAGGCGCTCATTAAGAACAAGCTTTAAGGATGTTCTTGATATGGTGAAGTATCGGGATGTAATTGAGGATACAGATATGCCACCGCTCGAATCCAGCAAAAGTGAAGTAATCGAAGCGGATAGTGATATTGCTTCTAACGATGACATTGTGCCGTCTTCATATACACCAGTAAGCGAGTCAGATAAGGATGGACTGTCACCTTTCAAGTTTTCACAATCTTCGTCGTTTGCGAAAGCAGCCTGTATCAAAGTAGCTAACTCGTGCCCGAGCGATTCAAGTACGCTATCTGATAACGGCGGTGTTTCTGATGAACGTTGTGTTATTGAAAGGCGAGAAAATCCTGTGAAGCCAAAAGTCAAAAGTCCCGCGGACAATTACTTGAGTGAAAAGGTGGATGACGCACAAGAGAGCAGTGATGTGTCAAATCTCACTTCATCAACAATTCCTGATTTTATTCCTTCATCCCAGTCTCAGAGCGATCCAGCTCCAGTATTGAAAGGACTGACTTTGCTCACACCTCGACGCTCTAACCGGAAAGTAAAAAAGACAGAAAAAGCATTGGAGGCTGGAAGGGCAAGAAGGTCAAGGTCGAAAGGTCAAGTAAATGTCCTGCTCAAAGACGTAGGTGATCCTACGAAGATAGTAAGCAATGCTGAAAATGATGTTGAAGAAAATGAGACAAGAGATGGGAGATGTGTAAAGGACGGTGAAGTTATTTTGGTGCCTAGTAAGGAACCATCTAAGAATCATTCCATAGAAAACTCAAAAAGTTCTCACGAAAGTCCTGAAGTCGTGATTGAGTCTAGTGAATCTGATTCTAAAGATGCTGAAAGCAGAAATGAATTATCAGAACACTCGTCACAAGATACGAAGGGAAGGCATACAGATTCAATCGAAGATTTAACGAGTGCCTCTAACGAACTCATATCATTGTCTTATGATGAAGTTGATCATGGCATGTGTCAAATGGGAGATATTATTGATAGTTGTTTCGAGACTAATACTGATAAACTATGTGAAAAGAAAGGCAAGTCAGAAGCTGCTGCGAATCGTAAGCAAAAAGGTAAATCAAGGAAAAGGAAAAATGAGAGCGGAGATTCAGAGGAAAGTAATCTAGAAAATCAGCCTAATATTGAAAAAAATGACATTGTATGTCAAGGAAGCAACGAGGAGAAGGTTGAAGATGAAAGTTTGGCCGTAAATGGTGGAATCGTGAAAGAAAACTGTGAAATAAAGGATCAAAACATAGAAAAAGGAGAGCAGGAAAGAATAAAAGTTCAAAATAGTGGTAAGATTGGATTGAATGGTACTGCAATGACAGAGACAAGAAGTCGGAGAAATAAAGTAAACAAGGATACTGAAAGTGTAGATGATGATTCAAATAAACAGAGATCGTCACAAAGGAGGTCATCGAGAAGAGTGAAAGTTGATCAGCAGGAACCGCCCGTACAGGACAAAAACTCAAAGGATGGGAAAGAAAATGTCTCTCATGGCGATGTATTGCCAATTAAAGGCCAAGAATTGCTACACTCGATCGATACGAAGACAGAAATATTACCAGGAGAAGCCATTTCAGATGACTGTGACATGGCAAACCCGATAGGCCTCAGCGAAGCTGATGACAATAGAGTAGAAGATAATAGCGGGAAAGAAGCTTGCTCTATCAGAAATGTTTTGGTGGAAAGTGGAGAGCCATCTGCGACTGAATCTATATCGATTACGGCCCAGAGTTCGACTCTAATAACTCAAGAACGGAAAAGCAATGGAAAAGTAAGGCCCGAGAAAGGAGAAAATGTGATGGGGAAGTCATCAGAAGGAATGACTGTAGCTTTAGTTGACGTTGCATCTAAGATTAAGGAATCGTCCTGTTTTGATTTCGACAAAAGTAAAAAAATGGCTACAAGTGATGCGGAGCTTATTCGCAAGTTTTCTACATCAAAAGGTGAGTCGGATGAGAAAGATGAGGAGAATGAAAATGATTTGGACTGTTCTTTTGACGATAGCCTTACGTTGTCTGAAGTCAAGAAGCGCTGTGGTGCAAGAAGACAGATCGCCGAGGAAAGGAGTGCAGCTTGTTTGACTGAGGACTCTGCGGAGCACGTAGTTGAAAGGAGAGATGATCAATGTGCTGATGATGGCTGTGATCGTAGTGATCAGGATAAAAATAGTAATGTGAACGGTGAGACAGGCGAAAGACTGTATTCAAGCCCAAAGAAGCGAAAGCGGATAGATTTTGTAGATGCTGTTGAATCAGAGACCCTGGAGAACATTTTCAACTCACCAGACAGTCCTGTTGCAGAGAAAAAGTGTCCCACTGTATTGGAAGAATCATTCGGAGTTCTAGAAAGAACGGCAGAAACAGAGACGGGAGAAAAAAACATAGAAGCAGCTGGTGATGCGGGACAGAATGAGGATGACATTGTCCCAAGGAATGATATGGGGGACAATGCAACCATGGAAGAGGCAACTGGCGAATTGAAGAGTGATCTCGGAAGAGTTTCATTAGGCCAACAAGATAAATCCAAGGCAAGTGTAGAGACAAACTCTGATTGCGTCACATCGGTAAAGAAAGTTGAACTACAGAGCTACCCTCTTTCTTTTGTAAGATCACTCGATGTAGCACCCAGCCCTTCAAAAACTTCGAGAATTTTGCGGACTCCAGATTCTTCTCCTATCAGCGGGATTCTTAAGCGGAGGACTGCGGGACAACTGGAAACACCGTCGCCTAACAAGGTGAGTTTTCTTCCCTTCATAGTGTTTAATTAGTTTTTAGTTTTTCTTAGTCTTCCAATCTTGATTAAAAAAATCGTGCCATGTAAAGAAACACCAGCTTGGCTGATTATAGATACTTACAGTAGGTAATAGCAGCTGAGAATGGATACAGAAACAATGCGCAAGTGATAACTGGGAAAACACTTTATGATTGGTCGAGTTTCTTATGGAAGAACTCTCTCGATGGATAAGCTAATAAAGAAATAAGCCCTATGTAATTAATGCAACGTTCAGTTCCAAACTCTCTCAGTGCCTAATATTGATATATATATTAATATCAAATGACGTATTTCGGTGGTAGATTGAAGCCGCTGCAGTATCCCGTCTAAAGTTGTTAAAGATTACGTGGAACCCAATGGAGTAGCCAATTTGCTTGATTGTGGATATCAGGGTTCATGGTGTAAGTCCTGTTATTGGTGAAAATATTGGCGAACATTTTGCATATTCTAAAAAGCCTATAGGATTTTGATGCCAGGGAATGAAGTCATCGAATGAGGTAATCACATACCTATGGAAAGTGATAGGATATGTGTTGATACACGGATCGACGGGTCGACTCACTCACAACATTTCCAAACTTAACTACCCAATCTACGAAATCTGTCCCACAAATCATCATTTATTTCAACAATTTGCAATCTATTGAGAGTCTTACCTTCCTCTTTATTTCCTGAACCCTGCACTTGTCTTTTTTCAGACCCCAAATCAGTAAACTTCACCTTATCTCCCTCTCCTTTGTTGTGAACCACCACGGTATTTCCCCAATTTAAGAAACTAAGAAAAGTTCTTCTCCGTAACAAAAACAAGCAACTAGTTCATGCCTTTTCGTTATGAACAAAGCGTGATTCCACGCCACGTGTTTTATATTAGAGGATGGCTTTCCTTTATGACGTTATTTCACACCTAGGTTAAAGATGCCAATGTGTAGCACACTCATTCACACCCTTTCCAAGTTTCACTGCCTAATCCGCGAACTCTCTCCCACAAATCATCATTCATCCCTAGAACATGCAACTTATGGAACGTCTTGCCTTCCTCTTGCTTTCCTGGATCTTGCCATCTTTCAAATCCAAGGTCGATAAACTTGATCTGATCCCTCTCTTAGCCTTCGCTTTCTTCTTTCGTCCTTGTTGAGGCTTTCTATAGGCCACCATGGCCTTTCCCCAACAAAACTCACTAAAAAAACCTCGCTTTGATGTCAATCACATTGGGTCCGGTATTAAATGATAATAATGATAATAATAATGATAATACATATTTATACAGGGTAAGCCTTTTCAGACATGTGATATACTGCTATCAACAAGGGTCCTGTTCTACTCCATTCACTACTCCGACTGGTTATTCTGTTCAAGCATCCGAATATATTTTCACTTTCTATCAGGCTGATGTACTCTCCTTTTTTGACGCTATGACATCACTGCTTTTTTAGAGTCGGAGAGTCTCCTTTGCGTATCCACTTGAAGAAAAGCGTTCAATCGCAAATGTCAAGGACAGTTCAGAACTTGCGGACGTATTACCGTACAATGAAGACGAATCTCATGGTCGATCGACAAGGGGCATCCGCAAGAGATTCACAGCAATACAAAAAAAGGTGATTTCATTTCCATCGCATTTTCTCAATCTCTTTTTTTTGCACTTCGAACGGTTTCTTATCCTCTGTATGCTCAATCAAATTAGTTGGCGTAAGTTTTTCGTATTCATTTATTCACCCATTGAGTTCCTTCTAGATTGATTTATGTTGAATGTACTTGTTTATTTGCTTCCTGAGGATCTGTTTTGCCAGAATTTTATAACAGCAAGTGGGAAGACGGAAAGTTGTCTTCTTTCCATTAAATCCCATTTCAAGTTCACTACAGCGGAAAGTAATGAACAGAAGAGCAGCAACTTTCATTTGCGCACCAGCAGTCTTTCGCTCGAATCCTTCTTTGGTCTCTTTATCTGTCGTGCTTTGTGCTCGCTCATAATGAATTCACCACTCACCACTAGTTTCTATCATCCGAATTCTTTCTCCATAACATACCGTTCCCAGTACTGATTCATTTTCTTCATTTTCCCAGCTTTCCTCGCCGAAAGTCCTTGACATTAAAGGCCCACCGATATGTCCCGAGTTGGTCGATTGCAGCACGCCCGTTGAGAGTCTCCTGCCCGCGATCACCAGCGGGTCGTGGTCGCTTGGATTGGTCAACTTCATCCGTTCACAAAATATTCGAACGGTTGGTCATCTCTGTGCATTGTCAGAGTCGCAGGTAAAAGCTCTTCCTATCCGAACTCCGAAAGTGTCCGTTGTGAAGTCAGCTTTGAAGAAGTACCTGACCACGAAAAGGAAAGACGACAATGCAAAAAAGAGACAAAATCCTTCAAGAATTAACGGTAACTATTTTATCAGGCTTATATTATAAGGCATGTGTTAATGATGTCATTGGTATTATACGATTGATATTATTGGATGTCATTCTTTTGCAAGGTGCTAGGTTTATAACGAGTATTATTATTGGGTTTTTAGAGTCTCCTCGAACGATGCAAACGCCAACTAAGGAAGACAACCTACTCGTGAATTCTGATGATTCAGTCGCTGGAACGCCGTCGAGGAGAAGTCATGTAAAGCCGACTTCACTCTTCTCTGGCTTGAAAGATTCTTCAAGTGACAAAAAATTGAAAAATGAAGACAATGAAGAACAGTGTGCAACCAGAGTTCCGATGGCTAATAGACCGGAGTCAGCTGATAAGACGAGTGATACTTCGATTTTAGATTTGAGCGCCGAAGAATTAATCTGTAATTCCAGTGTAGATTCGAGAGAATCGCCATCTGATATGGAGGGTGGTAGCAAGGGTACGAAGGAAGACGTTTTGCAAGCGAATGACGAGACTGATCAAGAAGTAAAAGATATGAACAATTTGGTAGAAGAACGGGGTAAATGTCTACAGAACGAGGCAGCGGGAGAATCTGCAGCTGAAACTGGTCCAAGAGATAAGGCAGAAGATCTTATCACTGCAGGTGGAATGGAGGTCAGTTTAAAGACGCAAGAACGTGACACCGGTGTAAGACGTGTAGGCGCCAGCGTAGAGGAGATATTGAAACTGTCATACAATGAAGTTGATCCGAATCCTAAAGGAGCGATAATAAATGAAGAATCGACAATGCTCACTGACTGTGGCTCGGAAGAACGGAGGCAGTTGTCTTTAACCAAACCAAAATCATGTATTCATGAAGAAATTATGGATACACAAGATGTAAGTAGAAGTAATAATAGTAGCCTGCTAGAACAAAACGGATTTGTCTCCGATATCAATATCCATACGGAGCCTGTAATTGCGATGCAAGATGTTGGAATTGATGCAGTTGATAATGCCGAAAGCCACGATGATTCGAACATGTGCGGTAACCAAGAAGGTGCGTCAAATGATGCTGAGAAGGATACTTGTTTACAAGAAAAGGGTTTTCAAGCTGCAGAACCTATTGGATTGTGTGAATCTAGTTTAACAGAGCGTACAGAGCAAGACCTTTTGACGACTGATGCCGGGGGCAAATTGAACTTAGAAGTTTTTGCAAGTTCTACCAATGCACCTTGTCTCCAAGCTCATCGTGATACAGATAATAAGGGTGATGACGAACGAACAGATAGCAAGTTTGCAGTTGCTAGCCCCTTTGAAATAGGATCAGAAAATTTGTGTAGTTATGATGCTGAAGCGCAAGAGCTTGGCAGTTCAAACGCAAGAAATAGGGATTGTTATGAGAGTATTTTTTCGAACAACGCGCCCTGCAAAAGCAGTGAAAATAGCAAGTCAAGGAGCTGTCTGACTGACAGCAAATCAATTAAAGATTGGAACAATGCTCCAGTTTTAGCTTGTGAACGGCAAGATTCAAAAAAATCTAAATCGAACACTGTCCTATCGTCCGAATGTCCAGTGGAACTAACCCATGTTGGAACAATTAGATTGGACCCTGTGGGTGCAGGACCATTAGATATGAATTTGGGTCTCCACGGTGCCTTTTCGTGTACGGAATCTGCAGTGTTAGAAGGACTTTGCAAAGGAGAAGATGAAAAGGAATCTGTAGATGTAGTGCATGACGCTGATACGACGACTCTCATCTCCGATGTTGAGAAAAGAGAGATGGCAAGTACTTGCAAATCGACCGAAGATTCTGAGGAGAACATTAATATTTCATTGAGTAGTAAACTGGATGAAATCGTCGAAAACATCACAAGAAACATTTCAAATTCTTCTTTAAAAGAGTCGGTTGCAATTCACCGAAAACTCTCCAACTTAAGCAAACTCGTCTTCGATGCAATAGAGCGAAAGATCGAAGGTCATTTATGATATTTATGCAACTTTTGTGAGAAGTTTATTGCCTCTTAATAATTATTCAAAGTATTGCTTTTGATGCTTTTTTAAAAATAAATTCAGTTGTTGAATATCCATCTCTCTTTTCCTTGGTCTCGTGGTATTGGAAACAAATGCTGTTTGATGAGATATTAAAAGATAAGGAAATGTTGGCTATTAACATTTAATGTTGCGAAGTTCCCGATAAAAACAGGCTTCCAAAGGTATTCTATATCGAACGCAAGATCTGAAAATATTGCATAAGATCCAGTGGGTTTTAGTAAGGATTTTTCGCAAGTTGAATAGTTTTTGCACAGCTGTTCTTGGTACCTCTTGAAAATTTCTCGTTCACATTATTCCTTCGTCTTCAACTGCTCCGAAGTGTGTGTTAAGTTTCATTTTTCATTTATGTAGAATAATGTAGCACTTTTTTAGTTTCATTTTTCATTTATGTAGAATAATGTAGCACTTTGCAAACAATGTATGAAGAGTATATTCTTGCAACAGCGCAGCTCAAAGCAGTGTTTAGTGTTGCATCCATCCCAATCAAACACGTCTTTATCAGACAAATGACAAATTAATTATACCTGAGGTTTGCAAGAATTCACCTGGTAGCAGCTTTTTTCGGTGCTTCAAGTGTTTTGCTTTCATCTATAGTTAAATCTTTAATCTATCGCTTTTGGTTCTTGTAATGATGGAATCAAAATTACAAATTTAGAAAATTGAGATTATATTGTTAAGATGCCTTACCGTCTGTCCTAAGAAGGATGTATGAATTCAACGGTAAAGCAAGTGGGAAATACCTGAAAATTTTAGCACCTTGTGATGCCAATTATGGGCACCGGAGGCCATGGGTATCTGGAGAGGAGGGACAAGAACGCAGCTGGGTAAATGCAATTGTCAATTGGACCAATATCTGCACCAGCTGAGCCTTCATGGAATGCTCCCCTTTTCGTTTGAACCAGACCGGAGAAATTCTTTTCTTGCTGTGGTTGAGTGCAACCCTTACCATAAGTTTGCAGATAGTTTTCAAACGCACCTCAACGTAATCGAATTGTGCTAACCATACGCTACGTTGGGGGAACTGGTATCGTACGCAGAACATAAAGATTCATAGGTGAAGGCTGTACTATCCTTCTTCTTAGGTGCTTAGGAAATGACGTCCCCTCGCTTCCCAGAGACAGGGCTCTGAGTTTTGTCTAGGGAAGTGGAATTCATGAAGTGGTTTCCCGTTGCCTTCCTCAACAATGGCGCTTTTGTAAAGTGACACATGGAGGAATCGAAATGACAACCCCAAGGTTTGAGTCCGCATGCTTAACCACTACGCCGGGGACAATGCAGAAACCTCAACGTTGGTGTTCCTGGATATCAACCGCCAAAAATGATCTTGACTCATTTTTGTCGGCTCGTAACCGATTCTGCAACCACTTTCCCTCAAAGCACATTTGAGGGAAAGATTCGATGAAAAAACCACTACGCCACGGCACCACTAAATTCTTACTGTTCTTAAGTGCCTTAAAATCTGAAAAAGTGGGATGGAAGTAAGCAGCTACTAAGCCTTAACTCTGCAATAACTTTGTTTCCCCCTCCACTCCCTTCGGGCTTTTTTTGCCTACTGTCTATCTTCAAATACCGAATTTGTCATTCTCTAAGGTACTGTTCCCATGTCTGAGGTAGTGCTCCCAAGTCCGCTCTTTGTCTGCTGGACAAAAGTTTTTTCTAAAGCCATTCCTTTCATCAACAATCTCAAACTCACTGACTCTCCAATCTCTTTCTCATCAAAGTTTTCTTGCAGACCTTTCCATCTTTGATCGATAGCATACCGGACATTGCTCTCAAGGGAACAGGGATATTACGCCTGATCCCTTGCGATGAATCAGAGCAACCAGCAGGAGCTAGTATTGCTCACCCCATTTCCAGATTTCACTGCCCAATCCACGAACTCTCATCCCACATATTTTCATTTATTTCAAGAACTAACAACCATGGAACGTTTATGTCTTATCATTGAAATTTATTTCCAGAATCCCACGACTTGTCTTCTTTAAAAGTCAAAATCAATAAAGTTGTCTTGTCTCTCTCCCCTCTCAGTTTGCCTCTATTTTCCTTTGTTAGGGCTTTGTTGTAGGCCATCAGGACCTTTCCCCAACATGACAAATTGAAAAAGGTAGAAGGCCTGTAGACAGGTGATTGATTCAACGCATAATAGTCTATTTAACAAGATTATTACCAGCGATTTTAAGGTTCTCACGTCAGTATTGACAAACGCCTTTTAGCAGCTTAACTATGCAAGGCATTTAGGTTGCAAAAGTTTCAATGATAATATGATGATACAAGAGGCTCATGGTATGATTCATAACCTTACATTTTATCTTTATTTGGATTGTCTTATAAATCGTGTTATTTGATCTGCTATAATCGTCACCTTTTAGCTATGTCGTAGAAAATCTTAAATTTTTCTTGGCCCGAACACTAGCAAAGATCGATGTTACGATTCTATGAGCTCACCCATTCGTTCCGGCCATCTTTCCTCTTCATCCTTTGGCTACCTTATCTCTAACTATTCGATCGACGGTTATATCCTTCTAAGCTGTAACTTTCTTGCAAGCTCCTCACTAAGACTTAAACAGCCTTGTATTATAGGGCTCCACTTCACTTAGACTTAGATATCCTTGCATTACGGGGCTCGGATACTGTTTCCAATTGCATCACGGTTGATCCGTGACATACAGTTTGCAACACATTTGTGACGTCATATGAATGTGGTCCGTAAATTGTTAGGGTCTCTTGGGTGTGGTTGAAAGGATTCCTTATAGATGATAAATGTCCAAAGTCATCGGTGTCGTATACACCACCGTACCAGAAGCAACCCTTGAACCTTTGCTTCCCTTGGGACAGGTAAGCACGAGATTGCCGAAAACTGCTCCTTTCTATTCAGTGTAAAATCTTGAGCTTGCATTGTTTGCTAAACTTATGGGGAATTTTTTTTCTTAAGGCTTGTTTACATTAAATCCCGACTCAAACTGAAAGTTGTTTACGAATGTTCGAGTGGTAAATTAACCAAAGGAGTCGCGTTTGTCACCTGGAAACAGCAAAATTATCTTCCTTATCTCGAGGCAAGTATGTTACATTATCATGAACCGTTTGCAATAGCTACATTTCCGTCACACCAAGAGCTTCATAATTAGAATCCTGCTTGCTAGAGAGGTGATGCTTTCACAAGCAAGGACTTTCCTCTTTACTAACTTCCAAAATTTGCCTTCAGTCCAGTGCTTTCTCTTCGATTGAAGAGCGTTGTAAGAAACGTGCACTTTCATCGAATCAACTAGCTCTGATCAAGATATTGCAGTTTTGCAAGGTATTTTTTGATATGATCTTTGTTACCAGAAAGACAGGAGCCTTTGAGCAATGAAAAAGAAGATGTGAAAATTGATAGTTAAGTATCAGATCAGATTCTGTCTTTCTAGTGTTTCAGAAGAAGACTCATTGCTGCATATCCGTAACCTCAATCCTAACCTAATCCTAGATGTATGAGGTTATGTTATCTAAAATCCCATCAAATGAAGAGCTTACTATTTGAGGGCATAATAATACCACACATTTAGAGGCAGTAACAGAATGATTCGGGAGGGCCTAGTCAAAATCTTCAGTGGAAGAAATGTTTGCTTATAGTTTGGAAAAGCTTCGTGGCACAGAAACGAGACTTGAGAGTCGTTTGTACGTACCTAGCAAATGTAAGAATCTTGGAAGAAAAAACCGTTTTCGTTAGCAATCAAATAATTTTTTAGCACTTCGCACCGGCTATTCCATTACTTGCTGCAACTGGCGAAAACTAAAACGACTCATCCATGGACTCTTGACTTTCAGTATCGAATAAGTCCCGCCATTGCTATCATTAAATTTAACGTTTTGTATTCGTATAAGTGTCAAGAGAAAAGCGTCTTTACATCAATGCTTACTCTCTCCATGCAGAATCCTTCCTCCAGGCACCATTTGCATCAGCTAGCCACTCTAGTGCATTGTTACTGAAATCTCTCCCCATTTTTTTTGTTTAATTTTTGTCTTTCTTTGATGCGTTTTATCTTTTGTTCCCTAACTTTTAGCTTTTCTATTAAAGAATCCTTAAACTAGATTGACACTTCAACCGACAAATATGCTGTTATGTATAAGTGTGTCCGGTGGATTTTCTTACATTACCGTACCTCTGACGTAGACAAGACGACGGAAATATCCAAACTGCAAACTAATCGCAATCATTTGCACTGATTCTTCCATTCAAAAAATTGTATCGTAGTGCCCCCCCGGCCTGAGGTTGCAAATTTTTCACAAAAATGAATTAAATTACATCTCAGTATATAGCAGATGTTCGTTAGGCCCATCCCTAGAAAGATTTCTGTAGCTAACACCTGGTGTTACAAAATGCTGCTATTAAGGTCTCGCACAAAGCAAGGCATTTGATGTGATTAACGGCCAATTGTTGGATGATTGAGCACCAATAGCAGTAGGTTTTTATTGTCAGGTCATGCAAAATCAACCCAAATGTTTCCAATAGAAGTAGGCAGTAAACAGTTGCGGCATAATTAGCGTACTGCTTTTACTGAATGTGCGGTTTAATCAAACGCAGACGGATGTTATCAACGTGTTTTCTGCATTGATCGTAGATTTACCTGTTAACTGTTTGAAAAGATATCTGAGTGGATAGCCAATAATGGGTAAAACTCGCGGAGGAAGCATGACATCCTGCCTTTCAAGGTCCAATAGCTTTGAGTCCGAGCCTGATGCTCGCCTAATAATATCGCAGGTGCCACCGCAACATAGACAAGCACGCGGCGGAAAAAGAAACGTTAGCGAGAGCTCGGATCGCATGAACTCTACGCAGGGCAGCTCATCGACTTCAATGGAATCGTACTGCCGCATTTGTCACGATGGAGAGAGCGAAGAGGTGCTTATGCGAGCTTGCAGATGCCAGGGCTCAATCAAGTACGTTCATCACGAGTGTTTATTAAATTGGGTGTCGAGGTCTGGAGATCTGACCTGTGAAATTTGCAAGTACAGTTATAGCGTTATTCAATCTAGAAGGAAGAGACTAAATGAGGTAAGCGAAAGTGATCGATAGCTGCCTTGAGAACCGATGACTTGATCATAAATCCGATTTCTTAGACTATCTCGCAAATTCGATTCCAAAAAGCAGCAGAATTCAGAGATTGGCTCTGGGATCTCTTTCTATGAACGAGGGGTATTCTGAAACTTTTCCATCGTCTTCGTTGCAAATGGTATCTTTATTGTGAACCATGCAGGGTTGGAATTGACTGCCCCTGCATGATGGATTTGCACACTTAAGCCACTGAATTTCGGCTTCACTACATTTTAGAATGATTGCAAAATAGGGCTGAAGCTAAAGAAAACTCTAGGAGAACACTACCCCATATAAGATTTCCAGAAGGGTCTACTATTTGCAGACAACGAAAAGAGGTAATAACATGGGGTGAAATCATTTCACGGGGAACTGCTTACTGCTTATACCTTTGCCCCTCTCCATCTGTAGATCAGGTTCTCACGCCCCCTTGATTTGGCATGGGATGCTAAAAAAATGCTACGCAAATCCCTTGTTTCTGCTTGATGAAAACTGTTCCTTTCATTGCCGCTCCATTTCCGATGGCAATGATTGCAGAAAGGAAATGAGCAAATGTTCCTGATTGAAATCATTATCTGCCTCACATGTAGTTGCACCCGTGTGTATTTTAATCGGAAATCTAAACAAGAGATCGCTTACAAGAGAAATTGAAGGGCTTTCCGAATCAATTATAATAGCGCTTATTTCCATTGGTATACTGCATCCACTCTAACAGTATACCTTGTCAACCGGATGGAGGAAAATTTCAAATTTTTATAGAATATTTGATTCTTTTTCTTCTTTGAATACAGGTTTTCTCTCAAACCTGGATGCCCTCCTTTAGTCTGTAAAACAATGAGCAGGGTACAATGAGATGAAAAATGGATGGACCTGGCCGGGGGTATTTTCCGAATCTCCCTGTCAGAGGCTACGTTCCCCTACAGGGGGTAAATTTCCCAACAAGGGGGCTAGATTTCTAATTCACAGAAGCTTGCACTTGGTAATAATTGGTCACAGACATGATTTTTTCCCCGATTAGTGGGGCTAGTGCTCCCCGACGGAGGGCTATAGCCCCCCTCTTGCTACCCCTCTGGCATCACCCACAGAACTGGGCTTCATAACAGAAAAACTGCGCTTTATCTTTATCAGCGTACTGCACAACACGGGACTCAACTGATATTTGCATTTACTATATCGATGTTTATAAATTTTGAAGTTTTTTGTAAGCTGTGCCAATCAATCTTCCTCCTCCATTGCCATCATATTTTCAGTCATCTTTCTCATGCTCTCGTTCTAGTGGCATTTTCCTTCGATTGAAATACAAGGATGGCTCCATATTGTGTTGTTCTTGGCTTTTGTCGCCATGCTTCTGACGTCACTAACCTGGGTGATCTGGTCCCAGACTTCCAGCTCCTCTGCTGCAATATTTGAAAGAACCTCAGCGGAGATAAAATATGCATATATGTTGAATGGGATATTTATACTTACTGCAGTTATTGGAATTACTTTGGATAGTTGCAGGCAAGGAAAGAAGTATTTCAAGAGGGTGCTAGCACTGAATAAAGAGCTGGTCATACAGGAATATGTCGAGAAAGACGATAAGGAGCCAGAGGCACGGAAAGAAACTGTCGACAACCAAACACTACTTGCTCTTAGTTCGAGACAGCGTAGCAATAGAAACTTAAGCAGCACTTTGAGACAAGAAAGAGGTTCTCTCTGTAATAGCAGCCAACAAAACCAACCATATTCAGCTGTGATTGGCAGTACAGAGTTTGTCGAGATAGATCTTGATTGTGAAGAAGACAAGAACAGAACTCTGCTTACTGATACAGGTCAAACCATCAAGTTGGCAGGGAACTTTGAACGTCTTAGCGATCTGGTAGAAACATGTATTTGAGATTGAAAGTCTGAGGTAGGTTGAAGGTATTTTATTTTATACAAATTCCATTTGTGAAGGTTCTAAGATGCTGCTCATGTACCACTCCTTTTAAATATATGGCACTGCGTCAGTCATGATTGATAAGGCTGTACAAGGTAGTCAAGACTCGTCCACACGATGAAGCACCTTGATACAGACATTGCCATGCATCATGTCTTTGATATATGTAAGCTGGGCCTTAAGAAATATGGAAACAACAGGAAACATTAAGCTTTGAATATTTTATTCATTTTGTTTCAAGTTCGTTTTCAACATCATGTTTCTTTTTCTTGCAGTCGTCTGCTCGATGGAAAATGCCGAATATATTCATTTGCATTTCAAAATTGACAAAATTTGTCAGAAAGTTTCCTAATTAAGTATTGTTGTTTGTTAGCAGTGTAGAAAATGAACGGGTTTTTGTGCTCGTAAATATTATAGATTTAGCCTATTTTCACAGATTTAGGACGCTTTTTGCAATCAATTCCATTGAAAAATGGCCAATATCTGCTTCCATTATCAAAAGCCATTTTTCATCGTTGATTATTATAACCTTGAAATGACTAATTTGAAGAGATGTGCTGGGGAGAAATCTATTTCATGAGAGGAGGAAGAATGGAGAATTTAGATTACACTAATCCAGTTTGAAAAAGAAAGCATTAAACTAAGAATGAGCACGTTATATTGAGGAAGAAGCACGTTTATTAAGGATAAAATAAGCTTATTAGCAAGAAAACACGTTTAGGTACAGTGACAGTTAGAAAAAAGTTACAAGGAAAATTACGTTAAATTAGAGGACCGCAAATAAAATGAAAGCATTTTTGTATCAAATAAGAGGGTGTACTGTTAAGGAAATCGCAGAAAAGAAAGTAGAGACAAGAAAATGAGAATTTGTTTGAACGTTATTTTGGTTCAAGAGGCGTATGACAAAAATGCAAAGTCATGGTAATCTGAATTGCCAATAAGTCTTTCATTCTTACTTGCTGGTGATTTTCATATTCTAGGTCTGATCTAGCCGGACGTCTCCCTTCCATTTTTCCTTTCTCTAGTATTTTCCACTGCTAAGGTGGAAATAAGAGAGAACCATGGCTCCCTTCTTCATTCAAAATGTATTTTGGAGTGGTTTGGAAAGAGTTTCAGGTCTCTGACTCTCAAAAATTCTACTTTCCATTAGTGCATAAATTCACAGTGGTTGTCCTTTTGATGCTTGCAACCAAGATGACTTACAGAAAGCGGGATCATTTCAAGATGTAGTTTCGAAAATGTGGACAATAAAAAGTCTTTCATGCGTGATTCTTTTATCGTTTTTGACATCCCAGATTCATTGATAGTGTAAAGGAATGATTCATGAGAAGGCCAGTTTAGCAGCAGCAAAAATTGAAAAAGTCAACACTTAGATAGCTCAATGCTCAAATAGTTCATTTTAAAAAAGATTCCGTTATTGGTAGAAATACAAAAATTATTTATGTATTATACGCATTTTTGTACTAATTTAATGTTAATAAACTTAATTTAGGTATTTAGCAGCTCAGAAAATTTTTTTGATTTGAGGAGCAAATCACACCTGAAAATGACGCAATTATTTTATTATCATATTAAATTTTTTCTCACTTAAAACAGTGTATCTCAGAGTGATTTGCTTCTCGAATTTAGTAGCTATATCAATGCCTAAAGAATGTATGTAATTAGGTAATTTTTGCTAGTAGAGAAGTAATCAATAATGCATGTTGAAACACAAGATTTTAATATGTCTTATCACATTCGACCTAGCGGACTCTTCTATTTTCGACCATTCTAGTTTCCAGGCTGCCATCATTTCTAATACAGAATGATTGCCTTCAATATCATGACATTCAATAGATTTAATCGCATGTACACTGTAATAAGGACACCAGAGACAGCAGTCATCTGAGGTAAATCAAAGTTTCAGCAAACTTTAAATGCTTAAAACAGTATTGATGGGGCATTTCCCGAGCGTAGGCATATTTGGGGGCCAATTTCCAGCATCCTATTCAAAGAAATTTCTTACAATGGGTAAAACTGTAACAACCTTAAAAACGAGTGACGTTCGAGGGGAGATGTACATCCCAAGGCTAGATATGTTTTTTCAAGGTGGAGCTAAAATGGGGGTCCCATACATAGATGTGGGTATACGTAGTGGACTTAGATAGCACCAAATAGCTTGAAATCCATCCAGCCAACTAAAAACGCATCAGCGGAAAAGATCAGTTCAAATAGGCATGTTTGTCAGTTAATGCAATCTCGTCATAGCAACGAAAGAAAATCTTTTTGGACCCTCTGTAGCTATCCTTATCTAGAAGTTTTCAGGTTCTTCCAGATGATGACCTCATCTGATGAGCCATATCCCTCAAGGTACATAAAGCTGGTGACTCTCTTCGCTAAGTGAGCGTTAAGATTCGTGTTTGCACTAGTGTTTGCTACCTACCAACAGATTTTGGAAATGTTGCAATAGAGAAAGGGACGACTCAAATTCAAATTTTAGAGAAAGAATTTCTCTCAGAAACTACATACCCTTCTAGTTGTTCTTGAAGGTTTTCATTTTTTTTTTTTTTTAATGGGTTATGTTGAGGAAAGGCCATGGTGACCTATACAAAGCCCCAACAAAGGAAGAAAGAAGAAAGCGAGCAGCTAAGAGGATAGAGAGATAACATCAAGTTTATTTACATTAGATTTGAAAGATGGCAAGCTGTAGGACTCAGGGAAGCAAGAAGAAGGCAAGACGTTCCATAAGTTGCATGTTCTTGGGATGAATGATGATTTGTGAGATAGAGTTCGTGAAGTAGGCAGTGAAAACATAGGTGACAAAACATAGCCAATTGCTGTCATCATCTTCGTTTTTGCTTCTCAATAGCTCAATTCTTATTTCTGAGAAGCAGGATTCATTAACTGCCTTTCGTTACTGATAGAAATGAGGGAATTTTAGGGTGGCACTAACATGATTCTTACTGTAGCAATCAGTATTACCAATGGGGACAATGCAGAAACCTCTAAGTTGGTGTCCCTGGATATCGACTGCCAAAAGTGATCTCGACTAATTTTGGTCGGCTCGTAACCTATTCTGCAACCACTTTCCCTCAAAGCACATTTGAGGGAAAGACTCGATGAAAAAAAGTATTACCAGTAAGGATCGAGGGGTCAGCTTTTCCCGCCTCAGTGGGTGCGATTCCAATCGAGGCTAAGTTGGCGCGAATTTCAACATCGAATTTTAACATCGAATTTCGAGTTTCGATTGGGAAGACAATCGATCGAATGGTGAAATTGCTTGTATTTCTCTGTATCAAAGATGGAGGCGAGAAAGGTATATTCTTGTGGTTGTTTTGTTCTGAAGGAAGTGTCATAATGGAAAATCGATGTCTTTCTGTAAAATTGTAAAAAGGCCCTCTATTGATTAGGGCAAAATGTCAATGTTTGAAACGTTATGAAGTAATTGACAGTGCTAGAAATCTTTGGCATAAGGATAAACCAATAGTTATGATTCTTGATAGTGATGACCCTTTAATTGGTGGCCGGAGCCTCACATCGGGCATAACTCTCCCTTGGAATGAAGCGAGTCGCCATTTCTCGGTGATTCCAGGCGTAGCAACCACAACGTGTTGTCACATTGAGAGGAGAGTCCAGAAGACTGCTTGGTATTTACAGCTTCTCGGTATCCTAAAATCTAACTCCGTCAGATGAAGTATGCAAAGCCTGAAAAAATATGTTGTTTTGAAGCCGCCAGACCAATTGCAGCGCTTTCTTTACCGGGCCTAGTTTGGCTAGAACAGATTTTTGCCTTCCCAAGTTATCATAGGCTTCAGCTGATTATTAGCCTATGTGTTACTTGTTGTTCAGGGATATGCTGGTCAAAAGAATCTAAAAAGGAACGCAAAGAAAAGAAAATCTACTGCCTTCAACTTTTTTAGGAAAGAAAATGGTGGACTGAAATCTAATTTAGGTATACTGGATTATTTTAGATTCTATAGATCTTAGTTGATTGCTAATATGATAGCTACATGTGATAATTTGAAAGTATCCTAAAAAGGTGATAAATTTGAATTGTTTTAAGCCTCATTGTAAATCAGTGTATGTAGGAATAGCCTAAAATATGCATTGTTTTTGCAAGTTTGTGCAGAAAAAAACAATATAGTATCGTCTTGGAAGACATTTTATGTTATTGAGAATGAATTGTACTGGAGAATCAGAAAAATTTTTTCACGCACCAGACTGGTATGATAGACTTCACTGTAACAGCAAGGATTCCCTGTTTGACGGTTTGAATTGCTGTTGTACCCAAGGGTTTGCCAGGTCTGAGATTTTTCATTTGGGCTTTGCTGCCACAGGTCATAGGCGAAGCTCCCTTTTAGCTGCTGGCCAGGAGTGGCGTATACCAGCATGTTTGCCAAGGTGCAACCCTTCCCCATCAGCAACAAGCCTGTCTGCCTCAGTAGGGCCTGCCAGGAACCAAAGTCATGGACGGCATTGCCTCATTTTGCCCCTGTTGCCCCCTTCACCGCATTGAGGTCACAGGCTAGATTTGGGAAGAGGAAGCTCAGTTCCATCTGCCTCAAGCTCACCCCCAACCCATTTCTTTAAGTACCATTTTGTACCTATATTTGCTGCTCTGTATTTCAATCAAGGACATCATACATCCATTGCTATTTTTCCTCTTTGAGTGTATAGGCCATTCAGACAGTGGGAACCATTTCCTCTTGTGCTAAGCAAAATTACGTACATGCAATTGCTAGTTGTGGTGCATGATTCACTGAAGAGTGAAGACTCAAGAACATCTTTTGTCTTTTAATGCTTAGTTGAAAAAAGTTGAACAGATTAATACTAATTGTGCATGCTTTCCAAATGCTTCCCTTTGAAGAATCCTGTAATCTCATCGACGTCCAATGTTATCTGCATCACATTTTTCTCATACCAAGCCCTTCCCTGTCCATTTTGCGCTTTTAGACTTAATGCTATAACCTATCTCCTGGATTTTATTTGCAAATATTTTACTCTAGCAGCTGCGCCTTTTTCTACTCCTCCAATATCACTTAGAGCATTTTCTATACCACAGAGCTTTGCTTTGCACTCTGATTTACTTGATTGGTGATCTGAAGCCAATTAAAAATGCCCTTTGAATTGCCTTGCATCATTGACGAAGGAGAATAATGATTTATTACACTCTTTAGAACACAAAGAACGAAGACCATTATCAAGGCTTGATACACTAAAAAGTAACAATGGAGATTTGGCCAAGGCTTTAGGTATGGACTGTCTATTTCTATATGAACAAAATATATATGTTTATGAATATACAAAATATTCAACAAATTTTGGTTTGCTTGAAGTTGAAATTCTGATCCTTGTCATGAACGCTATTTGGAAACTTAATACAGGGTGTAAAAAACCCACTTGGTTTTCATACAAATGGCTTGTGTTCAATAAGACAATGCCATGTTCATGTATTTGCAGTTTTGGCATCTGTTTGGTCTCTATTTCATACGAAATTATCTGAAAATTTGGATTTTCTGTTTGACATAGAAAGGAGCCATCAAAGGGAAGCAGATCTGAAGGAGGAAATATATCAGCTGCAAAATGACAATCTTGAGTTGATATCAAGGCTTCAAAATTTAAATGATACCCAGGTACCTTTCAGCTCTATTTTCACCAAAATTTTTGCTTTGGATTTATGTTTGCAAAAGTACTTAAGTACCAATTAGAAATATACAAATGGAAAACTTCAAGCACCTTAACCCTTTCATCTATAGCACTTGAAGAAATTCGAATCTGTAGCCCAAACAAGAATCCTTGTTAGGAAGTTGATAGAAGCAGTTGAGCTGATAGCAGAAGCGGCAACTGGAAACCTCAAGGCAAGCAGTAGTGAGATTTTGAATGGCAATTTTGATGAATGTCAAAGAAATAAAAACACAGATACGGATAAAAATGTGAGTTTTATCTACAATATAATATATGCCCTCCTTATGATAATGCATATTTCAAGATCCCTCAAACTGAATGAATTTAAGATGATCACGTGTAATGGAGCAGGTGTGCAAACTCTGGGAGATGTCATAGGTTCAGCACCCGAATGGTACGCAATTTTTTTTTTTTTTTTTTTAGTGGGTTCTGTTGAGGAAAGGCCATGGTGACCTATACAAAGCCCCAACAAAGGAAGAAAGAAGAAAGTGAGCAGCTAAGAGGATAGAGAGATAAGATCAAGTTTATTTACATTAGATTTGAAAGATGGCAAGTTGTAAGACTCAGGAAAGCAATAATTCATGAAAATGTATCGAGTAGCTGTTAAGGCAAAAACCCAGCGTGCATTTGGAACGTCAGGAGAAGCAGGTTTATTTCATATACACTTGACTCAATTTTTTCCTTTTTACCGCGTCAAGAACTTCATTTCACTTGTTGGAGTAGGGTACCACGTATCAATTTAGCAGCTTTCAAGTACCGTAGATAATTCAATAAATTATTGGTCAATCCTTACTCCCAAACATTTCAATTGTTCGCTGAGCCGTACATTGTCTGCACCAAATTTCATTTCACTTGTCAGTCGTATAATGGCGGTGCGTGAATGAGTATAGCCTCAGTTTTACCTGCAGGCACTGTGAGCTATTTACCGAAACCAGTCATCAAGATTTTCCAATATTGAATTAAAGCACTTAAAGTAATTTCCATATTCCATTCATCCCATTTGTCATTTTGAAATATTCATGCAGGTTACAGATTTTAGTAATAAATAACTGCTTCACAAAATGACCAAAATAGGATTTCCTAAATCAGTGAGAATTCAAATGAAATATTGAAATTGCAATACAGCTTATGCAATATGCTTGTGGTATTTTCTTCCAACCTTGACACCTTGTCCCTAATGAAATATAGGGGCAAGCTTCGTTCTCGCTCTCCATTCGCTATGACTCGTCGCTCACACAGTGGCCACATTCATATCTACAATTTCCTCATCGATCTGCTTCCTCCAGATTTTCTTCGGTCTTCCTCTGCTTTTTCCCCGGGTAGTTCCATGCTCGCTATTTCCCTTAAAGTATTGCTATCATCCCGGCGATATGCATGCCCAAACAATCGTAATATACTTGTGGTATATGACAAACTAAATTTGAAATTAAAATCCACCCCTCATGTGGACTTTGTAAAGGTAGCTAGCGACGATGCCAGTTTAGTTTCCCTATTCACCTCATTCCATAGTTTACTTCGCGATAAGAAATGCCACATCCCTACCGATATATCGAACTATTGTTTCCTCGGTGAACTAATAGATGCGACTGGCAGTTTTTGCAGCCATTACGTCATTTAAACTCAGCGCAAAGTGCCTAGGGCCAAATAACAACAATTGAAGTGCTATCGGTCAGGAAAGAGTCTTGAAGCCACCTCACAAAACCCGCTTCCCAAGAAAAGCTTTGAGCCATGTCCTGGTTCCTGCTACCCTCAAAACCGATCATACTTTAGAGAATTTCGTGCCTTTGTGAAATAGATTGGAGCATTCTTGTTGGTGCTCTGCCGAGTGTCTTCTCCTTTTGATCAACTGATAACTGGCGTGGCCCCATTTACAGTTGGAAGAATAATTACTGGCCACGATTCTTAGTAATGCACTGAACCATTTATAACTTAAGCAGGGCAGTATTTGGTAAGAGTTTTGTTTGGAAGGATGCCACCCAGGATCTTTAAATCTACTCGCTTTTCTTTGTCAATTCTAATGTTTTTGGAAAGATCTTTTAGTTTTCTCTGTTTTGCGTCCTCTGCAGGACGCATGTTGATATCAGCATTTTTATGTCGAAATTTATATCTTGTATAATAATTCGTTTTATTATTGTATTCTCCTCATCATTATTATCATGATTATTATCAATATCATAATCGTTATCATTAAGGTTTGTTATTATTTCTGTCAAGATGCAAGGGAAATCCTGATCACTACTGTGCATAGTGAAACTGTGTTTTCTGATTTAACAGGAGTTGAAAGATGTTCACAAAATACATCAATTAGAGAAATCAGCTGCAAACTCAACCGATACTGATGATTATCACGTTGACATGCATCATGACAAAGTTGATAACAGTTAGTCCAAATATTTCCTTTTGCATATTTTACGAAATATTCTTAGAGACATTGAATGGATGTGCTTACTGACAGCATGTTATCGGAAATTCAAGCCGTGATGCTAAGATACATTGACCATGTCACTAGGCGCTCCAACACCAGTCTGGAAGATGCAGTAGGTGACGAAGAATAGTAGTAGGCAATAGAACCAGAGCTCGACCACAGTGAACAGCGAACAGAGGGCATACAGATAATAACTGGCGTAAACTTTTACGACTCTATCAAGACAACGCAAGACCGCAGAACATGGAAAAAAGAGTCACCGGCATCACAAATAACCAAACGTCTGCCTGAATGTGGCGACGATGAAGGCGATGACAACACCAACGATTAATACAATGACGAAGATGACAACGAATACGACAACGATTTCTTGATAGGGAAAAAGCGTTAGATTCAAGTCATTAGATAAACTTTGTTTCAGACTTTTCTTTAATAGCATTCATGCATCAATACTGAAGGCATGGACAAATTTTGACACACTCGAATAGAGGGATGCATGTGTTAGCCCCAGCGCGAATGAATATAATCTGCACAACGAATTGTATGTCAAATATGATAAGTTAGAAACATTCAGCATTCTTTAATTGTCATTTTGTCTCATTATTTTTAGTCATTGCTGAATGTACCGTTGATATCTTACAATTTTCAGATTTGTGTATTAACAATGAAGAAAAACGCAAACTTGAATGCCTTGAGGAGAAAGAGACAAACTCGACTGAGACCCCATCACAATCTCAATCGAGCTCAGTTTATGAGATACAAAATATGGAGCTATGCAGCTTTGCATCATGTGCCGATGACAATATGCAAGAAATGAATTTTGATAATGAAAACGTTATCCAGACTGGAAAAAGTTTCCATGTTTATGAAGACAAGCCAGTACAGAACTGCATACATTGCAGTGTAAAGCAATCTCTTGGCAGGTGCATTTGCGAGAAAGATATTTGCAACTCAAGGAACAGTGACATCCTCGATGCAGTGCCAAGCAGTGTAAACGATGAACTTTCGTCTAAGAGAGAGCGTCGTTTTTTGAGAAGGAATCAACGGAAGATAAGTAATATCAACAGAAGGAATGGCAGAAGTGAAAAAAGAAATGCGAGGAGTTGTTCCATTAATGAGGATACTCATTCTAATAAAGAGGCCTTGCCGCTTGGCAGCAAGCCCATCACGCAAATAAGGCTGCCACGGGGAGATAAAGAGAATATAAGTCCGTTCTTTGATCAGAAGAGATTGAAAAGGTTGCGAAGTGATAACGGTTGCTGTTCACCCGTCGCCAAAGTCATGAAGAGGATGTTCAGCCCCATGCGAAGTAGATCTCCACTTTTACGCCGAGAGTCGAGGGTTAAAAGGAAAGTTTCATACACCGAGCCATCACTCATAAAGTAAGTTGATCATTGTAAGGAGAGTATCTGGCAAAGTCATGTTTCTGCTCTTCTGTGCAATTCGACAAGTGTCCAATGGATATTTTTTGCTCTATTTCGTATCGTTTGTTATGCTTTTCATGATAATTTTTTGGAAAAATTACACCTGGTTCACTTAGCACCGTGCACTTAATCTCTTGCAGGAAGTTAAGGCGCGGGGACCCAATAGCTGACTCAAGTCTCTACACATCGCCTCATTTTGGTGAGCAAATTTTGCAATATATACTACGTCATTAACATTTCAAGCGTTGCTTGGGGCAGCAATAGAGCAAAGAATCTGTGACATGGTTTTGATGTTTTCTTCAATTCATGAATTAGTTCTTAGAAAAAAAACCGCTATTTAGACGGACTAAAGCTAAGGATCAGTTTGAATCGATCTTAAAAAGGATTATAGAGAGATTCTTCGGCAAAGGAATAGTTAAAAGAAATAACTGGATTTCCTTTGACAGAATCCATTTACATCGATGTATTTTCATCCATTGGTGCTCATGACAAATAGTGCCATGGATACAAAAAAAATTGAGACACTACTGCATACACATTGAATAAAGTTTTTAAGAATTCTTTGAAATGAAAGCATGCAGTTAATAATCTTATTTGTGCTTCATATCTATTGCACATAAAAACTTCAATTTTAATCCTTCGTAGGTAACAAGAAAAGGCCAAAATTCCAGGTATTCATTCGCAGAATTTTCACCATTTCTTTGCTTGATCACGTTTGCATTAAATCATTTCCCATAAAGTCTTGTCTGAAGTACTTATCAAGTAGCGAGGGAGTAAAAACCGTACTGCCTATGTTAGCTGCTATTATAAGCTTTCTGGCTAGGCGTTATACACAGAAACCCATGTTCAGTTCATCATCCATCCTATATGTTGTAATGACAGTGACGGTCTTGTTCGATGGTTTGGTCAGTTCTTTAGCTTGCCGCGCGTTGCCCGTTGCCTCACGCCAGGTCACCATGAATTGGCGGATGGATGGATTGAGGGCAAGCAGAAGTAGAGCGTGCCTGTCTGTCTGCCTGTCTATCGGCCTATCTGCCTATCTGCCTGTCTGTCGGCCTGTCTTCCTGTCGGCCTATCTGCCTGTCTTCCTGTCTGTCTGCCTGTCTGTCTGCCTGTCTGTCGGCCTGTCTTCCTGTCGGCCTGTCTTCCTGTCGGCCTATCTGCCTGTCTTCCTGTCTGTCTGCCTGTCTGTCGGCCTGTCTTCCTGTCGGCCTATCTGCCTGTCTTCCTGTCTGTCTTCCTGTCTGTCTTCCTATCTCGAGCCCGGGACCTTCAGAATAGCTGACATGTTCTCTAACCACTACACCTCTATGTGTTCTGGATGCAAGCATTTAATGTTCTTGACACTGCAAAGTAATATCTTCGTACGCCAGCTAACTTCGATATGAAGTTCATATGGGCCTGTTTCCAACAGCAGCAAACCTATCTTTGGATTTATTTTCCCGCCTGTTATTTTCCAGAATCCCCGGTCTGATCCTCTTTCTCAAAATCTTTTCGAACTTGACTTACACTGATGGAAACTTTACTCAGAAGCCTCTTTGCAGCTGGTCTCATATCACTTCTGTTTGTGAAGTATATAAGTGGATTCATTGCACTGATGAGCAGGTAGAGAAAATTCACCCACTCGCCAAAACCACTGATAAATTTACTCCGTTTCGTATAAAACAGGTACATCTGCACCAGATAGATGCTGTAAGGAATTGTGCACAAGACATAAGTTAACAAAATCAATGCCACTGTTCTCGTTCTTGCTCTCTCAACTTTTGCTTCTTTCCTCCGCTTTCTTCCTGCTCTGTCCTTCAATCCTTCAATCCTTTTCTGTTGGCGTTTCATTTCTCGAAAAATGAGACCGTAGCATGCTATAACTAGAGCCAGGACTATTAGTTGCAGTATGACCTTGATGAGAATGAAGCTTGTCCTCGATTCGTCGTAAAGTAGTAACCTTATAACGGCGAATGTTGTAGAGACAGTGAACACAAGACCGGCAGTGTAGAACATTCTTTTACAGGAAACGAATTCAAGGTATTTGAATGGGTATATGACAGCAAAAAAACGATCAATAGTCACAAGCATTATGCATAAGTAGGAATTCCAACTTGTGAGGAAGAATGCAAAATTGTATGCAAAAACTGGCGGTGTACAGCAAGGCCCACGCGGCTGAAACAGCGTTGCCATAAAGAGCGGCTGGCAGACGACCCCTACCATCAAGTCGATTATACTTAGGAAGCCAAGGAGAGTATTGGACGGTGTGTGTAGAGATCTGGTCTTCCATATTGTGAGGAAGAAGATGGAGTTGCCGATCACTGTAAAAAGTGATGGTAGAATGTCCACTGCAAGAATGATCCACCCGTTTGCTATCATTGTTGACCAAATGTCTTCTTCATCTGTTGAAACTGATGGCCTTACAAGCTGCTGTGAACTGCTGCTGTCATGATTCATCGAGTCCCCTCATATACATGTCGCCTCTCGTCACCTTTAAAACACAGCATTACACTTTTATGGCAGGATTGATCCTAAAAAGGCGTTGTTAGATACATATTCATAGGATATTATGAGTTGACTACTTGTACAATCTGCACCTGTTTCAGAGCAAATATCACTGAATAGTCTTTTGCTGATTCCCGGTGTCGATAGCATACAGCGGACTAAATTTAACTTCCAATCCAAGGATTCATTTGACAATAAAAATTGCAATGATCTGAACGAGCGCCTTCAACTACAATTAAAATTTTCAATTTTATCTGATTTTTGATGCAAATATGTATACCCAATTACTTTGGAAGATGAAGGCAGCTGTCTTTTCGATTGAAATCTACGAGGAAGACACAGCACGAGGCAATCGAAGGCGTTTTCCGTTACCCCCTTACCCTAACGATTTTTATTCATCCTCAGTTTAGACATGAGACTAAACTGCATCCGGAGACGAGGCCTCTCAATGGAATCTTTTGAGGATATGATCAGATCGGAGCTACCTCTTAGTCACTTCTGTCCCCAGGTAAATTCTAGTCCCAAATTGTGACACCTTTCAGAGCCCCATCTGTTTGCTAATATAATCTCCAAGCCTTAACGGCAGATCAGGCAGGAGAAGACACCAGTGTATTTAAAGGATGGGAAGGTGGAAGGAGCCTGCAAAGGATCTGCAAGCTCCTCTCATCTTAGACGTCCGTACCAATAGTCTCAGTTTGGGAATCTGTGAAGGCAAACTGTGCAAGTAAACATTGAGCAAGCACAGCACACGTGCCTTATTATGTACTACCATACTAGAACGCTATCATCCTCAACTCCGAGGTATCCTCAACTCAGCTATGACTATGACTACAAGGACGACCACGAATGATTTCCAATTTCACAATAGACAATGTCAAAGCCATTCGTCTCATCAACGATCCTAACCTCACCAAATGTCTCCAACCTCTTTCCCATCGTCGTTTAGTTGGAGATCTTTCCATCTTTCATAGATTCATTCACGGGTATTGCTCTCAGGAGACCAGGGATGCTATTCCTGTTCTTCTAAGGTACGTCAGAAACGCCAGAAGCTCGACCCACTCACGCCCTTTCCAAGTTTCTTTACCTAATCCACGAACTCTATCCTACAAATCATCATTCATCCCAGGAATGTAGAATTTACAGAACGTCTTGACTGTTTCCCGCCTTCCCGAATCATGCAAAGTACCCTCTTTCAAATGCTGCTGGTCAGGGAGACAGCAGATGACCAACTCATACAATGACCTACTTTCCTAGAAAGTACTCAGAACACATTTCCTTGTGTCTCCTACGCTTGCAATCGAGTATGCTCTACGGTCTTTTTAGTGTATATGGTAATAGATTGACTTAAGGGTGATATTTAGGGAAAAGCGTTGACAATTCCGTTTAATTAGACCTGCTGCTTGCGGGATTGTGCCGGCATGGTAGGTTATATACAATAATTTTGCAATCAAATGATTTTCTTTATACCAAATATTTACTTTGCATCGCTCCTTTTTATCTGTGTATTCATGTTCGATTGTGAAACAGCTGCGTGTTTGGTCATTCGCTTACTGAATCTGAATAATCGGGCGAGCAAAGCCCTATGCTCAATTCATCTGCATTGTAGTCATCATGCTTTACTGCTGTGTTGCATACTCACGACACCATCACGACACCACTATTCATCATGTAGGAGTTTGTAAAAACAGGGAGGGTTGACGATGGGAAAAGCACATGGCCATGAAAACCCCAACAATCACCCTTATGACGCTATTCGAATAAATTAAGTTAAAATAGTATTCAACAGTTCTGCAGAGAATCCATTGAAAAATAAGATCAGTTTTTTTTCAAAATTTTTCGAAGTGAAATTTTCCTTCCTCTCTCTAGTATGGGTTACTCGCCTTTCCTTCAACCAACAACGTAGCACACAAAACAAAAATAGTCATTTATTATTAAGGACTAGTCCGTAACTAGCAACAGTCTAAAATTCCTGTTTCATCCGTTTTTCTCTTGTTGTTTCCTTTTTAAACCAGAACCTCTAAGGGGACTAATATGGCAATCAGGTCAGCTTGACCATTTAATGATATCCCTGTCACGGAAATTAGAGGTGTTTATCTTTATTTTTCGTAAATTATTCTTTTTAGATTTTATCACTTGTAAATAGATTTGATGTAGCGAGCTACACATTCATACATACACACACAAATACATACACAGATACATACATACACACCCAGATACATACTCAGATACATATATCATACTCAGATATCAATGAGAGGTTCCAAAACGTCTCCACTCCAAGTGGAAGTTAAGTTGGAGATGAGACTCGAAATACTGACCACTGGGCCATAGTGTGAGCAAAATTTCCTTACTGCCAAGCCAACCTCATTCAGGCGTCAAGCTAGCTCAGTGGTACGGTTCCTGCACATCGATCCTGTATTCAGTGGTTCGAATCCTCTCTCAGCTAAACTTTCACTTAGAGTGAGTGCGGAGAGTCTCAGTCTCTCTGTCTTCTGCGTACAAGTATCTTGGTGTGCAACTAGACTCTTCACTGAATCTTAACAATACATACACACACAAATACATACACAGATACATACATACACACCCAGATACATACACAGATACATACATACATACACAGATACATACATACATACACAGATACATACATACACAGATACATAATTACATGCATCGTACACAAATCCATGTGAGGGCCCACAAGCGGCATCAAAAGGATCCATGAAAGAAGAACGTGAACCAAACTCGGACTACGAATGGAATCCAACGACAACGACGTACACACATCATATTATTTGATTGAATGTCATTGTCATTTTCCTAGAAATATATGTTTATGAAGTCTTTTTAATAGATGAAGTCGATAAAATCGTTTGGATGGAATTATCATATACTCTGATATACTGTATATATTCCATCTTTATGTAAAAATGTGTGCTACTAAAATCGTTTGAAGTAGTTATGATTGTGGAAAATTGCTCAATTTTCATCGATGGTAAACACGAGTAATGGCAATGATCGTTCTTTATAACAGAATCGACAACCTTTGATGGAGATTGGAGGCTTGATAAGAGAGGAAAAATAGAGGTAGTTGAGAAGAAGCACGTGATTCAAAATCAGCAATGAAAATGTCCATCTGCAGTTTATCGAAGAACAGAAATGGCATGAAGAATGAAGCAGCAAAATATGCAGAGATGATCTAATGGCGACGTCTGATGGTGACAAATCAATCATGTGAGTAGTTCTGGTTTTTCAAGCTCAACAAGACTTTTCGAGAGAATTTTCGAATAGATGTTGTCAATGTGCTGATCAACTTAAGGATGATTTCAACCGAAAATTGGATCTCTGCCCCAACTTGCCTCTCCTTTTCTCTGAGCCAAGGATCTTTTGTCACGAATGCAGATGAGAGATTATCAAAGAACTGGATACAAATTAACGAAAAATCCTTTGAAAGAAGCTACCAGATGTTCGAATTCCTTGGTTCACAAAGACTGTTTCGTTGTGATGAGCGACAGGATAGGTGATAAAATATATCACTGAAACGCATTGTAGTCAAACTTTAAACAAATTTTCCATGATTCTTTTATTCAAGGCCGGCGTTCGCCTAAAAATCTCAGGGCTCCTGGCTCGATACCACTCCTTGCCAATTTAACATTTGAAGATCATTTCCTTCCTTGTGTTTGCACGTAGTACATAGCTTTCATTTCGCTTGTAATGCACGCAGAAAGTTCTTGCAGTTCAGTGTCATATTGAATTGGCTTTTTATTTCCATAGCAGAAAGAATGACAAAACCAAAATACATTGCCTCTTTTCAGAAAAGTTGCCTAGGTTTTCCGCAAACTGATATGAAAACTGCTTTTATCAGCACTCTTCATTTCAACCTTTCACGAATAATTCATGTTCGCTAGGGAAAACATAGCCTTTTTCATGGGTAGAAAACGCATCCGCTCTTCTGAACGGGAGGATTTGACGGAAGTATGAGCTATTATGACTAGTTGAATTTCCTTCAACCAACTCTGAATCGAATTATTCTTGTGCTGCTTCAATGCAGCCCTATTAATGCCTTAACAGATGTCTTAAAAAAGTTTACCCACTTGTCAATATGAAAAAGGTGTGGGGTTTTCATGGGGTGGTCAAGATAACGAAACTTATGAACCATGTTATCATGAAATGAAGGTACGAATTGGAAATCGATTTTTCACATGTCAAGAGCCTGGCTTCTGTTTTCTTAGAGAACTGCAGAGCGAACACTACGTATGAGTACTGGGATACTGAGTAATGCCCAAACCACTGGATAAAATGAGAAAACCTCAAACAAAACTAGAATGCGTTGTTTGGACGCTATGTCATGCTAAGATTACTTACATAATTCAACTGCCGAAGTTCTAATTACATAACAACAAATCTACAAATAGAATGTTTTTAAAGGCCGGCAAGCAACGCCATTTTTGAGGTATCATAAACAGAACAATAAACTTGTGCGGATATCAGTGGAATTCATAATCATACACCAAGAAAGAAAATACACAAAAATTGGTATGGAATATTCCCATGATACACTATACATTTGTAAATACAAGTAAAATACAAAATTATAACAAGTAATTCATTATACAGAAATCCGTGCTAACAGAAGCTTGATTATTTCTTGGCAAGCTTTAAAACAATGCCTTTCCTTACAGTTCCCGGGTCCGCAGGCGACGATTTTACCTCCGTTAACAACTTAACAGTCCACTTCTCATCGTCGTCATCGTCTTCGTTTTCGCCTTCCTGAACGTGCTCCAATGTCGGCGACACAACCTCGCTATCAGAAGAATTAGTAGATAGAGAGGATGCTTTTTCTGAGACTCTTTCCTCAGGTAATCCAACGTCGTTTGCTTCTTCCCCTGTTAACGAAGCACTTCGACTGACCGTAAATGACGCTGCCATGCTTACATCGTGAGTTGCGCATGCTGACGAGTTTTCGTCATCTAAACTGACAAGGTCCTCGCCCTCTAAAGGAAAACTTCTACTAGGCCATGGCGTGACTCTGTTCTCGTCAAGATTCGATTGCAATGTCCAAGCCGCGACCTTATTGCCTTTCGAAGATGAAGGAGTGGCCAATATAAACTCAGTAGGCGTGTGAGCACTACTTGGTGTATCAGGATGAGACGGCGAGTAAGGTTCAGGTGTATTGCATTCGGAGCTCTTCCGATTTGAGCGAGACCGTTTTAGTGGCAACTGGAAGAAAGCCGTGAATTTATGATGCTCCGAAGCCTCATATCTGCTGTGTCTTTGGGAGTAGGCCGACTCCTTTGTATCCTCCTGCAAGATTGACAAGATTTTACCTCACATTCAACATCAAAATATATCCAATTTTCAACAAGAACAGAGAAAAGTCCTTGCTTATGGCTCAGCAGCTAAGGGTATCGCCAGCATCTCGCTGGTGAAGCTGAGGGCAATGCGGCAAGACTATGGTCACTGGACGAGATGGTTAGCAGTGATTAATCCGTATGAGGGGGACAACTTGAGGGTATCGCTTCACAGCATAACTGCTGAAACCTCGTGTCATGCGAAGAACTAGGAACAGAACACTGTTTTGAATCTAATTGCAAAAGGAAGACTTGCTAACAGTTTCCTAATGATGTCTACAAAGTCCAAATTTACCATTTGTTCGATTTCTTCGCATGTCATGTCGTCTACATCGCATTCAATGGACCTCCATCCAGGGGTAAGAATCTCCTTATATTGAGGTTTCTCAAGACGCGTGGACGATGCAATGGAGTAGGGTATCACTATGTTGTTGATATCGTATTCACTGCTTGTTCTCGATTTCTTTTTGCCAATTTGTGACAGAGTTGAAGAAGGACAGCTAGCAGAAAGCACGGACTGTTCGGTGATGGGCGTGGCAGGCCTTGACTCTCCACTCCCGCTGCTCGGTGCTCTAAGGCTGTTTGCTCGTCTTTGTAACAGGGAAGCTGTAGGCAGAAAATGATACTGTATAGGTTGGCAACATCAGAACAATAAGAAAATAACAAAATTTGTCATCTGGTCGTCTCACTAATTTCTTCTGTACAAATATACTGGATGCGATTGGTCTGCTAACTAAAGGGGGTGAGAAGTTCATGGCACTTTATAAGAGACAAAGGAGCAACTGACAGAAGACGAATTGATTTGGTACAATGCATCGTGAAAATGGTCTTCTATTAATAATGGTATGGATATTTTAGTGGTGTAATTGAGCCTCAATGCAGGGGTTATGAGCCTGCACCGTTTACAATAAGAGAGAGCCATCGGCGTAGAAACAGTGGAAAACCACATCATAATAATGTACATCCCTTGAAAATCTTGTAGACCAATCATTAGTTTTTAATAATAGAGGGCTTTTTGTAACTGAAAGCAAATACTTTGCCACTCATGAGAAAAAACTTTTCCAACACAAAATTCGAGTCTGAAATTTATGTCAAAGCATCATCTTATACGCTACTTGCCCAAGAAAAGAATCAGTGTAAATGTATTATTTCCTCTTAAGAGGAAATTGAAATAGAAGAAGACGAAACGTCCTTCTTCCCTCCAATAACTGGAATTTATTACTTGGCACCGAATTTAGGCTTCCAAATAATAAAAAGAGGAACTGGTTTTAATGCAGTTAGAAGCAATGATTATCAATGAAAACATTGGCCAGATGTGTGGATTGCAGTCTTGCTTTCTTTTTCTCATGGGATGTTCTCAGGTTTGATTATGACCGAAATGCGTCGGAAGAGCAGACGCGCGCGTAAGATAATAAATGCTTGTACTTTCCCTCGTATTCAAAACTATCCATTTCAAATCTTTTTGAGGTGACTAATAATTACACAAACCTGCAGTAGGTGGCACTTTCTTTTTCGATACAGGGGAATCCTCTTTATCGGAATCATCTTCAATTTGTTTTGCTCTTCGACGATTTCGCTTCTTGTCAAGCTTCAATTTGGCCGATTCTGGAAGAAACGATGAATGGTCAATTAAAACGACATTGTCTAAAAAAAATCATGCGAAGGAGGCTACATTAAATGGAAATCAAACGGACTATTAGTATTGTCCCTTATAGAGGAATGCGGAACATGGGAGCTTACAATTCAACCAGTTGAGAATCTGAAGCAAAGATAAACTTTGTGCGACCACAAACTGGACAACCCACTGCACTGATCCTTAAAACGACCGTACCAGGAACAACATATTGGGAGTGCTCCACGAAGTAGAACAAAGTTAAACAGAATAAAATACATTTTTAGGGGTGAAGAACAGAATCAGGCTGACAAAATAAACAAAAAGCCACGCCCATGGTTGATATGCAATTAATACTAGGCCCATAATGATTCAAGTTGCAGAATCGTGATATCATCATTCCTATAACACAAAAGTAGCCTACGTGGAGAATAAAGGCGTTGAAGATGGCGGTAGAAAAAGGATATACAATGCGAGCCCATTGTATGGCCTAAAATAAGTCCGTTGATAAAAAGATACCGAATACTTTGCATTAAGCAAAATACAAGGGGAAACCAACGCTGATACAATTCACGCCCACCTGTCTTATTCATAATCGTGAGCAAAGCTATAGCAACCTTAAAACAAATGATTTTCAAGTCAAAGGAATATAATTCATGTAAATTGGCCAGTTTTTGCTTCACCTAGATTTTAAATAACCGATGATCACTTCGGATCAATGATCAGTTGGAAGGGCTCTCCTAGGTTTCGTAACGAATAAATATCCACGTTAGTGTCAGTGTTCTATTCCACACATCTACACATGCCACCTCATAAATTATTAAGAGGTGAATGCTTTGTCGTACGAAACTCCAATATGGCAAAGAGCGGAAAGACAACTTCGCTACAATGAAGATCAGTGCATATCTAGTTTGTCAGAAGGCAGGCAAAGGTGGCGCTGTCAATCCAAGTCTATCAAAATATCGTATAGAAAGAAAGATCGTTAGACAATAAGACTTGAAGCACCTATTCCCAGAATTATTGTTTGGCGCGAAATACGTAGCCTAAAGATTAGAAACACCCGATAAATTCGTAAATAAATCATTCAGCATTTAATAAGAATTGTGGGCAAGCGAGCGGATGGCAAATTTACAAATAACACGACTTGCTCTAACTAGTGAAGTAACGAAGCGAAATCCAACCTCATTTCTAACCTCACTGTGTTGCACAATTTATCTGCTGTGCAATACAATCCCTCCCCAGTTACTTTTCATTTACTAAAAACCCGGAGTTCAGAACATTAGAAGCTAAGACGCCGCACCCAAAATATGCCCCTCGTTTATAAATCAAAAGATAAAGGTGACTAGATTCTGGACACAGAAAGGACGAGGGAATGATGGTTACCGTCATTCTTAGCTAACTACAGCAAATGTCACGAAATACGTATAATCGGGTTACTTCTCATAGCTACTGCGGTTTCGTTTTTCGATATGGCTACACTAAGGAGTGAAGTGACCTGGTGAAATCAAACTTGCGTTCTTAAAACTAATTATATAAAAGCTTCCTAACATAAAAGACATCATAAGAAGGTCACAAGGCATTTCGAATAATGACTTACTCGTTGGTGCAGAATGATCTCCACCTACTCTGCTTGAAAAATTATCTGTTAGGGTGCTACAAAGGGAAACAGAAATGATTATTGTTGAAGCTAACGTTTACCATTTAAAAGGAGAAAAATGCAACACAATAATAAAGGTTTGAATTATTTCATAAAAATAAAGCATATGACGGAGGGCCATCGATTCTTGCAGAGAGACTTGCAGCATCTTTTTTGACTTTGCCATGATGTCAAGCAACTAATGCAATGACAAAATCACTGACGTTCCTCACCAAACATTGATGCTACAAATCGTAAATCTTCCGCAAGTGCAGTAAAACACAGCTGACCATACAACACCATATCAAATGGAATGAGCATATTGATATAGCAGAAAAAAAAACATATCAAATCCCCCATATGCAACTAAAATTTTCCATGCAAGTGGGTTTTGGTTCATGAAAATTTCAAAACAAGCGGGCAAACTTCCACTGTATGATTCACAATTAACAGCAAAAGGCCCAGGAGAAAAATAATAGATAAGCATAACATACTTGATGTTGTGGAATGACACAACACATCATAGCCTGGCTTTGCAAGTACATTAAATAGCATGGAATCTTACATGACAAAAGTCATACAGAGAAATTCTTCATTAAGCCATGTTTGCATTAAAACGTAATGCTATCAATTTGAAAGCATTCATTACTGAACACAAAATTTTATTTTTCTTACCTTTTTGCAGATGCTGCTGGTTTAAGATTCTTCTTATCCACACATATCTTGTCCTTTCTTAATGATGCTTCTAATAGAAGTGGTAGGCTAAGATCTATAGGAAGGAACAATAAAACAGTAAAGAGGTTTCTGGTTTCCTGCTTAGGCATGTGACATCATAGCACAGGGATTGTGGGTTGGACTCATGCAATGAAAACACTGTCAGCAAGAAAGGCAACTGGAAAGCACTTCATAAAACTATAATTCCCTATCATACTATAGAAAATGCACTAAGTATCAGGAATCTGCTTGGCTACAGATCAAAGTATGCCTTGGAGTTTGTCACTAGGTATCATAACCATTGTCTAATATCAGAATGCACAACACTCGCCAATTCAAAAAGGGCTATGCGAGAAGTGCTACCAGTCAAAAGACCAAACTAGAATAAAGCTGTAATTCATATCCATTTCTAATAAAAAACTCAGACTTTAGAAGACTCAATTAAACCTTATCAAATTGGTCACATGAGTTCTGAGAAGGGACAAAAATTCAGGTAAAAAATTGCATCAAATTCAAGAACAAGGGTAGAAAGCACAAGTAAAAATTACCATATTTTGTTGACAATTGTTGATGATAACTGTGATCAAGAAGTACGGCCGGTGTGTTTTCAGTGGTTTTACCAAAGCCTGTAGCAGTCGCCTTGAAACATTGGGCACAAGGAAAAGGAGCTGGTAGATTTGAACATTGATATGATATACTATTCCCCTTGAAAGCAGTCTCGATACTTCTTCTCACATACTTGTGCCGAGGAAGCTTAGCAGCTGGAATGGTCCTTGCACCAGATCCTTTCTCATACATGACCTCAGTTTCTGACTGGGCAGAGAGTTCTTTTGCAAGTCCATTTTTGTGGGCTTGAAGTCTTGCAAAGATGTTGCCTTGCAGGCTGTCTCCATTCAAGTCGTCCTTACTGCGCAAAGACTCCTCAAGATGCCGCTGTATATCTGTGTTTGTTATTACTTGCTTACGGCTCTCTTCAAGAGAGAGTTGCTGCCTATTTGACTTGATGTGATGATGCAGATCTCCATACCTCTTGATCTTGTGGCTCAAGTCAGCAATTTGAGCCTGAATCCAGGTGCACATAGATCCAATTTTGACGCGATCTTTGGCCCATATTGGATCAAATGACTGATTTTGATTGGGTCTGAAAAACAAAAAAACTCTTTACACAGTGCACACAGTGGTTAACAAATGTAAATGCTGGTGCAAAATCGGAATTTCCATTCTTAGACCAAACATTAAGTCCTGCAGAAAAAACATCATATCATCAAATAGATTAATGTAGGAATACATTGAAGTCATTCATAAACTAGAACTATTACAACATTACAGTTAAAATGGACAACTACTGATAAAAACAGCCAATTACTTCTGGAAAGCTTTGATCAATTGGTATAAAAATCAGAAGCAGAAAAAATTACAATATTTACAAGTAGGAATTGAAGTACTTTCTTGCTGTAATGAGCAGATTCATGTGCAACATAATAGCTGTTTATGTGGACGTGAATTTCAAACAGGCATTTCAATAACAGTTCCCGGCTGAAAGAGCCAGATGAGAACCCGAGCTCAGATAAATTGCGATGCTAGATTTACTCTAGGATGGACCACTACCACTAGAAGATATCCTTAGTAATAATTATGGAAGAACGCAGTTGGCAAATCTACCATCAGTTGATTAATAATTCAGCCTCTTACCTTGTGCTACAGGATCTAACACCATGTGTTAATAGGAGACATATGTCAACAACAAACAACAAAAACACTTTGTACAATGAAGTGTTGCTTCAAAGACACTGAATCACATCAGGTCAGTGTTGCAAACAAAAATAATATTTGCAAGAACGACTGGAATGAAATCTATTTTACACAAGACAGAGATTACGGAAATGGAGAATATTTGTGTGGTAATCTCCAAACTGATGTGTTCTCAAAACTTAATGAACTTTTGAAACAATTCTTACCTATAGCACAATTACTTGCTCAAACATATTGTGGTCAGAAGTTTAAGCCCTATCTCTCACTTAAATCCTGCTCAGGTGGGAGGAGGCATAGCAGAAATTAAGTTTAGTAAAGTGGATTGGATGACTTGCTAACATAAGGCACATAATTTGAAAAAAGTTTGCGCTATTTCTGTTGTTAAGAAGGATATCTCACCATCATGCTCAAGTTAAGTCATACCCCTTGGAGTTGAAACACTTCCAAACTCTTAAACAAGGCTATGAATTCCCAGGAAACCATAGAAGTAAAAATTACAGCTGTCATGGGAAATTACTCTTTGTACAGCTTTAAAAGGGCAAAGCTAATTTGAGTCCGATATTCAAACATGCATTTCAGAACACCTTGTTAGTGAGATACAGTTCTGTTTTAGGGTATTGTTAGGTACAGCTGCCAGTTTTTTCCTTGGTGCAATTTACTCCAGCCTTATACTAAGTACACATTTACTGCTGAATGGGTTGGAGAGGGTGAAAACATGCACCTGGATCATCTGCAGATATGAAGTGTGCTCTAACCACAATGCTAACTGCCCCTTTCATCTCCAACAGTAGCAGTAAAAATAATAATAATAACAACTAATACTTTGGCAGCTTGACTTGTTAAGAAGTACAACCATCTAATATCAATTGAGGACATGTAAACCTACCTAGCAACAATCTTTGAAGTTAAAATCAAGGAAAAAGTAAAGTGCAAATAACAGCATGCCAATGTTTTTAAGGATGAAAATTCAATGCAGTTAAATGGATCTTTCATCAACTACTCTAGTTTTAACCACATCCTGAATCATAAAGTTGATACATCATCATGGCATATTCTTTCAAGTCTGTCAAAAACGTGGGCTCCTTGGTAGACAAATGAAATTTTACAAGTTCCAAAGCATAGCCATTGCCTTAGCCAGAGCCAAGTCCTTACTTCATTTCATGGATTAATTTCAAAAAATGTCCAAAAAACCAACTAAATGTCCAAACCCTTTTACTAATAGATGCCTGTCTAGCACCAAGAACATGCTACCCTTGGCTTGAGGAAAATGATGAACCAACACACCTATACACAGTCTGAGAAATGCGCCAGTGGGCTGTTACTATGTCAAAGCATAGTAAGAATTATCCCTAAGTTGTAATTTCAGTAGCAGAGCATTACATAACTCTACAACTCTACATTTTCTTAAACAATTTGTCTAAAGACAAAATGGTAGAGCAATAGCACTCCTTCACTCATATTGTCACCAAGTAATACATATGGAGAAGCTTAAAACAGACAGAAGTTTTTGAGTTTCAGCTTCTTCTACTTGGCAGGGCAATGTCTGTGCACAGAAATAAAAAAAACTTACTCATTAGTTGGCATCCTTGATTCTAGAAATGATGTAGCCCTTGGTATACTAAGAATATCTTCATCAGATTCTGAGTCAGTGGCATCAGGATCATGAAGCTGCATCACATCTTGAACTGAGTTTGCCAACACGCCAAATACAGCCTTCTTTTTTCCATTTGTTATTGAACTAAGCTTGCAATCATCCTTGTCAATGGCTTGAACGGGGCCGAGAGGGGGAGTGCCACCCTTATGGCTCAAATCACGAATCTGTTGTGGCTCACTTTTAAGCAGTGAGGCCAACCTAGGACTAGATGCTGTTGGAGTGTTAATACAATTTTCAATAGTTCTCTTTATCATAGGTACACTTTTCCCAAGGTCTGAATTCAACTCATTCTCATTTGGACCAGCCCTTGTCCGCGGGTCATGATTCACTTTATTAGAATAATCCAGCAACTGCGCCTGAGTTTTGACATGAGACAACAAGCGGCCTGTTTGAAAACTACGCAAGCGATGTTTCAAGTTTCGAGCTCTTCTCTCTAAAACTTGTACATTCGAATCATTCTTTTTTGTTCTCTCTTTCAACATCTTACATGGGGTTGACTCTGCAAGAGGTTGGCTTCTACAGCCTACGCTTTTCCCGCCCTCCACCTCGGACAACGCACATGTTTCCGAAGTTGAAAGCCCTCTACTGGGGCCTGAACTTTGATCAAAATTCGTATCGGTGTTAGAAACCGTTTCAGTTTCAGAACTCAGTGCTTTATGCCCTTCTTTAGCAGCGTTCATAGTTTCTTTGTAGTCAATACTAAAATCGATATCCTTTTTATTTAATACTTGATTTTTTATTGCCGTATTTGCAACTTTCGTTGTGAGGCGGCCGCTGCTCTTCTCCAATGTGCGTTCGGTCTCCCTCGTTGAAATACCACGTCTCCGTGCAAAATCGCCAGCCAAATCCTCTAGTAAATTCGTGCTCATGAAGTTAAATTTATTTGCTGAACTTTGCGATACAGTCGCTGCAGCCTCTATCAGAGCGGGCGCCATGAATGTACAAAAATGATGAGCGCCATGCACAAAAACTCTTGACTGAATCGATAATGGGTGAGACCACGCAATTCAATTCTGCTCGGTAGCGGAGGGCTAACAGCAAAACAACGTTTGTAATGTTTTGATCCACGAAAATAAGGTATTCCTTAACACCAAAGCACAGGCAACAAATCATAAATGCTTTCTTGCATCATCTTACAAGATAAAATGCCCAGAAACGTCCGTGAAACCTCCCATAACTCCTCTTATCCGATTGTCATTTGCGGACAGGCCAGCCGGAGCACGTGACCGCCACGGAATCAAATGTGTGCAACTTTTATCCGCTTCGCTGCTTGAAGTTCGTCGCTATTTTCAAGCTCTGTAGTTACTCTACAAGCGGGAAAGTATCAGCATAAATAAAGAAGAAACTGTTCTATTTGGTGATGCTTCTTTTATTATGTTTCAGCTAGACCTTCGGTGTTAAAATCGTCGCCTTCTTCACGTAAACGTACGACTGTCATGGCGGATCTTCGCATCGCCTTCGTACAACACAAGTCAGCACCTTTTCGCGATTGATGTAATCTAACTCCCAGGACGCATGCGTCATTTTCCTTCCATTGATACCCAGGCCCTCCACCATTTGCAGTTGCTTCTGCGATGAGTAGAGATTCGCTCCTGCAACTTAATCAGAATATTTTCTGACTGAAAATCTTAATTGAATACACAATCAACATGATATCGAAAAAATTCAATGAAGGGGTAAAGCTTAAGCTTGAATCATTTGAAATTTCGGAACATACTCTGCATAAAAACTGCCCTTTACTGATGGGTTGTCCTCCTTACCAGATTTCAATTCCATTAGTTGTACAAGTAGAGGTGATGCAAATGGATATTGAGTCGAAATTTACTTCGGCTACAAGCTTTTTGGATAAATGCTAAAAGTATACCACCAATGAAAACTTCAAGCAGTAAAATGCAGAAAACAGTATTTTTAGCAAACAAGAAATCTTCAACACGGAAGAACAATAATAATCCGGATAAATCAAGAATACTAGTACTTGATTTAACGATTATTACAATAGATACGATTCATCATGCCCATCTCAAAGTAACCTACGTTTTACCACGAAAAACAGCCTTCAGTCAAGTTAGGCCTTTTCGGTCTCTTCTGTCCGATCAAGTCCCAGAAATGATATGGGTGATTTACAATCAATATTCATCCAAAAAATGCAAACAAAGGCGAAAATGATAGAATAGTATATTATCTCCGGTGAAATATAAAACTGCAATCCTTACCTTCTATTAAATCCATTAATACTTGGTATTTGGTTGCCAGAGTGCGTTAATGGCCTCTATCCCTTGAAAAAATTCGAAAGTTCGTTTTGGAAGGACTGAGCATGCGTACTAGCTGCACATCAAGTTTGGAAGGGAGTTTTTGGCAAATTTAGATCGCAAACTTTAATAGATTACTCAAATTTTCCTTACATTTTGAAATTTCTGTCCGGCAGAAGAAAATTGAAATTGATTTTTCACATGCAGAAGATACAACTGAAAACACCTCCATTTTTCAATTAGTTTGGCTCCTCCGTCTGTTGCTCTTGTTATTCTACATTTCGCTCATCTAAGTTCGTTCCATCGTGGAACATTTTGTATAAACTGTCAAGAAATGAGCAAAGTATCAGATTTCCGAAAAAATTGGAGAGTTCTTGACTCTAGCTAAATAGCTATAGCAAAACTAAATTTCTGTAGTGGGTAACAAATTATTAGGCCTATAGTTTTAGCAACGAACCTCGCGATGGATTTGGTTGTTTTGATACATACTTCGGTACGAGGTAAATGCATAATTTTAACCAATTTTCACGATTAAAAACGTGTCAAGTCGGAACAAAGAGAAAGATAAGCTATAAGAAATTTCATTAGAAGCCGTGATACAAACAATAAAATGGACGTGTGCATGATTATGATATGGATCTGTATTGCTTTTAACTCGTTTGATAAAACGCTTTCGCATGGAGATACTATGGATACAATTAGCGATAACTATGTTGATGGCTACAGCACTCTACGTTTAAGTCAACAGCACAACGACACAGAACAAAAGACCAAATACTTGATTTACGAAGTAAATCCTGGTGAAGGGTTTAATCTAAGGAGGGACGTATATATTAGAGTAGCAAACCTTGTAAAGCACATGCAGAATGAAGGGGTAGACATTGTTTTAGTCCTTCCACCTTGGAGACAGCTCTACCATTGGAGGTCAGGATTCAAGCAAAATGCCATCCCTTGGAAGAGGTTTTTTGATGTTAAGAATATGAATGAATATGTATCTGTGATAGAATTTAATGCGTTTTTGAAAATAAATAAGAGTCCTGGAATCGACTTGATTGCTTATCTGCAAAGACATCCAGATGGCTTCAGCAAGGGCTGGGAGGAAAAAATCGAAGAAGATAAATGCACAGACAAGCCAGTGTATTGGAAAGATGCTGACAATACGTACCATGGCTACTTCTGGGGTCTGGAGTATGTTTATGGCAAGGACTTCAAATGCATTTCTGTCCAGGGTTCAGCCAAAGTGCTAGCAGATTTTATCAAAAATTCAAATGCAAGGTGATTTTAAGCTCCCCAACACTCTTTCTAGGCTATTTACTTGTTCATCAAATGAGTACTATAAACAACTTCTTATCATCATTCTTGTGGTAAGGATTGTCATAGGCAATAGATCTTACGTTCCACTGCCATGGTCATTTGTTACTACACACCTTACTAAAAGATAAGAAAAAAAGTGTTTTTTTGGTCTCATGACAGGTTAGTATTCTTTAGCTTTGTACTTTTAGACTAAGCAAGCCATGATAGAAACCCTAGTAAAGAGCTCTTTATAGATTACATCCTCAATATGGTGCTACCTGTGTATATCCTACAAGGCTTCTATTGAATATAATTTTTTTCTTGCCGTTGCCTGCTGATTGTCTCTTGGAAATATAATGCTTTGTAGACTGAAATGCTACCATGAATAAACGCATTAGATATTTGTTTTTTTCTTACATCTCATTGATGGCATGTAGTTTTTTAATTTAATTGGCAAAAAAGATAGGGGGGGCAGCCTGAGGGCTAGTAATATTGACCCCCAAAAAAGCGCAAATAGACAGTGCTGGCATCAACTTATTGTGATGCTTGACCCTGGAAAGGGATAAGTGAATAGAGAAGAAGATTGGCAAGAAAAATAGGCTTTAAATAGCATCTTGCAATTGTTGCTTATTCTAATCATGAGCAAAAGATAAATGGGTTTTGAATCAGATGGATGTATTATTAAAAGGAAAAATTGAGATGTGGTGAATAAGCTACATTTGCAAAGTAAAAGAGGAATCAGGCAGATCTTGAGATGATGATTATCATGATGATTTTGATGATTGCCATTATCATTATTATTATTACAGCACTTTATCATTGATATCATCATTATTATCATAAAGATGATGAAAATGATCATGGTTATTAAAGTAATCAATTTTATTATGATAATGAGAGTGATTATCATAATTTTTGCAGGTCAATCTTTATTGACAGATTGGAAGAGGTTCTGCACATTGACTATGGTGAATCTGAATTTTGGAAGGTAAGCCTTGTATCTCCAAAATTTGGAATATTTAGTAGCAGAAGCCATTTTTTCCAAGGTATACCAATGTCAATTTAATTACCCTTTTGATCATTGATCTTCAAATTTAATTACAAATTTTGCTTGCATTTAACAGTTTACAATGATGGCATCAATACGTGTTTAACTTTGTGACTGTAGATGTAAGACCACAGAAATGTTGCTTTCCCATCGAATTCTCTTTTCATGTGAGCCCATTGTTGCATGATTTTGTTTAGTAATGTCATGGCTTTTGGAATACAGGGAGAAGAAAAACTCTTGATTGGATTTAATTCCTTGAGTTAGTTAAACCATACCTAACTCTCTCTTGAAAGCCACCTTTTTACTTATAGGACAGCTGCAAAGTGTTTGATTTACATTTTAGTAGACTATATAAATGAAAATTTAATGGCAATGTAGAGTGGGAGACAATCTCATAATCCATAGAGCCATTTTTTTCGAATATTCCACTCGTGATTTGGTTTTATTTCTTGAAAGTTCTGTCTGTAGTTTTACTTTCTCAATGATTTGCCCCAATTATGCTCATGTAAATATCACCGACAATGATTTCCATAAAGCTTTTACAACCTTTATATTGTGGCCTAATTGTGGATCACATCACCTGCCCTTCAATTTTTCATTGCTTAGCTATTCATATACTTATCAGCTGCAAGCTGCCAGTTTCATACCTGCCTTAGGAGTCAAGCAGTTTCATCTCAGAATTTTCACTGTGCAATTTTATGAAGTCTGCGTTTGCGTTTGCGTTTTTCCTATAGATATATAAGTCTTCGTCAGGTACTTGTAATATTATGATAAATGATTTTGTTGAAAGGATTTCTAGTAGTTGTTGTGATGAAATATGTTGCAACCAGAGAGATCCGTAATGATTTCACTTTGCGGAAGTCGGCGATGAAAACGGCGGACAATTCTGACCCTCCGAAACACGTGTCATCCTCAAAGAATTCCTCATTATTTCTGTATGAAATTAAGCTGGTGTTGTTGGTGAACAAAGAACCGTTTGTGAATGGAGTGCATTTCAATTGCGCTGATCTACATTCTTTTTAATTTTTCGTATTTTTGTCTTTGACCTTGTATCGTTCCGATGTTTCTCTAACTTGATTGGCAGTAGGGTACCGTTGTGCAGTTGCTCAAATGTGCAAACTCATAACACCGGGGTTGTGGGTTCGAATCCTACACGGTTCACAACAAGAACACAATCGTCGAGAAAGTGGACGGGAAGCCGCCTTTTAAGAATTTTCTTTCTTAAAAAGAGTCAGAGCTTTATCTCTGCTGCCTGCAGTGCTCAAAGTCATTGCGCTTCGCACTGCAGTAACCTGATTGGTGGGTTTACTTGCCATGTCAATCAGCGTATGAATGTATATCGTATCACGACATAAACAGAATCGACAATGAAGGACCAGTTCCATCATCACCACATTTAAGTGTCCCGTGTTTTTTCTGCGATATCATTCAATTATTCCTTCATCTATTTCAGGCACGTCGTAGCCTAGTTTTTGCGAAATCATTACGCAAACAAGCCGACAAATTCCGATCAGATTTCTTCGATTCAAACGACAAATCAGACCTGACCCCTTATAATGACAATGACTGGAGGGTTCAGATTCCAAAAGATGGGTCTGCTAGGGGAGGCAACTATCTAGCTGTGCATATGAGAAGAGGAGACTTTGTGTTCAGTGGTAGAGAAGGAGTCCCCACAATAAAAGCAATCAAGAGGCAGATAAAGAAGCTTTTGAAAGAGTTGAAACTAAAAAAAGTTTTCCTGGCAACAGATGGAAGTGATGAGGGTAAATATTTCTCATTGTTTCATTTCAAGCTTTAACACTCAGATGTATCTTTTATTCGTTACGATACCAAAAAGAGCAGTGTTGTAAATAACTACACGCGAAAGAGATGTTGGGAAACTTCTCTGTAAGAACAGAAAACTGCCCAGTTTTAGAAAAGAACTGCTGATTTCGAAAACTGATTTTGCAGCAACCTCTGGATTGACACCTCGATCGGATCATATAATACATACTGTTGACATGCTTAGCATACAGCACTTCTGAAAAGAGTACTGGGGTATGGTACACAGTGCTTCGAGTTTGTCTGCCCCTGACCGTATCATTCACTGTGCATGCACAAATGCTTAACCCAAATTCTAAGAAAGGCAGATGGCCGCTAACCACATTCGCGAAAATTATGATGGAAGAGCATTGAGTTTTTGTGATGCAATGATACTCTTAGAATGAGCTATCATTGATGCTACAGAGTCTTCTCCTTCTTCTTCTTCTTTTATCTCATCTTATGGTGCCACTCTATAATCTTCTCCACTCCTTCTGATTTTGGGCCATTTTCATCCACTTACTACCGGCATTCTGCTCAATATCATCTCACCACTTGCGCCTTGCAAAACAATGCAGAAACCTCCACGTTGGTATCCATGGATATCGACCGCCGAAAGTGATATCAACTCATTTTTCGTCGGCTCGTAACCAATTCTGCAACCACTTTCCCTCAAAGGACATTTGAAGGAAAGACTCGATGAAGACTTGCGCCTTGATCGTCCTTTTGTTCCTTTTTGTTTCAGGGAAGGACAGGGTAGCCAAAGTGAAATAAATTTCTAATTTCGTCTTCCTATAGCAGATATTGCTGTCCCTTTTACTGATGCTGTGGCTGTTGTGAAGTCAATCCATCGAGCCATTCTATGCGCTAACCTAGATCTGTTGCAGTTTACGTAATACTTTTGCATTTGGTTCTGCCATATTTACGTTACTTGTGGATTTGTGTAGGATGGTACCTCAACCAACGTCAACAAAATGGCGTCCAAAAGTGTTTCAGTCTGCTAAGATCTTGTCTAAGGTTGGCAGCTGAGCGGCTAATAACAACAAAATCCAGGGACCGTAGAACAGTTTGGGCGGGGGAGGAAGGGTGGTGATTTGGTAACCAGTGGTTTGATTCTTATTCGGCAAATGAGAGCTTCACTCTACATCTGTGCTACTTAGCCCACCAAAATTTTGCAACAAACGGTTGCATTTTTTAGCTTGCGAAATGAGCCTCAAGCGCTTCGCCCTTCACGCCCGTTAATTACCCGATCGACTTTCAAAACCCAGCCGCGTTTCCTGCAATAGATATTTTCTGATTTTTTTAACCCAACGCTTGCGTCACATTTTTGACAGAAATCATTCAATGTAGAGACTGCCTTTCACCGTTCTTCCTGTCAAGCTTTATGAAATACTGTAAGACGATGCAAGAACTTGAAAAACAAAGAGAACAGTAGGATATTGATCCATGCCAATTGAGCTTGTGTGCAGTTTTATCAAAGACGTGGGACTTTTAGATGAACTCATTTTCCGTTGGAGATTTTTCTAACTATTTTTCAATGCGCAATTTTAGTTTCTTTTTGCTTTTAGTAGGTCTTGATTAGATGTATGACGCTATTCATTTTTAAAGCCCAACTGAAAGTAAATGGATTACAATAATGGTAACAGGAATAATAATTATTCTCAAACTTCATGTTCATGAAAATGTCAAACGTACAAATGTAAACCTTTCTATAACTAGGCAGTTTACAAGTGGTTGTTCTGAATAACAAAAATGTGCATATGAAGGTATGATTCGAAAGCTATCTTGAAAAGTAGACAGTTTTGGATCGGATCAGTCCTTATTTCTACAACAGCATACGTAATAAGTCGTTCGGATGACAATGTAAATTAATCTTCTTAGTTTGAACTTTCTCGTGATGTCATCAAAATCAAGCACCTTCATCACGTTCAAGGAAGAAGTCAATGATCTGCTCATCACGCCGAGGGCTCCCATGGATAGGTTTACAAAACGGACTTGCCTTTATTGAGACTTCAGGTCCGCTAGCAACTGAGGGCATATTGTTTCGTTTCTAATCGAATCGGAAGAAGGGTCGAATCCAATAGTCAATGTTAGAATAAACGGAATATTTAGAGGGTGAAATTCGGAAGATTTTAAGTCTGAGTTTGTCTCCAGAAATTATGGATAGGCGAAGGTAGCCAGGAAAATCAGAAAAAAGTGTTATGTCCTGCACAGCTTTGAAATACTGGGCAATATATTTAAGGTTATGGTGTCATATATAACGTCCTCGATCAAGGTAGCTCTTGCAGCCTGCAAAGCTGTGAGGAAGAATTTCAGGTAGTATGCAGATAAGGCATTCTGATGTAGAGCTTATACCCCATCTATCCAAATTTCTTCGAGTTGCATGTGGGTTTTTGATACATTGAACAGTAAAATTGAATGCATTTTTGGCACTTAACAGTGTAAAAATAACCAAATAGAGTGATAAAAGAAATGAGGAAAAAAAAATTAATATTAATAATAAGGATGATAATAACAATAATAATGATTTTGGCTGCAGAAAAGACACTTGTGGCTGTAGAAAAAAATTACTGATATTTCCATACTACGATAAATGTATTCACTGTCCAAAAACATTTGCGTTATGCCTTCAAGCAACCTTGATGACACTGTTCTTTTTGTTAAGTTGATAAGTGTTGCAAATAAGCGCATGAAAGTCAAGTCAGCTGGCTGCTTGAATTATCAAATATAAAATTTGACGTCTCCTGTTAATGGCACAATTTATGTTTGGTGCAGGGATGAGCCAAATACTTCTGAAATGCTTTTAAGGTATCTGAAAGGCCTTTATGAAAGACAGCTTTAGAAGACAGCGCTGTACGACAGTTCTGTAAGAGAACTACGTTAGACAGTAGGACTAAGATAGCTTTGCATCACAGCTTCGAACGGCAGTTCTTTGTTACAACTCTAAGGAATGACTATCGCCTCTATTTCATTTCAATTGCTATCTGTTTCATAGCAGTGTTTCTCATTGACTGCACTCTGGCACAATAGAAACGTTTTTGTTATCTTTCAGTGCATCGAGGGGCCTTTATTTTAACTTTCGTATTTTCAAGTGAAGTAAGAGGGCCATTTGTCTGCATTGTTTCATACTCTGTTAAGGGTACCAGATATTATACCTAATTCCTGAGGCATGTCAAAGCCACCAGAAGCTCGACCCACTCACGCTCTTTCCAAATTTCTCCACCTGATCCACGAACTCTAACCCACATTATCATTTATTCCAGGAAGTTGCAATCTATGGAGCGTCTCACCTTCGTCTTCCTTGCCAGAATCCCCACAACCTGTCGTCTTTAAAATCCGAAACGATAAACTTGATCTTTTCTCCCTCTCCTCTGATCATTTCTCTTTCTTCCTTTGTTGGGGCTTTGTTATGGGGCATCCTGGCCTTTCCCCTAATTAGGAAAGCTAGAAGAAGCACACTGCCATTGTATTCCCATTTAATTTGCTTTTCTTTGTTGATGTTTGCTGCCATATTCAGAGGATTCTTTCATGTATTGCAGGAAATTGTAAGCAATTCATTGCTCAGTCGTTGGCATTAGTCTCTATATCGATCCAAGCTGTTGGGAAAACCGTGCAATGTTAGGTAGACCTTTCCTATCTACGTAGACATTCTTTTAGCAAATACGTTTCGGATATTAAAAAATTTAGCTTCTTTATGAATCTTGCTGCAAGGACGGCGTCCAAGACGACATAATTTAGGAATTTCTAGTTGTTAAAGGTAAGGCGGACTTGTGGGCGGAAAAGTCCAGTTTTTAATGCGTTGATTCAACTTGAGATAATGATTGTGAAGGATGTTGAAGGGGGATAATCAATCTATTCCATTCGTTTTAAGACTGCCTTTTAAATCGTTCACATTTTCAAAGCAGCGTTTTAATGATAGCTATGAGGTCTAGACGCTACTGAGTGAATGAGGAAGTTTTTGTGAACCGAGCAGGGAAAAGGTGTGGGAAATGAATTGCCAAATTTTGCTGTCGTAATAATTAGAGGAAGGCCTTTGATATGACGGGTTTTTCTCATGCTAACAGGGCCCTTCTTCTTGCAATCGCAGCCTGAATCTCTCTAGGCTATCTACACAAACCTGTACCTAAGTAACACAAAATGGACTCGGTAGGAATGCCAATTGCTTATAACAAACAGAATGCAATCAGAGTTGTTAAGTTTGTAGCTTTTGATTCAAATTTGATTTTTCCTTTTTTCTAAGGTTTTTTTTTTGCTTACAACAGGGCCGCTATTGATAGTATCGCTTTTTATTCTTGATACGATAACCCTTAAGAGTTGAAACAATGGCTATAATCATCATTAAAATCATTACTATTATTATTACTATTATTATCAAAAGGTGACGCATCTGACCCGGCTAATTTCCGACCCATTACTTTAGAGATCGTGCCTATAAAGATATTTACCTCCTGTCTCCGAAATTCGATCGTCAAATTCCTTGCTGACAACAAGTACATTGAGCAAAGCATACAGAAAGGATTTTCTCCTAAACTCTCCGAAACCCTTGAGCATACCGCTCAAATGGCTAATATTGTAAAAAAAGCCCGAATTAAGCAGAACTCTCTGGTCATCACAGTATTATATCTCAAAAATGCATTTGGTGAAGTTCACCATAACCTGTTACACAAAGTTCTTAATTATCACCATGTCCCGGACCACATAAAAGCTATTGTCCAATGATTATACACTGACTTCAATACTTCAATAATCACTTCTGAATTCAATACTCCGTTCATACGAGTTGGTCGTGGTGTCCTCCAAGGCGACTGTCTTAGTCCTCTGTTGTTTAACACTGTGTTTCAACATTCATTAAACATATCAAAGGTGGCAGATTTCTTAAATTTTGATTCTTTCAGAAACTTGTCCCAGTGCAATCACTCTTCCATCAAACAGACATGAAATGCCAATCGTTTGCATTCATTTTTCTCTTTATTCTATAGCAAAATGTCAGGTCAGCTGTGAGTTAACTGCAGATCCGTCTGAATCCTTAAGTTCCATAAGACCTTTGATTTTTCATTCTCTAAAACACCTTCTGCAATATGGCCATTTCATTTATGTGCACAGTCAAATGATACCGTCTGCATGGCTCATCTCCAAAACACCTTCTGCAATATGGCCATGTCATATATGTGCACAGTCAAATGATACCGTCTGCATAGCTCATCTCTAAAACACCTTCTGCAATATGGCAATGTCATTTATGTGCACAGTCAAATGATACCGTCTGCATAGCTCATCTCTAAAATACCTTCTGCAATATGGCAATGTCATTTATGTGCACAGTCAAATGATACCGTCTGCATGGCTCATCTCTAAAACACCTTCTGCAATATGGCCATGTCATTTATGTGCACAGTCAAATGATACCGTCTGCATAGCTCATCTCTAAAATACCTTCTGCAATATGGCAATGTCATTTATGTGCACAGTCAAATGATACCGTCTGCATGGCTCATCTCTAAAACACCTTCTGCAATATGGCAATGTCATTTATGTGCACAGTCAAATGATACCGTCTGCATGGCTCATCTCTAAAACACCTTCTGCAATATGGCAATGTCATTTATGTGCACAGTCAAATGATATCTTCTGCATAGCTCCCAGTAAGTCATTTTCCTAACTCTATCATGCTTTTGATTCTTGCATTGATTCTGGGCCATTTTCTGATATTCAGCCACCCCAAGAACAGCTGATTTTTCTCGTTTTGAACTCATTCTAAAAACAGGGGAAATATCGTGTTTACCTATAGGTGGATCCTAGTGTCACCCTAACCAAAGGCCTGATCTTAGGCTGCCATCAACATTCCCCCTGTCTGCTTCTTCACCGTACCCTTCCTCAGCCATGCCCATGAATCAGAACTCCTTACGCTTGCAGTCAGCTTCTCATACTGGTGCTATAGAGCCTTCTCTTTATAAGATTCCATCCTTTTTACCTCGGTTGCTGCCATCAATGTTCCAAGGCATAACAAGTCTTCCTCCATTGCCGCTTTTAAAAAAGCACGCTTGGTGTCGCAGTTCTCTTCCTTGCAAAGTTGTTTTCTCCTTTAAATCATTCCTCTTTCAATGCTGATCTCACTACATTTGCATCTCGGCCTCTAGTAACACGACTCTCTCATTCCTGACCTCGCTTTAGTTGAAGCAGCAGCATCCTCTATTTTCTTGAACTATCTCTAGATTTCGATACAAAAATTCAGGTTGACAGCCGTAGAAGGCCGACTAAAAATAGCTCTATTGTAAGAGACCTTCAGTCTAGGTATTGCGATAAACTTTCTTTGAACAGCCTCTTCTGAAGATATTCTTGCAATGCTCCTGCGAACAAGCTGTCACAAGTCAATGCACCAAGTCATTGCAAAAAGAAGTATGACCATCGCGATTCTGTACACATATCAAATCGTTTTTCGACGAAACAAAGAATGGACCAGCCTGGATCTGATAAACTTTTACTTTCGAAGAGGCTCCTTTTTCTATTTTATGCAGACAAGCCAGTTATACGCTGCCTTTAAATAGTGATGTGTGTAAGTTTAAATTCAATCCTAAGTTCAATGAAAGTATGAAATCTAAACGAGTCATAACAGGCTGCACCCGGCTATATGATTTTGAAACAAGCTAGACCCGAATGGATTTAACTTCTATAATTGTGACATCGCTTTTTCAAAACCAAGATCATTATCATAAAAGGCAAAAGTAGGAAATAATTCGTTTATCACGTATTTAATCTATCATAATCCAATGTTAATTATTCTGTCACACTATCCCTTAAGTTGAAATCGGACTTTCTCTCGCGTACTATCGGTTTCGTAGTGTTAGAAGCACAATGGATTCGACCTAATCGCTTGTACGATATCAATGGTTTTCGTTTACGCCTTTTAACAAAGCTTCGTGCTATCCAATACGGTGAGAAGCTTGTCCATTCTCCATCTCTCTACGTTCCCTGCGGATCACAAAGACACATTCATAAAAGGTCACAAGTCTTCATAATTCTGCCGACAATTGTAGCACACATGCGAATATGTTTGCGCACTTGTTCACTTTAAAGCCTATAATTCTCTCACAAACTCACTCTCACTCACTAACTCACTCTCACTCACTAAATCACTCTCGCACTCTTTCATTCAGTTATACTCTGAAAGTTAAACAAGAGTAGTGCTTGAGGTGAGACATTTAATTCTACTTGTAAGAAAACTTTCTATTGGATATTCAGTGGTATATGCCATTCTTTTTCAACCATAAGTCTTGCACGCTCTTTGTAGGGCCTAAGGCCCCTCAAAGTCAGCCCCTGTTTCATGGAGCTTCACGGCCTCGGTCAAATAAAGCTGAATGTTTTCCAAGGGGCTTCGGAGAGTAATGAAGAATCGCATTGTAGTTAAGTGAAACACAATAAGCGCAATAAATAAATCGATCAATAAATCGATCAATCAAGATATCAATCGATCAGTTACCAAATGGCGTATCAAAAACTTGTTTTGACTTCAGACATCGAACTCAATCACTAATTCACTAGCAAGGCCTAATGGCGACTACATCGTATGATGCTTACGTATTGTCTGTGGTAAAAGAAAGCCGTTCCGTCTCTGGGTCCTTCTTCAACCTATATATACAGTAGTTGAATAACATTACAAAGTGATACGGTCATGTCATTCCTCAAACACTGAATAGCTGTTGACCATGGATTGCTTTGAAAACATGGATTTGTATTAACTCGGTCAGCTATTATTGATCTAGTAAGGAAATAAGCATATACTGGCAATAGCTTTCTAATTAATGTAGTGAGCTTGATAGGCAGAGAATATCAATATTATTCCACCTGTTCTCGTGCTGAAAGCGTTGCGGTTAGAGTTGTACTAAGCGCGTGACTCATCGCTCTTGCATATAATCTTAACAGAACACGAAGCTAATGCGTCATGCAAACGCAGTAAGGCATGCTCGCGCCTTCATGAATACGCAAGCGAAGGTATTATAGTCTGCCGAACTGTGCTTGAATCTGAAACAATTTTCACGAATCGATATTCGTTTCGCGCGCATAAGATGAATTGAAATCAGACCATGCTTCTCAGCAGGCCCGTTTCCTAACAACTCATGACCTCTCTGTGATGTACGTTAAGTCTGAGCGATGAAGCCTCGCAAAAAGATGACATGAATTGCTTTTAATGCATATGGTTCTACCTAGATGTCAAAGACAAACATTTGGACACTGTGAAGCATTTTGTTTATTGAGCAGTGTCCACGTCCTTCCTCTCGATGTGAGCTCATGATTCCTCCACCTACAATTACAGAAAGCTAGTGACTCTCCCCACTCCAAGTGAAAGTTTAGCTAAAGGTGGATGCGAACCACTAACCACAGGGTCAATGCGCAAGAATCTTGCCACTGAGCTATCCTGAAACCAAAGCCCAGCAATGGAAGAAGTTCCTCTTTGCCATTAATGACATGGGAATATCATTAAACAATTTCTGCCTTGACAAAAGACTGGAAATCAGTATGGGTCATCATTTAAACAATGTTGTGACTATGAAAGAGGTTGCCGAATCGCGATGGGCTTATTTGTAATGTCAGGACGGTAATTCTAGCAACCAGCAAAACCTTAAATGAAAAGGACAGATAATTGCTCATCAGAAAGTAACGGTCTGTTTCACCCCGCGATTAGATTGTGGAAAGCAAACGTATGTAAATACCCGCTGATACCAAAGCTCTTTTGCCATCCTCTCTAAACAACTGAGCTTGGAAAGAAGCCCATTTGTGGTAAGATTATATCCCTATGAATATTCATAGGCTCAACATAATGGCAGCCTAAATCTAACCATGCATCTATTAGCCAGTTTAGTCTTCGTCAATGGCACATTGGACCTTTTCCTTTGAGCTTTGGGCTTCATGGAAATGAGCAAAGCGTTCAGTGATACCAAATTTCCATTCAAGGTCTTCGGCAGTTGCAAAGAATATTATGAAGGAAGCTTGGTTTCCTACTATCGGTCTTTTTAGTCTAATTTTGACTTGTTCAGTAGATAGAAAGTTGAATTAGATATTGTATTATAGATTATGTATTAGAGATATTATGTCGTGAAAGGGGCTAGTAATATAGAACTGCTAAGGAATATAGAAGCATGATAGAAAAATGAATCAATCAGTGAATCATTGAATGAATCAGTCGCAAACTGAATAGTTGCATATAGATGAAAAGAGGACCATATTAATATTTGGGTGGACTAATGAAGGAATAAGTAAACGATTGATTGACAAGATGGTCAAATATCTGAAAGGATATGAATACATCGTTGAACCTTATTTTTTTAAACGGTAGTAGGCTGGTGTTTTTGAGATGGGAAATTCCCCCATCGAGTTGTCCTGTTTTAAAAGTTTCTTTAATTTCTACGCTTTGCTTTCTTTTCAAGAAATTGAAGAGCTACAATCGAAACTTGATGCAGAGCTTTTCAAGTATCGACCGAGTCCTGAAGATGCTCGAAAATATGGCGACGGTGGTATAGCAATTATAGACCAGTGGATAGCAGCCCATGGCAGGTATTTCATCGGCTCGTGTGAGTCAACATTTTCATTTCGGATCCACGAAGAAAGAGACATACTCGGATTTGACCCCGATACTACATTTAACTGCCTTTGCACGGAGAAAGAAATCGGAAAATGTGAACAGCCAACGAGATGGAGAGTTGGGTTTAACTGAAAATGAGGCATTCGAATAAAAGTGGGACGTTCCGTGTAACTGAAGTATTCATTGAAAATGATGCGTTCAGCTTTCAATAGAGCATTTTTAGCACGGGTATTTGAGTATGGGTATATTGATTGTATGACTTTTTAACTGAATATGGGTGTATTTTAGAATTAGAAAACGGGGGTAACGTAGCTCAGTTTGAAATTATTCGCAAGCTGCTCCAATCAATTGATTTTCTTCAATTTTTGAATAATTAATTCAAGGCGTAGATTTGGAGTGGATGTGTTTCCAGTGAGGGAATCTGGCAGGAATTCCTATTCATTTGGACGAGGGCTCATGCAGTGACAATATCTTTTTTAAGATTCTGTTCACAGTTGCCTTTTTTGAATTACGTCATGATCAGCCATGGCGGGTGCAGCGAGAACTAAGAGATAGTAATAATATCGTATTCAAAGCTTCCAAAGCAGTTAGCTAATTGTAGCAAACTCTCTTTGACATGAAATTAGAAACGCGAGACCCTTTGAGTATTGCTATGAATATCGTAAACGGATTGAGTTATTTCGCCTTGATAAGTTTTTCATTTCATAATCATAACAACGAACTCGCTGAAGGCCTAATTTAAAGGATATAGATAGTTATTGCCCAGGAAAACCTATCAGAAAAAATATTTAGTAAGATATAGTTTGCTTTAAGTCTTGAATGTATTTAGATGAACTTAGACGAATGGCTTCGTATACTGCTAGTGAGTTTAACCTCATCAGGTCTGTAACAAAGTAAGGCTGTCTAGAAAATAGCAAACATTGCTCAAAAGTCCATCAGCTTCTCGTCTGACACTTATTAGGATAGAAACATTCGGAAAGTTGAATGACTTAGTTGACTTACTTGATCCAGCATCATCTCTCAGATGGGTGCTTCGCCCATTTCCTGCTGACATTCTTGTCTAGCTTAAACGGTCTTTGGCATGCTTGGCGGCTGTAATGCCATGGATCATCGTGTCACCTCTAATCATATCGGTCCTTCCCTTGCTCGTTCTTCTTCTTTTCCGAACGTGTTTCAAGTTTGCAATTTTCTTGACACGTCTGTGTTCCATCACTCTGCATGCATGCTCGAACCAGATGAGGCGTCTTCTACATTTTACATTTCGATTGAATGCAATGTACGATTTACTTGCCTAAGTTTATGGACAGGCATGTGGTCCTGTTGCCGCTCCCCAGCTATTGGTCACAGAAAAGTGCTTTCAACTACTGTACATTAAATCATTCTGGTATCATTTATCACAACCATCTGCTTCTGAGCAATCAACAGTATTGAGGCATTACTGCATAGGGATGTCCTTCTTTGGCCTAGTACCGGCTCTCAGTCTGCCAAAAAGAAACATTTGCTAAAGTAAGGCACCTCTTTATACCAGCAGGAATATTTGGTACAATGGAGGCAAGGAACATGAAGCGGCCCACGGTCCCAAAGGGATGGTCATCCAAAGAGGTTTTCATGGTCGCTCTCATTATTTTGCATTCTCCGTTCTTGACTTTTAATCAGTTCCCGGCGCATTCCTTTTACAATGGATTATTCGATATTTGCAGGTTCCCGAATACAGCAGAGAAACCATGCCATTCTTTATCCTCTGCATTAATTTTCTGTGACACAATTAGACCATATTATTATCAATAGAGGACATTGCTATGCCTATATGCCTACATACAAGCGAGTTAGATGAAAAGCCGGGTGGGGAACCAGCGGAGCCCTGGGCGGGCAAATCACCTGGTCGTCCTTCGAAAGGGACTGTGTCAAACGCGCGGGGCCCCATGCTTTGGGTTCGGCAGACGTGGGCATACCTTGCATAGCTAGCAACGTACACAGTTCACTTTAAAACTAATCAGTGTAGAACAAATTGGTCAGCTACACAGCTGTAAGAGTGTTTGAATCACGATGACAGAAATTAGAATAGCAACTATGTTGAAAAGGATGAAAATGCAATAAATCTAAAAATACTACGTTAATTCAATTGATTAAATACCTTATTTCTACATCGATGCAAAACGGCAATACGGAACGGAATAAAATTGCAAGAGATTGGAGTGCGTCGCTACCGGAAGGCAAAATGTATGCTAGTTGCCTGCCATGAAACATTTACTTGGCTTTTTTCTTTTTAGCGAGTTATGTTAGGAAAGGCCATGGTGGCCTATACAAAGTCCCAACAAAGGAAGCAAGAAGAAATATAAAGGCTAAGAGGAGAGAGAGATCAGACTGAGTTTATTAATCTTAGGTTTGAAAGAGGGCAAGTTGTAAGATTCTGGACAGCAAGAAGAAGGCAAGACGTTCCATAAATTGCATGTTCTAGGGAGAAATCATGATTTGTAGGATAAAGTTCGTGGATTACGCAGTGAAATTTTGAAAGGGGATGACGGGCTTTTGCATCAGAAACACTATCTCTAATTTTTTCGCGAAGTTGTTTGTCCCCTTCCTCGCGCTATCCTACCTTTGGATTCGAACGCCTTCATCAGACTGCCAACAACTCTTGCAAGATTGTCCTCTCAAATAAAATCTACATCAACCTTTGCAGCTTTGGATTAATCAAAATATCGCAGGAGAGTTGCGACAGAATTCTGATCACAATTGCTTTATAATCGATAAATCAAACAGGAATGACGAATGCATTTAAGAAAGAACTTGAATGATAACTAAGAACCATAAATTTTTGAATTAAAACTAGCCTAAGAACGAAGACAAAGTTCAAAACAAAATAAAGCATGCAGATATATCAATAGCGTACAAATCTTACAGCATCTAGCAAGAAGATGGGTTGGGAGCTTGGGTTTCTATCTTCCATATAATGACTGCCCTACAATGCGTTGGAGCTACGATTAGAAAGCAGCGTCCTGGGTTTCTCCTGGACATATCGACATCTTGCTCCAACGCATTATGAAATTCCTTGCACTATGCAGGCTATTATAATGAATGCTCGCTGGACTGGGAAATTAAGGTGACCAACATGGGATGTTAATAAGAGAGAGAAGCAGGCTCTTTCTCTTTGACAGTAGTTTCCTGCTCATCTTGGGCATTCAACAAATGCTCCTTATCTAACTCTATAAAATAACTGCAATTTTCTCGACTTATCGAGCAGCCTTTTTAACAGCACCTATAACACATACATTTAAAAGAGCCTCACTTGAAAAATTCCAAAGCCATGCGCAATTGCACAGAGCAACACATTGTTAAGTGAGGTGTTACTATACAAAAGTGCAAAAATTGATTCACTTTCAGCAAGTACACAGTTTAAGATCAAGGCATTTGGTCCCTAGCCAACGTTGATCTTTGCATGGCCCATGTTGCTCCCTATTCTCTGCTTTTGGGGCACTTCTGCAAGTTTAACCTTGTCAACTGAAGCCGTTTTCTTATTTGATAAATCTGCCGAATTACGTCTAAATGAGCATCTAGCCCAGGGTACATTTCATCATATGACGACCCTTAAATGACTTCTAATGCAGGTTAGACTTGCGTCATCGTAGGCAACTTTACTCGAGACTGTTCACAAGAGTAAATAGCATTTTTCAGTATGCAGAATGAGCAATCATTGGTGGGTATATCAAGCAGTAGGACACACTCGCCCTTCATGAGACAGGAAGTGATGGGGAAGGAAGACTGGGACTTAAGAAACAGATGTGACAATGCAGGGATTAAAACTCGTTATGACGAAACGAAATAGCCAATAAAGTTAGTTCTCTTGGCAAAGAATCAATTTTTGACTAAGCATTGATAAACACGTGAAAAGGTGCAACTTTATAAACCTTTGCAACAATAATTATGCTGTTCTCTAACAACCTCTATCTAATAAAATTATTTACAAGTTAATACAACAATAACACTAAGATGTCTCCTTAGTTCGATTTAAAGAAACTTTATGGGATTGTCAGCCAATAGATCAATGGATAGCAGAATATTGCAAGCTAACAACAGCAAAATCTTCAAAGCCAAGAAAAACTGCGCTGGATGAAAATCTCATTTATTCTTCATCGTATTATCCTACTTTAATCGGGAAGGGGGGTAATTTCTACTATTCCTCATCTTTATAATTTTCTCACGATAACCAGGTTCGGAAATGGCCGTTTTCAACACAATATAGAGCGCATTGCCTCTAACGCTCGCGAACGGATAAATGTCGAAGTTTCCAAAATTCTTTAACTTCTTCAAAAAAAATTGGGGCATAGCTTCGGTTCAGAGCAACGCAGTATCGGAAATTACATGACAAGATGAATAGCAGCAAGTCTTTTCATCAATTTGTAGTGCATCAGTAAATAGCACGACTGCAAATCTTAAAGATCTATTTTTCTTGTCACCATCCTAAAGCTGTAAGCAAAATTTGTACAGCTTTCTTTATAATATAACTTTCCGCAGCTATCTGGCTCTTGTATCACGACGCTGAAAGAAAGTGGTAATTCACTCGTACCTGCTGAATGGCTAAGATCCATGCTACGTATGTTGCAATACCCTGCTTTCTATCGCTTTCGCCCGTCCTACGGTGATCTGGAGCAGCGAATAATGAAGAAAAAACTACGCCGAGAACTTCGTTTGCATAAAAACAGTCTCAATAAATTAAGTTTGTGTCAAGATATGACTGCAGTCAATAGATGTCCTAGAAAAATGGATTTTGAAAAACTTACAATGAAATGGACTGTTTGATTGCGAACGTTGCAAAATAGCCGATGGCGGAACTATTTCTTACCATCGAAATTGCGGTTTTAGAGCTGACACTAGCGAAGGACCGAATGTCTGATTACGATGTTAAATCCTGCCCTGATGTATTACACAATATTGTGTTCAAATGCTGATCAGATAGCTTACGTAAAAACATTGATCTAACAGCGAAATCAAGCAGTGTTATTCCTCAGTCTTCGAGAGATCAATGCAGCTACGAACAAGAGCCATTGACATCGCTAATCTTATCTAATCTTCGAAAATTCATACAATCAAGACTGAATCTTCTTTCTTTTAAATATAGAAATTCGAAATACCAACAAAAATTAGTTGCCAATGCAGGTTTTGAACGTAAATCCTTGCACATGGTTATAAAATTGAAAAACTTATCCATGTCGCAGCCTGCCAGCTCCTTAATACTTAACTTGACTTGGGACAGCGGATTTGGATAACATCTTCTGATTGACCATTCTCGACATTTCGCTGCGATTTAACGGCCCTTAAATGTTCATTCAATCGCTGTCTTGCGTCTTTCCTTGCCTTTTCTTCGTCAACGCTGTTGTTGTTCTTGCTCGTTTTCCGATTACGTGGACTTCTCTTACGAGGCGATGGTGACAGTTTTCCATCCTTGAAAATAAAAGAGAATCTTGTCAGGAATCCCTTCTAGATACAAAATTGCAACTAAATGAACATGATTTCAAGAAAACTTCTTCATGATTTCAAGAAACCAGCTTCAGATGTCTAGACTCTAAATAACCTCTAAGAAACATTGGCAGACTGAGTTACACGAAAAAGGAAGTTGCTGATAGTATGGTAGAATAACAACGATCTCTTCTTCTTCCTTTTCATGAAGCAACGGGTATGGTAAACCTAAAGGTCTAAAGTCCACTGACAATGCCGCTGTATATATATATATATATATATATATATATATATATATATATACATCCCTCTTGAATGATCTATTCTTATCAAAAAATTTACAAACTAAAAATCAATAAAAGGAATCGACAGCAAACACATTCCTTTTTACTTTGATTATCGAAAAAAGGATTAGACTTTTCTCAGCGAAATATGAATGCTAAAAACGAGCTCCGTAAGGAAAATCAAGATTAAGTTAAATTTAAAAGAATCTTAAAAGAATTCAATCCGAAACATTGAAGTTGATATTTGAACTTTCAGAGAAGCTCAACTCAAAATATATGTTTATTTCACAAAAAGAAGTGTGTTTGCTAAATCAAAGCCTAAGTTGATTGCCAAACATTCTGACATGCAATGTACTGTCAGACACTGTACTTTACATTTGAAGAGAAATATGTAAAAAGAGGATAAACTAGGGTTGGCGTCCAAACCATTACAATCATTACACTCAAATACTTTCCAAAGCGTCTCAAAACGAAGGACACGATTTTCTTTATTAGCAAGCTATAATCAACAATGCAGTGAGCTAAGTCAAAGCAAATTTCCAGATAGTATGCATATCGTAAATTTTGTTTCCCTTGAGATTTTGCACGAGCCAATTTTCTATGGTATTTCATTAATGATAAAGCATTGCAGTCATGGGCAACTAAGAACACGCATGGGAAATAAGGCTGCAGTTGACATACGTTTGTATCATTGCCTTCAGAAATACTATCCTTCCAATTATTGTTTCTCATTTCTTCAAGGTTGTCAAACATTTTGTTTACATCTTCAACCTGAAAAACAGCCATGCAGAAACTCATGAAACCAAAACCTCCCAGGAAAAATTACGAAAACGAAAAAAAAACGAAACTGCAAGGGTTTGCAAAATTACTACCGAGTGAATGGCATTGCATTCACACAAAAACGCAAACATGTTAAATGAAACAAATCTGGTCACTTGTTGGTTGAAGAGATGACACACGGTATGCCAAGAAAACAACTATCTACCTGTATTGATACCATGTCCCAAAATCCTTCAAGATCTGTTGACATAGGGCGCTTTTTGCCTGAGGTCGATTCCTGCAAAAATCGTTAGTAACTATATAATGGAATTCCATCGGGCGAAAATCCTTATTTGACAGTTCATGGATTCATCAATGAAGAAAACGCCCAAAAATAGCTCTATGTGGTTCTTGTACTTCCAACAAGCATTAGTAAATTTTACTACCGTTCAAATGAATTTATATTTACGAGGAAGGGGTTTCAAGGGCTCAAAATAATCATTTGAGAATGAGAGTAGCAAAATTGCTTCTCAGAATATTCGTGACGCAGCTCCAGCTGAATTTTCTGTACTCTGTGTATATCACATACATAGCAAATAAGTTTACGGTACTCTGCGTCTCTCGAAACTATTAAGAAATGCAAGAAAAAGCTTTCACAAAATGGGACGATTGAAGGCTACAATTACCATAGCAGTGTTGTTGAGACATGATGATGTTGCGAAAGAAAGATGCAACTTACGATATTTTCATTGCACAGACGTTCAAATTGTTTAAATTTTTTCGTCAGCAGCAGCTGTGACTTCCCGATAGCAGCTCGAATTTTTCCACTAGCTACAAATACAAAAATTAGACAGATGAAGAATCGGGATTGCAATGGGATATCAATGAGCAGCAAACAATGCAATGAACTCGGGTAGGTGATGAATTTTACCTGCAAAGTGAGATATAAATAGGAAAACTGGTGACTATTCAAGTTTTCCCATGAAAGAGATCAGATTCAACACGACATTAATGGTAGTCATTAGGGAATGAAAAGCGACTTACAAGCGAAAGCCAATTCAACTGATAGGGCTTATACAAAGAGTGCAAAATTGAAAATTGATCATGCATGCAGAAAATTTTCGTTAGACTTTCATGACCAAAAAAGACTGAAAATTGCAATCAGATCCAGATGGATATACTTCCAACGGGGAAAGTGCAGCGAGTGTAGTCAGAGGGGGGGGGGTTAGGATTTTACAAGCAGGGATCAGTTTTCCAACGAGACTAAACGCACGTCTTGTCAGAGAGAGGTGTGTCCCAAACAGTATTCTAAAATGTCGTCCAGTTGAAGGGGGTCAGATGATAGTTTCTGATTAGACACGAAGAGAAAGCTCCTGGCTTCACCACCTGCGCATGTATCGTCTTTTAACCTTTATCTATTCCAAAAAAGTGCCCAGATCACAACTAACATACTTTGCAGGCGCAAGATCAATGATTAACACCTGCCCTTCAGTTATCAGCAGCTTTTTAAGAAAATCTGTCTGCTTAGCAAATCAAGTTCGCAAAATTCTTTACCTTCATCAGATAAACAGTTTTCTGCAATATCATTCTCCGCTTGTTCGCATAGCGCTGTGAACCTCGAGACTTGAGCTTTAAGGATTTCCAAGAAGTATTGACCATCTTTATTGATAATCTTATCTGGATGGGTGTTCTCCTTGTCGATGATGCTGAGATGTGATACGTCGATTTGGATCTCGGGCTTTTCCGTTTTCTCCATTGAAAATCACAGTGACTAAAAGCAGATTACAGATTCACGTTCAAAGAACAATATGCATATATCAGTATCAATTATAAACGAGATGGCCGTAAAAGCTGGGGGGGTCACTGCAACGCTGGCACCTGTTCAGTTTACACTCTTGATTTAGGGATGGTGGTGACAATGACTACACCATCGAACATTGACGAATTAAATCTAGAAACGTGAATGGGTTGTCGACCTGTGATTGACTATCTCTTGCAAAAAATATCACCTCTGATTCAGCAGAACAGAGTACATTTGCAAAGGATCTTGATTTACTCTTTGCTAATAGTTCTCTTACTGGTTGACGCTAGGTTTCAATCGACGCAGTATACTCGAGGACTATAAGAAGTAACGCTGTCTGAGAGCTTCAAATCGCTTTCTCTATGTGACCAAATTATTCATCGCATTCATCCCACGGGTAGAACTGCAGATAGCTAGGCTTCTACAGCTTGAGAGTGGATCCCTAGACAGGACTGGAAGTAACCGCGAGAGTCTGTTGTTTAGCTCATTAATCAGAGCTACCATTGAACGTCAATTCCATCGAAATGGTATTGAATACGAGTTTACGGTGACGTCTGAATGATTACGATTAAGTCTAAATACACGAAATGCGTATTTACAGGGCTATGCTAATTAGAGCAATGATTAATTTGCTAACGCAATTGTAACGAGGAGTCTCGATCACGGACTTTGAACAAAGCTTTAATATGCAAGCGGAAACAGCTGGAAAAGGTTATAATCTAGAATGCCATCATTCATCTCAATACGAGAAAGGGAGTGGCTAAGTCCTATGTCCTATGAAAATCCCACATGTAGCATGGCTTGCTATGTTGATATTTAAAACTGTGCGAGACAAAACACGATACTACTCAGTCTAGCTAGTATAACAACTGGCTCCTTCCAATATTGATCGAGCAAGCAGTAGAACACCTGACGTCTCTTGCAAGATTGTGATTATAGATTGCCGTTACGCAATTACACAACTTAACTAAACACTGACAGTATCACTCTGCAACCCGAAACAGAACGCTCATAGAGATGATGTACCAAGCAGCCCCCTCTCCTTGCAAATTGGTCTAGCAATGGTACTTTACGATGGAGAGGGTATCTTGTGGATACCATCGAAAATACGTGCTCTTAAAGTAAATTTGTAGGAGGCTCTTGTCACTTTTATATATGCTGGACTGTCAAAGATCACTAGTCCTCCGGTTTGTCAAACAATAATTCCTGTAAATTTACCGTGAAGTTTCAAGCTATACAGGTGTTATCATAGCAACGGGACAGTTCTTCTTAATTGTTCACAATTCCACAAAATCTTGACGATTATTAGCTGCTGCCCTGTGGCTCGAATAATTTAACAAACAAACAAAGGCAGGCAGAATATTAAAACGAACCTTGCTATGAATCAATCAATTACTGGCGCTGCGGAAAGTTATGCAGGAGCTCTTTCAACGTTCTACAGACACCTCGTTAAACCTTCCAACATCTGTGCAGAAAAATGTCACCCAAAGAGCCGAATTCAAAGGCTTACCACCACAATGTCCCTTGGAGCTTGCAGCGTGTGAAGAGGATATAACGTCTTATTTGCCGGTGTCCAGTTCCGATATGGGGACTTCGTGCGGTTGAATTATGCATGCTATGAAATCTATTCAGCAAACTTAATACTGATGCGGTGAATGAATAATTGGCAAATGAATCATAGCATTAAATATTAACGACATCAGCCAACATAGCACTACGTATAGGCATTCAATCAATAGGAGAAGCGAATAGAAACGACGGGCATCTCTGGTCATTATCAAGCTTGCATTAAGAAGGCTCCATCTATTCGTACACAAAAACCTAACTGTCCGATTGTTTCAAGTCAGTTTCTGGGCTGAGGAGGAGAGAAAGCATCGATGCAAAACTGGCCTGAAATGGGTTTAGCTCAGTGGTAAGATTCTTGCAGGTTGACCCGATGGTCAGTGGTTCGAGACTCCCCTCAGCTAAAATTACACTTAGAATGATGGGGGTCGCCATCTCTCAGCAATTCCAGGTATAGGGATCACAAGGTGTGGTCACATGGAGGGAAAGACCTGGAAACTGCATGATAAGCAAAAAACCTTCTCAGTACCCAAATGTCTACCTTTGACATCTAGGTAGAATCGTAAAAAATCTTATGTTACTTGGCACGGGTTAGCGAAGGGATCAAAGCGGCTTCCTAACTGCAAAATGCACTCAATAACGGCATCATCAACATATAATCAAACTCAAACAGTCGTGATCAAAATATGTTGGATTCATTAACAATTCTTGGTTTTGCCAAAATTCAAGTTGTTTTTTTTTTGTTTGATGTAGAAGGCTACGACTTAACAATATAGCAACTACGCAAAAGGGATGATGGAAAATTACAACTTTATGTATGACAGATATATTGCTGTTTATGTGCATCATGATTTACCCAAGTGTGAACAAAATTGCTGCAATATTGAATCCTTCAAAATGCTTCATGAATCTCACTATTTAAAATAGCATGTGGAAAGTGAATTTTTCGACCGTCCTATTTCCTCTCTTTGAATAATGATTGATCTTAATTGTCAGCTTTTCATAGACACGACAAATGCAATAAAAAGCCGCAATGATATTAAAAGCGCATTTGAGTGCATTCGTATGGTAGCGGTTTATGCATTACGTAATATCATTATCATAATAATCACTTTTCACATTGTGTCATGGATAGTAAAAATCTTCTTTGGGTCTATTCTCTGATAGCCGTCAAAAACATTCATTTTTGGCGAGAGAGCTACGTACCTGACAACCTAGATAGGGAGTTAAATAGGCTCTACAATAAGCTTATGTTTTTGATTAATGGTTTTAGTATAAAGCGCCCCTCCGCCCGTGGCGACCCATTCTGTCAACCAATCATGAGTAAAATTATCTAATAGAATTCACGAAAACAACTTAAAGCTCCCCCAAAAGTTACTTTATCCATGTCATGAAACTTGATATTTCTTAAAACAGTTGGTTCTTTGTGCAACGCTGAAGATGGAAAATGTCCCCCGGTTCACTCAACTTGAAAACAGCCAGGCTATCTTTTTAGTGAGTTACGCTGAGGAAAGGTCATGGTGGCCTATACAAAGCCCCAACAAAGGAAGAAAGAAGAAAATTGCTTTATAGATGGAATGACCCAACGAAGGAACTTCACAAGATATACTGACACAGCCCTGAGCATTTGTAACAATATAATAAATACGCCTTTGATTGTCGCTAGTGGCTACGGAGAGGCGGGGCACTCCGTTATTCGTGAAGTTACAGCCAAACCTTGAATCACATCTACAGACTTCTCTATCAAATTTAGAAGGTCGTGAGCGCATTAAAGGGCTTGAACGTCATCGCGAAAAAGCATACTTTGCATGGACGCAAGGGTAGCAAAGAACAAAATTTCCCTGAAGATGCCTGTTAGACAAATCATACGCACGGTTTCCACCACACTTGAGACACTGTAAATAATACGAACACTTAACGCTCGATTGTGCCCAGTCGTCCCATGCTGGATCAAATAAGAGATATGTTTGACTATTTTGCAACCAAAGCCTTTGAAGGTTTGCCAAGATACAGTTAGTTTAACTACGGCCATGGCAGTAAGAGGTAAGGTCACAGGCTTTGGCAGTTTCTGGGAGGCAGCTAATAACGCCAGGAATTATGATCAAAATAAAAGTTGGACAAGGTTACTCCGTAGTAGGACTCTTTCATACGTCATTACTTAGGCTTCATCTGATAAGTACCAGATTACATTATCTTCACCGTCTTCCATGAGCTAGCTTCATCAAGAAATGCCAGAATTCTTTTGGTAACGATTTCCGAGGGTTTATACTCTGATAAGTACCAGCTTAAAACCAGCCATAAACTGCTCCACATGTTAATTCAAAAACACCACAAAATATATCATTCTAATCAACAATGCACTCCAAACAAAAGTGCATATTTTTGTAAAAATATCCATTGAGGAGAAAAATCAAAATTCGTTTACTATACATTTCAGTGAAAAATATAGAGACCTACATTTAACCTAGAGAACCCTCCCATATAAAATTAGACGATTACCTTTGTTACAACTCTTTTGTTTTACCACACCCATAAAAAAGGCCGAAAGAGTATCTCGTTGCCTCTAAGGCAATATCTAAAGACTGCAACTAAATTGCTACCATGCAACTTATATCTTTTAATACAGTACGTAGCCCTGAAATCATACATTATCCACAGTATAAAAACGTCTCTTTGAGAGAAATGACGACATAAATACTGCATAGAGATATTTAGTAACAAAAATTAATGGAAAGGAAACTACCGAAACTGACGGGGTCTGAATTTCACACGAACAGAGAAACTAGTACACAATGACATCAGTAGATGTGGTAGTACTTTGATGTCTTGTAAGCTTCCAGAACGGAATCGCTTGCATCTGATAACTGCACATTTAGGGGATTAACCGGGCATTGTTTTCTATAATCTATGCACACATTCAGCTAGACGACGGCAATAAAAATACATAATCTACGTGAAAAGGATTATATGTCTCATAAATAAATATGAGTACTACGCTTAATTTCGCAGATCGCCCCCACACATTGGTCTTAAGAATGCCATGTTTTCTCATAACAAACAGGAATTTTGAAAACGAGATAAATATTGGAATTCCACTCAACTACAACATGGATTGACATTCCTGATGCGAAGGAGGCGAAAGTGTATCAAGTGGTAGCTATGAATTACATAACCGTTTGTTAAGACTGGATACTCACCAAAACCTTCTCTAGATTGATGAATCTTGCGGCAGTAATGCTTTCACGAAGAAATGGGAGATGTTCTCACGGTGCAACTAGCCGCAAACTGAACAAAAGGAAAATATTATTCGCATGAAGTAAAGGCATTGAGATAAAAACAGCTGATCGAAGTTGAAACCAAACAGAAGGCAGACACGCTTCATTTAAATCATTTCAAATGGCCTATTCTGTCTTTCAAATAGAGCATGCTGAATGTCAGCTATTTAAGGGCAGGTAAGCAGCGTTTCAATGGAGCCAATACGAGACTACACAATGAAGCACGGGGGATAGCTTGGAAGCTGAAGACTGATGAATGAAAAGGTATACACGAAAGTGGCCACACATAACAAGTATTGTAACTGAATAATAACAAAACTCGGTTTTATCCACATTCAAGCCATCTATGTGGGAAAGGATAAATCAGAATAATCGTTGAATGTCTAGACATACACGATTACAATTCGACTGAACCACTCTTTGCTTTGATGAACTAGTGCATTTCAAACTATCTTGAAATCTTGATCTACAGTCACACTTTTAAAGGCAACATTTGATAAACGTTTTTAAGGTGCTCTGTCGATCACTTTTCCTGGCGTGCTACATTCTGATGAGTGCCGGACGATAACGTCAACTGCAGTGAGAAATTACTTCTCCACCCTTTTGAGGAATATCAAATTTCGTAAAACAAAACATTTATTCAAAATTAAATTGCTTAAACGAGTGTCTGAAATTTCGCACGAGCCTTGCATAGCGAAGGCTGTTTCATAGAGGTTTTCATTTAAAAGAGAAGGCAAGGGTTAAACCTGCTGTCAGTACAAAAGAAAGGGTCGAGTCCCAAAATCATGACTCAGCTGTCTATTACGCAATACGATTTTGAGAAAAGGATTGAATGTTTAAAATGACCTTATGTGCAAACGAGTTATTGAAACTATCTATCAAAGTCGGGCGAGGATACTCCAAAATGATCTTTAAAAGAGATTCATTATTACGAAACGCCAGGACTTGCCCTCCGAACGCATGTTCATATATGCTATTCGTCATGGAACAAAAATACAAAAAGTCAAACAAGATGCCCCAGCACTTATGAATTGTTTACCCAAATCCAAACCATGTGACGATTTGATATATGAATGTGGTCCTATGCCTTTGGAATACACGATAAAGGAAAAAATGGTTATTATTCTTGTATAGAATTCTGAAAGTGAACGAAAACAGACTGACCCAGCAAGAGTACAAGGAACGAATAAATCTGCCTAGCTATTGGCAAAAAGAAGTTATGAGTGATCTAAAGATGCTAGATAAGAATCGGTCGGAGGAAAATATAAGCAACGTAACGAGAGCTAAATGGAAGTCATTAATCAAAGGTAAGTTTAGGGGAAGAGTCGAAGATAACTTAAAATATACCAACATAACTAGATTGAGATTCATCAAACACAGTAAATTTGGAATAAAGAGCTACATTAAGGATAGAGACAGAATTTCATTGCTGAAGCTTAAGTTCAAAGTGACTATTATGAAAAAACAATAACAAAGCAAAGCATAATAACTCTCCGTGCGATGTGGAACCCAAGAAGAAAAAATTGCGGGAATGCAATGATTTCTCAAATGAATGTACAACGAAAAATGTTGTATGGAAGATAATTATGCGAAAATATCATCTAAAATTAATAGGGATGCTGAAATTTCCTGGAACATCCCTGCTGATGTTATTCGGTGTTATTCGCAATGATAACGGGCAACTGTTGCTAAATGGAAAACTGCCTTCGTTTTTACTTCTTTTCTATTAAGGTGCAAATCACCTCTAAAAATTTAGCACCCCTTAATGAAATAACTCATGTTGGAGAAACTATTCTTGAAAACATTTAATGCTTAGCAATCTACGAGTTTCGTGCTAGACAGGGGTCGCCATTAGGATTGAGCGTACACTTTCATTATCCAAGTTTCATTAGCCGCGCAAGGCGACCCCCTGGAAAGGCATCGTTCAATACCAAACGGTACTGCTTGTATGGGAAGCTATGTTTGATGGACGGGTGGATATGTAAACAAATACGAATTCAATCGTATAAGAGAGGGAGAAACAAGAAAGCGACTCTGTTATGAGCATCTTTCGCAACAATTGTAGGCTAAACATTGGCTTCTGTTACCAAAGTTACTTCCTTCCCTAAAGGGCAATGCACAATACAGGATTAAGTTTCTGCTTAGTGTAAAGAAAACACTCAGTCATGCCATCAGCATCGCTTAAACATTTCAAATGAAATCTTTGCGGTTTCGGGGATAAAGATTGTATACGCGGAAATGTGTCTCAGATTGGCCAACTGGCATAAATTGACTGTTGAAGTGCCAACCTAGGCAGGCATATAGGTACATATGAAATCTTTTGCAGAACAGCCCACTGGGCTGATAAACAGAATATCTCAATGAATATACGGACGAATAGCTTTACATTACCATGATTACTATTGCGAATCCTATAAAAATTTCGTTGAGAATGATGAAGTTCAACAATTTCTTTTTTAGCTTGTTCATTAAAAATGGTAATTTAGTGTTGACTTCTACATTGCTGATAGAGAGTTGCCTGCTTTTACATTTTTGACAACCAAGAACAACAACTTTTGGTAGGAAGCCTTGGCATTCAGCTTCAATGACATCAGCTACCTCTTATTGATTAATTAGGAGAATATCAATCAAATGATTGGCCATTAAACTTTAATCACAGTCATTTCTATAACAATAATGGCCTATTCCTTGGAAACAGTGGTTCAAATTCAAAGATACTGCAAGCAAATTGAAGGAAAAATTAATTTCTTGAAACTACTTCCTGGCAAATAATTACAATTATGAAAAAGATAGATGACATCACTGTAGCAAACTCTGCATAATGAGGAAAATTTTCAGAGTTGTTCAGATTTTTTACTCTACTGATCTTAATATACTAGACACTTTAATAAAGTTATTATAATCATCATTATTAAAATTTCATGATTACTATTATCATTATTATTGACTTTATTAGGAAAGTTTCATTGATGGCACACTATATCATTCCACTACAACATTTCACAAAATATTCCTTGGAAATATTTTGAATCAGGAAAAAGTTATAAGGGAAGGTAATTCCGTAACCTGAAGATTGCCTGCCACAAAGTTACAAATTACAACAATCATGTTAGGATTAGCACCTTTCATCAAATACATTTCAAGCCCATAAATCTGCAGAATCCATTTATTTTACATTGATATATTTCCAGATTCTTGGAGTCACTTGCTTGCATGCAATACCTGTCTAGAACCTCTCCTCGACAAGGATTCAGATATTATTTGGTAAGGAAAATTGTCTGAGGTACCATAAATCAATGTTTCCGAAATACCAGGGTTCCCATTGAATGATATTATTTGTTTTGATTTCCTCTTACTGTCTTTGACAAGGAAAATCCAAAAACAAGCAAATTCAAAGTTCCTTGGTACAACTGTCATATCTTAAAATAATTATTTAAACTGTTCAAGAGGAATACATATTTTGGCATAGGTAGTTGTTTAATCTAAGCACAGATTCAAACCCAAATGGAATCCTAAAGAAATTGTTAATGTCATTTTAGTAAAAAACAATCATATGCTCTCAATCTTGCTTGCAGTGGGCTGCATCAACCAGAAATATCAATTGTCAATTGAAATGGATGCTTGGCACAATAAATGTCAATAATCAAAAACAGGAAATGGGCAAATATCTTAGCTTCCATGTTTTGCGCAATCAATCAATGAGTTACTTTCCTTTGCCACAGAATATCATTTGGACTAGAAAGAGCTTTGTAACCAGAAACAGGTACATATACAGAATAATAGGACAAAAAACATAAATTTCCAGCATACAACATGTGGAAAATTACAAATGTAATACAAGGCATTTATTGAGGTCTGAAACCACGCATGCAGTGCCTACTGTTCCATCTGCAGAGCACTAGCTAGATGCAGAAACCTCCACATTGGTGTCCCTGGATATCGACCGCCAAAAGTGATCTCAACTCATTTTTGTACGCTCGTAACCAATTCTGCAACCACTTTCCCTCAAAGCACATTTGAGGGAAAGACTTGATGAATAAACTAGCCAGATAATCAAGAACCTCCATCAGCAATATAAAAAGATTAAGAATGACTTATCAAGAGTTCTAAAAAAGAACTAGATCATAAAATTAGATACCATCTTGAAACAGCTTAAATTGAGCCAGGTCTTAAGTCACATGACATTAAATCATGATAGATAATTATGTTGATTCAAGGTAGCCCCATTTCAAATATTGATATAAGACAACATAACTATGTGTTTGGTCATTGGACTATTCAGTATGTCTCTGCTTCTCTTCATCATAAAATATTTGGTGCCCAAAATATTAGCTTTTGACAGAAATGGTGTCCTATCTGCAAAGAATGGAGATTGTCACAGTCTGAGACATCCAAAGATTACATTACCTAAGAACTTATGTATATTTTATGAATTTGTATGTCCCAACAAAAAAATTTTTTAAGCCTTTTCCATACTGAAATATTTGTTAACTATATACTTGGGTATTGTGATATAGTGCAGTGGCGTAAGAGTATAAATGTATCATTTAAGAAGTTGTGCATTTGAGTTATGTATATTGCACTACAAAAAATGTTGTGACGATAGAGGCAACAAACAACAGCCTCATAAAAAATCAGCTTACTTAGAAAAAAACTTGGAGCCCTGTTTTAGGTTTCTGTAATGCTGCAAACCAAGTATGGTATGCAGTTTCATAAACTTTAAAGCTATTTTTAATGCTACTATTGATGGTCAAATAGCTTTCAATATTAATGCCTCTGATCTGGTTTTCAATTGGGTGCATAATCTAGATTAATTAAATGTTCATGCATGAATGCTGAGTTTCAATGAAAAGGTCACCTGTACATGTGTGGTAAAACTAGACTGTTATTGGTGTTGAGTTGCATTCTACTAACTTTCAAGCCTGCTAATCACAGAAGCTACCTAATAAACTAATGCTGCCTTTAAAAATAATTACATCTTTATTGTATGTTGCTGGTTTGTGCTGCTTAGATATATGAAAACAGTCTCTTTATGCTGTCTACTTAGCATCTGGGGGCAGTCTTCTAGGATACTATGGAGCTGTGTTTTTATAGCAGCGTCTTAAGGTGTCAAAGTGAGTGCAGTTCATGAATCCTGCGTCTGGAATTAGAAAGCGGTTATAACTCTCCATGCTCAACATGAAAAATATGCATTAGCGTGAAAGTTGACCATAGGATCTGCCAGCAAGTGCCTTACAATTGAAAGGTTCCTAACACAATATTACAGCATAATTTTGGAACTTTTTCAAATTGTCATAGCTGTCTGTCGTCCAAGAAAATAGGTCTGTTTACAGGATGCTATAATTGAATTCCACTGTGTTGAATTTGTTAAATTCAACATCCCCTTTACATTTTGCTAATAGGTATCATTCTGTTACATTCAAATCACTTTCCATAATATATGTATTGTAAATGATGTATTGCAGTTCTTTTCATGGGTTACATGTAATGATCTTGGGGCAGTTATGTAATTTAGTATTCCTCAAGTTATTGTTAATGTATTTTAATTGATTCTACATCTTCTTTGTGAGTGAAAAAGAAATATCCCATCATTTACAAAACATAAAAGAGAGTCCACAGTTCATCTTATGTGAATGTCAAACTTTCCATAATGATTGGTTACAAACTTAAGGAGCAGGACATACAAGTTGAAACTGTTTTCAAGCTAGGTCAACATATCAATCACTCAAAGGAGCCAAGGGTTTGGTTCCTCTGTTAGGCACAAGGGTCTTTTGTTAGCAGGCAGGAGTGCTGACCGAACCATCATGTTTGCAGTAGTAAGGGTAAATGACTGTGAAACCCAAGCAAAACTACATGTAATGTAAAACCTAATAATTTGCACTGGCAAATTCACCTAGGGGGGAATAAGGCCAGCTGGAGATGGAGAAAAGAAGATTGGCTGTAAACTTAACCTTGAGATCAATTTCAAGGGAAATTCAGGTCATGGCCAGGCCGCAATGCTATTGTTATATAAAACAGCTTTGAAACATATAAACTGCTGCATTTCTTAGAGTCATATGGACAGAGACACATTCTTCGTGTATAATAGCTGTGAACAGATATTCCAAGTTGCAATTGGGTCCATGCCTAAGATTGATTCCATCAATCTTGAAAGTAAATATCTTTAACTAATATTCTTGCAATAAACTAATCTTGAACTAGCATTACAGGGTTGATCTTGAAAAAGGGTTGACTGAGGTATACTCTACTGAGACAGAATGATGAGACTTAGATAATGGGGTAATTCCATTCCTTGCATCATATCAACCTCTAAAAATTTTAGAGGTGAGCTGTGTTATGCTACATGGATCTATATTTGGCTAACTATTGTTGTTATTTATAAATTTCCCAAGTGTGAATTCATCACTATGAGAAACTATGATACATTCCCTAGTAATGGGGCCATATACTGACAATTTGTTAAGCAAACACAGCTTTATACCCTCTGAAACTTCACAAAAGAACACCTGTTCGTAGTTCTGCTCCACCCAGCTAAACACCAGTAATACAACAAGTGTATTTAGATGTCCTTGGGTGAAATCTAAGCACCAAATATTGAACATGATTCATAATCGTAGATCTTAGAGTCAATAAAGAAACATGAACTTTGAAACGAACATTCGACAGAATGGAACCATATTATGGGAGTAAGGCATGAAAATTGGGCCATTGAGTAATAAACATTATTGTAGTCACGTACGAACTCTGTGTGCAGTACAACACTTAGGCCGGATACATGTAGTATAAAGCGCTAGTCAAATTAAAGTCTAAGATTGTCAGAAATATAGAGGCCTTGAATTGAAGTCTAAGCCATGACTTGCATATCCTTGGTCTATAAATACTGAAGAAATCGGCTTGAATACAGAAAAATAGTCTTGGGCCGGTGAGTGAAACACCGCCTATACCGACAGGCCAACAGACAGACTAGGAATGTTTTGTCTATTAGAGAGTCAACGGCTACAATCGTATCGAATGTGAGCATAATTTGAATAGAAACCTTACCTCTCAAAAAAGCGTCTAGACCAGCCAGGTGGATTTAAATGCAGTTAGAGATGTTATTTACCGTCTCTCCCTATGTTTCCACTGCACTAAGAACTCTCTCCGTCAACCGTAGAGGCCTGGGTACGACGTTGACGAAATCAATTGACATTACGTAATACAGCAAACGTCACCAAAATTATTCACACTTCATTAAAACCTTTTCTGTCATTGCAATCCTCTGGGCTCTACTTCCTTCCGTACTCATTCCTACGAAGCGTGTCTTGCTTCAAGTTGAATTAATCCTTGTACAGCGGTATAATTGTCCTGGTAGCCATTCAGTGTAGAAACTGCCTGGAAGCGTTAGCAAGGCCGCATTTATCCACTCGTGTATTTATCCATATGAGTACTGAGCTCATTTCTGTCCACGTATGCAGTTTAGATGTGGAATATTTTCTGACATTGTTGATTTCTATCAGAGAATTTCTGTATTATAGCAAACTTTATGTATGAGTTTTATCTTCTGAAGGATTCTAACCACGCCGAACTTCAATGGTTTTATTGCGTACGACTTAACAAGGTAATGGTGGAATGGGTCCCCAATATGCTATGGGCCCAGCCCCCCCCCCCCCCCCCCGGTTGGCTAAATGCGTTCCTGTGCCTTAGCCTTATACAGAACTATATCCAATTTTGCCAGACATAGAAGGGTTAAAGACAGAACATATAGCTTTTCATGACGAGCAGTTGCGGATGTCTGTTTGCGTGTCTGAGAATTTTTCGGAGTATTTATTGAAACATTTCATTACTTGCATGTAAAAAAATTTTCTCAGTATTCATTTCAACGATTAGTAAAGAGCGGAACATGGGATCTTTGAATATGCGAGTCGTGCGGCTGAGCAAAACCCACCCTAAACAAACGCAGGCTTGGATACAGTGCGTCATCATTTCATCTCAAATGACCATTAATTTTCTATCAATTGCAATTTGAATAGACTCAATGCCCTACCTTTCTTATCATGTTGTTTGTTTTCATTTGTCGTGTTTGGCGGCAACTGTAGAAGTATTATATTAGATAGGGTCGTTATGCAAAAAGTTAACAATGAAGGAAGCATCGATGGAGAGTCTCTTGGAACTGCAATCGGTTCTACTATTGACTGAATGGTAATGGGGCCATTGAGACGACAAGATGTTTACTTCACATTGCAACTTAGTGACACATTGCTTGAAGTGCATTACTGAGGTTTCCCCCGTCAAAGCCATAGCCACTGGTATAAATCTGAAGCAGTTATTCTTAGGTACAGAATGAAAAGCGCACTTTGTTCATACAATCAAAACAAAACTTATGAAGATAGTATAGTTGATAGTTGATTTCAAGACATTGAGCTGTCTGTTTGATATTCAGTGTGCACTTTTCACAACGATGAACAGATGTGTACACTTCGTTAAAAATCATCTTGCTCGTTAGGAGTCGCCCCATTATCGAGCTGGACCCTTGAAGCGGTCAATCGACTGGTCTACCCGGCAATCATTATGAAGATAGTCTCTTTCTTTGTTGATTAAGTTGGTTTGAGGGACATGGGAACTACATGATGACATTGCATGCTTTTAACTACCTGATTTGAACACCCAGTCCGACAATCGCTTACTACCTGTTTACTCAGCCGTCGCTTGTATTTATTATTCACCCGAGAAGCATAACGTTAGACTTCATGATAGGGCAGCGTAAGCAGCTTAACAAATATAAGAATAATCGGAAGCCAACATCTACTATGCATCGCAAACCTTAAAAATCCTTTAACGTTCTATTCCTTAACTTGGCGGCAATGGACGTACGTGGGAAGCTGCTACTGACTTTAATTTTGTGCTGCCATGTTTGCCTCACGTGGGGAACAACTGATGGTAAAAAACGTGTTCTGGTGTTGGGAGGTAATGGTTTCCTGGGAGCAGAAACAGTAGAGCATTTGGCTGATGCTGATTACGAGATTACGATTCTGAACCGAGGCAACAAGTATTTTGATTCGGAAACAAGGCTGGAATATTCCGTAAAACAACGAATCAGCTGCGATCGAGATACCTTGATTCGTAGGACTTGCCCAGATTTGCTGAAATCAGGTAAATACGATGCCGTAATCGATTTCAGTTCGTACGCGCCGTTGCACATTGAGACGATGATTGACGTAATGCGTGGTAGAACTTCACTCTACGTTTACGTAAGTACAGACGCAGTGTACGAGGTTTGTGAAAAGACTCACAAGAGTCGCACAAAAGAAGAAGACGGCGTCAGGCCAGTTGAGCGGCAATTACGAGACAAACTAACCAATAATGACAAATATGGAGACCAAAAATTAGCATGCGAAGAAGCCTTGCGAGGTCAGCGGGAACGAGGTGGCTTTCCCTACGTCATTTTACGTCTGTCTGATGCTATTGGGCCGCGCGACACGACAATGAGGCTATGGACGTACCAGGTATGGGTAAAACTCCATAAGGAGTTGAACTTGCCAATTCACCTTCCCGATGGAATCCACAATAAGACATTCAGTTTTGTGTATTCAAAAGACGTTTCAAAAGCTATAGTTGACCTGCTGAAAGCTGGCGACAAAGTTCACGATAAAACGATGAATCTTGCTTTCGAAGAAGATCTTACTTTGGAAGAACTTCTAAGAAAAATGGGAAAATATCTCGGTATCGATGAGCTTAGATTCAACAAAAACGATTCAAGTGCATGGTATCGATTCCCCACTGTGGAACTAGGGCCTGTTGATTCGTCATTAGCTAAAGAATTGATAGGCTGGAGCCCGATAGCGTTAGACACTGCTTTGACTGAGACATTCAGCTTCAATGAGGATGCAATGGTTGATGTGAAATTCGCTAAAGAGAGAGAAATAATGCTGGCTGGTTTCGTAGAGGACATACTGCTCGAGGAGATGAAGGACGACGATATTTTGGAGCGCAAACTTACTGATGCTTATGGACCAGCGGTCCTCGATGGGATAGATCTGGGATTAGAGGTAGACCCGGAGCAGCCTCAGATCCCTATGACTCAAGGTACACGGCAAGGTGACTACATTGACAGACATGACTTGATAGAAAAGAATGAGCAATGCACCAAGGAGACCTGTGATCGCCCATGACGATGGCTGCTATACCTATTGTATAATTAATGAAGGAAGAAGTAATGATGAAATTTATTTTGGGATAATGTTGAAGAATATACATGTAAGGAAGCTTCGGATTCGATCAATTTATAACTTTCTGAAGGGTCAGAGAAATTCAACATTGGTACCTGAATTCTTGTAATAGCTTTGATTTGGCAACTGAACGAACATTTCTAAAAAAGTTAAGATTGAAGCATCAATAGTCGAGTTGCAAACTGGCTGCAAAGACTTTGACTCTTATTTTTAACTTTTTCTTTAAAATTCATGCTTGTAAAGCAATTTTTCAATTTCAAGCAATATCATTTAGGTGCTTCAAGGTAGAAAGATCCTTGGTTGATCATTTGATCATGGCAAATCAATTTTGCTGAACAAATGCACCTGTATGTGGTATTATTAATATTATCATTTGTTATTACCTAATTAGGTTTCATCGGTTTAAGTATCATTGGCAACGACTTATCACTGAAAAATTTCTTAATGCAGTGATGAGACGCTGCTCAAGTTTGTTGAATCTGCTTACTGCCGATGTCATAGGCATGGCTACACAGAGAGAATTATCCCAACTGGATAAATATTTGTTCCTGTGCTGTGTGCAGACGAATTGAGGAGAAATACAAGAACTCATTGATTGGTAAAGCCATGAAATCTGAAATGGAAATTTTCACTCATGAGTCACGAAGAATCAATTTTCAGAGGTTGAGACACTCTTGGTCTAGGCTAATGACAACATAACTTAAAAAGATATTGTTCATAGCCAGCGTAAATCTAACAAGTTCAATCTAAAGTTTATTTGGGGTGATTTCACTGAACTATATCCGCAACACGAATAGGTCGTTACACGTTGATTTCCACGCATGCTTGAATCTGCTGCACGTTTAATTGCAAAGACCAAATATCGCATCAAGGACAAATTGTCAGAAAAAATTATAGAAGGTTTCACTAAAGCATGAGATATAGGTTCTGAAGGTTTAGGAGATTAACGAACCGGATATTGATCAAAAAATTCAAAGTCTTACCGTTTTGGTGACCATGGTGGCGTGGCACATGTCTCCATTTCTTTAGGCTTTGGCCACAAAGTTGAACAGGTGCTAAGACCTACAGTTGAGGGCTGGTCATCGGGTAGCACTCGGTATCTCACTCAGTGCTTAACTACCATGCTTTTCCTAAAGGTGCTAAATGCTAAGAAGGGAAATTACATCTGCAATTTCTAAGTCTTTGGTATGATTTGAGCGATTATCGAGCCCAACCTGTGGCCGCATTCAAAGCAAGGTTTCTACCACTGAGTCATGGCTACTTTGTCGAGTGTGCCACTGGTGATATTGCCCGGGAGGATTGATAGGTGAACAATAAATATCACCTGGAGGAGAATTCAACGAAATGGCCACTAAAACTACAAGTATTTTTCAAAGTAGAGAGATTTTCGCCCAATATGTGCAGAGATAAAATCACATAATATAGAGAGATCTAACTGTGCCCACAGGTAGGAGTAGAGAACAGTTAAGGTAGGAGAAGAGAACAATAAAGGTAGGAGCAGAGAAGACGTGTTTCACGAATCCTTCCTAACACATGATGGTTGGTTTTTGGGACACGCAAGCTATAAGCGATCAAGCAAGTTACTTATGGATGTGACCATAACTTGTGATTCATTCTCCTGGAATTATGGCAAAATAGTGACACTCTTCACTCGAAGTTCGAGTGCAAAGTTAAGTCTAAGAGTGCCTTAACCACAAGCTATTCTTACATCAAAGATAAGGGAAATCTTAGTGCAGTTGTAATGTATATCTATAGGATAAGACATCACAGACAGTGAGTCACAGATGCCTCTTCGGTAAGACATAGTATCGTTATGTCATCGGACTCGCGTATAGCATAATAGTATGCCATTGTGTAAGCACAGTGTATACCATGAAAAACTATCCAATAATCAGACTCTATAGATGAACGTAAATGCATACTAAATATAAAATTTGCCGTGGAGACGTAGCCGGCCAAAAGTGATGGTGGCGTGCCATTGTATGAAAATTTTCTAAAGAGATCTACAAGCGAACAAGTGCTTCTTAACAGAGAAAAGATGTTTCAAGTTATGAGTAGGTTTTTTGTCGTTACTTGCTAATGCAAGCTGGGTACTTGTGCAGCTATTCAGCTGTGAGCCTGCAGTACTACCACATGTGTCTTCAGAGTTGCCACTGAGTACTCATTTAACGACCTCCGAAGGATGGATAGCTGAGTTGGCTATTGGCTTGCAGTTAGTGGTTCCGACAATGGGATTCGAATTCAGGCGAGGGGACCCCAAAAGATTCGAAACACTGCGTCTTAACCACTTAGTCACAACACCGTCAGTTCTTATGATATGGATCTTAGTGCGATAGCCAGTCGGGTCATGCAAGAAAATTTGATAAGGTGCATGTTGCTTCGCTGCTTGGTACTCGTCGCTTTGGGAAAGAGTATGGGAGCAAAAGCTAAGTACACAGGAAGCTGTTTGGCCAATCCCACAGTAGCAGTTCCTATGCTTGCACAGTTGTGTTGCCCAAAATGTTTCAGAAGGGGAACAGGCGTCGCCATATGCATCAAATGAGGAAGGACCTTAAATCTTTTTGGTACTCTAATTGGGAGGAGTTGGACAGCGATACGAACATTTTGTCTACATTGTAAAAGTAAACACACTCCTTGAAGAAAAACATAGCTTCTAATTGTACAGAATTGATGAAAAGGTCTGGATTTGTTGCAAAATTTGAGAACTTGAGTAATTCCAACAGACTCAACTATGGTGAATCCGACCCGAACTTAAATACGGACAGATTGTGAGCTAGAGTTAGTAATGGATAAGCAATGACAAGGAAACGAGCAAGCATGAATGGTAGTTCATACCCAATACAGACGTTTTTGGATAGAAGTGATCTTCAATTCATGTGAGAAATGGCGATAAACAAGAAGAAATGGGAATGAATGACGTAAGTGGTCGTCGTAAGCAATGGGCAAGCGAAGAAAAATGACCTTCCATCTCCAGGTAAAATTCTTTAACAAGGTATGAAAATGACGAGGCGAGGCATGGACACCAGTTGCTTTATACACTTCGAGCTAAACTGCCTTATGAAATATTTTGAATATAATTTTTTAGAGGCTACTAATACAAATGCGTTTCCTCCCAGCGAGGTGCTTTAGATGGAACAATCACCTTTTAACAAGAATCCATATTTTGGTGATCCTATAACTTCGTGATTTAATCATCTTAATGAAATATCCATAGCAAGTTTTCGCTTTCAAACTGAGTTTAACGCTGCCTATTTTTAAAAGGCGTCTGCTCAACTGACATTTAGTCAACATCAAGTACAAGAAAGAGAGATTTGGTCACAGTCAAGTAAAATCATAACGAGATTCACTGCAAAGCAAAGGCTGCTAAAATTTTAAAAAATGATGTCATAGTCCATTTGACTCTGCATTGAATTCTATAAAACTCAAAAAACATAGTAAACTGTGCCTAACTCGTGGGGATCGCAAAAATGTTCAATTTACAAAGATCTCGAAATACAATAAAATTTGAATTATAGACGTTTTGCTATGAGATTTTCAAGGGACCTGAAATTTTGCTCGAATTATCACAAATTCGAGCTACACGAGCTGGAATTAGACAGAGTTGACTGTAAAAAAGTCTCCTTATTGCGTATTCGTTAATCAGGCTACGATGTTCAATTTCCTCTTGATTATTCTATTTGAAATACATAAAAATCGAATATAACTGCTGTATAATTTGGCATTTGAATATAATTACGCATCACCAAAGACGCCATTTTTTGCAGTTGAAAGTGACAAAGCACCAATCGTTCCCACTTTCCATCTCTTCGAGCTACCTCAGAGCAAACATTAAGGCCACAAGAATCCGATGTTGCGTCTGAACAGTAGCAAGTCAGCCTCTGCGGCTCTTCTAAAAAACGGGTTCCCTGCGCATTGATGAACAGTGATTGTGACGCTGACTATGGGAGCTAAAAAAGGCGACTTTAACTGACTTCGATGTCATTCGGAAAACCGACAATTCACCGTCATCGATAAGCCATGACGTCGCACGTCGGCATTTGACAGTAGTATTGGGTTTGGTAATCAGTATCGGCAGAATGATTGCAAATTTGATTGACTCCTCCTCATCGACGCTTTGACTACACGGCGACTGGAAATTCATAAAGATCTTGATTTTCATTACTTCCGAATGAACTTTCTTTGCTCTCTGACAATTCAGGGATCACTTTTAATGCGTTACTTGTGGATACCTTACGTGAAGTTCGTAAATCCGACTCAGGCTTTGGCAACAAGTCAATCGGCCCGGTATACACTCCGTCCTTGGTCGCCGGGAAAGAGTCCCGCCGCAAGCTACCGGCCCTGGATCTTCTAAATGAATCTCGGGTATAGTCTAACTCATCGTATTCGGGGCTGAAAAAGCCTTGCTCCAATAGCTTATAGTACCTAAACACAACACAGGCGAAGACAGAGTTCTTGGGAACAAAAAAGAGTACAAGAGTGACTGCAATAAGAGACATGGTTCGCTTGTTGAAGTAGGCGATGACGTAGAACAGATAAACGACTTGCGTTATCGAGATCATTAGGGACAACGCTATCCATGATATAAGAGCATTCCGAAACTGACGACCTTGAGATACCACGGTCAAAAGCCCAAATACCAACGAAATGAAGTAGAATATATGAAATACGGCATACACGTGTAGCAGGGCAACGTTGCTGCTGGGAAATCTGGAGTACTTTGGAGAGTGCGAAACTGCCAGTGCAAATGAGACGAGAATCTGTTGACCACTTTCGATCTATAATAAAGCAGATTAAAATGATCAGCAATTATTTCAAAAAAAAAATTTCAAGGTTATTTTTCCAGACTGATAACATTTTTAAGGCATTTAAACCTCAGATGATGTACATTGGAATCCAAAGACGGTGTGATGGTGTTTAACTCTTGGCAGGTGCAAAAAGGTTGCAGGAATCCAGACGTGTGGCCCTGGATAAATGCAGCTTCGTAGTGTCCCTGTATCTTCTCTTTTAGCATCGCAAATTACAGGGATTCTGCTTGAGCTGCGGAGAAATTGAGAGAAAGGAGCAGGACAATCTCTCCACAATCATAGCTTCTGCTACCATAGCTCTGACAGATCCGATTAGTCATTTGGAAGCCGTTGGCAGGTGTGGTCCTTCACTTCAGCAAGAAAGGCTCTCTGATCTGCTGCCAACAAAAGGGGATAGACTCCCTCAAAAATGCCTGATTCTGTCCTCAGAGCTAAAAGTTTGAGGTAGAGAAGAAGATTTACGGAATGGTTGTATGTTTTTTCGTATTCGTGCAGCTCGATTGATGGTCCGGCTTACCACCAACACCAATGCTTTTTCTGCACCTTTTTCGTTGAATCATATTCAATCTTGATTCTCTGGCTGTCAACGACCCAAGATGTACACCCTGGAAATTAAGTTTAAACATGGCGGGAACAAAAGATCATTTTGTTTCAGATAAGCCAAACAAAACGTTACTTTCTTTGACGAGGCTGTGGTTTCTGAATAATTCCAAGGAAATTGCTTTTCCTCAAAACATATTCAAAGGTTCATCAACAAAATACTCTTCATAAATCGCGGTTTGCTATCTCGCATCTCTGAACCTCTAATGAACGATTCAAAGGCATCCACAAGAGAATAGTAACAAATTCTTCCCTCCGAACAGTCGCCATGATTGAATGCGAGGCGTAAGATTAATCTCATTGATGGTCACGGCTTTAGCGAAGATTCATTAAGGATTTAGGATAGAGTTCACCACTGCAACGTATCTGAATGATATAAGATTGGTTTTACGACAGCGGTGCAGAGCTAGGTCAATAATTAGGGGGGGGGGATCAGCTAGAGAAGTGTTGAACAGGGGTGAAGCCTACGGTAAATGATAGGAATCGGACATATGGACCCACTAAAACTTTTGATATGACCAAATCCTCCGAGAGATACTGTTTTAAAAATTAAATCATTTTATAGCTTTGAACACTTATTCGGCTGAACTTATTTTCTCTCTAATTCCGTCTTTATAGGCACAAATACTACTTACTACTACCCCTGTTCGTAGCAGGCAGACAACATGAAGTGACTTATAAGCAAAGTTGAACAACTACTTTGTTGAAATCACGTTTAATATTCCTAAAAAAACAGCTATATGTAATGTTAGGAAACGATAGAAGAAAACATGGAGAAAAAAGAACAGTAAATGGTTGATGAAGGAGAGGTGAAAAATGGATGAACCAAAGTGAAGAAAAACATCAACAGCTCATTCGATTCCCATATGATCTTATGAGAATGAAGAAACACATTAACTGTAGAATGAATAAAGAGACGAGGGAATGATAAGTAAATTGAGAAGTGAAAGGATCAAAGAATCAGCTGATCAACAAATTATGTGGTCAATGGATCATCCAATCACTCGCTCAGTCAATCAACGAATCATTCTCATCAATCAGTCGATCATCCAGTCAACCAGTTAGTCAGCTAGTCGATAAACCACTGATATGACCAATATGCGAATCAATCGTCAATTGAAACCATTGATAAAAAAGCAATGAATCAATTCACCAGCTTATCAATCCATCGTCAACCAACAGTCTATCAGTCAACTTTCCATAAAAAGGGACGCAAGAGGCAATCAATAAATCAATCAATCAATCAACCAATCAATCAATCCATTAGTTAAATGAACATCAAATCCAAACTACATTGATCAAAAAAGCGATCCCAAATTGAATTGATTAATCCATTGGATGACAAAGAGATATGAATAGATAAATGAACCTAGCAATTAGCAGCAAATCTACAAAGCTTATTAAAGTTCTTCAATTTGATGACGACGACTCAAGCTTTTTGTTTATCTTGTCCAAAAAGTAAATCTATGCACAGTGTTCTGTGTACCTACCACACAACGGAAATGAAATTAAGAAAATCAGATTGGAAAATCATTGATAAAGCCGGAAAGATTTTCCCTCTAAAGAAACCAGCTCAGCAGTCACTTAAACTACGGCAGATTTTTATCTCTTGAATAGCTATCTAGCTCAATGTCTCACTAACTCGTGACCACCCCTGTTGTCCTTCATTAGCGTAGACTCATTTGTCTCGTACCAAAGGAGAAATCAAGCGAAATCGATTAAAATACTGACTTTGGTTGCCCAAAGGTTATCGTCAAAATAATACACAAGATTAACGAAGTGACATATCCTAACACCAGTAATATGTTATTCCAGACATTAACTATAATCAAGGCTTTAGTAGTAATCACAGGCCTATAACGGATCAAAGCCCTTCCAATGGCCATTCTGAGTAAATATGCAACAAGATTTCAAAGCAAGCTGCTTTTAGTATTCATGACCTTTGGTAAACTTTTCAACAAAAAGCATGCATTCTTCCCTCTATCACAAAACTATTTCAAGCTATCCATGAATTGAATTAGGATGGTTTTGCAACAGATACGAAATCAAATGGAGAAAATTGGATTAAAAACCGACATATTTTGTTTAGAATATCACACACGGGGCTTGAATAAACAGACAACCTCAAAATGGCTGTACATCGACAAAACAATCAACAGCTTTAATGCAGTGTGTCACCAATAGTGGTACCGTAATGTAGTGGTTTCAGTATACGACTACAACATGCAGGGGTCGTGAGTTCAAATACTGCATGGTTCACAATGAAACATTGTTGATGGGAGAGACAGCGGGAAACCATCTAATTAAAATACACTTCCCTGAAAAAACTTCAATCCATGTCTACGTTTATGCGAAGCGGAGAATCTCGTATGCTGTGCAGTTGCGGTGACACCTGTCGGCCTCAGGCACAAAACCTACCTACCCTTAAGTTTTCCATGGGTGCGTTTACACTAATGCAGGATATGCTCCCTAAAGCTGGTGGGATGCGAAGCTTCCAGGTAGGAAAGGTGACAGGCAAGACTTACTAATGAGATTTTATCGTGAAAACTCCGGCTAAGGGGACATTATCAGTGATGTCTCATTGCAAGCCCTGTGCCAGGGTTAATCTTGAGGGTGGGTGACAGTAAGGCCATCCAGCCTCAAGACACCATGCTAAACCGAAGGTGATGCTCACAGCTCATGCTACATCCCGTTAGAGTGGAGGATGCCAGGTACAGCAAGGAGAGCTATCCGAAACGGCATATGCCCCCACTTAAGTGAGACAGAGGTTTGGGGAAGAAGAAGGGAATGTCTCCTAAATCAAACTTCTGAATCAAAGATCTTCTGAAACTTCTCAATCAAAGATCTGATTTACAGTCCCTCAATTCGCTGAGTGATTAAGCAAAATTTCTTCATGAAGGGAAGTTTGATGTCGGATGATAGCTGTGGATTCCAATTTCAAAGAGAATGAGTAGCTTTGCATACGATGAATTCGAACAACTGCCGCAGGAAATGATGGCATTAATTCACATCAGGGTAAAAAGTTAAGGACAGCTAAGTTCAAGGCGATACAGGTTGTTTTAGGAGAACACATTCTTAAGGAACCCGAGTCTGAGATTACCGCAGAGAATAAGGAACTTGAAGGAACTTTTCAGACTATGAAGAATTAGGCAACAAATCTTCAGGATGAGAGCAGTGACGTAAGTGAAAGGAAACCCCAATTAAGGCATCATGACCACTCCATTGCTCTTCGCATTAATACATTGTAACTCATGGATCATGACGTAATAACATTGATATGTAATAACATAGCGAATTTGCAATTGATTGATGATTAGAGGAGAGGTTATTGATCAGCAACTGAACTTCCAATAAGCCACATGCATATCTCAGAATTCTTCATGAAAAAAGACACCTTAAAAAACTTTGAGTTTCAATTCGGTAAAGAGATAGGGCATCTAAGTCTCCCATATTAACTCAGATTTTGGCTGCTTATAAAACAGTATAGTGTGGCAGTCAAACGATCAGATTCTGAACGTGACATGTTAAGCCACCGAATGACATTGCAAACCTTGAACAAAGAATCTCTAAAACAGAGGGGTGATTCAAAACATGGAAAAGCATCAAGTAATGGTACCACAAAATTCCGTAAGTGCAAACTGAAGTTTTATGTTTCTAAACTAATTGTGAAAAGCAGGGCTGTCTCCATTCAATAGCAAGTGGATCAGTACAGTCTAAAGGTAGAATTTCACAGGATGGATTCATACTTTGTTCCTGCTAGATCTTGACTGCGTTTCAGATGATAACTTTTCTAGATTTGGCAATGACTTAAATCAAAACACAAAGAACAGCTCGGCGAATATCATCTATACATATTTTCATACATACATACAAATACAAATATAAACAATGTATATACATATCTATCATATATTCATGTACTGTATGTATGAATCTATATATAGAAGACTTCCACAGAGCCTATCTTTCATTTTTAATATACATACATATTTAACACACATATATATAAAGGTATACACAGTAAACATATATTTATATACATATACATATGTATGAAAACATATACATATTTATATCTATGGATATATATATATATATATACTGTATATATTGAGATGTCGAAAGAATAGTATTCTCTGGAGAATATTTCTCAGTGCAAGCAATAATTCAAGGGATGAGAGCATAATACAGGTGATTTAAGTAGGCTGCTATAGGACGCCCTCTGACAATGGAAGATTGGATGTTCTTGCTGTGCCCCAATTAGACTTCTAATTCATCTCACTAGTCAAGAAGCACAGCCTCGTACGTCACGCGCCTTTTTTGAATAAGAAATGTCATACAACAGAGTTGAAGATATGCTCAACAAAACATGGTTACTAAAACACAGCTTCGAGACGCATACGATTTCTATGCTCCAGCCAATTGTAAAACCACTTGGTTGAATGGAGCATATTGTTGCCAACCATTGCTTTCTCTGATAATTAATGTTATGTGATACATACATTACACGTAAGCAACTTTGGTGTTATACTCAACATACAACTATCAACACTACATGTTTGTCTTCTATATCATGAAGACTTTCCAACGCAGAGCCGGAGTTGAATGCATTCAATTTTGAAGTTATATGGCTGAACGAGTGCAACGCTTTCTTACAAGACATAATAAAGATAGCAAGACAGCATGCATAGAAATTGCGAATGTACTCAGAAAGGTGGCACAAAACTAGTTGTTAAAGATAATGTTCACTTCCTAATGCATTTACTATACTGTTTTTAGATGGCAGAAGCACTTTAAAGTTTTTTGGAGGCACAGGTAGATGGGAGATAACAATCGAGATATGAGCGGCCCTAAGGATTGCTTTTATTTCAAAAGCCATTTTATCAGGCTCGAGGGGCGCTTGTTTACAATCTCTCTCCATCCTGTTTCAAAATTCCTGCGACTACAGTATACAATATATTGCTAATTGGACGTGACAATTCGAGTATCTGAACTTTGTCAAGCAATTTATGCTTATCAGCAAGTCTACTGATGGACTGAGTTTTATCAATTCGGTAATGCCACCTCTATTGTTCCCCTGTGCAAAGTTTGAGCCACGAAGGTTTCTCGCGAAACCAATCATGGTTAACGATAGTAAACAGTGTTAATTGAAAGTTACAGTGTTCCCCTACCCAATGGAAACCCACAAGAGGTGATGTTGTGCAAAACAAATATTCAAAAGCAACTGAGACTAAAACTCTCTACTTTGAATTCAAGGCACCGACTTCAAGGTGAATAGCGATATCAGGGTTCTGCCGGCCACTGGTTACACCTGTCTTCGATTCTAAGATAGATGGCGTTTGTCTCCGATGTAAGCTTCGTAGAACTATCGAATGAAACATATCATAAGCTGCAGCAGTTCAGACTCCCCTACTTGTACTGTCTTGCTATCAGAAGTTTCCCAGATAAAACTCATTGAAGATGTTTTACAGAATTAGGTTAGCTGATTCAAATTTGAACAGTTATTAAAAGAAAGGGCAGTGACCCATGGGAAGATTCATAGCTGACGGTAAAAAGATCATAGTCTGGGCGACTGGTTTAAGTGACAGCAAAACCCAAGATTTGCCGTTATAAGTAAGCTAGCAAGAGACGAGGCGAGGCGAGGCGGTACTCTTACACCTATTGATACAGTCGACATGGCGAATCGTACGCTTTTTTCTGTAGCTTCGCTTGACACGATTGAAATATGCAATGAAGGCGAAGAGGTGTAGATTGGAGACTTACCATGCCCGTTATTGCTAAGACAATGACACCGATTCGCAGATCACAGACGATACAGCAAGTTTCTCTTTGCATAACGTTTGACTTCATCTGTAGAATCGAGATGGGCGCTCATTGAAAACATCACGAGTAGACAAGCGAGATCATGTCAAACAGTGCCAGCAGATGAACTCGTCACAACAGCCTTGCGCTGTGTTTGTTATCGATTGAAACAGGATAGGAATCAAATGGTAGAAAGATATAGTGCTCTTTGAATGTTGGACACGTTCCAGGGGGTAGGAGCCGAGTAAAAGATTTGTCAATGACAAAGAATGTCTCCTCCAATCACATGGCATATAGAGTAATATGTGTGGGCTATCTGTTAGATCAAGAGTTAATGGTTTATATCGAGTTGCGGCCATAGTAATCAAGGAAAGGAAGGTAGACGTTAGGTCACTGAGACACTACGCTTATCAAAAATCGTTGTAGTCTTTCCTTTCATTACGAGAATATCTAGTGATTCATACGCCTTTATTTACAGACGGCTGGCGACTAAATTAAACTGCTGAAAAGATCAGGATTTGAGCCACTGACTCACGAATGTGATGGTGCTCTGCAATATATCTTCTTTCAAGTCTTAAACTTCTACTAAGATGTTAGACATCTTGCTTCTTTACCTCAGGGGGTTACCTTTGGTCGTTGATTCCTCTATCAGCTGTTTTTCTGATACGCTGAAATGATTCCTGGCTACATTCGATTTGGCAAACCAATCTGGACCTTGACGGAATGACATCTGAGGAGCGTTCGTCTGTGTGGCCGCTACAGGAATTCTGCGCAAATTCAAAACTTGTCCTTTGAATAAAGCTCTTATTGCTTCTTAAATGAGTTTATGATTTGTGCCTGCTGATACAAATTAACTTCTCCACAGCATGTTCTATTTTAGACAAGCCTTTCTGTCTTCAGTCATTGCCGTGAAAGTATTTGGACTAATAAAATGACCTGCTTACACGCTACAATTTAATTTCAATGGGGTTAGTAATGTGGCTTTAATGGGAAAATTGCTGAAATATTGACCACAGTAATCGACTTGTATAAAACTGGCGTACGAGAAGTGGCATTGTTAATCAGCCTGTCGCAATTCCTTTCGAAAGAGACGCTAGGCCAGGGGTGGCCAACCTGTCAGAGACGAAGAGCCACAATTTTCCATGTGCTGCTGCAAAGAGCCAAATGAGACACGTGGGCACACGTGCACGGAAATCATCTGTATACTTTAAATGATAGTATATATTAGCTTCATTTCTAATTATTTAATTATTATGTTGTAAAGCAAATGAAAGGCCCCTGGTAGACTATCATTCACTGAAAAGTCACCACAGAATAACTTGTGATGGCGAAGTTCAGCACTTTTTGGAAATTCCTGGTCATAATTGCATCATGAAAATTGAGAGGTAATTATTGTTTAATTTTTTTTTGAAAATCATAGTTGATGTCGGCCTTTAAGAGCCGCAAAAAGCCTGGCGAAGAGCCACAAGCGGCCCGCGAGCCGCGGGTTGGCCACCCCTGCGCTAGGCCTTGGCAGAGACGAAAAAAAGGCAGAGCAGATGAAAGCAGGACAGCTTTGGCTATGTCAGCTCACCCACTATACAATGAACAAAGGTCTTCGGCATTCTTTCTCCGGCGTGCTTCAAATGACCGTGCTAATCGTTGAGGGAGAAGGGGGGGGGAGATTGCAGAACAGAAGTGCTAAGGACTCTTGGGTCCCATCATGTAAACTAGGACAAGGGTCACATATGGTTCAACAAAGTATCGAAATAGTGCGTCCTATATACGTCTCCTACTATCAAGGGAAGCTAAATCGAGAGAGGCAAAACTTACGCCACAAGCCAGATACCCCTTAGGATTTGAAGGGTTAACGCCAAACGAAAATGCTATTGCGCATGTTCCATCACCTCGGCCTCCTTAGTTGATGGGTAGACCGCTAGTCAGGGCGAATCGAGTCAGGGCCAGATGACTTGCCGCACAGGGACGTAGGAAGTATCTAAAAAGGGGGCAGGTCAAAAGGGGCACCTTCTTAAACGATAGAGATGACCGATGACATCAAAGGAACAGGACCTTGTTGATAGCAGTAAAATATATACTGAAAAGGTTCTCCTGCATAAATATGGAATATTATTATTATCATTATTATCAAAGTCTGACTATAGAAAACGCAAATTTAATGAAAAAAATGCTGACAACCATCCTCATAGAAAGCCTTGATTACAAATATCGTTCTGTGTCTTATCTTACGTTGAGAATTTGGGCACAATAATGATTATGCAAAAGAGACACTTTAAATTTAGAAGGGGCTTTTGTACATGCTTTGCCAAAAATTGCTAGTCATGGCCTCTGTGACCCCCCTTTTCCTACGCTCTGGATTTAGAAGGGGCAATTATGCATACTTTGCTAAAAAAGCTGGTGACTATGACTTCTGTGGCCTCCTATGTACCTGTCAGCGCACCAAGACTTGAACATAAGATCTCGTCATCCAAGGTGGATCGTTAGCCACAGTTTCATCGCGGCATTTCACTTAGGACTAAGCATCAACAAGCAACACTGTAAGATTCTCAGTCTGGTTTATGTGTGCTTGATATTTCTTTCTCCATCCCATTGGCCGCTTTGAATAATATTTTTATCAAAGTCTGTAAAGGTCAAGGAATCGTGATAAATGAGACGATCGATACCCCCGTGTCACACGACATTTCCTTATCAAGATCTGGCTAATGTATGCAATGCTATCGGAAATACGAAGTAATTATTTGCATGAAACGAACGATAAAGTGAGACAATATGGCCTGACTGTAAGGAATGCGAGAGGCATTATTTTGCCCTTAATTACATGTCAAAATCGATAACGGTTGAGAGTAAACAACATTGAATAGTGAAGCTAAGGATTACCTTGTATATTAGATTAGCCATAATCTTACTCACACCCTAGCATGAGAACTGAATCGATGGCAAACGCTGAAATCCTGGGTGCACTTCCAATTGATGATTAGTCTAGACCCTCCTACCATCTGCTTCCTCCACAAGTTTACTTGAGGGGACCTTATGACAACGTGAAGGAAGGAGCTTCTTTGAAGACAGTCTGCTTTGCAAACGAGAACTGTTTACCTTCTTCCCAAGCGTGTTGCCAGTTGATGCCTTAGAAAACGAAGGGCATCGCCCAAGTAGTCAACAGAGAAACAATTTGCATACGCACTTACTAGTACGGTTTGGAGTGCTTTGAGATTTCCAACACCAACACTTGCATATCGATCGGCTAAACCCATGTCAGACTTTATAGGATACTCTAATCAGCTAACATTGATTGCCAGTTGATGGGTGAAATTCACACACCGTGGTCGCAGTCATATCGCGAGTTCACGAACTCTGAAAATTCCTTCTTAAGATTTCTGATCCTGAAAAACTCGATTTTGAGTATAGCAGAAGCCAGAGGCAAGGCTCGGAGTTTTTCCTAGGGACATTGATTTCATGAGGTGGGCTTTCGCTGTCTCACTGATGTTCGTTTTGTGAAACGCGCGCAGGGTTTCGAACCCAAGCCAATGACATTATGCTTTCACACTCAAGCTACGATGCTAAGGGGCCACTTGATGTCTGAAAAAAACTAGGATAAATCAAAAGAAATTTGATTACACCGTCCTTCACTGATTGACATGCAAAATACTCTGTGGAAAATTCAGCATATGACGTCAATACATACCCCGCTGAACAAAAGCCTTTTTGATTTGGTGCATACCAGTTTCTTATCAACTCTTATGTGCAGAAATCCAGAAAAATCAAAACAGTGCGCTATAATTAGAATAACGATGAGTAGGGTGTGTTAATGAAGGCATCTCGCTCTTCTTTAGCTGTCTTGATACCTGTCGGGAGTGCGTTTGGATAAGTGCGTCCGATACCGGGTTTCATGATCAATATAATTGAACAGAGCACATTTTGTCTTTAAGACATCGATCGTGTTTACCCGCTTGTGCTGAGAGGCTTTCGCAGGGAGGAATGCTGTTAAACTAGAAGAAGATCCCCAATCATCACGTCCTGGTTTTCCGCTTCACAAACTACACAAACTGACATTCGTTCTTGTTCAATTTTAATGTTATGTTCTACTTTTTGCATTATTTATTCACTTGTTAATGTTAAATAAACCCTGTTTTCCTTGCCTTGAGCTCGTACTCCTAACAAATGCTCATTGGGAAGACAAATAACTCGCATGATAGTGTATTGACAATACTAATGAATGGTGCCAGTTCCAGCAAAGGCAGCGCCAGTTAAACATTTTGTTCCAATGTTATACCTAGCATTCATAGCATCAATAAACTTGATCTGATCTCTCTCCTCTTAGCCTTTCGCTTTCTTCTTTCTTCTTTCGTTGGAGCTACACACTAATAAAAAAGAATTTGAAGGTAGAATTGCGAGGCCATGCTCACCAATCAGTCTCCTGGTTCTTCTTCTCAATGCGGTCGTACCTCGTGCTGCTATACGCCTAAAATTGCAGAGAGCTGGCGACTCTTCTCAAATCTGCGTGAGAGATAGCTTGAGTTTCGTCTAGACCGACAGATTGGATCCGCAATGATCGACCTTTACCGTCGAGCCATCCAAATGCATTATCATTAATTTCCATTTATATCATGGCTAGTTTTCCTTTCTTGGCATTGATATCATCACTTGTATCTCTATCCACTTGCTGGTTGTATTGCCTTGTATCTGATCATGCCAGTAGTTATGGATCCGCGGGGACGCATTTGCTCAGCCCATGGATTTCAAAAGCGATTGGAGGCTCCACAATTCATATCCTATTAATCAAGTATGGGATGCCGATAAAAAATCAAATTCGTTTGTCATCCTTTTGACAATTGCTAAATAATTAGGAAATTTGAGGCGCTAATTGAAAGGAAATTCCGTATTTTCATGAATTGAAGCCACGGCTTCTATTATTTTCAGTAATGAAAAAATGCTGCATATAATCAAAGGTGGCTTGTATTCAAGGGCGGCTTTTACTGTTTTGGTTGCAACACAGAGGAAGGTAAAGTAGAAATCATAATGACACGAGGAAAGAAATACGCGGCTTCTATTATTTTCAGTAAGGGGAATGTGCGGCTTCTATTCGAGGGCAGCTTTTATTCAAGAAAATATGGCAGTTGCGAGGCGTTAACTGAAAACCAACCTCAAGAAAGGATATACTCGACCAGACCTTGTTATGCTTTGGGGAAGAAAGCCCTGTCCACACTACAAAAACTAGCCCGGGGTTACTCCAGGATAGTTTTTACCCAGAGCGAGCCCTGTTTTGTCCACACTTGATTTTGATATTTTACAGCGTGGACACAAATCTGGGGCGAACTGGGTTAACAAATGTCACACATGCGCAGTTACATTACATTTCTTGTTCTCCTTTTTGTTTTCCCTGTTCTTATCAAAGCGTTGTTGCTGTTGGTATAGTGTCATCTTTTGTAGGAATGTCAAATCATTCAACATCTGTAGATGAAGGCTATTTGCCAGATCCATAAGTGTTGCCAGGAGAAGGCCACTTAAGACATACAAAAACTAACCTGGGCTCGCTCCGGGTTTGTGTCCACGTTAGACTTTTACACAACTAACCAGGGTTCGTCCTGGGTTTGCGTCCACACAAGATTTTTACACAAACTAACATGGGTTCGCCCTGGGTCGAAACCATCAATGGATATGGGTTAATTGAACCTGGGGCGAACCGAGGTTAGTTGTTCCCACACTGCAAAATCTAACCAGGATTAAAACTAACTTGGTGCGAACCCGAGCAAGTTTGTGTAGTGTGGAAAGGGCTTTCATCCACTGCTTCTACATAGGAGAATCAACATGAAATGAGGGTAGATGCAACGGTTGTTGCATTTGAGCCTGTGATGTTCTTTATCAAGCAGTAGAAGTTAATCTACGTCATAGGGAATGCTGTTCACTTGAAGTTCTGATGTAAACATACAAACATACGGCGCAGAGCAATCAACGAGATCTATACGAAGACAAATAGTTACAGCACGAGAATTATCTAATCACCCAAAGCTAAGCAAACACAAATCGTTTATGTACAGATTTTTTGAGCAAATTACTGCAAACTTTTATCAACATATTAATGACTTAAATATCAATCATCAGTACAATAAAATCTTCATCCCTAGTAAAACGCGAGATCAAAATGTAATTCTCTGTTAAAGAGAAGTGTCTCCTTCACCGAAATCGTCTGGTGGAAACTCTACTAGGAATACATTCGCTGGCTTCTAGAACTTCAAACTGAAGGAGTTCTTACATGTGCAGGTGCAGGTTAATGGAGCTTCCATTCAATATTCATTTATGCATGTGAATCAGACAGAAATCTGTCACAAGCGTTTTCCAGCACAGATCGTCTCACGTAGGTTCACAACGCACTCAATGACAAAACTTCCAGTCGCAGTTGCTACACAGTTTCAACGAAAATTGGAGGTGGTGTAGACACAGGATATATACCATATATTCGTATAGAAATGTAAATATGAAAGAAACGGGGAGAGGGAGGAGAAAAATTACTAAAACTACTTGTTTAACACTTTGGTAAATGAATTTAGTATAGGCTTCTCCGACTATTTTTGCCTGGAAATGTACCATACGGAATTATAATATGGATATAAATCACTACGGCAAAATTCATTGAATAAGGTTGGTGACTTTGTCTTGACAGACCATTGCTGGTTGAAAGGATAGGTTTTTGTGACAAAAAGATTAAGATCTGTCACAGATTCATCTGTCCAATTCTAGAGATGCACATGAATTGCAAACAGTGCATCTTTACCTAGCTCAAACGTCTTCAGTTTCATTTTTGAATCTAGTCAACTAACTGGCATAAATCTTTCAAAAACTTTACTGCATATGACACCATATCATTGACGTAAATTTACCAAATCAGCAAAAAGCAATTTGCGCAACACAACAAGCTCTGGTAAATGCGAATCAACATTGGCATCAGCAGGTGCAATAAAATCTAAAACTACTGAAATCCACATTGAGTAATCAAAACATCAACTGCTTACGGTAATTAGAAGACGACGAACTTTTTAAGCTAGTAGTTAAGACTGAGTACTGAGTCTGCAAGACTACTGCAGAAATTTTACTTTCATGAGGATATGTTCCAACACAGATCGAAATTGGTTAACGCAAAGAATAATTTTAAGTTTTCAAAACCAAAGACACTTCCCGTAAACCTGTAAGTGATAACCATAAATGTTGTCCATGATAGAAAGTAATGCAGGTTGATGGGATGAACTTAAACAATTTTCGTCCTCATAAGGGTGTAAATAGTAAGGCAGAGTATACTACGAAGTTGATGACAAATATGTCCAGTGCCAATGTGGTTATAACATTGCATTGTTAGATTCATAATTTTTGAGTAACACTCCAATATCTGCGATTCTTTTGAAGCAGATCTAGAAGTGCGTCATGTGATGAATAGGGATAACCCGAATGAGTCAATACCTTCTATGCAATATGCAGAAATTAGAGCTGGAAGAAAATTCGCAGAAGTGGTCCATCCGTTGTCAGTTCTCTGCTTCTGACTTCAAAAAATTGCAGGTTTATCAATTAAATGACTGGAAATTTCAGGGAGCTTCAACTGCTACGAAATAGCCTAGACTAAAAGGTGCTTGAAAGTTATGGGAATCAAAAATATTCTCATTTAGATTGCAAAATACTAAAAGCACGCAAATTTGATCGAGTGCGAATTATTGAAATGCGACGAATTACGTAGCGATATTAAACAAATTCAGAATCTACACAAATTTATAACTTATTATGATTTAGAAATGCATTTCGTTAATCGAATAATTATAATACAATTCGGGAATGTTGAAAATTAATTGAAAAGAGAGAAATAAATTAACAACGAATTAAATCCGATTGAAATGCTGAAAACAATATGGCCAACAGAGTCCTTTCTTTTCATATCGCCAGGCTAGCTAGCATCGAAATAGACGGCCTATCTCCTTTTACGCTCAGGTTGATGCTCAGGTTGATGAAAAAGATTCTGGAATAATCGTTCCCCTAAGGCAATCGATCCAAGAATTTAACGCATCTGCAAGAATCTCAGTTTAGTTCGCATGAGTAGTGAGCGAAAAAACGAGCATAGACATGTGAGCATTAGGCAGAATATGATCACCTGTGGGCTGCATTTCAGCATAAAACGATAGAGAAGCTCATGGTGGATTTTTACCATTTTGTTGTCAAATGCTGGGACACGAGAATACTGAAAAATGCTTCCTATTGCATGCTATTACATGCAACGGAAATCTCCTTTAGACAGGTGATTTTCATGAAGACTAGCCTGGCAACAAAAATATTGAAAATCAACAATAACTACGCATAGAAGAAGAGCAGCATTCGCTGATTCTGTGGTTTACTTCTACTGCATAAAACGTAATTAGCTGTTCGAATGACGATGTTGGAGCATTTTGAGATAAGCAAAATAAGCGTCTTTTGCTAAAACTGAAGAGCTGCCACGACACCTAGCGAGCTGACAGGCGGGCCTGACTGACAGACATAATAAAGATAATAAAGATGATGATGATCAACATGATAACGATATAATTATAGAAATATTTATACAGGTGAGGACCCTTTTTCAGTATGAAAGGCGTTGTTACCAATGAGAGTTCTGTTAAAACATCCACACACTTAAGAATACAGCGAATACACACACTTTAGAATACAGTGATCTAGTTAACTTTGGATTGCAATCAAATCTGCATCTCTATTGTCCGCTTACTCAGCTCTGATTCTGGATTTTTAACTGCGCTATGCAGGTTTTGCTACTCTGAAACTTTGTCAAACCCTATCTAGGTGTCAATTTTGATATCTGGTTACTGGTCCATAGAAGCCGTATAAAGAAAATACGATTCCAGATATGATAATTCTTCTCGTGTCCAAAGCCGGATATCTCAGATCCGACATCATCTTCAAGTTCTGGGTAAATCTTACCTTTGCCCATTCATCTTGCGCTAAATGTGTGTTTCCGAGGCTAAAGTAAGACCAAAACACCCTCTACATGTTGCAAAAGGCAACAAGACAAATAAGAGAGTATAGTGACAGGAGGGGAATCCGACCATAAAACACAGCCTAATCGTCATTAAGTGTGGATTTGATATGTGTCAGTCCAAATTGAAACTCACTATGTGGGCGAAGCCCGTAGAAGTAATCTCACATATGCACATATGGAGCGAAAATTCATCGATTTCATAGCTATCAAAAGCTAGATTATCTGCCTATCCGTCTCTTTGCTATGTCTGCTTGCTGCTGCCTTGAGGCATGAAAACTGCTTGTATTCACAATATCAAGGGTTATAATGGCGCGAAGGGAAACACATCGGAAACAGTATAAGGTGGGTTCTGCTTTGCGACCTGCACCACATTCGATCTCCATTATAGCAGTAACCAGAAAAAGAGATTTGAGCTTCTTGACTAGGAAGTGTACTTAGCATCGTCGTCTTCCGTTGCCTCCCTCAGCAATAGAGTGTTCTAGTGACCGGCACAGGAATGGAACCAACGGCACGACGTGAGCTGGCACACTTCAATCACAAAAAATATGGAACCAGCGAACATACTCTAGTAATTGACAAACCCGCTTATTTGCGCTGCTAGTTTCGTAAATCGTTCACGTCAAATTCACGAAACTGAATCAAATAGAAAGCACTTTGCCGCACGACCTCAACAGCCTTTCAAAGTGATATCTTGCAGTGTTTGCAAGACCTGGGACAAGCCGTAACACACCGTATGAAATTGAAGTAACATTACAAAAACGCAATACAGCTGCAAAAATGAAAATATACTATTTTGATTGCTCGTGACAGAGTGATATATTGAAGCAGCAGGGGGTCTTTAGACCTAAAAGAGAGAGAAAGCTGGATAGAGCTGACCAATTGTTGATTCGTTGGTGAAGCAACTCACTCTAAATTGACTTTAATCAATTGCTGATTAGAAGAAACAGAAAATTTAAAACGGAAATCTGCGGCGATCACATTATTAGGCCTAAAGATTACATAGAATTTGCAACTGCGTCGATTTGGTTAAGAAATTCTAGCAAGAAAATCCACCATAGAAACATTGTTGGAGTGTTACTTTGAAAAAATTCCATATTCTCACTTAATTCGCATTCAATAGCTGCAATATCGCAAATACTTACGATGTCATATGCCCTTTTTCTAGGCGACAAGTCTGCATCAAGCATTATGCGAACACCGTACCATTTGCTCTGCAGCTGTGGGGGAAAAATTGTTTTCATAACCAGGCATTTGGGAAGTCAAATTCGCACTGAGAATGGCAGGTCTTTGAGAACTGCAACACGATAGGGTAATATATCACGTATCTGAACAACAAGGAGAGAATCATATACAACGCGAGACATGTTAACAAGAAATTAAACCTCTAAAAAAATTCTTGAAGAAGAATTTCTCCTAATCAAGGATTTTGGATACAACGAGGACTTAGAAAAACATTTCTGTGGAAGTTATTCTGCTCAACCTGCGCTTGGTTTCAAATCAAAACTAGAGGTAGAGAGATAACGTCGATTTTACTTACTTTCTCGTAGTCCTGAAACTTTCCATCAGCAAAGTCAACCAAAATATCTTTTAGCTCAGTTTCTTTCAAAATATCAAACTCGTATAGTTCTTCTGAGAAATGTTTGCAAATATTTTCCAAACTGGTTTTGGCAGCATCGCAGTTAGCAGAAGCCTGAGAAAAACCAAATGATACTTGCAAGAATAAACATGGAGGTATACGCATTGAAGAAGCAAAAAGCAAGCTAGAATAAACGACAAAACACTTATGACCTGCCACGTATCAGCCTGTGAATCAATCAATCATTCAACCCAGAATCAATCAAAAAGCACTCAAGCAAATGAATCCATAAAAAAACCATTAAATTTACGAAAAAAAAATGAACAAGTACGCAACGATATGAAAATTGAATGGTGCACTACTGTATGCTCAATCAGTTAGTGAATCAATAAATTGAATTGTTCTCGTTAAATTGGATGCTGATTATCACCGGCTGCCGTGACGCAGAATTTCTTCAATCGATCCCTTCTTGCACATCTTTGATCACCGTTGCAAATGCGTAGCCGGTGATTTGCTTCATCCTAGCATACCATCTGAACTTTCTCTTGATCTTGATGTTCCCATCGATTCTGTCAGCATGTCATGATTTAAGTTGTTTCGTTCAGTCAATTAGTTAATAATTTAATTAACCATCAACTCAATCACTCATTCAATCAGATAAATCAATCAATTAACCAGTTAACCAATGAACCAATCAGTCAACGATCAATCAGCAATAAAGAAATAAACCAATCAATCAATCAATCAATCAATCAATCAATAAACCAATCAATAAACCAATCAATCAATCAATCAATCAATAAACCAATCAATCAATCAATCAAACAATCAACTTATCCGCTAATAAATCAATCAATCATTCAATAAATCAATCAAACAATTTACCGATCAGCTAATAATTCAATTCATCGATGAATGAATTGATCAATTTATTAGTTCAGTTCTTTTAACTTTATTTGAACCACGAAACATGTTTACACCGAAAAAGTTCTATGGTTTCGATGCACGTAGAGCTAATATCCTGAGAGGAATCGGGTAGATACAAGAAGAAATTGCTAAACAGTTGATTCGGACGATTCGATCAAATCGACCGAAAACGGGTGTAGCTAGTGCATTCGCAGTTTATGGAAATGCGGAGTTCAAATTAAACTATCGACGTCGATGGTAGTTGAAACTAGCTGAACATTTCTATCGCTCTTTGTGAGACTTATTTGACTTAAAGTTCAGCACCTTGGTACTTAGTTTTGCGAATCCGTCCATTTACCATTACGGTTTCGTCATAAAGTTGTCTGTTGCGCCTTGTCTTCAGGCAGGCGATCAAAATTTTCCGCCTGCTTGTTTTGAAGCGCCGGATAATTACATTTCAAAAACTTCTCCACAACTGGCAAGGCTAAATCGTCTCTTTTCCCTTTCGAGAACAACCTAAACAAAACATAGAATGCTCTGTCTCATGCGTCATTGCAGTCGACGTACGCAGCCTTTCTCTTTTCCGCAACGGGAACCGATTGTTGCCTCCTTCTATATAGATATGTATATATGTCTACATATTTATTCATACATATGTATGAATATATGTATACCTATATATATGTCTATATATATACGTATACATATATTGTTGCCTCCTTCTATATAGATATGTATATATGCCTATATATTTATTCATACATATGTATGAATATATGTCTATAAAAAAAATATATATAGATATATTGTTGCCTCCTTCTATATAGATATGTATATATGTCTATATATATATTCATACATATGTATGAATATATGTATACCTATATATATGTCTATATATATACGTATACATATATTGTTGCCTCCTTCTATATAGATATGTATATATGCCTATATATTTATTCATACATATGTATGAATATATGTCTATAAAAAAAAATATATATAGATATATTGTTGCCTCCTTCTATATATATGTATATATGTCTAAATATTTATGTATATGTTAAAACATATGTATATATATGTTTACATACATATACATAGACAATATCCATACATTGCTGCCTCCTTCTATATATATACATATACATGATAATGAAAATAATGATAATAATAATAACAATAATAGCTAATGTACGTACACTTCGTAAACAATTCGCAGTTAAAAATAAACTGACACAAACCAACTATTTGATTACAATTCCTTTTTACTTACATATGAGATACGGAAATTTTTCTCCCTTACAGGTTTTGATCGTTGTTTTGAACCTTGTTATATTGTGAGCCGAATTTATGCTGTCCGACAGCGTGTTCCAAAGAATACTGCCTCTAAACGATTGGAACGTTGCCATATGAAACTAAGACGGCATGCCTGACGCTATCTCATAACGCATTAAGTGCCGCAACGCAGTGACTGACAAATTATGGCTTAGATAATCACATTTTGCAAAGATTGTTCAAGATATCTTCGAGATGCATTAAGTGTTTCACTTACCTCTGCCCATTTTTTGGTTGTGGCAGCTTTTTTCGAAGGAGACACTTCTTTGTCATCCTGGAAAAATGAAGTATAACGAAGTCAGTCTATGATTTACGGAGCAAAGCAAGTAACACCTGAATAACATCTCAATCGTGCAAGGAAGAAACGTTACTTTTAAATGGTGGCATGTATAGCGTTACCTAATGGTCACAGTTCCTAAATGAGTCAGGCGGAGTAGCTTTCAGATAACGTAAAACATTTTTGCCGATGAAGCAAACACTATATTCCTCCGCTAAGAAACTGGGGACATCGTTTAGTCTATTGAAATAATTCATCGCTTCGAACAAATCACTATTGCCAGATTGAAATACGTAAATTCACAAAATTGATGTATCTTCTTAACAGCTGCCACCAATCTGCAGTCTGTTTAATATCAAGAATACCGCAAGAAAGCTGCAGCACTTGTTTTCTTTGCTCGTATTATCAAAGCAAATCTATATCATTTTGCTCAAATCTTAACTATTGACCGCTGATATACACATACGTATACACATATATGTACAAAGGGTAATGTATGCTGCGCTGAAGGGCGGCCACGTTTGGAAGGCATGCTTGTGCGCAATATTTGTCATCCTCTCTCTGCCCAAGCAGCAGCAATGGATACCTGGCAGAAAATTGGGGTGAAAGCAAGGCGAGGAAAGGGATTGGTCACCCTGCCTCAAGGTGTCATGGCTGGGATGTTACCTCTCCAAAAAAGGGCTCGCCAACTCTCGTTTCGATTATGGGACTCAATTTAATTGTTTACTTAGCAGAAGGGAAAGGGTAGCTCACTCTGACACCATTTGCAGTTTTGATTTCCCCGAAAGTCTAGAAATCAAACTGCAGCGTAGTTGATGCAGCGCACTTCTTTTGGGGCGAATCGCGATGAAATTCGCAGCAAAAACTTGTCGGGCTCACATCGTGAATTGAACGACAACCGTAGAACTGGGTGAGGTCACGGATTCTGGAACAACAAAAGCAAAGCGCTGGGTGAAGCATTGGCACCACAGAAAGCAACTCCGCAAGCGAATAAATTTAGCGTCAACTAAATTCGTAGCGCACATAATTCGCTGTGTGAACTAGGCCGAAGCGTCAGGTCTGAAGCCAGGTGATGAGATTTTGCGAGATTTACACACCTTTCTGTAGTAAAATCCGATTAAAGAAAAGCAAAGATTTCTGAATAACAAGTTAAATCACCAGCGATGGTGATGAAATGCCAAAAGTTTTGGGTTCAGTCAGATGTTGATAAGGAGAAAGGTTTTTAAAAATCAAGAACAGTGAAATGACCGTATTGTTTTTCACATGGCATTCATTAGAGTGTCAATCGCAAAAACTAAACGATTTAAGCTTTTGCTGGAACTTCGTCGGTTGACAACGTTTACAACGAGCGTTTCTCACCACTGATTATGATGGACAGCAATCAACGACACCGTGTTACTGCGGTTTGAGACGCGTGAATTATACATAGGGATGACACATTATGTTGGGGATAACAAATACAAGCCAGTGATATAGCCAAATTCAACATGCATTGATGCAATGATATGATGCAAAAAGGCTGAATCTTGACAATTGGAATCAAAAAAGTACTCTCTAGTCGATCAAAGACGAGCACTAATGGTTGTTTGATGGAACACTGGACGTTTTCCCCGATAGAGTTAATACGACTCTCTTTCACAGATAGTAGTTGAATAAAGGTGCGTCGATTAAAAGTTAATGAAGATATATCAAATGTCAAAATGCTGATAAATACAGCACGAAATTTTTGAAAATACTAATCTGAATAGCTTTGACGACGTGACTGAAGGAAGTAAGCATCATACTGAATGCATTTAAAGCTTTGGGTTGAACATTTACCAGAGTAGCAACCGAAAACAGCCGAAATGACGACCGATTGGATCACAACCCTAAAACTTGGTAGATAATTCTTATACTTACTTGGAGCGATATTCTCACGATGTCAATGCTGAGAGTGAGACAAAAAGCTTGCACTGTCGTGGATATGAAAAAGCGAATTTTTTTGTCAAAGCAACAAGGATATCGAATCATTACAAAGTGCTCCTCGCGTCACCCATGCGATGCAAGCTGCTACGATCAGCTGCGTTGGTACCGGACGCTTTTCTAGGGGGTAAATATCTCAGCTCAAAACTCACTTCAGCTGTTTACGATTTATGGCTGTTACCTCCTGAAAACTGAAAGGCTCGTTGAGTGTTGATGTTACGTTTTGGTTAATGCAGTTGTGCTTAATGATTGGGCAAGATAGATAGCTGGAGTTCTGTAAGTCTGAGTTCACCTCTTCGGTCTCTTGTGTTGGAAGTGGCGAAAGAAAAATGTCTTAAAGTGTGTCAGATTTCTTTATACAAGATGCGTTTAACGCATTATATTGCAGATAATAACAGCTAAATGTACAATTGCTCGAAATTTGCAGAATCAACCGCACAACTCACGAGTCCTCTCACCAATTTCCGATGTTCGAACAGAACTGCAGGTGCTAAAACCATTGATAGAGAAGACGAAGGTATTTACCTTATATCATTTTCATTTAAAAATTGCTCCTACTATACAGTGGAGCATGTATAGAAAACACAAGCCACGTTGAAGGAATATGATAGGTCTAGGACATCTGAGTGTTTCTCGTGCTTGCAGTTCCTAAAAAGTGGGTTATCAAAGATACAAAGTGACTGCCCGGTTCATCGAAGAAACTTTCTCGGCAAGCGTCTCTAATTTCAATATGAGTATAATAAGTGCGCTTTGAAAATCATTTTTCATATCAAATACATGAACAGAAATGCTCGTTGATCTTTCAAAAAAACTTGCAGAGGCGAGCTAGACGAGGAAGACTATTTAGAATGTAAAGTACAAGTGCAGAGGCCCCATCTTTCTAATAAATGTATGTGGTGTCGCATCTCGCATCTTGGAACTTGCTCAGAAATTGATAATTAATGCCATAAATCGAGCAGGCCCAAAATCGAATCCCAACAAGCAACAATACAGATTACAAAATTTCAGGTGGAAATTATTGCTCCGACTCGTTAAACTTCATCAAACCATGTTCGGGAAAGGCTTTCTTGTGTAACGCTTACACGGGGTTCTTCTCATAACACGGAGAAGCGATGGCTAAGACCTTTGGGCCTTATCTTAAGAGGTGTACCATTCGAGTCCATCAGTCGTTCTCTTCTGAACATAACGCTCAACTTACGGCAGACTAAACCAACTCTAACTGAACGAATTTGGCAAAAGTATGAATTATAAGATATAACGAAAGGACACCAAAGAACACCACATGACAAGTCAACAAGGACAACGGTATCCAGAATGAAAGCAATTAACATCATGATGTGAAAAGAAGAACGTGACGTAAAGATGAAACATAGCAAATGAGAACGACACTTGAACATAATGATAACAACTAATCATTTGAAAACCCTAACACGATACAGTTGAAATAATTTCGGTTACATTAGAGAGGTCTGCGATAATGTCACCCAATTTTCATCCACGTTCAGGTAGCATAATACCATATGGAACGTCTTGCCTTCTTCTTGCTTTCCTGAGTCCTACAACTTGCAATCTTTCAAATCTAAGATCAATAAACTTGATCTTATCTCTCTATCCTCTTAGCTGCTCGCTTTCTTCTTTCCTCTTATGTTGGGGCTTTGTATAGGCCACCATAGCCTTTCCTCAACATAACCCACTAAAAAAAAAAAAAAAAAGAAATATGTGAAAGGTTAGAAAAACGGTGCTCACAGTAGATTTATGGCGCGCATTAGATGGGTTCTAGGTGAGCCTGAAACCGTTCGCAATGCACTTTTCTACACATGGTATGCTCTTCCAGTTAATGATAGGAAAGCAAATGACAAATGCCAGGTTCTGTCTATTTAAAGATAACGTATCTTAGTTCAGCAGTATAGCCCATAATTGCTAGAGTACTTGGAGAATGATATTAATTGGTTAACGTAAAGACGGAGATGGGTATTCTAGCATTGTGAATCCAGGAAGAGCTAACAGGTATAACTATTGGTCGCTGTTTGAGTACATGTTCTGATCATCGTAAGTAGGTTGGTGATCAGTTTAGACTAGCAGATGACAAGACAGGCTTTAGAGACAAATCTGAAACGCTAAAAACTCGTATTGATTTGCATAAAGACGGAGCGTTTTACCGGATCACAATTTGAACATAACAATATATTGCGCGGCGCGACGCGGCACTTCGCGAGGAAGCTACTGCCCAGTTGATCATCGAACGCTTCCACCAGAACCTAGTCTAATCTCTTTAGAAGGACGGCAGCAGCAGCAGCAGCAGCAGACACGTAAAAATGGATTCGAACAAAATACCATGTGCCGAAGTAGACATTTTGGGAGCAATGCTAAAAAGCTACCTAAACAGTTATCATTCGTCTCTATAGCACCACTATTGTTGATTATACATCGGATTGGCTTATAGCGCATCTTCCGAGGCGGTTGGCAAGAAACTGGTATGGAGGAAAGTGGCATGAGGTAACCGGAACGAACCAAAAATGCAAAGGGACCTTTAAGTCGCCACTGTCACAAAACACAACTAATGAATGCTAAAAAGGATTGATTCCGAATAAATTAAGTAATTCCGTCAAATCCGACTCCTTGCGTATCTGCTACACGAGCGTATTGCTGTGATGCAAGCAATAAGAAATTAAAGCCATGTACTTTATGTTCATGGAATAATTCTTTTGGATGATAGTTGATGGCATATGTCGCAAGCAGTAAATCTCACACTGCATAACAAATCCCATCGGCGTCTTTCCTCACAGCGGATAGTGCACAGACGCTAGGTATAGAGATCATGTAGCACTGATTGTTAGGCGCTTCAGGTTTGAGCAGAATTCCAGAGTAATAATGGGAATTACATCTCTTGGCACGTGAAAGAGCGATGCTGCCGACCAATGTGGAAAGGTGTTGTTTTTGCTCTCGCAAAATGCAAACATCTAGAGCCCCACGCATCTGTTCTATTGAGGCAAACGCTCGTTAAGTAAGGCTAAACTGGCAAGGAAAACGAATCAATTGTGATTTGAGACCGCAAGGTTGGGCATCTTGAGCGAATTTCACGTTCAATTGGCGCCCAAGACAGCCGCTGCACGCAAAGCGTCAACTTAGAACTGGAAATAAGGTTTCGCTGTTCCAGTGAATTATTCTGCAAAGTAGCAATGAACAAGGGCAAAGAAATTCAGAAATCAGTCCCCTCATTTTTCAGCCTTAACGAATCTATTTGACGAAATATCTATTGTTCAGAAATACTTTAAAGACGACGAATATAAGTATGCTCTGTGCGTTTTCCTTGATTTTTATCCAGTAAGGGAGCAACACACAAGTACAGAGAACACGCCAAAAGTGTACGTGATTAACATTGCGTCCAATGTGTAGTTGAATGTTTCAAACGTGAACTGTGTTGAAGGCTATGAAGAGCTGAGAGCTACACATTGGACGCGATGTTATTTGTATCTCTCAGCTCTTCGTAGCCTTCAAAAAAATTTTACATCACAACATCGCTTGAATTTCAGATCTCAGCGGAAGATGTCACCATAGACAACTGCTTGTCTCAAAAATCGAACTCAAAGCCTGTCGGAATGAACAGCTCGTCACAAAAATGGAGCTCAAGGTTTTTTGAGAAGAAGAGCAAAAGGCCTGAGCAAATTAAAAAATGGTGCTGAAAAGCTTCTGCTTTGATTGAAAACTACGAGTGACGTCATTGCAGGTCTACATTGACGTTAATTGCAATGGTATCTAAAGCTATATATAATGGTATTGGAATCATCAGCGGGTTGGTAAACTTAATCAGTCTCGTTCTTAACATTGTTGCCATCATAAACCTATGCAAGCTTGAGAGGAGGATGAAACTAGCTGTAAACGTCACATTGATCTCATTGAGTGTTGACAATATTCTACAAAGTACTGCAGCTCAGATCTTCGTTACCTCTTCATGCTTTTTAAAGAAATGGGGTTGGGATGCAGTTGGATGTCACTTTTACGCTGCTTGGACCTACTGGCTTGCCCTCACGGCGATATACTTGAAGGTGCTTTTAGCGTGGCAGCACTTCTCGGTTGCTAGATCAAGGAAGGTGAACAGATCCAGGGAGAGTCTTTCAAAGAGAGCTAGGCCCGTCTCCGTTTGCGCAATCGTTGCTCTTGTTTGGTGTACTCCACCAATATTTGGCTGGTCAAGTTTTGGATTGGAGGGCATATCTATCAGCTGCTCTTTGAACTGGCATATCAACGATAGCCTTCACCTAACATATAATTGTGCAACTATGGCTGTTGCTTTCTTGGTACCTCTTCTCTTCATAGCTGTTACATATGTGCGTCTTTGCCTTTTCATAAAACGGAACTCCTTCGCACCAGACTCTCAAAAAAAAGACGGGAAGGAAAAAACAATAAAGATCCTTGTCAAAGTTGGCTTGGCAGTAACATTAACATTCTTTTTGACGTGGTCTCCTTATGCGGTCGTATCCGTCCTGGCAATGGCCGTACCAGAGCTGTTGACTCCGCTTACAAAAACGATACCAAGCATACTTGCAAAGACGTCAACTCTCGCTTTGCCAATGGTCTATCTATTGGTACATAAAGAGTACCGAATGGAGACTATGAAGGTAATTGCAAGGATCCGACGAAAATCAAAGCCTTCGAAGATAGTTAACAGCCAAGATGCTACGGATGAATGCCAATTTAATTTGGAAGAATGCAAACCGCTTGAAAGTTAGATATATTTGAACTTTAACTATCAAATGAATGACTTCCTTTCTCTACGGCGCACTTTCGCTTTCCGGCACGCGACTATGAAGTTTTTCATATAGATACAAATAAACATGCAAATAAAAATAAACATACATATGTAAAGGCGCTTATATCTATATATTCACAAATCAGTTATGCTCCATCCGTTAAATTTCGTAGGTATGGAGATTACATGAAGGAGAAGTTATCCTTTTGAGATCAACGACAACTACTATTTCTTTGGTAGATGCAGCAAGAACAATTCTTTCAAATTCATCTATGTTAGGATTTGCACAATATGAAGCTCTTTATAACACTCAGTAGATCTGATGACGTGGTGCCATTTTGGGGGATAGAAACTCAAAGGTAACTAGCTTGCAGTGATGTTGTGTATTGGTGTGTAATGTAAGAATTTGAAGAGGTAATTAACTGAATCAAACCATACAAGCACGACTCACGTTTAGTTGTTCGTAGGTTCCTACTTCTTCATTCCAGAACAAATAGTTGTCCCGTTGCGCCTCTACCCTTTTTATCAAGTTCTGAAAGAATTAAAGCAGAGAACACGTGGTACATAACGGTATCATGACAGCAATCAACATATTTGTATGACTGGGTACAGACTGATAATTCGGGCTAAGTTGTTTAGAATGACTACGTAAGACGGGGATTAAACATTAACTATTAAGTTAGTTAAGACTTGATTCTACAGATGCCAGCCTTATTACCCTTTAATCTGGTTGTGAAGAATTGCAGCAGCCATTGTGCAATTGGTTGATAGGGGACTCAGGACTTGCTAGTCACATGAAAATCATCAATATCAATTCACACTTATCGAGTGGCACATTACTACGTAATGATGAGGCAAAGCTATTTGCTTAAGCAAAGCCGAAGGTGATGTAGTAAAAACCGCCTCACAGACGGACTGAAACAAAGTGCTACTAGGAGAGGATTTGTTAAACTATATGCTGAAGAGCAGCCCTCCTTAAAAGAATCAAATATGAAATATGAAATATATTTATTAGGGAAGATTCTCTACAGCAAACTGCTCTTGTCTCTGTTAAATCTAGCAAGATGCTGATAGAATTGCTTCAGTTAAGAATAAAAGAGGTGACGAAAGCCACGGCACGGCCTGGGAAGACGTGGAGAGTTGGAGGTTGAGTAGCAAGGGTTGAATGGATAAGCAACTGCAATGGCAGCAGATAGAGTGGCATGCTATATGAGGATAGCATGCTTGATATGAATCGTCGCCACCTGAATTGCCGGGCATGCTCGAGGTTATGATCGCTGGATTTCCAATTGTTTTGCAAACTAATGAACGGTTAGTGTGTGTGAAAATTTCAAGCTGCCCAACGTGGTTTTCCTTACCCTGATCCAAACGATACCGTTAAAGTTTAAGGAGGGAAAACGAAGCCCCCCTCAAGGAGCCTCCATTCTCGATGAGAATCCCAGCCTTTTCCCTGCTTGCTGTTGAGCTGGAACTCGGAATGCTATTTGCTTTGATAAGTGTGCGTTAAAAATTTGACGAAACTAGCAACCAAGAGCACCCTTCATTTCAGATCCCGTCACACGAGAGCGCTTTCAAAAACTCGCGTTGCCATGTCAACGAAAACGAATTTAGTTTCGCATCTACACGAGCGTCTTCATAAAAAAATTTATGTTGTTGCATTGCTTTAAAAAATTATTTCTAGCCACATACACATGAGAGACACGTTTTTGAAGAACTTCTCCTAGGAAAGAGTATTCAAATTTTTCTTGCTTTCTTGTAGAAGGAAGGTAAAATGAAGGAACATGATGGCGTTTTCATTTAAAAATTTACTCGTGTGTCGACGGGGCCTCAGATACATGCACTTCCCGAAGACATACGTCATCATTTGTCCGTTCGCACCAACAGATTCTGCCATGCTCAAAATCGATTACGTTACGAAATCAACGGCACATCACGTTAATCTATGACTGCCGCTGTTGTTGAGTTCCTTTCACTGAGTCGTGCAGGTCGAAGTTCGACCTATACGAGCCTCTCCATGCATAGATAGGAACTAGTGAGATGATTGAATTTAATACCCCCTAAGCAAAATTTGCATATGACAGGAAAATGTGAGAGATTTCGATGAAAAAATAGGACCAAGCCACACGTATTCTACTTTCAATTCAATTTCTCAATGATCCTATCAGCAGTCACATTTCATAACTCTCTACCTCGGCCTCCTTTATGTTTCCACGCAAACTATCCAGTTCTTCAACCAGAGCTGATTCATGGCAGTCTTCCTGCAAGAATTGGTTAGCTACGTCAGGTGGTTACACAAAAAATAGAATATATATCTCAAAAAACTTCCTCGGAATTTAACAATGGTACAATTTTGAAGCATAAATTGCAGCTTGTGCCAGTATATAGTCAGGTGAAGATTGTTCAACATGAAATTGGAGTTCTCAACTTGAAGCCAATCTCTTACTCCACACTGAAATAATTTATGTTAAAAGGCAAATTCGCTGCTAGCGCTGCACCCTGTAACGGGACCGTCAGGCTGCAACGGCGGTCGTGTTTTACTAAGTGGGGATTTTAGCATTAAGCGCAAGGCAATACACGTAACGGAACTGTCTCTTAAAGTTCATAATCATTTCGCAATTTATCCCTTTTATCTAACATGATGGAATTTTATCTGGTTGGAGGCCTTCCCCATCTGGCGTGAACCCTGTGTCTCAAGACCTGCACTAAATAGAGTAACCAACTCCTTCCCAATTCTCTTACCGTTCTACACACACACACACACACACACACACACACACACACACACACACACACACACACACACACACACACACACACACACACACACACACACACACACACACACACACACACACACACACACACACACACACACACACACACACACACACACACACATAGAAAAATATACACTTATATATATATATATCTATATATATATATATATATATATTTATATATATATAACATGAGAGATTTCTATTGATCATTCATTACAGCAGGCATTAAAGAATAATCATAGCGGATTTATGAGCATTTGATTTTTCAATCAAAAACATTAAAGATACAATGAAGATGAAAGAGGTGAGAAAATCACTTACTTTTTTGATACTTGTCTCTTGAGTTATTCTACTCAGACCGCTGGTGGCAATCTAATAACATAAAATACTATGTCACCATTGATGTTCTCTAAGTCAAGTAGAATAGGTGTGGCAGCGTGAAGGTAATGTTTGGTAGATACGTTATGGAATAATCAAAAAGGAAAGTATATTGTAGTTCAGATGTAGAATGTTAGACAAAGCTTAAGCACATTCTGACTTGAAATTGGATTCGCCTGATGACGTCAAGGGCAAGGGACATGTATCAAAAACCAACTCGGTCTAAAACTCAATTAATTTTCTGCAGCACACTAAACTTTGTAGGTTATTTATAAGTACATGGCATCAAAAGAAAATTGCTTCCTGCCTAATTTCAAACTTTGCCTGTATTTGTAATTTTGATATGAGTGCTGCATGAAGAAAACGGTATGTCGACAGCATATCACCATGTAATACCACGGCTATTACTAATGCAGTCTGAGGTAATAAACTTGATTCTGAAGAATTACGCCTGGAAAACGGGAGTCGCTACCTCAACATGACTCCAGGTGTAGGAGTCACAATGCATGGTCCTATTGAGAAGACCAAGAAACTGCTCAACATGAAAAGCTTATCATGGTCATGAAATTTAACTTCAGATTCTAGGTAGGAAGCGTGTGATAGAATCAACAATAGGACAACTGTGCTCCCTATTGAACAGTGAAATTGTACTATCAAAACCTTACGCTTATGTGGTTGATGAGAGGCGAAGCATAATTACAGAAATTGGTCATCTTCACGGGCGCCATCAAACTATTACGAAGCATTTTAATGGGAGAGACCAATAAAAAAATAAGCGATCGAGGTCATTTTTGGTAATAGTTTGGTATCGCTTTCCAACAGCGCCTGTCGAAACAAAATCGAAAGAATATGAGCTTTTTCGATCGTGAGAACCAAGAAATCCTCAAATTAAGGGAGAAAAATAGTGACCTTCAAAAAGTGACTTCGGCTTATGGCATTTCTACTCTTGCGGGGAATTCTTTGCACGTGAGCAATATCTATAACCTGTTTGGTTTCACGCAAGTGATTAAAGATCCAGCCAAAGGGACGTTGGACACTTCCGGATTTGAGGAGGGCCTATCTGATCAAAGATCGAATTAATGGCCAATATCTGTCCTACCAGCCACTTCAAGATTATTTGAAAAACTTTTGTGCGACCAATTATATCGATATTGGGATAAAAACAAGCCCGTATGCTGATGACATCCGGGTTTTCGCTCTTTAAACTGTTGCCACACGCCTTCTAAGATGCACGAAGGACGGGTAAGTCAACACTGACAAAGGGGAATTTACAGCTATGATCTTCATTGACCTTAAGAAGGCCTTTGATAAGCCCCGGGCCATGGTATTGTTCTTGATAAGATGAAATTCTTTGGCATTAGTGGTTTGGAATATAATTGGGCGCAATAATATTTGAATATGATAAAGCAGTCCTGCAAAGTTAATCGCGTCTCTTCTGATGTCAAAGATGTTGATACCGAACTGCCACAAGGGTCTAGTTTGGGACCACTTCTTTTTCTGCTTTATATAGATGATCTTCCACGTGCACCTAAGAAGATCGAGGCAAACATTCATGCTGATGATACCATGATGTCATCTTCCTCCAAAACCTTGGATGAATTGAAGATGGTGCTTAATGCTGGAATTGTCGATATCGAGAAATCGTTTCAAGGCAATGGGCCATCATTGAACTTTGTCAAACGCATGCAATTACAGTAGGTTCAAGGCAAAATGTAAACGAAATGGCAGTACAGCCTGATGTTTGCCTGTGTTTAAGGTAGGAGGTACTGATGTGGACTTAGTCAACAAAGGGAAAAGTCTTCTTATAGACTAACGTGGAGGTGCCAAATAGAGAATATAAAAGAGACAGTTTCTCGCGCAATCGGCCTTTTGAAATACTGTCAAAGAATTTTATCTGAAAAGAAAATTCGTCTTGTTACAAAAATACGGAACGACTTGAAAAATAATTTCAAAGAAGCCCCCTTGGCATATTCTTTTAAAGCAAGGTTGAGAGAGTTGGGATACGAAAACCTTTAAATTCGTACAGATATCTTACTGTATTCAAGTGTATACATTTTTACTAATTCATTTGCAAAAACTTTTTAAGAATTTTAGCTTTGACAGGGCAAAATTGCAGACAATATACCTATTGAATTTTGCAGCCTGCATCAATAAGTTTGAAGGATGAAATAAGAACGAAAGATGATCGAATTATATGGTCAGCGCGACTCCGCCTAGCAGCACGATAATCAGAGAGGGCAGTAGGTAATATCGAAAGGTCCAAGATGAAAATGGAAACAAAATTTGGAAGAACGATGTATACTTCTCACTACTCTACACGGTAAAAGCAACGTAAATGGAAAAGCTTCCTTGGCAACGTGTTGCTGAATAATTCAACAAAGCGTAGAGCGCGCGAAATCGTCAAACGAAAACAACGCGATTTGAACATTAATCTCAAAATACAGGAGGATAAAAGCCTTTTCAGGTGCAAAAAATCAGGACGTGCGCGTGGAAGCACCAATCAGGAATATTGAGCATGAAAATATGGTGGAACGATGGCTTAAGCCGTCAAGAAAATTAAAAAAAATGACTTGCATCACGCTAGTTAACATAAATTATTCAGTCGTAAAAACGACTGAGAGCTAATGGACGGATACAGCCCATTAGCCTGTGCGGAACTACTCGTGAGATGACACGGCGAGTGAGCAAAACATGATGATAAATAAGCGAAATACAGGACGATCGCAGGATAGCTTGCTCCGAGTAGCATATTGCAGAACACACGAGTATAACATTCCTTTCAATAATCATAGTTATATCAATACAATGCGGATCGCACTTCTAAATTACGTAGGACAGGAGCAGCTTTTCATCAACTGAAGGTCATATTCGCACAGTATACATATTCGCGACATTTTACGAGCAGATTAAAACAAAGCTTCTCCTAGGCGCATGACACTCTAATCCTTCCCAAGCATTTCAGTAAGTAAACTATACCACAAAAATGCCATCAGATTAATAAATGGCCTCATACAAGAGACTTCAATATTCCACTAAAAAGTGGAATAAAAAGTCGTGACCAAATTGCATCCCCGCCTTTGATGCGAAATTCGAATACTAGCATCAAAGATACGAGAAAACGTGGCCTTCCTAATGTGAAAAAAGCAATTGAGGCTCATCACAACTGGTAATTTTTCTATTCCATCAGCACGTTGCGCTATGAGTGATGGCGCTTAACAATATATCTGCCTTAAGAAACTAGACCACTCCGCAACGATCACTTGTCAAGTATAAAACTGCTTACCTTAAGGTATGTTTCATTGACTTCGCCATCGCTCAAATCACTTAATCTTTGGCTAATATCATCTCCAAAAAAAAAGGAAAATCCACCATCACTGTATACATAGAATGATGGTCAAGCATTACTAAACATTCACTCGATTGCGTGGTGTTATCTATTTCGTGCTTCAGATTTAAGACAGGATTGACGTTGAATCCTCCCACACATTCCGAATCCAAAGCTCGCCAAAGTAACTTCAATATGCCTTCGTCAAACATCTTTTCTCAAGCTTACCTTTAATTCTGTTGTTACGGAATCGCTTCATAAACTCACAAACGGATTCATTCAATCGATTTCATGAAGCTGGTGACATGGAGCATTTACAGTTGCGTACCCTTCCTTTAGCCGGCCCTCCAAATTAATCAGGGCTAGGGGTCGATTCCAGAGATTACTGGCTGCAACTGCAAGAAGTTGGGCCAAGGGCTTTCAACAAGCATCAATAGATATTCCACCGCTCTTTTAATGAGTCACGTAGGGAAAAAGCCACGGTGTCTTATACAAGCCTATCCTTAAAGAAAACTATGCATAATTCAGGTGTACATACCAGCAGCTTTCTTTCTGTCCATCCTCTCTTTAAAATGATTAGTAAGATTTTCAAGATTTCTCAGTAACGTTGATATGTAATTCTTGAAAGAAAACAAAGAACGGCGTGAATTTCCGATGATTCGACTGGGCATAACGGCCGTAAATGTGCAGATCAATTGATTGATCAATGCCTGCTACTATCTCTAGTTCTTGCAAGGGCAATGTAAATTAAGAAGTCCCTTGCAGCATGCAAATCATGACAAAGAAGCCTTTGGGTGTGGTTCTACCGAGGGAAGGACCAGATGACTGATCCATAGCTACAGCTTCTTAGTGTCATAAGCCAACTTTCGGGTGTTCTGTTGCAAGGCATAAGGCTATGGACAACGTGCAGAACTGTGACAATTGTGGTCTCCGTGATGCTACAAAATTGCCCCTCGCATGCCTACTGCGCCGAAGGCAGCAGGACTGGTCCCACCTCCATGGTCCCGCCCTCCCTCTTGCCCACTTCCAGATCTTCTCTACCTGATCCTCAGCTGTAAATGGGTACTTGGTGTAAATCCGGGGGGGGGGGGAGTGGAAAGCAGTAGGTGACTGTTAGCACCTCTTCACAATGTCATGAACTGGCAGGCATCTCTCTAGCAAGAGGTTTGCGAAGAAATAAACTTTAATGAGAGGCATTGGAAAATCAAATTCCTATCTTCAGAAAAATTGTTACTTTCTTCAAATGAAGGTATGGGTCACTTACAAAGGATCTGCAAAGAAGGCTGCTTTGATCGTATGTGCGATTGGAAGGCTTGTGTAATGATGGATTCGAGCGTTTAAGATTCTTTGAATGGAATAGGTCCTTCGTAACCACAGCGTCCTTGAAAATGAGCGATAAAAGATTTGGCAATAAACAACGCCTTCACTAATTAATATGTATTGAAGATGACGGTACGAGTTCATGAAATGAGACGATGAAAGCTTCGGTAGAAGTTTTTACCAATCATTGATGTTGTTAATACGAGCTAAATCAGTAAGGATTTTAGGATATTAGGTAGAGGATAAGAGCTGCAGCTTGGCTAAGCAGAAAGCTAAGATATGCCATGCTTGCACTATATTTGGCTAAATTCTAATACAACGAATTATTCCTTCGAAAATTTATTCTTTTCGTGAGTCGACTCACCTCATCATTCAACTTTAATTACTTAATTCAAACGCAATCCTTCTGCATGAAAAACTTGGCATTAAAAGAGCGGATTATTGATATACAAATTACCTGTTTCGTTAAGAACTCACGCACAAAATCCTGAGTCTTAAGAATCTGAAAAGCATAAGAGATCATGATTGATAGTTCTCAAGATAAAAAAAGATTTCAGGCGGGCTGAAGCCTTGCTTTGAAGATAAAGCTCTTGGTACGCGGTTTAGCCGGAGCAGGAAAAACATCTTGCGGGGCTCATAGAGGTAAATGGATAAGTTGGATAAGATTATACTTACCACATACTAAGTCGCAATATACGGTATATTGCAAGTGTTGTAAAACCAGAGACATAGCTAGGAGTTTTTCAAGAGAATTGGATTTGAGAGAGCTTGTGTCCCGCTACGGTCATCACCGATAATGTTGTTATCGTGACCAGTTCAGAATCATTGCAAACCAATATGCTACGATATCCCTAAGTTGCAGTTTAATGTAGACAAAGAAGCAGGTTGAAAATTTGAAATTGAACAGAGATTATGAAGTTGCAGTGCAGTCCTGCAATTACTTTATAAACCTCTATATGTGTGTATATTGATATATACAGTCGATCCGAATATCTATATATATACATATATATATATATATATATATATATATATATATATATATATATATATATATATATATATATATATGTATATATTTATATATATTTATATATATTTATGTATATATATATATATACATGTATATATATAGCAGAAATATAGGAAAAGGAGAAGAAGGGTTCTCTGTTACTCTGAGTTTCGTGTGAAAGCACGCGTCAGACAGAGTATAACTGAGTCACATTCCAAATTACACTGATTTTAAAAAAGTAAATAGAGCAAAAGAAGCCATTGTGTAGGATACTATCAACCGTTCTTTTCCTTTTCTGTATTTCTGCTATCAACGCTCTATACTTTGTATATAGAGCACTATATGCTGGTGAAGACAGCACCCTCTATGTGATTGATGTATATATATATATTTATATATGTATATATATAATTATGAATATATCTTAACATATTGTAACATAATATGGATATATATAGAATAAAACAAATTAGTTTTTGTTCAGATATGAAAACTTTTCTCCCTTGTGTTGTGACTTGTAACTTAGTCCTGCATAAGCAGCGATGTTTGTCAGTAGACCACTCTAAATTGGTGCTAGAGACATTGTGCATCAATTGCATCTGCGCTGCATTTCTCCTACAGTTTCATAGAAGTATACCTTTACGTACACGCATCGCATTAAGGAACATTGTAAAGGAATTTCGTCAAAATAGTGCACCAATTACAGCTGGAAGCTGGGGCAACATTGCGCATAGATAACATGCATCTCTTAGCAAAATGTTTTTTCTTAGGCAGAATGTTTTTTCTTAGGCTTTGAACATGGGACACGATGCGAGCAAAAAGATATTGAAATGCTAACAACACAAATAGTTATGACTACCTTGTGGAAGAGCAAGCGTTTCAAAAACCTTTGGATCTCTCTGAAATTTCCTACAACATAATAGGATGATAAGAGCAGAGAAATGAATAATTCAACATGAAACTCTTATGTAGGTAGGTAAACGTTCATTTGAAATGAAGATTAAGACCGACCTAATGGCCTTTTATGAAAAAGACATACAATTTTGACTCAAATGAAATTGACCTCCTGTGCTCGTAAAAAAGGCTGCTTCTCCTTCAAACCGGGTAGGCCATGAACAACTTGAGCTGTAAGCATGTCAATTAATAAACCAATAAAGAAGCAAATCTTGGATGGCCAATTGAATTAAGACTCTCATAAAGAGACAAACGAGGATGGAGTACTCGATTTCTCATTTCAATAATATAAACAAGACTTGGCATGATTCTCTACTGCTTCAAACTAATTGAAGCATTGGACTGATCTCACCTATCTCCACACACTGCAAATAATTAGTTTTTCATGTTACGTAAAAACGAACTCAGCGATTTGCATGCAAGTATAACGAGTACTAAGGGAAACATGTACAAAAACGAATTAAACGCAGATTGCTACCAAAGTTAGACATAGATAGATAGGCATAGATAGATAGGCAAAGATAGATAGACATAGATAGATAGACATAGATAGATAGACATAGATCGATCGTTGAATCCAATGCAAAACCATAAAGATTAAAAGCTTCCAAGAAGTCAAAGGCAACTTAAGCTTTGAACATCCTTGTGTACTTTCCGAATATCAGGTCAAGTGGTTACTTTGGGGAAAACTATGTCAGCAAGTTAAAAGGCTCTTGCATAACAAAGAAAGCATCATACATCCCAGTCCAACGGAACTTCCAAAGCTTTGAAAAGCTATTTTCTAAATTAACTCTTCGGCTCCTATGGTGGATTATACACTTCTGCTAGCTACAATCCTATTCATTAACCGTATTCATTCAAATGGCCCCATTAAGGTGATGACTGGGTTTTTACAGACGGGCACTTTTCCTGTTGTCACCCCTCCGGATCTATCTCATTATAATTTACCCAGCTTGGCTTCAGAAAGCCCATTTAATTGTGGTTAAGGCATCATCAGCATGCTGTTAAAAATCGAAACTCCATAAAATAGCTTGTCCGAAAAGCATTTTCTTTCGTTTTGAGTGGGTTATGTTGAGGAAAGGCTATGGTGGCCTATACAAAGCCCCCAAAAAGGAAGAAAGAAGAAAGTGAAAAGCTAAGAGGAGAGAGAGATCAGATCAAGTTCATTGATCTTAGATTTGAAAGATGGCAAGTTGTAAGATTCAGGAAAGCAAGAAGAAGGCAAGACGTTCCACAAATTCCATGTTCTTGGGAGAAATGATGATTTGTGAGATAGAGTTCGCGAAGTAAGCAGTGAAACTTGGAAAGGGTATGGATGAGTTGAGCTTCTGGTGATCCTGACACGCCTCAGAGGAACTGGAATAATATCCCTGATCTCCTGAGACCAGTGCCCGTGAAAGTATCTATAAAAGATGGAAAGATCTCCGACTAAACGACGATGGGAAAGAGGTTGGAGCAATTTGGCGAGGTTAGGATTATTGATGAGAGGAACGGCTTTGGACTGGACTTTTTCAAGAAGACAGAGAGTGAATTTTGGAGCGCCACCCCCAGACGTGGGAGCAATACTATAAAGAAGGACAGATTTGGGACTTGTATATAGATAGAAGGTGAGAAGATGAGAAAAACCCGCGGGCTCTGGCGAGGAAACCGAGCTTTTGAGATGCATGTTCAGCAAGGGAATGGATGTGAGTTTTCCGAGTGAGATTTGATGAGAGAGAAAGACCAAGTTTTGCGAAAGAAGCTGAAGTGTCCAGTTCATCATCATTCACGAGGATAAGTGGAAAGTTTTGATTACGTTTGCGTGAAATGACAGCCTATTTCGTCTTGCTTTCGTTGAACGAAACTAGGTTGTCTCTACCCCATTTCTCCATGACTGTCAGATCATTGGAGAGAAGCGAGGCTGAAATGTTTTTGTGGAGTTGGATATCGGTGGAAGCATAGTCATTTGGATTGAATGAAAATGAAGAACTTAGGGAGGTATCACCAGCAAAGGAGTGAATGCTAGAAGACGTAGAGGTAAGTAGGTCGTTTATGAAGAGAATTAAGAGCACAGGGGAGATGAAAGAGCCCTGGGGTACGTCGGCATTGATAGAGTGCGGATTGGAGAGGAAGCCGTCCACTCTGACGGCAATTGACCTATCAGAGGAAACTACCAATCCATTTAATGTAACGTACCATTCACTGTGCCATGCATCGTAATCCCTGGGACGATCCTGCCTGGATTGAGCAACTGTAAGGAAACAATAAAGTTGTCTACAGCGATCGATGTGAGCAACGAAGAAGTGCTGATGAAGATCTGTTGGGATGACCTGATGGGCACTGAACTTGAAACGAAGTCTCAATGCCAGAAAGCTTAAATTGTGATAACACTTCGCAGCGAGCCACCTGACTTTCTGCCGGCAGATTTCAGTACAGAACAAGGCAAATCGAATATCTATTATTTGATTAATACCTGCAAAGTCTCCCTGAACCATAAGAAATCTTCTAAATGGCGATTCACTTCAAATAAATGGCCTTCATATGATTGCAATGTTGTCTGTTGAGTTAGAAAAATTCGAAGCTACATCTTATTTCAGCAGGGAGCTAGAGATTAAGGTGGAATTGGTGTTTCAATAACAAATTCAGAATGTAATGCTTTGCAACGAAGAAAGAGCAATTGAACGTAAAGCAATCAAGTGTAACACACTATAATGAAGTGCAATGCAGTTTAATTAAGTGTAAGGTAATGTAACCAAGGGTAATGCAATTCACTCAAGTGTAACGAAATAAATTATTATGTAATGTAATCAAGTAAAATACGATGTAATCAAGAGTGATACAATGTGATTGAGTGAAATGCCATGCAATGAATTGAAATGCAAATTGAGTGCTATGCTGTAGAATACAACGTGATAATTTCAAAACAATGCCAGGCCTTCGTCATTGATCCTAATTTTTGGCGTAAGCGCAACGCAGCGGGTGCAACGAGCTGCAAGCTGCAAAGACAGTAATTGTGAGGCCTTCATTTGCAACCTACGCAAAGTCATTAGCAATAGTCAAAATATCCTATTCAACTGCACACTCTGAAGAATGTTTATCTGAATAAACGATCTGCCCACAAAGGCAAACTTCACTTAACATAGCATATCCAATCGGAAAGGAAGCATAAAAGCGTCAAGGAAATCCATTGTTTACATAAAAGATCAGTTCCTGCTGCAAAAATGGCAAAATTTTGCGCTTCTCTACAGCGGTAAAGTAATAAACAAACTTCCTTAAAGCGAATAACTGCGATTACGTGGCTTTTGATAGCGCAAGGATTAAAATTTGCTACAATTGCGAGATTTTTTTCTAGTGATATGTATGAATTGTAAATGATTCTATATTCAAAGAGTATTACAGCTGCGAGATTCAACTTTGAGTAACATATATGGAACATAAAAAATTCATCTGCTTCAAGTTTAATGATTCTATCAAAAGAAACGGGTCGTGGCTGGCATAGGGATGCAATGGTACGGGGGCTCTTTGATAGAGTGGAGAAGTAACGGTTCAGGCCTTTAGACCTTGGCTAAAAAAGAATCATTTCATCTCTTATCAACATGTCCCTAAAAATATTGATTTTGTCATGTCAAAATTACTAATACTTACACAAAAGCAACTGAAATTATCAGAGCGACTCAAGTGAGAGCTGCTAGCAACCGCAGGGAATAGAATTCGATGTGTGCATGTATCAGAAAATGGACTTTTAGATGCAGTCATATTGCCCTCTTTACAAGTGTCTTGATCAGTGCGAGACACGTACCCACGGCACTGTGGCTTAAACATGAGTTGCTTCACAACCAAACAACATGTGAAGAACCGGAATCGGTCTTTTTGGCGCCGAAGAGAGCGATTCCGTTTGTAATGTCACGTGGGGCTCAAACACAGACAAAGTCGGATTTTCGGATTTTGCGGCTGCGCTACTGGATCACTTAGCCAGCAAAGTTTTAGATGAAAAACATGAGTGAGGAGGACTTTACATAAATATTTCATTACATGCATTCGTTACCTATGGGAAAAATCGGGCACAACTAGTCTAAGTCTCGCCGATTAAGGGACCGGAGCAAAAATACTAACATCTTCAAGTGCAAGAAAAGATCTTATCTAAGAGCCTGCTTATATGAGCCTAGTAAGTGGGTCGGCTCGGCACGCAGGCTAAAATTCTCCTCGTTTTTTATATGGAGAGCCTCTAATCCGCTTGCAGAGGTGATTTACAACCTCCTCCACAGCTGATTGCAGCTGCGCACAACTTTTTTACATTTAGTCAACTTTACACTCAAGTAGTTATACTGGATTGGCTTGTCCACATTGAAGTCCAGATTCTTGTAGGACATGAATGATTGATATTGTTGAAGAGAATCAATGAGATTCTCCATCGCTTCTACTTTCCAGCGAAAACACGACCTCGTGTTTACATTCACTTCTTTGCCTTGCCCTGACATTGCCTTACTCCAAGTCGCCATGTTGTTTAAAAGAAATGGACGGGCTTTGAAGCTGACATGTGCGCAGTATTTTCCAATTTTGCCAGGCAAGTGAGCTAGCGTGTTTATATTCTATTCCGCCTACCGAGATCTCACCAGTAGGTTAGTGAGATATCGCCTACTGGGCTGGTCTGCTTGCTCATATAAGTGACATCAAATTTTTCTATTGATTCCTTAACAAGGCGAGATCTCGCTGAGCGGAACGGCCCGTTCATCGGGCTCGTATAAACTGGTCCTAAAACGTACGGAGACTGTCTATCGGTCGATCACCTCTACGATACGCTAATGTGTGTTTAGTAACCTATTTACGAGAGCGTGTCTTTCGTATTGTCTAAAATGAAAATCTACAACTGATTGGAAGATTGCTTTTGCAATCCTTTCAGTCTATGGCATCCGAAAGTCAATTTGATGACACTTCAAAAAGCTATGCTTTCCAGCAGTGATTTGATCTTTCGTTTCGTGGTGACGCTTCTCATTCTAAGTGGAAGCGAAGCCTAGGGAGGCGCTCGGTCCATGGAAACCTGACTTTCTGAGCAAGCACCTTGATCAACGAGCAACCATTCGTCTTGCAGAATACCGCTTGATGCGAATCAAAATGAACGACCAATAACCCTCCTGCTGAGCTATGTTTGTACAGAAGTACGGCGTGTGGAATACGGAGTATTGAACTACGTATTCCATACGCCAAACTACGAATACGGAGTATGAGCATAGCCTTAATAAAGCTGCATCCCATACTAAATTTCGAGGCGTAGCAGAGACCAAGCTCTGATTGCTTTTATGGAAGCGGATTTTAATATGGTGGTTTCCCGTTGCCTTTCTATCTGATGAAATTTGTACTGCAAACTGTATAGACTTAGTGCACACAACCCCTACGCTACAAGTCGGCACACATAAGCCACTAAACCAGGGTATAATTGAATATAAAATCCACTATTGCATAAAGTATGACAAAATCATTGCTTCATTCAGTACAGTTGCAGAACATCTTTGCAGGAGAAACCAAACAATTATATTTGTTGGATCAAATGCGTCACATGAAGTTCATTATGTCTGATATAGGCATGCTTCTAATAAGTTATTCGGTGGATGAGATAGATCGAAAACATACGCGAAAGGAGGAATTCTTAGGCTATTATTCAAGTCAACTCGTAAGAAAATGGCAATGGAGAGTTCTATGATTCAGGCTAACCTCACATCATATTGACCAAGAATAAAGCAATAAAAAGTTGGTGACGCTAAAATTTACCTTGGAGATAATTTTCAAAAGCTGATCTCTGCAGGATGTTTCAGTCACTTTTGTTACACTTGCGACGAGCATATTTGGAACGGACAATCTAAAAAAATGGTTACCATCCCTGATGAAATATCTGACACAGAAATCAGAAGAAAGAAGCAAACTACAGAAGTGTACTGGAAACGGACATATTTAACTCTCATTGTGCGTGTGGGGTTCAAGAAATGCAGTTTGTGATTGAAGTGGTGGAACGGTTGGTGGCAGCTTCATTCATTGAGTGTCAAAATTTGAAAACAACAAAACTTAAAACTCCTTAAAAAGAATGACACAAATGGTAGCGTTCTATAGCGAAATAGTATTGGTGAAATTGCCAAGACCACTGAAGATACAAGTAATTAGATCTATGCGTCCTCGAATGAAAAAACCAATCAAGAGGGAGAAGAAGTTGACGGATAAGAGATCGTAATTCATGTAAATACTGCTACTCTTAATTCCAGCGTTTAAAGAATTAAACTTTTTGAGAAATATAAAAGATTAGCTCTCTAGCTAAGACAAGCTTTGGATTGAAGAGATGTTTGCTAATCAGGCTTGAAAAAATACGGAAAGACTTAATAAACACTTGAGATCCCAAAATGTATCACAGGGCAGCAGAATTTGGCATGAAATCTTTATGAATGCCTAAGATACTCACGTTACATCCTTACTGGCAGATGCGGAGGAGCAAATTTTCGAATGGATTTCCAGCTCTGTCAATCTGCGGAATAATATACAGTATTTTAGACACGTTGACTACCGTGTACACTTAATGTATACCAATCTATTAGGATGGCCTTCTCTATTTGACATGGGTGGCGTGTGCAAAGCAACAGGATAACGACGATGGGGTAGTGCTTTGAGCTATATTTAGGGTGAAACAGTTGCAAAAGGTGAGGAAAGCTCTGAAATTTAAGTTTTTGTGAATTAGAAAACGAAAAATAATTTGTGGTCATAGCAACAATAAGGGCCTAGAAACAAGGGTGTAGGTTTTCAGTAAGTCTCTATAGAAATTCGTTTTTATGAAGAGATTTGGAAAATTCTGATAATAAGATATAGACAGATAATTCGTGACAAAATTGATGACTGTATCAATGTACCAAATATCCTTAAATATTTAGTATCCTAATGTTGCATCGTATGATTAATCTTGTATAATTGCATTAATAGTTTCAATTATATTTACGAGGATCAAGCAAGGAAAACAACATTAAGCAGTTTTCTAGATTGTTAGGCCAGATGTCCTGCCGAAGACGTATACGTATCTTGCACCAGCCTCTGACTCTCATGACAACTTCAAAAGATGCCTATAAAAACCAGCCCTCAGTTGATCGAATGATAGAACTAGGAATACAAAAATTTGGGAGAAGCCTTTGCATTATATCTTAACTTCTACCTTCATTTGGAATATTTGTTTCCTAATCCAGTTCTTCTTTTTGCATGCTTTCTACCTAGCAGCCGAGGGTAGAATGTAGCACCCTGATTCGCTTTGCATGTTTAACAGTGTCCTGATCATTCCTTAGCATCTTAACACACCTCGGGATATTCACACCTAAGACAGCTAGCAACTTTCCTCACAAACGAGAAAGTTAAGCTCAACTGTTTGTCTTGAACTAACGACTATAAAGTCTATAATCCATCATGGCAGCAATTAACTATTCTAACACCTTTCCTAGTTCCTTCTTTATCTCTCCTATTGTTTATAGGAACCAAAGTTCTTTTTATTGCTCTCTCTTTAAGAATAAAAGCTCGCATTTGATGCTAACTTCTTATAGCAAACTCATTATTTCAAAATCAAAGTCAGAATGATTTGTAGGAAGCTAAAAAGATGCAACATGGTTACATTTGAAGGAGTGACTACGAGTTAGAGTTGGCGGCAAATCAGCCGATTCTTGTGACGGAACGACACAAAAATCGAGGGAATGATAAACAGTTTGTCTTTTTTGATACTCCACCGAAATAGTTCAATGACATTTTCCAGAGAAATGCTATGGACATTTATAGAAGCACTGCCAAACAAAGGTAAGAACTAACATTTATGATGATTCTTATCACCACGGTTGCAATTAAATATTTGCATCACAGAAGGTGAAAGTGTAATATGTTATCCCAAGAGAGTATCGTTTGGCAGGAGAGCTCCAACCACTAGATTGATTGATAATTAAAAGGAGAAGGCTGTGGCCTCAGATTTGCCTTGATCAATTAAAAGAAAAGTGTAGACACAACAACAAAGATAAAGACAAAATACAGAGGAGCATTTCAGAGAACATAAGTCAAGGATTACAAGTCAAAGAGAGTAAGCCGCTTACTTGATTTTACGCGAGCATAAAGTGCATGAAAGTTGTATCTCTTCCTCGAAAAGATCCCCTTGCTGTTAAACAAAATAAGGCATTAATTATCAATAACCTAGGCTATAGATTTCTTATGCATATCAATAAGGCAGCAATTAAGTGCTAATGCTTATTGTTCGAGGAAGCACATAGAAACAAAGAATGAATATGAGATTCTGAGTACTGAGGTGCTAAACTCATTGGTCAAAATATAAACTCATGAATTGCAGAACAACTCTGCGCCACTTTACACTGAATATCAGCCTTCATCTTACTTTTTCAATTGGCTTCTCCAGGATTTTCAAGAAAACATCTGTATCTGTATCAGAACAATCACTTCTTACGGTTCTGGACTGAAAAAATAAAATCTTCTAATGATAAAGCATCAAAATGTTAACTTATTGCACTCTCTTGACTTATCTATTGCCAATATCAGTACCTATGCAACCTTAAGAATTACATAGATGCATTCATTGTGTAGCATGAAGATGATAAGTCTACCCTTCGGAAAATAATGAGTCGAGCACATGGCAAACCTCAAACTATCCTGATGTTCTTCCATATGACCTCATTAAATACATACCAAGTATTAAGATAATTTCTCAAAATGGCAAAGTACAAACAGCCTATTATAACAATTTTGAAACTTACCCTAGCTCGCAAGGGCCTTGGAGATCGGATATACTTAGGACTGACTAATGGTCTAGGAGAAGCAGGTCGAACACTCAGCAAACTTATTGAATCTTCATCTCCATTCCAACTCAAACTTTCGACAAGTCTAAGAACAAGTCAATGTTTAATAACCAATTAAGATGTAAGCAAACCATTTTGTGACTAGCAAAGCACACAGTTCACAAAGCAAAGGAGTAATGGCAATATAATTTTGAATGATAGGAGCTTCCATGCAAGCTGACAAAGTTTCAAATTTTACCTGTATAAATATGAGTTATCATTATAATAACTATTAGTTATAACCCTTTTGAGATGATTTAGATTAATATGGCTGGTCATGGCATAGTAGATAATGGGTGTTTGACTCATTAACCATATGTACATAGCTTGAATTTCATTAGTTATACTATTGTTGATGAAGGAAGGTCACTCAACCTCAATTTTTCATTGGAGAGGGCACCTTGCATACTGCCTGAATACTGCTATGCCCCCCTTGGAGAAAATAAGGGAAGCAGAAAAAATGCAAGTTTGATTGCTGTATCAAAGAAGAAGAGAAAATGGATCATCACCCGTCATTTGTAAGCTTGAGTTCCTGCAATTGTACTTTAAGCTGTTTATTTTCCTCTTCCAACTAAAAAGCAAATTATTGCTACCACATAAAATGAAATTTTGAGAATTACGGCCTTTTTCTCTTGCAAAGCTACACTTTGCATTGATATGGAATTTTGAGGCTGAAGGAAAGTGACTCCTAGGTAGGCTGGAGGTGACATGGAAAGAGACTGCATGCAAGGAGGACGCAAGAGCAGAATGACAAGATGGTGGCTGTGATGGGTCAAAGTGGATAAAAAAGTGAGGTTTTGAAAGAGGTATAAAGCATAGCATAAATGCTGATGATGGTGGCTATTGGATTATATTGATCTTGTAATAAATGCGGCTTTTCGTCACTTAGCTAATCCTCTTATCAAAATGTAACAGACTCAAAAGATTTGCTAACTCTCCAGCATTACACAGAAAAAGACCAGTCATATTTGCACCTCATTGACAGATTTTATAATTCCAGCTTGCAAACAAGTTTAGATTCCTCTGAAAATCCTTGGATGGTAAAATGCAACTTTTCAAGAAATTTAGATGTCTTCATCTGAAGTTGCTTTGAAGGAACCCTGACAAAAGTTTATCTTGCAATATTTTTCTTCTAACTTCTGTTGTACCTAGCATTACTAGCATAGATTTATATCATTGGCAACAGCAATTAATACCTTTCTTGTGACATCTTGTAGCTGTTGAATCTCCTCTAATCTTCCCTCAAAATCTACACATGTGCCGCAAGAGACACTGATTTCCTCATGAACTGTGCCTTCTATTTCTAAGCAGCCTGCTGGGATGTATCCCTTGGTTACCATTGCCTCACCACTACCAGCTTCGATGTCCAAGCAAAACACAGCATCGCAATTGCTGGAATCGTCGTGGGTACTTGCAACCTGTCTGGGAACTTTTTCGACATAGATGAGCCTCTTCTCTCTAGGAACTTCAACCCTTCTGAATACATCACCCTTTTGTACTCTGAGGAAATCGTCAGGCATACAAAATTTATTGGGTGGACTTTGTATACCCAAGTCTAACTCGATGCCTGAGTCCAGCCGGCCTAGGCAAGGATCGGTTTTCGAATTATCGCGGGCTCTCACCGCTACTGGAGATGAGTCAAAAACTGCTTTGTACAACATCGTATCCCACTAGCAGGACACAATATGCGTCCCATAAATGCATGAAATCTTCCAGTGCAAAAAACTCTTCTTCAAGCAGTTAATGTTTCCTATCGTACTGTTGTTGTGAAGCACGGGACCCATCTCTGTTCAATTTAATCACAGTATTTGACACTTCCTATTCCGTCCTTCGCGTCAGCTCCTCCGCAATGACAATCTAAGCAACCTACACTAACGTTTCACAGGACTTAACAAGTGTTATTATTTTCTTTATGGAAGGCGTTTTATAGAAGTAGCTGAATGAAATTTAATCTATGGCCACTGAAGCAAACCTTAGATTTTTATCACTGTCGCTTAATTTAAAAGTGATGAGAGCTCCATAAGTGTAGGAGCCGGGAAAGGACTTGGGAGACTTTGATCTTTCTTTTTTGGTGAGTTTTGTTTGGGAAAGGCCGTAGTAGCCTTTACAAAGCTCCAACAAAGGAAGAAAGAAGAAAACGAAAGGTTAAGAGGAGAGAGAGATCAGATCAAGTTTATTGATCTTAGATTTGAAAGATGGCAAGTTCTAAGATTCAGGAAAGCAACAAGAAGGCAAGACGTTCCATAAAATGCATGTTCTAGGGATGAATGATGATTTGTGGGATAAAGTGCGTGGATTAGGCAGTGAACGATGGATGAGAGGGAGCGAAAGTACATCAGCGTAAGAGGCCACCGGGGAAGGGAGATGTCATCATAAGGGGAGTAAGACCGAAGAGAGACCGGAAATTGATATTGGAACGAAGGGGCATCTGAACAAAGGACGTTTTCTGTAGAATATCAAAAAACTTTCATTTTGAAAATGTGTTCATTAAGCGGAACAATTCTAAATCATTATAAATATATCAACGACGTGCTACTTTCAGTAATGTAATCAGAGCCTTCATGGGTCCTTCTAGCACACTGCTCAAGTCTGATCAAAGATTCGATAGAAACATGTAATAGAACAGCGCAAATGTCACTCAGGAGCAAGGAAAGTGTAACTGAAATCCTTACATGATGTGAAAAGCATACTCACTGATCTAAAATAGCATAAACGGGGTTAGTGGCTGGACATGAAAAAGTCGAAAAGGTTTGATACTGTGCTATGTAGGCAAGAATCGATTTGAAAAGTCATGGAAGGGTCAGCAGGCATTATATCAAAGTTAAGGACGGTGAGACAGTTTAAGGCACGAATGAGTATTCGGAAGAAAGTTAACTTGTTCCTACGTGGATAATGACTACATAGTGACTATGGACTTCTTAAATGTTTCGCAATGTTCCGGGAGGAATGTATAAAAAAGGATTTTCTGGGGGGAAATTCTAAAAGGGTTGAAAGGTACTGGGAAGGAGTTAAGAGAGTAATTTCCTAAACAGTCCGGCTTCGTGGTACTGGGAACGTGTTGCAAGGAGCACAAAATACACTAAGAACCATCATACACGACTTGAGAAGTCAAAAAAATGCGCATAGACTGGTGGAAAGTTGCTTCATGTGATCAATTTAAGGATTCAATGTCAACATATGCGATCAAAATCGAATAGCGTGATAACGAAATCATTCAATAATAACAGCATGGTCAACTAATAAACCCATGCTGGTAAATGAAAAATCATAATAATCCTCACAAACAAGTATCCGAAAAATATTACTATCAGTTCAGTTCATAGCATGAAATGACAACAGTACGCTAACCATGCTACCTTTTCCATGCACGAATTTTTAATATGGTACTAATTTTGCACGCATTCATTTGGTACTTTCAGTATAGGGGATGACTCAAGATGGCGAACGGTACAGGACAGAGAAACTTAGTGCGAAATAACTGAGAAACCTCTGGTTCCGACGTGCAAATTAGTTGTAATAAAGTTTGCTAACAGTAAAAGGAGTGAAATAAGAAATAAGCAATATGATTACTATAGGTAATCTGGGAATTCTCTTTGGACGAAAAGCGCTACCTGGCTTCTCTAAGATCTTATGAGAGAGACTGACTGCCTCTTTTTAAACTCGTGCAGTAATACTTGTGATATTGAGTATAACAAACGATTTCGACCCACGCTTCATTGAATTAGGAAACAGCACATTGAATGGTTACAAGACTCTAAAAATCCACACAGTTTCGATTCACATAAGCAAGAAAAATTGCTTTAAATGGGAATAGATCTCACATCTACAAGCATAGGAATCATATTCTGTTAGTGAAAGATGTAGATCAACATTGGTTTGCGGAAAGGATAGGGCTGATGATGATTGCTGCCCCCAAAAGTTAAGCCTAACTAATGGCAAATACATTAAACACAATTAAAATTAGCAATGGCGTTCTATCGAAATAGCAGATCTACTTCCAAATCCAAAAACTATCACCAGCTGGTCCATTGCCGAAGCAGCAGACCTTTATGTCAAACAACAGTGGTATCTAAGAATAATTCTTTTAAAATCTTGCAAAGTCAAGGAAAGTGAGGGGTTACAAATTAAAGAGTCTGGTCTTTAATCATATAACCTTTGAAATCAAGAACTGCTCTGAGGAAGTGACTACGAAGCTGTATGCAAATGCCGTAAAGTAAAGGGAAAAATTGCGGGCAAATCACTTTGAAAACAATTTCATCAAAGGCTTTAGAATAGAATATTTAACTGAGATTTTTTATCCAAAAGGAAAATAGCTTTTCTGAGGCTGTAAGAATTTTCTTGCGAATAAATTTATCTTTAACACAGAATATTTAAGAGATCTGGACTAGCTCAGTTGAAGAGAGAACCCGGTACGTACAAAGTTGCAGAAACTAATGTAACCTTTATGCAAATTTCAAAGTTACAGCATTTTCACAGTTTATAGTTCAAACTCCCTTTTGTCTCGTCCATGCAACATGTTCAGGCATTTAATAAAACTGCATCGGTACAATCTCATTTTATCAAGAGTTCCAACATATCAGACAATAACTTCGTCAATGAAATCCATAAACCTCGTCGCATAGTAGTTTGGGTTGACGGTTGAGATTTCAGCACCAGCCTAAAGGGAGGACAATGGATTAGCTGCATACATACACAAGTTAAAAAAAATGCGACTCAAAACGTAAGCGAGATCAAATATGTTAGGTGAGGCTGCACCAAGGCAAAATATTTAAGACGTTAGCAAAATAATTGCGAATGAATACTGTTATAACCGAGACAGAGTGTGAGAAGTTAAAGATGAGGACAAATGGCAAAGACGATGGCGTTGGATACAGCTATGGCTACAAAAACAATGGCAATCAAAAGAAGGGTGAAGTTCGCGAATAAAACATCACCTACGATGGAAAATATGATGATAATGATCACAAAGACGACGATAAGATGATGAGCACGACAGTGAATATAAACATGACTATGATGATTATGATTATGATATGATGATATGATGATATGATGATATGATGATATGATGATATGATGATATGATGATGATGATGATGATGATGATGATGATGATGATGATGATGATGATGATGATGATGATGATGATGATGATGATGATGATGATGATGAAGAGGACGATGATGGCCAAGATTGCAGAAACGTGATCCTGACAAAGATAAAGAAAACGATGGTGACGATAATGATGACGACATTGATGATGATAATGATGACCGCAAAGATTATGATGATGACGGCAACAAAGATGACGAAAATGAAGATGAGAATGACGGCATTGACGATGATAATGATGACCGCAAAGATGATGATAATGACAACAATAAAGATGACGAAAATGAAGATGAGGATGACGACAATAAAGATGACCACAATAAAGATGACGACAATGATGATGACAACGATGACGTTAGGAGCAGCTAAAAAATCCCATAAAAACGACTGATGACAACGAAAACGATGACGATAACAAGGGGGCTTGAAGACATGTAAAAGCCGATGGTGATGGCAACAAAACGCAACATTTGCTGCACCTTCATTTAAGCACCACTGATATGGTGAGAGGGTTGTAATCTTCTCAAACACATGAATCTTAATCCCTGCATCGCGATCGTCGGCTTGCACATTATAGCAGGCCAAATACAATTTTCCTTTTGACAATGAATGTCTTCTTAGAACGCCGTGCGCAAAAGACAAGTCAATGTTGCTGTCATTTGCATTCACAAATTACTGTTAAATATTAGGAAGCATAGCTACAGTTTTTACTATGTTGACAATTTATTGCTGATTTATAAGTTGATTTAGGTTAAAAAAGATTTAGATTTAGCGAAATTATTCTAAAAAGGCCCACGTCGGTGCAAAAAAAATTAGATGACTGTAGAGCTGTGTGGGCAACAACAGCCATTTGCGTTCATTTTGCAAAACGGGAAACGCACTCGCAGGAATTCACAAATTGCAGACACATCAGAAGCATTACAAAACTTCTACTAAACATCGTAGGGACAAGAAGACACCAGACACCATCAACATTGCTTGGCTGCTTTTTGGCAATTGTATCCTGGAAATATTCCCCCGAAACGATTGTATCTCCAGGGCTGTTTGAAAGGATTCAACGCAGTGCGCATGCTCCTGTCTAAGGAAGCCCATGATAAAAAACACCTAAACTTATATCTGCAGGACCTTTGCAAGTTGTTAACTATTTCATCCTGTGCAAACAGTTCATTGGAATATTAGTGGCTCGCATTTTTAGTTGATTTCCTTCTCATTATTCGTTTTAAAGGAACCGTACTGCAAGCAAAAGTCCACGTTGCAATGGTTTTATTCACATTTCAAGCGGAAATAATCCTCCTAACTTCGAGTCCGAAGAGTTTCTATTGATGTTGAGAGATGAATAGTTTCCCATTCGTCAAATCTTTTTGAAAACCACTACCGCCAAATCTCAAGGAGCAAGAAAGGAAATCCATAGAGAACTGTGCTCTACGTTTCATCGTCAAAAACAACTACGGTATGAATGAATAAGTACCAAGTAGATTAAATTCATTCTATGAAGCGAAAAATGCATTTTTACGATGCAAATTGGTCTCAAAGATATTCTAGTGTTTAGATGCATTACAGTAACCAGATTGAAATTGTTCACGAGTTTATGATTTAAGTTATGATGTAAAGATTTAACTGACTTTTTTTCAAATTTTTATATGAAAACCCCAGCTAAACGTAATCATAATTTCACTTTTTGAGCAAACAATGAGAGAACAAGAGAAGAAACAGCAAGAGAAGCAATAATTAGAAGAAGAGAAGAAAAATAACAAGAAAAGAACAAGGTACAAGAATGAAGAAAAGAACACCGAGCGAAGAAGAAGGCTTCCGGCATGTCCATCTTGAATCTTGATGTATCTGCTCCTTTTGTAACACCGCAATCTAGACCTAACTAACTAGACACTGATCTGGCTTTATGCTACTGGTCACTGCACAAACAAATGCTCGTTGAAATGTTTCTTGCCATTTCTCGAGCGCGCAACGTCCGACAACTATCAAGTGAAATGTAAGTACGCTTAGCCGAGGCTTTTTTAAGTTTATTGATGTACCTGATAATCCGAGTTTTCACCTTCCTCGGGTGACCTGCGGTTCCTAGACGAATCGTAGGACTGACGTCGAATCCTTCTTTTGACCTAGCGTGAAATCACACCTACAAACATCCACTGAGCGAACCATTATTTCTAATAGATTTTAATTTGCTAATTTAAAGGTTCTAATGCACTAATTTTAAAGGATTAAAATTCAAGGTAAGCTCCAATTATATGACATCTGCGGGTCGAACGCTGTGCACTTTGAAGAGAGGCATGCCTTTGACAGATATTGCATTATGAAACAGGTCTGACATATTGAGATCTTTCATTGTTGTCGATGGGCGTTCGTCCAGAAGATGTCATATATTGGGAGGCCACCACTTTAACATTGAAAGATGGCCATTAGTAGAACAAATGTTTCAAGATATATTAGTTTTGAATATTAAATATAGTTGCGATTCCTGCATAGAGATGAACAACAACTTTAAAATATAATATTCACATGATTCATGGTTATATATGTTAATGTATTTATAGGATAAAAGACAAAAAAAATTAATAGTGGGTAGACAAGCGTAAATAAAATTGCATCCTACTGAAGGTCATTTTGACCGACATTTTTCAGGACATAAAACGCGGGATAATGACGGAAATGCGACGTATGGAAATCTTACCAAGCTGCGCACGAAAGCCGGTAAAATTGAATGATTCATGAAGCTAACTAATTATGAAGCTTCGCACGCAGGTGAAGGATAGGATGAAAAGATCTTACATACGAGGTAGGTATATTTCCGAAGAATCTCACAACTGTTACAGCCAGGCTGGACGAAAACGTGTAAAGGGGACGATTTGTGCTATTTATCATTGCGGCCTCCTATGTTGCACATGCAGGTACGTTTAGAACGAAGAGATCGTCAATAGGATGGAATGGCTTCCACTTGCCTGTGTAGTGTTGACATTTTTACACCAAAGCATTCATTCACAAATGTAGGATTACGATTCTAAATTTGATCTATGACCATGCATTTAAAACTTGCTCAAATGAATTTGCCCTCGATGAATGGGAATCTACTATCAGTATCCAAAGGTTGGGCTCCCAAGATACTCATTATGTTGCAATAAGTGTAATTAGGCCTTTATATTTCATCAATCACTCAGCTGAAACAAAAATTCTTGCCTTGTAATAATTTATTTCTAGACAAAATTACTTTAATTGAAGGATTTAAACTTGATTCAGCAGGTTTAGAAAACTTAGATAAGACAAACGAACAGCTTCGTCTGGCCTCTATTCAGGAGAACAGGGAATGCTTCACGGGTATCGTTTAGAAAAAAGATGGGCTTATTCCCTCCGTCAAAACCATACGATACCAGTCTTTCTACGATTCATGAGAGCCATATATCAATGGAATTAGCTCAACTTACAGTGCCAGTCAAACGCTTGATAACAATCCATGCAGCGGAAGACAAAATAATTTTGGCAGCTCTCCGACTTTGACTTGAAGCTTGGGGTTTCTTATGGTAGTTTGAAGTCGATGGGACAAAGGAGGTCATCATGCAGTTATGGAAGATAAATGGCAAATAAAAAATTCAAAAGAATATTCTAAACTTACGCCGTGCTTGACCGTCTTTGCAGCGTGGGCTGCCTTTTTGTTTGCACCATAGTATGTAAGAACATCAATGATGCCTATGTAATATACCTCTTGCTTTGATTCTACGAGAAACAATGTCACAAGAAATAAAATCGTTGCAGTCTTGGGCAATGCAAAACTTCACGTCATTCTACATATCTCGGGTTTGAACATCTAGCCAAAACTTAGATATTTTGCAGCTAACATGTATAATTGTACTGGCACTGGGAATTCCCTATTGGCTGATACGTGGCTAAAGAGGGGGAGAGCGACAAAATGATGGCAACAACTTTTGCGTCACGGACATTAGCTACAGCCTCCTTTCATACATTATGTTATCAATGTTTTTTAAAAAATGTCGTCTTGCTTATCGTGGGAAAGGAAGAAAAGGCAAGACCTTTCATCAATTGCACGTGCTTGGGAGAACAATGACTTGGGGGATAGAGTTGATGAGTAGAAGAAGTAGATGAGCTGAATTTGGGAGGTCCAATCGTAAAGGGAGCTTGCACAGTTCAAAGGAAAGCGAGCAAGTCGAACCTAGACCAGAAGATAGAGAACCGATCGAATAGTCGTAAACGTGTACTGTACGTGTATAATTTACATATAATATTTAAAACATCTAGCCTGTTATGATACTCATTATCATTCGTATTTTGCATGATTGGTTACTTGCTTGGAACCTCTGAAACACTCGGCGTTTGACGGTGAAACTAGATATTCATGGCAGTCAGAAACCAATAGAAACTGTAAGTTCACAACTCTGTCGTCAGAGCCGAGATCATAACAAGCTATTGCCACATGGCTCCGTTAAAACAAACTCAAAGGAAACGCTTATTCAGTACGAGGTACCTTGAGTGCGCTGCATTATGGAGGGGAAGGGGCTACTCTTATGGTGTGATTGGGCATTATCTTAAGTGAAAGCTGAGTAGATGTGGCGGGATGACACTATAATAATAATTTCGAATCTTTACACAGGATGAAAGACTTCAACTTTAGATTAGCTGTTACCAAAGTGTGTCCAGTGCTAGTGCCCTCAGAGTTACTTCAGAGTACTCATTTACCGACCTTAGAAGGATGGACAGCTGAGCTGACTGTTGGCTTGTGGTTAGTGGTTCCAACGAATAGCATGCCACAGAATTTAAAACTGAAAGCAAAAGGGACCCCATAATCTAAATGCGAGAGAGGGAGTACCTCGTCAGAGACTACCATCCTGAGCCATAGCATTGGTAAGTAAGGTGTCAGTTTCTTTCCTCATCGTAAATTACCCTCAACCTCACGCCAAGTACCCATCTACTACCTGGCGGACAGACCAAGTACCCTTTATAGCAACTTGTTCAGCGAGACTTTTCCGCAAAAAAGAATACCTTGACATGAATCAATTGCATATCGCTCGCCATCCATTGGGACCTCACCGCTGGTTACACTGTTTGATCTCCCCATCACTGGTCTGTCGCATGGAGGCGACGAGGGGGAGTCCTCCGCCGAGTCATCGTTTTCGCTTCGGCCATTAGCGACATCACCGTCAAGGTCATCGTCTGATTCCTGTCGTCCATCTTCGTGAATGCCAACAAGCAGGCTGTAATCCATTAAGTTTTGAGACGACAAGAACTGGAAAAAATGTGATGATCATAATGGTGGCGAGGCACAGTGGTTTTAGGATGAATGTGATCAGCTGATCAGTCGAAACACTTTGATAGGCTCCATTTCAGAACGGAAACCTCAAACAGTTACCGGAAATGATCACATTCAAGTTGGCAGAAATTTCTGCATCTGCATGAAGGATATCTCTAAATAGCAAAAAATCTCCATGACAGACGATATAATGGACCCAGAAATGACCGTCATGGTTTTAACAAGACTATTAAACTAATACCCGGATGCGAATTGAAACGTCTGGAAGGGAACGGTGCCAACGTTGCAATTTACGCATGGACATAAGTTTTCTCCTTTTATCTCGGCTTCTATCCGATGTTTCGTACAAGTGAAACATGTGAGTGTCGCATGAAAAGGTCATTTGTGAGAGGAGATGGCTCTTTCGATCTTCTGCGCGAATCGCCGCCTTTCACATTAAGACGTAGACCTGTTGATTTTTCTTGGCATACAGTGAGTTTTGAACATGTGCAATACAGCAGAGTGTATGATATATGGGACAGTACTGGCGTGCAGAGGACGTGGACGGCCCCGATGAAGTTGGAATGATGACATCGCAATCTGGACTGGGCGCAGCAGAATCGAAGCGATGAGGAGCGCCCAAGATCGTGAAGGTTGGCGGAGTGAGATGAAAAAACATCAGGTGATGAAGTAGATTGATAACATCATCTACATTGAAAATGCAAAGAGTAAAACTACAGTTGAAGTTGCAGCCCATGAAATTGATGTCATCGTATTTACCTTAATGTCATTCTTTATTTTTTGAATAAGATCAGCTTTTTTCTCGTCACCAATGTATAATTTAACGTTGTCCCTCGTGAAGTCGTTGTCTTTGAACGTTGGAAACTCTTTGCTCTACAAAAAGGTAATATTGGTACACTTTTCAGTTCCAATAAGTACGGATTGTATGCAGTAGCTCCAACACTGCGAAAAACAATTATACTCCCGTAGACAATAAAGGCCTATTGCATTACTTGGTATTCTTCTTCAAAATGCACCATAATTTTCCCATTTTACACCGTGGGACGGACTTCCAATAACTAAAGTTCAAACCCTATTGAGCGAATGATAATCTTCAATCAACCAGTTAATCGGCAATGTGAGGGTCGGTGGCAAATTCGGGTAGCTATAACTACTGCCTAAACGACCTTTAAAAGGAAGCTACCCTGTGTGCGCACATCTAATGAATGAATGAACGACAATAGACCGGTGAAGCGTGTTCTGTTTGGCATTGTCAAATGAAGCAAAGCAAAACCAGACGAAAACCAAAGGAGGGATGGCTTAATGAAATCAGGGAGATGCGTACAGGCAAGATCGGTAACATATCCTACAAAGTTCTTCAATACCGAGAAGGAGGGAGACAGGATTCAAAAATGCTATGGACACCAATGGGGAATAGACCCATGGCATGTAAATCAGGTGTTTGCATGGTAGGGTTTACGCCTAGACTAATCAATGCAGATAAAACATGAGAAACAAATGCGACAAACTCTTGTATTGTGACATCAAACATTTTCACTTAAAGGCGAGCGCCCATACATACGTAATAAATGCATGGATCGATCAGGCATTTGGATCAGCAATTAATGAATTAAGAACTGAATTAGGCCATAATCGACTGAGTCATCAAGTAAGCAATACATCAAACAGAACAAGAAATCACGCACGCATACGAGCGACTTTGAGAAAATCGTTACTGCATTAGGTTTTGAAAATCGAAAAGGGTATTTGCAAGCACATACCTTTTCAGCTCCAGAAGCCTCCCTACTTACACGAGATCCCTGCCAAATAACAGATCACCTCATTCAATATTCTGGTTGGGTATTGGCAAGACAAGTGAGAAAATGTTTGGGCTTCCTGCATTATTTGCAGCCACTTTTAGATTTTTGGGATTGGTCTTATCAAGTGCCATAACTATATCTGAAACATTTCTTAAGTCAAACGAATTATGAAGCCTCCTGTACACGCAAAATATTTTGAGTCTTTTCGAAAAAAAACCGCAATTCACCCTCCTCATATCGCCAAAAAACTATGCAGTCGTGTAACAACACAATACACAGGCCACTTACCTTAAGGTCGTACTTCTTGTGAATCTTTTTGGTAAGACTGAATATATTTCTGAACGTAATGTAGTAGTATTCTTTGCCATCCACTGTAACTCGGTACATTCCTACGTACTGTGGCAGTAAAGTTTCTCCGTGGCACTCAACAATGTACTGCGAAAAAATGATGGGTCAAACAACAATATTGATACGCGCTGCTGTGTTGCAAATAGAAAAAAGGTAATGTTGTAAGCAATATTTTCTTATATTTAACGAATTTAACTGATAGAGGCCATGTTGTTAAAATTTGAACTTTAGCTCGATAAGGACCCTAATGATAACAGCATGCTTAACATGCTGATAGGTTATTCCTGTATACAAATTCGTATATTATTATCATTATCATTAAGCATAGGTACACTTTGAAAATTAGATATTAACTCAATTAACACTTCAGCGAAAGAGCGCTGTTATACAAGCGGATCTGGTTTGCCATTTATAAATTACTAAATAAAAAAGCTGAAGAGTTTGAACCCCCATTTGAACTAATAAACCTCGTGGAAAAATTCTGTTGGTGATCGTGCGGTGGAAAAAGTTTCCTCTGAGTAAGAACCCGTTATTGAACCACGATGATCAGCTGGTCCTATGGTGTAATGGTTAGCACTCTGGACTTTGAATCCAGCGATCCGAGTTCAAATCTCGGTAGGACCTGATTTTTTCCCCCACTTTGGAATTTGTTGCGACCGACGGTTTTCTGTTTTTTCCCCATTCTCATGACCCATGCCATATCGTTATAGCGATTTATTGCGGGTGAGGCATAATGCGCCATTGCCCAAAAATGGTTCGTTTATTTAAAACGAATGATCTATTATGAACAGAGGAACCAGAAACCAGGACAAATTTGTCGTCACAGGAACGCTGAAAAACTCACGATCTATACTGAAATTCCCGAATTCTAATGGTCATCGTCATGACTTTCATAAAAGCAATTCATCGCAAGAGAAAATCGTCATGAGTAACACGGTGATTCGGAAGTACTTTGAGTCATGACTTTTTGACAAAAAAACCGTTCCTTCCGAAAGCCCACTCCATAGCCCTCACTCCAACTATCATGTTACTAGAACGTGGTTCTCGGCCGTAGAACCAAAGTTATTTCACTTGCGATGAAATACTGCTCTGCTCATTGAAGCAAATGTGGAGAAGTGTCGGTAAAAGGCCAGGATCATAAGATTAGGGGTTAACGTTAAGCCGGGCCCTGGCTTTAAAAAAATCCAGCCATAAAGTTATAATACAATAGTCTTTTTTTAAATTTCATTATCTTTTTAACCTTTTATACTGTAGATATATACTATACAATATATATAAACATACAAATACAAATATCTCTAAAGATAGGTAATTTGTATTCAGCTGGCCTAATGGCAGGTATTTCTAGTGAAAAAAAATAATTATTATAATAGTAATAATATGGTATAATAAGCATATCCATTACCGGTGTAGCTTTTCAACTCTTGAAACAAAACAAAAAATTAAATGTAAGCCTATTTCAGCTATTAAAAACCGTGGCCTAGTTTAAGGTAAGCAAACTTACAACTTAAAGTTAAAGTTAAAGGAGAAGAAATGGAAAAGAAAAACTATAGAATGTTTTCCATTAAAATCAGCTCTCTGCTCTTTCCATTGTTAAGTTGGTGTGCATAACTGTATGAAAATTTCTCCAATTACGGGAGGCGACAGAGAAAGAAGAATAGTAAGAAGTTAACGTTACCTGGTGATATTTAGGCAAGAGATTATGCATCATTTCAACTTCTTCGCTCTCAATAGTTTTTACAATAAATGCTCTGTCACATGTTTCGAAGAATTTCGACCCACTGTTGCCTGAATTTTCGCTGATTTGCGGTGCTTCTTGAAACGATCTCTGTAAGAGGTACAGATGCATAATCAATGAAACTCTGATCGAAACTGACTGTATACCACAGTTAGGGACAGATATAAACTGCAGCAATGAAATCCAGTCTTGCTTATTACAACGGGCATGAAAGAACTGACACAAGATATTCAAGTATAAGTATAGGATGGCAAACGAAAGCGGGAAAGGGCAACCCATAGCTTCGACTCTTACTTTGACCGTTGTAAAAAGCCAGAATAAGAGCACAATCTTAAAAAGCTACCTTTAATTGAACGGGTCCCGTTCAGTTGGAAATCACCACCCTCAGCTACAGAATGGTTAAGTGGGTGGTCAGCTCCTTTCCTCGCCGCAGTTTACCCCTAGCTACCCGCCCGGATACCCATCTATTGCACAGATTTGGGTTCAATGTCCGGATGCGCGAAGATCATCCAAGTTTTATGTTGAAGTGCGAGTCGCAATTATTTAAGATGCTGCATTAAGCTTCTACCGCTCGGTTGCGCAGCTGTGCATATGAATTAAAGAAGCACAAACGGATTCATCTATCTCGGTGACCCTTGTCGATACAACACCAATTACTACTGGACGGACAGGCAGATGCCACCCAGAAACGTGCAATGACTCTTCAGCACTGTACGAGCGTACTTCAACCAATTAACTGCTACAAGCTTAACATGTGATACCATAAAATCCCCAAATGATTGGTAAAAGTTCAAGTAATAGAGGATAGCTGCATTGCGTCACCTTTTCCCACATTCGAATCTTTGGCCGGGGGTGGGTGGGCAGTACAAGTACTGCCTTTAGTTACGCAGATAAAAGTACATGAAGCAGTCGCTATTTTGTACCTTTTATTCCGCAAGACAAATTCGTCTTTTTTATGGATAATGTAAAAATCGAGTTATGTATACCAACAGTTTTCAAATCTAGTCAATTTACCTATGGAAGCAAAGCCTTCGGTGGGAAGTAAGCATAATTCAACCTTCTAATAATGAGTCATTCGACGAGGTTCATGAACGGAAGCCTTCTCGATAGCGAAACTTGTGAGTATCTGGGCCGAGCAGGGAAACTAACTCCTTCGTCGCTCTCTCGCTTGATAGACGAGAGACACAATGACATAGATATCTGACATACCCAATCCATGACTGATCCAATAGGATTATGGATATTTTGAAAAACGACAGGATAGCCACATAAGAAACAACGTGGAAGTGAATATATAAATAATAGTATGGTCCTCGCTCCTCGAAGGCCTCTCCGACCAGCCAACATGGACGCTAACCAACTGAATCTTTAAGAAAGGGCAATTTCTACTCACTGCGTAATAATTGTCGTCAATTCCAAAACGCTCTCTCAAATTTTGGAAGACCAATGGGCAATATTCTTTGAATTTGAAGTGGGATGGCATGCTTTCACTTGGAAGAAATCAAACGAGTGCATTACACATCAACAGGCAAAAAACATCCTGCTGATCGAGAATACAAAAGTCTGGCAATACGAACATAAAGCGTTTACGGCTAGGACGAAAGGAAATAAAACATAAGTAGAACTGTTCTAATTAGGTGATTTATTTTCCATCATTCAACGCAGTATGGATACAGCTTGTCAGTGGAATTGTCAGTTGATCCCAGTTTTCCCCAGGAGTGTGTGCCCAGTATTTGATTCGCCATAACGGGTTAATGACGGTTGGTGGCATGAAATATGGACATGACCTTCCTAACAATGTAGTGACTCCCGCTATTTCTTCCTTTTCGCTTATATTTTTGAATATGCAGCTATTTCATCTTTTCCTGTCTCCGCATCCCTATGCCCCTTGCCTTGTGCCAGCTCGCTGCCGCCATTGTTTATGCCTACACTTACTCACCATCCACAAGCCCTCGTCACGTTGATAAGCCCTTCCTGCTCTTTATTCCTAGTGACGCCTTCGTGCAAATTGTAGATAATTGCTATTTTGTACCACTTTAATCTTAATCAAAAAACAGCTAGACTACAGCACAAGTCATCATTTCTCTGGCTCAGTATTCTCTGTACGTTGAACGCGTTTATGGAAGGCAGGGCCAGTCCATGGAGGTTGACACAAACGGACGAAGTGGCAGGAAAATTGTCCTATTTCTTGAAGGCACAAGCTCTAACTAATATGCAAACCATCTCTCTACTCAGTTTTGATTGATCAAATGCCTACATCAGAGAGAAAGTTCCTGCATGCTATGAACTAAATCACGAGAGTTTAATGATAGTTGTTGTGCAATTAAGATGAACTTACAATCAGCACTAGCTTAAGGGCGTGGACCCAATCATTGAACCTAGTGACGTTGCTCGCTTCGGTCACTATTTTGCCCAAACCCTCAAATATTTGACCCTGTTTAGCCACTGCTTCAGCGATGTTCTTTAAGAGTGCAAGTAATAGAAATGTACGAACAAAATCCACATTCGGCATAAATGAGGATTCAAGAGAGCTGACAACTCTTCCCAGTACATCAACGTATGCATAATCGAAGTAGTAGGAAAGGTAAATGGGAAACTAAAATGTCCAAGGCTCATGTCCAAGGCTCGAAGCAATCCGTCCCTGCAGCTACTTAATCCAGCCAATCACCTGGCTCGATCTAGGACTGGGACATCACTGCAAGAAACTGAATTTTGCATAACAAAGTAGCTTCTCGAAAGCGGTTTAAACAAAACTATGAGATTCTGCAAGCGAAATCATTTTCAATTTCAACGGTTCTGTGCATTTAATCATAAAAAGACCACAAACTGCAATAAATGTTTGAGAACACTCAACTGCTGTGATTGTGTAGCATCTAAGTACTCGAGAAATTCTCATCTCTGTATGCAAACAAATGGGCTTGCTTTGAATCTAGGTATTCCAAACCTAGGCCTAAACAAGATGTGGTAGCACCTATCGGTGTTTAGTTAGGCTTACGCAATCACAGCTGCGCAAGGACTCAAAACGCTTCAGTCGAGGGTGTATCCACTACAGAAAATGCCCACATCGTTTACACACTCTTCTATTATTGAGAGTGAGGATGTGGAGGCTTTGCAATCTAGCAGCAAGTTCACTACTCAAGCATTTTCCGACGCGAAGAACGGAAAGGGGGAGAAGAGTCTTAAGACAGGAAGAATGTAGAAAGAAACTAGAGTCTGTTCTAGTTAAATGTCTTCAGAGCGTGATGAAGAGTTTGAAAATGAGCCTGAGTATCTCTTTGAGCTTCTAAAACTCTCCTTGGACCGGTGGAGCATCGTATCCACGTATCCAGGGACGCGAACCCAAACCTCAAAATCACTTTCCCACAAGAACAATACCGCACTGAATCAACATAGAAACCAAAACTCGACTATGAGAAAAAAAGCTGCCGGGAAGAACCTACTTACAAATGTCATACAGAAGGAAGGACTTCTGTATGAAACGCGGAAAGCTCTTGTAGTCGCATAACTGCTTTGGGCAAAATTTTCAGCAGACATGATAGCGTGAACTGCCTGAAAATAGACCTTTAAATGCCTCATGCCGAGCAATTAGGCGAAAAGGCTTTAGCTCTGAAACTGCTTCAGCTCTGCATGACTGATCGTTTTTGCATGACATATCATTCTACTCTCTCATTTGACACACTTCTTTGTCATCATCCCACTCGCATCTAACAAACCCTGTTTTATAGTGGTAATGATCTACTTAAGCCCAACCTTACAGAACATGGTGCACTTTTAACACTTCTTAATCATTCTAGGCTTATGACTTGCTCGCTATTCCTTCCCTTCAGAAACAAAAAACATGCAACGAGACAAAGACAGATGACGTGCGTTGCGATAAATTTGAATTGAACAGATCATATGCTATGAATTCCAACAGCAGAAAAGCGTTTACATCGACAGTGACCTTCGGACAGTGCATCAATTAAAAGATAATACCAATATATCTATTGCAAATGACACAGTGGAAGTTTCCTCTGCGGCATTTCGGGAGCGTGAACAAAGAGATCAACTTCAAAGCCCATCTGCGCATTTCCTACATATGATCAATATCAAATGAAGCGAGAGTTCATTTAGCACTGCCATAAATTTATCTAATGATGTAAAGGTACGAGCTCTTATTTCCTTCCCTCCTCATACCAGTCTAGTCTTAAAAACATTAGATAAATCGTGAAATTTTCCCAACATGGCATAAGAAAAATCATGAATCCTTCCTGCATGATTCACTTTTATGTGCATTAATCTAGATTTTGAATTGCTGCAGTTTGCAAACACTGTATATATGACATGAATTTTAAGGGCATGAATTGTATCTGAAATTGTGGCAAGGGCTGGTTGGGGACTGCATTAGCAAGAAGCTTCTACCAAGAGTGAAGCAAAGACACTGATGATAATGTCTCATTGAGCTACCAATAGAGCTGTGGACAACAGAACAATTCCCTTATCAACTACAGCAAAATTTGGGCTCTCAAGTGAGCTGCAATCATGTATTGAATTTCACATAAATAAAGGAGGTAAGATACTTGGAGATGCTTGGAGTAAATAGCAAAAGCACTCACTTTCCATAATGATGATTTTTGATGATGACTTTACCAAACGCTTTAAAGTCCTCCTTAAGCAGCATGACATTTGGTGGAACCCTTGCAAGTTCATTTATCTAACAACAAATGTGAACATATACTTTAATCATATGGCAAACTAGAACAAAGCTGAAGATGCAATAGAATGTGAATGTGGTTATGATACTTTCTTGCTGGCACTTTGAAATACACAGGTTGCTTCAACTTTCGTTACCACACTATTAAGAAGAGGCAAATGTCTCTTTCAGATCCGGTTCCTTGCAATAGATTTAAATAATTTGATTTCTCGCCCAAACAGATCAGCTCAGAAAATAAAAACTTCAGATTTCCCTTATACTTGTGAAACTTCCCTCACCTAGGCTTGCAACTTATTTGCAAGGTTTTGAGCAAAAGTATTTTTAAGACTTTCAAGCTTGCAAATGGATTAAATCTAATTAAGGCTGCAAAACAGCATATTTGAAGCTATAAAAACACCAGTTGGCTGTGCATTTATAATTCAAATTTTCTGGGGAGATATGTCAAGATTGGAATAATGAAATTATGGTTGAATTGATGGTCTTTGTCAAGTGGAAAAATAGATTTACCAGCTTTGATCAGGATTAAGGGTTGCCATGAGTACTAAATAGTGACATAAGAGGCTGCTACAGAACTCCTAAATTTGGCTTATTTGATTAAAAATCATTGAAACAATTATCAATATCTTTGTCAAAAATACCAAAAGCAATATGGCATCATTGTGCATTGTGGTTAAAAACAGAATGGAAAATGTTCTTGCATAACCAAAAAACATCAATATTAATGTCCTGATTGAGGTAATACCAGCAACCTGTATGGTTTGTGGAGTAGAATAGGGCAAGGGTATTCTGTGTCATAAAAGGCTCCTAAATGAGGTGTGTGGCATTACAGATACCCAACTATAAAAAGCTTGAACCAAACCATCATGGAAATGGGAACTTGATACTTAACAGTCTATGCAGGCAACTCCACTTTGAGGGAGAAGCCTGTATATAAGATATTTAAGTAGAAAACACTGCAATCAAAACAATAAGCTGAGAAGCAGGAAAGGGAATATTGAAAAATCCTTGACAAGCAAAAATGATCAAACATTTTTGCAGATGGTACAAGATTTATCACTATAGAGATCAAAATCTGTTACAAATAACTGAATTTTATAAGTATGAATGAAAATCTGATGTAAAGTTGTCTGATTAGAGACCTACATAAATGACTCCCAGTTATGGGAACAGATGTCAACGATAATACTTGTAATGGGAAATATTGGTTGCTGGAGGGGAGACAACTATGATGAGATTGTGCACACGTGTTAGAACAGGATTATCCAACCTTTTTAAGGAGGGGTGAACACATTGGAAAACGAATTAGTCAGAAGATGGTGGCATTACAAACAAGGTAAAGTTCTCATTTGGAAAATTCAATTTTAAATCAAGATTAAGAGCCAACACTGGAATGATGAATTAAATCAACAAATCATAACAACATCAGCTCGATTTTAATCAGCCAACTGCACTATCTTGCATCAATTTCGGAAAAAAACAGATAGAAAATAAATCTGACTTGATAACTATTGATTACATGGTTGTCTGTTGGAGTGCCTGCCAAAATTTTTTGAATTTGAATCTGTACTTTTTACAAGCTATGAATTTGTGCAGATATTTTGAATCTTCAAACAAGCACATAAAAATTTATTATGTACCATCAAAATCATTTTCAAAGGCTGCTGTAAGGTTTCAGGTTACAAATTGCTGTGTTTGGTTACAAACAGCATAGTATCAAATACATGTCCTTTATTAAAGCTGTCATTAGCCAATTTGGCTCCCTGTGTGATTAGGGCATGTAAACACCCTACATGACTCAAAACCATGAAATTTCAAATGATAGATGAGCTTATTGTGAGGGCAAAGCCATTTATAGGCAGAAAGGAGATGTACGTCACAAGATCCCTATCCAATCAAAAATGATGAGCACACTTAAGGGAGATGACAACATCAAAATGCACCAATGGTCTTGATGTTGGCAATAAAATGACATCACTGGATGGTTAAACCAAAATAATTCCATGGGGATCTCCTAGGGACTGTGGCAAATGAGCAGACATTTTTAGCAAAGAAATTTGCACCAGTTTAGAAGTGCAAATATTTGAAGATGGTACCACCTATAAAGCCTTTGTGATGTAAAAACATCAGGTAAAATATGACGCATTGAGAAATTGAAAGCCACTGCTGCTTGAGTTTGTAGTTTTATCATCCAAGGTATTTATGCTAAAAAATGACGCATCCTTTTTATTCTAGGCTACGCTAAAAAATTCGTATACTTAACGATGCATTCTTTGACAGCAACATAGTGTTGACCCCTCCCTAAAAGATCTAGTGATTGAGATTAGCATTTATGAATCGAATAATTGCAGTAACGGCTAATGTCACAAGTCCGCAAAACATTCAAGTAGCGCCCAATTTTCAATACTTCTTGTAGTAAAACCGTAAAATGAGGTGAACGTTTGTTTATAACTTCAGTGTCCTTGCCAGAACGCTACAAATTTCTTTCGCACCCATGGAGCTGAAAAGTCCACGCAAGCCATCGACAATATTTGCAAAAAAGGATGAGGATATCTCAATAATTAATAACTATCATAAGAGCTTCTTTAGCTCTTTCGGATTCCACTAGTAAACAACTTCTGGCCATTAATCATCAAAGTTCACTACTTCTCGATTTAACTCAGCGGCAGGCCTAACAATAAACACGATGAAAAACCGGATTCACATATGATGCTTAAACCCTACTTACCTACCTCTACATGTGAAAATAATATACAAGCGCTGTCGGAGACAACTTTTTTATTATATTTGGTAATTCAACTCACGGAATGGCAGATTCCCCACATCAAAACGGAAATTTTGGGATCCTGGGCCCTGAACAACTTCTTCTTCTGATGAAAGGCCTTTATTTTCTTCTTTTTCTCTTTCGTTTTAGTCACACTTGTAGAAGCGTCAGCCATGGTGCACAGACAGTTTATCAGTCTTCTCTTAGATTCAAGCTATACTGAGGAGAACGTCTCGATTCAACGATTCTGCTACAACATTTTTCGACGTTACAGTGACAGCCACACAATTTCTTTCCTTTCTTTGTACGAACTGAAACGAAATTCTATTCAACATCCTTTATACCCACCAATGTGCCCACAACAACAACATCTCCAATCATCGATTGATGGACCGACAGTAATTTCCTTTGGTCGTAAGAATCACCTAAAAAGCGATTTCCCTTACAAAGATGAGCAATTCTCTCGGGTAGACTCCACTTGAATGGTCAATATAGGAGACGTTTAGCAGGATGTATGACATACATTTATCTTATGTATGGATAGTTGAAAAACACGCACATTCCTGGAAGTCATTTAATTGCATTGAATTCGTATCTAATTGGAAGCTAATCAATAAACGGGAAATCACAGTGACAGACTTAAACATGACGCTTTAATCATTCAAATGGATTTTTGAAGCTTCTGGGAACCCTTCGTCGAAAACAAATTGATTATCCTTCATGTGTATAAATTTCGAGTAGAGTTGTCAGCTCCTCGTGTTCAATTCAAAGCAGTGTCGAAAATCGCCCTCTCGCAGACGAACAATTTTCTCTTCCTCCTTTGCAAGCTTCTCCCACAAAGTAGGGTCGCCAGCTGGACTGTAAAGCATCAAATTCGAAACTTTACGACGGTTTGGCTTAGAGCTCTGTGGTCGGATGTCCTCCCCTGACACCAACCTCATTTAGTCACCTTCAGACGACATGCAGATAATAAAATGGTCCTATTCTACTCTAGGAGGCATACTGCGTTGCATACTCGATTTCAAGCGTAGCAGAAACCAGAGACGGGTCTCTAAGTTATCTTATAGGGAAGTGGAATTCATGAGGTGGTTTCCCGTTGCCTTCCTCACCAATGGCGTTTTAAAGTGACACGTGGAGGAATCGAACTGACAGCCCCTTTGTTGAGTCCGCATGCTTACCTAATACGCCACGGCACCAGGAACCATACAGTTATCCTCAAAGCTCCATATGTCTTTCAAAATCCTCTTTTAGATGCTTTGAAATTAAAACATTAAGTATTTTGGAGGAATTAGAGGTAATGGTACTCCTGCAGCAAGAAAGAGTTGCGACATTGCATATTTCTCGCGGGGGGGGGGGCTATTGTTGGCGTGTGGCAGCCGTGGGCACCCTGACTGGCGACCAATCTTAAAGGTAACTATTGTGGGTCGATTGGTGACTCCACAGTTTGACCATGTGCAGTGTATAACTAAGAACTGTTTGCTGCTGAGATCATACACACATGTTATAGCAGGATTATCCTACCTTCTTCGAGGAGGGCCACACATCGGGAAATGATGATTCAGAAGATGGTGGCATTGCAATCAACGTACTGTTAAGTTCTCTGACAGGCGACCAAACTTACTAGCTAAGCTAACTATTGCCGATTGATTTAGATCCTTGTAAAATGTTTTGTAATCTGCGAGTCCTCCTTTTTGGAGTTTCATATAACTAAGAACTGTGTGTTGCTTCTGCTAATCTTTTTGCGGATTCTTATCCCTCGCGGGAGACAATTTTATTAACAGAGCTTCAGTCATCCACAATATGTTATGCACTCCACCAGAAGATAGGGATTCAAAGATTCCAATATTGATTTTGCAAAGATTTAAATCGATGAAAACGAACTTACTTGACAATAAATTCTAAACATAGTTGAGATAGACGAATGGGATATGTCCCAGTGCATCAAGTGAATCCAGACAAAGGTGGTGACATTTCTCCTGAGCGATTAAAAAGTCGCAAACTTTTCCCGTAGTCAGCTGCAATCAGCTATAACGGTTGGCGGTGCCGCATTCTCATGGCACCGCAGTTTCCACTTTTACAAATATTTTACAAGTGATTTTCAAAAGTTATTTCAAAAGCGTCTCACGCAGGTGTAGAGATAGCTGTGCGTAGTTCATTGCACGAGTGTACTCAACGTCGCTGGCTCACGGCCAAGCTCCTACGCGGTTCTGGAGGAGATCCACACTGGTCCACACAGCAATACATGCGAGTCTGGAGTGAAGCTGGGGTAAAGTGTGGCGAAGGAATGAGGTCGCCCACATTTCACAGAACTGTGTCCTACGATAGTTATACCCCCTCAAGCAAGGCACTCCCAAACGCTCGTATTGAGTATCGGACTAGGCGTTTGGTTCCTTGCTGATAAGATGTTCATAGACCACTCAAAAGAGAAGCACGAGTGGTTCTCAGAGGAGGGATGGTATAATGGAAATATCCGGCCTAAAAAGTCTCAAAATTTCGGTGTAAAGCAAGTTAGTCGTGGAAAGATGGAGCAAGATGTAATTTTTGTTGAAAAGGAAAAACATTGAAAGAAATTGTTTTGCAATCACTCTAGGTAGAGCTCCAGCACCCTTGAGATTCATCAATCAGATAACTTCAATAAATGGTCATGTCGAGTTACCTTCTCGATACGAGCGTCGTGAAGTTCTACAGAGATACCACATTGAGCCATGGCATTGCGAGGTAGGATTGCTAGTTCCTTTCCTCGCAACACTTTGTCCCAGATTTAACCCAGGATTCCATTTATTTTGTGGAAAAATTGAGGTCATTTAAAGCAGGACATAGGCGTAGGAGTGGTGTCGTGGTGTAATGGGCATGTGGACTTTTAGCACAGGGGTTGTCAGTTCGATTCCTCGATGTGTCACAATATAAACGCTATTGATGAGGCAGGCAATTGGAGACCACCTCATAAAATCTACTTCCCTAGAAAAAAACTCGGTACCTTGTCTCTGGTCTCTGCTATGCTGGAAATCGAGTATGCAGCGCAGTCTTTTTATAGGCGTGGGAGCGAAGGGGAGATCTTCAGCATAGCATGGGCGTGTTTTGACGACTGTGAACTACCAATAGGCTATACTCACGAAGAGAGATCCTTATCTGAGAATGAAAACGGACGAAAAGTAAACAAAGATGTACCTGGATGATAAATTCAGTTTTAGTAACCTCAATGGAATGCTACCCAAATGGTGAATTACAGTTGACGTAAGAAGGACACGCGTACCTGTGTGCTGACAGCCAGTAACTGCAGACTGGTGTGTGTCTCACTTCCTGAAAGTAATTAGTACCAATGGGAGGGACAGTTTTCGGTGATTGTGTTCATGCAGCATTGAAATCCCGATGGTATATTTTACTCATGTTCAGACTTTTCTGATAAAAACAGGCCTGAAAGCTAAGTCTTTTTATACTGTCTGTCTATTTTTGCGCTGGGTTTCCATGACTGCAGCATCACTTGCTACTGTCCAGACTATTGTTAACAAATTCATTGACACGTTTGCTGGAAAATATTTGAACGATTAGAGAAATATTAAATAGTCAATGTACTTGATCGATACCAAGGCAACAAGGGAAAGAGAGAAATGAATCGTCCATAATGCTTTCCGATTAATCTACCTGTCTCGCTTCGATTACGATCCAGGGAATTTATTGGTAGAACAAAGTGTATCAAAACAGAAGAAAAAAGGCATGTGTTAGGATGTGTTAAGTTGAGTCAAATTATCTCTAACATGGCCTGTTTGGACAGCATGCTACCTTCCGAGCCTAGAGAAAAGCAGAGGCTGGGCTCCGACTTTTCTCCTAAGGGAGTGAGTTTTAGTTAGGCGGTTTCCTATTGTTTTCATCTCTGATACTGTGCTTAATTTTTGTGAACTTTAGGGGCAACAGCGCATGATTGTTTCCAAACCAATGCGAACAACATGGAAGAAAGGCTTCATATGGAGATTTATAATACTCCAGTGACAGAGAAAACTTTCAATATAAAATTTTGTGTACCAAATGCCAGTTTGAGTCGCAAAACCTGGCCATAAGTCAAGCGCAGTATTGAGGAGTTGGGCGGCTTCAGGACCTCGTTTTCAAGTGCCTGATATGCTTACATTATGTATGAGAACAGCGTGACATGCATTAGCACTGTCAATCATAAATCATTGAGAATAACTGTAGATTGAGTGGAGACAGTCTTTTGAGTCTTGGAATGTAACATGTGAGACGGAAATGACCTACTTCTCTGCCTCTCTTTCATGTATACGCCTCTCGTACAAATCGTAAACGATTCAAGGGCTGCCACAATCCATCAACTTGCGGCACCTTTATAAACTTGCGATGGCTAATCGTTAGCATAATGAATTGTCTGGATTGACTATTATGTGCCTACGTCACATCTTTTATGACTTGTCTTACCTTACTTTCCAAGTACCTACAGCTTGCTTTCAGCATAATCTTACTTCCATGCACTGTTCTGATTATAATTATTATCATTAACGAATCTTTATACAGGATTGTTCTACAGTCATATCATATACATGTATATGCTGTATATGATCTATCTATCACAGGAGTCCTGTAAAAATAAATGAAAAAATGGACGATGAATAATATTTCTACGATAAAAGTAGATCACGTGACTTATCTGCGCTTTCTTTGTCCACACAATTGAGAAGGTTTCCTGGAAGCTGAGCAACAAGCCAAATTTGCCATTCTCCTCGGTCCCGCAAAAAAGCCGTGTAATCTTTGTATCTAAGGTTGTTGAAGTTTTTTGGCTCAAATGAAGCCCAGTACTTGCATTGATATTGCTCCTATGTCCAGGAAATGGTTTAAGGTTCTAAGAGGCCATTAAATGATGTGATTTGTAAAGATTGTTGATCTCCAATAACTTATTGCTCTATTCCTAACGGTTTTTATAAGGAAGTGTTTTGCATTTTCAAAAAAAATTCGTCAAACCTCCTGCAAAAAATTTAAATACAGCTAAGTTTAAATTTAGTTTTGCCTCCCCTGCTTGTAGGCAAGAAAGTGGTGCCAAAGTGCCGTGGGGGCTGAGTTTACGAACTCTGATTACAGGGTTGAGGGTTCAAATCCAGCATGGTGTACAATAAGAACACCATTGAAGAGGAAAGCAACAGGAAACCACTACTTAATGCTTCTCCCTCATACAATACAACCTCAAAACATTCCCTCTTGTTGCTGTGTTATGCAGTAGGTTAAGAGGAGTGCAAATTGTACGACTATTCTTTCTACAGCAGAAAAATCATTCACCACAAGCTTAAGCATGTTTTGAAGACCCACTGATTACAAACTGTTCCCTGGGCAAAGTGCATCTGCCATTCACAGCTATAATGCCAACTTGCGCAAAAGAAAGCAACTAATAACTTATATAATTTCGGATAAATGTAAGCGAAGGAGAGAGTTCCTATTTAGAAAAACCCCACCAGCCAGAAAATTGCCTTGCCTTCTACCAAAATTAGACCTCCTATGCCAGACTGGCTTTGAACACTCTCATGAAAACATGGAGTATACAAAGGATGGCTCAGTCAGTGCATGATTTCCATTAACAAAGTGATACATGAGATCAGTCCTGCATGCAACTGAAAACTAAACAGTTATGTCATACACACAAGAAAACTGTCCCATAATAGTGGGGGACACATTTAATTAAACTGGCTCTCAATGCATTGCATACTGCATCTGACACAATATTGAAACCCTCTTTGGCACAGTTTGGTTCCATCAGGATTATCATATTCGCGCTGAAAGTTACATTCTGTGTCAATACAGCAAGGAAAATTTTGGCAGAGGACTACAAGGGCAAAAAATGTCAATCTTCAATCATTTTGAATTCCTAGATTATTGGGTGCCTGCATTGGCAAAATTGATCTTGAATCTCAAGACAGGCATTTTTGAAAGATGTTAACAACAACAAATTCGAAATATTTCTGAACAACATAGCTAAGGAAGATGAAATTGTCCAGGCTCTGTTTTCCCAGGAAAAGCTTTCATGGTAAACAATTTCACAGCATCCGGGAGAATCCATGGTCCATTTTGACACCTGGTATCAAATGAGACTATACATGCTACCATGCCAACTACCAAGATACCCTTCAAAAATTTCCTAATAATGCAAAATGTTCTGGAATTCTTAAGTGCAATGGTTAGTACAGGACCTAGAACCATACCTAATTTGAGGAGGATTCTAATTTGGGGTAGTTTAGTAGACACTTTTTGAGGGTGAGAAAGCTGAGGTTGCTACACTTTCAAGGGCAGTGGGAATTTCTATCAAGATAGAGATAATGAAAGGGGAACATAATGCATCTGAGAAAACGGCACAGTTCCTTTACGTTTTTAAAAACACAGAGACTTACTCCTAACTGTCCCTAATAGCCCAAACATCCCAGACAAAACATATATGTAAATTCATATAGATACACATATGTATATACATATGTCTGTATATATACACATATGATGATATATAGCAATGCATGTAAAATTTATATACATAAACTATGGTACATATGCAATTTTAACATAAAAATTTTTTAAATGAAGGCTACTTGCTGTCAAATTTGGTGCTGCTCATATTTAGGTAGAACATCAATATGTTGAATTTTCACGGCGGACTGTAACTGGTGCGTTTTCCCCACATGTTCCCCAGCTAAAACAGCTCCCTTGCTCCCTATATTTGGTTTCTTCCCATGTTGGGTATTTTGATGATGCCTTAATCCACTATTGCTTTTGTAACTCTTACCACAGTGGCATTTGTACCCTTTCCTTGGCTCGTCACCCCCGTCAACACAAGTTGTCAGCCTTTGACTAGACTTCTGTATCTTAGGCTTTGTCTCTAATTTTCTGTTGTGGCCATATTTGGCATGGTACTTTATACCATTGACATTTTTATAACGTTTCCCGCAACCTTTCACTGGGCAAATATACCTCCGCTTGCCTTCGCGATTCTCCTCGATGTTTGCTATTCGACTTAGAACAAGATCATTGTCTTGCGATGTGTTTGTTGACCAAGAATTACAAGAATCTTCACTCTCAGCATCACTTGCACTACACAAATCATCATCGACAATAGTATTGGTTTCATAGACTTGTTGTTTCCTAGCTGCTTTCAAAGCTGGGCTGCGCTTATCGTGTGTCACGCTTAGATGACCATGGGAGCCTCCATCTTGTTTCGGAATCTTCTTAGGCCTTGTCGTTTCAGCGAAAAAACAATTGATGTAGCTCAAAGCGATCGCTGCAGGCTGCGTTAGCTCCTGTTTCTCAAGAGTTTTAGGATCTCTATCTATATGGATAACTTCTATGTGGTCAATCAATTCGACTAAAGAGCTACATTTCTTCCCACAGTTAGGCCAAAGGCAAATGTGCTTGTAGAAGGCCGCCATTATCCATTCGTGGAATCATGTAATTTGATTTGACACAGGGGATCAGGAGGGCCAACCTGTCGGTACAGGTGCAGGTGCAATTCAGTCGTGTGTGAATACCACCTATATTGTATCCTGTAATTACGGTATCATTTTTATGTGATTTCCAATTAAAGCTAACAGTTGCTAGAGATATTCTCATTTAAAAATGCCTTCCATTTCTTTTTGGACTGATTAGAATGAGATTTCATTGAGATTCATCGAACCTTAGCCGAATCTCAAGCATCTTTGACCTGGGCTTTCACCTGTTGCTACTGTGAGAGAATTTTTGAAGGAAAAGATGAGAGAACTTGTATCGGTTAGAGAGAAAGATTATGTTGAAGATATTTGCCTAGGTGTCAGCTTAATTATAGCAAAAATAATAACAACAGTCATGATTTGAATGCTGTTTTAACAGGTGGTTAGACTGTGAGCAGAAGCCATTTTGTATGCATCAAGGGCTCTGCCACCCACATTAACAATGATTGAGGTTAAAGTCATAGTAGATAGTCAAACGCAATCAAATGCGTTGCTTGTGAAAAATGAGGAGGACTTGTTTTTGTTAAGCATCTTTCCATCAGACTAATCGAGTGACCTCATTAAGGGAGAAGCCAGAGCAACAGAAAAGAAGTGGGGTATTCAACGAGCCCTGTTTGACTTGCTTGACCCGGTGTTCATGGGTTTGTTTACCCGTTGGTGCCAATGAGCTTCTTTTGACGATTTTCCTTCATTTTGTTCGTTCTTATGCTGCGTCCTCGATGGCCCATGGTTTATTCCAATCCTTGACGCCATCTGTCGTGGCCATGTCCATACTGGTTGTACTGTTCTGCCAGCGCTCTCCACTTCTCCCATCCGCACTGTTTTGACCACCTTCTCGAGCAGGCCGTAAACAAGCTTTCCTTTCCTGTTCAATCATTGGTTGAAGAGTCCTGATATCTGAACCAGGCTCCAATTGAACGCAACATACATCAAATGATCAAATGATTTTATCGCTTCACTGTATTGGTCAGACTAGCTCCTCTCATCCTAAACGCGATAAATATGAACAGCTCAGCTAAGAATACGTCAACGATCGTTGAAGATGCTTGTCTACCTGAATGGGTACCTATTTGTGTAACAGCTGTTGGTGCCTTTCTTCTTACTGGCAATTGTATTGGGATATCTTTGTTACTTCGTTTCCTCTCAAGGTCTGAAAAAAGTGAAAAAACACCGAGTCAGACTTTCATTTTTACAACCGCTGTGGTGTCATTGCTTGCAACAGTTACAGGTATGTTAAAAAGGATCTAACGATAAAAATCTCATCAAAATTGGAGCAATTCGTTTATCTGAATACACCAACCAATTCCATTTTGGACGAACACAACACGAATTGAACAGATAAAAAGGCTTGCAGACTTAAACCCTCTACGTCTTTAGCAACATTGCAATGATAAGGCATAGCCTAAAAGTATTCTGTCCGCTCATGTTACATCCTCTCGTCGGCCATTTTGAATTTAGTGGAGAAGTAAATCCCATTCGGATGATTCCTTGGGAATGTCGCTTAAACCTTCGAAGAAGGGAAGGTCTAAAAATCATACCAACTATAATCAAAACTGCAACGCTACAACGCTAACAGAAATGGGATTCATATGCCAAAGGAACAATCACCCGTAACTAAAACAGGTGAACATTAAGTTTCTCAGTGTCTGAGGTTTGCAAGAGAAGAGGACACAACAAGAAGCGTGCCAAATTATTTGTTCGTGGAATCTTTCTGTTCAACACTTTAACCATGGATCCTTGTAGCCATCAAGAGCATTTCATATAGGTAAACAACGCAAACAAGGCATTTGCCTAGATGCCGAAACAAAAAGAAGCGGAAATCATGTTTTGTTGACATCTTCAGCTTTGTTCATCTTCATAGCCATGTAATTCTAATTGAATGGCCGAATGATCAGCAAACATCGAAGACGTGCCTCCTCCGCATTTACCGAAGCTGAAGTTGGGTAGCAGGGATTCCCGCGGAATCGAACAGGAAACTACTTTGGAAAACGATCAGAGAGATTTCTGTCTTCATTCAGCATATTTCACAGAAAGATAAAGTTGGACGAAGTGAACGTGGTACCGCTTTTTAGGTTATCCCTTTAACTTTTTCTTTTACTCTGATGAGTTACAGCAAAAATATGATGCTGTCTATATGTGTCTAGTTTTTTAGAATTTGACAGCGTTGGAGAAAATTCATCTAGTTTTTGAACAAGTCCTTGATTAATAACAGCATTTGCTGAATCAGTTCAACCTGTATTTATATATAAATATATAAATATATATATAGGATATTATTATTACAATCATTATTCATACTTCTCTTGTAGGCATTCCTATTGCTATAATAGCTGCAACCAACCGCTACAAACCTGTACGTTTGGAAGTGATAACACGTCTTTTGCAAAGCAGAGTCTTAATTCTATGTTTCTCGTTGGTACTGCACTATCTCACCTGTATAACCACAGAGCGTTACTTGACTATAACGCTGAAAACACACATGAAGATATCAGTTAAGACTTCCAGGAGGGTTATCGCTGTTGTGACAGTGTATGTGTTACTTCTCTGGGGTGTCATTGTGGCTGATGATCTATGCAGCTTAAGTGGAAATGAACCGCATATATCGTGCACGCTGCAGAGAAGAATGGCGTACAAATATACATCAAAAAGCAAAGTTCCTGTTGCCATAATAACCATATGGATGTCAAGTTGCAATGCAATTTTGTGCACTACAACTACAAGAACGATGGTATACATAAATAAAGTACTCCAAAGCGCAGAAGAAAGGTTTGGCGTTTCGTCAAAACGGGTAGAAACAAGACGACTAGCAGTTGTGTACGCCTTGGCCCTATTTTTCACATTGATCTGGGTACCATATGGCATTGTTAGTGCCCAAAGAAGCAAAATGGAATTGATTATTGCTAAAATTCTCGAAATATTCTTCGAAACTGCTTGCTATGCTAGCTTCTTTGTTTTGCCATTTGCTTTTTACGTCATGGATAAAAGATTCTGGGAATATGTGAAAAATCTGTGGAGAAGAAGAGAGAGTGCGGATGATCAGCCCAACAAAGACCGATCCCATCGAATGGGTACTGTCAATAATTCAATCAAATGGACAAAGTCTATAGCTTTCTAGGATCCCTTATACAACAAACGTTCAATCACCAGTTTCGATCATGGCTAAATGAACGGAAAGATCCAAGACACGTCATTGGTTGATAATACCGCTTCATTTCTACTTTGAAATAAAGTTAATGGCTCATAAATTGGAGAGAAATCATTTTTATCCAAGTAATTGTATTCTTATGAATTTGTACGTTAGATATAAGAAAGGTAGAACATTGAGCTGTTTTTAACTTAGGTATGAGACAAAGGTTTTTTGGCATAATTTTGCAGGCAGTCAGCTTGCCTAGAATGCTAATTTTTACATTTTTAATTGACACTGAGAAGCTTTTTGCTTACCTAGCAGTGTCCAGCTCCTTCTTCTCGATGTAACCACACCTCATTATTCACACGCCTGGAATTACAGACACCTAACCACTTGCCTCACTTTAGGTGAAATTTTGGTTGAAGGTAGATTTGAACCACTGACTATAGGATCAATGTGCAAGAATCTTACCACTGAGTTATCCTGACACTAAAATTTGAGCTTCGAGAATTGATCCAAACTGCAAGAGCTGAGCATTACAATAGGCGAATGGAGACTTTGGAATGCATATTAAGTAATCGGAGTAAGAAATTTCTCAGGATGGAAGTTCTCCAAACACGAAATTGTCCTCAGCTTGTACTTTTTGTTTCTATGTAACTTCTGATAACTGCCTTCTGATAGTCCTCAATTTTCCCTACAGAATTCACGAATTCAATCTCATGAACAATCATTCCTAAGAACTTGCAATGTATGGAGCGTGGTGCTTTCCCCCCATTTCCCGGAATCCTACAACTTGTCTTTGTACAATTCGTCCTCGCTCCAACCCAAAATTAGCAAAATTGATCTTGTTTCTCTCTCTCTCTCTCTTTCTCTCTCTTTCTTTCTTTCTCTCTCTTTCTTTCTCTCTCTTATCTCAGCCATTCATTTCCTCTGTTTGGGCCTGTCTTTTTGGCTTGCTAGGCATTAAACAACTCTTGTCAGTCCATTTGTGTAACGCATACTGCGATGTAAAATGCCTCCTTTTGGAGCATCAAATCTTTATCAAAAACCCGGGAAGTAAAACGGATAAACTAAATATATGTATCTTCACCGTCCTGAAGGGTCGAGAATTTACACAGAAATGTATACAGGAGAATTTGAGGATGGCGAAAACGAAGATGATGAAGATTTCACGAACTGGAGACAGCCTGCTAATTTGCAGAGTGTCTTTGATGATGCCACGGAACCTGTCCATCACCTTCCTGATGGGCCTGTGAAAGATTGCTTAAATTTTTTCCCATCACAAAGGAGCTCGGTTAAGAGCGATCATCAACGTGCTGCAGAGAAGAGTCCTTTGAAATCAGGTGTTAGGATAAAGCATGGAAAATGTATAATTCACATAGATTTTGACTGCTTTTACTGCCAAGTCGAGGCAATCCGAAATCCAGCATTAAAAGGCAGGCCATTTGGAGTGTATCAAAAGCACATCGTGGTTTCTTCTAACTATGAAGCGCGTAGCATCGGGGTTAAGAAGATGTGCACAAGAGCAGAGGCATTGAAAGTTTGCCCTGAAATGATAATGGTCAATGGAGAAGATCTTACTGTCTATCGAGAGTTTTCAATGAAGATGTTTCATATTTTGAAAGAATTTTCTTCAATGGTTGAAAGAATTGGCTTTGATGAAAATTTCATCGATGTTACTAAGAATATAGACAAGCTGCAGTCAAAAGCTTCCAAGGAAATCATCATAAAGGGTCACTGCTTTGGCTATGATGGAAATGTAGATATGGTGAGACACTGGGAAAATTAATGTATACTACGTTGAAGAGTTTGCAAATACCAGGGAGAATTCACATTGCCAATTTCAAATTTGCAGTACAGTTGCATCAAATTTTGCACGTAGATTATGAGGGGAACTTTTTCTTTGCTACTCCATAATTTTAAGGGCAAGTTGAGAATGTATTGAAAAATTGCTACCTGTAGGAAGAAAATTTCCAGTTGATGAATCATTTTTAAGGCACATTTTCCAAGCTAGTGCAGGATAGATCAAAATTTTTATTTTGTTTTTGACCAAAGTAGCTAGTGTAGCTATTCAGCTTGAATCATAGTTAGAATTGACAGCCTCTTTTATCACCATCTATTGGTTATCCTCAGTAGCATCATTTTTACTGTCAGCATCCTTATCACCCCCGTCACTACCATATTCACCATTATAGTTATCATTATCATCATCATCATCATCATTATCATCATCATCATCATCATCATCATCTTATTCTCCTTTTTTATCGCCTTATAGGATTAACTTGAGTCAAACCAAAACAGTACAACAAACAGGCTTTGGATGGTTGGTGCCTTGCCATGTTTGCCACTGTGATCGCTTTGTCACAATTTTTACATTTTTTCCTTTTGGTCCTATCATCATAGTCATCATCATCATCATCATGGTCATTATCAACATCGTACAGTCATCATGACATGGTCATCATCATCATCATCATCATCATCGTCATCACCATTATTTTCCACCTTGATTGTTATTGGGTAACTATTTCAGCACCCTTCTTAAGTAGTTTTAGGAAAGCTTTGGTGTGTTCTGCTAAGTGCCAAATCTGTCAATGTCTTTATAGAAGTTGGATGAATTACTTGGAAGAGAAAAGGGCAATGCTTGCCACTGCGGATGCTTCCAAAGGCTAGCTATTGCATCCTTATTGGCAGCTGAAATACGCCAATCCTTGCTGAACAAACTGGAATTGACATCATCTGCTGGAATTGCACATAGCAAGATACTCGCAAAATTGATTGGCAAGACTCATAAACCAAATCAACAGACTACAATACTCCCTACTTTTTCTGAAGAATTCCTTGCCTGCAAAAAAGTGAGAGAAATTCCAGGTAAAATTTCATTAATTTCCACAGCCCACCAGATCAGTCTGCAGAGCATTTGCCTAGGTATTTTAGGGTGTCTGGTTCTGTACAAGTCCTCTCAACTACTCACCCCACAAGAAGAAAGTTTGGATAATCTTACCTGTAGGAAGAATCACCTTGGGGCTGGTGGCCAATGCTATTTTCTAACAAATAAATATGTGTATATGTGAATATGTATGTCTGTATGTACCAGCAAAAACTTATCTTGTGTACTGCCAATGAAAACTGGGTAGACTCTATCAATGCATGGCTGATTTCAACAATTGGCCATACCATCCTACTGAAAATTGACTTCTAGTTTGCAAGAAAATTGCAGTGATTGCAAGTTGGAGCTGCATCAAAAAGAAAAGTATGAATCCTGCCACCTAGTGGCTCAGAATGATAAAAATCTTTTCACTAAATTATCAGGTGGGGAAGCAGGCAAATCTGTGGATGCTTAATGCTCTGATACCCTGCTGGAATCTAGCAATTTGTTAGCTAGATTGATGTAGGCTGAGGGTTTAAGTCAAGTATGACCCATTTTACTCATAGATTCTAAGTTAGTCTACTAATAGGTCTGCAAATCAATGTAATATTCATTGTAGGAAAGTTGTCATGTATTGATTTTAATTCGGGTCTATTTGTAGGCATTGGTGCTCGCTGCTCAAAAGATCTCAACTCAATGGGAATCGAAACAATTGATCAGCTAGCAACAGTGGCTAGAGAGAAACTAGTGGCACAATTTGGGTCAAGGCAGGGGAATTTCTTGGCAAGCATATCTCTTGGGATAGACAACTCTGAAGTAATGACCTCCAATGATGTTCCCAAGTCCATCAGCGAGGAAGAATCTTTTCGGAAATTGGATGATTTAAAAAATGTTCGAGTTCAAATGGCACTGCTGATAAAAAAGCTAATTAAAAGGCTTGAAAAGGATGGAAGGGAACCAAAAACAATAAAACTGTCTGTGCGGAAGCATAGTTTGCAAAACAACTATTCACGAGTAAGTAGGCAAGCACATTTCGACTCGAAAGTTTTAAAACTGGCAAGCAAGGAGGAGGTCGCAGCTAAAATTCTAGATCACGTTATTTCATTGTTTGATAAGATGATTGACAGGGCAAAACAATTTGATTTAGCTGTCATTAATATTTGTTTCACGAATTTTGATGAACAGAACCTTTCCAAAATTTCAAAGCTGTTCTGTAGAAGTGACAAACGCTGTCAAAATGAGGATGAAATTGTTTGCGATAAGAATAACGAAACTATAGTTTTCGGCTCGAGATCTCCGTCAAAAGCTTTTATATCTCAGTCAAAGCATTCAGCAAGAAGCAATGTAAACAGAGATCGCGAATCAGAAGTTGGAAAATGCGGTTGTGAAGGTACCTTTAACTCCAAAGTCTCACAAGACTCTTCTACAATGTCTCGGTCAGGGAATGCAACCGAAACAGGCGTTCCTGGAGAGTGTCCGAGTATGGTTGCTAATACTGCAAGTGTCGTCAGTACATCAGGAAATATTAAAAATCTATACAAATCTGAATACAGCAATAGTCAGAAGCATTCAAATGCGGACTTTTCCAAGAATAGAAATTTTAATGCTTCAGACCACGATACAATGAAAATAGGGAATGAGCCTTTGCTGGATCAAACAACGCCAAAGAAGCCTATTTCTCCAGAAAGAAACTGTCAGAATGCTGCAGATGATGAATGCAGTAGATCCGTCCTATGCCCAGCAGGCATCGATGCTAACGTGTTCCAAGAGCTGCCAAAAGATATTCAAAGCGAATTAGTAAAGGACTGGGAAAGGAAGGAGCATGGAGTGTTATCTGTAAGAGGCAAAGCTGCTCCACCAAAGAAAAGACAGAAAAAGTGTGGCACAGACACGGGCTCCAATGATATTCTTAAATACTTCTGTAAGTAGAGGGTGCAGTAGAAGCTTATTGGTTTTGTTAGATTTTGAATGAATGAAAATATAATGTAGGAAGACATATGAATTTGCTGATAGGCAAATTTTACGGAGAGGGATGGAAGTTTTTCTACTCAAAAAAGTGCGATGTAGTGATCTAGAAGCTGTTCATACTGACTGCCCATCAAACAGTTTTTAACAGACAGATTGAAGCTTATCCTTGTAAAGAAGAATATACATTTGAATATTACACTTTCACTTAACTTTTGAGGTACAAACCATTCTTAAATAAAAATTGTCAACATATTACTAGGTGATTATGGTTGTTTGATGGTGAAATTGTAAGCGTTAAATGCTTCTTTCTGAGAGTTACAAATACACAGAATTTTTTTCGTATCTACTTAGAATCTAATTGATCTTAAATACTGCTTTAAGAAGCCGGTGTATCAGTTGGCTCGTGTCTTGATTTTCTATCACACCTTGCTTAAGTATTACTCATCTCGATGGAGAGGGGACCCATTGAACTGCTCAGGAAGAAGCAATGCTCTGACCTTCAAAGTTGCAATGTTGTACAGGAAGGTGAAAAAGGATTGTCTTATCCGACATGTTTAGTAAAACGTATGATTACGTTTTACTAATAAAATTTCGGTTGAGCATGTCTTGCATCGCCAATGTATTGGTTAAAAAGGATATGCAGAAGAAAAATCACCACATTTTGTGCGTCCGTCGTCTTCTCGCTTAAACTCTAACTAAGCTTTTTAAAAGTCGTTAAACGTGTTAATTGAATTGATGACGAAAGGAAAAGAAAAGAGATAGACAATTATATGTGTGCACAATAGATTTTAAAGGTGTTGAGAATAAAAGGTGCTTGTGCTGGGAGGACGATAGGAAATTTGGGTTAGTGTTAACTACACGTAGGCTATACCGAACACATCAATGTGTGTGATAATTAGCAGTTGATACCAGTGGTCATTTCAACGCGTGTCCTACCTTAAAAAGTAATGGACGAAAAGATCTTTAGTATTTTGTATTGATCCTTCGCTTTTCCGTGCGATATTTGTTGTTATGCTTTTCGTCAGCTTAATGTCAGACGGAATATTCTCATGCACAGAATTACCGAGATATTCACTAAATCTTCACTCGACGAAAAGAAATTAAACCGCTCCTTAGGTGGAATGGTTCCTAGCAGCATGAAATTATCAATAATTTCAGATAGAGAAATAATTTGCCCCTCCCTGACATAGCGAGCAACGGGTGACCCCCCTGGACTTATATTGTGAATAACTGAAGACGGTTGTTTCTGAAATCAGCCTCTGCTACTCGACCGTCAGAAAGGACAGCTAGGCCATGTGGGTCATTCAATTCGCCCTTCCTTTCACCCTTGGTGCCGAATTTCATAAGAAAGTCACCCGATGGTGCAAATACTTGAATTCTATGGTTGTCTCTGTCTGCAACAATTAGCCTCCCTTTCTGGTCCACTGCTATTCCAGTAGGTCTTTGAAGCTCTCCATCTTTCTCGCCTTTTCTGCCAAAACTCATTCTGAAGTTTCCCTCAACATCGTAAACCTTGACAAACGAAACAATTCCATTAACTAAGAGTCATATCAACAAAGCATTGAATCCATTACGCACATCTAAACGAGCACAAGTTCATTCTGAGACTGCTCATTCTTTGGTGATGCGCATTGCACTAATCGAATGCATGGCAAATTCAACATGACTGTTACAAATAGTTCATTCCTGGTTGCGGACTAATATGATGCAATCAAGAGTAACATACATGTTTAATATTAGTTTATCTATCTCGCCAGTAGTCATGTAGTTTTTATGGTTATAAACCATCAGTCATCCATCCATGCCTTATTTATGCTTGTGATCGCCAGAATGAGCTCATTCGTATGTCTGGTGCCAACAAGAACGAACCTACTGCACATACAACCTGGAAATTGCCGTCGTGCATTCACGCGGACGAATGATTTGTCAAAAGCGCAATAAGCGAATCTGAGAATTAACAGTGCGAATGGCTTTCTACTGCTTCTTAAGAGTGGACCAATTTAGCCTCAGCAATTTAAGAAAATACTTCGTCATGTTACACGACAGACTGGGACTATTGCTAACGGCATAATGCACGGAAAAGTTGAAGAAAGCAGAGGCAGCGGGCGCCCTAGGAGGAAACTGATGGGTGAGATTAAGGCATGGTCAAAAAGAAACGCACAGACTTTTGCTAAAGAAGTGAGGGACTGGGGCTAGGTCTGGAAGATTCGTGAACTCATCAAAGTGCCCCAACGGCCATACAGCCACGGGAGTGACCTGACCTGACCTGACCTGACCTGACTTGACCTGAAAAAATCGAGTCATCCTTACGGGGAGGGACCACGACGGCTCAATCCTATCATATGCCTGTTGCATGCGTTGAATTTTATTTAAAGAAGAATTTAACGTCCTTGCTTGTAGAATCCAAAATCATTCCTGTAGCCCCTATTACAAAATCGATCAATTTAAAAGTTTCATTTCATTCAGGATAATCAGTTCAGACGTAAACTGGCTGTATTTCTGGTTTTTGTTTGCTGTTATTTCTACCAGATTCGTGTCTCTAGGAATTCCTTTAATTAACACAACCTTTATCGTCATCTTTCCCATCACCACAATTTCAGACTTGTTGTATTTCGCAAATAGCATCAGTTTGGAATTCAAAATCCCATATAACTCACAGAATCGATTTTCCTAAACTTGCTCTGCCTAATCATCTCTTAACAATGGGTTTGACTCGGTTCTGAACCCGTACACCACAAGAAACTTGCTGTAAATTTTTCACACTATGGCATCAGGTCTTGAATAATGTTGAGTTTTAGTAGTTGCTTAAACGGTAGCTTAAAAGAACAGAACGCAAGAGACAGGGGAAGCGGAGGACATGAATCTGCTTTGGTGATCCTTCATGTTGATATAGACAGCTGCTGAATTTCAAGAAAGCTAAATGAAATGAAAAAGTGTACTAAAGATATTCAGTAAGTTTACCTGGATTTTGCTATTATGCATATCAGAGACAAATATGTTTCCATCATTATTGGTCGTTACATAGCATGGGTACTGCATCTCTCCTGGTCCATAGCCAAACGCACCAAACTTGGACCATCGCTCTACAGAAATGAGGAAGAAATTAAACTGCAAAGCAATATCATACAAAATATATCTATCTGCAAAACAGCAGATTATCTTAGATAGGACTTCCTTCTTTCTGATCTGCTATTGCTTTCCAGCACCTTGCGTTATACTAAGTCTTCGTCGTATTGGATATTAGGAGAATACCATCGCATTGTGAATAGCGCACGTGAATGGGTGGAGACACTTGGCTGGAAACCGCTTAGTGCTATTCATGATGTTCGGAAGGGTGGCAAAACAGAATCACCTATGCGTCTGTGAAGCCCTTCCCTTCAGATATGGCCCCCATTCTACCCTTAGATAGGGCAATACTTTCCTTAGAAAGAGCAAGAGAAGTAGAATGGGTTAACACCTGACATTAACCTATTGAAATGCCTTAAGCTGAGCATGTTGCTAATTGGGCGTATGGTCAGGGTCTCAGATGCCAAACACTACAGCTATCATCGTTATTATTACAAATATGATTATAAATATTATTAGCAATATTTTTTCAATGCCTTTATCATTTGCTCTTGCATCAAACATTTTTTACACGCATCCGTGCAAAAACATCTATTCATCATAAAACGAAACTAAGGTCTTCAAGATACAAATAGCGTAACAGAAAAATATTCTTACTGGCATGTTTGTTTAAAATATGCATATATAAATGAATATATACATAAATATAGATATATGTATTTATATACATATACATATGCATATATATTTATTTATTTATCAATTCATTTAGAGAACGTAGCATACCAAGAATCGGATCCAAGATGTATATGCAACAATTAGTGTAGTCTGCTATGATAATTCTTCCGTTGTAATCCACAGTAAGAGTGGATGCTTTCAGCTCATTCAACAGGTAGCGGCGTTGAAAAACCCCATCACTATTGAATATCTTGAGCAGAAAACCAAATAAACAATAAGTAACGCAATTATGTTAGATAGAAAGATAGATAGATAGATAGATAGATAGATAGATAGATAGATATATGGATAGCTAGATAGAAAGATAGATAGATAGATGGATAGATAGATAGATAGATAGATAGATAGATAGATAGGTAGGTAGGTAGATAGATATAGCGATTGTCGTCAACAGCGTTTATCGCCGACGTAGTATCCAAAATTAGTGATACTAATGAAGTTTAACATTGAAAAGTTTCATCACTAGGAAAAGTCTCTTTTTTACATATGACTCTACCTAAACGTCCAAGACAGACATTTGGACACGGAGAAGATTTGTACTTATCGCGCAGGGTCCAGGTCCTTCCTCTCGATGTGACCACACCTCGTGATTGCTACGGCTGGAATTGCAGAGAAGTGGTGACTCTCTTCACTCTAAGTGAAAGTTCACTCAAAGGCTGGTGGGTGGACAGGAGAAGGGCATGCAGAAACGGGAAAAAGCGTCGGACGGAACTTAAGACCTTCCGTACAGTGCCATGTGCTTAAACTACATCCCCAACTATTTCCATCATTAAAAAAATGCTTTAAAAAGATAATGGCCAGAAGCCTATTGTATGCATACCAAAGTAGAAGTGCTCTAGAAATCTGCGGGTTTGAACGACATGAACAGAACGAGAATATAAGGATAGTATGAAAACGAGATTACCGGTTTCCAGTTACGTACCTGTATTCTTCCTTTTAGCCTTTCACAAACTATAATCTCCCCTGCTGGTCCAACACCAATGCCAGTTGGACTTTGGAATTGCCCATCGCCCATGCCTCTTTCTCCAAATAGAAACAGAAATTTGCCTTGCTCATCAAAAACTTGTATCCTGTGGTTGTTGTAGTCTGTTACGAACATGCGTCGTTGCCTCGTATCCACAGCCACGTCAAATAAGCCATTGAACTCGCCAAAATTCTGCCCTTTCCTTCCGATCGCTTGCACGAAAATTCGCGGTTGGTCCGTATTGTTTTGTACAGTATTCAAATGCGAATTGTAAGAGTTTTGCTCGTTTCGCGAGTAGTTTGGTATTTTGATTGGCGAATGAGTGCTGATTGAGCTGGAACTGCTGTCATTGATGACGTTCACCATAAACGGGCTGCCAGAAATGTGCTGACCATTGAAACGAATCGAAAGCTAGAATATTGATGCAAAAATGTGAATCTACATTGTTTATATTTGCTTGCTTCAGCTAACAGATTAATTGGTTGCAAGCTCGATCCCTGCTTCAGTCCAGTCAATAGATGGAAATTATTATGACATCTTGTACAACTACTTCGCTAAACAAGCGAATTTTTCAAAACTGAACTGAGAGCCAACATCCATGTCAGTCTCCCAATCAACCGTTAAGAATTCATCTTAACAACAACAACAACAACTTGTAATTCATACCTATCAAGAACAACTCATAACAAGTCATACCTACTATGGAATCGATATGAGAAATGCCAGAGCATTTCATAGCTTTACGGAGCACTCTGAAGGGCTAAAGAGGGAACTAACCGTTGAATAACTTAAAAACTGGAAGGGTGGACTGGACAATGCAAAGAAATGCTGGAGACGGCAAAAGCTTTTCTGTCTAGTCCTTCTTCAAAATTCTGTCTCTGCAACCTCATCAATATCCATTAAAATGATTTGTTACCTGGTGCTGTCCTACGGAGTAAGTCCTGTAGTTCATTCCAAAGCTACCATCTGCTTTTTCTTTAATCTGCAGAGAAAATCAAATTTTCACCTACTTGTTTTATCATAAATGCAAAAGTTATCTATGCATCCTTTGAGCCTCGATGAAAATGACAATGACTCCTGTTTCTTTGCTGTTTTCAAAGGCACACGTTTCTCCAAAACAATTAATTTCAGTTGGCCTTTGCAAGAGCGACCAAGTGAGCAAGAAACGCTGAAGCTTAAAGGACGCAGTAGCCATCTTATTCAACCTTGTCTTAAAACTGTTCATCCAATGTATGGAAAGAAATAATCTGAACAGTTTTCTTGCATCTGCAGCATGGCACTATTGCAAATTTAAACCAGTGATCTCCGGAGTTGAGGTTAGGAGATAGTATTTTTACCTCGGGAATGATGATCCCTGTGTCGGGAGTACGAAGTTCTGCCGTGATGCAATCTTTGCTCGATCGACGTTCGATTCCATATTGATTTCTGGCATTGTAAAAGCAATGAGCTCACGGTCAATCAGACGCACACGTAACATCAATAGCAATAATGGCAATAGCGGCAGAAAAAGCAGTAGTAATAGGGCAGTTACAATTCATTTGTACGGAACGATTTAGAGTTCCCAAAAATCGTGCTAGTAGTGGTAGTAGAAGTAGTAGAAATAGTAGTGGTAGTAACGGCAGCAGCAGTAGAAATAGTGGTAGTAGAAGTAGTAGTGGCAGTAGAAGTAGTAGAATTAGTAGAAGTAGTAGAAGTAGTAGAAGTAGTAGTAGTAGTAGTAGTAGTAGTAGTAGTAGTAGTAGTAGTAGTAGTAGTAGAAGTAGAAGTAGTAGACGTAGTAGTAGTAGTAGTAGTAGTAGTAGTAGTAGTAGTAGTAGTAGTAGTAGTAGTAATAGTAGTAGTAAAAGTAGTAGTAATAGTAGTAGCAGTAACAGTAGAAGTAGTAGAATTAGTAGTAGTAGCAGTAACAGTAGAAGTAGTAGAAGTAGTAGAAGTAGTAGAAGTAGTAGAAGTAGTAGAAGTAGTAGAATTAGTAGAAGTAGTAGAAGTAGTAGAAGTAGTAGAAGTAGAAGTAGTAGTAATAGCAGTGGCAGTAACAATAGTAGCAATAGCAGTAGTAGTAGCAGTAACAATAGTAGCAGTAACAGTAGAAGTAGTAGAGGTAGTAGTAGAAGTAGTAGAGGTAGTAGTAGTAGTAGTAGTAGTAGTAATAGTAGTAGTAGTAGTTGAAGTAGTAGAAGTAGTAGAATTAGTAGTAGTAGCAGTAACAGTAAAAGTAGTAGAAGTAGTAGTGGTAGTAGAAGTAGTAGAAATAGTAGTGGTAGTAACGGCAGCAGCAGTAGAAATAGTGGTAGTAGAAATAGTAGTGGCAGTAGAAGTAGTAGAATTAGTAGAAGTAGTAGAAGTAGTAGAAGTAGTAGAAGTAGTAGAAGTAGTAGAAGTAGTAGTGGTAGTAGAAGTAGTAGAAATAGTAGTGGTAGTAACGGCAGCAGCAGTAGAAATAGTGGTAGTAGAAATAGTAGTGGCAGTAGAAGTAGTAGAATTAGTAGAAGTAGTAGAAGTAGTAGAAGTAGTAGTAGTAGTAGTAGTAGTAGTAGTAGTAGTAGTAGTAGTAGTAGTAGTAGAAGTAGAAGTAGTAGACGTAGTAGTAGTAGTAGTAGTAGTAGTAGTAGTAGTAGTAGTAGTAGTAGTAGTAGTAATAGTAGTAGTAAAAGTAGTAGTAATAGTAGTAGCAGTAACAGTAGAAGTAGTAGAATTAGTAGTAGTAGCAGTAACAGTAGAAGTAGTAGAAGTAGTAGAAGTAGTAGAAGTAGTAGAAGTAGTAGAAGTAGTAGAATTAGTAGAAGTAGTAGAAGTAGTAGAAGTAGTAGAAGTAGAAGTAGTAGTAATAGCAGTGGCAGTAACAATAGTAGCAATAGCAGTAGTAGTAGCAGTAACAATAGTAGCAGTAACAGTAGAAGTAGTAGAGGTAGTAGTAGAAGTAGTAGAGGTAGTAGTAGTAGTAGTAGTAGTAGTAATAGTAGTAGTAGTAGTTGAAGTAGTAGAAGTAGTAGAATTAGTAGTAGTAGCAGTAACAGTAAAAGTAGTAGAAGTAGTAGAAGTAGTAGTAGTGGTAGTAGTGGCAGTAGGAGCAGTAGTAGAGAGATAGATTACTTACTTTGCAACGAGATTAAGATTTACTGTTTTGCCTTTTACTACGGTCACATCCATATCTCCTTCGATGCTGCAACGTAGTATTTCAACTTCTTTGGTTGCTATTTGGCCGAATTGTTGTATCGTTCCCGCGATTTGATCAATGTTTGTATCACATGACAACTGGTCATTCTCATCTGGCTCTAACTTCAATTGAAGCTTAAGGAGATTCTTTAGGTTCTCACACAATTGTTTTTTGATCGTGAGTAGTTCCGCTTCGCTGCTGAACGATAGCACTTGCTCTGGAAATATCAAAAGGATTTTATGTAAGTCTCGATTCTTGGGCTTGAAGCGAAAACTTGCGACGCCAGGGGGTCTCAAACTCAAATCATCTGAGGACCGCAGGAGGCAGAGCCTGGGCAAGCTAGGTCGCTTCACGCATTCCACATGAAATAGCTTGGTTGAAAAAGTCACCTTCTGTCAACGTCACTACTAGCAGTTTTTACTGCAATGGGTTATTCTAATCATGGAATCTCCCGAACATGGATGGAGCATTTAAGTAAAAAATTTCACCTTAACCATGGTTTCCTCCCAATTGTCACTAAAAAGGTCGCATTTTCGGAAAGATTAATTTCTTGCAAATATTGTAGTGGGGCATCTGAAGACAAGAATAAATAATTTAGGGGAAAAGCAGTGCTGTAGAATCTTATGAAGGGCTATTTTCCAATGAGCAACTCTTACATTGGCCAGAGAACTTTTTTTAATAATTCCCACTACAGAGAATAGTTCGCAAAATGGTCAAAAGAGCAATGATAGATTGCAGGGCAGGAGTCCTTGTTGCAAAATCTGGGGATGCTCTTTGATATTTGGGCTCACTGCATGACTTACTACCGATTTCCCCCCAAGAAGCTACCATGTCGAAAATGCCCTGAGACTGCCGGTACAATTTACATCAATAGCAAGAATCAGTGAGCGAATTTGTCAAGAAAAGCTTGATTCTCTTGATAAATCTGCGTAGTAAACCTGACCAGTCATTGGGTTGAGGATGGTGGTGCTATAATTAAGATTAAACAGGTTGATTCCTGCGAACAAAGGTCAAGTGCAACGTGTGGATTCTGTAATAGATCACTTGACAACTGCAATTGGTCGGTCGTTCTTTGAGACATTAGTAGGAGATTTAAATCTGTGATATATTATTAAACGATAAGATTAAACGACATTGAGGGTCTCAAACCAAAAAAACCAATTACCGATCTACATTTGCACCTGCCCAGCAACCACGACGCGCTGATTCAGATCGATCAACAAATGGGGCTCTAGATGCAAATCATCAGAGGCCACAGGGCGTAGAGTGTGGCCTAGGTGGACAGCATCAGTTATTCCTCTACGACACTTCTTACGTAAAAACGTGGTTACTAAAAGTCCTTTAACTTCAATGGGTTCCTCCGAACATAGACTGTGTTATGAATGTTGCATGAATGGAGCGCTGAAGGACCCAAACGGTCCCTCTGAATATAGCCTCTTTTGTGTACTTTTAGCTGCTATTTAGCTTTCGACTTTCTACTCAGCGTTTTCAACAACTTAAAATGCAAACGACTTTCTAAAGATAGCAACCATTAAAAAGAATGATGAAAATATCAATCTTTCGAACAGCATGAACATTAATTAAACTTGTTATATCATCTTGCAGACATTATCTCACAGGCAGTGAATCTGATGCTGCGGGTCTAAAATGTAGGCTGGGATGATGGAACTGGAAGAAAGCCAAAGGAAAAACTTTGTTCCTATCTTAGAAATCGCCAAATTCAACATGCTTAAATTTCATGCTTTCATTTATGCTCTCCTTCGTTCACGTTCTGTTTAAGTCTTAATTGCATCCTTGCAATGATAGTTACCAACTCTCTACAATTATTGAGGACCAGGATGCTACTTGATAAACATTGCTTCGCAGATTTCTAGAGAATAAGTTAGGTTGGAGTCACTGTTTTCGTTGCTGTTCCTTGTCTATTTCAAGATTCAATTCGCTTATAGCTCTTTTCATCGAAGCCCAGCCTTCCCGGTCTCCAGCTTGCGCCATCGATAATCAGCAGATTTACCGTCACCGTTGCTTGAATGAGAGGTAGAAGGCCTACAGAAAACGGTACTCCACATATAATACAATTCTTGCATATAGTTCTCATTACAAAGCCATGTCACTCACCTGTGAAACTTGTAGATGTACTGAGCCTTTTGAACTCTTGATCAAATAAATCTAATTGCTTCTTAAGGACTTTCTTCTTGTTCATTACAAGATTATCAAGCTCTGCAAGTAACAGGCCTTCTCTCTCTTGCAACATTCGCATGAGTCTTGGTGTTCTCTCCTGGATCTCGGACCGAATTAGGTCAGATTTTGCGTCTAGTTTTCTTGCTGTATCGTCAATATCTTGGCAAGCTCTAGACAACAACGGGACCTTTTGCTGAAGGGCCCTGTGGAGGCTTATTATGTCACCTTTCTGTGCCTCAGCTGCTTTTGTCAATGCAGCGTGCTCGTGATGTGAGCTAGGGTGCTGCGTCATCGTGCATTCTCGACATATCGTATCTTGACAAGTCAAGCAGAAAAATCTACAAGAAATAGATATGAAAGTATCCACACCTTAGTATGCAATTGCCTTAGGCAATGATGTAGAGTTGTGTCAAAGTGACTGTGACAAAGTGCTAATGCTTCCCTCTTTCCATTAGCAAAGAAAAGAGACATGGTATAATGTAATAGAATAAAACAGCAAAATGAAAAAATGAGAGAGAGTAGGACAGAAAGGAATAGAGAAAATTGAAATTACAAGGAATACTGGAGAACAAAATAAAATGTAATAGCATAGGACAGGATATCATGAAATAGAATATGATGGGAGACAACTGAAAAGCATGGAAAAGATAGAGAAGAAAAAGAACAGGACAGGACAGAAGAAGTCAGGTTAGTATAAAATACAATAGAAGGAAGTAGAAGAGAAAGGGTGGAATCAATATAACATAGCATAATCGAACAATATAAAAAAGTCTGAGGTAGCAAATACTTCGAGCAGATAAGAATTGAGGATATAAGATAAAAAACGAAGCTATCGTACTTTTACAAAAATATCTTGCAAATCATCTAAGGAATCTTTTGTAAGCAGACCGGTTTGACGTCTCGGCGTCTGGCGCGAACAAACGAATGAACGAACGAACGAACGAATCCATTGTAATAATGACTTCCACATGCCATGCAAGACAGGCAATAAAGCATTAGAAAAAGCGGTTAGAAGAGAATTTTCTTAATTTGGATACTCTACATAGTATTAATCATGTTCCTTTTTGCTATTTACTTACTGTATTTTTTCGCCTGGGTGGACAGCACATGTTATAGGACGATGTAGTAATCTCCATGCATCTTCGCTCATCTTAATTTGCTCGAGGGTTAAAATCTATAATTAATTTTCTTCATTTTAGAACACTTGATAGCGACAGATTTCAAATTATCGACTGCATCATAATATAAACAAATCATTCAGTTTTAAACCTTTCGACCCAATTCTGGGTATGAATTTCAAAGTCTAATAGAAAGCTAGATTTGCTTTGAAACCTCGCTCTTGAGTTTTCATTTGAAGATCTCTTAGGATAAGAATTGAATTACGCCTTAAGAAATGTAGATGTTTGATCAGAGGAGCCAAACCTTTTATCACTGATGTGGTTTGCAAAGATTTTAAGACCAATCTTATGGTTCATTACATTATGAACAGGTGTTTTATTTAAATGCTCGTTGCATTGTAAATTGAATCGAAGTAAAAAAGTTGTCGTGAATACAACGAAGCTTCCTGTTTTTTACGCAAACAATGGTCTCCAGACTTAGTTGAATAAAACTGAGGGCGTACTTGGTTCCGAGCTTAGCAGAAACAAGTCAGGGGGTGCCACTTTTTCCAGGGACAGAAATATCGTGAGACTTTTTCCGATGCCCTGCTCGCCAATGGTGTTTTTGTTGCTACACATGCAGGACATTAACTCACAAATCCTGCATTATGAGTCCGCACGTTAAGCTACTACACCGCGGCATCACGTTTCGAAAATCGTTAGTAAATGGTGAAGAATAGACTCTATATGAAATTAGATTGAAAAAGGGCATTTTAGAGAGCAGTTGGTGAAAGTTGCCAGCAAAAGTCTTACACTTTCGATCCTTGTTCAAGCCCCAAATGTCAAAATGAGGATTCAAAATTACAGAAGCAATGTATAATGGGTTCTGGCATGGGGGGGGCTGTCAGAAGTAGCTAGTATAGTTAGGACAGTTCATGCAGGAAGCAGGCAATTCATGGCAAGCAAGTAGAATAGATTAAGAATGCGTTTTCATACATTAGCAGTGTTAAGCTCTATACTTGATATGAATGTAGGGAGCAATTGATCAGAGACGTACCGTTCAAAACCAAGACATTTTGAGATTTTGAGTTAAAGTAGACAGTTCCTTTTCTCTCAATAACTGTTTGGTGGTCAGATAGAAGGTATTCGGAAACTGAGATGAGCCTGGGTTGAGGGACATGTTCTCTTAGCAAAAAATTTCAGCTACACCTGCTTTGTAGACATTTCGTTTCACTTCATTTGTTTCAATTAAAGAGGGTAGCCCTTCTGCGGGAGCCGATTTACAAGGGGCCCTCCTATACAGCAACAATTATCTCGTCTTTGTATTAACGAACTTTAAAACAGATGAAGAAGGGATGGAATTGCTGTTCAACCCACTATAAAACTATGACAAATCGACATATCGATGTAACTCGATTTTAGGCAGAATTGCAGATCCCTTTTTAATTGCTTGCTTTGATGTTATTCATGGCTAAGTATTTGACAAACAAGTTATAGCCCTTTGTAAGCTTCCTTTTTTGCTCTTACCAAAAAGGAACTTCGTTCGTGTTTTGCTACAAGGTATAAGCTCAGGATTAGTATGAATGGAAAACGGTATTTTTAGGTAGCATTCAAGAGAAATGAAGGTGGCAGAGGATGACTTGATCTGTGAAGTACTTTAATGGCACCTAAACACGGCAAAGGAAAACGCGGAAGACTGCAACAGCATATGTAGATAAACAAAAATGCGACGCAGAGTAAAGCATTTAAGAATTCAAGGTAAGGATGACAGATAGAGACAGAAGGAGGAATCTAATGAATGTAAATTGAATTCGCTAGAAATAAGTCAAGTTAAAGTCACGCAAATAACCATTTCAACAATTTCCCACGGATTGAATTGACGGCAAAATGCAAATGACAAACTTTCAAAACATTCTCTATTGGTTTAGAAGTCAAAAAGTCAATTGATTGATACGAGCAATACGTTAAACGAAGGTTATCAAATGTGCTGTCATATTCACCTGATGATCTTTGGTTATTCTCACTCGTCCATGAGCGCTATGACAAGCATAGCAAAGAAAGTCCATGCAGTCAATACACCTCGCAGTGGCTGGAAGCTGTTCGTTGCAACTGCTACACAGAATAGGCTTCTTGTCGCTATTTTTAACCGCCACAAAATCTAGCATGTTCACTATGATGAAATTTGGCGGGAAGTCCTTTACGCCCTTTGCCTGAATTACAAGGAAATTTGACAAATGAATGAGAAAATGCATCAAGCAACTGAAAACAATCGAGTACAAGAGCTTTCTTATCGTCGTTTTCTATAAACACAGTAAATGTATCTAAGGAAACTGAGAGTTTTTTTCCAATGAGCAGCTTTCGATACAACTAAAATCGCTTCATGCTGGCGTAGAGGATTCTTTAGAGGGCTCTTAACGTTCTTTTGAAGGTTGGCAGTCGATTACAGAAATTGAACCGTTGACCCATGGAAAGGTTCCTTAAATGACTCAATAAATAGTCATAATCTGACGTGGAATACACGACATTTTAGGTACACAATACTTGTCTAGAGATTTGGGCAAAAGGACGCATCCAAACGAATGCATGGCGATAGGGGGTAGGTTCAGATGGTTGCACTGATATCGAATCAAAGTCGCAAACTGGTGTTACTCTTACGACATGTTGGGTCATGGCTGAGAATCTGGTTAAAAGTTTGAGGGAATTTTGACCTTTCAAGTATGCATTTTTTCAGAAAGCGAAAGAAAACTTGTCGGGAGCAGGTGAAAACGGTGAAAATAAATTCGAATTTCTTTATCAATTGCCTTATGAGTATGCATTATTGATGAGGTGATGGAAGATTTGATTCAGACGCAAGACATATGTATTTATTAACATCGTGGCTCACAATCACTCTCAGTTCTTATGCAAAACCCACCTATTGAGGCCTGTAGACCAATTACCTGGATTTGCACAAAAAGAATCGTTATGTATAAGTGCTTTTAAGTACTCTCAAATACTATATCCTGTGACTGCCTTTTAAAATTAATAAAAATCCACACATGTCGGATCCCAAGCAAAATCTGCAACAATTTAGGAACGGAACATTTTTAAAGTTGGCTTTTTTGTATTTTGTAGCATTACGTGAAAAGCATGACTATCTCATAGATTAGAGCGAATATTCTGTACACTCAATCGGCTGCGTATTAGCATGGAATTTCAAGGTTCCGGGTTAAATGCCATTCCTTGCCAAGCAACTTATGACTAACACAACTTGGGCGATCTGACATGCGCCATAAGTTAGCTGATACATGGCATGACAAGCGACAGAAAGAACTTCCCGGGTCTCACTTAAACGAAAAGAGGAGGGATTCATTAATTCTTTGACTCATACAGAATTAAATAATGCAATGTTTAAAGAAATTGAGACCGTAAAGTCAAAAAATATTTTGGTCTTATTTTGAGCACTTTTCCCGCAACAATCGTCTGAATTTTCAGTGTTAATGAACAAATACTTTTCGCATCATATCATAGAGTCATTAGGAGATTGAGACGTACATCTCAACAAATCCTTTCAGCCCAAGAAGCTATTTCTACCAGGATAGATGAGGTACTGATATAAGATTTTTCATCTAAATTGAAAAGCTTTTGAAAGTAGTTTCATGCATAGTTGTAAAATATAAGAGATTGTAAATCACAGAATTTCTACTGCAAACTTATTCCGTATAAAAAAAACTGGTATGAAGAGCCATGGGCAATTAGGATCTTGAACATTATTTTAGCTATTTCGAACACTACATTAGCTATTTCGAACACTATTTCAGCTATTTTGAGCACTATGTTAGCTATTTCGAACACTATTTCAGCTATTTCGAGCACTATTTTAGCTATTTCGAACACTATTTCAGCTATTTCGAATACTACTTTAGCTATTTCGAACACTACTTTAGCTATTTCGAACAATATGTTAGCTATTTCGAGCACCATTCTAGCTATTTCGAACACTATGTTAGGTATTTCGAACACTATGTTAGGTATTTCGAACACTATGTTAGCTATTTCGAACACCATTTTAGCTGAAAGGCATGTCCTATTACCGCACTGAATTATTTGAAGAAATGATGGATGGAATCTAATTTGCGTGTAAATTTTGAAAAAGAGCACTCACTAGCACTTGTAAAGTATATTTGTTAACGCAGCTAACGTTTCGTGGTATGATTGCAAAGAAGTAAAAGTGGATACATGAAGCAAAAAATGGATAGTGCTTTATATCAATGGATATTTCAAAATCAAAATAGCTTCACATACCATCAATGATACTTCTTTTCTGCAACTGTGACAGGTAATTGTGGCCGATCTCGGGTTGACAGTATGCTCCAGGCATCTCTTGCAAAATGTGTGCAAACAAGGAAGCAATCTAGGATCGTTGTACATCTCACCACAAAGTGCGCAAACTAGCTCATCTGGAACCTTGTTCACCAATCTGTGTTGTGGCTCTTCCCTTGCCGAAGCCATCATGGGAGCTTCCTGAAATGTAGAAGCACTCGCATCTAAAAAATCCCTTAAACCTTTTGGCAATAAACTTACGCTCGAGCCAGCAGATGCGTATCCCGTAAGAAGACCTTTTGCGTCAGGGTCGGCGCAAGAACCAATATAGCTTTGCCGTTGAGGGCTTTGTTGGGCGTTAAACGGTACATATTGATTATCACGTAGCCCGTTTTGCTGGTGAATGTTAGAAAGGTATTGAGACGAATCTGTTGTATGTGTGGTGTCACTTTTACGAACGTAAACGCTTCGAACGGAACTATCCACAATGTATTCTTTTGGGACAGCATGCTGGTTTTGCAGCACTGCATTTGATCGTAGCATCTGCGGATTGCGATACATCTTTAAACCATCTATGATAATTTTTTCTGTGTCGTGGCCGATTTCAACAGTGCTTGCATCCATTTCTCATTTCTGCGAGCATCCGATGGAGCAATTTCTAACTTTAAGTCGACTCTATGGTCAGTGGTGTTGACAATGACACAACAGGGCTTTGATCAATCGCTAGTCATCTGAGAACCATGTTCTGCTAGGTTCCAACTATCGATCGTCTCTCGCACTCCAGATTCGCTTCTTCAAAACTGTGTCAATCTGTCAAGCAATGCAGGCACAATTAATCAAAGCACCTATAAGTAAATCACTGCAGGTAGCAGTCGAATCGCGTTGGAAAATCGCAGTTCAAGTGCTGCATTCGACTTGCACCTTTTCTTGCATCCTATTGAAGAGATCAGCCACTTAGCACCGTATTTAGACAGCAGAGTTGTTGAGCTTCGTACCAACGCCTGCAGAAGTCTATTTGAAATTTCTGGACGGAGGTCTAATCAGGTTCACATAACGAATCTTCAAGATAGCCGCTAACACCACAAATCCCCTACAGCAATCGATAAGCATCAAAAATCCAGCAATTTCGGTCGGCAAATCCAGAGCAAAGTTCCCAATGCGAAAACTTTTCAGCAAGCACCTAAAATCTTTGTAGTTCAGCTGATGGTGCCAAACATTGATTAAAATGTTCTGTGATCCATTCAATTCAGATCTGGCTTCAGTCTTCTACTTGATGCAATCGTTGAAAAGTTCACGTTTATGCAGGCTGAACAAGAGATGACAAGCGTTCCTCGACAGTACCAGGCGCTTGTGTTTTGTGTACCTCGTCTTCTTGTTATGATACGTAAACCAACAGTTTAAATGGTCTGTATTAGCTGCATCTCTGCGCAAACATCCAGCTCTTTGAAAATTCATGCGAGACTCATAGCCAAAACAATATTAATTTCATTTCAGGAGAGGCGAATTCTTCCGTCGTCTTAGAAGGAAAATGCTTTGCCAACAGCTTCATTTCAAGCAACAAACTGCATTTCGACGAAGATCTAACGAACCAGCACTTCGTTTTTGTAGAGTCTGAAGAGATCCTGGATAAACTGATGGCCAACCTAGCAGGTATCTTTCTAAATGCACATAATGTAACAATGCATGTTAATCAAGGAACAAATAGCGAACCGAATTAACAAACTTGAACAACAATCAGATGCAAGTGCGTACACGAATGCTAACAGTGACGTGCTTTGTTCGGTGGAGATAATAATGCGCACCGCCACATCCTACAAGTATAATCTGCAGAAAGAATGGCAACAGCTGTCAGTGATAATTCCACAAATACGGTGTTTTCAAGCAACCACTGGCGTTATTCATTGAATGCGTTTCTCAACGACTATTGTTTAAGGAAGCAAGCTAAAACCGTGTGTACAGGTTCATGCCGTTTCTAAACTTGCATTCTTTCACATAGATCATGTAGTCCAACACAGGGAGGGATTTTGATTGTGATCTGCGTTGTAACACCAAAACCACGAAAATCTCATTACAAAGAAAGTCGTGAGCATCGCTATTAGGTGGACATACTACGTATTCTGTAGGAGGAATAAATTGTGCCCTAATCCGGAATTATTCGATTTCTAATTATTTTATTCACTTTTTTCTTTCTATCATCTTATATTCCTGTTAACCGTTTTTCGCTACACACTTTCTTTATCGTTGTGTCGAAACAGATAGCCAGTTGTACACTACCTGTGACTAGAGAGGCGTATAATTGTAGATTTTAACCATACCTAATGAATTGAAGTTCCAAAAAAATTATATCATGTTAAAAGGGATTGATTTTCTCCAGAATCTTGTGCTTGTGATACTCATGTTGCTGATATACGCTTGAAATTCAAATCTGCATTGTCAGGATTCCCTACTTTTGATAATGGATTCTTCTACACCAACTATCATTCACGCTTTTCTTGCTCTATTCTCCATTCATACCATTCATTCGTGTCTCATAACATTTAAAGAGTATTAACCTTCGGTATGCGTATAAATCAAATATATTGTGTGAATTTTTCAGACGCAAAGATTTTCAATGCTGTGATTCAAAATATACCGTAAACCATTTCAGCTACATTTAGATCGAATTTCCCACCTTAGGTTGCATCAAACAATGATTCCAAAAGTTGCCTCAAAAATGTAAATACTAGGAACTAATCTCAATATCTAGATGAAACGAGACGATGTCTGAAAGATTTCATGCAAGCTGCTTTGTAACTCGTATGGGAAGTCCTCTTGCAGCACCAACGTCGAATGGCCAGTTTCAGAAGGCGTAAGAGAGTTACCAGAAGAATTTAATATCATAAATTCAACTCGATGTTTCTTTTAGCTAGCAATTCGCTTTAACTAGAAATTTACCATGGTGCCATAACACTGCAGGAAAATCTATTTCGTGAGTGTTATATTCTGCAAGTTTTGCGATATGCCTCTGCAAAGCTCCAAGCAAACTGTCACGTTGCGGTACAAACCAGAAAATGTCTCTAGATCTCTTCTCTATTCGGACGGCACATCAATCTATTTGGCAAGTGCCAACAGATTAAATACAGTCTACGAGTTTCTGTAGCCGATTTCAGCTAATGGAATGCATATCCGACGTAATCATTTGCATGCAGTCTTTTCTAAGCGGTGGCTCTACCAAGATCATAGTTAACATCGAGTGATGATCTAAGCAGCTGGTTTACAGACTACACGACAGTGCTACGTAACTTGTTAGCCCTAACTTCCAGAACCAATTTAAGAATATTGCTTTAAACTGTATGATGAGTCACACCCTTTTTAATTGGATTCAAATTATGGTTGATATCTGATATGATAGAAATAAGTCACCCGCAAGCAAGAAAACATCTAGTCAAGATGTCAAGAGGGCTAGAGGCCAGCATTAAAGAGAAGAGAATTTCAGCCGAATCCCTGATTCATTTCAAAATGTCTTGCTTGAGAACGACTGATCTCATTTTGAAATGAATTTTTAAGAGTCTTACCAAACGAGATTTTTTAGTGAAATAATCAAATAGAGCTTTCATGACTCTAAGAGCGGCGAATTTAAGTGCCAAGCTTGCACCATATGGTTGAAAATTGTCGGGACAGATGTGCGATAAACATCATCTTTTCATCCGGTCAGCATAAGATGTAATCATAACTATAAACCAGAAAGAATTAAGAGTATAAATGCATAAGAAAATAGCTGATCAACCTTCTCCCATTTCTGCTGTTCTCTGTCGTAAAACAGGAACATTTTTGCACACTCTTTCAATTTTTCTTTATGAAGCACCAGCGGATAAACGCAAAAGAATGATTGACTAGGTGACTCGCAAACGCTTTACACTGTGGACGAAACCTCCATTGTTTTCAGTATTCCTACTTGCGGAATCCGCCTGCTTCTTTATGACAACAATAACAGATGTTTTTGGCATGCAAAATAAGGACGTACAGAGAACTGCGAATTCGCTCTCGGCAGGAGCAGTAAGCGATGCATGTAAGATGGTGAGTTCATCGCAGCTCTTCCCCCGGCGATTGCAAAGCCAAGTTTGCTAAGCTTAACTGAGCCGACAAAATGGTATACCGACGTACATGCCAAATTAAAGATAACATTTCTACCAACTTCAAGAAGTTGATTGCACAAGACAAGGCAAAGTTGTATTCCAAAGTATGTGTATTGCTCATTAAAGATTTATCATGCAAAGCTTTTTGTCGAGAAACAAAGATGGGCGTTGATGGCAATTTGAAGAAACTTCGCGACGTACATTTGAAATGCTGACTGTTTAACTTGCTTGAGTACACTACATATGCATAGGCAATTAGGAGACAATCGCTTCTGCGAACGTAAAACAAGCAAACGCCATTGCTTCTAGTTTGCACTTGTATGCTCAGTTTTATGCCAACAGATCCGTCTGAAGGTACACCATAAAAAAATTTCCCCATTTGTTTCGCAAAGCGTATGTAATGGAGAACACTAAAAGGTGGAATTTCGCTACGAATGAATGAATGAATGCAAAGTAGTTTAGGAAAGCTAGAAATTGAAGCTTCCATTTGGAGGTCAAGCAGGCATTAGATTACCTCCAAAAAGGAGCGGTCTCTGCAAAAACAAGGAGAGAGATTCAAGGACAAATTGAATTTTTCTTCAACGTGTTTATGAATCTAGAACATACGCGGTTTTCATATCAATGAATTATGAAGGATAGCCACCAAATTAAATAGAAAAGTCAGGTCAAATCCATTACAAACCCTCCTTATCCCAATAATATTGGGTTTGAAAATTATGGATGCATTACAGAAGCTTAGATCCGCTTTACAAGCAAAAGTTCCAAAGCAATCTCAATCGTTAAGATTGTTCCATGAATTAGATTCGTTCAACAAAATTTAATTGGATATAATGTCGAAGGAAGGCTTGTTCTTGATCACCATAATGTGAAAAATTGGGGTAAAATTTCCTTCAAAAGAGCAAATGAGACTCGTGAATACAGCCAACTCTGTCTAATTCGATTCGTGTAATTCGAACTTTTGCTAATTCCAACAAAATGTACAGGTCCCTTGAAAGTCTCCTAACAACAATCTCTATAGTTAGAATATCTTTGATTCGAACTTTTTGTAATTCGAAATGTTTACGATCCTCTAGAGAATTCGAATGAGACGGAGTTGACTGTATTTGTAAAGAGACCCCCAAACGAAACTTAGACCCCGTTTACACGAGACCTGGATCGGATCGGATCGGATCGGATCGGATCGGATCGGATCGGATCGGATCGGATCGGATCCGATCGAATCGAATCCAAAAGAGTTCAGATGAGGGCTGCATAACAATTTTCACTTGGCATATTCATCAAGGGTTTTGCTTCTTGAGTAAGACTAGTACGACTCGAAACATGGGCCAGAGACTCGTGAGTTAAGATGGGTTAACGCCTACTTATAAAAATTACATGAAATAAGACGAGGGGGATCAATTCATTCCCTCGTCGCATTTTCCTACACAGCATGCAGTTTCCAAGAACACCATACAATAATGCACTCCTTGAAACCTATAGTTTTTTCAAAAACAAAGACGAAGGACTGTTTGCAATCAAGACAATTTTACAGTTGGAGGACAATTCACTTCAAGAAAAGCTTTTAAGGTTAAGGTTTTGCTTCCAACTAATTTTTCTTCCTTTATTTACCATTCATAGTCCTCAAAATTTACTTAGGATCCTTAACTCTATTCTACAACAGAATCTTTATCAATAATGACACCTTTATTGGTGGAAAGGCAACTCTTCATAAAGGACTGTGCTATTTACGTTTGAAGTTATTATTATTTTTACCACCAATCTCTAAGTATAGGCCAGATACCAATTTGGTGATAGTTAACAGTCAGCCAACATCAATTCACAGGAAGATTCAAAAGATGCAAACTCACTTTTGCTGTGAGTGTAGAAAAAGAATAGACTGCCATTACCTTACAACAACAGGTCGTTCAATTAGGCAAAACGCATCAAGGTATTTGCTGATTCCTTTCAATAATGTGTAAAAGCCTCCAGTTAGAGTGAACAGTGTCTTAATCATCATCGTAGATTGCATGGCTTCTGAAAAATTTTCGAGCAATATTTCTCCACTATACTGACCTTACAATCACTTGTTATCAATGGTTGGGAAGGGATCTTATAGCAGGGCTGATCCATGGACCCCCAGCTGGCTGACTCGACCAAAGGAGGTGTCTCAGTGAGATTTTTGTCAATGAATGTAGATGCTACGAGAAAAAGGTCCATGCTGCAACAGGCGCGCATAATTATCCAATTACCTAAAGGAAAGTGACAGTTGCTGAACAAGGCTCAAACGTCAGAATTGAATATACGCGACACTTTTCTCTATTTTCCATCTCTTTTGCGTTAACTCTAAAGTCATGTGGTGTGGCAAAGTCTGTTACTTTGCATTCTTCCTTCTCTGTATCAACAAGAATGACATACGATCTTCTGGCTTGTGTTGAATGCTGTGTCTGAATACCAAGACTCCATAGCTACTTACAGCTGTCGTTTTCGCAAGCCGTACCCGGCTAGTGTTCACACCATCTTGCTGTTACTGCAAATCCATTATTCTGTTACTTGGGCAATCGTATTACATACACTGAAAATGTGATTTACCATTTCTGCACTACGCCATTTGCTTACTTCCTGTGTGCTGTCAATCTTGGCCTTGATAAAATTGATTCTATGCGCTTGCCTTTGGCTGCTAGAATTAACAATTTGGCTTCACGTTTAATTTTTGCTCTATAAGGGTGCATCTGTCTTTCTTTGACTACTTCATAATCTGTTGGTCCGAAAAACTATCCAAGTGTATTCTCTTTACCTACCGTCACATTTAAGTTTTTTCCCGTTCTTTGAGTCTGCAACACTTCTTCCTTGATACTCCCTTTATCTTTTTCGAACCAAAACTGCTCTTCCTTTGGTCATCCAGCTGGCAATCTTTCCTTCCATTAGACAACTTGCCAGGCTGCTTTCTGATGGACATGCATGCATCGGAAAATTCTAAACCAAAAGCGTTGTACCACGCCAAATCCCGATGCTTTCCGATTAGGAAGTTTCTGTAACATCTTTCTCATTTTTTCCATCATCATTTCTAGCTCGTCTTGTCCTTCTTCCTGCTGAAACTTTTTTTAAGTCTTCAAACCACTTCGCATCTTTCTTACGACCGGCATCTTTACTCCAGATGGCTGACCAAAGCTCTTTTACTCTTTCTGCATCTGCTACTTCATTGAATGAATGAGTGAATCATCGAAGGAATGAATGAATGAATTATTAAGGAATGAATGAGTGAATTATTAAAGGAATGAATTAGTGAATTATTGAAGGAATGAATTAGCGAATTATTTAAGGAATGAATGAATGAATTATTGAATGAATAAATGATTGAATGGATGGATGGATGGATGATCCTCCAAGTACCTTGAAAAACCAGTTTGATTACTTTGGAAAGCTCTGCTTTGTTCACATTGATTGATTCTACTCTCATATCTCTTGACTTCACCAAGTTTTTTGCACATGTTCTATGCTTGATTCCCTCTTCTACAATTTTTAGTTCTTTTTTTCTGGTCTTGTGCGTCTATCAAGATCATATTTATATTTCCGCTTGATTCTTCCATTGTGTACCAATGTTTTCACTCAAACTGGATCATCGTCCAGTTCACTCATTTGTTCCTCCAACCCGTCTTTTCCACCATGGCTCCTTTTTGGTTGCTTGAGACCTTCTTTTTCATTCCAAATATTTCAGTAACTATAACAGCCCAGCACCTGGCAGATCATTAGTCGTTGAGATGTCTCCAGGCACAACTTTTGTTAATGCAACCTCAACTTTCTGAACAGCTTCTTTGACTTTACCTCTGCCATTTCCAGGCAATGGTGGTAATCACACTTCTTCTTTCTTCTTGGATCTTTTCCATTATTGAAATCTTTCTTTGAGACATTTTGCACCCATCAACGACTAGATATTTTCCATCAGGGTCTACACTTGGTCTGTCTGTCTCTATTCTCTTGCTTGTATTACATCATCCCCTATTTCACTCTCCGTCTGCTTATGTTACCCAGTAATCTATTTAACAGTTGCGAGAAAGATTCATTACAAAGGTAAAGAAAGTGAATCCTCCCGCACCATTTTGGTGAAAAAAGCGGTGCCGATTTCCTTGTCTTTAGCATTTGGCCCATGCAGCTGGTCAAGCAAAGTCAATCTTACAGACGTGGGCAGAAAAACTAGTAGCCACGTGAGTTTGATTTTGGTACTCTCTCCAAAAAGTGACGAGTGGTGAAGAGAGAATCAGCATATTTTGAGTCTTTGAGTAGATCTAACAAGCCTGGCCTACTACACACGAAGCAAGCATGGAAACTTTTGCAAATGAAAATCTAAGTAAAACACAAGACGATCTGAATGTAAGTCCGGATTTCTCTCAAATGATTGCTTGATGGTATTGATAGTCACATAGTATTTCAATGTAAAGGAGTAAGTCTCTTATTCTCGTGCACGTGGGTTAACTGAATGCATTGCCATATGAACAATAATTCTCCTAAGTCAAAGTAAAAACTATTGCAGGCATTGAAACAGCATCGGTCAATTAAAAAGTCTTTGAACGCAATGTATGATGTATGAAACGTCACTGTATTTTCCAACTGCATGTATCGCATCCAAGTTTCAATTCGGAGGCAGTAGAGTTGATAGAGAAACAATGCCGACTGCAGTGGAGCTCATCTCAATGAAATAGAAAAAAGCTTATTGGGTATACGGAGTGCCGAAGAAAATACAGAAACTGCATTTCGAATTGATTGCATGAAGACTGATTATGATATCGCAGGTGCTGGGAAACTTTTGGTACTTAATAGATTAACAAAAGGACTGAAAGAAAAACCAGCTCTAAGGAATGCTAACCGAGGGAATTATGCGCTACACAATGCAGCTCAAAGCCAGGAGGAAGTTGATTGATCAGTTAGAAGCGCAGTTTGATGATAAACTGCAGAATGAAGCAAACGACAGCAATCATCTTCATTATATCTGACAATTTACATTTCTGGAAATTGCATAGGGGTCTTTATAGAGCTATTAACATTTCCCAGTCTAGGAGAAATATCAAGAAAAAGAAACTGTCAAATATGACAAAGATGATTTTTGTTGCTTGCTTCATTCTACAGAAACAAATTAATGCTAAAAGAAGCACATGAAGAGTTCTTTTAAACGAGGAAGCTTTACAGGATGATTTCGAGCACCCCTGTGACCGCGTTTTTTACTGACCGAAACTAGTACAAATATATCTAGCAATTAACAGTATACACCTACATGTTCACAGTAAGAAGTGTTCTTCAATTCCATAAAAGCTGGGTGTCCATTTCATGAAAAGTAATTTGATGGGGATACAAGATAAATGTTGATGAAAATACAAGGCTGCTGAATGATGAAATTACAAGGCATTCAAGCAAACTTTTGGTGTAATAACAAAGCATGCTGGAAAAATGCAATGCTACGAAAATCGCATCTAGTTGTTAGCACCGTTTACTGTACTATTCGCCAGGACAGTGTCTGCGGTCACGCAGCTTATTATTCTAGGAAACAATTAACTATTGATCCACAGCGGTGTTGTTTTGACTAGCATCACGATTGTATGACGCTAAATTACATAATTGATTCTAACCCAAGTTATGTCAAAGCCTATGATCTTTTATGAAATACATGACTGAATGCGCAATATAGCAGGACTTCTTTGATAACAGTATACATATAATTACCTAGCGTAAATATTGTATGACAGTATGACAGTACTCCATTATAAAGATTCGTTAATGATAAAAATGATAATGATTCCAATAATATAATAATAATGATAACAGCTAGTGTTAGTTTTTAGTTTTCGTACGATTAGAAGGAGAGCAGGCTAAGTTTAAAAAGGCTTTCTTCTGTTAGTTCCTCATGGATGAGCTGAGATACGCAGCACTATGAAAATTCGATGTTAACTCCTGTGAGTCTAATTTATGCATAAAGATATGTCAGATGCCAGTATCGTAATAAGAGATGCAACCTGCTAAAAGATTGATATGAGACACTAGCTAAGAATCTTTACAAATCGAAAGCACGGATGCAATAATTTCAAATGTTTTCCTCGAATTCCTTATAGCCTTGGTAAATAGACATGACAAAGAGTGGTTGTGATTGAAGCAAGTGATTTATAGTCAAGTCGCGTCAAACGACAGATTGAGCTAACACGCTCAACCGGAAACATGCAATGTACTAGGCCCTTTTGTGCAGTACTATTAAATATATTGAAGAAATCGGAATGGTAAATGACGTTTAAAACGCACGCAGAATGACGTTGCATGCGAGTAAGAAACACTAGAACAGTGAACTCGATCTGCATAAAGCGCTGGCATAATCTTACAAACAATCAGTGTCAAAGTTGAGGTGCAAGTACATGGTAGCTACAGACATACCATAGATGCAGTGTTTATTCCAGTGTACTGCAAGGTGCGAATGAAGGAAGAGCGAGAAATGGCCGGTACTCTGGTGATCGCAGTTAGCAATGATACACAACTTCAACGGCCTATTGCTATAAATCAATTCGATCCAAGATCTAGATATAGTGGCTTTTGTTGCAATATCTAGAGTATTGTGGATTTAGCATGAAATTTCAATATGAAATTGTTAATTCCATTTTCTTCACAGCAGCTTTAAGCTTGCAATCAGCAGGCAGATCACAGTGAGAGCAGTGATTTTCATAAGCTGTCTGAGTGAATTGCTAATCCAATAAGACAAATCAATCTCTAGCAATGTGTTTTAAAGAGCGAAATTAGATTGATTCTCAAGGAGTTTTATTGCGTCCTCGAGCCGCGGATTCGATGCTTCTAGATGCCATTTGTTTTCCAACCCAGCAGCGAATGGGTAAGTGGCATTAAACTAGAAATAAAGTGCAGCGAGGAAGGGCAGTTGTCACTCTACCTTACAAAGCCAGCAAGTTGCATATGACAATAGTATCGAGTGTTGGACCAACTTTACTCTCTAACTCAGATTCCAAAGTACCAAAGTTAGGAATCTTCCGCATCAAAAAAGTCGGTGGAAAAACGGAAGAGGTTTACCAGAAAGCAGCCTAAAACTGATCTTTAAGAATTTACAGATTCTCAATCGATTGCGACAAGTATTATTTTCAATCAGATACGTTCTCGCCTGGTTCGCAAAATATTTGAAGATATGACATATCACGCATGCATTTGTCTTATATGCAGCGGTTTCTGAAAGTAAATGCCAAGTATGTTTTTTTTTTAGTGGGTTATGTTGAGGAAAGGCCATGGTGACCTATACAAAGCCCCAACAAAGGAAGAAAGAAGAAAGCGAGCAGCTAAGAGGATAGAGAGATAAGATCAAGTTTATTTACATTAGATTTGAATGATGTTGCAGTGGATACTGGGGGTCAGCAGATTGGAGAAACTAAAAAGTGAGGATGAGGAGATCTGAAGAAGGTGCGGGGTGGCAGACATTGTAGAGAAGATGCGGGAGGCGAGGTTGAGGTGGATGGGGCATGTGCTAAGGAGAGGAGTCGACTTACCATGCAGGGTGGCGCTGGAGTTTGAAGTAGAGGGCAACAGAGGAAGAGGAAGACCGAGAAGAAGGTGGAGGGAGTGTTTGAATAGGGATATGGAAATGAGGAGGCTGGAGGAGAAAGATGCGCAGGAGAGGAGAGAATGGACAGTTGGGACCCGAATGGCTGACCCAATGCCAGTCTGGGACCAGGCTGATAGAACACGATGATGAATACCAAGTACATCCACTTCATTAAACCCTATTGTACCATATCGTACTTAAATACTAGTTGAGTTTCCAGGCTTTTTCATGTAGAAGCTGCGTAAAAATTGCACATTGAAGACGCTTTACTTGGCAATTGGCCCCGAGATCAGAAAATATCTGTTGAATGGTGACTTTATCTTAATGTTTGAAACGATTCAAAAATATCTTACAAGCCGTGACACTGACGAGTCAAGAACTCGAATTATTGAAAACTACTCAGTTGCTTTTTTGGTGGAATAGAAATGAAGAAACAGAGATCTAGAGTTTTTCAAAATATAATCCATTTATTCTTTAAAATGTAGAAATAAAGATATTCCAGCTGCCTTGAGAAATTTGATAAATGGCAGCTTTTTCATTTCAAATTGGAAGGCTACTGGTGCAACTCAGCGACCGCATCTCACCGCGGACTAAAACCGCTGCAAACCAACCAAAACTGAGATGCAGCACTTTCCAAGGAACACATTCAGAGTTTAAAACAGATATCTAAAAGTAACAAGTCGCTGAGGATCGCTAAATGTAACATACTCTGGCAACTGCTTGGCTAAAATTCTAAGGACCAAAGGTGGAAGCTGAAAACTAACATAAAATGAGGTTTAGGTTTGTTTCTTGTTGATTCAGTGTTATTTCTACCGCTATTGACTGACGCGAATCAAGTCGCAGAGACCGATGAGCCATTCGCTCTGACTTCAAAAAACTCTATACACCATATGGATTGAAGAGACAAAGAAGATTAGTTGACCTATAAAGAGCTATAGGATGAAACGAGATTGAATTAGAAAGAAGTAAGATCGGAATTAAAGATCTGACAAATACCTTGTTTTGATTGACAGATGGCTTTTCTTCGGAGTCCTCGGGGCCAGATATGCGTTTGAACAGACTGATAAGCATTTAGCTTGTGCCAGTTATCGAATTCTATTACGAGACAATTTCCATTCTTTCGTGTTTTTGCCAGCTAGCTCTGCAAAATGAATGCTGCAATAAGCTCCAGAAATTACATCTAGGAGAAAACTGAATACATGTCATACTTGATTTCGAGCATGGCAGAAACCCGAGACAGGGCTCTGAGTTTTTTCAAGGGAAATGGACTTCATGCGGTGGCTTCCCGTTGCCTTCCTCCCCTACGGTGTTTTATTGCGATACAAAACTAAACGTATACTCAATTTTTTACATTAGCAGAAACCAGAGACAGGTCCCAGAATTATACTTAGGAAGTGGATTTTGAATGAGCGGTTCTCCGTTGTCTACTTCACTGATAGTGCTTTTATTGGGACCCGTGCAGGATTCCAACTAAAAACTTCTGTGTTACACGCCCGTACGCTAAATCACTATACTACGGTATGACTAGATCTACCTAAAAATATTCTCCAATTTGAGATGACTTCTTAGTTAAACTGCAGGTATTCGTTAATAAATGGTCTTAAATTAGAAATTTGATGTAAGCGGTACCATCCAAAAGTGGTTAACTTGATAGATCAAACTGGAAACTTGACCACTATCCACAAACAGTTTGATACTGTCTCATAAACTGCTGGAGGCATTCAAGCACTAATCAGTTATGAAAAAATTTCGTTTATGATGCGTTTGAATGCAAAGACGCTACAAGTAGTCACGGACTTACTTCTTCATAAGGAAGCAGATAAGTGTAGTGACGCAGGTGTGGAAATCCCAAGGCATGGATTGCATGTCAAAATCCTGCACTAGACAGAAAGCCATTTTTTGCAAGGAAGGCAACGGATAAAAAACTTTACAAACATACTTTTCCCTGGGAAAAATTAGAAACTATCTCTGGCTTCTGCTATGATCGCGATTGAGCTTGCTATGCAGCTAGTGCTACGCTAAGAGAGAGAAAAGGCCCTTCTCTGTACGAAAACCCGATGGAGAAAACGTCAGCAACAATAAAAATTGACGAACAAAACTGTTTGGGTTTTTACGATGGAAAATTGCTCGATTGCAACCATAACAGAGTGGCATCATAAAATTGATGCAACTTCCAGCTTGATTCTACTTCGAGGTGATTTCACACAGCTTCGCTTTCATATGTGCTAGTTCTGGAGTAGCAAATGCCAATAATAACATACTAGGTAGACTATTCTCATAATGCATTAACTTATGATATACCCAGTCAACGTTGCTCCAAATTGGGGCAGCAGCTGCAGACTTTTTGATGAATTAGTCAGTCATCGCAGAAGCTATAGCTTGTTAAACAAATAGAATGTCTTAATCCAAATCAAGTACTTTCAAATGGAAGATGCAAGTATCAATAATGAAATCATATCTCAACAGATTCATCAAATTTTACTAAGGAGGCGTATCTACAGAGGCTTTTCCTAAATCGAACAGACAAGGGATATCGAATCACATATGCGGTCTGTAGATTTCAATCGATATTACTATGACATGATTAAAAGCGCTTGCGTTGAAGATTAGTATCGATAGCCATTATTTTGAACCTGGTATATTCATATCGCTGTGGATCTGTTCATTGAGTTTGGCGATTGTAGCACTGTTTCCTCAGGTGACTACGATATGCTTGCCACATCAATCGGCACAAACAGCCAGCAAAATCGTTACGCTGATGGAGGACGACACCGGGCCGACGAGACAAGAACTGGGAGTGGCAATGGCCGACAGGAGCACGTGACGCAGATTGGTCGTTGATTCGGGCCCACCCGACCAATGGCGATGTTTCCTCAGGTTCGAATGCTAACAAGAATGTCGCGTCTGATGAACGCTGGCGGATCTACGAGAGTTTAATAACATGACGATTCCGGGCAATCGGATATCAGGCAAGGAACGGCAATTTTCCCATCCTTCCATCGCAATGGCGAATGAAGAAAGGCTGCCCTCTATTAGACTTCCTTGGAATGGTGAAGAGCGGATCTGAGGACCTGCTGCTGTGACTACGGTGAAGGGACGTCCTGGAAAAGGCCTTCAACCGGGATGATAGATATTTGAATTTATATATATAGACAGAATAACGAGTGAGAAACCAGTACTAGTTCATAACTCTGAGTTTCATGTTTCACAAGTAGACCATACGTTTAGCTGAAGATTGTGAAACATGAACCTCAGAGTTCTGAACTAGTACTGGTTTCTCTCTCTCGTTATTCTGTCAACCGCTCTACTTCGACTATTGAGCGCTCTTGGTGATTTTATTTATCACTCGTCTCTTGGATGTTTCCACGTGCGCATATATATATATAAGTATATATATATATATATATATATATATATATATATATATATATATATATATATATATATATATATATATATATATATATATATATATATATATATATATATATATATATATATATATATATATATATATATATATATATATATATATATAAATATATATATATATATATATATATATATCACATAGAGGGTGCTGTCTTCACCACCATACGGTGCTCTATGTACAGACCACCGTATGGTCTGCTACATATATATATATATATAAATATATTTATAAATACATAAAATGACAAAATCACCGAGAGTGCTCAATAGTAGAGCGACTGATAGAATAATGAAAGAGAATAAGAAGTATTAGTTTAGAGCTCCGAGTTTCATGTATAACAATCTTCCGCTAAACGTATTGTCTACTGTAAGTAAAATAAGTGTATACATTCAGCTGAGGATTGTTGAACATCAAACTCTGAGTTCCAAACTAATCCTTATTCTCTTTTATTAGTCTATTCATTATATATATAAATTCATTTATGAACTTATATATATGTAGTTGTACTGTATATACTATATACTAATATATGCATTTATTTATAAGGCAAAGACAAAATTTGTTGGTATGTTGTCAAGCGACTCACCGGCAAGGGGGTATTCAGACAGAAGGCTTCGGTCATTTGGTATTTTGCACCTTGCTAGCCTATTTATGCCTTATTTGGATGTGATGCAACGCAAGAAAGAAATATATCAAATGCCATCCGAAGGAGCTAATCTATAAAATATCTTAACAATTAACAACCTAAGAATTTCTTCTTAAGAAACAGCTGTAGTAGTCCTTGAAGTGGTTCAGCAACCGAAGATAATCATGAATACAAATGCACAGAGAAAATAATCATATCCATTAAATCATATTTTAATAATAAAGTAGTATTGATTGAAGGAACCGCAGCCGGCCCTCCACAATATCTACTGTTTCTCATGTGGTCCCATTGAAAAATAATTTCCCATACTTGTCATAAGCAGATTAATATCGATACAAATTGATACAATTTGATACCACAACAGTTAACATGGATGCAATTATTCCGCAGTTCATGGGATGATACAATGCAGGATTTAAGCAAACACGGGGGTTTTTAGTACGAAGGCTCATAATTGGTTGAAACGGTAACAATTTCTCGACTGGACGCATTTGATGAATAGCGTAATGCCAGTCTCCAATTCTTCAGCTCTTAGACCACACAGCTTGAAAAGCACAGTGATTGATATCAGTGGGAGCTAAATGTGTATTATTACAGCTTTCTCAGATCATCTCTATTGAGACTATTCGATTGCCAATTTGAGTAACCTAGCAATGGAAAGTACAACCCCTCCTCTAACGTTTTATAAATCTCATCGTGATGTTTGATTGCTTTTTATGCTTTATTATGACCCAAATTAAACTACAACGCCTCGTGGATACTCTAAATCTTGCGGTCGAAATGCTTATGTCTGCTAATCAAGGTAGGCCTTCGATAGCCATGATATAATATGCTCTAAACAAAGGAATTTTCTGGTGTAATAATGTAATTGAACTTGGGTAGTTTACTAAGTACCCTGCTCATTTTCTTATAATCATTGCCATTATATACTCAAGGAACGTTACAAGACTATATCGAAACTACACAAGACAAAGAATAAAATGGCTCTTGTGAAACATCTCATGACGAAAATCACAGAATGATCAACGAAGAAAGGGGTAATTTCCAGTGGATTTCTGTTGCTATCAAATGATGTGAAAGTCTCTTCGGGTCTAGGTGTTAGCCATACTTCAGTTTGTTCTTACACCACAAGGAATACACAGAAATCGAAAATGCATGATGTGAAGTATAATGGATGTGGTATTATTGAAATTTAAGGAGCATGGATGTTTCATCACCAAGTTGAACGTAATCTCGCAAAAGCTGCTGAAATGGCGTACATTCAAACGTGATGGTCGGTGAGGCATATTAAATCTACGTAGCATGGAGTCCCCAACGGCAAGATGAAATATCATTTGGCAGTAATCAAACAGCCTCCCATAGAAATAGAAATCGTCAAAAAGGGAATTTCAAAGAGATTTCCCAGTTGAAAAAAAACAAGAAATGTGATAGCAAGCAAACACGGGATCACAGAACACTACCACTGCTATGAAGGATCATTTCCTGTACAATCCATCCAAGAATCGCCAAAGTAGCGTAAACAGAATATGCTTAATAACGGAAGACATCAACATGAAATGATTTGATGGTAACATACCAACGACCTGCTCAAGAACTTTACTTGAGGAATCATCAAATGAGAGATTATTTTTGAGCAACGGTCATGCAACTTGTCTTTGTCTTGATAAATCTTTTGTCTGTGCTGAAAAGCAGGTGAAATTGGCATATTCGATTACTTCACCTGCAACAAGCCTATAACACGGGTTAAATCAGTCATGTCCGATTGGGATGTTGCTTCTTCGTCACCTAGTGAGCAGCAAGCAACCGTTGGGTGCGGACTCAATGAAGGGCCGTCCGCCATTTGCAATCAACGTGCGTGTTACTCGTTTCCTAGTGTCAATAGTGAAGCACCAGAATGGTGCACAAGATGGAATCTACCACAAGCTGGATGCAAAGGCGTACATCGGCTGCAGTTACTGACACACAATGATCTGACATTATTCGCTAGCAACCCTGCAGTATTACGAAATGACGTCATATGGTAACATGCAAGATTTCCCTTGGCAAGCATAATAAGGATGCCGAGGCCCCCATCCATGATACGGACAAGATCCCTGCATTCCTATGTAAGCATGTGCTCAAAGCATACGATAGTAACTCGACAGGACTTCAGCAACTAATTTCCATGGTACAGTCGCTGAGGAATATCAAAGCTCCCAGATCGATACTGGCCCGCGGCAACTCAGCATATGACTAGCAGTCTGCGGACCACCTGGCTGCGTTGCATACTCGATTTCGAGCATAGCAGAAACCAGAGACAGGGCTCTGAGCTTTTACTAGGGAAGCAGATTTTACGAGGTGGTTCCCCGCTGCCTTCGTTGTCAATGGTATTTTCATTGTGATACGTGTAGGACTCGGACCCACAATACCTGCGTTACGAGTCCGCACGTTTAACCACTACACCACGGCACGACTCAACCTGAAATGTGCGATGAATAATCTGGGAGCTGCTGTTAGACGTGAAACTCCTCCTTCGCAATAAGAATTTCCCAGGTCGCGGGCAATTGAATTGAGGACATACTCCTTCAACGTTAGGCTGATATCGACATAAGATCACTCAAATCGATTTCTTTTCTTGTTTGCGAATTGTCTTACCAGACAAGGTCTTATCTATTCCAAATCCAAAGTGCTGCAGACATCACGACGTATTCAGTACAAGTGATATTTTCCTTGTATTTAAATCAAGTATTTCATTCGGTGCCAAGAGCAATCTGAATAAACGAGGCAACCAAATATTACCTGCTTTTAGATGTTGGTGAGTATTTTGCTCCACCTGACAATATTCGATGCTTCTGTCTTCTTGATATTAGTGTTGAAGATGTATCATTTCAATTTCTACGTTAATCGCAAGACTCTTTTTTCACGTCGCGAATCGTTATCCTTTGCCACCTTATCGGGTGAAGAGTTCTGATCAAATGGAAATCCGTCAAACAAAATGCGATAATAGAATACGTGCACGTGTGCAATATTTAGATCGCATTACCGTTCCAATGATTCTCATAGTGATTTATATGATTCACATAATGAATTAAATGATTCAGATCATGATTTTCGTCATTCCCATTATGACATAAATGATCCACATTATGATTTCAATAATTCACATCATGATTCAAATGATTCCCATTATCATTTCAACGATTCACATAGTGATTTAAATGATTCACCGTGATTTAAATGATTCATATCATGATTTCAGTGATTCCCATTATGATTCCACCATTCCCATTAGAATGTCAGTGATTCAATATCGAAAATTACCTAATTTTTGTGACAAAAAACATCGGCCTTCTTGTTAAATCGAAAAAAACTACCGAACCTTTCAAGAACGTGATTTCCATATATTCATTCCATTCGTGTAAAAAACGCTTAAGTAATAATTTCATCAACAGGTGTAATGCACAATGACCAAACTTATGAAATTTCTTTCCGTTGAAATTCCTACAGAAGACATCCATGTTACTTGGATACCTCTAACAATCAGCCGGTCACAGTCTTATAAACTTAGGCTTACATAGCTTTTGAAACCATTTTTGTTGATGGACTTAGGATGCCACCTGCTAGTCACGGCCCAAGGGCAGCCGGAGTAGTGGTTGGAGGACACATTTACGGCACTGGGCGTCCAACATTTAAGCCACGCCTTCTGCCGTTAATGAACGTCCACTGTATATCCACCAAGCAATAAATGAGTACTTGGCATGAAACTATGGTCAAAGTGCAGGGAGAAAAGGAATTGGACACCTACCTTAGAAATTTGCGATTCAGTAAGGTAACTCTCTTGCAAGGCTTCCTTCGAAGCTCGTATCTGGAGGCATGGGAGTCACCATTAGTCAGAGTTCTTTCACTAGTCGCGCTTCTGCACATGACCTTTTCAAAGAAGTTTCGAACTATTCGCTAACCAAGAAAATAAACATAAACGAATAATCAACCGATTTAAAAATGGCCCCCTACAAAGGAATTTCTCTTTGCGAATGTTTCGTTTGGTTGAATATGAAAAAATTATACAAATCATGAAGTAGCTATAATCTGACTTTGTTACTTTAAGTATTCAATGGAATTTGTCACATACTTTCTGCCGTGTTGTGCAGATTTGAGTTGAGATACGTCACTCGACTGATATAGGGGTGCATTATCAGACCAGGTATTTACAAAATTACATCCATTGGATCCTGAGTGACAGAGCAGGTGCTTTATAACAAAGATGCCTAGTGAGGAAATGGGCTCAGGATATTTGCAACTCAGTGACTATTGATGATCTGGTACATCTCAGAATCAATCTTGACAGAGCAGAAAGCTGATTGCCACCCCACAACAAAGAAGGACATGATTGAAGACCTTAAGCGAAGACATCTCATTAACAAGGGCGCTACATTTCAATTGCAGCGGGCAACTTCAAGGCGCTGCTTGGCCTAATTGCAATGATACAAAAAATTCGCTTCTACTATTCACTTCAGGATAAGGATGTTCATATTGCATCAGTTGGCAGTCCTTGCGGCTATAGCTTCTCTTTCATTTTAAGTAGCGATAATTTCGGCCGCATTGCCGATTACTACGTCGCATACTGGATTTCGAGCGTAGCAGAAACCAGAGGCAGGGCTCTTATTTTTTTTATAGGGAAGTAGATATCATGAGATGTCCTGTTGCATTCCTCATCAATTGTGATTTTATTATGACACGTGCAGGATTCGAACTCACAACCCCTGCATTATGATTCCTCATGCTTAACCACTACACCACGGCACCACTCATTGCCTGCCACAGTCTGATTAATTCGAATGAATAGCTTTCAGTCCCTTTGTGGGCTAATAATTGCATAAAAAAGCCTTGCTTACCATTCATTAAACAATTAGCGATGGATTGCCGAAGTTCTTTACTCTTTGGATACCAACATTACGAGAGGCAGTCTTCCGCAGCATACACTGAAAGCATAATACTGTAGGCTCTCCTTGGCATCCTTGCCGATCGCCGCTCGGTTGAAAATGCTGCTTTACAAATTTCTACACAAGTGCAGTTTCTATTGAACGTAAGCAAGACAGAAACCCAAACAAACACGTGATCCTTTAATCATAAAGGGCTAACACATTAAAATTTATTAGCATAACTTGCAAAACATTACCCTCAGACTAACTGTTGAGATCCTTTTGTTTATCGAATCGCATCACGCCACGTCTTTTTTAATCCAAAGGAGCATGGCTACGACCTATTCTGTTGGCAGCATAATAATAACAATAACAGTAATTTTCCTAGAATTTCCCTTTGATCTACATGTACGCACTTAAATCTGTTTCTTCTTGCGTAGTGCTCTTTTAGTAAGATCCGATGCCTCTACTCGATTTTCCAGTTTCTATCAACTGACGGTATGAATATACATATATTTATATATGATACATTTACAAAAATATACTTATATATAAATAAACGAAATCTATGTATACATACCTATATATACATGTGAATCTATATAAATATATATTTATTTATAGACACATATATATGTATATGCATAGATATATATATATATTTAGAGGGTGCTGTCTTCACACCACCATATGGTGCTCTATGATAGTCTGTCTGACGAGTGCCTTCGCACGAAACTCAGAGTAACAGAGAATCAGTCTTTTCCTTTTCTGCATTTCTGCCATAATATATATATATATATATATATATATTTAAATATAAACAGAGTTAATTTTTTATTGTCATAAGTACGACAACTTGTCGAAACTAGTCGGCAAAACTTACCATTTCTACTAGTCTAAGCGTCTCTTTAACGGTTAATATTTACATGCAGCCTATTCGCATCTGGTCTAATAACAGAGCCTTGTAAAGAAAAACGAACACAAACAAAAGAAGGGAAAAGCTATCTAATTTAAAAAGGAAGGGCTAAAGAGAGTAAAGGAAATAGCAAGATTTAAAGTGCTTTATGAAGGTTGAGCATGGTTGACTGGAAATGTATTCAGTACCGTTGCTGCTGCATGCAGAAAGGAACTGCTTTTGTGAGTTTTGTTTGAGGCGCAAGGAGACATCCTAAATACTGTGAAGTCAGTCAAACAGTTACAAGTTCGTATCGTGCATAACTTCCATCGAAAAAGTGAATGCAAGACTGAAGGTTCCTTCAATATCAGCATTAATGGAAGGACCATGCTTACGTATATCAAAGGAAATCAAGTCAGATCAAAACACATCGAATAAAAACGATCGAATCAGATCGAATCAGATCGAATCAGATCGAATCAAATCAATCGAAAAAAAAACTAAATCAACCAACATCAATTGAAAACATCAGATGGAATTAAATCAATGCGATTAAGTCCAATCGACTCAAATGAATAACTCAGAAGCGAGTCAGATCAAACAAGATCAGCTCAAACCAAATCAGTGATCTAAAATCGACTACGACAGAATCAAATAACATCCAATCGAATCAAACTAAATGAAATAAGATAAAACGACTCAAAATAAAATCAAAGGGAAGCAACGATCAAAAACAATAAAAGATAATTGAAATATATCCGATTGCGAAAACTGTTAGTTGTTCGTCCTGAAGAAATACGCATTTAAGCTGCCTTTGATTAGACATAATCTACGAAAGGAATAGATTTGATCTAAGGAGCATTTGAGATTGATCTGGAATTTAGCGGGTTGAAAAGGAAAAATTACTTATTTTGCATGATTAGGGCGAGCATTGTTTTGAAAATGATTCAGATGACAAATGTAAGCTTCACTCGAATATGTCTAAAACATTTAATTGGATGAAGAATTCTTATAGCATAGTCATATGCATAATTCAACCGAATAAATTTACTCAGAGGACACAGTGAACATTGTAGGCAAGATTTCGCGTTTTCGATCACGAAAACCAGCACCAGAATTTGGCTTGATTAGGCCAATTATAACACGGAATAGAAAAGTCAAATAGCATTAGGGGAAAAGCGCCTGCTAATTCAGTTTGTTGTGTAAAACTTCCATTGTATAAGACATTTCAATGTGCAGAAAATCGACAGAAAGAGACTTATTACGACGCATGGACAACGAGTCCTAGTGCCAGAATATTTGTATCAAATCAAGTCTCTGCTCAACTGCGGTGGCAGAACGATCGCAATTTGCAACCGGCTGGTTACAGCCAGAAATTATCCGCAAATGAGAACAGTCAGTGGATAGATTACAATGCAGACTCAACGTCAATATGACTCACAAGGAGCAAGGTAGCCTACATACGCTTATGATTATTGGCCGCTTGGCTATTCCAATTTAGCTTATGAAACCGGGCAAAAATTGGGCCCCAACGAAAGTACGACTCACAATGGCGTTCCCTTCGATGTTTCAGGTTCCCGTGGAGGAATAGACTCGATGAAAAAAAACTGCACAACCCTGTGAGGCAAACTATGGCAATATGGTTGAACAATGATAGACTACTGAGAAAAACTATGACGCTATCAATTCTCCAGAACAATGAACTTCAAGCTCGTAGGATATGATGGAATTGAAAATAAATATAGCTAAATACCAGTAACTGTCAACTCATCATTCTCATTATATTATCCGATCTTGTCGATGAGTGCTGTTATCCTTCCATCGATGCTGCTACAATTAGATTGAACTGCCTTCATGTTCTCTCCAAAGTTTCCTTCCAGCTGAAAAGAAAGTTTAGTATTTAATTAAGCATACGGTAATTCGCATAAATCTCGGATCAATTTGACCGAGTCGAATCTCGACTGAGGTACACCGGTATACATTGACTACTTCAATAGGCAATGGAATTCCTTGCAAGCGGAAAAATCCAGATAGCTAACAAGCTTCAACTGTCCAAAAGGAACGGCATTAAATGGGCACTTTTACAACGCAAAAAATCTCTCAAGTGCGGTCACTTTTGCCTATTGCCTGAAGACATCTCCTGCCCTGGCAGTGTCAACGTAATTGGGTGCGCACATAATACTTGGTGTATTTACAGCGCGAAAGTTTGATATAACACTCAGTTAAATCACTCAGCTTGGACATGGGTTCGAGTCACAGAAAGAAGAAAACTTTACTTGGTACGATTCCTTTACGCTTGTAAAAGTTTACAACGAATTTCATAAAAATGGAGTTCATTTCTTAAAGAAAATACGGCGGTTAAATCTGAAAAAAAAACAGCTCAAAAAGACTGAGAAATCTCAAAGCTCATTATGATTAAATGGGTAGGTAGCTGGCACAGATGAAAAGAAGTAGGAAACAGCTGCTTGACAATCATAACGATAACGGGATCGCTTGAGACTGAAGATTTCATGATCTAAATGCTGGAAAATTTCAACCTTGCAGTTTGCATAATTAACTATGTCAGTCTGTTGAAATTGAAGGAACCAAACAAAAAAGGCTTGCCATCCGTCCTTCTATTCGAAAAACTCAACACGATGTGAAGGCTGAAAACAAGCGCAAAAACAGAATGGCCAAGGACTTTTGGCTTCAAGGTCACAAATTGTTCAACGAACTTCCGAGCAGCAATTGTGCCAGTTGGACTCGTTCCTTATTTCTAAACATAACCTAAACATTTTTTATATAGACAACTAGAAATTGATTTCGTTTCTTTTTTTAACGAGTTATGTTGAGGAATGGCCATGGTGGCCTATACAAAGCCTGTGAAAAGTTTTACCTAATCATTATATTTCTTTGACATAAAAGTTGATAGTAGAATATCATAGTTTTAGATACAGGGCCCTCGTTGATAACGGAATTTCATAGGTTGAGGAGCTTACCCAGTGTAAAAATTGTCATTATTACCATTATGCTGCATTGTAGTAAAAGACAATTCGCTTTCATCTCCAAAAACCATGAACTGATATGAAATCCGGACATTCAGAGACCCTCAACCAGAAGTTAGAGTTATCAGACTGTGTTCCAGAATGCCTGCTGATTCTTTCGGTACAAATGCAATAGTATTCACGGGTACCATATTTTAGTGAAGTATACTTAATCTGATTAAGAACAGCAATATAGCCTCTGCTTTGGTAAAAATGGGAGAAAATGGGCCGGTGAGGGTTGGAATTACAAATTTGCTGACAGTATTCCTTTAGATAAATTCTCAGTAAGCTAGCATAATTAATCAATTAATTACGTTTGTGATCTTAAGCACAAACTAAACAGTTATCTAGTTATAAACAAATTGTTTATCACTATCATTATTCGTACTATCATCATCATTATCATCGTATGACAGTTAGGCACAAATTACATTTTAGTGTAAATTGTATTTGCATCATTTTAAGATATATACAAAAAAAAGACAAGGCTTGAAAAATACATAATCATTATTATTGCTACTAGTATTGTCTATCCCATGTAATTCCTGAACAGAATAAAAAAGGAATTGAAACGTTGCTTATTCGAAGGAATTTTTCGTCAAATTTAACTCGCAAACTTTTCAATATGACTTCTCTTTATGAAGCTGAACCGCTATCGTTTCAATATAGACATTAATACATTACCTTCTCCAGCATGTCTGACTGTGATTTGATTTGATCCTTTATCTGGGCCTGGGTTGACTCAAGATGTGTAAGAGATTTAGCGAAGGATGAGGCTGCAAAAGATCGAACCTTGCATCTTATAAAGACCTAAATAATAATTGCTCATGACAGCTGAAAAGAGAAAATCGAGGATTAAAAGCACTAATGCGAGCAACGTGAGTATTCATGTGTCCAATACTCGCTAGAAATGTGACGATGACGTTGCTTCAACTTGTCGTTCTTCTAGAAGCCGATCATTTTAGATTATCTCTTGTTCCTAGACCAAAGGCCACAACATTTCATGCTAATGCGAGCAAATGACCTAACTAATTGCAGACTCCACATCATAACTGCTGCACAGAAAATTCGATTTAAGCGCAACAGAAGAACAGACTGAGCTCTAAGTTTTGCTATAGATCTGATGCGGTGAATTCCCGTTGCCTGCCTTGTCATTTGTGTTTTCAATATGGCATGCAAAGGCACTGAAACGACGATCAGGTAGCAAGGTTTTACACACTGAAGCCACTAGACTACGGCTCTTCCTGATTATCACAGAAAGTCGAAACTATTGCTATGAAAAGGGGGAAGGAATATGGCGCATATTTTACCTTGCTCATGAAGAGTACTCAAAGCCTTGAGACGATCAGCCTATGAAAGAAAGGTGATTATCAGGATAAATACGGCTTGAAAATCAAGCATGTCATATGGAACAAATCATGCTTGTCGCTCTCTTTGAGAAGGCGTTCAGAGAGGATTCGAAGTAGGAAGTGTTCATTTGAAAAGCATTCCATTTGAGCCTAGATTAAATTCAAACAGTAAAATGTTCCCCAGTAGTTACTTAAAGATCTTTGTTTCAATCCTATTTTGCTACTTCACCTTGCTACGGGATTTACATCATTGATAAACACTTGTATTCTAATTCTTATACGTCGCCCATTCGTTAAATTGCTTGTGGATGGACGGCCCCTTGAAAACCAGCACTGCTGAATGGGTTGCCATCCTAAGATACTTGAAATTATAATTATTACTATTCTAACACAAAATCGCAGCTTTGGACAGTTCTAGAGAAGCAAACCACAGCGAGAAGGGAGGCCTGAGCTTAATTGCAAACAGGAACGCATCTTTCCCTCCATGGAGACGTTAAAAATGTGGAAGATTAGAGACGGTACATTTCCAATGCATCAGGAGAATTTCAGTCATAATCAGCAAATGGCAGACAATGGCAACATGAAAAGACAAGCAATTAAGTTGCAGGCACAGCAGGGTATTTGTCGAATAAATTAAAATCTTGATATACTTACGATATCCGGCACAATATCTGCAATGCCGTCCCATTTGTGCATGGTCTCGTATAACTCTGCAATCTGAGAGTAAAAAGAATCAAACATGGAGTTCAATCCATCTGAGCTTCTTCAAATAAGATCTGTACCACGCTTGAGTTCCATCTAGCACCCTAACGTTCATTAAGGGTTAGTTACGATCACAGCTAATCTAAGTATTTTGTTTTAAAGTAGAAAGGGTCCATTCCTTTTTATTTTAGATAAGGTTCGGGTCTAGGCTTCGCAGAAGCCACATGTTAGTTCAAGACATCGACAAATGAAATGGAAATATCTTACCAATAATTGCATCTAACTTACAAAGCGAACTACAGAGTTGACAAGTTGCATATATTTCAAAGGAAAATGTTCACTAAGTAAAGAATCGACTTTTGAAGTTTGCGAAATTGAAATGGTGAATTACGGGAATATCCAATACCAAATCTGCAACTTTATCGATATAGACCAAAGTGGGACCATGCTTTGAAATATTGAACTACTAAATAGTCCAAAATATGCACAAATCGTTTCTTAGCTGGGCTCTGCTTTCTTTAAACCGTTGATTACGTCAATGCGTGGGAGTTCTTTTTTATTTATACCTAGCATGCGAAGGTAGAGTTTTGGACACTGCGAGGTTTTATGCTTATCCAGCAGTTCTGTGTTCATTCTCATGCCCAATTTCACTCCACATTCTGCTGAAATTTGGCGATTGCTCGCCGTTTCGGTGATGTGTCCATCAGATCTTCAGTGAATCGCGCCACACTCTCATTTGCTGTCTCGTCTGCACCCCCGTTTTATGGGCGGCCAATCTACATCTGCCTGTCATACTCTTAAACAATTCAGGGCAACTAAGACCTTGTGTCACTGGCTGATGGACACCTCTCCCCCAAACGACGAGCAATCATCATCCAAGGGAGCTGTCAGACACTTAGACGGCCAGAAACCGATCTGGCCGAAACCTTTGAGAAAAGAACTCTGTAAGTCAGAATCTCTTACCAGAGCTTCTTCCTTAGCGAAGCGATGGTTTGTAGAGTTCTTGTCATCAAAGATTCTAGAGTTGGTCGGGCTGTGTTCATAGAGATTCCCCTCACTCTAGATGAAAGTATAGCTGAAGGTGGATTTGAATTAATGACCATATGATCAATGTGCAAGAATCTTACCACTGAGGAATCCTGACACCCTGAGCATGGGATTTTCATGGTTCTACTATTCCCAATACGAAATTTAAGCAATTAACTCAAAGAAATACGAATTACTGAATTCGCCACCTTTCCTTCCTTCTCTGCGTTTTCAACAGCTTCTTTCTTTGCACTGAGTTGCAAAATATGCTGCAAAACTCCCTAAATAAGAAAACAGAATCGTGAATATAAAAGATTTCTCAAAGATCAGCGATTTTAAATCCATACTTGGAATGTGTTTTCTGTTTTCTGACGAGTGCTTAAGGAAAATGTGGCTGGTAACTACAAAAGATGGACTTCCAGCAGAGTTCAGAAATGGCAAACTGAAAAAAATGCAGTATCAAATAAACAAGAAAATCACTAAATACGTAGGCAATCAGTAAACATGTCTAATCTCGCTGATAAACGAGAAAGATACGACAGGTACATTCAGATGGTTTGTGTCATCTTACAATCAACAATTAACGCTTTGCAGGTTACACGTCTACTTGACCTCTAAGCCGAACTACAAGTTATCTCCAAGAAATAATAATTATACATTTGAAAAAAATCTCTGCGTCGAATTCTTTTCCTCTACTAGGGGCGGAAATAATTTTAAATATTCCATTCGTGTCCACAAACCGTTTGCAGTGAGCTTTTTTATTCGTCTTGGTGAATAACGGGGCAATTATTCATTTTCGATGGTAAGAGACGATAGGGGTACCATTGTTGTCATAAAAGTCAAATACCCTCTTTCACAACTTGGCGAATGGAATGAAAGCGATTGTGGTGCTTCCAGTCTTTGGGTCACACAGCTGTCTAGCACAGTGAATACTATAATTGGGGGCCAGCCAACTCCTAACAATCTCTAAATCTCATACCTTTTCTAAAAAGTACGGCATAATAAGAACAGAGGCAGCATATATATAAGTTTAAAGTCTTTCGTAAAACAAAATCAGAGCATAGAGGCCAGATGTACCACATACAATGTTAGCACTCTATTCATAAGCCATACGTACAACTGCACTATTACCAGAGCATAGAATACAAGGAAAGTATACGAAGTAGAAAATTTGTAAGTGGAGAAATCAATGGATTTAATGTGTGCTTCAACCAATCGATTGTCAACCAGAGTAGACAAGATGCCTGAAAAATCCATCCAAGCGATTTCATTTCCAAGAAGAGTTTAAGGCCAAATACAATTATCGATTGCTCTGTTGAACATACCTGAAGGCGGGTGTCGACAATGTCAATATTCGTCGGGTCAAAAAGAGACATCTTCGTTCGTATCAGTGCAACAATGTCCTGCAAAGGTGACAAAAATATACATGAAAAAGCAGCAAAAACAAATGGAAAATATACATAAATAGCATTTTTGGTAAAGAAGATAAAATTAGACATTTTTCTTGAAGCAAAGCTCTAGGCACACGAAAGGAGTGGTAAATTATATCAAAATTAATTGGCATTGAAAACGTTCTTCCTTTTCCTGGAAAAATAAAATTTATCACTATCTGAATGAAATAGCTAAAAAGTAAACAAAACTTCGCTACCTATTCAAAGTAGTGACTTCTTGATGATATTTCATACTAGTCGGCCTACATCAAGGTCATGATTCCTTTAAAACTAATTCCTACAAATACTTTTGGCTCGCGTAATGATCTGCTATCAATGTGATCAAATTGATCTGTTTGAATTCTGTTGAGCACTTCAATGGTACATGCGTAACAAATCAATTTCAAATAGAAAGAAAAATAAACATTTCTTGCTCAAAGGATTTATGAAGGCAACAAATGCATGTAACGCACAGTATTTAAATCATGTGAAACATTAAAGGCAAACGGAGAAAAAACTTACTAACCATTAATGATAAGTCACTATTCTCAGGCTCGGCGACAACTCCGGCCTAAAAAATGCGTATTGAAATAAAGAAATATGTGCCAATTATATCATAATATTTTACTTTACGAGCCCTAACTGTTACAATGTTGATAAGGCAGGATGTGGACGCTAGCAAGCAAATACATTCGGTTAGCATGGAAATGAATAATGCTGAAAGAGAATACGTCCATGATAAAAGTCCACTGTCATTCTTACGATAAATTCCGTCCAATTTATATTTGTGATTGATATGGAATGCCTAACTATCAATTTTAGCGTAACCAATATACCATATGTACTATACATTGAAGGAAACAGGTTCCAGTCAAAGTTAGGCAGGATTTTTGGGTCCTCTGGAACAATTCAATGCATAGCATTTTCGATTCTAAGCTTAGAAAAGACTAGAGGAAGGACTCCAAGTTTTTTCTAAGAGAGTGGATTTTCATGCGGCCTCTTCGTCCTAGCGTTTTCATCGTTAGCCGTGTATAACTTGAACCCGAGATCACTACACTATGAATTTGCACGTTGAGCGGATACACAGCCACCTTCTATCCAGCAGTAAATGGTTACCTGGTGTAAAGGTAGAGGCACATGCAAGGGAAGAGGCAGGTCACTCTACCTCACAACTCCATTTCTCAAGGTAGCACTTTTCGGCGCTTTGACGCTCGTATCGAATATCAGACTCAGCTTGACCTTTTCAATTATCAGTGTAAACAACTCTTGAACAGGTTCTGTTGTCAATGAATTCAGGCCAAGAGATATGCGGTGGAGAAAATTCTAATGTGAACTAAAGCTTGGAGCATCTCGAGTAAACAAATTATCAGCACAAAAGAGATTGGATTTCAATTTGATACTGGTAGATTGCTTGAAAACGCACCATTTTTTGAGTGTCTTTGCCAATCAAGTCTTCCATCTTTTTTAATCTTTGCTCGAGTTCAGCTATCTAAAAACAAACAAATATAAACATCAAACAAACATCATACAAACATCTTGCAAACATCATGCAAACATCATACAAACATCATAAACATGATCAAGATTAGACTACCTGAACAATGTATATACCTAGGATTGTTTAAAACGAAACACAAGGAGATGCTGATGAAGCAGGGGATAATAAGCTCTTACGCTAAAGAGAGTTGTTACGACTCAGCCTCTGGACGTTACAACCGGCGATGATTGGAACTGGCGGCAAAGTTGGGATGAATAAGGCAGCTTGACGCCATAAGGGTAGCCCCATTAGAGCTACAGCCACCATCCTTATTGAATCGATTGAAGGAATACAGTTAACAGGGGAAACGTACCAGGCAGATCTGCGCAGACCCATTGCCATAAAAGCAATATAGTAGCGAGAAAGAGGATGTCAAGGGGAGAATTTTACGTCACTAATTGATTATTCTAGACTAAACAGAAGCCAATCAACCTACCTTTGCAGTTTGGTTGAACCTTGCATGTTCTGGTCGGCAATACAGCTCGTATGAAATATGTTCCTGACAAAGCAAAAAAATGCCATGAAGTTCGCCTTGATGCCATTGCATTATTGGTACTGTTAAAGAGATTATCTACACTAATGACTGCCAATATATTTGGAAAAAATCTCTGCGAATCTAACGAAAACGATGGACAAAAATTGAGCCTTTTGCACGTGCTTCTAGGTAACTGTATGAAAACATTACCCAACTTACTTTATCAGCAGAGTCTTTCCCGACAGCCTTGCTCTTGAAAGTTTCCACTTGCTTTAATATTTGCCTGCAACAGAAACAGTGGGACCACATAGACATGTCATGCGACAATTGTATAAGACGCTGTCAGACTGGAAGCGGAATTCAGATTGTATAACTCGCCTAATGGACAAGAATAGTAACTAGCTGGGGCAATATCTAGAATTAAACTTACCCTAGCCAATTGCCTTGTATGCCAGCATCTCCTGCAAGAGCCTAAAACGAGAGATAACATTTACTAAAGTAGGTCATAGGAATTCGTCCTTCATCCTCACTAACAACAAGCGGCGTTTAAGTCTTATCTGCATCAATCTAAATACCAAATCTGCGTTCTACCCGCATAGTAAGAACGGACGAAATGTGAACTAGTCTCAGGTTTTGTAGAGCTATTGCGACTAAGAAACAATGTGGGCCTTATAAGTTACCACCATCATTTATCAGTACCTGTTTACAACTGCTTATCTTTATCATCGATACATCTGATTTCTTCTTATTAACCTCTTACATACTTGACGTTATGCTTCTCTATCATTTTCTCCTTGATGCAGAACAACACAACACGACTATAATTTACCTTGTATCAACCAAAAGGAATGAAATAACATGCATGGAGCAAACAATTCAAGGACCAATTGCTTTTTATGAACCATGTAGCTTAAAAATTAAGCGAAAGTTCACACGTGATTTCACATCTAGGCTTCCCTAGAGTCAATATGAATTCGACATATCCCTATGCAATCTGCGAACGTACTAGTAGCTGGTCAAATTATGAGTGAATGTGATGCAGACCACATTCAAAGGGCCTGAATGTGCTCTTGTACAAAATTCACCTTGAAAATATGGGAAAAATTTTGCAAGATAAATCAAAATGACAACAAAGCTACCTTCGTGCCAAGGACTTTTTCCAAGTGCAAGCCTTGAAGCTAGGAATGGAAAAATAAAGGGTTACAAATATTTGTTACAGAAACTGCTCATATATAACGGCTGCTTAAAACGCAAAGCAAATACAACTCAAACACTTGATCTGAGTCTTGGGGAGTAGCTTACTGGGGGGTAAGCATCCTGAGCTACAGCTTTGTGATGCACGGGTGATCCGTAGCACTTCTATTACGCATTATAAAGCAATCTCATCTCAAAACGCTTTGGCATCAAAACTTGAATAGCTCATTACCTGTTTTACTGTCAAAGTAAACCACGAAATAAACAAGAGCTGCTCTAATTCTAAATCTAATTAGTATATCTTAGTTGATCTGACGTTTGCAGCCAGGATAAAAAATGGAAAGTCCTTGCTCCAATGAGAGTGCAACGTGAAAAAGGTATCAGTAACAATTTAGGCATTAATATCTACAAGCGTCTTTTCAGTCAAATGAACAAGTCTATCACCATTCGCGCTACTTCCTACATCTTCTGCTTAAGATGCTAACCGACGCCAAATTCAGAGGTCCATTCTCATTGACTTTCTATTATTTCTTCACATACGAGATATAATTGATAACTGCATATGTACGGTATTTCACAACGTTTCTACTTCTGTCAGAAATTGATTCTACAAGTTACACTTTCGACAATTTTATACGCTTGCTACCGGGCAAGATAATGCTGATTTCGGATGATGAGTAACTATTAGTGTAAAGCAATATCCTGGTCCTTCTTCTCGATGTGGCCACAACACGTCATCCCCACGCCTGGCATTAATGAGAGCTAGCAAATCTCTTCACTCCAAGTGAAAGTTATAGGTTCCAAGTGGGATTCAAACAGACGAAAATAGGATCCGTGAGTAACAGCATTCTCACTGAGCTTTCATCACACCGTAAAACAACTTATATTACTAGGATAAAGAATAGCCTCCTGCAAAATTAATAAACACTTCATCAAATTCTGTATATCTTGCATTTGAGACCTGCATACTGCATGTTGCCCTACATAGGGAGCTTCGTAATTGCGTAATCAACAAAAATTCGATGAAGGAAGCTTGGTAAATCACCGTAAGCAAATAACGCTAGCTTCGAGGAACGGAACCCAAAGCCCCTTAACAATTGGTATAAACTATTCCAGCCCTGATTGATATTATTATAACGTAATCATCATCATTAACCAACTTTTTTTTTTTGACGGGCTATTTACGCTACTGGTGCCACTCCTACGTGTGGGGAAATGGGGACGGCTGGCGGCAAGAACGGCATCCGGCTGTCAAACGGGGCAGCTCAGCCACCCGTTGTCCGAGCGACCGCAGACTCAGCACACAGAATATCGAACACATACTATTCCACTGCCCATACGCATGCATACACGTAGGCTATGCAACAGTGCACGCAGCTGAAGATAACTCCATTGCACGGATCAACACCCACAGCACTAGTGTATATCGAAGCCGAGCGATGCATAAACCCAAATGATCCCCCAACCCCCAAGAGACTCTATGCAAGGTGTGAATGGAGATCAGTGCTCATCGTAAGGGGCGACCAAAAAAGGAAGAAGATAATTATGATAACCCTTGAAATTCGTATTAGGTAAAGACTCAGTTTAGGGACGAAGCAGACTTTTGCAGGAAAAATGGCGGCCATTTCTCTTTATCGAAGAATGTTTACATTCAGATAAAGTAGTTATCATTAAACGAGCTGACGAAAAACCCAATCTAGGCCATGCTAATACTGTAAAGATGGAATTCGACACTGTTGTCAAATGGAGAAAGCAGACTAGAAGTTTTTCCATTTTGCATGTCTACTTCTATCTTCATTTTCTGTGTTTGTCTAATGCAAAAATGAACGTTTAATCTCTGAGAATTTGTATTTGATCGTCCTTAAGAACATTATGAGTAGCCGAGTAGACGTATCGAAAAACAGGGTACAAAAATGAGATTCAATTTCCAATTAGAGCGACCGTCAAAGATTGATTTAAGAAACTTGATCTGGTTAGATTAGTAGATTAAGTTGGAAGCGTAATACGTGACAAATACGAACCTGCTTTTGAAGCTGAGAAACCTGAAAGAAGTAGGAAAAGATTATTGGCTTGGAAACGATAGATTCTCAACGAGATATTTGCTGGGCTCAAACCTCGGCTTGCGTCCGTGAAGAACAAGGTCCAAATTTACTTAGGTTTTGCATCTATCATTTTGCTACGGCAAATCAGGAAATCAAGCTAGGACATTCCTACGCACTCTGTGATCTTGATACAAGCATGAGATTGCCTTCATTGTCCATTAGCGATATACGCATGGTTTGTCCGTCAATGGGAAGATTTAATTTGAGATTACAAAGAATGCCGAGAAATGAAACCCAATGTACTCCTATGAGGATTAAATAAACTCGCTCCACTAAGCTTCTGCTACTAGTAACTCAGATCTTCTGACCTCTTTTATGACGGAAAGGAAGCCTTGCTACTTTAATTGAAAATGTACTGATATTCAGGACATTATCTTTATGTGGACAATCGGTTGAGAAAGCAGCAGAACTAACAGCACAAATTCGAGCATTGGCACTAAGCTAGCTGTTATTGCAGAAAAACATTGCAACCAAATGATCACGACATTGCTACTGGGGATGTTGAGTACAAGGTGCGTGATCTGAGGCACCTCCATTGAAGGGGATCATAATCAGTGCTAATACTTTATCACTTTCCTTGACATGAAATACGACTCGTTGAACAAATGCCTTTCCCTTTCGAATAAGGGTGAAATGGACAACGAGGCCTCAGCGGTGAACGATTCTCTTTCAAAGTAGTCTGTCACCTTAATGAATAAAGCTATTTAACAACACACAAGTTATTTGCAAATGAGTTGAAATAAGCTTCCCTCTAAACCGAGAGAATTTATAAACGACCCTGGGTCGTTCAATCCGATTCATAATTGCAGTTTAAAGCGAAATATGAGACACTTGCATGGGCAACAGTCGCTTTCTGCGCGCATCAGTGTCAGCAGTGTCACAAAACTATAACGACATTATGTTATCAACACATGCACGGTCGGCTGGTTGATTTGCCAAACATGCGATTAAAAAATAATCCCGGGCCGCCTGAATCTACCTGGTAAAGTGCTGTCATGCTACAGAATCAACTGATTCTGTGCTCGTGTTTCAAGTGAAATGGTCTGAGTTCAACCAGTATTCGATTTTACCAACCTCTGAAGCAAGCGCAACTGGTGACATCTGGGTTTCTTTTTCTGAAGACTCCGCTGACTCCTGCAAAAGAGGAAGCCACTAAAAGTCAAAACGGAATGATGCTCTGAATAACTGGAGAAGATTTATCATGACATGAAGAAGTACTCTTCACACATGAGATAGAATGTTTTGACAAGTGTCTCTTAAAGTTCTTCTTTGCAGAGACTGGAAAGATTGATGTGAAAATTGGAAGCATGGCAAAAGAGCAAAAAAGATTTCCAGTTAACACTTGCTAGCTAGTTTTCCTTTGAGCGTTTCAATTCATCGTGGCTAGCAACTTTGCTTAGAAAACACGAAAATCATGCCAGTCAAGTCATTGCATATTTTTGTGAGTACGGTAGATATGAGCCCGACTTTGGAAGCCACCAACAAGTGATATCTAAAGCCAGTCTCCAGCTTGGATGAATGACGAAAATATGTGTCTCTAGGGGCATTCTGCCTGCAGTGAATGAATGCGGTTGATAGAGGAGTCGCATATAGCAGTTCTGCGGCGTCTCCATTAAGGGAGACGCTGGAGAGAAAGAAGAAAGCGAATAGCTATATCAAGCCAAATAATGTTATTGGTTAGGATTCTAAACTTCCTAATCGATTTTTATCATAAACACTCACGATAGCTTTGTTTAGATAATAAAGCGTCTTTCCTTAGATTGAGGTAGCAGGTGCTTCATTTGAAAAAGCGTGACGGTATCACTGAATAAGCAAATCTGCGAAAAGATAGATTCTATAAATCGTATCATTATGCTTATAATGGTGCATTCAGTATCATAAAAATGCAACTGAAACATCTAGCATACCGATATCTGACTGATTTCTTCCGCAAACGATTGCAGCTCATGCTGAAGCCTCTGGTACTTCTGCTGTGGAGTTTCTTTAGGCACAACCTCTCCAAGCTACACGGAAAAAATATTTCGCTATACAAAATTGCGGCTAAGTGTATGACAGCCTTAAGAGTTCTTTCGTTAACTGCCGTATACAGAGGATCTACTATCAAAAGGTGTCAGGATAGCTCAATGGTAAGATTCTTGCGCATTGATCCTATGGTCAAAGGTTCGAGTCCCACCTCAGCTAAACTTTCACTTAGAGTGAGGAGAGTCGCCGGCTCTTTGTAATTCCAGCCGTAGGAATCACGAGGTGTGGTCACATCGAGAGGAAGGACCCGGACACCACTCGATAGGCAAAGAGCTTCTCAGTGTCAAAATTTCTACCTTTGACCATTAGGTAGAATCATACGTGTAAAAGAAATGAAAAAAAAACTTTCAAGAGACAATGAATTGCAAAGCTAGGATAGTAACTGTGGCTAATGTCAATGCAGAGGCAAAATCTTTTGACATGGTCATGATGCACGATGCATGATGCAACTGGCGCATGGTATTACCTAATAAAAGTGCTACATTTGATTATTTATGAAAAAGAATACAGAGCTCAATATCATCCAATTTCATTTTACAGTTCAATTGGAAACATTTATAAACTCTGTCAACGAACGAGTTTAGCAAAAGAGAAACAGAGCTGCACAAAGTTAGTGATTATTCGAAATTAGCTTTGAGTCAAGATAACTGCAACCAGTGTATACCTGAGAGAGAGAGAGAGAGAGAGAGAGAGAGAGAGAGAGAGAGAGAGAGAGAGAGAGAGAGAGAGAGAGAGAGAGAGAGAGAGAGAGAGAGAGAGAGAGAGAGAGAGAGAGAGAGAGAGATAGAGAGAGAGAGAGACTAATGAATACACCATAAGATTGAAAGAATGCACAATATAGTGGGACTAAAATGTAAATAAGGTAGATGGATGGAAACAGACTTTACTGATCGGTGGTCACCTGTTCAATTGCAACACTGGTCGTGCGTGCCGCTAGCAAACGTTAAACTACATAACAATTCCGCAGCCGGGATGTATACATACTCCACCGTAGTGCTCAACTTCGTGAAAGGATTTTTACGAAGTTCATGTATCAATCGTGTTTTGAGGATACAACTGGCATTCCCTTGAAATTGAATTTCCACAGACTCATTAAAATGGGAGGTTACTTGGGTTTGATGGTCAACAAATGTTGACAAAATATCGTTTACCCTAATGGATGCAAAAAGTATTGCGTTGAGAAAGAATTCATAGAAATGTTGGAATTAAGATTTCTCGCATATTCCATACCACTAACACATCTGACATACTCTAAACCTGTTAACCTGGTTTGCAAACATTGCGGTCTTAATGGAGAGGTACGGCTACAGCTACGGTTATTGGAAACGTTTAATGAGATAGTATGATTATCCTACCTAAGAATTGGCGTTACGTCGACACTTACGGCCCGGACCTTAGGCTGCGTCTACACTGTCCCGGATCACTTTTGATCCGATATAAAAGGGCTCCTTTTCCCTCGCGTTTGCACTGTACCGGGACAGTTTCAGAGCAGTGCAGGAACATAACTGTTCCTCTTTCCTAGCAGGTACAAAACTGTACCCGATAGCAGGTACAAAGTTGTACCGGATCACTATATCTAGTGTAAACGCATGGCTGATCCGTAACACTTTTGTACCGGATCAAAAAATGATCTGGTACAGTGTAAACGCGGCCTTAGTTAGTAACAATTACACCGTGAAAAATCTTTACCCGTCGAAATTGCCCTAGAAAACATAACTAATGCATCATTCAGGATCAAATTGTGGTTGAATAAGAAGCCTTCAAATGTTAGGCACTGTGTACAAATTCTTCATGCGTTAAACCTAGCATCCAAGGACGGATTCAAGAACGTAGAGGAGCTTTACTTCATACCTTTTCACATCACCTCTAAAAATTTGCAATCTATTAAGATTTGTACCTTTGTTTTCGTTTCCAGAATCCTACAACCTGTCTAATTTCAAATTCAAAATCAATAAAATTGATCTTATCTCCCTCTCTTCTTAGCCTTTATCATCCTTAGCTTTGCTATAGGACAGCAGGGCCTTTCCCCAGCATAAATAAACAATTAAAGAAAATGAAGAATTTTCCTTAAAACTCCCACTATGAACCAAAAGCCTGCAATGAACTGCCTGTTTGTTAGCAAGTGAACAATCCTCCTTCCTTCCAGCTAGGTTCCCTCTAACAATCAATATCCTAAACAGATTCCTCAGTCCAATTCAGATAACTTCTAAAAAATGCATTGGCAAGATATGGGGAAGAACACCTTTTTGCTACTCCTGTAACACAATTCTCAAAAACCAAACAAAATGCAATAATATGAGGCCAACATTTTCCTCTCTGTGCAGCCACACAGTATATTACTTAAAACTTCAAAAAGCACAAATCAACAATAGATTTAATGCAATCTGATAAAGCATAATTAACAAGAGCACAGTTTTGTGACTCAGGCAGAGAACTCAGCAGTGAGCTGGCTACAGAGAGCTCTAAGCATTAACTTTATAAAGATTTGCTAAGCATTACACAATAATTATGCATCAAATAAACAATCAACTCAATAAAAAATGAGGAGTCTTCCAAGAATATGCAGCAGTTGCAAAAAGGGTTTGAAAACTTTTTACGACTGCGAAACTAACACCATCACGAAACGTATGCCTTCAAAATGTTTGGTACAATATATAATACTGATCAATAACACCGCTGACATTGCTTGGTGTTTTTTTATGTACCATCACTGAAATACTGATTTTTACTCTAAATACGGTCTGACATTTGCATGCCAATTGGACAGTTAAGAAGATATTGATGAATCAGTAAACATTACCATTCTCTGTGCTAATAAATTGTAACTAATCACAAAAGACCACTGAAATGGCTGTGAAGGGTAGTAGTGGTCTCCTGGGTAGAGACATGGTGCTTGCCCAGAAATGGAGAATCTCAAGAATTGCTTAGCACCTCGTACCCTACTTTTTTACTAATTACAGTTAGCATAAGTAAAATAACTGTCTAAAAGCTAATTTTGTTAGACAATGTCTTTGAAAAAGGCAGATAAATGTTTCTTATACAAAGCATTAATAATGCACTTAACTGAGACAAACGTTTTGCTACACTGAAGGTCTTTTGGTCTAACTTATCAGCATAGGAAATTTCATATGTTGATCAAAAAACTCTTAAAATTGATACCCAGAACAGACAAGTCGGAAAATCAGTCTGTGATATGTTGCATCCCCTCCAAAAGAAGTTGGTCTAGCTTTGTCAAACAGCATCAATTAGCCCAGGAAAGCATTTGTAGGAAGCACACAGGGACTAGGACATGTTTAGAACATTAAGAAGACCTGCAGCAATATTTGTGATAATTATCATTGGTCCGATTGATTGTTATCTTTGAGCCCTATTTCCATCAATAGTAAATGACTAAATGGATGTTTATGATCTCCAACACACTCAAATACTATTTACCATGGTTGACATTTAATACCGGAGACATAGTCAAGAAACTCACAATTTCATAGATTGTTCTGGTGTCATATCCTGTGCGCTTTACTGAGCCTAGCTTGTCCGAGAAATCTGTTGATTGATGAATCAAAGCACAGTTAAATTAGAGAGAAAAGGTATACATCAAAAATGCAAATACAACAAGACCTTACACTGATAGTTGATCACAAAACCAGTTCTGACCCCCTATTACCACTCTGAAAAATTGCATTTCCACACCCTGAACAAATGCTTTCCTTTTTGCAATTCCAGGGTGCACCAAGTAGCTTAATTGAACAATTTGTCTTTGAAGAGAAGAAGGTATTGTTACTTTTACAGATATAAGGAGAAGTTGGCTTCTATGGTTTTCAGTAACTTCATTTCTCATGTGTACCAAAGCTTTGCTTCGATCAGCATTCCAGAGGTTTGCTTTTAAAGCATCTCAAACTACTTGTAATTGCCCAACTTTGAGTCTTGGGTTTTTTAAAGAGATGAATATTAGATTTGGTGCGGCATAGTTAGTAATAGGATTCACAAACTCATCCACTAGGTTGAGGGTCTTAGCAAGTGGCATAGTTTGATAGCTACCTATCCCAGATGAGTCCACATAGTGCTCTTTGAATGCATCAAAGGCATCCTTGTGATCAATTTTGTAATGATCAATGGCTTCACTAGTTAAATCATTCTGTAAGATAAAACAAAAAATTTAGTGAATTAACGCTCAAAGCTGCTCAAGCAAAACATTGTAAACAGGTTGGGCAAAATGCCCATTGAAATCCTCCAAAAAACAGGGAGGACAAGGAATTTGAAGGCAGAAAGAATAATTTCTTAAAAGAAGACTACCAAATCTCTCTTTTCTAACAAAAACACCTTAGAGCAAAAAAATTGCACATTATATGCCCCTTGAGCCATCTTATTTGTCCTCATTTGCATGTCCTTGTGAATTTTTCAAAGGATGATCTTCTAATTTCACATTGGAATTGGAAGTTAGAAAATCAACCTTGGAAAAATTTGAGAGGATATGCCAATGCTATTAATTGAAAATTGACACAAATTCTTCAAACTGTTCTGGAAAACAGAACACTTTCATTGTGATACACAAAAAGGATCCCATAAAACACTCTTTGCAGCTAACTTTATGCTTTTCACATGATAACTATGATCAAAATTTAAAATCCAGCCCTGATTAATCCATATAAAAAATATGACATATCTTATTCAAATGTTTCCAAGGTAGGTGGAATCATTTATCAAACATACAGCATTGCTATATTTGCTCTCATCTAGTGTGCCATCACTTTCAAATGTGTCCCTGTCATCTCCATCCTAAAATTTGAAAAATATTTCCATCCAAAAGGTCATCTGCTTCTGTGTAATTTTCAGACCAAGGTAAAAATAGGTCAACTTTAGCTACATGGCTGTGCTCTACAATGCTAACTGGCATGAGAATATTCAATCTCCTTCAAAACTGGTTCACGAGTGCAAAATTCATGAAACTCAGACTTTTGACAAATGAAGTTCAGCTCAGTTCAGTTTCATTTGTTGCTGTAATGATAAGGTTCACTCATCAAATTTCAAGTAGTAAATTCTTCATAACTACCTGCTCCTTTTATCAAGGTATAAAAATGAATATGAAAATTTTAGCTTAGGTAACTAATGATTGAGAAATTGTCGTTCTTTTACTAACGGGGAGCACTCTACTCAACTACTTTATCTACAGCGAGAGCTCCTCCTTTAATAAAATTCTGCTATAAACAAATTCCTGATGTTTTGTAATCTTATTGCTTTACTGAAAAAAATTAGAATTCTGTTAGTCTAGATGATTTATCTCTGTAGTTGAAACTGAACTGAATAGCAAGAAAAATTACTCCCTCGCCCTGACGAAAACAAGCCTAAGCTAAGAAACAATGCTCTATCTGCTGACGAGGCTGGTTTCAGCCCAAGCCATGCGGTTTCAAAGCTGCATTCAACAAGTAAGCATCTAAAATGCCATATATAAGCATGTAAAAGTAAAACTGTGCTGGTAAACTTACAATGTATGGAAGGCTGGCATACTTCTCGCCCATTTTGCTTGTAGATTCAGGGGCGAATCTCGTACCAATGTTGACAGTATAAGACGGTGACCTCGATTCCGTGAAAAATACTTTTAAAATGGTGCACCTTGTATCTCAGCTCGATTGCACCCTGCACGAAACAGGCGAAGTAAACCGCGTTGCATACTCGATTCAGAGCGTAACAGAGACCAGAGAAGGGGCTCTGAGTTTCTTTCTAGGAAAGTGTATTTTATCAGGTTCTGTTTCTGTTACTTGAACAAGGCAGAAAAGGCGCATTAGAGAATCCAATTTCTTCATTTAAATATTCATCGAAAGTCTTGCAGTGTATTATACAATCATTGCTCCACATATTGTCATAATTTTTCATCATCGTTATTTTTCTGGCTCCTTCCCAACTGGGGACTTCCCAACTAGACTGCTTTATACGGTTCTTCCATTTTCTGCAATCATTCAGTCAGCTTCAATAAGCAAATTTGAGGAGCTTTTAAGGGCCTGTACTACTCCTATTGCCAACCTTCCTCAATTATCATTGAGCCGGCTGCAGACGTCTCTATGACTGCGTTGAATACTTAATTTCGAGCGTAGCAGAAACCAGAGACAGGATGTAAAAGGGGTTGGGTTATACTTTATACTTCATTATTGGTGCCAGATTTCAATACATCGGCATCTAAGTCAACTCTACCCTCTTAAATCTCAAAGTGTATGTTTGCTGCTAGTCGGGGGTGGAAAAACGTTTTATGCGATGTTTCGTGACTGTAAGCTGTGCCCTTTGGCCATTTACACACAAACTCAACAGTGGAGTGTGGTTTCCATCACGTGAGATTAAGGCATTTATATCAATTATATGTAAGAAATAAAAAAGCTTGTGGGAATATTATATTGAAAGCAATATCAAATCTATATTTGCTTAAGAATGCCATTATTGATTGACACAATCAGTTGCTCAATACCTTGATAATTTGCAGACCGTTTCTGAACCGTAGCAAGAAAGGACGACGATGAAATCAAAAGCGATTCTACTGAGAAAAATGATATGCCCGGAATAAACCCTACAATTTATGTAAAAGGCGTAAGTTACTTGCAAAACTATCGATAGTAGGTTTGACTGAAGTACGAATTTGCAAATTAAATCGCCAATATGCGACCAGATACGAGAAAGCTGCATGCACGAAAATGTCTTTCGTCACTCACTAAAAAAAATACCCACATAGATATTGCTGCCACAGATAACCTGATGATAACAGAAGAATCAATACGTTATGACTTCTGAAGACAGGAGAGCTCCAAAAATAGACGAATATTGTTGCCCAGAGTAATAAAGACGTAGAGTCTAATTCTCGATCCGAGCGTCTGACAGCACCTTGTCCTACAGAAACAGAGCCACCACCCTGAGCCATGGCGTTTTTTGGTAGGATGGACATTTCCCCTCCTTGTGGCACATTATTCGATCTTTACACCACGTACCCATTGACTGTTAAGCTGAACGGTAGAGGGCATCCAAAATGCAGGCACGAGCATGGGATCGAAGCAAAAACGTTGGCACGGTGGACATGTGATGTAACCACTAAGCCAACTACCTCTGTCCAAGTTCTTATCTCTTATATAAATACGAGGACATGGGACAGCCACCGACAGATAAATGAACAGCATTTGCAACTGCGCGTATCATTTTTCCTGCAGATATTCGATAGATAAGTTTTACAACTTTTAACATGCAAACGAATAATGATAATATTGAGAACACTAATTCACGTTCTAGGGAAAATGCATGCAAGGACAATGCGATTGCATTTAGTTAGGGACAGTTTTGAGTTGGTGAGAGAAGCAGAGCCAGAACATACAAGTAAAGACATGGGGAGCAAAAATTCTTCCAGTGCAATTTTTGCCTATGCGCATGACCTTCCACGATGAAGATGGCAAAATATTTTCAGTCAAAATGTGTTCTTGAAAACTCGACTTTTATCTATAGGAATAATTCCTCACTGGCCTTTTACTGCAAATGCTATTTTATGCAACATTTATAAAAAACGTGCGAGTTTCTTGAAACCAATTGCTGTGAGTAAAAGGAAGCACCGATGTCTTAGCCATCCCAAAAAAATCGTTAACTTATTAGGCAGTTTGATTCTGCTCAGCTGATTGAGATTTCCATCGCAAACAATCATTAACTTATTAGGCAGTTTGATTCTGCTCAGCTGATTGAGATTTCCATCGCAAGCAATCATTAACTTATTAGGTAGTCTGATTCTGCTCAGCTGATTGAGATTTCCATTGCAAAGCAATCATTAACTTATTAGGTAGTTTGATTCTGCGCAGCTGATTGAGATTTCCATCGCAAAAAAATCATTAACTTATTAAGTAGTTTGATTCCTTCTCGATTGATTGAGATTTCCATCGCAAAACAATCATTAACTTATTAGGTAGTTTGATTCTTTCTCAGTTGATTGAGATTTCCATATGCTATTTACTACAACTATTGCTAAGTTGCTACTCTCAAGACATCGATGTGAGAATTGCATGAATAAAAAGACGCGACACGATGGAAGGATAAGATGAATTTCGACACTAGAAAATGATTTGCTCATAACACGAGGCCAGTCGATGGCTATCTGTACCAAACTTTCGTTTCGCATACAAAAGGCTGATACCTTCCAGAAGTTCTCTTAAACTTATTGAGGGTACGGCGGCTACTTTCGAAAGCTCGCCATTGGCAAGAATTACGCTGGTCTTAAAAAATATGCCTTTTAACACTGAGTTTCTCATGCATAACCAGGCAGCTGGGGGTCAGCATGAAGCACGTTCCCCAGGGCAAGTTCCAACTCCGGGTAACGGGGAGGGTTGCTGACAGGAAGGGCATTCAATTGCAAAATAGGGGAGCCCCAAGCCATGCTATACATAATGCGGAAGCAGATAAACTCTTATCCACCATGGTTACCCTAAGTAAGAGGGGTTACAGCCAGAAGAGGAAGAAGTGTTGCTCTCATATACACCTAACCACGACTCTTGTACGTTAGCCAATGCGAAGGGCTGGCACTGGAAGGGCTGCTATAATCGCTATTCAGAACTTGTCAGCAGGACTTAACTGGTCATATTTTTTCAAGCTTGACAATTGATTTTGCGAAAGTGGTTACAGTTCTTTGGCTTCACATGTCTGCTGGGCATCATAGTTGTTGCGGAGGAGAGCAAGCGTTGGACTTCCGCATTCACGTTGCAAACAAAGAATTCAGAGCATTGGATCACGTAAAGGGAAGTTTATGATTGCCTTTTACTTGGAACTGAAGACTCAAACGAAAAAGAAGCAAAAAGAGCTGAATTTCTACGTTTCCACAGGGTGCAAGCTTCGCAGTATAGCATTCAAGTGAGTTTTGCGAAGACAAGAACACATCTGGTAAACTGTTTTTATTTCACATGATTATTTGATCACCACTATTCATATCAGATGTCAGTGATTTCTAGGCTGCAATTCTTGTATTTATTTGATCAATATTGGGAGTATTACCTTCTGCATAATCGTTTAAAAGCGAAATTCCTTCAGCTTGATCGAGCCACTGTGAGCTGTACCGAATAGGGCCTATTTAACCTATCTTGCCGAAAGGCAACATGTTTTCTTTTCATCTCAAATGCCTTCCAACCCTTCCGGTGTTATTTCGATTTTCGATAATGGAGAATGTCAGGCACGCAAATAGGGATTTTAGAGGGCAGGGGTCTCTACTACAACAAGGGCACAATAGAGATGCTATCTAAAAGAGACATAGTCTGGAATTATATCCTTCAGATTTAGAGACGGAAGATGTGCTTCAAGGGTTTTCGCCATTTCGCTACTACCGATTCATTGACACAGTTATCACCCTTGACTCGTTAACAGCTACTTATCTGGTATTGTCAACAATATCAAATCATTCTCTTTCCAAACGGAAGCGTCGGATTTCCCTGGAAAAACGGCACCTCCGCTCTGTTCAGAAGAAGTGCAATGGTCTGGACGATCATGGCTTTTTGTGAAGCTGTCAAGTTCTCAATCCCGTTTGCTAGATGGAAACGAAACGCATAAGCACGGCGCGCCAGAATGTCGTCATGACACACTAATCCTTAATGCAAATTCCAGCATGTTCTTCCTGAGTCAAAAATCATCGATTGCGCATTATGTAATAGCTACGGTTGTAAATCTGCACAATCAAGAGAGCTTACCTTGCAATGGTCTATTGAGAGCTATTGTTTGCTTGGAAAATCGCTCTCTGCACAGCAGACCTTTTAGCCATATCAAATTGTTTGTTCATTTGTTTACTAAAGGGCAGTTGTACCTACATGAAACGGAGGCGTGATATCGAAAACCATTACTTGCATATTGAAACGGAGGCGTGATGTCGAAAACAATTACTTATGCATTTATATTGCAGGTAGCAATCAACACGAATGACGGAATCACATGGTAAACTGCTGCAAATGGTCGTTCGAATCCTTCATTCATCAGCCAAAAAGTAACACCGGCCTGACCTGTGGCAGTTAGTAGGTGTTTGCCTTTAAATCAAACATTGGCAGCTTGCAAGATCGACTTTAATGTGAAATTCAGCCTTGCGTCTATCGTTAGTCTCGCACGCAGTAGAAGGTGCAAATATTGTTCCGCAAAAATTTTACAAGCTCTGAATGAAACTTGTAAATACAGAGCTAACATCTGCGTCCTGTGAAGTGTTTGGATTACATTCGAAGGAACGCATCCAGTAACCTGTTTACTTGGATTTTCATTTTGTGATAGCTCTGCTGATGCCAGGTTAACAAACAGGTGCAGAGCTCTAGTAGGTGCTACGGATAGTAGATAAAACGTGCGGCAGTGCCAGTGTTCAATTTTGAGCAATCAGTAGTCGTCTTATTTAGCTTTGTGCGTTTTGAAAGCCATGACAAGCGTATGAATCAGAAAGGAAGACTGACCCCTTCGCAGCGCAAGACAAGCAGATTATGCCAGTGATATCATGCAGATAGGATGTGCAGAGACTGAATCAGTTATATTGTTGTGTTGACCGATGGAGCGATTTTAAAGCTTTTTAATGCGTATCTTCACATTTTGAAGCAGTGCAAAAGCGAGTTCTTGCCAAGGCGAATCCCAAAGATGACTGACGCAAGCGCGTGTGGAAACTTTAACGTAATTCCAGGAATCTCTTTCTTCACTGCAGCAGCCAGTGCTATCTTATCACTATCTACGACGATATCTCACCTCCTTATTCTGCATGCAATCATCACGGATCGTAAGAAGAAATTCAAACTCTTCTTTTACAAACTCCTCTTCAATATATCGGTTGCAGACCTCCTATGTGGATTATTCAATGACCCGTATTCAGTCATATTCCACACTCAAGAAGCCCTGCACCATCAGCCGATTGATATCAGGGTCTTTCACGTGTCACTGTACTTACTGGGAAGCGTTCCCCTGTTCACAATGGTGACGTTATCAATCGACCGAATTTTATCCCTCCTGAAGACATCAACGTACAGGGACGGTTTCCAAGGGACAAAATCGTGGCTCTCCATCGCTGCCGTTTGGTTCTTGTCTGTTCTGCAAATTTTGGCATACTTCAAGCTGGGCTTTATTCCCTACTTGGTTGTATTCGCCGTCGTCAATATTGCCTTGGCGGTAATAGCAATGCTCATAACCTATTTTATCTACCGACGGTACCTAGGACGCAATGTCAACAAAGCCAAGTCAACGCCCAACGCTAATTCAAGCGACTCCCCGTCGAAACGCAGACAGCGACGGGAGAAGAGAGCGACAAGGACATTCCTCATAACAACGGTAGTTATTGCAGTCAGTTACTTACCAACATGTTTTGCCACCGGCTACATGAATTCATGCACGAATTGCAACTGCGCTATTGTCCACAGCTTAAGAGACATTGCCATCGTGTCCATTCTTGCAGGTCCACTTTTTAGGGCCGTCAATTTCCTCGTCTGCTTGAAATCGTTGCGAACAGGTTTCCGTCTTTTGAGGAAAGACAACCGGCCACCGGACTCCTCACAGGCCTCATCAGATCAACCAAAGAATGCGAATACCCCTAAAGCGCAGGAAAAAGAATCCATCAGCGAAATGCAGAGAAAATAGAATTCGTCTGAATCATGGAAAATCGTTGCATTATCGCTGAACCGATGATAATGACGATTTCAAACTTTCTGATTTATCAAGAACATAATCTCATTCAACTATAATTTGGAAAATGAGTAATCAGGTCTTACATTGTATCAAACTATTTTTATTCAAATATGCGATTCATCAACTCCACATATTAAGGCAAAATTTTTGCCCTGTTAACTTTAAAACCATGCACTAATGCACAACTTTTGAATTTATTCGCTGTATACATTTCATTGGCTCGCTTCACTTGATAAAGTAATTCATTTATAGTTCACATTGTTCTTCAGCAGTTGCTGATAGCCAATCGAGGGGTGTCTTTGAAGGCGAGGTGTACGATTTTATGTGTGAAATTATTATTCAATGAAGATAAGTTTAAACTATAATTTTTACGAATTAAATGATTATCAGATGCTTTCTACCAGATTCCCAAACGATAGCTATTACGAAATTCAGAAGCTTTTCTCATCGAGCAGTGTTCTGAGCCTTCTACTCGACGATTGACGGGGAAATTATCCGAAAATGAAATAAGATGTGACCTCATGACTATACTGAATTACTGTGAGGACTGTAATACTTCATTGTTTCATACAACGTGATCTTGTGTAATGCCTTTTATCTTTGATCTATTGCCATATGCTATCTGTTTTCAGCTATTTACCTGTGATATCAATGAATTAAGCAAACACGTGATTACGTCAGTGTAACAGTGATAACGTCACCATCTGAATTCTTTGTTGAATATTCACCTCGTGAAATTCGAATTCCAGACTGTGTGATAGTTTGCAGTTAAACTTTCTCACTTAAACTGAAACTATTTTGCTTGGGCTTCTGGGATTCAGAAGCAAGTCAACTGATGTTCGGAACTACTTCCAAGCCCACGGAAAATGCTGATATTTTGCCAGTTAGAAGAGCGTCCGGCGGTAAAACCCTAGCCATCAGCCTATGCCATTGACTGCATAGATATGGTTAACGAGGGAATGGTAGCAAACACCTCTGCGGTGGTCTCATTAACGAAGAGCTATTCCGAATGGGGATGAGGGTCATACCTGGCACAAATGTCCAAGCCAATATTTTGCAACATGAGATAAATGAGAAGATCATTACCCATTGCTGTTGAACCTGATCTTCCGTATATCATGATTCCTCTGAAACGAACCCAGCCTTGATTAGGTGTGAGTATAGAACGTTGGTAAATCTTTGATCGCTGAACCAATGGTCAGTGGCTCGAGCCCCCACTCTAGCTTAACTTTAACTTAGATTATAGGTCGTTGGTAACATCCTTGATGAGGATGGCTAGCTCTTTGCAATCCCAGACGTCAGAATCAAAACGTTTTATCACATTATGAGAAAGGCCCCCAGCACTCATTTCTCGCTCCGCAAAGCCTTAACGTATTCTAAAATCTACCTTCAAATGCTACGTAGAAAGGCTGAAAAAAATGCGGCATCATTTTTCGTTGGCCGATACTGCCCTTTCACATGAGGATGTAGGCATCATAAGGCAGCTACAATTCAATACAACGTAAATAATATTTCCTTGCAAGCAAACTGCAGACTTTGACTTCATGGCAGTTTGCAGCGAATGAATTCCTTGAAGGAGCCGTTTTTGAGAGAGTGATGTCCAATATCGACCCCACTCGTGCAATGGAGGCTTCTCAAAACGATTTTCATGGAATGACGATATCTGAGTTGGCTATGACCTTGAAATGCAAACAAGAAATCGAGCTTATCGTCAGTAAGTCGTCTTACTCTAATTCTTAATTACATCATAGATCAGAAACAATACTTTAAATCAGAGATGGACCTTCAAACAACCCATCTCGCCGGAAAAATCAATTTCCATATTCACAAGCACTTAAATGCAATGGCTTTTTCTCATTCAAAAAAATAATTCGTATTAGTTTAGCAGTGCAAACAATTGAAGTATAATGGCACTTCTGCTTAAAATGCTGTATCAGCTGTCAAAACAGCGATATTTCTGTTTAACTATAGATGCATTTTGTGGGAATTCTGGCTTAGATACCGCAGTATACATGCTGAGGATGGCGCTAATCGACTTGTTGTATAGCTAATTGCAACATTGACGTGCATCGCCACTTGCAGAAAAATTGCTTGATAACTCGGAGTGACGATAGCCCAGCGGTAAAGCGCTGGCACGTTGATCATATGATCAATGGCTCGAACTCACCTCAACTCCCTCATTCATTTAAAGTCGGTCGCCAGTTTTCTATAAAACTCCAGGCGTACGGGAATCACGATGTGTGGTCACATCTGGAGGAGGTCGCATATTGGGGAAGGCCCATGGCACTGCTCATTAAGGATAGCTTCTCAGCCTCCTAAAACCTTCTTTCGGATACTAGATATGAAGTATAAGAAATAATTTAACTTGATCTTCTAACTCATTTCAAACTAATGAAGGATATTTGGTAAGCTTAGAGGTTAGTCTCGATCGGAATTGAGGAACAATCCACTATTTGAAATAAGTTACCATGGATTAAATTCCGGCTGAACTAACACAAGACCAAATGGGACGATACAAAGATTTGAATGCAAATAGAAGAAAAGCAAAATTTATCATTAATAAGTCGTCGATCAGGTGAATTTTACCGTATGATGACCGATTATCGATGATCAATGTCTGTTGTTTGGTGTTTGATGTTCGTCGCGTGACGTCTGGTGGTTGGAAGGTTTCGCTAAGCAACATACAATTTGGTGAATGTTCTTTGGTGACTGCTTCATGGATGACTTTTGATCTTGTCTGATTGATGTTTGATAACTCATGATTAGTGATTGAATGGACACGTTGGACTTTGATGTTACGTGCCTGTTCATTCTTGGTCGATGATTGGTGATTGTTATCTGATTTCTCATGACTGATGCTTGTTGACTGACGCTTACAATTCACATTTGTTGGCTAATATTTTGAGGCTGATGATTGATGATTAGTGATCGGTGATTGGTGACTGATCATAGAAGACTGATGGTTTGTTTGATGAGGGCAATGATATCCATTCTCACATGGAAACCAGTCCCTTCTTCCTTTTCTCTTTATTTGGTTAATTCTATGAAGAAAAAGGGTCCTGTAATTATTTAAAGAAGGAAATCTTCTACGGGAACTAGAACAAGCCACATGCTATCAACTCTTCAACCTATCTTTGAAATAATTTAGCAATTTTAAGTATTGCGTGCATCTGAAATCAGACTACTGTCAATTGTAAGGATTTCCAAGTATCAGATTTGTATATGATGAGATCAAAGTAGCATTAACCTTACCTAACAAGATTAACCAAAGGCAATCTATGAAGGCTTCATTCAACAAGTCATCATCAATATGAGACTTCCTCAATACGAGGTTGCTTCGGGTTTGGCAAATGCAGATAAAATTGAAATCGTACAACAGGTTATCTGCAGTGATACCTGAGGTAAATTCACCGTCGAGGCGAATTCCCACCTGCTTTCCGATACCATCGCTCACAAGCCAATGCAGCTATCCATCCTTTAAGGTTTGGTAAACAGGTATCAGGTAATCCTGGGACTTAGGTTATTCTTCAGCGATGCTGGCTGCGTCCATCGATGCAAAAAATAGTCTACTTTAGGTTGTGTACAGGTAAGATTTTCTTTTTCTATGCTCATCATAATACACATCATACATTATAAACTACAAGGACGATACCGCAGGGAGCATGATTCACCACATCAACCCTGAGACCAACACTTATAATGAAGATAATAATAGATAGTGTTTAAAGTGGGTAGCCAGTACTAATCGAGCTACAGTTCCATTTTTTACAACAGGGTCCTCTATGAATCAAAATTGGATGTTGCTAATAATACAATTAAAAGGATTTTAAGAACCGATATCTAAAATAAATGCTTGTCAAAAAGTCACTGAAATAAAAGTCAAATTAAAGTGCCGCTTTAGAAAGAAGTAGACTGTTTAGCTTGGTTGTTGCTGTTATAAGATTATTCCATATTTTGATGCCCTTGCTTTAAATGCTTTACTTTGCCAGGTGTTACCTTTCTGTGAAAGGGATCATTCACCCTTTCAAGGATATTCACCCTTTCAAGGATTATAAGGGATCATTCACCCTTTCAACGCCTACAAGCACAATGTACTCAAGAGTAGCATAGGCTCAGTTCAGTTCACTTAGTTCAGTTCATATGATATCATCATACACATCCCACATTATAAACTACAAGGACGATACCGCAGGGAGTATGATCCAACAAGTGAACCCTGCGACCAACACTTATAATAATGATAATAATAGATAATGTTTAGAGTGGGTAGCCTGTACTAATCGGATCAATGGGCAATAATCTTACAACAAAGTTGTCCTGACAGTCAATCTTTTCATGCTAAATCAGTCGTCAGCTATCCATCAACAGCATCAAATGCCTTAAGGTTGTTCGATGAGGATGAAGTTAGTGATTTTTCATGACATAGACTGATTAACGATTAATGATTGGTGGTGATTGAAAGTGAATGATGTTGATGACTCATGGTTGATAATTGCGACTTATGATTACTGTTCAGAGGCATGGAACTAAGTGATAATGATTCAAGATCAATGATTGATGATTATTAAGATTATCAACAATTATTATTGACAATTAATGACGATAGATGTTGGCTATTGTTAACTGTCCTACGTGAGCAAAGACACAGGTTTCTAAGTTCCCTACTCCGTATCTCAGTCATTTCAAATGGGATGCGGTAGCATTAACGTTAATCAGTTTCTCTTTCATTTCAGCAAACCAACTTATCTGTTCTTAATAGAAAGAAAATCCAACCGACCCGGTACCTATGAAAGACTAAGGCTGGTAAGAAACATTGATCCAACCAGTTTGAAAGGGATAATCCACAACTAATCAAAAGATAATGTTGAGAACGTATAGATACCAAACTGTGACCAACATTTCAAAACCAAAAAACACTCGAACCTTGAGTTAATGCTGGCCAGTGGTCGCGGTAAGATTTTGATTCCTCTTGTGAAAAGCGTTTCGTCCTTGATAACATAACTATCATGATCAAAAACGCCGAGACGGAAAGAGATAACAATAGATCTTCATGTTGACTCATTATGAAGCTCCTCTCTGCTTTCTTTTGACTTCCCTTTTGAGCCCATTATGGATAAGTTTATGGTTGAAACCTGTTTTGCACAATATCTAGGGGCATTCTGTAATACCGCGTGCTTTCTGTAGCTGTTATGCCAAATCTTAGAACCAACATGTTTCTTCAGTGAAAAATCCTGACCTTCGAAACTTTCATTACGTAGTTGAACATGTACATAAGGCTTGATTCCATAAGCTTTGCTCAGGGTGTGGTGGGGAAATGTTTTCTTCACGGGTTCATTTGCATTGTGATGAGACCTTGCCCCGTTTGAAGTGTCCCCGCCTGTACATTCGAAGTAAAAACACAATTTTCATTATGCAAGTTGAAACTGTTTTTGTTTTCTTATGGTAGTGATAAGGACCTATTTCGAAGTAGTTACTTTTAAGAGGGAAACTGGTGCATTTTTAATGACATATAGCTCCAAGGACTAATGGAGATGGTTTACGCCTCACCTGTTTAATCAGTGAAAGGATTACTCAGTAGTAAGGTATTTGCTCATTAATCCTACGATCAATGGTTCGAGCCCAACCACTGAGTATAACTTTCATTTAATGTGAGAAGAATCACCAACTCTCTGACAATTGGACTATGTTCGGAGCTAACGCCAAATATATCCTTCAAATTGTCCCGCCGACTTGGTATATAATAATAATAATGATGATAATAATAATAATATCACGACAATGAGAGCTAATGCATTGCTACATCTAACCATGTTAAGTGTCTCATATGTCAATAATGTAAATATGCATATGAATACGCCTAAGAGACAAGTGATAAAATTACCGAGAGCGCTCAAAAGTTGAACTAAAGCGATTATCATCATCATCATCATCGTCATAATCATAATAATAATCATCATCATCATCACCATCATCATCATCATCATCATCATCATCATCATCATCATCATCATCATCATCATCATGGTTCGGCTACTGTTGCCGGGACCACAAATTTAAGTTTCGAATCAGTTCTCTCGAAACTTCTCTGTTGTTCCTGCTCTGGTGATGTCTTCGATTATAATAGAATAGCAAATGAGAGCAAGCGTTAGTTTGGAAGTCTGGGCTTCATGTTCATCAGTTGTCAGCTGAAGTGGATGTTTAGCTGGCCATTAATGAATGTAAAACTCAGAGTTTACAGCTAAAGCCTTTTCTCTTTCTCCATCCTGTAACAACGTAGTTATAGTCTTCGGGAACACGTATGATTCAAGAATCATCCTTTTGTTCACTGTTCCCCCAAATTGTGTAGTCTTTGTGATTAGCTGAAAACATTGAAGCTCTTGACCACCTTTACACAGCTGACTCAATATTTTCTTCATTGTTGATCTTTATCGAGATCATTTCTTAAGATAGTCAATTCAGACGAAATACTCATTTATGATAGAGAATCTGATCGATTTTTTTTATAATAATAATAATAATAATAGTAATAATATCACACTGATGGGCATTGCTCACATCCTCAGGAAAGGTTTGTCAACTGACTTATGATACCCTGTTTATCCTAAGAGCTATGGATTAGATCTGGATCTACAGGAAGAAAAACCAAGATCTAAGAGACATACAAAAACAATGATAATATTTATGGTAATAATAATAATGTTGATCACTCGATGAAAAGTAAGCATTGCACAGAAAAACATGCAAATAATTTCATCTGCCATTTATAAGGGTATTAATGTCTGGTAATGGTTGAAAAGACGATGAAGTCTTGACCCAGATGCAGAAAGATATTAAATGGAAACATCTGTCATATTGTGCCAAGCTAATAACTGCCAGGATTCAAGAAAGTTAGCTGCTCTGTATGAGGGTAATATACTTCTTTTCGCTTGTTTAGAACAGGACAGGCGGTGAAAACAGCAATATTTTTGTTGAAGCACTTTATTCTGTAAAAATACTCCTAATATTATTATTGTTATAATAAGGAATTGCCTGGTTTCGAAAATCATGAAAACTTTTTCTGTACGATGCACATACTATATATTTTGCCGACGGAACAAGGACTGGGAAGACCCTGCTTTGATGGACCTTTCAAATACTTTTTTGCTTAATTGATTCAACATTGTAGTTCCTTCTTAATTTTTCTTTCTTTTTTCCGTTTGAATTGTCATCAGTGTTTTTTTTTAGTGAGTTATGTTTGGGAAAGGCCATGGTGGCCTATACAATCCCTCAACAAAGGAAGAAAGAAAAAAGCGAAAGGCTAAGAGGAGAGAGCGATCAGATCAAGTTTATTGATCTTGGATTTGAAAGATGGCATATTGTAAGATTCAGGAAAACAAGACGAAGGCAAGACGTTCCATAAGTTGCATGTCCTAGGAATGAATGATGATTTGTAGGACAGAGTTCGTGGATTAGGCAGTGAAACTTGGAAAGGGTGTGAGTGAGTTGAGCTTCTGGTGCTTCTAACACGCCTCAGAGGAACAGGAATAATCTCCCTGATCTCCTGAGAACAATGCCCGTGAAAGTATCTATGAAAGATGGAAAGATCTCCAACTAATTGACGATGGGAAAGAGGTTGGAGAGATTTGGTGAGGTTAGGATTTTTGATGAGACGAATGGCTTTGGACTGGACTTTGTCGAGAAGACAGAGAGTAGATTTTGGAGCACCACCCCAGACGTGAGAGCAGTACTCTAAAGAAGGACGGATTTGGGACTTGTATATAGTTAGAAGGTGAGAGGATGAGAAAAACCAGCAGGCTCTGGCGAGGAAACCGAGCTTTTGAGATGCATGTGGAGCAAGGGAATGGACTAGAAACAGCCAATTGCACACTGCCTGTTATAAGAGAGGTGTGTTTTTGTATTTTGAATAGGCAATTGATGAATGGTTTGAAAAAATATTATCATTATAAGCAACTGGCAATGATTCTCTGCAGCTAAAGCTACCAAGCACTAACCAATCTTAACCTTGATAGAACCACTAGATGATGTGTGTGACTCACGAGAGGGCCTTATCGAGTCGTGTGGCAAGTCCCTCAACTGCGACTCAAACCGTTGCTTCTAAAACTCGTTCCCGAGTGCGTTGACCTTACCTCTTTTGCATAAATGGTGCAAAGGAAGTGCGCAAGTTATCAAGAAATTCTCAGTGAATTCATATGAAGAGGCATTCTTGCAGGTGCTGCTGATATTGCTAGATACTTGTATGAGAGAAGTTGTGAACGTTTACCTAAATGGCTAGCAATCTGTTGTTTTCTTGTTCTCTCAAAGAATCTCCAACAAATTTAAAAGCCTTACAGGATATCAAAATGCTTTTCTGATATGCTTAATTGTCGACAATCCAGCTGAGCCTTCCAACAGGGTTAGCAATTGGTCATTCCAGTCGACAAGAGCTTTAGAAAATCCCATGGTTTACATTGGAGCTATACAGAAATGTAGTCAAGCCACGGCATCGAGCCAATAGAGCAATCCAGGGTACTTAGAAGGTGCTGGGTCAATGGATGCGACATGTTTTACCAATTATCACTTCTCATCCCATTGATGAAAGTACATTAACGACTATACGCAATACCTAATCGGATATGGCTTGAATCGCATTCTACAAGCAACAATATTCACGTAGCTGCATTGAATTTTCCAATGCAAACACTTACCACACATATAGAGTAAATACCCTTCTGGTGAATCGGATTCCTAGTTTAAAAAACTTCCTTAAATACAAGGTGCGAATTATGCTAAGTGCATTACAAAATTAGGTCATTGGTGGGTGGCAATGAGTTGCAATTGAATGGAGGCATCCTGACTTGAGCCTTGCATGTAACCTGATCGAGATGCCGACGAAGAAGAAACGAAAGATTGAACACGGCTATGATTTGCGTTATTCTAACAACAGATTGCATATCCACGATACACATGCTACTCTATGGGAGACAACATTATGATTAACACGGTGTAGTCAGCTCGCTGAAATTCTGCAAGTGTTTATATTCTGCAGAGCTAATAAGTCTCTGTTAGCTTAAGGAACAATCCATCAAAGAAGCATAAACCGAAGTTATATGTTTGTACATGCAGTGCAGTTCATGCACGCAAAAAGGCAGCATCGAATCGGAGGTAAAATAGGATGAGACAATTCAATCATTTTTCTAACCCAATATCACGATAGCAAACAAACAATGAGCAAACTAAAAGCAAAGCTATGAATCAACGGACGCATTACGGAGATAACAATGTGCAAAGAGCAATTCTCTACATCATATAACAGAGAAAATCCCCGATGCTTAGCAAAACGAAACTTCGGTAGCTTGGATCGCAGTCTGCAACGCAGTCTTATTATTACAGTCGGCGTCATTGCCCTTAAACCACTGCTTTCGACAGGGGTGAAGCAGCGACATTCATCGCAAGCAGGAAAATAGAGTTGAAAGAAGAGTCTGACAAAGGAATCTGAAATATTTCCTATCTTTCGAGGTTATTAATTGATGGTATATAATTTCCTGTGCCAGCATCCTATGCAGACGTCATTTAGTCCTATAAGGATATTCGTTAAGTCGATTGTTATGAGTCCATTATGAATGCCCCATTGAATGGCAGAGGAAAGTGCATCCACTTACGATCGGCATCAGCCTATAGCAACATTCAATGCAAGTTCATGCGCACAAGTGATAACATTAGCTAATCAGATACAGATAATTCTGCCCTTTTAACTATGAATATATCTTCAGGATGTTAAGAAATGAACTTAGTATCACTGTAACCGTAGTTTCCCGTGGCTTCTTTCCATGTGTGTGGCTTGCTTGACTACTGCTGCCACATGTATGGCCTAAGCCTCCACTCCGGAATATGCATCATTTCTAGCCCATTCGGAAAGCTTGATGCCGGTAGAATTCTTTTTTTATATCAATGTCAATCTACAAACCTAACAAAATACAGTATTATGTGCCGTCCATAGCAGAGAAAGACATGACGCCATCTGGTTCTGGCAATGAACGGCACTTAACAACTCCTTTAACAACAATCTAAGATAACAAAACAAACAGAAGCAAAACAATACAAAATCAAACTTTAAGCGCTCTGTGTACCATGACACCATCCCGATTCGACAGGCGCTAGCACGCGTCGTTTGGGTGGTTGAAATTGGTGTGAAAAGAAATTTGCACTGGTCAGGCCTGTGCTGAGATGGTTGACGAATTGTTAACGAGTGATGCCATAAGTAGAATTCTTCACAGAGGCTACCAAATAATTCATGTCCCTGTAAACTGACATTCTTGTCACAAATAATTTCAAGAACCGTTGGGTTACAGTTGATTTTAATTTGTAAACACGATGAATCAGACGCCCTGTCCATGTCAAAGCGTCCGCAACACCATGCCCTTTTTGGAGGTTAGGTCATTTGTCATGTGTATGCCCCCAATGCGTCACACCTGTGAATAACTTCTGAAGAATGTTTCTCTTTGTCTAAATAAGACGGTTTCTCTTATGTCACATCGCCCTTTGCAAATTTCCCCACCAAATTCACGAACTCTGTTCTGTGATTTGCTATTTATCATTAATCAATATTAGTTGATGATTATTGATTGACCACTTTTCGCGAGGGTCCTCTATTTAACTAATTCTATCGATTCACTTAAAAACTCTAATCACTATGCCAACTGTACTTCTAAATTTCCTTGATGCGTAGCATTCAATTGATCACTGTTGATCGGTGATTAATGATAGAGTATCTTCAACAGATCTCAATTGCACGATCGATACTGATGGATCGTTATTGATTGATCATTATTGATTGATCATTCCATGCTAGATTATGTTTTACAGACCCTCATTGCATCATCGCTACAGATTGATGTCATCGACTGCTATTTTGTTGCTTTACCTTGCTTTGGGATTTCTATTCTTAATGAACATTTGTGTCTTAATTCTAACATATCACCATTTTGTTAGATTGGTTTGTGGAAGGATGGTCCCTTGTAAACGAGCACTGCTGAATGCGTTACAGTCCTGAAACAATTAGCATTGTTATCCTTATCATTGTTGATTGATCGTTCTTGATCACAAAATATTGCTGAATCGTATCAATCCAGCTCGTGTCATTTGCAACTAGTTAAATTTTTAGGTTAATTTTGCTTGATTTACCGTAAAATCTATACTAAGCCCAAGGGGGCTTTTTCCGTTTTAGCGGTTCCAGAGGGAGCCTAGAAGAAAGAGGGCCTATTAGAGAGAGGGGCATATTTCCAATACAAATTTTGTGAGAATATTTTTGAGCATTTATTCTGTTATACATTCATGAAAAATCTACGCACGATTTCACCATAATCAGATCCGTCAGGAGATCCACTCAGTACAACTTAAGTTTATAACTCCAAGTTATATCTCTTTTTTTAATGGGTTTTTCTGGCATGATGTCCATGCCTCCAGAACCCATTCGGTAATTTGCTTTCTTGATGGCGTCCTTATACTTCCAGGAACAGGCCACGCGAAAGCTTTGACTCTAAAGCACATGAAACTGGAAAAATCTATTGTAAAAACGTCAAGATTCATCGCTGATGTCTCACATTTGTCGTATTTGTTACTTGAGATCAGCGGAGAAAGAAGATTGGCAACCTAGATATATTCTTCAAAAAGCAATTCGAAATAGAGAGTGGTGGCTTTACAGAAACAGGAGCTTAATAGGGCTTTTACGGTACGATTCATGGAACGATATGCGCTTAAAAACTTTTGAATTTCTCATGACTAGCATTCATAGATGCAGGTAGAACTGATAAACTCGTAAAATTTTGAGGCACAAAGGAAGAAGATAAGTCGCTCTAATGTCAAGTCGCTCTCTCGAAGTTTCATATTTGTGCTTTACCTGGAATTGAAAGGTAGATTGTAAGACCAGGAGAACTATTCTTATCGAACTGTGTCATTGTCCATTCTCTCAACGTGACCTAAGCTCGAGACTCATGCCTGGATTACGAAGATGTTCTCAACATTGTCAAAAGTCTGCCCTTGAGTTTGTGATCAAATACCCCGAGAAATGAGTATTCCACCAATCGCGAAGCTTTGAATCATCATTGCAACTTCAAAGGAGCAAAAGCGTACTTGAACCGATGTTTCCCTGTTACAGAGTATCCCACATGTGTGGGGGTAGTATTTTGCTAATAAAATTCTTCTTAAATCTGTTCTTAATTGTGGTTAATGTTGTCATTCTAGTAAGACATTCGTAGAATAGTTTGAAGAATCTCCCATTACCACTGAAACATAGTCGCAAATGAGTTACCAGAAAGTCAAGTAAAGGTTTAAAAGCGACATATAAAACCACACCAGACTACAACTTACGTCAATTTAGTTTTGACCACAAGATTCTAGTATCTATCAATCCGAGATCGCATGGATGGTCTCAGATGCAGGCATCAGATGGGTATCGATGATATAATCCAAGGCGTTGCTCGTCCATAAGCCGTACGTTAGATGGTCGCACTGCTGCTTTTTTGGGAATCCTTTTGCTTCGCAACATGCGAAGTAGTGATGAAAAATCCCCCTTCGAATTCGAAGCTCAGTGTCCCAGCTCCGGGTCCTAGGAACAGGGGGTGGGCAGAGGGGCTATGACCTTTAAACTTTTGGCAAACTATCCAAAAGTGCCCCTGCTAAATGCATAGGTACCCTTCTGCAGAGTCACTCTTTTTCCCGAATTCTCAGTGTATGATAAGACCTGGAGTGTTACTTGTAATCAAGGCTTTCTATGAGGATGATCGTCAGCAATGTTATCATTAACTTTGCCTTATCTGCATTATCTGCATATCATTACATTGTCAGATTTTGTAATTATCGGTCATCTCTATTGCTTTAAAACCGTGCCCTTTTTGACCCCGCCCTCCTTCCCTCCCTCCCTCCCTCCCAATTTTTAGCTGCTTCCTACATTCCTGTTCCAGGCTCAAAACTCTAATCAAGTTAGAATGACCTTGACATAATTGAATTGCAACCAAAGCAAGGCTGACCTTTATCTATAAATGCTACGTTAAAATATGTTCGTACGATTTCTTGGTTGTGTTGCATTTACTATGCGAGCCAAAGATCCAAAATTTGCTGTGAGTTAATGCAGACAGAATACGGGATTACACATAAAAAACCAGTTGTTGGCAATTTTCCGAGTTAAGGAGTACATAAAATGGACGATCTTCAACTTAAATCCTGGGCCACGTGCAGAACCTCTTTAATGATGCACGTTTTCTTGTTCAGCTGCTGTGTCTTTCTCCATAATCACCTCCGTACATGATTCTCCGCTGAGACTCTTGTGTACCACAATTTGTAAAGATGTCTCAAAGCTGTCTGCTACTGTATGACGAAAGCTTTCTCGTCTTGCTCAGATGCCTTGACTTATTAAAAGCCTTTTAAAATATGCCGGCAGAAGGTTGACAAAAATTTTCATTAGACAGTAAACCATCTCAAAGACCGATGGGGGACTATAGGAATTAACGTCTCACCTTTGAGCAGCTTTTCAGTTCAATGTTGATCATGTATCGGATCAAATTTAAGTAGCAACATTGAGTCGGGTGTCACTTAAGGGCGTCAAATGATCTTGCTCGTCTCAAATCACCTATTGACAAGAGACAGCCGACGAAATCGTGGAGAAAGCATCGTTTTATAAAGATAATACGCTAGTAACCATGCATAGCTGTTTGTTGAAGCCAAATTTGGGAGCATTGGAGAAAAAAAGGAGAAGGAAGGCTTGCATCTACACATTTAGTTATAGTTATTGACGCAAACCCATCGGTGTTGTCATTTGTTGATTGCTTAATGGTAAAACGCCCATTGGCTCTAAGACTAGCGCTGATCTGCATTCATAGGTTCAAATATTCGGCATTGATGGCATACTTTTTAGTAACTAGGGCGATGGGGAACAAGCCTCTTGTACATTTGACGTCTGCAGCCCGTCGCAAGTTGGGTTGAATACAGAGGGTTGATGAGAGAAAGGGCATCCGGCCATAAAAGCCCCAGCCGCCAGCTTAATGAAGCAGGCTGCATGAATTCGGTCAATAGAAAAAACCATATCAAGGAATTCTTCATGGACAACATTAAGTGAATAGCCACACAAAAAGGATTCTAGCGGGTGAAATATGAACGTGGATACTTGTTAGCTAACATTGGCTGCTATAATATGCTATGCACTAGCATTAACTTTCTAGACAATATTAAAGCTTTGCGTTAGTGTGAAGAGTAATATTATCATGGACATGACGTTTATCATGATCATGTGCTTAAAAGGAATAGCATGTGAGGGCTCGCCGTTAAGAACAGGTCTTCTCGGAACACTATCTAGCATCATTAACTGCTGTTATTGAGAAGGGATAGAGCAATGCCAATATTGCTAGCATCTTCACTTCTTAGAACGATGTTCCTTGCAGCGCAGCAGTATCTACGTCAGTGTCAAAATTCTTCTTCCTCTTCCTTTTGTTCTTCTTCTTCTTTATCATCTTCTTCTTCTTCTCCATCCTCTCCTTCATCGTCTTTTTCTTCATCATGCTCTTCTTCATCGTCTTCTTCTTCGTCATCCTCTCCTTCTTCTTCTTCATCCTCTCCTTCATCGTCTTCTTCTTCATCATCCTCTTCTTCTTCTTTTTCTTCTACAGGGTTTTTTCATGAAGTGAGCTCGCCTGTGCAAACTTTTGAGCATCACGTCTACATTGTCACGATGGTTTTGCTTCCATTTTTATAGCCCCATGCCACATCTGCCATCAACTTCTTTTGATCGCCTTTTTCGACATGCATGCATTGGATACACTGATCATGTTCTACCTCGGGAACCATGCGAATGTCCAAATCTATGCAAGGATCTTAAATCACCATGAGCAAGAAAATGGTCTCTTATAAGAGGTTTTCGACTCAATTGCAGCAATAATCCTTGGTAGACCATGTATTAGCCGACGAAATTGTGGCGTCTGATGTAAATGCAAAAACCTTTTCTGCATAAAATTTTGTGACGCAGCGGTTTAATGATATCCTTGCGGCACGATTCCACACATTAGGAAATTGCTACTTTATTTCCTCTTGCACTGTGTGGGTGCCGACGAGGAAAGCGCTCTTATTCACGATTGGAATTCCAATGACCTCTGCCATGGTACAACTGAATTCAAAAGCTTGCCGTGTCAAATGAATTTTGCAATTCAGGCTAATAACAGGACACGGTCTAACACATCTTCTGCAAATCGATTAAGCCAATCGGCCTAGGGTATCTATAGTTGGGGTTAACGTGGAATGAGAAAACAACTGGCTGCCATGCCTCACAATGCTTTGGCTGAGCGTGGTACGTCTCTTGGAATATTCTAGCTGACAATCCATGATGATCTGCGACCGAGCAATACTTTTTAGTTGGCTATTTCGCTGATATGTATTTGCTACTTCGCTGTTGAACTTGATCAAGTGTACCCAGTGGGAGACTAATTATCAAAGCGCGCGACACCAAGTAGGGAGCCACAAGAAGACAGACGAGGAAGCTGCTGCAATTAGTCATAGTGCCTTTGTAGTTTAGCCCTCGTTGCTATAGTTTAACATCAACGCTGATGTAGCAATTGTGATATTTTACTAAGTCAAATATTGTATCACTATCTTATCAAAGTCAACTTGAGTGCTTACTTTTTATCTCTTTGCTCTTCTAGCATTTGAATGAATCTTTCCGTAGGACTCCACTGTAGTGCTCGGTAGCTGAGGGCGTTGGATGTTCTGTATAATGTCTACAGGGAAATGGTTGAAATGTTATTCTAATATCAATAGAGGCAATTGGCTAAATAATGTGGATGGGCATGTAATTCAGGCTTCATTCTTTCAATTCTATAATTCTGTGGCCTAAAAGTATGCATCAGTATCAGTCGCCATGTTGTGTTCATTTGGTTAAATCACACAATAACGATACTTGGGCTTTTTATAGCATAAAAAAGCAGCTGCGATGGCCTTGCGTTACACATGTGATACTGTATGTTTATCGCAAAATGTTACAAACCTTATCCATACCGTTGAGATTTCAAGTGTTGGAAAACATTTGGTTCGAATTGTCAGCCATGTTTAGAAAGCCTCGTTTTCAATATGTTGAAATCCAAGCCAAAGGTCTCACTTATCCAAGAGGGTGAACTACGTATGTTTACACTAAATTAGCTTCCGTTCTGTCATTCGATAAACTAAGATTAAAGCCTACGAGGTGTCCTTATGTCTGTAGCAACCGGAGAGAGAGTTTCTTTTCCCTATTGCTTTTACCAAGTTGTTTTATGAGGTGTAACACCATTCTTGAAGACAGCATTCAATGACTACGCTACACATATCAGATTGCTTAAGTTTTGCCCATGGAAACCTTATTTGGCTGAGATCCACGGTGAATATGGGACCTTGCTATTCCCAGACGAATGCTCTACCTACGATGATATTAAACAATGTCACTACTTGTTACATGCAAATGTTAGACAGCGTGCGTCTTTGTAAGAATCTGACAGGCAAAGTAACAGGTTCCCGGCATTAAATCATCATCTTCTTCTTCTGGCTTGGATCCTACACTAATAGGGTTGCCGGTGTATTTGGTTGTTTCTCTATACCCACATTTTGTATGTTCTGCCATAGTGCGTTCTGTTAAGCACCTGGATGCTCCTTTTACCTTGCCTCAGTTAATAACACCCCATTTCCCTCCCCATCCACCCGTGCTTGGGACCAGCATTGGGAGTACCATGCCGGGTTGGGCATTAGAATCCAATAATCGAATAACCAGAAACAAAGTCTTCCATTCTGCACTGGAAGCTGGAAATTTTGAATTACACTTGCACCATCTGCTCGTGGTGGGAGAACAGCTAAGCGGTTACTTCGCACTCCGCTTCGAGGTTAACTTTCTCTTACAGTGCATGGAAGGGACTGACGCTACCAAAAGGAATAGTTCTGGAATCTGAGATGGATTTTGCTTGTTAACTCATCTCTCGGTGGAGCTGTCATTCCTCCGCAGTAACTTGCTCCTTAAGGTTGGTAGGAAGTTTCATTATTTCATGTTGAGGAAGATATCACTTGACTTTTGCTTCATCTTCTTCGCATCGTATATTGAATATCTGAATATCATCACCGTCTGTTTTGCTTGTAGCATTCTCAAGCCCAAGCATACTTCCTTCTGCTTCATTAGTTTAAGTATGTCAGCAATCACTGTCTTGCATTCAAAGAAAAAAGATAAACAAGCAGTTCACTATTTCAACTTTCCAGTTGAGAACTGGCGTGACTTCTTGAGCAGCAACCATTTTAATCCAACAGAGATGCTCCAACTTGTTTGCGTTGCCACACTTATTGATGAGAATGATAAATTCAAAAGAGTGCAGACATACGCATTGCGCTAACTTAGATGGAAAGCGAGTATTACTTAGTGAGTCATGTTGAGGAAAGGCCATGATGGCCTATACAAAGCCCCAACACAAGAAGGAAAAGGAAAGCGAAAGTCTAAGAGGAGAGAGATTAGATCAATTTCATTGACATTAGATTTAAAAGATGACAAGTTGTATGATTCAGGAAATCAAAAAGAAGGTGAGATATTCCATAAATTGCATGTTCTTGGGACGAATGATAATTTGTAGGGTAAAGATTGTGGATTCGGCAGTGAAACTTGGAAAGGGTGTGAATGAGTTGAGCTTCTTCTGGTCCTGAGTTCTGGTCAAATCGAGAGGAATGAGCAGGGCACTGCTCAATATGCATAGGTTTTCAGTGTCCTTAAATTCTCGTTCGGGTGCTAGGAATACAGAGGAAACAAGGTTAGTCTCTATTCCATGAGCGAGGTTGGTAAAGATTGGTAGGCATGATGAAAATTCACGAGCATTCCTGCATATCCTATTAAAAGATATCGGCTTTCTGCAGAGCGCTATTCCGCCCTTTGGGATGTGAATGGGACAGCTAGAACGGACTAGACATAGACATCAACAGAATTGAAGAGACCTGAGCAAACAGTCTTATTCCAGACTCGAAGTAAGATTTGAATGATCAATGGCACCAAATATCCTTATTAATCTGTCAGGAAACGATACCTAATCCTCCGTGCTGCTGAACGATAGCAAGGATGGGCTTTGACGTTGCCATGTCTTGATCTCAATGACTGCTATGTGTATTGTCTAGGAGATGGAGTTGAGCTCTCGTGTGAAATTAAGACGTGAACCAAAGAAGTCAAGATTATAACGTGCACCACCCTTTCATGAGAAAGCATCGTGTCTAGACTTATGTGCTTTCATAAGCATATATCAAATCGTGTTCTCTTCTCCAAAGTGGTGCCGTAGTGTAGTGGGTAAATGTGCTAACTCACAACGCAGGGGCTGTGAGTTCGAATCCTGCATGCTTCACAACAAAAACACCATTGGGGAGGATGGCAAAGGGGAACCATCTCGTTAAGTCCATTCTATAGACAAAACACAGAGCCCTGTCTCTGGATTTTGCTGAGCTCGAAATCAAGCATGCGGCTCAGTTCTCTTCTTCTCGGATTCAAAGTGTCTTGAAAAACGTGCTAGGCATAACGGAATTGATTCGATTTGATTGAAGCTTGCTAATGCCAAATGAAATATCATTTGCAACATTTCAAACAGTACAGTAATGTTGCCCAAATTCATAGAATTGGTTCGAGACGGCATCCGTGTTGAAGTCTCGGGATTTTCCCACTCTTGAACTGGATTTAGAAGGTGTACTTCTTTCCACATAGTGAAATGCATCTCTCAATAAGCACACATTTGGTTATTGATGTCTAGGAAAACATGCCAGTTTGTTGTGTTTGCAATCTCCTCTGCCAAATAAAAAAATTCCCTACGAAATGCAATCCAGATTTGATAGCATTCATCTTCCATCTCTATCTATGGTCAATAGAAGGGATAGTGAAAAAAGCAAAGTAACACGGTATAAATCAGCGATAGATGAACTTTTTAGATTTTATTTACTTCTTTCTCGAAATAGAGTGCATAAAGGTCTTATCTCACAAGAATCTTACTTTTTGAATATTAGTCTTTTCTCACAAGAATCTTACTTTTTGAAATGAGGTAACCAAAACACCTTTCTGCTTATCTTTGGTTGAACAGCCAGCACCAGGAAGTAAAACATTAAGGTCGCAGATGCATATTTCTTCGATACAGATATTTTTCACAGTATTAGATGCTCGTTAAAGGTAGTATGAATCTACTGAAGCAAAGAGACAACTCGTTACGAAAACGAGCTGCTGTTTATATTATTGCTGAGAACAAGAGAAAACAAAGAGCTATGAACATGGAGTCATTCCTTCTCTTCGTCATTATGCCAGCTTAAAAATCTTCACGAGATCAAGTTTTTGCTACATCAACACTATCTTGACAATCCCAAAGGTTTGCTAATGCCCGACGAAGCCTCAAAATGGGGCCACGCAGAAGTTATCCCTTTCCATTGGCGACTATGGTAGCTACTGACTTTCATAATTGATACACTTTAACAGCTGTGATTTAGCATTAGTATCTGACATCAGTGCTGAATGGAAGACTAGAAAGACAACATTTGAGCAACGACATGCGCAGAAGCTTTTCTGATGGATTATGCGCACTATCTCCAAACATGCATTTGCTAAAAAGGAAAGCACGGGGTAGGAAGAACGATAAGAGAAACAAGGCATACCTGTGAATAAACAAGCAAATGGGAGTAAGTTTCCTTGTTCGGACGTTTAAAGTTTTTTAATTTTTTCCCCGTTCGAAGTGAGGAATAATTTTAGCAGCGAACTTTGTGACTGGAAACATTTATTGTTTGAGAAACACCAAAGAGCTTAAGATGAAGAACTGAAATGACTATCAATTCATGAGAAATAGACACCTAACAACACAATGAACGGTACAATGAACAGATAATTCAATATAAAGAGATTCAAAGTGCATTCCATCGAATCTTATTCGAAAATAAGATTTTTAACTGGCGAGGCCCTTTACAACTTTCAGGTGGACGGCGCTTTGTAAATCAGCTCCGGCTAAAAGGATTATTAAAAAATTATGCTTAATTCACTCAAAAGAAATGAAAAATTACAGAATCGTTTTTAAGGTTTCTAAATTTTGAAGACTTGCTCGTATTCACGTAGCACGAAAATAATGAAACGAGGTTCTAAGTTACCTTAGGCATAAGGCCCCTGCAATGCTAAACGGCCCTGCTCGTCTGACGTACGCGAGAGGTAAGGGTGTCTCTCAACGTGCACTGACAACAAGTAAGGCCCTTAACACGCGTGGTCACTTCAAGAGAATACGATGAAGGGAAAGTATCTGGTACTGAACAAACGATATTTGGAAAATGCATGTCAGCAAAAGTGCCATTGCAGCTGACGCATTTGAATGCGTGAGAATTGCCATGCGAAATATTGAGTAAAAAGCATCTATGATCCAATGATAGGAACCTTTACAGCTTTGCCACAATATTGATTTACATCACGCCGTCCAGGTTAACAGCAAGGTATATGAGAAGTGCAATCGTCTGATTTTCTCTGGCTTGCCTAAATTCCTGTAGCATATCCATGGTTAACCATACACAGATTTCGATCATCGTGTATCGTTTTATGAACTGTGGAGGGATTTACTCTCAGTTTTCAACAAAGTACGGCTTCCTTTTTCAAAGCTATTTCTCTAGAATGATAAATGGGCACCGCATCCTTTCCTTGCTGCAAGTCGGTAATCGAAGTCCATGTTGCTCGGACAGTGTACTGAATCCACTTATCATTAACAGAAATAAGTTGGGTAGCACAATGCAACGGTTTTGTGATATACTGCACAAAACTATACATCTAACCAACGCAAAGCAACACTGCAGATCCACAGTCGATTGCAGCTGCCTTACATACTCGATTCGAGCTTAGAAGAAACCAGAGAGAGGGGTGCAGACCATTGGTGTTCTATTTCTGACACGTGCCTTGACTTGAGCTCACAACCTCTGCGTAGCGAGTTCCCATGCTGAACCATTACACCACGGCACCATTCAAATGCAGCTATGAAATGGAAAAAATTTAACTGAAGCCTATTGTCTTATTGAAACAAGGATCTGGAGGGAGTGTCAGTGTAGCTTCACAGAAACGGATAGTAACTGTGAAGGCGAAGACTATTTCACAATATTTACATGGTATGTCCTTGACAGAATTTGCTTAATTCAAAGAGCGGTCATATTCTTTAATTAATGCTTTGACCTTTATTACGCATTATAAAATAGGAACCGCACAAGGAGACTCATAAAAGGCGCTGATTTGTCTCCCATCAAAATTTAACACAATCATTAACTGTGAGAAGACAGCTCAGAGGTTATGGCACAGGATAAAGGGGTCTCCGGTTCAAGTACTGCCCAGAGCAAACCATTTACGCTCATTCAAACAGAAGAAGTTCTCTAAGTGCTTTCATGCCAAGGGATGGGTCAGGAAACTGCTTAACAAGCCTATCTCCTCGCTGGCTTAAACCTTTGCCGACATCAAGTTAAAAGCGGGCCATCGGCATGTGGAAATCAATGTCACCAATGCTCCTCACCCAATTTCGATCAATGATGCGAAGGCTTGGTGCAGTGCATTACATGCAACTATTTTTTCTTACCCTTACACGGCTTCTCTCACCACGTGGGGTTATCACATGTGTGGACTACCGAGTGTCCAGGCCACATCTCAACGACAGTTTGACTTGTGTTTTTTATGGTCGGATACCCTTCCTGCCATCAAGCTATTTTAGTCGCTTTATACGATGCGAAGAGGATATGCTGGTCCTATCAATCCTCGGGAATCATGAAGGTCAGTCTGAAAAACTATGTGAAGATTTAATTTTCATTGTCGCAACAAATGGTCTGAAGAAACCAAAGAAATTTGATAGATTAACTGAATTTGATAAACTCTATGTATGAAACAAGCAAAAAAGATCTAGAAATCGTTTTTCTAAATTTATCCTGATATTAAGCATGTTAAAATCCAAGGGTCCTATGCTTGCCTTTCAGAACCACTACTTCTGGAACTTATCGAGGGACAAGGGTTTTTATCACAGTGCAGTAAATAAGAGGGACAGTTCACATAGTGGTTAGAGCATATGTCTACTGTGGCCTTTGACGTGCTATTGATGACACACAAGTCTACAAAGGACAGGGATGGTCACTAGGGCATACGTCAAAATACGCTCAACCCTTTATTCTACGTAATCATCGTCTACTGTCCTGTCAACTTAAATATTTGGAGGTTTGGTGTGCAAATCATTCTACACGTCATGTTCAAGTGTCTGCTTCTACTAATGGGTTTGGATACAAATGGCTAGATGAATTATGGTCTGGGCCAGCTAACCAGCAATTTTTCACTTCTTACAACGTTAGAATATTCCTGCAGCCCAGAGCTATTTATCAGTGCAGTTTCAAATGCAGTCCTGACGACCACCAGCAGAGTATGAACTACTATCCAGAAAGTTTGTATGCAAGCATCAAAGTCTTTTGAGAAACAAAAAGTGGTTCTATTTCTCTTCTATGCAATACACATTGTCTTTGAACACCTTTAATTCGACACGGTTTCATTTCTTATAGATTTATTTTGACTGTGCAACGGCTGAAAAATCTATGGAAATATATACCACTTGTATCAATACATTGTACTTTGAGTTGCTTATTCTTCAAGTTAATCAGACATAAATTGCACAGCTTTCAATGATGCAAGGGCTAGTTAACTTCAGCAAATGATTTGCTTGCGAAGCAGGTAGGCCTAAGATCCTTTCACAGAGCGTCTTTGACCCATGGTATACTGCAAGCTGACCCGCACACAGACTGTAATAATGTTCCATATACTACAAGCAAATAAATTAGCTGATGGGTGTTATGTTCAATGCAGTAGAGCAAGTTGGTGTTTGAGACATCTCAATTATGGGTGATATTGGGAGACTATTGCTGCACATATTTTGTGAGCACTAATATTGTACAACGTCAAAGTATTTCCAACATTTGAGCTTCACAAGGTATATAATCCCCTCCTCTTCAGTCAACGGCTGAACAAAATCCTTTTTGATTCCACGTGCCTATTGACTTAATAAAGCGACACGCTTGCGGCCTGGCTTCCATAAAATTAAAGCAAATTTCACGACTATTCAATGGCTAAAGATACACAAAGGTGTGGGTTCGAATCCTTCACAGCTCCCAATTAAAACACTTCTCGGGAAACCACTATAAACACTATCACAAGGATCGATTTCTCAAATCAAAACTTAAAGCACTGTCCCCCCACGTTTCTGCTATAGTCCAAATCGAATTTGCCATGCAAAAGTTAATGCACCGCAATCATACAGAGTAATTCACACTTGCAAAAAATCTCCTGCAGTCTATTTGATATTCCTTTGGAGACCACGAGAGGCATTATAGGTGGACAAAGATCGACACTGAAAACAGAGACTAACCAGTCTGAAGATATCAATTGATTCAATATATGGATAAACTGAACTGTCTATAGCATAAATATAAACTGATCAACTAAACCAGGCAAACTCATTAAATGTAGCAAACACAACGACTTAATAATATACTGCAAAGTACCTTAAAGATTAACTCCTTTTCGGCATTATCTCCTGAAGTTTTCGTAAAAGAATCGATTGATAATAGTGGATAATAATCCCATAAACGCCGGTGTAACGATAATTAGAGGAATAATATTCCAACGTTCGCGAAGGGTTCAACACCGTTCAGCAAGGTCGTTCTAATGACACTGTATAACCGAGAACGATCAAGGGAGTTTCGTACGTCCATTGTTGCGTGTCTACTGCCTCTATATGTGTAGTTATGGGCTCGCTGGCGTCTACAATATAAACATGACAACGACTAGTAGTTGCATTGTTCCAATAACCGTTGTTACATGAGATATTATCATTAATATGGTTTTCACGAACATTAAAATATTGTTGCAAGGAAGCCTACGTTGTTTGGAAACTTCAAAATATCTATATGAAATTCGTGAAATCTATAGGAAGGGGAAATAAAGAAAAGAGATATATTCAGAAGCCCAAGCAAAAGCAACTTCACTGGTTTAGTTTATTCCTTAAAGCCAACGGTCTATCGCGTTTTTCTACAGAAAAAAGCCTACACAGGGGTGAATACTAGGTGCGCTGGAAACCGCAAGCAGCCCTAGGAATCCTAACTGATAGACGGAGTGCTAAATACGAAAATGCTTTATTGAATGCACCGTACCTTGATTGGAAATCTATAAGTAAGGCTATATGCATATAACATCTAGATCTATAGGGCCGCCCAAGTCTTTACTACGGCTAGAGTGTGAGCTGGGGAAATTTCCTGACTCAGTCAATGAAAAATACGTAGTGACGGGGAAAACTGTGGAGTTAGGAAATAGATGGAAGGGTAATTGAATTCGGGCGTTTGCTTCAATGACTTGATCGATACTGTTGATGGGAACTTCAGGGGATGGAGAGGGGATGAGAGTGTTATGCGAGCTAGGAATCTGGTGAGGACGGGTGACTCTGTGAATCGAAAAAACTGCTCAACGAAATTTCAAGTCGTTGAGTCTGAAAGTGATAACTGAAAGATAAGCTAACTGGAAGCTGGGTGAGCAGAGTAACAATTGATGGACGCTTTGCTGTTTAACCCGGCCATTCAACAGCCTTCCCCGCCGTTTTCTGATCATCATCCATGTATCAACCTATGGTTTCCGGGACATGCCAAGAAACGCAATACTAAAGTTTGGAATATACACGGTATTCAAGTAAAAACTTAAATCAACATTCCACTGTAAATATGTACTTACGCGGAATACAATAATCCAACTGATCATTTCATATCATCGATGTTTGCCGTATCAAATAGGACCAGTACCTTGCGGTAGGAAAAAGTGAAAAATACAGCACTTGCTCCACCGCAAAGAAATGCGATTTTCTACCGGGTTACCGCATCACATAATCGTTAAAGTTTGATAGCCGTTGCTCTTGTCACAAATCAAGCAATTAAGTGAAACCTTCCAAACTAAATGTTTCCTCAGATTTCGCATCCAATAGAAAACGACTGAGTTTTCAAAACGCAAAACCAAGGGGGTACAGTGCTTTCGTGGGCGAACACTGTGTCCATTCGTCAGTGTGTGGTGAACAGAATGGGGTTCTTTGCGAAGTGTAGTATGGATGCTGGCGTGGAGCTCACTGAAGCAAGCGCTTGTTACGGTACTGTAAACCAAAGGTGATTAAGAGCATATATCAGAGAACTGATAGTTAATTTTCTCGTCTGACTGAAAGAACGTGCCGAAAAGTCAGACGGTCGTCTTAGCGAAAGGAAGTGATATAGTTTTCTATTGGTTTCAGAAAGTGCAACTAATATGGTCGAAGCAAAAAAGTTTGGGTGATGGGTAAATAGCCCAGCTAGATAGACCGGCGTATTACATACTTTATAGTCGATTATCACAACTGAATAATAGATTCCCTGAGCGACAGCTTCTATGTTCTACAGATGCGCCTTTCTACGACAAACAAGGAAGTGGAAATACACAGAAGCTTCGAAAGCTCAGCTAATCATTAAGACGAAGAGTTCTTGAATCTTAAATACACAAATGGTGACTTAATTCTCTGAGCAATCAGCTACTATTAGTGCGTGTTGTGCTATCAGCAACGTTGTCTGCATACATCGCGCGTTAATACGTAAAATCAGGACAACTAAATACTGGTAGTGAGCTAATGCTGCTAAAACCTACAGTAAACTATACGGGGCGTTACGCTGTCATATTACGTATATACATGAACGACAAGAGGTAAGGAAACGCTACAGGTCAGTGGCATTTCACGGTGCCCCTTTTCAACGAATTATAATGCTACTTACAACACGTGCAAATGACAGTTTTGACGTGTGAAATTAGTCACGGGAACTTCAGCTGCTTTTTTGCCGTCTTCACCTAATTATCTCAATGTCTGTTCAAGTCTTCGGTAATTTCGTCTGGCGACAATTTGTACCGCGTTGTTTGTGCGGTGACGCGCGTTGGTAAGAAAAAGGCCACTTTCCTTGGCGTGTTCTGTAAGACATCGCTTCGTGTCCACATGTATTCTTACCGGGGAACATCCGATGCATAGTGTCTGTTCACCTCAAAAACCGACAGCCTCTTCCGGCTTTTATCCAGTTGCATATTCTTTCGACTTTTTTCTTCGTTAATCTTGTTGCTACGTTATGTCCCTCGACGAATTTCCCGTCTTTGCCGACACGTCCTCGGAAGCTTGAAAATATCGCGACGACCTTGCGATAATCCTTCGTCCCATCTCCTATCGCAGGCGGCTGCTTGTTGTACACGTATACACCAGAACCGGACATTCCAGGCCAGGCATCGCAAGTATTGTAAAGGATACGCTTACTGAGCTTGATAATCGAGCACTGAGTGAACCACATTTGATTGATCGCTTTATCCGACGGGAAGCCAGCAAACTGAATCCATCTCCTCGGCCGCAAAGGATGAGGACCGAACGGCATGTACGGTCGGCCGTGCTTTTTTGTCAGCACCAAGACAGCGTAGTCATGTCCGAGTCTCTTCAACCCTTTCTTACGAAGCCACTGGTTGGCGACAAACGCCTTCTTGACTTTGAACCATTTGAACGTACCCGATCCCCTTGAAATGCCAACCTTCAACTTGTCGAATGGCATGAAGTTTTTACCATCGTGAATACAGTGAGCCGATGTTAAGACATGCTTGTACCAAATCAGAGTGCCAGTGCAGCCAGGCAGCAACCTCACGATTGCCGAAAACGGGAACGTTTCCGTCAGCGCAGCGGGCACGAATAATCGACTGTCCCTCCCGAAAATATGTCGTTTGAGTCGATCGCTCATGGTGAATGGATCGTACAAAGATCTGCGACGAAAGTTAACCATTTCGAAATTCCCGTTTGTTAACACCTCATCCGTCTCTTCGTCTAAATCTTCGTCTTCCTCATCCGTGGGATACCCAAAGGGGTTTTCTTGGAACACCAGATCTTTGTTTAGCATTATTTCTGCTTCCTTAATGATATCTAGCTTGCCTGCCTGTTTGTATTCAACTGTACTGCCGTTCGATATCAACAGTGATTTTGATATTGATGATGAATTTACATCTTTAACCAACTGTGCACCAGATGCATCTACCGTTGGTGAGGTTTTCATGGGCGATGTCATAGCTACTGTGCAGTAAACACAACAACCATTAAACGTAAAGCACACCATAATAAAGCATACTGATACTAACCAAACAGACCGTAATCGTGTAGCTTCCATCCTCATTTTTCTGTTAACCAAATTCAAGTACTTTTAACCACAGATGGTTGGCGTAAACACCACTAGCTGAATTAGTAAAGTGATCCACCAGAGAAAAGCTCGCAGTGTGTAGCAATTATTTGCTGGCTCAAACTTTTCAATAAAGTTTAAAACAACCAACAGACGAAAGTCTTTGACCGCTTGATTTAGTCATCCGACTATCCTCCACCGAATTGTGCAGCTCGAAAAAGCTGTTATTCTCTTGTCAAAATCCTTGACAAGTCTTTCCCCTGAGATGTAGCAGCGTGATATCACAGTATCTCCTTGAAAGGCCTTGATCAACTTCGTATGTCTGCACGTAACAGTGACTGGAGAACAACTGAGCAGTTTCACCCGTTAACAGCAAGGTAGTACTTTGTTGACTGGCTGAGCTACGCAGATCAGCTAAATGACATTCCTGTGACGGCAGTCAAAGTGTACTGAGTGACCCCAACAAATCAATATGGTTGATAAAGGATTGACAGCTTCTTTAGATTAATCGAGACAGCTCTAAGGATGTGCCTTTCTTCGTCAGATTTCACTAAAGTTTTCAATGATCTGTCATCTTGGAAACCGCAAAGGCTATCGTGGTGATCATTCATGCAAATCGTCAGATACATCCCCACTAAGCACTTCAAATTACCCATTCTCTCTGGGTTTCCTCCACCGGCGCAATGGGATAACGACACGTAAAATGCAAACAAGTTGGCCAAACTCTCGGTCGCACGACCGTCAATGCAACGACGATGGTGTCAGGGTGAGCAGCAGTAGCAAAAATGCTTCATATATTTGCTCAAGGCTTGGAGTGCATCACTCGACAGACTAACCCTAACCCAATCTCAAACTGTCTGGTTTAAGGTATGGATTGATACCCTAGGAATTGACAAAGACTATCCACGTATCGAATGCGTCAAAGAGTCATTGATTTGTGCGATAAGCAATTTTTGTAACTAATTGTAGTATTCTTGACTGAAAGCGAAACGGGACAGAAAGGTACCATGCAAGCTTGACTTGACCTTTCCCCGCTTAATATGATTTTTGATAAAGATCTTAATGCTTAATCAGTCTATCAATTAAAAGTCACTTATAAAGGCGACGAAATACAGTTGAAACTAACTTTCGCAAGCTTTCTTTACACCACAAAGTGAATAGCCTCTCAGGTACATAAACTGACTGACATCTCTGGGTTGAAGGATTGGTCAACTTCGCGATTAATAGAAATCCAGGCTACAGAACAATAGTCACTGTTATTGTGCGCTGCCGCCAGATCCTATTTCTTTAATTAAATAAATCAGTTATCGGGTAACACTTGCTGTATACAACGACTACATCTAAATCCTCCTCTTCTTGCAAGGCTCGAATGGTGTCATCCCCAGACACCCGGGGTCACTTCTCTTATTCCCCCACCTTGGAGGGGATAGCAGGCATCCACAACCTCGCATTTTAAGCATGATATTAAGTTACGAGCCCCCCTTAAGAAATTGAGATTTATACAGCGTCTGGCCTTCTTCCTTTCCCGAATCCTATAACTTGCCCTCTTTCTAATCTAAAATCAATAAACTTGATATCTTTTTCCCTCTCCTATGAGGCTGTGATTTTCTTCCTTTATTGGGGCTTTGTATAGACCGCCCTGACCATTCAACAGCATAATGCACTAGAAAAATCCACTGCAGATTTTCATCAAAAACTATCAATTTTCCCTGCATCAGATGAATATCAACGCGGATAGATTTTGAAGGGTTCCTCATTCGTCGACCGAATAACTTCCCCTAGATCTGCCATAGACGACAGGAGAGAAGGTGAAAGAAGGGCGGGTGAAAATTTGATACAGCCGTCGATTGCTCTTGAGACCCCTTCTATAGATAGGAGAAAGTGCCTAAGGTATTGTGTGGGTAATAAGACCTTTGCCGAAGGAATAGCTTTGTGAAAAGAGGGACTAAAGATGTCTCACTGCATAAATCTTACATGAATTGGAAAATGTATAACTAAGTCGGACAGATCTTTGAAATGGATAGAGGAAAGCTTCTCCCTTAAAGGGATTCAAGTTATTCTGTTTTATGGTGAGAATTTTGAAATAAAGGACAACTCCTCTCCTGATAAACGAGAAAGAGTTCTCATGAGCAAAAAGCCCTCTTGCTCCCGTGTTATAACTAAACCAGCTACTAAGCAAAAATACATGCTCTTTCTTATAAGAATTGCTAGTATTTGATTATTATCTGATTCTGTCTTCATGCCTACAACTGCAATAGATGCAGGAGATGAAATAAGATTGTCCCAAAGCTACCCAAGGCCTCTCATAAACCTATCTGATGCACTGTACCATTATCATCAGCCAAGAGACCCCAAAGCTAATAGCAGGAATGTCTCATCATATGACCAAGCGCTCAATTCGACGTGCAAAAATGAGCTGTTGTTTCACATCCGGAAATACTCGACTTTGAATTGGCCAAGAGCGAAATATCCAGAGGACCCTTGAATGGGAATTCGATTCAATGGTGACTGTGATACAAATTCGAGTGGCTCCTTCATCATGAAACGCACGCTGCTCGAGTTTGGCAGTTATCTTCCTTCTCCTACAGATTCCTAAGATAATCGATTGAAAGGTGTGGTCTTATAGTACTGATACACATTTCCGGGGTGAGTTAAAGGTCGCCCTTTTTGGTCTCTATTCGCATGAGTCTCTTGTACGGAGGGGGAACATATGGGAGTAAGCATCGCGATTCTGACATCGCAGTCTAGGTATATGTTAGGGCAGGAGGTAATCACTGGCTTTCACGTGAACAATACCAATTTCGTTTATCCAAAGCAGGCCTTAATGTTTCAGGTACATCATATTTCGAAATTTAAATGGCGGTTACCAACATTGATTCCCAGTTGACACTCTAAGGAGAAATTCTCATGATCTACAAATCCTTGATTTACAAACTGAAATCGCTTGAGAATGAAATGACTCAGATTCAGCTTTGATTATTTACTCCCGAATAAAAGGCTTTTTGGTCGTGGATCTTTGTAATCCCTGGGAACGGTCGGAAATGTGCTGAGCACACCTGTTTCAACGAGCCAGCATCTTGCACCAGGGCGAGGGACAAGATCGCGAAGTGCGCCTTGCCCATTTCATTATATAGGTGAACACGGAAATATTAGAGCCGAGAAAGCGATGTCTTGTAAATGGTTGAATGAGCGACATCCAATATTTGTTAAAGAATTTTAATACACGAGTAGCCAATATTTGCAGAAGGACTGTTTTTCGGTAATTCCTAGGTACTTTGATCTACTCAGTAGAGGGTTAAGTGGGAAATTCAACTGAAAGCTGTTCCAATAGTTGAAAAATTGTTGCCTTTAAGCAGTCACCCTTGCAGTCAGGAGGCTGGTGTCTAGTTTCAACAGCTAGACACATTCAAAACATTAACTGTTCGGGCTTTGAAGATCTGGGACCCATGCATGTTTATGATAGGTTCGTTCTTCATTTTCGGTCCACTTGTTTTGCACATGATCTGAGTCATGTTCTCGCGCTAGACTGTGATTAGGACATGCTTCTTGTTACAATTCGACCAGAAACATTACAATATTTGCGTTCATCCATTAGATGGAATTTTGCGGTCACTGACTTAAAATCATATTTGATCGCCAAAATTACGTGCGATATTTTCTTGGTAGGAAACAAATAAGGGCACCCAAAACCAAATATTTTCCTCAATTTTTAAATGCATAGATTGGCAGGAAACGCTTTAGGAGAAGTTGCAAAGTTGTTTCCACAAACTTGCTTTGCCTGTTCAAAGCGCAATTTATTGCCCGTAAAAATTAAAAAGCACTTTCGTACCTTACCGTTGAGGCGAAATCGACTTGAGAAATAACGATATGAAGTTGAAAAGTGATAGGAAGTTATTTGAGTTGAAAACAAAGGACTAAGGACCAGAGAGATGATTTGAAAAACAGAAAACCAAAAACAAATATCTATCTCTAGCTTCTTCACTTAAAAATATTCTTAGCAGCTGATGCCTTCTTTACTGATGGCAACCAGGGACAATAAAGCAGGCCAGTTCGAGCTGCGTTTCGGAAAAGACCACGGAGTCTCCTCTTCATGGATTTAGGAAAGATGGAAAGCTACAGCAGCCTTTCAGTGCATAACAATACTTTGGAATGGGATCTGCTGAAGAAGTGAAGCAGGTGCAGTTGGTTGGCGATTGTGCTTCCCTTGTTTTTTTTCATTCTTGCAATCTGTGGGACGCCATACCTTCCTCATCCGTCCCAGAATCCTATAACTTGTCTTCGTTCAAATCCAAAACGAACAAACTTGATCTCATCTCCCTCGCCACTACATCTTTCTCTTTCTTCCCTTGTTGTGCCTTTGCCATAGGCCACTAGCACATTTTCCAACAACAAAAATACAAGCTAAGAGACATCTTCTTGCATGTTGTAAGCATCTACCAGCATCTAAAAATTTCATCATTGCCGAATAAGATTTCCTGTAGAGGCCTAGTCTCTTCAATGCAGACTTCATCAAAACCGAATAATACAGGTACATACGTTAGGTTTTTTTCTATATATATGATTCTACGAAGATGTTTAAGGTAGATATTTAGGCACTGAGAAGCATTTTGCTTATCGAGAACTGTCCAGGTCCATCTCTCGATACGACCAGACCCCGTGACTCCTACACCTGGAAGTACATAGGGCTGGCACCTCTCCTCATTCTAAGTGTAAGCTTAGCTGAGGGTTGATTCGAGCCACTGATCATCGGATAAATGCGCAAGAATCTTACCACTGAGCTGTCCTGATATCCTAAGGCGTTAGGGTACTTCCGTGGTTCAATTGATTGGCAACGACTATCATAATGCGTCACTTGAGCTCCATCTTAGGGTGAGGGGATGCGCTATTTGTCTGCCATTCCAAGTGTGTAAATCAATGGAAATCATCAAATCAGAAGAACCCAGGACGTTGCTCGATAAATATCGCATCTTAGTGTCCAAAATCCACCTCAACGGAGAAAACATCAAAAAGCAAAACCAATGATTTGCAAATCAAATGTCTGCTTTACAAGTCATCAAAGTCATTCTGCAAAATTTTTACAGCATCAAATTTGACCAAACATTTTTCTTGATGAAAACTTCAAAGAAACCTAGAGAAACTGCAGTACTTGATAGTTGCAGGCTCGGAAGAAAACTAAGCAAGGTGCATTTGAAATGGAAAGCTGTCTCAGATAGACAGAGTTGAGTAGAAATCCAGATCTAATACGTGCTTGTCTCTGGCATGGCATGGAAGTAACGGCATTCAAGGTAATATTGTGGTATGATCACTTAGCAGGTCTTAAGTCTCTTTCAGCAGGCACTTCCTAGTGAATACACCCAGAACCACATTAACCATTTTGTCATTGCATGCAAATCTATGATCGAAGGGCCAATGAATGTCAATGTCTGAAAGACAGACTTGATGCACAAACGTTTTTGGGTGTTTCTGTATGGCAGTCAGCGATGGATTATTTCAAAAAGAGACGCCCTATTGAGAAGATTTGCTCGACGGAGTCACAAAGTGGCAAGAAACATTTTTGGTTGTTCGACAGATCTGTGCGATGTAAACTGACCATTTGCTTGAATATATGAAAAAAGATGGTCTTTGAAAGATAGGCGGATATTTTTCTGCCCCAAGAGACATGTCAGTGGCAGTTGGCAGGAGGTATGAGCACTCACCGAATATGCAAGTCATGCGTTCGGTTCCACGTTCTTGCGCATTGCTGAATGCCCCTTGCCTGTCCACTTGTCATTTTACGGAAGCTTGGTGCAAAGGCGTGGTCCTGTGATGTGTGGTTAAGCGTACGGACTCAGAAAGCAGAGGCTACGAGTTCGAATCCTGCACGTGTCACAATAAAAAAGCATCATTGGTGAAGGAGACAACGGGAAACCACATTAAATTCACTTCCCGAGAAAAATCCCAGATCCGTGTCTCATAGTTACTGCTACGCTCGAAATCGAGCATGCAACGCAGGGAAAGGAAGTGCCCATCTTACCTCACAAAGATTTTGCAAGGGATGGTGCACTTCCTGGAAGGTGCTCTCCATATCCTGCATCACGTATGGCATTCAACTTGACTTACTGCATTTCTGAGTGAAGATTTTATGAATTCGTACATCTGATCAGGGGGTTAGTTATCCTTTGAATAACTAGGTCATTAATAAATGTCTTCTTTGACTGAATTCATTTCATTTTGAAATCGCCCCATTTGAACATCTCCACAGTTGTCTCTCCCCCTTATTGACTCCGCAATCATTTCTGCTGTTAGCGCTTTTACCCGGGGTAATGTTGTGATAAATGAATGGAAATTCGAGCGGTTTACCCACGATGCGGATCGGATATGGCAGTATACCGGTAGACTAGATCCTCCCCCAACATCCTGTCTAGATTTCTTTTTCACGATAGCCGAACCAAACCCAGCCGTGGGAAAAGAGATTTTTGGATAAGTTCTTGAATTTTGAGTCAACAGAAAATGATCGTATGCTTTTACAATGTTTTCCTAAAGACCGCAATTACTGCATTTCCAATCAAGATTATTTTACAGTTTTCTTTAGCTGGATTTCTTGTCATAACATTCAATAACTTTGTGTGTGCACACAGATTACGGAACTATTGAATGGACTGACTCGCACGGAGAAGTTCCAAAGTTTATGTTCAGCCTCTGCCCTGGAGGAATAGCACGTGTAAAGGGGTTTACGCTATCCAGGAAGCAAATCAACTTAAAGACAAATCCATGTAAGCGTTTAGACAGTCCTGTTTCGCAACAAAACACTATTAGAAGGAATTAACAAGCTAACCATATCAATTGGGCTAGCAGGGGCGGGGATGCTGTCGGGAAGCAGCGAGTCTCAAATATCTCAAATTAACGGACTATATTGCAAAAACTGATAGCCCCAAACTGAATACGGAATGTATTCTTATGATGAGAACCTCACCCTATCTACACGTGCCCTCGACTACGAATGCTTCCGTAATACTAGTAGCTCCTTGTAGGCAGCCCATGGGTGCTAGACGTAACACCCCAGACTACGTTGCCTTGGGCTGAGCCAGGACGACGATCACCATATAAAGCAAGTAGAAATATTTGGAATTCCAAGAAGAGTGCAAGTCAAACACTTCCTGTTAGCATGGAGAGGAGCAACAAACTAGTTTTCGTTCCTCAGCAGTTCCCACGAAAAATCGAAATCAATGGATGCCGTGAAACTTCCACTCTCATTTTTTAATCTCCACAGGTCCATTCTCCATACTACTCGTTTCTACGTATTTTCTGATAAGTTGATGCTACAGTTTTAACAGAAACAGGACCCTCACTGACAACAGTGTTTGTAGTACTGACAAGATTTTCCCTGTACAAATATTTCCATTATCATTCTTATCACTATTATGAGTTCTTCGGAACTGTGAGGCGAAATGATCTTCTCTCAATAGCTTTTCGTTGAAACAGTTCATGGTCGATGCTCCTCCGTTTCGCAGACACTCTTAGAACGTCGGCTTTCTCTAGGACCATTCACTATTCAATTGGAAGCAACTCATAAACAGATCTCAACACATCTTTCGCCTCATCAATGTTAACTTTTCAAAGACAGCAGATCCAAGGTTGTTTGTCTGCTGAAACATTTGAAGTGATTATAGGCAGCAATTACGAGAAAGACCGATTCGAACGCATAAAGATCTATCTGGATTTGATGTTAGTGGTAATGAAGTGTCATAAGTTGAGGAAAGCTTGTTGGAAGGAATTTCGATGGGCAGTGTACAGAGTTTAATTACCCCACATTTGAAGATTTCCTGTAAACAAGATTAAAGCTCTGATGTGACGATGAAACTAAATGTCCAGAAGAATAATCTCTTGATCAAGAGGAGTTAACAATAATCCTACTGTTTTTCCTTTTTCAAATAATTCAAATCGTACGATAACAGTGGGAGAGCTGCACCTTCGAATTCTGCTCGAATCTTTAAGGATTCCTTGACACAATCGATTTCTATTGAACAACTCTTTTTGGTCCGTAATGATTCCTCCCTGTCCTGGTTAATTTGATTTCAATCGTCTAGTTAGATTGGTACTCGTTAAACAGCACTGAATCAAGACATGTACTGCTTGTGTCTCTCTTTCTCTACCGAACCTACTAAACATTACAAATGACGATATGCCAGTACGGAGGCAGGACCGTTTCTAGAGCGAAAGAATCCCCAGTAATTGTCTTATTTATGCATTGTCTGAAACCAGGGCTATACAGTTCTTCCAAAATTGGTGAAACCGAACTGTTCTGGGGATCTTCTTAAAACTAACAGATTCAAAAGCGACCGTAAGAGAGAACTGCTTCTCTTAGATCATGCTCGTAGAATACCTGAGGTTTAACCAGTTAATGAGGGTGTGGTTTTGAAAAAACAGTTTGGTTTATCTAAAAAGACACCGTTTGCATCAATGCCCATTGATCATACCAGCTACACCACGGATAGGTGTGATATATCATATGTAGGTCAACTGGGCCAGAGAACGCAACAATGTTGCGAGCATTTCGGTCTGCTTAGACGACAAACCGACGAACGGTGAAGTAAATCAGTTGAAGATCTGATAGGAAGGTCCTGCTTCGAGGCACCTCATCTGCGTCTTTGATACCACTTTATTTCATCATTTTTGCATTTTCTTATTATTGTCGCACCATTTGAGGTGAAGAGCAGCGTTTGCCACCCAGGAACTACTTAATTCTTAATCATGATTAGCGTGAATAGAGATACGCACGTAGCCATCGAAACTTCGCGAGAGACAGCCACATCTATCGAATGAAACTATAAAGCACAGCAAGTTACGATAGTCTTTCCATCAAGACCTTGTTGGGATTCTCAAACCTCTTTCCTCTCCATGACTGATGGGAACCCTTTGCTGCAGGGCAATTAAAGAGTTTTGCTTCTGTAATCTGCCTACCATTTGAAAACATTCCGCTAAGCTAGATCGTACGACTCCAACCTTCCTTGGTGAAGGCGTAGTATGGTATTTCACGCAGTGTGACAGAAATTTGTTGTCATTCATTTTAGATTTGCTCAAGAATGGCTCTGAAGCATACCGAAACGATAGATGGATTCGATGATGTTACATCCCATGATGCCCATAATGAACTTGTTACCAAAACCTAGATAAATTCAAAACAGCACTGGGGCGTAGAAAGGCATCGATCGTGAAACCTGCACCAGACGTTCTACAATGCCGTCATTGTTTAGACTACCTAGACAGTTCTGGCTCCTTTATTAGGTATCATTTAAACCAAGGTATTAATATCCATGCTTAGTTGGGCGCCATAGTACTGCAGTATAGACTCAGTAAGCAAAAAGGAACATTAGAGACTAGAAGCCCCCGGCTTGTCATGAAGTAATCCCGGAGCTCTGAAGATGAAATTAATTGAACGAGCACACGCGATGTGTATTACTTGTTTGTGCAAATGATAGGCAACCCATTTCAGCATTCACTGTCGTGGAATTACGTCACACGGATCGTACAACACCTTGAAGAGTATTAGGATGTATAAAAGCTCCTCCATATAGGGCCCTTCTCAATACTCCAACTTCCCTTTTAACCGTGGAATACTGTGAATACAGTTAATAATTTTTCTTTTGAAGGTGCCATTCTTTCCATTCAAAATCCCCTTTGACACAGCAGAGTCTTCCGCAAGCGAAGATGTCGTTTCAAGGAAAAACAAGCTGCATCTATACATTCTTCTTGTCTTTAACAGCTTAAGTTTGGATGCAGCTTAAGATTTTGAGCTCTGATCCTGCATGGTTCCCTATAAAAATGCTATCGGTGAGAAGGGTCACGTTCAGCCACCATTTCCCATGGCAAAACTCTGAGACATGTCTCGACTTCAAAGCTGGAAGACAGGTATGCTCGGCAAATTTTTTCCTGACACATGCTTGATATGATTTCGGTTTTCGTTATAGATTGAATTCTACAGTTATATGGAAAGAACATCCATGCAACACCTGGCTCAGTTCAAATGAAACAAACTCATGGCAAGAGGTTCTGTTCTCTACAACAAACTCTAAGCGACACAGCTGGAAAACTTTTTCTAACGGAATTATGCAACAGCCGAGAACCAAAGAATTTCAGTACAGGGACCGCGACATTGTAAATTTATGGCAAGCAGCTGCTGTTTCTTAAAGTATAATATGTATGAGAGAGTCAGGTGCTTTTTGTAAAACTCACCGAGGATATGAAGGCTTTGAGGTGTACTAAGATGGACGCAATTTGATGACAACTAATTTGCACCCAGGATTCGCCTTTGATGTCAACGTAAATGCAAGGGATCAGGCCAATTTATTATGTGCAAAACAATTACACGCTAAAGCATTTTCATGAATAGCGTATTCACGTTGTAAAATTGTTTTAAGTTGAAAAGCAACTCTTTGTTATGCGACTCGTGTTTTAAACTAAATTTTGCCGTCGATGAGACCCGAAACCACAGCTACCTTTACTACACTTAGGAAACATCATATCATAATCACAATCATGATTATCGTCGTCATAAATTGTCACCGGAATAATAGTAATAATAATCATCATCATCGTCATGATCATCAATATCATCATCATGATCATCATGGTCATCATAATCATCACCATCATCATCGTCATGATCATCTTCATCATCATTATCACCATCACCATCATCATCATTATCATCATTATCATCATAATCATCATCATCATTATCACCATCATCATCACAATCATTGTCGTCACCATCACCACCATCTTATCATAAGTATAATTTTCCTCATCATCATGTAATCACTTTGATCATTAACAGTGGTACTATAAACTGTAATAAAACCACTGCTGATCATCTATAAAAAATCACCAATCGTCAGTAGTAATCGCACTTCATCAATTTCCATCCCCATTACAATTTTCGCTTACCCCATTCTCAGAATCACAATCAATGCAATCATCTAATTCTCAATCGTTGTAAACGCCATAATAGTTAAATTTCTTTGCAGGATATTGACAAGGCTGACTCGTTGTTAGTCTAGTTCTCAATCATAGAGCTTCAACCTGTCTTAATTGTATAACCAAAGGTGTCGATTAACTCACAGAAACAAAAAAGTTTTAATGGCTTTAATATTCAAAGTGTTCATGAAATATAGGCAATAGCATTCTAATGAGCTCAGCTTGAATGCTTGCCCGCTGCTCTAGCGAGCAACAGGCCAGCTAGCGTCCCTGGTTCATCGGTGCATCGTGTTACACGCTAGATTTTCTCCCAATGTGCGAGCAGAAACCAAAATGTTTAAGTAAGATGTTTAAGTAAAAAGCAAGCTTCCGTGTTTTCATGCACAGATTATACCTCTAGATAGAAACAATGACTAGGATAAGGACTTGGTTTGAAGACATTCCCGGAACGGATATGTAAGCTATCGAATTTGCAATCACCCATCACTTGGTAAAATAAAACTGGTAGAAGAAGGGTTTTGGATCTCCCTTTGTGATCTGTTTGTCCCATTGCGAAAAGGGGTTAGAGAAGAAGAACGGTGCAAGGAAGCTGCTGCCTTGCGAAGTTATCAATCTCAGCTCCTGATAACACCAGGGCTTGGTTACTCATCTAGGCGCACTTTGATGGTATGGTATTATAGAAAAAAATTCGTTGCAACGTCACACTGATATGTTAAATGTTTGGAAGCAATATAGAATTCTATTCGATTCTTTTCCATTCTATTCTCAAATTGATCTACTTAAAGAAGAATTCTTGTTTCGCTGAAAGCCCTCGGCTGTCATCATTCTCGATACAGCAAGTTTGAGCACGAAGGTGTGAAATCAGCCTTAGGATTTGCGAGATTGATATCAAAAATTGATATTCTATCAGCATAATGGTGTTGACCCAGGATAATCCCAAGTTGAGACCAGCGGGACTGAAGGAAATTCAGTGACCTTGCCCTTATTTCCCAATAGCTAACGGTTCGTCTGTCAGAGTTGGGATTAAGATTGAGAGGGTCTTTATGGCCTCGTGAAAGACAAACGCTCATACAGATTTGAATGATTAGTAACTGACTGGCATCTCCGGTAGGAATTTAGCACATCAGGTCATTATTATTGTGGCTATGTACCTGTTGATAGGCAACGGTGTGAAAAGGATCAACATCAGTTATGCAAAAGCCGATTAGCTAGTTACTTTGTAAACAGTACTAAGTAAGAAGCAACTTTATTCAAACTTCGTTATCTGACTTTTCGTACAACTGAGAACATTAATTAAAGCAAATCAGAATTTATACGGTTCCGATTCAGATGAACGAAAGAGGCATGTGACAATAGAAGCTGAACTTTCTTTTCGTCTCGGCAATAAAACGCATACTCGGTTTCGCGCGTGGCAGAAACCAGAGAAGAGGCAAAGAGTTTTTCCTAGGGAAGCAGAGTTGCATTAGGCGGTTTCCCATGCTATCCTCAACGATCGGGCATTCTGTCGGGAATTATGCAGGATTCGAACCAAGAGCCCCCTGTGATGTGAATTCACACATGGCTCCAAACATTGAGCAGAACAATTTTTTTGCATAAACTTGTTTGTTGCACCACACACATCGATAACTCTCATTGCAAATGCCAGGGTATACTTTCTGTACATTAAGAATGCCAGCTTTAACTAACATTAGTGAAGGAAACAGGTAAAATGTACACCAGGGATGTTGATCAAACACAACTACTACAGTTTGTCATATTTCTACGCGTAATACATCGTATGTTGAAATTCTGAAACCGTGTCCCCAGACTGAACTTCGTCACGTGACGTTGTGTTGGCGTGACGTCAAGATGATGCGACGTTGTGATGGTAGACGTTGTGATGGTATGACGTTGTGTTGGCGCACTACGTCAAGATGGTACAACGTTGATGTGGTATGGCGTCAAGATGATGAGAGGTCGCGATTGTTCGACGTTGTGATGGTATGACATTTCGATGGCGTGACGTCAAGATGATGCGACGTCGCGATGGTGCCACGTTGCGGTGGTATGACGTTAAGATGATACAACGTTGTGATGGTATGATGTTGTAATGGTATGACGTTGTGTTGACGCACTACGTCAAGATGGTACAACGTTGTAGTGGTATGACGTTAAGATGACGCGACGTCGCGATGGTGCCACGTTGCGGTGATATGACATTGCAGTGGTATGATGTTAAGATGATACAACGTTATGATGGTATGACATTGGGGTGGCGTGACGTCACGATGATACGACGTTGTGGTGGCACGAAGTTATGGTAGTGTGACGTCAAGATGGTGCGATGTTGCGATTTGCAACGCATTAATTCAACGAAATTCAGACGATAACAAGAGAGGGTCAGTTGGCCGGTGAACCGTAATCAATGCAGCTCAATATTATACCACTATACACAATCAACTGATAATTATCATTAATGCTTTCTAATAAGATTAATAAAAGGAGTATTGGAGCTTAAGGAGGCCAGTTATGTGTTCCACTGTCTTATGTTTTACAGCGAATGAATTTCATTGAATGATGGACCATGTAAACATGTTATTGATAAGAATGAAGGTCACCACTTTCAACTTATAGAAAAAACATAACAATATTTTAATCTATCCCATTGTGTCCATTAATATCTTAGCAGAATTCCTACTGCTAAAGTCATTACTTAAATTTTATCAAGACCTTATCTACCGTCCATACTATTGATGATTCATATATTTCTTGCTAACTGTATGTTTAAGTCAAAGGGCAGCACAACACAACCATATAAGCATTGATATAAATACTGACTGATTCGGAGCTTTAAGGTGTTTGGGGCCGAGTTCACACTCTCTAAACCTAAAAACTTTCTTACTCATGGATTTTTGGAGATACTGGTGAGGATGGTAATTGTGGCAGGCTTCAGAAAATGATTCAAATGTTGTTTTGCAAAAGCCAGCAGGACGAAGTCGTGAAATGCAAATTGATTCACCGTACGAACAGAAAAAACCTAGCATGCTCTCAATACACGATGAGGAAAATGTATCTTAAGCTACTATGGTTTAAGAGTATCGATTCCATAAGTTCATGCACATAGCCAGCAATATCTGTTTTGCCAAAGGCACGAATTGTTTGTTGGGAAACCAACTCTTGATGTGGAAGTGCTTATTATTACTTCTACTTCTACGGGCTTCTCCCACAAAGTGAGGTCATCAGTGTGGACGGTCAGCATCAAGTTCACATCTTCAAGATGGTTTGGCTTGCACCCTCATCATTCATTGGTAAGTAATCAACAGATGAAACGTCTGGGATGGGAAACCTAGGAATTCTAGTAATTGAAAACGCTTCATTGCCAACGACCATAAACTCCACTAGTAAACACATCTTATGATCGTAGATGAAAACTCAATTCCGTAATAAACCAAGGGCCAAAAAGATCTTTGGAAAACATAAACCATCTACTTAACATCTCTATTTGGAGTAAAAGATGTGGTCACAATACACGACTATGGTATGTAGCTTCTCCTTTTTATGGTTGCTGTGCAGTCCCTCGTTAAATAAAAGTCTGCGTACGTTAAGAATATTCAATCAAATATTGACATAAATAAATCTAGAAATCAACGTAGACCAAAGCAACAAAGTCAAATAACAAGCGGAGATTTGAATGTCTTACAGAGAAAATTGTCCTTGGCTTTACAGAACTGCTATGCATATAGCTAAGAGGGGATTTGATGGGAACGAATATTCTACCATGACGCCTGCTTTAAAGCAAGCAAAAAATTTGGAAACGAAGCTTCTACGATTATAGAAAATATGTCCATTCAATGGACTCTAATCGAGAAATAAGGTAACGCTAATCCCCTCTCCCTTGCACATATCATAAATGGATGCATGTCAGCTAGGTCATTAATGGAACGGAAAACGTAAGCAGAACGTAACTTAGATTATAGACACATGTCTGAAAAAGTGGTGGACGGATAAGAAGCTCAATAAATGAATGCGAGTTGACAATAATATGGCTCACTAAGATATCTTCTAGAACTCCATAACAATACACGATGGAATGGGACATAAGAGCTCCTGTGGAATTCGGACATGCAATCCGAAAGTGTCGACTGGGGAGCGCTGCATTTTCCGGAAAAATCTCGAGCAAAAGACCGCCTGGGAAACAACGGAGCAAACTCATGCACCTGATTGAACAATGGACCAGCATAAAGTTGCGAGAAATCTACGACAAGTGCTACGCTAGAACATTGGTCGCCGATGTCTTTTGATACGGCACAAGAAGATTTCCGCGATTGAGAACAGAGACATTCACAATTTCCTATTATGAGCACTGTTCTGGTGACCAAGAGCGAGAATTCATTAAACAAAGGAGGGGCCATCATAGCTACATAACCGTCTTCAAGACATGTGGTAGACATGTCTCAAGATAACAAACAGCCAGTGCCCGCTGAGTGAGCATCATGAAAAGCGTCAAGTATAAAGCATAAATATATATTTATATATATATATATTTATCCATATATATATATATAACCCATAGAATGAAATCGATTTGTGAACTGGTAGGCTGAACCCATGAAAGTGCGCTCGTGAATTGAAAATCTGAAAAGTAGACATAATTATTGCATGCCAGTTTCAGTCGATAATGGCTGGAAAATATTGCAACTAATTGTCAGTGGAAGCATTTTGTAATGTAAAACATTTCACATTAGCCTTCATCATTTATGTCTTACGCAACATTATTTGTAATTGCATCTTCTGCATAGCTTATAAGCACTCTTACTGGTAATAGGAGACAGTACCCTTACTGGTAATGTGAAACAGTACCCTTACTGGTAATGTGAGACAGTACCCTTACTGGTAATGTGAGACAGTACCCTTACTGGTAATGTGAGACAGTACCCTTACTGGTAATGTGAGACAGTACCCTTATTGGTAATAGGAGACAGTACCCTTATTGGTAATGTGAGACAGTACCCTTACTGGTAATGTGAGACAGTACCCTTACTGGTAATAGGAGACAGTACCCTTACTGGTAATGTGAGACAGTACCCTTACTGGTAATGTGAGACAGTACCCTTAGTGGTAATGTGAGACAGTACCCTTACTGGTAATGTGAGACAGTACCCTTACTGGTAATGTGAGACAGTACCCTTACTGGTAATAGGAGACAGTACCCTTATTGGTAATGTGAGACAGTACCCTTACTGGTAATGTGAGACAGTACCCTTACTGGTAATGTGAAACAGTACCCTTACTGGTAATGTGAGACAGTACCCTTATTGGTAATGTGAGACAGTACCCTTACTGGTAATGTGAGACAGTACCCTTACTGGTAATGTGAGACAGTACCCTTACTAGTAATAGGAGACAGTACCCTTACTGGTAATAGGAGACAGTACCCTTACTGGTAATGTGAGACAGTACCCTTATTGGTAATAGGAGACAGTACCCTTACTGGTAATGTGAGACAGTACCCTTACTGGTAATGTGAGACAGTACCCTTACTGGTAATAGGAGACAGTACCCTTATTGGTAATGTGAGACAGTACCCTTACTGGTAATGTGAGACAGTACCCTTACTGGTAATGTGAGACAGTACCCTTACTGGTAATGTGAGACAGTACCCTTACTGGTAATGTGAGACAGTACCCTTACTGGTAATGTGAGACAGTACCCTTACTGGTAATAGGAGACAGTACCCTTACTGGTAATGTGAGACAGTATTCATGAGCTGCGAATTACAGCGAGCTACTAAGGATCTTCACATTGATTTAACGGTTTGACCGATGGGCAATCAAAATCGTTTACCAATAGGTCAATGATTAAGGAAGATCCTCACCAAGTGGCTTAACTTGTAACAATTGCATGCAAAGGCGCCTTCATCAATTACTACTTATCGTTAGCAAGGGGCTTTTGGTATTGTGGTTACAGCAAATGTTTAATGTGCTGAGCGTCCCGGGTTCGGCCTAGGCCGCTTCTGCATGCTCTCCATCTGTACAACCAGAAGCAAATGGCTATTTGCCGTAGAACTTGGATCAAAATGCGATAAGGAAAGAAATGGGCACCCTACCTCACAATACAATGGTTCAGGACAGTACGACATAGCTCTATCAAGGTGCTTCTTGGCGTTCGTATAGTTAATGGTACTTAATTTTAGGTTTCCATACGATGCATTGTTATTGCATCAATCTTATGTATTTGCATCACATAAATATTCGTGCCAATAGCCCCCTGAGAAGAATACTTGCGGATATTCCAAGACTTTCTATGATGAAAGAAGAAAATGCACCCCTTCTGGGACAGCAAGCTGCGAATTTTTTGTTTCTGTGACCAAACAAACACGTTTGCCCCAAATATATAAGGATGAAAAAAGTCTTATCAAGTCGAACTTTTACAAAACCAAGGCAACCTCCAGCATGAGAAAATCTTATCCAAATTAAATTGCTTCAAAGGGCAATATGATTAGCAAAACGTACACTTGACTACTTTGAATACGAATTTAAGGAAAAAAAGCATTGCAAAATTGATCTATATTTGGTAGTATGCTGATGACTGGCACAATGATTCATGAACTGTTTTAAACGCTTTAGATGCTAGGATATATGATGCGATATGGTCACATTTAAAGACCGAGCACAAAGGATTTGCCAGCCTGTTCTTGTCAGCGATCCTTGGCAAGGAAATGCCATTGCTTATTGTGGGATATTTAGGGTCAATTATCTCACAATCCATTCAATGTGCTTACCTTAATCTCCTCTTGCAAGGCCGATAATTGAAAGGATGTAGATGAACAATGTGACAATGTCAATGTACAGGTTCAATGCAGCAAATATGTACTCCTCTGGTGAGATTGAGTAGGCCTTTCCACCGCCCATCATTATTTGCGTGTCGAACACCAGATACTGCAACGAGTGAAAAGCTTTCATCAGAGAATCATAAAAACAAGTAGCCACTGACATAGCTTTACAAACAGACCCAATTGCAGACCAGAACACAGGACGTACATCAAGGGGGTGATTTCATTCCAGATCAGTTTATAATATGGCACACGAAATTCTCCACTAATGAAACATGCACCAGCTTATACGGACAGATTTAAATGAGTTAAGGAAAAGAAGACACAGCCTAATTTTGGCATTGTAACAATGCTTTTCTTAGTAATTATGGCAATCATTGATGTGATGCGAGTGCTTTACAAATGCGTCTAATTCGCTTACTGCAACAGACAACGTTGTCTCCAAGCCTGAAGATCAATTGAAGCTGTCCGCCGTGCGCTCACAGGCACTGGTGGCACCCGTTCAGCGGGAGGAAAGCCAGAAAAGGAAGAGGAAGAAGGACGCGTCATAGCAATCTCGTGTTATCGAATGTGATCTAGAAGACCGTAGATAACGCAGTAATCAAATGAAACAGAGCTTGTACGTCTGCGGATATCAAACGATACTTGGTGTCATCTTTAACAAAAAACAAATGGGCTTCATTGAACACAATTGTAGAGCGAGTGGTATGAAGAAGTTTGCGTCAAAAGCAAATTAGAATGATGAAGATGGGCTTGAGGAAGAAAGAGACAGGAGCTTTTGGACATGGGGGTTTAAGCTGGCTATGCAATAGTAGACGTATGAGGTATGAGTGGTGAAGAGGGAGGCTTCAGGAAGAAAATTGGTAATGAGAAGATCTGAAACAGCAAGGAGAATTCTGCTTACATGATGGAAGCGCACATTACTAATTGTTTGGTATACGAGTATCATTAACAGGTCCCTGTCGAAAACATATTTACTCCCTAATCGACAATGTTAAGCCTGCCACAGGCAATATGATATTGATCAACTACATGAGACAAGATGTTCCCATGGCCAGTCATTCGATTAAGAGAATCCTTGGAAAAATCCTGTCAAAATATCAGCTTATCTCCTCTTACTGTGACGCTCATTCAGTCGATAGTTGAAACCGCTAACACGGAGGCAAAAACACCATTCATTGTTACTCCAGGACATGTTTTACGTCGTCTGCGTCGGTCGAGACCATTCATAAACGTTAAAATATCTAAGGAATGGTCTCTGGGCTAGCTAGGCACAAACACGGCGATGAGTACTGGCGACACTCGGTTGAATCGTGATGAAACACATATGATTATTTTGAAACGTATTTTGAGAAGAAGAATCTTCCCATTTCCGTTCACATGAAATGTCTCCCACAGTTCAAGCCGCACAATTTCCTACTAAAAATCGAAAACAAACATGTGTAAACAAATTCGAACGCAACCCAGACCGGAAAAACTAATGTCAGAAGAATATTCATGTAGATTAAATTGCATCGAATAATGACGCAATCAATAAGACCAGAGAGCTTCCATGGAAATGTTGAAATACCAGACGTTGATCCATATAAAATTCCGAACCATAGAAGAGCGTCAAGGCTAAGCACTTGCGTAGCTGACTAGATGATCGGCAGTATTGAGGCATACATGACACAACAGTTGCCCCGATCATTCGTCATTCGTCACTTATCACTCATCATTCGTCATAAGTCAATTGAAGGAGGACGGAGAGAGAAGGCTCTTAATGACTCAAGCTTCAAATGATGCGCAAAATTAGCAAACTTAAGCTACTTGATTATTCATTTCCTTGCTACATCTATAAATGGTGGAATACAATACACCACTCTTTATAGACAAATCTGTATTATTATATTTTGTTGCTGCTGTTGTTGTTGTTGCTGCTGTATAAGAGTCATCTGGATTAAAAAGTGACGTTGTTGACGAGTTGGTATTTACTTTTTCAAATTTGATTGCCTCGATTCTATGTAATAGTATATAGCACAATTTGAAATGCAAAAATATCGCATTAGAAGAGGCTTCCCCCTTCAAGATCATACTGATGATCCAATAAAGGAAGGCAGAGGAGGAAAGGAGAGGGAAGTAGAGACCAGAAGAAGACAACGGAAGAAAATGGCGAACAGGGCAGGCTGACATAAGGCAGATGAGGGCGTCGTTCAGATTAATGCAGACTATGATGGGGAAGAATAAGTAGAATTGAAAGAGGAAGAAATGCTGGGAACATAAAAGTGAGTTCATGGAATGAATACAGGTGGATGGAGAGAGGATGACAAGGTAGCACAAGAGGAAATGAAAGAGACAAACAAATAAAAGGGCTCAATGGAACGTGATCAAAACTTTACAAATTCAATAAAAGTTAAATAGGGGCGACTTACCATGGCAAAGATCAAGGCGCCGAGGCACGCATAAATGAGCGACATGATCTAGAATAAAATCAGAAAACGAATAAATGCCAGGGAAAGAAAGCACTGATAGACACGGATCGAAACGAATTACGGTGTTTCAAACTAGACCTCAGGGTAATTATGAGGTCGTGGGAAATACCAAGTGTGTCCAAGACATAACCCATTTCTCACGAAGCCGAACGCTCAACTCCTCGGTAATTGTGACTAAACACGGTGAAAAAGTATCGAGTTAATCCCAAGTCTTTATCTATTAAGACCACAACAGGATACTGAATATGTTCCAGAAAAGCTGCATTCACATCATTGTACAGAAATTTATATGTAACAAAGATTTTCGTCTTAAAGTATCCACCTTAAATGTAAAGTATGAGTTTGGTGCATGGGATAGCTTGATACGACGTCTTAAAAGAGCAAACTTCAGAAAATGATACCACAGAGATAAAGTTTAGAGATGGGTATTAAGGAGTTTACCGGCGAACAGTTTTTGGAAGGAATGAAAGAAGTATGTAAGGAAATTCCGTGGGAATATGATTGCAGAGCATTTTTGCAAATCGTTGATTTCAGTGCTTTGTGTCCGGGATGAAGAATGCATGCTGTATGCTAACTCTGTCTTACAAACATTAGGGTAATGGTCAAAGTATCCATGCATTTCGCTCTTTATATGTTTCTGATTTCGGAGGGGTATCCCATCAAAGGTACTAAGTACTAGAATTGAAACCAATGGTTTCCTTGACTTAGTCACAACCGATGAAAAAGTGCTTGTGAAAAAGATAGCCCTATATTTAGCATCAAATTGATAAAATCAAGAACGCGGTACCAAAAAAAACACCAAACCCTGGGAATTTCTCTTAAATTCAACATGTTCAGAAAGCACTTAGCAATTGCAACAGAACTAAATAATTCATTTCTTTTGCAGCATCAAGTACAGACATGAAAAACTGAGATATCATAACGAGGCATTAAAACTACGATTAATGTTCTTGGCTATGACATCTATAAAGCAATATGTATTAATATCTGTCTGTTTAAAAAGCTATTTTCATATTATGTGATTTAGGGAATTATTGAGCTAAGTTATTTTGAATAAGAACATAATTTCCTCAATAGATCTTCTACTTTGATAGCCATCATACGTAGAAATTTCTGCAATTCCGGACAGTTTGCACTTTTCGGGAAACTGAAACCAACTATGATAAGGGGAGGACTCTTTTCTCCACAAGGAAAATTCAAACGCAATTGAGAAACACTATATGAGTGGAATTAAGAAGCGTAGGTGATTCGACTCGTAGAAAACCACCGTCTGATCGTTAATTAATGTGAACTTTCCTGAACAAAATAGTCTCACCACACTTGTGTATTCGTTAGATCATATAACTCCTAGTTTCCTTTAAGTCGATACACAAAATAGTCTCATAAAAATTCCAACCGATGCCCTGGATCAGCCATTAAACATGTTAAGGTTAATGCGGAAGCACACAGCAGTCAGTTCACCAAATATCTCAAGTGAGCGTTGTTTGTATTTTCGTGTTCAGGGAAAAAATTTTCTCAATGGTTGTTAGAGGCTGGACCACATCTAAGACTGTGGGAGACATGAGGCTGTTCCCTCCAGAATGTTGCTATCGAAACTCACAAAAACAGATTATCGACTAGAAATTATAGACCGAAAATTTTCTCATATCATCGAGCAAAAATGTGGAATGACATGGATTCCTGGAAAAACCAAGCAAACATTTTCTTTGCATTGTTCCAAAAAAAACATCTAGTTTATTTCTGTTTACATTCATTGCCTATTGTAATTCTTCTTTAGCTATGCTTCTTTAGTTATAGTTCCTATTCCTCTGAGGCGACCACCAGAAGCTCGACTCACTCACATCCTTTCCTAGTTTCACTGCCTACTTCACGAACTCTTATTCCACAAATCATCATTTATCCCAAGAACATGCAATTTGTGGAACGTCCTGCTTTCTCCTTCTTTTCGTGATTCATACAACTTGCCATCTTTCGAATCTAAGATCGATGATCTTGATCTTATCTCCCTTTCCTCTTAACCTTCCCCTTCTTTTTTGCCTTTGTTGGGGCTTTTCCTCAATATAATTTACTAAATAAAATACATAAAAAAGGACACTAGGTTTTAGAATTAATGGTTTTTTGTACTCTTATATTAGATTTTGCAAATATCACTGTTTTTAGTGGAGGGCCCCTTGTAAATCAGCACCAGGTAAAGAACCACCCTCCGCAATCGAAATTGAAATTCAATAGACTATTTACTTCTTCTAAAGCGTTTCAGTATCTGAGATTCAAACTTTCACGTATCTCCAGGTAAGAATGTTCGTTCCCGTTAAAACAGCGCAAAAGATCAAAACACATATCCAAGTAATGGAAAAACAATTCTCTATCACAAAATATTTCGCAAAGTCCACTAGCGAAGACAAGAGCAAACAGCTAAGCCAAATAAGATGTATTTGATTTATGAAGACAGTCGCTTGTAACAAACGATTCTCCGTACAAAATCACACATCTCAAAAAATGCCAGGGAAACAGAACTAGTGTAATGAGAGCTTTCTGTATGCAATCAAGACGCGGTTGGATGAATACAGCACGAAAGGGTTAAAAGACACAGCATCCGTTTCAATTCAAGGGACATATTAAGTTTCAATGCCATGGATGCTGGTGATATGTTACTTACCCTGCTGTAGAAGAATATTGTAAGGAAACCGAAGCAAATGAGAACAATCAAAGCGACAAACAGGCAGCCACCCATCATCGTAAAGTCGTACTAAAAGCAAAATAACGTGTGAATAGAGTAACAATAGCAGCAATTTTAAAGGAAATAAATATTGCGTGAAGAGCGCAGGACAATGTGATCTTAGTCTTGACAAACTTCTTCTTAGACATGTATTAATTAAACTGACAAATAAAGCATATGGGGACGATGTTCCCTCGCTAAAGCAACAAAATGGATAGAGTTTAGCAAGGCTATGTGATGCCATTTTCAGCAACAACCTAAAAGCATATGGGGACGATGTTCCCTCGCTAAAGCAACAAAATGGATAGAGTTTAGCAAGGCTATGTGATGCCATTTTCAGCAATGACCTAAAGGGATTTTTGGACTTGGCATCTGCATTAAAACCTGCCCATTTTAATTGGAATCACTAAAAAAGAGCCCCAAGACGAATAAAAGTCCCAATGAGCAACAGGACAGAAATTCAAAAGGCAGCATAAACAAGATTGAAGAATGCGGTACTCCGTGGGAAGGTTGAAAATCAGGATATAAGAGAGCACATTATTGTTTTCTTCTTCGGGCTTTAATCAGCCTAAAAAGAGGTCCCTGGTACGGAATAGCGTTTGCCTACACAAGCAACCTATATAGGAATCAGGATGTTAGGATAGCTCAATGGTAAAACTCTTGCGCATTGATCCTATGGTCAGTGGTTCGAGTGCCACCTCACCTAAACTTTCACTTAGAGCGAGGAGAATCGCCAGCTCTCTGTAATTCCGGGCGTAGGAATCACGAGGTGTGGTTACATCGAGAGGAAGGACCCGGACACTGCTCGATAAGCAAAAAGCTTCTCCGTGTCCAAATTTCTACCTTTGACATATAGGTAGAATCATGTGCATAAACTTATGCAGCATGATATGAGAAACTTCCAAATTTTACAGCAGGATACCATTCCTGCCGCAAACCTTCTCCAAATATCTGGGCTTGGGAAAAGCTCTGTGAATGCCCTTCATCAACACCCCAGTGGCAAGCTTAGGTCACATTCTTGCACGCTGGAAGCAAAAAGCATAACAAATGCTGACTGGGAAGTTAGTTAGTCTACAAAAAAAGCATAAAGCTTCACACACACTATTGCGGATAAAAATACTGTTTTATACCTTGGTCTGGAAGGCAAAGATTGTGATTGCAAGTGAAACGACCTGGAAGGAAAAGGGGATCTTAGACTTCAACAAGGAATCGGAAACAGGATGCAAATCAAGAAAATACTTGAATAAACGAAAAAGAGAAGATCAACAGGTCAAGTCAGGGCCAATTCTATGTCAATAGGGCAACTCCCATATCTATTTCTTTAGGCTTTGGGAACAACAGCTGCGCCAGCATAGCGACTGCTACGGTTGTAGGCTGGCATACTGGTAGCACTGTGCGATTAAGTCGAATGCTCTTTCCAGAGTGATTTGCAGAAAAGTAGCACGTACCGTACCATTCCACAGGGTAACGGATATTTTCGAAAACGCAATAGCTTTATCCGTTTTCACCTACCGTCCTACACGTAGCCGGCGTTTTCGGTGACCGAAAGTGCAACTTTTTGAAAACGCTCTCCAGGGTGGATTTTTTTGAAAACGCCGTTTTCATGTTCACGTGTGGACTGCGAAAACGGAAGTTTTTGAAACGCTGACGTCACAATTACTTAATTTCAGTCCAACATGGAAAACAAAGTAATTCTTTTGATGGTATCACTTTTGTCAAGTCTGATGGCTTCCTTGCAGCTAAAAATTTCATTGTTTAATCTTCGAAATATTTTCATTCGAAGAAGCCAAATTTCATTTATCACGCTTCCGAAGTGGGACGACCCCATCGACAGGCCATACAATCGAGGAAGACTCTGGATTAGGCCAGGAAGTAAAAGTGCGTTGTGGGACAATTTTATTGATGAAAAAGTTATTTTAGAGGAGTGGCGTAAGAAAGCAAAATTTCAGGATGCCCAGGGTTTCACTCTTGACTCTGGCTGGCTGAACTCCTTCGCCCGCACATTGAGGGGAAGCAGACAGTAATCAGATCACCAGTTGATGTTTCGAAAAATGTGGCATGCACTCTTTACTACTTGAGTGACAAAGGAAGACTGTGTACAACTGCCAACGCATTTGGTTTGTCCCGCCAGTGTGCATCAGAAATTGTAAGAGAAGTATGTACAGCGATTACTGTCTTCTTACGAGTACTGCCAAGTAGTCTGCGCATGCTCATAGCCGAATTTCATGCGTCTTCATTTGGTTTCGCGTTTCCTTGTGGACAGGGATTTTTTGAAAACGCTCATGGTGGGGACGCAGATTTATTTGAAACGGATAAGAATAATTGCGTTTTTGAAAATATCCGGCACCGTGTAGACGGGGTCTTAGTGGTTAAGATACTTGATCAATAAACGTATGGGAGGCGGTTTGGGCATTATCTCGGGCTTGGCTATCGCTAAGAGTAGGGCAAATAGCTCCCTGTAACTACAGGAGGAAGGAACGCATCGTGTAATCACACCATGAGGAAAGATAAGGACACTGCTTGATAAGAATAGCTTTTCAGTTTCCTATAACCTGGCTTCGGATGCAAGGTAGATACCGTGAAATCAAATGTGAAGATGAACCCGATGTTAACGGATGGCTAGTGTTTGGGAGAAAAAGGTGAGAACAGACAATGAATTTTACTTACGGCAACGATTCCCATGGCCAGAAGGACTTCATCTCGATTGTAAAAGCTGAATTCGAAGGAAAACATCTGGATTCAGTGGTTGGTTACTATAAACTTCAAAATGTGAGGGACTATTTGAACTCCGGTATCAAATATGGCAAATAAATGAAAGAAAAAATGTACTCTTCTTCGTTGCAATTAAGCACAAAGGGATAACGAGGTCTTTTATGCAAGAATAGACAATGATAAAATGGTTATTAAGCTTAATCTAAAAGGAAGTGAACAATTTAAGCAGAATTTCTTCTTAAAACAACCTGCATTTAGTTCATAGACTTGTTGAAAAGTTACTGATGTTCTAAAAATATTAATTATACAGAATTTCGTAAGATACTAATGATCATTAGACAGATTTTAAATATCTTACGCAGAAATGACTCCAAGGAGATAGCCTTCAGCCAATGTCTGAAAAGGTAGATATTTTTATTAGTCGACAGAAATTAAATGTAAGAAATTCGCTCTTAAATCGTATGCTGCAGCTTCGTTTTTCACGATTGGTTGGCGCAATAGGAGGCTTCCACCAACAATTCTCGTCTAGAAACAGCCGGTAAAATTCTGATTTACAGCCTCCCATACTTGATTTCAAGTGTAGCAGAAACCAAAGACAAAGCGATGGCTTGCAGCTGTCTTCTTCGCTGATACTGTAAGAAGCAAAAAAAAACAGAATTCGAACCAAAACTCCCGCGCTACGAATTTGCACGGTCAAGTCATAAGCCTAAAACACTGCTGGGTGTGAAATGCCAACAATCCATTATCATTCAATGCTATTGTTACAAAAGCAGAAACGCCATCAGAGGCAAAATAGGAAACTCCGCAAACATCTTTGCCACTCTGAGATAAATATCGACTAATTCATTCTGAAGGAAAAACAATATGATTATTTTCATACATTGTCTTAAGCGCGTGAACTTAAAACTATGAACATTGGGGAAGATCAAGAAGTGAACATTTAATGTGGAGCTTTTTAAAAGCTTTTTCAAATCGAAGGAATGTGCTTGCGATTGGCAGAATTTTTGGAAAATTCAATTCCTGGCAAAGTTTTGAGAGAATGAAAGCATGAAGTGGGCGATGCATTTATCCGCACATCAAGCAATTAATACTCCCTTCTCGACATGATACGTATTTGCTTGTATGAATTTAAGGGCTTGCACAAATAATCAAGTACTTACAAACAAGCCAAGCAGTCCAAGATTTAGTGGAAATTTTCGTCTGGAAAGGAATATCAAAAACTGTCAAGTTGTTCCAATCAAAATTTAAAAATTATACTATCCTATGACAAAAAAACTTCAGCATGGAATTCTCATGTAATGATGGCACATGTGGTCCACTTTTCCGTTTCGTTTAAAAAAAAACACGATCAAATAATTCAGCAAAAGTGACAGTAGATTAATGATGGGTTTCCCATAAAAAAAAAGTTACCTGGGTGTTTCAAAGCATGCAATTACGATCATGATGACCAAAGTAACACCCCTAAAAGTGTATGATATCAAAATCCATCATTTTTGACAAATAAAATTTGAACTTAACAGATGACAGATGAAATTCCAATCCATTAATGAACAATCAAAGTTGGAAAGTATTTGAGGAATACTAGTAAAACCTTGGAGCAATTCATCAAACTGGGGGGAAAATAAGTACAACAAGAATTTTCACAATTTCCACTGCTCCTGGTAACTTCTCTCCTTTTTATCAGCACCCTTACTGAAAATAGTATTGACAGCACTTTCAAGGCTGTGTAAAAATTGCCTGACAACAAAAAATGCGATGAACTGATAACTCCTAGACTACAATCGAGTATCACTGGCAGAATGTTTTTGGCAAGCGCAGTTTTTAAAGGTGTGGAGAGAGGCCACCAGCGAGGGTAAAAGCACCCAACAAGTGGCTGAATGAGGATGCAGTGCGATGTGAAAAATTGCATATCATAAAAAGTATTTTCATAATCAAAAATGACTTTCATTACCATTATCTTTATGATACATAAAAAAAATGTTGTAACTGTTAGAGCCATTCAAGTGAAAGTTACCTATAAATGAGGTTTGTATTGGTAACATCTTACGATGTACAATAAACTAATTAAGGTTGAGAAAAACATTCTTTTTATGCTAAAGTACTACAGCTGCTGAAAAAAAAACAGAAAATTGTATGAACAAGACATTTCATTAAAAAAAATCAGCCCCATGATGTTGTTTTATGTATGTTTGTAGATTCATTCATATTTGCTTGTAACTGTTAACCAATTCGTAATTGAATATCATGCACATTCTGCAATTTTTACATTATAAATCAAAGGAAAGTTGAGTCTTGTATTGAATATAGTTGGTGTGGAGCAAGCAATGTGATAAAGACAGCATTGTGAGGTACAGTGACAAGTTCCACTTCAAGCTCGTTATCCCTAGCTTAAAGCCAAATACCCATTTACTGCTAGTTGGACCAATAGTGGGAACTGAGAAGAATGAAAAAGCGTACCCAGGACCTTCAGTACAATGCATGTGTGCGCTAACAAAAATACCAACTACCTTTTGCATTAGAGAGCTTTACAATTGTGGTATTTACTTGAATTCAAGAAAAAACATTTATACAGGCTTATCAAATCTTCACCATCTGTTTGTTACGATACAGCTTAACTAACGCAGACTGGTTTTTTCCAAATCAAGTAGAGCTTATTGATAAAAGTCAGCAATGCAATTTGCAGCAATGGCATGACCACATCTGACTTTTCAAGCAACTTTGAAATTAAAACGACAACTGCCATAAGTTCACTAAAAGGGTATCAAAACTACTTGTCTTTGTAAAAAGAAATTTTACAAAAGCCTGCAAAATCTAAATAGTGACAATTTTGACAGTTACCGGATTTGACTGGTTTGACGGTTTTACATGCAATATTTCAGATGCAAACATTATGAATAGCTATCTCTTTGACACAAAAATTCCATCATAATTACAAGTTGCCCCAGCATTGTATGTTCTAAGAATTTTAGTCCTGACTTCAGGAAAATTAGACTTAGTATCATAAGAGACACAAGAAATAAGAAGTTTCATTTTCAACCAAAAGAAGAATTACAAGGAATTGTAATCAACAATACGTACGATTAATGAAAACTGACTTAAACTAGAATGAAACTATTGCATGGAAAAAAAAGCAACAACAATTGAATGCCAAAATCAAACGAAGTGTATTGAGTATCAACGTACCATGCTGCATAGAATGACCCTGGGTGTCTCTTTATGTACCGTTTGGATGGTTCACTGAAATGAATTTATAAGCAATTGGAAAAATGAATGTTTCTAAGGAGGGACACAAGCAGTTATCATATCAACCAAGACCATTATCATTTTACACCTAATAAGCCAGGTGACAGCATTCTTCTAGTCTTATCTGTTCTTTGCTTTGAATGTTTTTAAAAACCATTGCTGTATTATTATTTATTGCATCATCTTCAATATTCTGCTTTTCTATTTATCATTATTACTTTCAAAAATGTTGACCAACTTCATTGCAGCAAAAGGAATCCTCACCACAGTTTGTAATAAAGCTATATACTTTGTGAAACAGTAAAGCATTCTCAAAAATACAGCTTTAACTTCAATTGAATGTTCCATAAAAATATGTTATGAACCTAATGAAGATTTTCCCTCTTTGGCTATGAAATCATTCATGAAAGGTGTTCCTTAAAAAATCATACATATTTCCAGAAATGAATTACTGCAAATTCTTTGTGATCTTGATAGTTCTAATACAGATACTCATAGAATTTAAATACTAAACTAGATTAAAAAGAAAACTCTTACTGGAAAATGAAGATACAAACAATGCCAATTGATACCAGCAGTTGAACACACAATATTGAGTAGACCTGAAAAGTTGAATGATATTCAAAATGATTGGACAAAAAGCAATGACAGCCTTACAGTTTAAGTTAAATCATTTGTCAATAAGCCTTCTTGGAATCTTTTGACTGTTTTTGCAACTCCTTAATTCCTTTAGTTGTGGAACCATGAAACTACAGTCAAACAGTAATTTGTGTTACATGATAAGGTATCACTACTCTGTGACTGAGGCATTCTTACAAACTTTCCCATTTGTATTGAATATTACTGAGCAGCTATTGATTACTATGAACTTAGAATTTCCCTGCAATATGTTCCAAATAGACTGTATAACTCATCAAATAAATATTTAAGATTGAAAATTAACTGAGGGCTTCAATTTTCCACTTGCTGGCAAAATAGAAAATGAAAAGAAATCTTTTTTGATTGAAGTAAACATTTTATGTTTATGCTCTTGGGCAGAAAATAGAAAGAAATATTCTCAGTTCCTTACAATTGGTATTTTGTGAAGATGAAACCATCTTAAAAGCTCTAAGGACTTAAAAACTTAAATGAGATTGTCAAATATTGCTTAATTATTACTGACATAAAATCTTCCTTTATTTTTAATAGATTTCCCTTTTAATGCTTTCCCTTCCATCTTTTAGATCAATACTATGAATGTTCAATGCTGGTGGCTTCCTCATATGTCAACAGTTTATGGATTTAAATATTCTTCCACTTCTCTATTCTTTTTGCATTCTGGTGAATTTTTTGGCTAGAGAGATATGTCTAACATCAGTTTTTGCACATACCTTCCGAAGAAATGCTGGAAAGAAGAAATATGACATCTTTAAATGCACATCGTGTATAAATTATATTTATCTATAAGCATAAAATCATGACTTGAATCAAATTGTTGAAAAAAAAGCAGATACACATTTTGCTTCTAATGATAAAATACGGCCATAATTATAAAGGGCCGATGCCAAAACAAACTACACAACAATAGTGGCACAACAAAAGCTAATCATTCATTCGGCTTTTTTAGTTGTATTCAAATCAAACGCTTTTGTGATGACGAAAGAAAGGTCCAAACCATCTATTCTTCGACGACAAAAGAGTTGGTTAAAAAAATGGGTTTGACCTCACGTTTATTTACATATCAATTGCTTATTACAACCCATGCCACTGTTTTCATTTCAGCATGAATTATACATACCAGCACGAATCGATTTTTCTCCGAAATCTGAAGACATTATTGCTCCCGAAGTATCCTCATGGTTGGTATCTAGCTCTGGGGGATTACCATAGGTGTAAGTGTATCCCGTTGCTGTAGCTGGAGCAGGACCGCTTGAATATGGCGGAGGTGGTTGCTGGGGCGGAGCACCGTATCCGCCATATGCAGGTTGCCCATAGCCTGGCTGTCCGTAACCGGGTTGAGCATTTAAGGGTTGACTATAACCGCTTTGTGCATCTCCCGGCTGACCATACATTTTTAGTGACTGACTTTGCTTTGAGGTACTTCCAAAACTTATTAACTTGTTATTTATCGAGTCTGCAAATCGTTGAGCTCTTGCCACCTGCAACGTACCTTCACATCTAAATGACATGCGCTGTTAGTGGCCTCGGTTTCATGCATGATATTGCAGTTCCAAGAACTACGCAATGGCAACAAAGGGGGGATTATAATTACAGTAAGGTCTGTTCTTTGGTCTCTCGATCTATTGATTTGTAATGTCCAATTTAGGCTTATACGAAGCACAGTGAATCAATCTACGAGCTCTAGCAGCACCCCGAATCACCTATTTCGGTGGACATAAGATTATTCCTGAACGTCGGGGCAGGACGTCCCAGTTGAGTCATGCCAAAAACTCTAAAGAATGAATATGCTGCTTCCCTGCTCACCACTTAGCAATACTGAATATGAAAGAATGTTGGAGTTCAATGCAACGTGCAAAGTGAGCCAGGTTGTAAGCAAGTTGTTAGCTCACACCTGTTAATCGCGTATCGTAAAATTGTGCATGAATTGCAAATGCATACATGGTTTCAAAACTATGAGTTATATCCATGAAAAGTTCTGATAAAATGCTAAATTGCTAAATTGCTAAATCAAATTTTAATGAAATTTCCCCTTGTATTCTACTCGCTTTATGTTTAACCATATCCTCAAGTTAGTCATGAATGGCACTCATTGTCCCCAATGCCACTGTTGTTATTGTCGTTTGATGTCATTGCATGTGCAAGCCCAGAAACTTTCTTAAATTCCCTACTTTGGCGTTCGGAGCATTTCCAATCAATTCTTTCACGATCCGCATTTTGATTGGTTGTCTTTCTGATCCCCTGTCCTACACCGATTGCAAACGTTTGGCTCCTTCGTCTTCTTCTTCTTCTTCTTCTTCTTCCTCTTCTTCTACTTCTTCCTCTACTTCTTCTTCATGTTCTTCTAGCTTTAGTTCCACATACTTGGGGTCACCGTTGCAGGTAGCTCTATATATGGAGGTCTTATTCTACCCATGACATTCTTCCCACAGCTTTACTGCCGTGCCACCGTGCACCACCTCCAGGGAATGTCTAAGCATGATCTGTCTTAGATTTAGTCCGCATCATAATGATGTTTGGCAGGGGCTTTTACGGCTTGATTCCCTTCCGTTCACAAACCCTTCCAGTTATACCTGCTTGGGATCGGTAATGGATTGCAACGCCCCCCCCCCCTTGCTGGGTAACAGTGGCATCTTCTCATCTAGACACCATCTCTAACCTTGGCCAAGGCAATTGCTTTACTACTAGACAGCAAGAACATTGACAAGTACTACAAATCTGGGTCAGAATGGACCTGGGGGCAAGGATAACTAATGGGTGGCTCAGCACTTCGAAAAATTAAGTTTCTCAAGAAAACAGAGTCTCCTTCTCGGATAAGAGACGCACACATTCATAGTCTTCTTGCCGTTGTTGTTGTTGCACTTGTTGTAACCAAACCACAAACAGGACAGCCATAAAATCTTGTTCCTAATTGGTGAATAAATAGTTTCAAGATCAGTACAAGATGTTCATCCTACCAATACTCTCAATTCTAGCACTAGCATGCTATGATTGCGTGTTATCCACAAAGCCGCACATTGTAATGATCGTTGCTGATGACCTAGGCTGGAACGATGTTAGCTTTCATGGCTCTACTCAAATACCCACACCGAATATCGATCGTCTCGCGCTCGATGGCGTCATTTTGAACAATTATTACGTTGCTCCAATATGTTCCCCATCAAGAAGTGCAATAATGACTGGGAAATATCCCATACACACTGGCATGCAATCCAGCACTGTGTTTGCACCTAATGCTTGGGGTGTGAACCCGGAAGAAATACTTTTGCCACAGTACCTTAAGAAGCAGGGATACAAGACCCATGCTATTGGAAAATGGCACATTGGGATGTGCTCAAACGATTACTTGCCCAATAACAGAGGTTTTGACACTTTCTATGGTTATTACCTTGGTAAAAGTGATTACTGGGACCATTCTGATATCGAAACATACTGGGGCCTAGACCTGCATGACAATGGCAAACCAGTGTTTACGCAGTGGGGAAATTACAGCACCGAAATGTACACTGCAGTTGGAATAGACCGAATCAACCATCACAATAAATCACAGCCATTGTTCCTCTATCTTGCATACCAGGCTGTTCACAGTGCAAATCGACCAGCTGATCCTATTCAAGCCCCAGATTATTGGCTGAAAAAGTTTTCTCACATCAAAGATGAAGGGAGGAGAAAGTATGCTGCAGTTACTGCGGCACTTGATGATGGGGTTGGTAAAATCTACAAAGCATTGCAAGATGCAGGCATTCTGGACAATACAATAATTGTGTTCACAACTGATAATGGGGGTCCTGCAAATGGCTTTGATTTCAATTATGCAAGTAATTTTCCATTAAGAGGGGTAAAGGCACATTTATGGGAAGGTGGAGTTAGAGGTGTTGGATTTGTGAATAGTAAGCTGATAAAGGAACCAGGGAGAGTTTCAAAGGAGCTCTTTCACATCACAGATTGGCTTCCTACATTCTATGAGTTAGCTGGTGGTAATTCATCGTTGTTGCAAGTTGATGGTTACAGTGTGTGGAACTCATTGAGCAACAATAAGCCATCTCCTAGAGAAGAAATCCTTTTGAATATTGACCCTCTTGTTTGGAAGAATGCTGCGTTGAGAGTTGGGAAGTATAAAGTCATAAGGGGAGAAAAGAAGGATGAATGGTCTGGATGGCTAGCACCGCCTGAAGCTGATCCACTTGCCGGTGAACAAGTTCACCCTGTGATCAGAGATGCAACTGTAAACTGTGGACCAATCCCAAAGAATGCAACTCAAGACTGCTCAAAGGCATGTCTCTTTGATATCACTGAAGATCCTTGCGAGTATAAAGACCTATCAGAAGTCCTGCCAGCAGTTCTTGATTCAATTCTAAATCGTCTTGATGGGTATTTAGCAGGTATGGTAAAACCAAGAATGAATGTGACAGATGATCCCCTTTCTAATCCAAAGTTGCACGGAGGAAGCTGGGAGCCATGGATTTTCACCTGAAGATATTTTTCAATTGACTTTTTTTATTTCAATATAGCTTTACATAGTCATGCTGTAAATTCTCCGAAGAACAATTTTTAATTATTCAAAATAGGGTGTGATGTACAAATATTGGGGTGAATGTTTATTTTTCAGATCCATTTTTAGCACGAAAATGCAGAAAATAGCAAGGGATTTTCATACAACATAAAACCCTCCTATTGTTGGATCAGGTTCCAGATAGAACTTGCAAAGGATGCCCTTTTACTGGCATTTATTTGTATGCCCATTAACTTTGTAGCATCAGTTGCAAAAATGTATCAATTCCTTTTTAGATTTCTATCAAAATTTAATTATTCCACTCAAGTATCTATCATAGATCAATGTAGCAGTCTATTTCATGAGCAAATGCCTGGGATTCACGCTCAACTTAATGTTACACTATTGACCCATCTTCTGTCTAAGTTCATTCAGTACACGCCAGCAGTATCTTACAATGTGTAGAGTAACTAAAGGAAAAACTGAGTTTATATTTGTTAATATCTGTTAATATGTGTTAATATCAGTCAAAAAAAATAGTATCAATACAAAAAAAGCTCATTAGAATTCACTGTCCCTACACTCAAGCTCTGATATAATTTCTTCATCCCAGTGAAAAAAATGTGAAATTTTGTCATCCTTATCACTTGACCAGTTACCAACATTGCTTTCTTTGGTAGCTTCAAAAGTTGCCTTACTCTGCTTTGGAAGGAACTCTCCCTGAATTGAAGTCTTTGTTTTGCAACACTTTTGCAAGTAGATATCCACACCATGCTAAAGAATTTCTTCTCTTTCCTTGACAGAACAATTTTCATCACTAGTGCTTATGCTTAAAAGCGTTGCCATGTGCTTGTGTCATTTGAAGCTGGCTGTCAGAAAGCAGACACCAAAAAGTGCTACATCCTCTTTCCACTGTTGGATTTGAGCCACTGATAGATTTAATTATATCTGCACGCAAGCATAAATTAGAATATTCTTCACATCAAAATTCGAAAATGTTTGTCCTAAGTGATGGATCATACTTTCTGCGGTAATGCGTCTTAAAAAATATTTTCAATTATAACAAATTTTTTAAATTATCAACGATTTCGTGTTTGCTGCTTATCGCACTCAAAAACTGTTGCGTGTGAGTGTGGATGCGTGCGTGTGCGATCACACGCATTAAAGAGAATAGACTGATATAGATATATGACACTGTATATAAATATATATTGTGTTTAATTGGTATTGTACTTAAGCTTTTTGATCTGATCAGCAGCAAATAATTGCTTTTTAGAGTATTGAAGGATCAATTTCCATTATAAACTATATGAAAAGTATAATGAATTAGCTTGCGATTTTGGATACTGCTAAAAATTTATTGTACATAGATTGAGAGGTTTTAGAATAAAGCAATTGAAATTGTTCAAACATTAATCCTTCATTGTTCATAAATTTACTCTCCTTTCATGTAAAATCAATCCATCTGCTGAATGACCTCGGATAGCGTTTTCATTGACAGCATGCTTGAATAAAATCATCTACCTGAATCCAAAACCATTATCCCTTGATCCAGGGCTCCCAGCTACCCCCATGCAACTTAGGATCTGCACGAAAGTCAGGAAGAAATTTGTTTCTCGGTTTGACCATGGAATCCGAGTGTTTATCCAGTTGGCTTAAGAGGGAAGTTAGTACCTCCGGGAGGACTTGTGACAAGTCTTTGTACTCACAAGGGTCTTCAGTGATGTCAAATAGGCATGGTCTTAAGCAGTCTTGAGTTGCATTCTTTGGGATTGGTCCACAGTTTACAGTTGCATCTCTGATCACAGGGTGAACTTGTTCACTGGCAAGTAGATCAGATTCAGGTGGTGCTAGCCATCCAGACCATTTATCCTTCTTTTCTCCCCTTATGACTTTATACTTCCCAACTCTCAACGCAGATGCTTTGCTTACTGGATCAATATTCAGGAGCACCTCTTCTCTAGCAGATGGTTTATTGTTGCTCAATGAGTTCCACACACTGTAACCATCAACTTGCAACAACGATGAATTACCACCAGCTAACTCATAGAATGTAGGAAGCCAATCTGTGATGTGAAAGAGCTCCTTTGAAACTCTCCCTGGTTCCTTTATCAGCTTACTATTCACAAATCCAACACCTCTAACTCCACCTTCCCATAAATGTGCCTTTACCCCTCTTAATGGAAAATTACTTGCATAATTGAAATCAAAGCCATTTGCAGGACCCCCATTATCAGTTGTGAACACAATTATTGTATTGTCCAGAATGCCTGCATCTTGCAATGCTTTGTAGATTTTACCAACCCCATCATCAAGTGCCGCAGTAACTGCAGCATACTTTCTCCTCCCTTCATCTTTGATGTGAGAAAACTTTTTCAGCCAATAATCTGGGGCTTGAATAGGATCAGCTGGTCGATTTGCACTGTGAACAGCCTGGTATGCAAGATAGAGGAACAATGGCTGTGATTTGTTGTGACGGTTGATTCGGTCTATTCCAACTGCAGTGTACATTTCGGTGCTGTAATTTCCCCACTGCGTAAACACTGGTTTGCCATTGTCATGCAGGTCTAGGCCCCAAAATATCAGTGCTTGATTTGAATGATCCCAGTAGTCACCTTTCCCTGCATAGTAACCATAAAATGTGTCAAAACCTCTATTGTTTGGTAAATATTCTTCAGAAAACATCCCAAGATGCCACTTCCCAACAGCATGTGTTCTGTAGCCCTGCGACTTCAAATAACTTGGTAGAAGTTTCTCCTCTGGACCTAGGCCCCAGGGACAGGGAGGGTGAATTACTCCATGTTGCATGCCAGTGTGTATGGGATATTTCCCAGTCATTATTGCACTTCTTGATGGTGTGCATATCGGGTTGACGTAGTAATTGTTCAAAATGACGCCATCGAGCGCGAGACGATCGATATTCGGTGTGGGTATTTGAGTAGAGCCATGGAAGCTAACATCGTTCCAGCCTAGGTCATCAGCAACGATCATTACAATGTGCGGCTTTTGAATTGTAGATGAAACTCTTTGGTGGCAGAGTAGCACAATAAAAATGAGCAATCCCGTCACTCTGTACATTTTGAATAAACAATTTCTGGACGATGCCACACACATTTCCTGCAACCAAATTAACTATGGTCTTCCCTGCTTCCCTGTCCTTTGACGTCTGTCACTTGTCCTGTGATTGTCCAATGACGTAGCGTGATGTCAGCTTCAATTGTCTGAGATTTTATCGCTGCATATACAGTGAAGGCGGATCCTGCACAGATTTATGGGGGGGGGGGGGGGGGGGGATAATGGGAAATTTTCACACTTGCGGACTAATCGCCGAAGACATGAGTCAGCCCCAGAATTATATGGTACTCAATGGCGGACATCAGAGGGATAGAAAGCCAAGTTGGCTTTGCAAGCCAGCATTGTAGAACAGAGTTGTCCAAAGCATGACCTGACACCTTGTATAATATACATTTACATGATTGTACGTAGATATGAAACGTGGACATTTCGACATTTCGAAGCTTTTTGCCTACCGAGCAGTGTCCAGGTCCTTCCTCTTGATGTGGTCACACCTCGTGATTCCTACGCCTGGAATTACAGAAAGCTGGCGACTATCCTCACTCTAAGTGCAAGTTTAGCTGACGATGGATTCGAACCATGGACCATAGGGTCAATGCGCATTGAAATTAAAAAGTTGATAGAGTTTGTACTTTTTTATGCAACAATTGGCCCTCCATCTAAGGCTTAAATCTGGAAGTGGCTTGAAGAAGGGTTGGAAAACTCTGTTCTAGAGGGCAGGTAGTGACTTGCCTCCATAGGGGAATAAAGCAGCGTTTATTGCATGATAGCACAGCAGAGTTTCTACCATGTAACCATCTTCACTGTTGTTCACGGAGAGACAGAAACAAGTCCTATCAAAACACTGGTCACTTTTCACCGGGACATATCTCTTTTCGCTTTCTTCTTTCTTCCTTTGTTGGGGCTTTGTATAGGTCACCATGGCCTTTCCTCAACATAACCCACTAAAAAAAAAAAAAAAAAAAACCTATTCTCAATTCCTTTATTTGGCAGCTCATTTCCATATTTAGTAGGGAATTTTCGCACGGATACATTATTCTGGAAGTGCTTGCTATATTTAACACATTGATTAAACAAAATAGAACCGAGAAATAGTTCACGTGAAGCTTCATTTCTTAAAGCAATTGTATAAGTGTTCATGATTTATCGATCAGTAATCTTATAAGATTTGCTCCTGAATTTCAACAATTTGCTACATAAAAACATATGCACATCTTGGACAGCGAGTGTAGAAAGTGATAATGTGGCTTCGATTATTCAGTATAAATTTTCTGCACTTATATAACATATACATGGAGAAAAAACCTTTTTAAATGGCTTAGTTCTTTGAGCTGGTCTCTTTATCTCTCGTTATTCCTGTTTGAAAAAGAAAAAGAGATATAACCAAGTTTGAATCAAGAAATAAAGTGCTTGAGATCAATTAATAGTGGTTTAGATGACATAAAACGGTAAAAACTAACCGAAAATAAATGCTAGAATCTTATAGATGCAGGGCCGATCCACAATATCGAAACGAGCAATAGTTTCTAATTTTCAACATCTACGTTGTATCCAGTAATTACTACTTGATACAATATGGGTGACTAGTTGCCATCAAAATTGAACCGAGACATTGCTCTGTTTTCCATCACTATGACTCATTAAAAGATTTTTAAAAAGGATTTACTTAGTCGTCGATTGACGTTTGTGGGTCAATTTATAGCGATATCTATAGGTAAGATCGTTGATATGACTTATTGAGAGCAGGCGGAATGAAATGAAAATCGACAAAATCACGATGCATTAAGCAAAATGAGGAGATTCGATTTTCCAGTAAGATGAAATTCCTGAGAATGAATCAAAAGCAGGACAGAAAAATGTATGACAGCACAGAAAAAAGCTGACAAATAATTACTGTGAAGCAATAACTAAAAGCTTCCACCTTTCCATGGTACATTGTGGCTTTGCACATCATGAAATGTGAAAATGTGAGACAGCAATAGGGTAGAGTTGTGGCATATACATAAATCTATATATATAAATATATATATATCACATAGAGGGTGCTGTCTTCACCACCATATGGTGCTCTATGTACAGAGTACAGAGCGTTGATAGCAGATATATATATATATATAAGAGACATGCTAAACGTTTGAGTATGGAAAGCTAAAACTCACTTGAATACAGTTGACTGTGTGTCCTTTCGTGGTACGGTCGGGGGTGCAACTTTCGATATAACACTCCTTGCGTATTCTGAGTTGTGCAGTCCAGCCTTTCTTAACGCATTTTCAACCTTAAGTCTGTTATCTGACAAAACCTATTCAACAAAAGATACAGAAACATTGATTTTATGTAGTACCATAATAATAAAAATACTGATTCAAGACAGTAAAGTACTGATACATGAAACATCCCGATAAAAAGATATGAAAGTGCATCAGGACAATATTTCACTTTCTGCGTTGCATACTTGATTTAGAGCGCGGCAGAGACAAGAGACGGGGCTCCAAGCATTTTTTAGGGCAGTAGACTTCATGGGTGATTTTCAGCAGCCTTCCTCATAAATGGCGTCCTTGCATCATGAAAAATTCAGGATTCAAACTCACAATCCTTGCGTTATGAGTCCGCATGCTGAACGTCTGGCAATCAGGACAATGCTTTTGAAGAAGTACTAAGACTGACTTGATTGAAGCAAATATTTCAAAAACCAAAGAAGTTTTGAGTCTATATTTGAATGAGTTCTGGACGAGCAACCTCTTGTTCTCATAAAATTTTCTCATTGAAAAATGAAATCATCGAGCATAGTACGTTGATAAAGGTGTATTGAGGTCAAAATTTGATTCAGGCAATTGCATTGAAGGTCAAAATTTCTTACGAAAATTACTACTATTTCATGTTAATGGAGACTATCATCAGAGCTATCAATCTTAATAAGTCTCCACTTATTTCAAGGTAAAGAAATGCTCCATGCAAAGTTGTTGTGTCGTGATGCACTGGTTTAAGTATGTGAGCCCATTACAAGGGCGTTGTCGTTTCCAGTCCTGCATATCTCACAATAAAAACACTATTGGAAACGAAAGCAACGGGAAATTCCCTTACATGTAAGACAGAAAAAGTCATGAGCCAGTCTATGATCTTTGTTCCGCTCGACATTGAACATGCTATGCTGCTTTGATAGAGCATGACACATCTTCTCACTCAAAATAGTTTGAAAACTAACCTGATTGGTGTTGAATGTTTTCAATACAAATAACGGCTCTTGGAGTTCTTTTTCTACTTCAAACTTTGCTGCTTGGTGAGCTTGGTAGGCCTGAAAGAAACAAGACACAAGCTTGCCAAATAATGATCTAATAGCTGATCAAATTCAGCATTTATTGTGCCTTAAACAGGTGCTTAAACAGGTGCCTTAAACAGGTGCTTGTAGTACCAGAGCATGCTTTACTCTGATATAGCGTAAAGCAGTAACTTATCACAGAGATGCAAGATTTGCTATGCCAAGAGCGGGTATCTTGATTATGCTGATGCTTTGCACTCTGCTTAAGTGTAGAACGAAGGAAGTTTGGTCTTTTCACTACGTTTCCTATTCTAGGAATATTCACCATTCTTGAACAGAAAAAAAGCTGCAAGGAGATCCCATCGGATTATCTTAAATCCAGTGGTGGTAGAATTTACATTTTGCAACCTGAAAATGCACATTTAATATCTATGCATTGCAGATATGATTATGATACCTCTGTAGGTTCAAGCAATCTACCAGCATCTTCGGGGGCCTCAACTCGTACCTGATATAGAAAGAGATAAAAATCATAAAGAGAACACCAGGAAAAACGTGTGTAAAACCACCATATCTAGGTAAACAGAAAATGTATAGGTTGACAAATTGTTTAGTAAACGCTATATGATAACTATTATATTTGTAAGGGAGATAATGTGTGTTAAATCATCGTGAGCCTGCCTGATGAATGTCATGATGGCAATGTTATCAAAGCTGTAAAGGATGCAATAAACAGCCGACGAAATGCATCAGCATTATGGTCCATTATCGTCTTCACCATCAACGCTCAGTTGGTGTGTTGTACAGTCCAATGGGATCTGTTGTCATAACAGTTCACATGCAGGGCTATCACCTTGTCTGATAGTAATTTGATGAGGAGCAAAATGTTTGCAATTGAGATGATAAAAAATCTGAAAAAGTTTTTTAATCAAGGACTCATGAGAAATTTTGGTTCTTTTTGGAGTGTAGAATTTAAAATATTTTCAATATTGGCGCTAGACTCACAACAGCTACAGAAAGATGCTAAGATTACATGATTGCAATCTGTCCTTTAAAATCCTTTATACGTGAACACCAGAAGACAAGATTTGTACATATGAACAAAGAAATTGTACAAGAAATAGAGCTTTAAAAAGATAAGTAGTAACATACTGGCTTTAGCTATTGAATTTTCCAGAAAATACTGAAGATAGCCTTAAAGATTTCAATTATTGAACAATGGAAGCCTGACCAAGTATTCTAGGATATTTACGAACTCAACTCTGCTTTTGTACGTCACCGACCAAGGATACACGGAACTGATCCAGCCCGGATGAATGGGAAGGTTGATTACAAAAAGGGTATACGGGCATGAATTCCAACAAACTGTACACTGCACGCAGAATCACATCAAGTAGTTTTACGGTGACCCGGTTAGGAGAGTAGCCAGAGAAAGTAGAATTAGACGAACAAGAAGAAGCAATTATGAAGAATGATTTGAAGGGGAGCTTGCAGATGGATAACTTTGAAAACCTGTTTTCTAAGTTTCTCAAGTCTCTCTTCTTTCTCCCTCTCAAGCTGTTCTTCCCTTTCCTTTGCTATTTTTCTTTTTTCTTCTTTTTCTTGCAATAGCGTCTCTCTAAATTCGATCCTGTAAGCAAAATATAATCTCACATTTCGTACACTCTGACTATAGAACTATACAGTTTGTGCGTTCTTCTAACTACCAGCTCTAACATACATAAAATGTGATCATAGGCATGTGATGTCTGCAAGAAAATGCAGTGCACTTCACTTACTGCTGGAGCTGTTATACAATATACCATGGAATTATCAAATACACAAATTTATGAGTAATTGAACGAGGTAAGCGATGAAATATGAAGGTGATTAGCAGATTAGAGTCAGTCTCCCCTTAGCACTTTGAATTGCTTCCATTCTTGATTCTACGTATACTGACTAAAGGTGAGTTGGCATTGTGGTTGGAACTTGCAGTTCTGAGGGTCCCGGGCTCAAATAAAGCTCAGGCCCGTTTCTACATTCCTTCCCCCTGTCCACCCAACAGAAAATGGGTATCTAGAATAAAGCTAAGGCCAAGTTGTCCCGAAGAAAGGAGCATGCTATCCTAACTCACGTTGCCGGGCTCGGGGTGACATGTTTCTAGCAATATGCTTGCCAACGCTTGAATTAACTTCATCGGGATTAACTCTATAATTCTGACAACACAAGAAAATACCTCTGAAAACAAACCATATACCTTTCTTTATCTCTGATCCTCTGATTCTCCATCTCTACTTTGAGTTCAGCAAGTCTTTCTCTCTCTTTCTCTCTTTCAACATCAAATTTTTGCTGTTTCTCTGCTTGGTAAGTGTCAATCTGCAATCAAATAATTTGAAACGATTGAATTATTTCATAAAAAAATATCTACCGATATCTGAAAAGAAATAAAAAAGCAAAGACTAGAACTGAGAAACCATACGACATTTAGAAAAAGATTTATGACCGCCAAATTTTGTCCCTTGTTAGTATTTTCTATTTTTCTTATGAGCCGTTGTTGTGTCAACTCCCAAGTTGCGTGTTGTTATGGTGATCTCATGAAAGTGCAATGCGTTCGTCCCTTTCTACGTATCTATGTATCGTATGATTCTAGATTCCTAATCACATATTATCTGAAAGTTACAAATAGGGGATGATTGGATAAATGGATAAAAGGAAATAACAGGCGATAGGAAGGCGATCTGCCCTAAAACGAAACCAGCAGCTAATGGAATCGATTTGATGACTGCGGTTAATGGGAAAATGGTATCAAGCAGTCAGCCAAATAAACAAAAAATTGGCAACATGAGTGGGATCGGGCTGCAAAAATTCAGCTATCGGCTCGCTTGAAATTATTGACTGAATATAATTAAGAGAGGGATTACATCGAGAAGTTATGTGAAGAAGAATAAAGAAAATGCTGCTTTAATTCAACAAATGATATAGTAACAACCTTAGACTTTATTTTCGATCTTCTGTTTTCTTCCTTTTCTTCAGCTTTCCTCCTCTCCTCCGCCTCTTCCTCTTCTTTCCTTGCCTTGATTGCTGCTTCTAATCTCATCATTTCTTGTTTTTTGAGCTGAAATTCTTGAACCTATAAAATAATTCCAATCTACACCAATCTTCTGACTACGAATCTTTATACTGGATGAAACACTTCAACTTAATATTAGCTGTTATCAATGTATGTCCAGTGTTCGTGTCCTCAGAGTTACTTCTGAGTACTCATTTACCGACCTCAGAAGGATGGATAGCTGAGTTGACTGTTGGCTTGTGGTAAAATGGCTCCGACGGTGGGGCTCGAACCAAGGACAGAAGACCTCGCAAGGTTCGCAACAGTGCGTCTTAACCACTCAGCCACACCACCAATGTCCTTATAAATCGACGGGCAAAATTTTCACAAGCTAATCTTGTGGGGTAGAGTTTGGGACGGTGATAATTTACGAATTGGGACACAGTGCAGCCTTCAAACTTTATAACCGTTCACTTCACTTTCGTAGAAGCACATACGGCAAAAAGGAATATATCAAACTTCGTAAATAGTATGGTTTGCGAACATAACAAAGTCTTAACATATTGTATGAAAAAATATGCATGACTCTTGCACATTTTGCGCTGAAACTACAAGAGATAAATCTCGTTTAATCTTCATAGTAATGATGAGACTAGATTGTAAAACTTATATGCTATGTATATAACAATTCAAAGGGTAGAAATCCTGCAGGTGCATAGCTCTGTTGTATAGGTAGCTTTCAACAACTCCAAATCAGCATGATGAAAGTATATACTGCTACAAACTTTTTCCTTCTAAGTGTGTCTTAAAATACCGTCTGAGAACAAAACCTATAAAGAGATTCAAGTTTTAACCTTTTTATGCCATTCTTTGCATATCTTCTCTTGTTTTTGACGGTCTGCTGAACGCTCCTTCTCAGCTTCATTTGCAGCATTAGCTTCGGCAAAAACTGCTTTTATTTTGAAGAGGAGGTCCACTCTGTCTCGTTGCCATGCATGCAACTGATCTCTGAACTGTGTTTGGAAAGATTTGAATGAGAACCACCAGTCTTCATGCTCAACCTGAGAGAAGAAGTAAAAAATTGCAAATTATGTCACCGTGCCTGACTCATAAATGCAGGATGCATGGTTCGATTCTCATTAATACTACTGGTTGTACCGGCAAGGGCATACAATTTCAACAGCATATAATTTAGTCAAGCTACTCGGGCACCTACCAACCACTTGTTGAGACTATATGACTAAATGACTTCCTTGGAGAACATAAGTAAAGAAAAGTGAGTAAGTGGGAACTGGAAATCAATTAGGAAACCAGTGAAAAATGTAGTCATGTTGCAAAAAAATCCACGAGGCAGCACTTTCCAGTCATAGAAGTATGGAATCACGAAATATGTTTAGACAAGGAAATACAAAATAGAGGAGGCAAAGTGACCCAAAGTAGAAAGGTGGTATTCATTACATGAATTTATGTCCTATAAAGCAAAATAGCTTTTTTCCTACTACTCTGAATGTAAAAATCATAAATCGCATTTATATCAAATGAAAGGTGGAGCCAAGAGAACCCTTTTAGGGAGGGGAAAAAGTAAAAAAATGATGAGCTTAGCAATAGTGAAGTAATACAATAGAACAGAGCGATTGAAACAATATACTGATATAAACTCCATCTTCTACAAGCCATGTTACTGAAGGTAGCCAAATTTTCTTGGAACCCCCACGGTTTATAACCACGCTTGAGCATATCAAGCCTGTTTGTCCCTCCTTGCCCCCATTAGCGCACTTCCAGTGAATTGCTTATCATTGAACTGACAGATGAAGCAAAAAGAGCATAGCATACTATTTCACATCTTGTCTTGTGTGGAAGATTTCTCATCATACGATCAATATACAACATTCTTTTATCATGCTTTTCATCGGTGTACTGTTCAATAACATGCAAGAAACACAAGTGATCATAAGTAGTCCACAAACCAGTTGGCGCTCTGCAAAAATAGTTAACATTTAAGATGGAGACTAGCTACATTGAACAAAAAAAACCTTTGATAAATCTTGCATGCCACCCTTATAATATTTGCTGAATGACACTTCAGCTATTGTGTATTTAACATATTTATGAATATATTTGGATCCATAAGCCTATGTTTTGCTCTGTATGTATACGCACATTTGGGTACTTGAATGTTACTGGATATTCCATAAGTAATTGGACTGTGTTATCCTGCCTCAATGCCCCTTGTGGTGTATAAGGCTCCTAAAATAATACTGCATCTGTGGGAAAATGGTAGAATGCTTGTTTTATATGCAGTAGGTTGGGATTTGATACCCGGATGAGTCATACCAAAGACTTGAAAGATGATGCATGCTATTTCCCTGCTTCGAATTCAGTGCTTGGGAAAGGCTGTGGGAGCAAAACACACAGTGCTACCAGATGGACAGCCTCAACTGCATCATTTACTGTGTGGCCCAAAGGCTAATGAAACGGAAATGGGCACCGCCCTATACACCAAAAATGGTGAGGGAAGGAACTTTGACTGAGACTTTGACCTAAAATTAGAACAAATAAAAAGGTAAATTTTTTCGGAAACTGCCAATTACTATTCTATCATGAAATAAAAGTGCACAAGGAAATACCTTTTAACCACACCAGCATACTTTTCCTCTAAATACTTGAAGTGAAGTTCATGTTTGTAATCCATATTATTGAACTCTGCTAGACAATTTGCTTTTAAGTCTTCATCATAACATTCATATTCTAAAGCCTCATTTGGGATACCTCCATAAACATGTGGCAATTTCATATCAACTTGCTCTATACCTAGCTCTGACATTATCATATCCAATTCACCTTGTAACACCTCTTCATCTTTGTTCAGCCTCTCTAATATGCCTTCCTGCTGCATTTTTACAGATTTAGCAACATCAGTGACTTTTGCATGTTCATCCCCTGCTATCCCTAGCAATATCTTTTCTCTATTTTCCACCATCCAGCACTGTAAATCTTCTTGCAAATCATAAATAGGCTGTACAGTAGATTCTTGAAAAGCCGATCTGCTATCTTTTAAGGATTCTGCTACTGATGTGACTTCAAAATAAAGGTCATTGAGGAAACTAAATTCTGAATTACTGAATTTTGAGATGCAGAAATCTGTCTCATTTTCAATACGTTCAAGTGCATGCTTTAAATTCACTTGTTCCTTCTGCCAGACTTTTTTGTGCTTTTGAATTAAAGAAGTTTCTTTTTTATCTGCTTTTGCTTTTGTTATCTTTTCTAGCTTCTTCAAAGAACTCTTTCCACTACTTTTCTTTATACTCAACAGAGCATTCATTTTATCATAATCGATTTCTTTATAGTTCCCAACCTTTGAGCCAGCTATGCACCTTGAGATCATCTTTGGATCTTGATTATAAAAAAGACATAGTGACTAAACATCAAGGTACATCAATCGTGTTTACACGAAATAGAAAAGAGACAGCAGTCCCTAAGTCATATCAACTTTCACTAAATACTTGACTGTTCAACTCAGCACCTTATGCCTAGGTCCTTCTTTAGTCAATTTCCCCTTCATTTTCTTTCATCTGCTTGTCTCCTCTTATCAGTGTTTTGCTCCAGCAAAGCAATTGATAGTTAAATTCAAAAAGAGCTTAACTGAATCCTATGTAAACTCCAAACACACGAGAGAGCAAAATAACTCAGTCGTAAGCAAAATAAATGCATTTTGCAGATGAAGAAAGGACAAATTTCCTACAAGAACATATTGGAAAATTACACATGAACATTTGTTGATCTTGCCCATGGAATGATATCCCCAAGCCAGCAGAGTGGAGTTAAAAGGAAAGCAAATACTTTAGTGAATAAAAAAAATGGGGATGGATCACAATAGCTATCATCTTAGATAAGTTCTATTCGTGATATATATTATCAAAGCAATTTTTTTCATCTCCAAGCTAGCACAATTGCTCTTGTACATTTGCTAATAAGATGAAGAATTTCCTAAACGATCAATGCAAATTAAAAGATTAACATATGGAGGTACATCAATGATTCATAATCTTGAAATTCCAATATGTAATTCGTTTTTCTGCAGTGTGGTTCACTAAGTCAGCAAACAACCTAAGGCTGATGAGCTGGATAACTACCAGGAGCCAAATATATAGTACGCATAGAATTACACACGTGAGCACTCTATATATATGTAAAATAGTTGAGTAAAGGGTTCTTGCCTCATCCAAATATATAATTAGGGTAGTTCAGGTGAATAAAGGTGAAGCTAAAACTATGGAAATTACTTTCATAAACAAATTTTGGCAGTGGAAAGAGTTAAGGTTCCTTGGTCACCCAAATTCAATAATGAACAAGCAAGACCATATTCAAATCGAAACAAATGTGCTCAGCTAAGGGGGACCAAAATGGGAATGATACCTGCACTGCGTCCCATTTGATACTGGTGACAGGAAAGAAAGTTTTTGAAATCTCTTCCACTCATCTTTCATCGTCAGAGGCTGCATCTACCAGAAGCCATCTTACATATTGTTTTGGTTACTAACCTCGTTTTGGCATTTAGTCGCAGTTTGGGTCGTCCAACCCGGACTCAAAATGGACGAAGAGAAGAGTCGAAGTGCTTTTTTCAAATGGTTAATGCACGAGAGATGCGAAAAGCATTCTTGTATGGTAGACAGAGCGGAAGGAGAGAAGATAATCCAATATTTGAAGGAGAAACGTGACCTTGGTGATGATGACCCGTCTGTGCGATGCAGCTACGACTCAGTTTTCCGAAAAAATGTCAAGAAGAAGAGTTTCAAACTTCTCACAGTCGTTGGGCTTGGGGACATCCTCTGTCTTCCAATGAAACAGGCAAGATTCTAGTATGAAATGATGTCTTAAAGATTCTTTCGGGTAGGGCGGAGGCCAGCTTTTGGAGGAGTCCTGAAATCATTTCTGTGAATGATCATTGCGCATCTGGTAAGATTAAAAATAGGTGCGGTCACAGTCTAAGAAGCAGACAAGGGCGTGGCTAGTACCCCAACTATAAATGACATAGAATGCCACGTCTGACTGGGTCATCCTTTTGCTATATGTTTTATGAGGACAAAAAATTAATATCTGGTTGTCATCAATGCACTACAGATTTGAATCAAGTTATTATCATGGGTGCCTGGTATAGGGCTCACTTTGAATGCAGTAAGTGAATTTACTATCAGGTCCTACTGCAACTTTCAAAATGAGGCATACCACTTCCCTGCTCAATAATCAGTACCTTGGGAAACAGTATTGGAGTTCAACACTTAATGACCCAGGTGTAATTAGGCTGCTAGCTAATGCCTATCGCATGTGTAAAGAATGTTGGATAAATGCAATCGAAATTGACAGCAAAAAAGTGCATATCATAATCAAGTTGTTAATACTATGAAATAAAAATGCTTCTTTTAGGCTGTAAAGAGCAGTGCAGGCAATCATGCCATGCTGGGACAAAATCGTCAGGTTATTTTTAAAGAAGACATGTATGATGTGATAAATGATGCCCATATACATGGCACAAAGCACCTAGGATATAAAGGAACATTTAAAAAGGTTATTGATGCCTTTATTTTCTTCAAAGCAACTGCTTCATGGATGCCCATGCAGAAATTGTTATTCTTGTGTAGTCAATATGACAACAGTGTAAATGAGATAAATGCGGCAAAGTATACATACATACATACATAGATACATGCATACATACATGCATACATACATACATACATACATACATACATACATACATACATACATACATACATACATACATACATACATACATACATACATACATACATACATACATACATACATACATTCTGGAGTTTCGGCTGCTTGAAATAGTTCTTCAAGAGACAAAAAGTTTTTGGCTCTAATGATACAGTTCAGCATTGAACTTAAATTTGAAAATATTTTGTGACAATACTCAGGGCTATTCTTGTTTAAGTTAAGTGCTTATAATAGACCAATTGGTTTACTGATGCTGCTACTACAATAACGTTTACTGGGAAGTTCAGGCATAAACTGCTAGCCGGTCTGTTGGTGTTTTCACTCCATTTTATTCATTCTGCTTCCATGCATGTATTGATTGAATTTCTTTTCAAAGCTCAATGAGACCTACTGCAATATTCCAAGAGTAGTTGTGTGCAAATTTGTTGAGCTATGTGCCTTCTGTACCGTTCATCATGCTTGTTACGCATCAAAGCAACACAAATCTGATAGAAAAGAGGAACCTTTGAAAATTGTAAAGAATCTAAGAAAGAAATTGACATTTCCAGATGCCTTTTTAACTAGATGCCAGGTAAGTGTTTAACTTGATCTTATAAACTAGATGTGACCCATTTTTTAATGGGCCTAGCATTTAAGAACTGCTTTCTTTCCTATGGGTTTCCCATAGGAGAATCCACTAGAAGTTGAATTTTTCTCTGCAAATTTTTGCAGCAGCTCCTCTGTTCAAAGCAAAGTTGATCGGATGTAATATCATCAGCAGAAGAAGTCTTGTGGCCTGTTTTTCCGCAAATATTTCGTAAAAAGGCCCTGATTTTGAATAGCATGTTCCAAAACAAACTTCCTTTCAGTATTTCAAATGTTTTTATTCCCATGTTGCTTAATGCTCCCTCTTAATTCCCCCAAAGCTGAGAAGCCTTGTGGTCCTTGGTCCCAACTTCTCTTCGTGCAATTCACCAGAATACCTTTTCATTGTAAGTACCAGGGAGGTACTAATGCACTTGAGTTGTGTTACAGATTGACATTATTGACATGATCAAGACTGCTGATGGAGATTTCTCATATATTGGGCATTTCTTTGACCACCACTCAAGATACAATGTTTTGTTCCCTTTGAAAACCAAAGACGCTGCGCATGTTGTGCGAAAATTATGCAGGCACGTCTTCGGTCATTTTGGACTGCCAAAAATTTTGTACTCGACTATGCCACGTGACTTCGTTGATGGGATAATCCATTGGATCAAGCAGTTGTGGTCCACCGACCTGCCTGTTATAAACGGTGACCCAGGGAACAAAAAGGCTATGCCATTTGTCGAGCAGAGACAGCGAACTATGATGGCTCTTATCGATACATTTAGAATGAAGCACCCAAATTCAAATGAGTGGGCATCGTGGCTGCCTTGTATTCAATGTGAGTAATTCACCATTTGTCAAAAGGAGGAGCAAGACCAGGTTTCATGGCAAAATGCCATACCGGATGTTCTCCCAATCGACTTTTTTTCTAAATAACTGCGTTGCATACTCTTCTTCGAGCGTAGCAGAAAACAGAGACAGGGCTCTTGAGTTGTATCTAGGGAAGTAGATTTTAAGAGTTAGTTGCCCGCTGCCTTCCTCGCCAATGGTGTTGTTATTATGACACGTGTAGGACTCAAAGTCACACTCCTGTGTTGTGAGTCCGCATGCTTAACTCCTACACCACGGCATCGCAACCCTTTGGTAATCAGCCTAAAAATAGAACTTAAAATGGTCCTCACTGATTAAGGTATTTTCCTTCCGATTAATCAAATTCCACAACAAGCAACCCATGGTCGCATCATTACCTCGAACTTGACAGGGCTTTTCATAAGGAAACATTCAATTGAGCAATGTGACCTTTTAAATTAGAAATGTGTGCCAAATGCTACCTAGAAGCTATCATTTTTAAAAGGAGACATTTAAAAAAGCTTCTATTCACGCTTGAAATGGCATTTTCCCTGATTAATTTTCCAGTCAAATCTGTTTCATTTCGTTTGTTAGAGATGACCAGAACTTATGCCCTGACACGTTTCCGTGGCACTTTACGGTGATACGCACCCGTACTACGCATCCGTGGTCGTTCCTAGCACAGCGCAAGCAATTAATCATCCCCGGTGAGGTGTATGGCTTGTGGATATCAGAAATGAGGAGACTTACTTAATTTGTTCATCTTCAGTGATCTCAAAGCTTTTTTTTATGGAGAGACAGATCACATGTCTTCTCGTGTCTTTTGTCGTAACATATAAATCCGTTGCATTTATCAATGAACACTTTTAAACGATTTTTTGCAGATTCATTAAACACAAACGAATTTGAGCATGACACGAGCCCTTCCTATGATGTCGTCTTCCAAACTCGGCCTCGATACAGTAGCTGCTCTTTATCGACCTCTCAAATCCTTTGGGAAGAATCCTTGCTGCAGTCAGATGATGATGAGAACAAAGAACGTTCTTTTGAGGACACGCAAGATTTAAATGAAAACCCTTCGTCAGTCACATCTACGGCCTTTCCCGGTCTCAAAATTACCGTATCGAACAGCATTTTACCCTTAAGCGCTGTGCAGGCTCAAGATAACCTTCCTAATCAAGAGGCAGTTGATAGCCCTGAGGTCTCAAGTGATGTTGAAGATTATGATGTAACCATGGTGCAAGGGGATGGGTCACTTGGCTCTGTTGATACCTGAACTAAATACGACAGTCTATGTATATACTGTTTATATCGACTGATGGTGTAAACTTCCATTTGCAGATCCTAAGAATGAAATGCTTTTCAGATGCTAAATTTTTTTTTCGACAGAAAACGAGAATTTCTAGAGTGGTGCTCGCTCCACTTTATTCGGTTTCAAGCATAATTAACCGCTATCCCATTCTTCAAGACTGTTTTGATCAAGGGTGCAAATGGGACAAAGTGGATGGTCTTTAAAAGTTTTTCAGGTCTATCAACGGAGGCTGACTAGTTGTTGATGATGTTATTACTGGTTTGAGTGCATGCCAACTGCGCTGAAGATCTCGGCTTCGGAAAACGCTCGCGGCTTGTCTGGATTCCTATGTCTTTCCACGTAGCTGCAACTGTGTACCTGGCCTAAAGGTGTAAATTTGTGGTAAGAAAGGAGACCAGGGATCCATGCTCAAAATGCTGTAGCTCAGGATGGCACTTCTCTTAGACTCATTGCTAATAGCTGATAGGGTTGCCGCAGACCTCCGTGATCCGTGGCCTCCATTAGTGGTATTCATTCAACCAACACCACTAAGTTGATGGCTAACATTTTATAACCGAGCGATCCTCCGTTGCGAGTTCTCCCCATTTAGCCAAGCACTGGACCTACCCCAGGTATGATTTACTTGGGATACACATGGCCAGAAAGTCACAAATTCATTCCTTCCATCTACATCCATTTCATACGCTTCAGACTTTGGTCATTCAGTACTGTATATCCACAACCATACGTTTATTTTTGTTTAATTAGCGTATACCTCTACGATGATGTTAACCTACCCTATTCACTTGATTCAGTTCAATGTTTTTCGAGGTCACAGCCCTGCAAAAATGATTTAGATAAGATTGCCCGTTCTCGTGCTGGTGCAAGCACTGGTTCCGCAAGCCGTTGCATGCATCTCACTGCCATTGCGATGCTTCTCAAGGTCAGTGGAGAAGCTTTCTTTTCAATTTGTGACTTGGTATGTTCCTGCCTTTGCATCTATAATGTAAAATTTACAATCAATTGTGAAGCTTATGCAGAATTGAATTCAAAAGTTTATGAAACTTGTCTTAATATCAATCTTTCAATAAAACAGTTCTCTCTCACTCACATTCAAACGCGCTGTAGCTATTCTAATAATATCTTGACATTTCTTTGTTATTTACGATGCGAGATTTCTATCTAGCTCGCTTTGAGCTAAGGTAATACAATAGCTCAGTGATAAGACTGTTGCGCATTAATTTTATCGTCAGTAGTTCAAATCCACCCTCAGCTAAGCTTTCACTTAGAGTTGCTAGAGTCACTAGCTCTCTGTTATTCCAGGCGTAGGAATAACGAGATGTGGCCCGATCGAGTTAAACAATTTTCAAGTTGTCCTCCAGCATAAGCTGGTTTTCAAGTTTCCTCCGCATGTACCCTAAGTCAGCGTTTGCAAGGAAGCACGTGCTTCAAATAGACAATAATAACTTACTAACCTCAGCGAACCAAGGATGTGATACTATCTCTTCTGCTGTTAATCGTTTATCTGCTCTCAGAACCAGCATTTTTGTTACAAGATCTTTTGCCGATCCCGATATATCATCCCAGTAAGGCGAAGGGAAATCGAAACTTCCTTTCATAATGTTGCTAAACAGTCGTCGTGTGTTGTCAGCATAGAATGGCGGGAAATGACACAGTAACACATAAAACACAATGCCGCAAGACCAGATGTCCACGGGCAGTCCGTAGTTTTCCATCCGAAGCACCTCTGGGGCCACGTAGCTTGGAGAACCGCATACCTCTGTTAGAAATTGTCGTGCATCCATGGCAAGGCCGAAATCACATAACTTAACAGTAACTTCACCGTTCGGTAGGTAGAAGACTAAAAAGTTCTCCGGCTTGATGTCTCTATGCACGATTCTCAATGCATGCAAATAATGTACTGCATTTGCGATGTCGTTTGCAATATACCTTGCTGTTCTCTCGTCTGGCCCTTGTAAATTGACAATATGGTCATACAAGTCGCCACCCTGAAAGCAAAGCTTCATCTCATTGATTCCCTGTTTGTAATACTTTTATTCGGGTATCAGTAAATGTCCAATATTACCAACTAATTCATAATTATAATCATATTTTCATAACCATCATCACCATCGACAACGGTATTGATACCGTGATTATCATCATCATAATCAGCATCATCTTCGTCATCGTCATCATTTCCCCTTACAATCAAAAAGTAAATACCAACGGCTCCGTTTTTATCTTGTTTATCTTTGAATCGGATCTATTTATAGATTAATCAAGTTTAGTAATTCCAAATTGTGCAATGTAACTGTTTCTCGTTAATTTTTAATGCAGGTGACAGTTTTCAGTGAAAAACCTTACGCAAAAAATATCCTTGACAGAGCTCACAATCGGAAGATTAGCTGACACGAGAAAAACTGTAATCTCTTCGTGAAATTATTGCTTGATTGTTTTTGTGCTTTTCCTTCCATTTTCTCCTCGAGCACCTCTCTCAATGGGATCTTCAAAGAACTGCTTAATGCTTGTTTGACTGTATTCTCTGCACGAGTTTTTCTTAAGCTAACGTCTGGCGGTTTTACGATCGGTTGCCCTTCCAGTCATCGGCTCTCTCCATTAATCCGGGTCCGAAACCGGCTGGAGAGAGTGCAACAGAACTCATGAGGCAGGCGCACAACAGGGTGGGGTGGAGAAGAAGTGTCAGAAGATGGGTGCACCAACGGCCGCATCGGCTAAGGAACAAATGATGATGATGATGATGAAACCGGCTCTATTCGTAACTGACGTGTGACTTCAAGATACTGGATGGGACATATAGTTCATTGTACTCAATCGTTCACAAAGAGTATCTTGAGCACGTCTATTCTTACTCCGTTTAACAATGCAATATCGTGGCATCAGGCACGAATGCAAGGGCATTTCCTTCTATTTAAAGGCTGCGCATTAACATATTAAAAGCTCATTCTACGCCACTGCGATGTTGCAATCGATATAATTGAAACAAAATAGCGATAGCCTACGTGGAGAGTACAGTGTTACTGTGCCCTGGATACATTTCTTGCTACAGAAAAGCTTGGAGCACCATTAGATCACAAGTTAGCCTTATTCAAATAGTTTTACGTACGCGGAGGAGTCAATACGGTAGAAGCACTTTCAAATTACGCAATGTGATTCATATGAACCTAATTGTGCGTACATGGTCGACATTTTCATCTTTAAAATACTTAAATCGACACGATCATCGTCAAAATAATCATTATCAATATAATCATCAGCATGACCATGACATGATAAATATCATCACTATCTTCATTGTCATTCTTATCACAAACATCAACGCAATTATCATCAGATGTCTCGTAGTTACTGCGGTCATTCTGCATGTGGTGCAAATTATTTGATTTGGATACGAAAATTGCAGGGCTTAGCAGCGTAGCAATCGCTAATCAGAATAAACCAATTGAACTTCACCTATACTTCAGGACGATGATTGCAAACGTTAAGATTGAAAGCTTCATATTGCACTTACCCTGGTTCCCTCTAATACTATTGCAATTTCGTCCGCGCCTTGAAATGCTTCAATACATTTTACGATATTATTATGATCAAGCTTTTGCATAATGCTGATTTCGCTTTGCATCATTGCTTTGATGTTTTCTTTCTTTTCCTTTTTGCCCTTCAGTTTGACAATTTTTATTGCGTAATGGCAATGATCATCTGGCTTGGTGGAACATTCTCGAACAACTGAAAAGTTCCCCTCCCCAAGCGTACTTCCTACTTTGTACTTCTTCTTCAAGTCGTTGATGTCCTTCATTGCAGTGCTCTCAAGTGCGATTCAGGAGAATTCTGGCAAGTTTAATCTCAACTGACGATGAACTGCAATCACGGTAGCTAAACAAGATACACGTTTACTTCATAGCACGACCTTCAAGCTATGGATAAATCTGTGCACAAGATGGTCGGTCTATAATCCTTTGGAAACCACAGTCTCCAATATGCTTTCATTTGAATAGTAAACCAGCCACTCTTACAACACGACTTTCCTCCATGCTATCAAGGCCTATCTACGCAAAATTTCGGTCTGCGAAAAGAGAAGAGTCGTACTTTAATTATGACGTTAGATTAATGCTGAATGCAATTTCCGAGATTCCTTGAAAAAACATACAGGAGCAGGTGCGATATCTTAAAGAAGTTTTTTGTGAACAGTGCTTCGCTCTGCAATTCATTCTAGACAACATAATTTTTTACTCTAATGGAAGTTTACCGTGGTTTGATATTACCTTTGTGTAGGTGTCAGCAAAATTGACTGTTGAAGTTGAATCAGCCTTAATTTGAAAAAGTACGAACGAGAAAAGTAGCAATGTGCAAAGTTACCAGATTATTTCGAAACTTCATCGCGATCGTTGATTCGAAAACATTTTTCGTTTCAAAGTAGATATCTGATTCTGAAGGCTGTCCAGTCGAGAAATTTCTCCCAGGTGATACGTTTCCCAGACAGCTTGACTCCCTCTCTAGCTAGAACGCTCAATACTGATTCAACCTGTTTAAGTTTACATCTTGACTTCTTGAGATTAAAACAGTTAGATACTGAGGAAAGTTAGATTTTACAATGCTCAAAGCAATAACAGCGCATGCGCTAAAAACTCAAGCAATCGAACGTAGCTTGGAGAATTTCCGTAGATAAAAGTAAACGTCGTCTTTGTTAAATCAACTCTCCGTTGTTTGGCTGGATGAGTAACTACGTCATTTGAGTGAAGAGGTAGTACGAGGCGGATTCCTGGGCTCAATTTGCTCTTGGAATGAAGATAGTTGCTAGCTCTCTGTACTCCCAGGATGAAGGAACCATGACGTGTAGTCAGACCAAAGGGAAAATTTTAGCTCTTGTCGATAAGCATAGCTTCGCAACGACCAAAATTCTACATTTGAATGCCAGGTAGAGCACACAAAAACCTAGCGGTGCTTACGCAACATTAAGTTAGCACGGGACACTCACAGCTGGCGATGCAACCAAACAGACGTTCTGAGATTAAGTTTTTGAAAAAGCTTGCAAGTCTTTGCTCAGGTCCCCTGGCTCGTCAATTTGTTGATAAGATGCGAGAGATGTGATTGAAACTCGACCCCTTAACAAGATTTGAGAACAAAATTCAAAATAATCCAAACAATTACAAAACCTATTTATCTGCATGTTTCATGAAACACTGATGGTTTATTTGATACAAATGAATTATGAAAATTAAAGACAACAGATATGAATATATATGCTACTGCTGTGAATAAATATTTATACATTTTTACATCAGAAAATCCGAGCCCAAACCTATCATATATGTATATATATATATATCTATATATTTATTGCTCTAAACATTAAAAATCAGACTATCTAAGGTTTAAAAAATGATACATCATTTATACACCATAGTGCACCTTGTATACTCGATGATTGGCGTCTTATCATCAAAATACACTCTTCGCGGGATATTCCAAGCCTTTGTGATAAAAAAGGGCAGAAAGAGGCTTAATGTTTGCAACTCTATAGTAAATGATTGACCAAAAATAAGATGGAGTGACTGTTGGTCAAAGGATCTGAAAGAAAGGAAGCTGAAGTGAAGAAGGAAGATGCAATAGACCGTGAGAGATGGAGGAAAAACATCAAGATGCCGGACCCGCAAATTTCATGTAGCTGACTCCAACGGGAAAACAGCTTGAAGAAGAAGTAAATGATTGACCAATTGTCTCTTTTAATGTCAATGATATGTTTTGCTAAAATCAGCAAACAATGCAAACGGGAGTGCAGAAAGTATTCCGTTGGTTGTAAATGGCTTATCCTGAGAGATGGTAGTAGTATCTTTGTGAGTAAAAGGATGGCTCATTGGTTAACGGGGTTGATCACTGGCAATGCTATCACTGGTTCAAACCATATTAAGGCTTAACTATTGGTCAGAGTGCTAAGTATCTGGAGGAACCAGAATACTGCTCTATGAGCACAGCCTTTCAGAGTTCTTTAGTCTACCTAATCAAAAGTAAACAGGTATCCAACATAGACAGCTGTAAGCAAATACAGTTCTTAGCAAATGATGGTGAACTTACCCAAACCTATTCAAAACAGTCAAGTCAGCCTGCTAGCATGACGTATTCTGACTAGAGAAGGAGTTGAGTTCTTTTTGTGTCCTACGTTATCAGAATACTTCGATTTCGAAAAATGTGATGAGAATCTTTTTAGCTCCAAGAAAGCAATAAGAAAAATTTTCAGCTGCACTGTGCTGCTCTAATAATCGATTTGGAGAATGTGCTACTTACTTCAAAGAAAGTTCCACAGCACTGAAAATTGGACAATTAGAGGTGCATGCACTTTACCAGATTCCCAAATGTGCGAGTGACATCGAGTTTATCATTTCACAAGACCACTTAAAAATGTTCTACTGCCAACAGAACTACCACACCATATATAATCTTTAAGAGATTTTTGGTCATACCACGGTTTCAGGAATCCTATCACGGTTGAAACGATTCAATAGCTATTAACCAGAATGACTGGTCTTTAATTTGAATTATTCATTGCTTAATACGAGATCGTGAAACAGTGACGTGTGCGGTCACGCAATCCTGATAGCAAAATTTCGTTCGTGCCGCAATATTGACGATTTCCAATCCACAAGCTTTTGCATCAGTAACTGGTCATGATTTCTAATCCCAGGAAGGATGATTCGTGCCAGGTTTGGTCAGCGAAGATCTTCTAAATCCCCCGACGTGGAAAATGCACTGCAATGTTTAAGATGGCAGGTATTGCTGGAATTAAATTCAACAACCAAAAGCAACGACGACATACTCTTCCCACACTCGACTCTTGAGTATACATATTTAAAAAAGGTAGCCTAGAGTGAGGCGGCTAGGAATCTTTAATGTTCTTCGTTGGCTTATGATGTCAGAGGGCAATTTGAGATTCAGCGCGACCGTTTCTTACGTCAGTCAGAATGATGGAACGATCACAAGAAGCGAAGCTGCCAATGTGCATTTTTTATCTTTTCTCCGTATTCACTGCAAGCTCGAACAGTAGTAGAGGCATTCGTTAAACGCTATCAGACACAAGCTGCTTACGTAACGCACATCTATTTACAAGCCCTCAGCTGTTTATGTTTCTTGCATATTTGCATATTCGATAATTCTTTCTTCTGCCGGATCTGTATCTGATACTGAGGCAGTGGAACTATGGTGCTACCATGACCATCTATTGGCTACACAGCAAGGGTGCACATTTTCTCAGCACTTTCCTGCAATATTGCATTAGAGCCCTTTTGCATTTCTCAATCAATATGCCTGAATTTGTATAAATATGTTAGCAAATATAAACAGTTTTCTATACGGAAAATTCATCTAAGAATATTGGCATTCCACTGTCAAAAATCTCTTCGATGGCTAGATCAGTCTCCTTTCGTGGAGAAACGAAAAGCGAGGGCCATGCAACACAAATCATGTCCCAGAGCGACTCTATCACATTTCGCGCGACGTGCAGTAACGATAACTGACTACTCAGTATGGTATTAAAATCGTTCTTGGTAAAGTTTGAACGAACAAATTGGCTTTTCTGTTGATAAGAGAAAGGAGTCCTCCAAATGCGAAATCGATTGTTGATAGAAGATTATTTTGCTACCAAACAGCGATAAATTTCAAATTTCCTGACACTCTCTTCGCTGGCGCAACTGCTCATCTAGAAAGGGGACTCCTGTTATGCATGTTTTATATGACAATATTCACAGTGCAAGATATCTTTTGGAAAAATCAATGCTATGGCATTCTAATATCACGTTTGTAACGGCTCACTTCAATGCAAGACTCAACTGAAACATTTCTTGTACAAGTACTCGAACGGCGAAGACTGCATATTGGCATTCAGTCTCGGCGCATTTCGGCACGAACTGCTGTTGTGGCCACCGCTTCATTTAGCGAATGCGACCTCCTGGCGGATCCACTTTGCACTGTGATGCACCTCCTTGCGATGGAGGATAAGGAAGCAAACGAGCGTCTGTCGGGTGAATAAACGCGTTAAAAAGAAGCAATGCCCTTATCATAGTCTCGACCTTCGCCAAACATTTTTAACTTTCCGCTTTTAGGGTGCCTCGGTGTCCTTGATATAGCCAAGTTTGCTACGGGACTTTCAATTTCTTCCTGTCCTATTCGTTTCCCGTTTTCTATGGAACTTTCGCTGCTACTGCTCAACGGTCTCTTTTCGTCTTCCATGTCACGTGCCGGTCTGCCACCATTCCGGTGCAGAGTTTGCAGTGCAAAATCCTGTTCTTTAAATGACTCTCTCTGTTTCCGTAACTTCCGTCTCTGGCGTCGAATCGTCCATAAAATAACTATCAAAGCTAGCACCGTACATAAAATTGCAGACAAGACTATAGCTACAATAATATCGGAGAGCGAAAAGCCTGTTTTCCCGTTGTCATTCTTCCCTGCATCAAAACGCTTTCCAGCTGTAACAATAGGCTCTAGAGATAGGATAGAATAGAACGCATCGTTAAAAATTTCAAAATCTCATAGTGCAATCACAACTGAATCGAAACAACTGTTGCTTTGACTCATTGTTATGTAAGGAAAACTTGAGGAAGATGACATGCGGTAGATTCATGCAAGCAAGGCTTAGTAAAGAGAAGAAGAAATTGCGGACCATACGTGATAGGAGCGTCGGCCAGCACCTTGCAAGAGAAGTACCATCCTGAGGCCCGGAGATGTGAGAAGCACAGCACTGAACCCTTAGCATTAACCATCTACTGCTGGGTTGATGGCGAGAACGCATCTAAGAACGACAGTAAGCGTGGATCGAGCCCGTGACCCTCAGCATCGTAGAACTGAGCTCTAGTAACTATAAGAATCACCCCCAAAACAACAAGGTAATTTGAAATCATCGAGATCTGAACCTCGTGCAGCATTAGTATTGCGAGTCGACTTTCATCCAAAATGCTATTTCAAGGATTTTTTTGGTCTTCTGTTGGTACTGAAATCTAATGGAGTTTTAGTATCTAAATGCTTTGCATTGTTATTCGCTTCTGTTTCCGCAAAATTCATTTATTCGCGTGCGCTTCATGTTTTCCACCATAAGTTGTTTTGAACAACGAAACTTAATGCTTGAGATTACATCAGCATCATCGGGTTCATGCCAAAAAAGAGCCTGAAAATAGGTCAGAGAAGGAGAGACGGGAATCGATCAACTAACCTGGGCTTCGTGTAGTTTTCATTGCGCTGTTGCAAGCGCATGTTCTATTCTGAACCCTTTCCGAAGGACAGCCCTTCTTGTTTTTGCAGCTACTGAAACATGTCCTGACACGGAACTGCACCCCAAATGAGATCTCTCTGCCATCTTCCATGAAGCAAATGCAACTACTCCACGTACCAACAATCGTTTTGTCTAAGGAGAAAATACGCCTGGATATAGACATGCCGGTGCAGCGAATAACAGTATAGAATGACGAAACATCGTTCTTGAATTGACTGTAACAGATTTGAAAACTGAGAGCAGTCATGAGGGCTCTAGAGATGGTTTTTAAAACCGCGATCTGTCAAAAGGAGTCCTTTTCCTGGTGGACGTTGACTTGTCCTTCGGAAAAAATGTATTACCTTTATGGCATCATTATAAAATATCGGTTTCTGGGGTTCTGGTTGTGCGTGATATCAATATATGCTGCAGCAATTATGTCGTATCAATCTACGCTGTCAGTTTAAATGAAATCAATGCCAATGATACTAAGGTGTGGTGTTTCTATATTCAAATGAAGGCTCTAGTCCCGACGTCTATGCCTACGATTTAGAAAGATCCAAACGGTGTTTAACGCTTGGAGAATCTTTAGATGACACAAGGCTTACAAAAAGCTTGATTGAAAAGTCTGATGAAACAAATATGATGCATCCGATGCTTCGAAAACTGTTTCAGCTGACTGTGACCAAGTGGAACCATTACGCAAGCCTTTTACTTTATTACTAAGCGTGATGTACGATAGTCTGCTTAATTTCCTACTGCGTACCGGTGAAGCTACCAAAACATGGCTTTAAGAAAGAACCGTAAGATGGTATGCTTACGTATGCAAGGAGAGGCTGAGGATTTAACTTTGCATTTCCTGCATTCCTTTTTATCTCCAAGGCAAGGCATTCCACCATTTTTAGGCCATGGATCGCTACACGACCTTACCCTTGTTTGAAATCCAGAGCCACAAGAATCGTGATCACAAACTGACCATGCAGTCCATGCTGACCAGCCACCATCAGTTGGACCCTCTGTGAGCCATGAAGTCGTGTTTTCAACTTTAACAGCTAAAAGAAAAGCCAGCTGAGTGTAAGAACCACGCTGACTAAGGGAACATTGCCGCCTCAATGCCCGGGGCGGTTTAAAGAACTCATGGAAAGAAGAGCTAATTGATTATAATCAAGAAAGAAACATATTCTAAATCTCACGCACTCCAAGCATTACAAGTTGATGAGCCGCAACTACCACTGAGAGCTTGCAGTATAAATACCCCGGGGCACAAGATAGCTCTACACTAGGAAGTATTATCGGCGGGAGGCAGAAGAGCCAGCTTACCTGAACAACTGGAGATATCTATACTGGTTCCATTACAATCCTTCTCGCTGCAAGTTAGACAGTCCCTTTTCCTGCAACGGCAGTTTCTCTCACTGCCTGGGTCACTGCATGTAAACCATGACGACCATGGACCCCAGTAGCCTGCAAATGGAAGCTTTGCATACAAGCGACAGTTAAGTGAACGATCAGTGATGAAAAAGGGGAGCGATACAACTGTAGGCTATGACGTTGATGAACGGTGCATGGCGAGGGAGTGCAAAGAGTGTCACGGCAGCTCATAGTTGCAAGTACCTTTAACCGGTGATTATAAATGCTATACGGCGCTAATTCGTATTCTACATCATGCTTGCAGTGCCCACTTCTGAGCAGCAATAGGTCTCAGTGACATAGCTGTCAAAGTCTTGAGGAACCTGACCAGTTCTAAAATGAATAGTCCCGTGGTTTTTCAGGCTGCCATTCAATTTGGTCTTGAATCGCTTTCTCTGTTATCAGCGGTGCCACACTGTAATACCCAAGTACATATCACAGTGGTGTGGTATCGATGCTTGAGCTGTTCATTACAAAAGCATCCCTTGTGAGGAGGAATGCAGCGGGAGACCAGCCTTAAAGATCCATTCATGAGTGAAATATTTGGAGCCGCCCCTGGTTTCTGACGTGCTTGACATTGTATGTGTTGTGTGGCTTTTTATAAGGCTGAATTCAGCATTCATCCTAACTCAATCATATCAAAATGCTTGGACAGCAGCACTGACGGAAGTAGCATATCCAGTCAAAACTTATAAGAAAAATTGAAAAGAGAGTACAAGCGAACATTAATGCAATGAAATGATAAATTTGACGTGAGATCAACGGCTGAAAGTGACGGCAAAATGATCATCCCAATGGCAAAAAATTACCTTTCTTTTCAGGGCACTTGGTCAAATCTTGAATGATACCATCCGTGTTTTTTCTGAAGCGAAAGAACTCAACCCATTAACCATTTACTACCTACAACTGATAAACCTCTATAGCTCTCGAAAGCAGACTAAGCACAGTGAAACACAATACGAAATAAAAGTTCCAGGTCTTTTCTGCTGGGAAGCCATGATTGATGATTCTCTCTATTGTACTTAGGAAGACAATTTGAGCAAAATGTAAAACAAATGCCACTTACAAATTTCTCATGAACACACATGTCTTATCATTGGGTCTCCATCCACAATTTGGATTGTGGGAATCTACGCATTCCCTGAATAAAAGAGAATCATAAATATCAACCTCTTAAACTGAGGCAAAGGGTTTAATCTATTCATAGTTCTTTAACATAAATGCATTATTTTTGCTCAAAAAGCATTCTATGCAAAGCATGCTTTCTTGCTTACTAGGGGGAAGTCATTATAGCGTGAAAAGATTCTGTGACGTTGAGCACGCTGAGGTCTTAATGCTGTGAAAAAATCGACCACAGAACGAGCTGCTTTGAAATCCCTACCTTTCGGATACATGACGTGAACAATTATCCAACTTCAACGTAAAAAGGCGCAAATCCGTTCTGACATAAATTTGTTGCTAGGGTCGAAAAGATACTGAAGTTAGAAGCTTGGATAAAAGCCGCATCAGATTCATGATATGTGGATTTAAGTATAAAGGCTGTCGTTAAAAATGAGACAAAGTGGACGAGGAGAGATTCGCTTTCTCGTCTTAGGGGGTTACCCTTGAAACGATGTCCCATAATGAGAAAGGTCCAGGAAACTGTTGGCAAGGCATAGCTGTCCGAAAATCTACTTGGAAATCATGACTTCTTCGAATCACGATGCATGGCCACCTCGAGGGAAAGGACCATTATACCGTTGCTGAGACGGTACGTACAGGTAAAAAAGTCAGTTCACTTGACTCGTAACAAATCATTACTTTTCTGCAATATAAAATTTCCAAGAATGTAGCCTCACGTTTGGCAGCTATGGCAAGAAAAAGCAAGCACGCGATGTTACCATAGCTCCATTTTTAATGCTAATAAATGATTTAGCCTTTCATCAAAGAAGTACTGGCTGCATAAATATCCTATTCACAGTAGTAAATCAAATACAAGAATGGTAGTAAAATTAGCCTTCGTTGCATACCTTTTCCTTCCAAAGCTTCAAGTTCTCGATTGCTTCCTCTTTTCCTTTCTAAAAAGCAAGACAGACGCATAAGGCAATTTTGGATCGTTAAAGAAACAATTGAAGCTATGAAGATAAGTGCTTGGCGAGAAGCCGAGACTGGTAAATATTTGAAAATATGTTTATGGATTAAGGAGGGGAGAGTCTTGAAAATCAACTCTTTGTAGATAGCGCACAAAGAAACGTAAGCGTAGAAAAGGGCCGTGCCACTTTGTCGGCGACATTCTAACAAATCCAATGATGATTGCCAAAACATTTTGGAAATCAAAGAATTTCGTTCCAGACATAAATAAATTGTGCATAATGAATAAGCTGATTGGAAGAGATTCCTGGATCGAGAATATTTCTAGCATCGAGAATTATCTGAGCAAGAGTTAACGGGATTCCAATAACGAACATTCATGATTTTTTTTGCATTGCGAGGAGGACAGAGTCTGAAATCAAACTAGTTTGCTATTTCTGCGTCGCGAGCCAGTCTGCTCGACGCGTGTGCTAATCTGAACATCTTCTTAACATAGAAACAATGTGTAGGCGTGCGCAATAGGGGCAAACAACACAAAGCAAGCAGAGACAAGAGCGAAGATATGGTAGAAAGTTCATCGTCATCAGATGAACCAGGAATCAAAGACGGTATGAACAAAAAATGTGAAGAAATCAGTTGATATAAATAACGTAATGCTTTGAAAAAGCATCAAAATAGATCGTTCTTTGAGATGACACCGACAGCTTTTCAATCATGATCGTAAACCGTGGGATGAAATAACACAAGCTGTCTCCTTTACTTAGAATAAAGCCTCTTCGTTAAAATACGGCTATCTAAAGTCTGCTGTCGTAGCAAGATCTGAAGAAAAACATGTTTTAGACGCAACTATTCCTAATGAAAACTCAGATTTTCAAACAATTATGAAGGTTCTGAGAGGCCGCCTTTAATATGGTCAGGTTAACCTTATTGCTACTTAGTTCATACAGCCGTTGTGTAAGTTCTCCACAGTCGAGTTGGTGCGTGAAAATTAAAAAATTAGTTGTTTAATCACGAAACAGATAAGATGGTCTGCAACAGAAGAACTGAGAGATAAGAGACTCAATTTCAGACAAAAGTTTGCGGCTACAAATAGAGTGCGGGCATCATAACAACTAATGAATTGAGTTACCGATATCAAAGAGCCATGGATGTGCTGCTTGATATGCCTTGATTGGATCGAAGCTTGCGAGAGATTGATTTTAAAAAATGCATTACGTACCTTAAACAGGGCAATTTCTTCAAGGATACAAATCTTCCGCTTCGAGCCAATCGAATGAAAGACAATAATTGTTCCAACATCTGAAGCGCAAAGACACATAGATACTTATAAAATCTTCACAAAGTAGGGTAGCGAAAAGCCGCTCCAATCAAACTTATCAGCTATGGAAAAGTTGCTTCTCGAAATGGAATTTTACGGGGTCATAATCCATTCCGAACGTCATTGTCTAGAATTTTCTACCGATAAGAACTGTACTGGTCTAGGGCATGCAGTTTTTTGTCTGATAAGCAGTGACCTTTTCCTGGCAAATGCTTTGAATGCTTCAAATGCTTCAGGCCAGAAAACTTTCTACCGTGAATAGGAAGAGCTTTGCATAAGGGGGTGAGCTGACTACTCACGCATTACGAAGGACAGGGGCTAGGTGGCTACTGATTCTCCGCCAGCATCGCGACTGTATCATGACTGATACCATGATTATTGGTGAAGATATCTTAAGACTCCCTGGCCCAGGTATTCATGCCAATCCCAATATCAAGTAGCTATTTAAGCTTTAATTTGGAAGAAATTCCCTTTGAGAAGAGCAGAACCACGGTTGTTGGAGAAAGACCTGGGTGGCACAGTCCAATGATAAATCCGCTTGATGAAAAGGGGCTTTTTCATGAGAGATTAAAGATGGTAAAACACTTTCAAATGCTAATTTAAAAGTCGTCTTCAGATTTTCTCCTATTTTAATGAATTCAAAGACACGATTATGTAGCAAGGCCTCAACATTAGGAGTACCCACTGCTGTCATCATCAACAGGATAAGCTTGCTTTCAATACTAACAAACCAATTCATCCTATTTGCGTATTTGAATATCCATAGCTTTAATCATTGATTGCGGATGCTATCTTCCTTGGCACAAGTCTGAGTAAGGAAGCAAAAAACGACAGACTCGAAACTGAAATCACGGATCTACTGTATACCTGTGCCAACATACAAGAGTGTGTTGTTTTCGTCCTTTCCGCCTTTGACGGCATCAACTGCAATTGATGTGAATCTGCAAATAAAGGAATCAGCATCTAAGCACAATTTAAAACAATGACAGCGATATTTCATCTATCCTGTCCCTATGCAATATTTTTCAGGGCACATGCAAAGTACAATTTTTCAAGGTAAAGAAGTCGCTCATACCATAGTTTTCATCTGAGGCTCTCGTTTGTAAATATCAATTGAAAGAAGATGCAAATGCACGAAGACGTGCCTTGCTTCAGTGTACATTTCAGTAGCTACTTTCATGAATAGAAACTTCATTTTTAAAGAGTGATTCCATAAAAGTATTGACTGAGCATGTAAATCCCTAATGTAGGTACTATGAGTCTGGCTCCTGTAAGGTTCACAATAAAAGCCCCATTGGTTAAAAAAGCAATGGAACGACGTAATAAAATCCTCTTGTCTGAACAAAATCAGAGTCCCGTCTCTGGCTTCTGCCGAGGTCTGAATCAATAATGCCAGGCAGATGAATTGGTAGGCAATGGGAGCTTAAACATAACAAAAAAAGCTGTGGTCTCTAATTTGTATAGAAATGAGAAGAAAATAATTTACATCTATGTAAAAAAACAAATATGACTCAATACCTCTGCATTTGTCTGTATGGTATCGTTTGAGACACCGCTTTGACTGAATCAAGCATCAGTTTATATCTATACGAATCAGCTAAAGCTGCAGATGTCATGAAGTTTGTAGGGGATTTCCCGGGTCGCACTGTTTCATTGTATTCTTTCATGGAGTATTGGCGAAGGCTAGCAGAATTGATTTTGCACTAAAGATAAGACGAAATCTTGTTAAACATTAGGCCTGAAGACGTTAGAATAATGATCAAAAGAAGAAATACTGAAGCTTGAACGCATCCTAAGAGCACCGTTGAAAATCAAAGAATGAACTCGGTTAGAAAACATTCGTCGGCATTCCCTAACTATACCCGTGAACTATAAGCCAATTGTAGATCAGAATGGCATTTATCAACTTGCAGAGATTATTTGCAGCCATTCATGTATCGTGCTTGTGCGGACTGAAAACGATCGGATTTTGAATGAAAATCATGCATCAACTACACAAAGACTTCTGCACCAAGCTGACAAGCGAAAAGCAAATAATCACACACTGCCCCTTCTGTTCACGAAAAGCAATCCGTTTCTAACCCAGTAAAAAGACCAAGATACCTCTGTGAAATGCTTTGGATTTTGTATCTTTTTCCATAGTGTATCGGTTGTCCTTTTATACAGAAAGTCTCCATCGAATATTTTCACAATTTGTGCCAAGTCAAAAGAGCACAAAGCTGTGCCTTTGAAACTGAGGCTAGAGAAAGATAATTGAGATGGCTTCTAATATATGATTGTCTTCGAACAAGAGCTAATGAAAAACGGTTTGGCATAAAAGAGATACGTTTGTTCATTTTAATATTTCATGTTAAGCCATTCAAGCAAAGCATCAACTAGCGAGATTTGAAGTGGTAATATATAATTACATACAATGAAAATAAATGTTAAAAAACATATGATCAAACACCACAGACTTCTTGAAAGTAGATATAGCCAGGCGCGTTGAAGGTAACAATCTACAATAAGAGATACTTGAATCCATGCTACGATCTCTCACGAGGACATCGAGCAGTGAATAACTCTCAAGAATCTGTCGTGTTTACTATTATGCGCGTCTTATCCAATCTTGCCTAAGATAACATGTCAGTGTACGGGAACAGATTTCTCTCTGGAATTGACCTACCTCGATGTTCTGAAAACTCCATGGAACATTTCCGTCTCTTCGCTATAGGTCATTTGTTCTGCAATATGAAGTATTTGAAATTCAGAACCGCGATGGGGTGAAACGTAGCGGGTTCTTTCCTTGCACGTTATCAGGTTTTGGCTATGCATTCGATAGCGTAAATGTAATAGTGCGAATGCATCTATGAGGTGCTATTCGTCTAGAAGCCACTCATCAACCTAATGCTACAAGCAGAATGTTTTCACTAGCAAAGATTAGCAACGGATAGTAAAAGAACGCCCTGGTCGTTTCATCAAATCTACAGTTGATTTGCAAAGCGTGGTTTAACTGCGTTGCATACTCGGCTTCAAGCGTAGCAGAAACTAGAGACGGGGATCTGAGTTTTTTCCTAGGGAAGTGGATTTTATGAGGTGGTTTCCCGTTGCCTTCCCCACCAGTGGTGCTTTTAATGTGACTCGTGCAGGATTCGAACTCACGACCCCTGTGCAACGAGCCCAAAACACTTAACCACTGCACCCCATGGCACCACTGCAACTCAAAGAATGATAGTAAAATCAACGGACTGATGCAGTGATTCGAATTCTCTTGAGTTGATGATTTATATTTACATTGATGGACGTTAGACTTCGACAGAAACCTATTGTCCTATCATGTACCACCTAGCATCTCGTTGCTTATACAATAATGTTTTTTAAATATCTTCACTCCATTCTGTTCTACGTTATTTGCACCTGAATAATGAATTTATCTTCACTACCATTGCTATCAAACTGCGTACTGGTTTTTCAGTTTCACCGAAAAAGCATCGGAATGTATTGTTTTGATCGCAAACAAGGAATAAGGAATAGAATAACAACAATCATGTTTACCTATGATGTTGAATTTCATATCCTGGAAACCAGGAAGGTGGCATTCGAGTCGAGCTTTACGAAATGTCGTCCATTGATTTTCAAGTACATATAGAGATCCCCCATTATCATTCTGCAAAAATGAAGAACTCGATTAACAACAAGTGAGAGATAATTCTAGAAGCCTAACAAAGTAGCTCTAACCAAGCGACATCATCATCATCATCACCATCATCATAATCATTATCATCATCTTCATAATCATTACCATCATAATCATGATCATCATGATCATCATAATCATCATCATCATTATCATCATAATCATCATTATCTTCATCACCATCACTATCATTATCATCATCGTAATCATAATCATTATCATCATCTTCATAATCATTACCATCATTACCATCATAATCATGATCATCATGATCATCATAATCACCATCATGATCATCATGATCATCATGATCATCATGATCATCATGATCATCATCCTCATCATCATCATCATCACCATCATTATCATAATCATCCTCAGCATGTTCCTCGCCCTTCTCATCCACCCTGTTCTAGCTCTTCCTACCAACTTGCCCCTTCATCTTACTGTCCTTTGATATCAATAGCGGCACCGCAGTGTAGTAGCTTAAGTAGAGTATTAACATTGATACCTGACATATTCTTGCAACTGTGGCAAATTGCTCCTAAAAATTAAAATAACAGCGTTAGATTTCATGAACAAACATGCAAATTTTATGAATTCCTTGAAATGGTCACTGAAATTACCAACATTCCTTCGATTAAAGATAACTTGGTTCTTTTGGTCACTTTATTCTGTAATGAATTACTCACATTGCCCTTTTCGAGAGCATTTTCGTTAAAGAAAACGAACACACTTGGGTAAACAGCAATGCTTGCTTTGAAATGCGGTCCTACAAGACGAGAAGATGATGAAAATCAAGAAAGAGCATTCACAAATAACCATCCTTCTCATGCATGCAAGCTATTTCCCTTTGCTTAAAAATACTTGTGCTGGACTGGAAATTAAGTTCTTCTGTAAGCCAGCCTGGAGATTCTTATAAATTCCCATTGTAATCTTTTGATATGTGTTCAGCCTTCTAACACCCACGATAGTGGTCGGTATTACCGTAAACTGATGTTGATCAAGAAAACAGTACAACCCATTGAAAAAGAAACAGCCTCGTACCGTATTGGCAATTGCATACGGTGATTTTAATGCCAGCAAGGAGCATTTCGTGGTAATTTTAGATGGATACGTAGATGGGTGGATAGGCTCCCCTGATTGTCAATGGCTAATAAACGACTCTGAGCATTTGTATATTCAGTGGCACCTAATCCAACAAAATATGAACTGTAGGAGACCTAAACACAGAATATGCTTAATGCCATACCATTTAAATTCATTATATCCCTTTGCGTTGTGAGTATTTGCCATTGCATTTTGTCATCAAAGTAGGATCCACTGATGACAGGATGTCTTCCATTTCTGTCCTTAAACGTGGCAGCTATCAGTTCACTGTTACCTGAGAAATAGCGATGCGAAATGATAATTTGGAAAACCTTTGACGACAAGTATACTACACTCCTGGTGAGTGGAGCAAAATCCTTGGGGCGTATAGCACCATTTGCATTTATGGTAAACATATCTCGAGGTATAAAAAAGTGCCACGATAATCAAATCATCAAATCTAACTCTTCGAGAATAGAGAAAAGAAAACAAATGTTCCCTTTTTTTGTCTTTCAATGCATTTGTTTTGCTATTTATTGCAGAGACATCTATATCGATATACATAGGAATTTGTTTCTAGAATAAGCATTGATTTAAGAATCAAAAAATTAACGTGATATCAACCACAAGGTTTTGGCAACACTATGAGATATTCGACAAACAGTGCCTAATATAAGAGGCGTGGACACCTTTTTGACATTCTTATGACTAAAACCAATCTTACAAAAAGCGTTCGAAGGAATATTTTGAACAAACACAAAGCCTTTATCATCAAAGCATTGCGTCTGTTATAAATGCATAATCATGGTTAAATCTTTAATGTGAGGTAGCTTTCAAATAATAGTTGGCTCTTTTAACAGCGATAAAATCAGTTGGTCATAGTTGGGAGCAATGCTTCCAATGCCAATATTGAGCCGATTGAGGTAACGTGCTGGCTAGAATCAATGTCTGTAAGAACATAATTTCTTTTGATGACTTTATTCTCGACTTTTCGTTTGGTGCGTGCTCATTGTGAGGTTTCCTCTGGGACAAAAATCCCTTCACTGCTAGGAAAAGGATAAAAAAGCAAGAACGAAGAAAACAGCCTTAACAAGAAGTTGTTTTTTATCAGCTCTTTGTAGTGACACGATAAAAGAGCGATTTTATTGTTTCTTTCCGAACAACATCTGAAAGATTTATAAAAGAGAGATAAACATTTTGAAAAGAAGGATGAAATAGTTTATACTCACGAGAAATTACTGAAACTGGTTTTAATTCATATATTGGAGAGCACCTGCTTTGTCCCTTCTTATTTCCAATTAAAACAGCATCTGGATCTTTCAGCTACGAAAACAGAAAACCGATTATAAAGAGGAATAAGGAGAGAGTTAAGAGGATGATTTCAGCTTTAAAAAGATATGGATAGCTAACAATGCAATTGGCGTATGGATGGAAATATCATGGTCAGTTAGAGAGGCGAAACCACAACGGGTTCTTTTTACCAGAATCACAAATGCAAGGATGAAGGTCAAATTTTTACGGAAAGCAAAATGAACTGTTCGATGAGATAATAGCAAATTATTGTTAAAGAAAATAGACATAGCAAGAATAATGATTATGATGAAGATGATGATGATGATGATGATGATGATGATGATGATTATGATTATGATGATGATTATGATAATGATTATTATTATTATTATTATCATTATTATTATGATGATGATGATGATGATAATGATGATGATGATGATAATGATGATAATGATGATGATGATGATGATGGTGAAGGTGATGATGAATATGATTATGATGATTATGATGATAAATTTGGTGAAGATGAATGTCATGACGATTGAAAATCAATGATCGATGACAGGAAGCTTTCTCATAGATCGAAAAACTTTGCGAATAAACAGCAACACTGCCAAACCAAACCAAGTATATTTTTGTATCACAATACTACGAAGAAATCACCTGACGAAATCTATTGTCCTTACTATCGAGACTTGTATGATTATTTAAATGCGTTTATCGCTTAAGGTCAGCCAAATAAACCTCAGTAACAAAACTATGTCTCCATATTGAAATATTGACAGTTGAATAGAAAAGGATGCAAAAATCAGAAATATGTCATTGAATATAGGGGGAAAAGTAGTGAAAAGGAAAACGTCAACACTTTTATCAACGGTTGGAAGACGTGGGAAAAATGTGATCCGTCAGTTACTCCTCAGCTCTTTAATTTGGCCTGCTACCAAAATTTAACAAGGATTAGAACGGTTGCTAAAGCCAATTATGAAAATAAAGAGCGAGCTGGAGGCATTGCTATCCAATAACATGTTCTACGTATGGCCTTTTCAATTCGACGATAACACTAAGTTATGCAGTCATGCATCCGTGGGTGCCATTGCGTCTTGATCACCTGTAACAGGGTCAATTATAGAAGTCCTTCTTCTCAAGAACCGTCTGAAACTTAGAACGACCAGCTCTCCGTGATTTCATGCTACGCGACCACAAGGCGCAGTCAGAGCGCAGGTAAAGATTGCGACACCTCTTGATAAAGGTGATTTCGAGGTTACCAAAACTGGTACCTGTACAAAAACCGAATACACTAGAAAATTAATGAGAAAAAAGGACGCTTTAGACAACCATCCGGACTTGTCATGCGTTATGAGTCCTCACACTGAACCATTACAGCATGGCCCCACTACGAATTGACAACAGGAAGCATTTAACAAGGTGCGTCACCTGCCATTTTCAGGTTTACGTGCAAACCTTTACTCTGCTGTCAACGGTTAGTATGACGTCATTGCAATGCTTACTTGAGCTAGTAAGAGCTATTAAGAGCTAGTAAGCACCAGTAATATACGAACGGAAAAAACGAAACCTTACGAAAAACACAGCGATGCATTGAAAAAGCACAAACACAGCGATTATACAATAATATCGATGCTATGGCGCTGTCAAATTCCTATCAAAAATGTCTTAAATTCATAAATTGATCAAAAATAGGATTATGATATTATCTAAATAATGGTGATGTTATTGAAGTTTAGTTGAATGGAAAATGATTCACAGCAGCTCAAATGTTTTTTTTTTGCAAAAACGCGCGAAGAGAGGCCCTTTACTTCATACGATACATAAAAATTGGCTATTTCCGCGGCCTTTTGTCGCTTTAAATCACTGTTAGCCCCGTAATTTTCAACGTTTCGGCTTCCTGGGAGGGTACATGATGTAGAATGTTATTACACAAATAGAAAACCTAGTACAGCCAACTTAATATGGTCATACACCAGCAAATGTCAACAACCAAAATCAACTAGCTATCTGGAACTAACTCACACACTTGCGAACTTCACCATAGTCCACCATCTGGAGCAGGCTGTTCATAGCAAACGTCTTTACACCTGTGAGCCTAGTCACAAGGGCTGAAGTACATTCCTGGTATCATTCCCAACCCCGGATGAATGAGGAGGGGGTAGCAGGGTTGCTGCGGAAGCGGTAGTAGGGGCATCAGGCTTTTTAATGGACAATCCCCAAAGGCGTACCATACAAGACCTTGACTTAGATTACTACTCAATCACGTTGTTCTCAGGAGATCAGGGAGATTATTCCTGTTCATCTGAGGCATGTCAGAACCACCAGAAGCTCAATTCATTCACACCCTTTCCAAGTTTCACTGCCTAATCCATGAACTCTGTTCCACAAATTGTCATTCATCCCAAGAACATGCAATTTATGGAACGTCTTGCCCTCCTGTTGCTTTCCTGAATCTTACAACTTGCCATCTTTCAAATCCAGGATCAATCAACTTGATCTGATCTCTCTCTCCTCTTAGCCTTTCGCTTTCTTCTTTCTTCCTTTGTTGAGGCATTGTATAGGCCACCATGGCCTTTCCCCAACATAACTCACTAAAAAAAGCACTGACCTTTATCAAGTGGGATTTAAAACCAGAAAAAAGCTTTGTTACGCAGCTAGGACAATCCGCATCGCCAAAATTAGTTCAAGAATCGCCTAATTATGTTTAAGGTTGAAAAGTTGAATTTGTTTTGCAGCGCGGGCTCATATCGAAACCGGGGGATGGAGCTCGGGTTTCTCTCGCTTGATAGCATTGCATATTACCTACAACATGTCAATAACGAATAATAGTGATTATGAAAATATGACATCTATTGAAGTGCTTTCATGTCAAATGAAAAGCAATTTGAATAATCTGGTTAACTTGGAAACACTGTCAAAGATAATCTGAAGATTGTCGCATTTTCCCATATAGTCACTTTGCATATTACATATATTGACTACTACCTTTGAAAGGGTAGTTGGTATTGTGGCTGTACACTTGTTTACTGGTCCGAAGGTCTCCGGATCAAGCCACACCTCGTGCACGCATCTTGATGCTCTCTAGGTGTCTGCCAACTAACAAGCGGGCACTTAGTTGCTGATTCTGCGTCCAAGCTGTCACGCAGAATCGAAACTTGTTCACTCAACTTTCTTACTACATAGATTTTTTTTCTTCTTTATATCCATGATTCTACCTAGATGTCAAAGGTAGAAATTTGGACACTGAGAAGCTTGTTGCTTATCGAGCAGTGTCCATGTCCTTCCTCTCGATCTGACCACACCTCGTGATTCTTACGCTTGGAATTACAAAGAGCTGGCGACTCTCCTCACTCTAAGTGAAAGCTTACCTGAAGTATTCCATAAAGAATTGTGCATATGAAACCATCCTACCCTACTGCTAGCATGACTTGAAATTGCATTTGCCAATAATTTCACGATTACGTGCTAAGTACAGTTTTGCATGGAATATTGGTCACAGTACTGAAGATGATTAGAACGTTTAGTTGAGTCCCATACTCGAAAAAGTACCGGGAATCAATCTGTTCAGAGGGTTCCACTCTGATTCAAGGAATTGTGAACAATGGTAACGAGTTCCTCTCTTCCCCGCACTTAACCCTTAGATTTACAGTAGGCACCACTTTTCTGCTGAGAGGGCTGGTGGAGAGAATTAAGAAATGTGAAAAAAATAGCATCACTCATAGCCTGGACCTTCAGTAGAGCAGACGTGTGTTCTAAAAATCACGCCAGCTACCCTTCCTGAGGACGATCGGGAAAGGGTACATGTTAACGGATGTTTATGACAGGACGGAGCCAAAACAACTTCTACCAGAGGTCGCAAAGTGCTACGGCCTAGTCTTCGTTCGTTATCAAATAAAAGGGTTGGTTAATCGTAAATAGCAAACATCAGCCATGTTTCTATGGAGACGGGGTTGATAAGATATGGTGAGCAGGCGAAAAAGAAAGCATGTTTATATGCAGGCTAACGCAAGAAAGCCGGATAGAATGACAGAAACACAAGATTACTATCTAGACGAAACTTATTTAACAAACCTTTGTGATGTTGTATATAGGCTCTAGCGCATTTGTTCCACAGATAAACAGCTTATCATCAATCGGTTCAATGATTTGAACATAGTTTTGGCAGTCACTCTGAATAAAGTTGAAAGCAGGGAAACTTCAGAAAAGTGCATTGGAAAATGAAACGTGATAACTGATGAAGACTACAAAAAAGACGAAGAGTGGGCTTTCAATCCGCCAACCTTTTTTAAAGAGCAACAAGCTACAACAACAACTCAATACACGACGCAAATAACACATGAAGACACAGTCATCTTTGCTGCTTCAGCTCTATGTGAGGAGAGGGGACAGGTACACGTCATTTTCAGACAACACGCCTTTTGAGGGGTGTGGCTAGTGGACGTTTTTGGGAAATAATGCTTCTGAATGGGCTTCCTCTCAAACTGAAAATTAGAAGGTGGAGTTGCAAAGAACAAACAAGTTCGGAGCTCCTCTTCAACTTGCTTTTCAAAGATATCTCAAACACTGACCGAGCATAATTCACGAGTCATTCTGCAAAGCCCGGGATGTTCTTAAAATACTTCGCTAATGGCATTTTCCCGTACCTTTTCCACAACGCCCTTAGGGATAAGTTTTCAAATACATGTGATTTTTTAAGTATGACTTGCGAATCCATCAAAGGGAAAGCCAAGCTCATTGCTTAATACACGTGGCTTATCAATGTTCATTTACCATTTCTAGTGTTACGTGAAAAGGGGGCTGTTGATTCTGTTCTGGTATAGTAAAACCCTCCTCGAAGCCGCGTTCTATAGAGATTTTCGCCATGAAAAACTCCGCTTCGCACGATTAAATTAACGTTTTCATCTATTTCATAAATCCTTGCGCAAAAGCTATCCTCTTTTCTTCCTCGTGCTACTCCACTCTCCCAATCCCCCGGATCTCCTCCGCACTTCCAATGTTCATTACACTGGGTCTTAAAGACTACCTCGACTTTCCTTTGGTCACATGTACACTTGAACATCCACGTGAAGATGCAGCCGTATATAGTACAAAGTCCATCGAACAAGACGCAAAAGAGTGTCGACCGGATACTGCTAAAGGAGGCATTTGCCCTTGAAGGAAGGACCAATGGAGACCGTTGCCATGCAGGTGAGCGCTGTCCTAAAGGGCAGGAAATGCTCTTGATTCAGATTGCTTTAGCATAATCGTAACGTGCCCCTCTGTTCCTTCGCGCTTTTGCGTTGATTCTTACGCTTTTGCGCGAATCTGTTGCAGTAACGACAAAAGTTCTTACTAGCTCTTCTAGTCTGCGTTGTACGCGATGGCATTCTTCACGCAGAATATGAGGATTTCCGTCTGACCACGCTTGAATCCGATTGAACGAAGCGAACTGCTGCCTCCAATCTAATGGGCTTATGCAAAGCGGAAAATCAAAAAGGGGTAAATGGATCGTCTATCGTTAAAGTTTAATAGATGAGGCACAAAGAGTAGAGGAAGGATTAAATACGGATGGTATTGAAACGCAGGCTTACTTTCATGCGGCCTTTCCTCAGACAGCTTTCAGTAGCAGCAGGCATTTTCCAGGTTTTGCTCTGTGAGAAAAGTGGAAAGAATGCGAGAACGAAAACCAATGGTATCTACCGACTTAAGCTGACAGTTATTATGATACTAGCAAAATTACATCCACTCAACTTGCTTACTTCATATCTCACGTGTTGATATTTCCATTTGCATGAATTACATTACATGAGTTACATGAACCGAAGCAGGTCTTTTCCTTAGTCAGAACCTTCGCCTCCCGGTCGCATCCAATAGAGCTCTGAGAAGTGAAGAGTTTTTTCCATGTACCCATCACTAAAGAGCGCTTTGGTAAGAGTTCTGCGTAGCATGTGAAGGTAGGCATTTGAGCACTGAGAAGCTTCTAGCTTATCGAGCTGCACCCAGGTCCCTCAACTCGATGTGACCACACGTCATGATCCTACGCCTGGGATTAAAGAAAGCTAGCAAATCTCCTGACTGAAAGTACATCCAAAGGTGGATTCGAACCAATGACCATTGGGTCAAAGGGCAAGCATCTTACTACTGAGGTATCCTGACGCCTAGGAAACTGAAATCCGCTCCAGCTTTTCAAGCTGACTTGATTATGACCTCCACTGACAAATCATAAATGTACAGTATGTACATGTATAGGTAAGAACTTTCGGTTCTGATCTAATTTGTGGATGTGAAATATGGCTGGTTCGTGATGCTTTTTTTAAAAAAAATAGGTGAACAAGGTTTGATCAAGCTATCATGCAGAGAAACTAGCTATCTTTCAACTTATCCATAAATCTACAAAAAAAAGTTCGTCTGCGAGCAGAAATTGATCGCTGTACCGTTAAAAGCACTCAAATAATCATACAATTCGCTTTAAAATTTAACTGCAGGTCCTCACTTCTCGCGTGACGCACATAGTTTTGAGAACAATAGGTCATCACCCCTCACAACATACGGTACATACAATATGCATTGATAATCAACTCCCAAATGAAGAATTCCACCAATTCCTCTTTTCATTTCAGAGGTGGGCCATCGTCCATGGTCGAATCAGACCAACACGGCAGTCGATGGTACCCAACGGTGTTTATTCAAATGTTTGGATTACGCATTTTAGGCACAAAAGGAAAGCGTCAAGATTTGAAAAACTGCTTGCAGCAAAGGTAATCGCATTTGCTTCGGGATGAAAAGAGTAGCGTTAAGCAAGTGCAGCAGAACTGTTATAGCAAATGACAGTAAGGGGAATATCAGCTGGACGTCAAGAAAGAAGTTTATCGTCGTTGTGTTCGCTTCAAGAACTGTTGTGCTAATCACTTGTATACAGACAACAGCCACTGATTAACATGTATGGGTCACGCCGAGGTTCTCTGTGAAGCGAGTCCCAAATGGAATCATCGAATAAGAAATACCTGTGATGTTGATTCAAAGAAATGAATGTTAATTGTGATTTAAGGGAAAAGCTTTTCGATACGATCGAAATGCAGCCACAGGGGGGGGGAACAAATCCATTCTCAGTGCCACTCTAAAGCCCGGATTAAAGGGGAGGGCTAACAGCAAGGGTGGGATCTGGTTGTAAAATTGAAGGGCCTATTTATGCCAGACAATACATGATGTGAATGCAAATTACCACTTATAACACCCATCACCCCGCCGCGTTGCATACTCGATTTCGAGAAAGAAGAGACAATGGCTTTTGACTTTTCCCTACAGAAGTGGATTTTATGAGGTCGTTTCCGATTACCTTCCTCCCCAATGGTTTTTTTTGTGACACGAGCAGCATTCGAACTCACAACCATGCATTTTTAGTCTGCAAGCTTAACTACTACACCACGGCACTACTGCACTGCCACACCCGACTAAGTGAGATTAATGCCAGTGGAAGAAGAAGAAGAGGTCTTCGAAACCGTGATGCATATCTCAGTTCTGTGATGTTTCAATGAAGGGTGCTTCGCCGGGGTAAAAATTCTACCATAGCTGCGGGGAGTTTTGACTTTGGTACATCAATTATCAAAATTACACCCTAGGCAGATAATGCGTTACAAAGATCTACTTACTTCTTTCAATGAAAGCTTTTCTGCATCAAATATCAATAATTCATTCCTGGAAGAAAATGAATAAGTCCTTACTAAAGAAAAATTGTGACACCCACTTGAGCCCTATACTCAATAGGAACGTTGGGGAGCCCCTTATTAGCGAGGAGCCATCCTGAGCCGCGACATTGTGAGGTAGGGGGCAGGTCCCTTCGTTGCAGCACTTAACCTCTAGTTTTAAGTCAAGTACCTATTGACAGTTGGGTGAACCGATAGAGGACATAGCGGAATAGGAACAAATTTAATGCACCGCAGATTTACGTTAGGCACCCATTAGCTACTGGATAGAGAACGTCCAGCGATAGGAACGAGCTTGGGTTGGGCTTGAGACCTTAAATGTTGTAGACCTGTGCCATAAATCGATGCCAACCACCCTTCAAATACCAAAAGGGGGTGTGAGATACCTACAAAAGACCAGCAATTGCTGCATGCTTTGTCAATGAGCAATTCTGGTTTAAATGAAAGATTTTGTTGAAACTCTCTGCTAGTAACTACTGGCATAATCGGAATCGCTATTTGCGCCACGATAATGATGATGAATGATCGTGAGAAAGGGCGTACATGTCGGGAATGTCAGACGAAATTTCACGATTGTAATTATCAGAAGCCTCGGTTCAATCACTTCATCAGTATGATTCTTCTACGACCACAATGCGCAAGCATGAGACATGTTATCTTTTACCACGATAGGTCGCAAAGGATTCTGGTCAGACCGAGCCACGGCATAAGGGAAATGGTATGGTCATGAAACAGTAAGTGATCTGTTCAATATGGGTAGCTAATGGCGCTAAATCTAATATGATACGATTTCTTAGCTGTCTACAAGCAAGGCATATCCTTATGTAAACAATGTATCGTGCGCCATTTAAAGCTGAAAAGGTAGCACTGTCCCATTGAAAAACTGGGGACAATGCAGAAACCTCCACGTTGGTGTCTCTGGATATCAAACGCCAAAAGTGATCTCGACTCATTTTTGTCGGCTCGTTACCGATTCTGCAACCGTTTTCCCTCAAAGCACATTTGAGGGAAAGACTCGATGAAAAAAATTAAAAAATTGAGATATTTTCATGCGGAATGTTGATACAGGCTAAAAACCCATTGTGCGTCATCTGAAGATGGTAACTGATAGGGCTAAGATAGAGCCAATGATAACAACAATCATCACTACAAAAGGCTTTATGTCTATAAGAACTCGACTGACGCACTTTCTATAGGAGCGCCTGCACAGATCCAACTAGAAAAGGCACAGATATTTTCGGGGTCTGAAAATTTAAGGTTTCTCATGGCCAAGAAAGAGAAGATATCTTTCCACGTGTCACAGTGCTGCTCGTAGACTTGAATAAAAATCCAACAAAGACATGTCTCTGTCTCTTTTGCTGATGGCAGTAACCCTGAAGTTAGTGAACAAAACTCTGGTATCAGGTCACTTTTTATCTGACTAATCATGTGACTAAAAACTGTCAGTTTCTTAAAACAAATATAGTAGTAATGATAGTGATAATCATAATGATAATAATGATATGTACATGTTTTTACAGGATGAATTGATTTAGTATTAATGATACTGCTCATCAATAGGGGTCCGGTATTGAAGAAAATTAAAAGAAAAGTTAGAAACCTATCACAGGATCGGGATTATCTTGAAGTCCAGCTTCATTTTACATGCTCTTAGTGACAGGGTATATAAACCCAAAGGGAATGAGAAAGTTCGGGTAGCATTCTGAGGTATGACTCAAGCCCCATAATTGCATATGTTTGTGTCTGAGAGCCTCCTACTTGCGCATAAAGAAATGAAAGATATTCTTCTTTGTAGCCCACCATGAAAGTGGGTTACAAAGCTCCGCTTTTACTCTAGCTAAGTCGGCATTGGGATGAAAAGGAACTGAAAATGGAAACAAATACCTTACTTAATGAACAAATCGAAAATGTGTAATTAAATTAGGCGTTGTAAAATGGAAGGCAAACAGTGCAGAAAATTAAGCAGAGGGCACAAAACGAGAAATAAGAGGAGAATTTTTGCTTGCACAAAAAGGCAGACAGAAAAAAGAAACATAAACCGCAAACAGAGATGACGAGCTGATACTTGATAAAAACAGCGGTGACATGGTGTTACTTGTTGGGGGGCGTGGAATAAAAAGCAGGGTGCTCGGTTCGGGTCCTGCACGCATCGCAAAAAGAATGCAACAAAGATAAATTCACCTTGCAAAGCCCACTTGTTCCTTTAGGAGAAACCAAGACCCTGCATCTGATTAATGCTTCCCAGTTGCTACGACGCTGAGCAGTGAGAAAACAGATAAATCGAGTCCCATAGTCTAAATTACTGTTGAGGAACACCTTGTTGGATAGCTGCCATCTTGAGCCACAGTATTACTAGGCTGGGTGGCCAGCTCCTTTCCTCGCCGCATTTTACCCCCCCCCCCCCCCGTCTCCCCCCGCTTCCCACAGTATTCTACCATGTACATTTTTACTGCTGAATGGACCGGTGGAGGACATTCAGTAACTAAAAAGAATGCGACATGTACCCAGGGCCCTAGGAACAGTAGACGTTTGCTTCAAAAATTATTTCACTGCTCCTAAAGTAATGAAAAGTTTCAGTTGAATGCAAGAAGGATCAAATAATCGTGGCTTTATTGCCTCAAGGGAAACCATTTCGTTTAAGTGTATTAGGAAAAAGGTATCATGCATCTAAAAACAAATTGTAGAAAGACTTGAAATACCTTGCTCCAACTATCAGGTTTTTGTTTGCTTTGTCAATAACTAGCTTTGTGTAGTGTCTCGAGTGTGGGTGGTGAAATTCTTGCAATTTTAAAGCTGCAAAAGAATCAAAGGTTATTTTCTATGTTGTCATAAACAAACAAGCTAACTTTTCCAGCATGATACCATTTATTTCTTCGTCAACCTTTTCGAAGCAAAAATGTTTAACGTTGAATTTCCTCGTGAACATCCGTCCACTACAATGACAATTTTAGTTGCAACACAGTACCCCTACCGTGTTATTTAAAAATACTTTTAGTTGTTTACGTTCTTCTCCGTCTATTACTTCACAGGTTACACGATTTGCTAAAATATCCGGCACGTATGCCACATGATTTTGAACAAATGGCAAAGGGAATTATGTGACATTTCAATGAACTGGTCACCTGAAGTTTGCACCGATGGTTTCATCATTCAACTCAATTCCAACTTGTTTCTAAATCATTGATAATGATACTCGGAAAATTGACTCTATTGACACGAGGAACGGTTTTTTGCTTAATTTTGGGATGGGTGCTACGTGACAGTGGTGTCGCGGTGCAGTGGCTAAGCATGCAGACTCATACCACAGTGGTCATGAGTTCGATTCCTCCATGTATCACAACAAAACACCATTGGTGAGGAAGGCAACTGGAAACCACCTCATTAAGTCAATTTCCCTAGAAGAATTCAGCACCCTGTCTCTGGTTTCTGCTAAGCTCGAAATCGAGTCTTCAACGCAGGAGATACGTGACCTTGCAATGCACTAGAAGCTGAAGGAGTTGCAATTTCCCATGGGAGATTTGTACTGCAGGATCCTTTTCGACATTGGCATTCTGTACCAAGCTAGCACAAGATATCGAGTATATGTTTCACAAGAAAGACCAATACCCTTATTGAGCGAGCTCTTCGTTATGCAAATGCTGCAAATGATATCAAGAGAAAACGACTTCTCTACGAAATTCGCTCAACATCAGAGCAGTAGAAATAGATGGAAATCACTTAGAAGAGAAGAAATTGTTTGAAGTGATTCCGAGAAAGTGTTACACTTTTTTGTACTTGAGGCTGAACATGATTTGTTGAAATGATTAACAAATTGGTCACACAAAAGAGAGTTTAAGAAGTATGTGCTTCGCAGGATGGACCTTTTAATGAGATTGAAGCAATCATTGATCAAACACAGTACGCGTGTAGAACCAATTGTAGCCACTACTTTAGAACTGCATCAGTACCAGAAGGAAATGAAACAGTCAACATAGGCAATCGTGTTGCTTTCAGTGTCAGCAAATATATATGTACAAGATACGAGGAACTGCCCAAAAAAGACGACTGTTGGATTTGTACTTAGCATTAGATAAAGAGAAAATCTTTAAATCGTCCAAGATTCTGGTGCCCACAATTGAAGGATCGAGAGTGTAGTTTAAGTATTCGGTTGATTGTTCACCCTTTTGACAATTAAGCTAAACGTATCACTGACTTGAGTGCTAAGGACTTTGTCAGGATAGCAACGAAAAAGGTACGTCTCAACCGGTAAGATAACGATGTTTGCAAGACCTTACAGCGTTGAATGCTAACAAATGTGCTTCTGAGCTCATACACGCGAATGGATTAGCATTCAGTTAATAGAGGAGACCACAGCTTAGTAACAGACATTCTCCACTGGATAATTGAACTTTTCTCAAAATTCACCATGACAGTTAACCCAGAGTAGCCATACAACGGCTGGCAATCACTAGCTGCATGAATGCTTTGTCAGAGAAGTGATTCGCTAATATACGCTGTAGCCCCCCGGGTAACAATTTCAAGATCTTTTAAGGTCGATTTTCCTGTACATACATGGCAACTTTCCCCAATAAAGATTATTTCGAAGCAAGAACATATAAAGAGGGGAGCTACATACGGCAAAGAGGGGAGGCGCAAAACGTTGCAAGAAATGTAAGGGGGCAAAAGACAAGGTGGAAGGACATTGAGAAATGTGACCTGGAAAAGCATGTCTGAAAAGAGGCTATTAGAGATTGGATCAGGCGGAGAAGAGAAAACCTCACATTCCGGAGATACCAAAGCGAGGAAAAACCCAGATAAGCAAACCAGCATAAAAAGGGACGATTTCTAGATACGAAGAGCATGTAATTCTATAAAATCGTCCGTTTTTTACCACCCTTTGAATCAGTTACAAAATTTGAGAACTTTGTGAGGATGAGATTGTATCCCATTTTTGTTATTTTCCTAACCCTTCTGCACCATATCTTCCTAAAAAGTTTTCTGTCGACGTAATTGCCTCAGCCAATATTTTCTCTTAGGGAATTATCTTCCATTTCTCTTCACCAAGGGGGTCCAAATTTGTTAAGTGCCCGATTCATGGATTCTTTGAGTTCAGAAGGCAAGGAAAAAAAAGAAGGCCAGGGGGCTAAGGCTTTAGCTACCATGCAAAAACGACTGTGCAAAAGAGCAGACATGAAAAGACATGAAATCACACGACGAGTGCAATTGCAAGGGCTTTGCTAATTCAATTTCATCAACTTGTACGGAAAACAATGCAGGGTATTCGTGATGGTTATTCCAAAGCATTCATCGGGCAAGGAAAAGACTTGGGACAACGGTGAGTCTAAAGACAACAGCCGCCTCTCTTCGAAAGTCGCTTTGTGCTTCGGTGCAAGTGGTTTAAATGAAGCCCATTGCGATTACAATTGAAATTGAGTGAAGCAGATCTCAGTTTCAAAAGATTTATCCACAGAGTAGATATGTTTGTTTATTGGATGACGAAGCGACTTGGGGTAGCTAAAGACGCGCTTCGCTTTGACCTGTTAAGGAGGATCTTCACTAGACGATTGTTGGGACGATCGTCGTGAGAGTTCGCGACGACACATACGCAGTGGCAAAAAATAGACTTTTCTGACGAAACTTCTGGAGATCCGTCACAAAAATCGTCTAGTGGAGGTCCGCCGTTAGAAAGGATCCCTCGAGCCGACCCCAGTCAGTAATAGAATATCGTGTGCACCTTCGAATCTTAAACTTGGGTACACTCCGTGGAATCGACAGCAAGCGCACAACCACGGGGGGTCTTGGGGGTCTGTACCACGTGGGCCCTTTTGTACAGAATGTGCTAGGCTTCTGTTTGGAGATGAAATGATTCAATATTGTTGTCAAAGCTGAGGTCAGTGGTTGATAATGAGTTCAGGGTGACTACTATGCATAAATGAATTGAAAGTAGCAAAATGACGAGAATTCCTGTAGTGTTTCTTCCGTTTCTAAATCTGTAGAATATAGTTCCAACTATATTCCCTTTAAGTCTATTGTGCTATTTTTGTGGCTCGGGCCCTGTCCTCTAAAGCACCTGACGTCATCGATAAAAGAAAGAAAAAAAACAGAGAGAGGAAAAATGTCCCAACTGATAAGGTAAAATACACTAACTATATTATAGCAACTTGTTCAAAAGGGCACAAGAAGACAATTAATCTAATAGAATACAAAGAGTATGAATAAATGAACAGATGAATTAAGTTTCGCTGAAAAGGAGCGAGAACAGACGATTGAACGAAGGTCGAGAACCTCGTATGGATGCGGTGTGACCTCAGACTCACCCAGCATCTGATCTGTTTGGGTGCAGCGGCATTGTTAACAAGCAATGTGCTGAAGTGCGATTCAGATGGACATCTGCGCTGATCATTGAATGCAAGTATTCAAAGCAGCATAACAACCCGAGCTTAGAAGCGCTTTCTCTCCTCTGCAAAATCCTCTTTCAGCGTACTGCATTTAATACCCTGAAATTTCTGCAAGGATCGGAAATCGCTATAATGATATTTACCAATATGGAGTTAAAGCCGTTACATTGATAAAAATGATGTGTTTTTGTACTGTTTCATTTTGACTGCATAAAGAGGATATAAGGTTCATTTGATGTCTTTATGAATTCATTAATGGTTATGAAAGCAAAAATACTTATGCTTCTCTAAAGGGTTTAAAACTCGTTTGTTGCTGTCACCCTTGACTCATACAACCCATTGTGTATAAATTATCTTACAAAAATCACTCAATGCAGTTTCACTGCCTTTTAAAATCAATTATGGCCTACCCTTCACCTCAATGGCAGGATTACCTGTAGTGTGACAGACAGTAAATGCTGACAAAGGGGCCGCCAATTTCTCATACACTTTCAAACGAATTGCATAGTTATCTATCAATGAGCTCCACCAATAGAACAAAGACGTAAAGATTGGCACCCTTGTGACACTCCAACATGGCAGCTAGAATTCTTTGGGCACATTATTCGGAAGGACGGTCTTGAAAAGCTGACCTTGACAGGGACGATCGAGGGCAATGTGGGCAGAGGAAGATAGAGAGAGACGCTCCTCTGGACTTGCTGAAGAAAATCAGTGGAAAGAACACGGCGGAGCTGCTAGAAACAACAAGAGACCGGAATCGTGGCGTAACCTAGCCACCCAAGTCCTACAAAAATGTGGTATCTGAAGAAGAGGAAGAAGAGGAATAAGAGGAATAAGAGGAAGAAGAAGAATAAGAGGAAGAAGAGGAATAAGAGGAAGAAGAAGAATAAGAGGAAGAAGAGGAATAAGAGGAAGAAGACGAATAAGAGGAAGAAGAAGAATAAGAGGAAGAAGAGGAATAAGAGGAAGAAGACGAATAAGAGGAAAAAGAGGAAGAAGAGGAATAAGAGGAAGAAGATACTTCAAACACTTCACTGAGCATCAATGCAAGAACGTGTTCAAATAAACAGAGACAAAATCCGACTTGTCATGTACACTGTACAGCGCTTAGCTATCGGTATTCAAGCTGTTAATAAATACTATGCACCTACATACACACACGCAGCATTGAAACAACATGTCCACTAGCAATGCAATCAAACTAGCCAAACATTGGGCTAAACCTTTCTGATGATTCCTTTGTACACACATCTATGCTTTATTAACGTACTTGCAGAGATGCGAATACAGTAGTAACAGTGCCTGCTCAGCTTCCTTAAGAGGATAATGAGGCGTTGAGGTGCACATTGATTAAGCATTCGCTGAATGGGGCAGATTCACTTCCTCTCTGATTCACTGCCATTACTCCAGATTTAGCGCGAATGAAGTATTCCAACATGGGGCTGCGTTGCATTTCCTCCCCATTTGTCCTCGTTCAGTGAATAACGTGCATGGGTTTCAGCGTTAATGAGGCAGTTCGCTAAAGAGACGTGCGTGTGATTATGGACTAAAACTTCTCGAGAATGTTTAGTGTAAGCAAATAACTGTTTTACCAACCTTCTTCTTGTACTTTCTTAAAAACAAACGTTGACAGAACGTAAGGGTGTGTTTACGGGTCCATGAATTATGCTAACGACTCATTACGGTACGGGCACTAGCTGCGTCGCATCGATCGCAGCTGGCATTTCGCTCTCCATTTACGGTGTGATTTGGAGCTAGTGCCGACTTGGGCAAACCCCGGGCCACACGGTGAAGTTGGAAGGTTGCAAGGAAAGCACGTGACTAAACACCCTGGTTGCGAAGAGCATCTACGTCAAAAATGAAGAGCAAATGTGCTATGACCGAAAGTCAACGACAAAATCAACCTTTGCTTTTCGGATTACAAAATGTTCACAGATAAAACGAGAAGACGTTGAATATTCAAAACAAGTGCATTAATCTGAGATCGGTTGCGTCTAAGACTTGAAGGTCGAATTACGGGCTATAATGCTTCGTGGATGTTTGTAAACTTCGCTTTATGCTGTTTCAGAAAAACAACAGTGAATGATCAATACGCCATACGTGAGAGCTTACCGACTGCTATGCAGAATATCGCTATGGTGAGAATCCTCAGGGGAGGGGCAGCAACTAAATTAAGCGGGATGAATAACAAGAAGATCATCGCTGATCAAATTACATTTACAACTGCAAATCGAAACCGTCTGTTGGAACATAGGTTGATTCATCTTTGATTTAAAGTTGATTCATATTTGATTTATAGTTGATTTGAATTTGATTTTAATTTCATTCAGTGCTTCGATTAAGACAGACGTCCAAGGGGAAGTCATACGTACGTACCCATTAAAAGCCAGGATCGTCGAAATTTAAAGTCTTGGTCTTTCAAAATGCTGCTTGCGGTGATTTGCTGTTTGATCTTATACATGATCAAGAACGACGTGACTAGCGCTGTATATAATACATGCACAAGAAGCATGTACTTCTTGATGAAGTATCACTTAGTTAAAAAAACACATCAGCTTGATTTCAGGTGAAGGGCTCTCTCTCTCTACATTGGTAAATATTCTGTTAATAGAAGATTTTTCTCACCCTAGTAACAATAAACTAATAACAGAAGTGAAGATGATAAAACAACACACAGCGAAAGATTCTTGTTCTAGGATATTCAATGGCCTACCTTCAAGTCTCTGGCGAGCGAAACGTGTTTAGATGAATATATATGAATATAAAGAATATATATTTATATATATAGATATATCTGCATACCAAATGAGACTGTGTGAGTAGATCTAGGGATGTCTTAGTGATAAGGCACTGGCTCAGAGATACGCTGGTCAGTAGTTTGTTTTCCATCGAAGGCAAAATGTCAGTAAGAGTGAAGACAGATGCAAAGTTCCCGCGATTACAGACGTAGCTGTCAAAGGTGTGCTAATATCAAAAGGGATGTCCAGCACACTGCTCGATAAGCCGATATTCTCAGCGTCCTGGAATTTACCTTTCGATGCAAAATAGGAAGCAAAAAAGGAAGCAAAACCAAAGCCACACGATCAGAAAAAGCAAACATGAAACACGAGGTATCGAAATTTTTCAGAGATACGCATCTATGCAATACAAGGGATTAAAAACCAATCCTAGAGGAACAGCAAGCAGTAAGAAATATGTCTGTGACCGCATTCACGGGAATTTTCATCGATAAGAACTATATCAGTTTCATATTGATGAGATTTTAGAACTAGACTTAGCTAAGCTACTGAAATCGTTAAGCAAGAGTTTCAACCTGTTTCGCCCAGCATGAATATGCCGGTTTTGGATTAACACAATCAAACACTTATGACGGTGCCAGCTAACTTATATCATTAGAGGAAATAGTGGCCAGAAGAAAACAGGAAGATGTTGACTTTTCAGATCTTCTAGTGTACATAAAGTAGCTGAAGATGGCTTTGATCTTTACGGTACACAGTGAAACGCATCGTCATATCATAATGCACGTGCAATTGTGGCATGAGCCTCGCTATTCAAAGAAACATTAATTTAGGAAATCGTGCTGGCGGCCTATTCAATTAACATCGACAACCATTAAAAACTATCGGGCTACTACTAAGAAAATGACCAACATTTATATTCTATCCCCTTGAGTGGGAAGTAAATTGAAAGAAGTCAACAATTCACTTACCATCAACAGCTCTGCTGTATTCAACGAAGGCGTGATGCTGTGGTATACAAGTGCTGCCATTCACGGGACACATCCAATATAATAATTGCGAGGTCAACGCTAAAAGCCAACTTCTTTGAATCGTCGCAAGCCGGCAAAGCGCCATACTGAAATGTTTCCTGTGTCAGAATTAACAGACGTTTAGCACAAAATCCGTTCGCTATGTACATTGATCAAACAGATACACAGTGGCAAGGTCAAACAGCGGAAGGCAGGTTTACACATCCACGTAGGAGTAATATCCCCCTTCAAAAGATTCGATCTGAAATCTTTCACGAATTCCCCTTTGTTATATCAAAGCATCAAGAAGACTCGACCATACGGCAAACATGATTCTGACTATTTGAAAGCTTCCAGCTAGAGCTAAAATAAACTCTTTATCCTGCATACAAAAACCTGAAGCTGTTCCCCCGACTTATGCCTAGCATTGTTGACATGTTCTATTGAATTCTTCAGTCATCCCATCTCCAACAAAAGACTGGAAGGGGGGCCCCTTGTCAATGCAAGATGCCTTTGTATTGAGCACTGCCCTCGTGAATCACCATTAGACCACCAAAGGGACAGCGCGAAATGAAGCAATGGCCTGTCACTGTTTTATGAAGAGAATAGTCCCGTGGGAATACTCAGTAGTAGCACTGTCAAACTTTTATCATGCGCTTAAAGGAACGACCACAGTCTATATTTGTTGAAGCAGAAGTGCTTTCAAGCAATCTGTCAAGGTAACGAAATCGGCGTTGTCTTCAACAAGATTGACGAGAGAAAAAGTACGTATTGAGAAAACCTATGTTACACCCAGTCAAGTTGTAATGCGATAATGCCCTGTCACATATAACAAAATTTCAAATATGTCTAGAAATCGTCACTGAGGTCTCTGCAGAAAAAAAGATAATTTGATTTGAGAGGTGCACGTTATTCGACCAAAGAAAAAGCTCTTAGTTCTAAAGGAGTTCAATGAATAAGCAAGCGATTACTCCTTTCTTGGCAACGTTTACGCGAGCACGAATCCAAACGGATCCGTACAAAAATTAGTACATGTAGGCTTCTCGTTTACGCTGGACCTACTGGGCCTGAACACATTTGGACCCGCTATCTGGACGCGTTTGGGGTCGCGTTTGGGGTCGCCTTCTTATGTGTACTCGGTTGGATCCGTTCCCGTTTAGGTCGTGAGCGTAAACAACACAAATAACGCTCACGGATTCAAATTGGATTCTTACTCACTTCAGTCCGTGCTGGTGTAAAAGTAGCCGAATCTACTTGTCATTGGCTGGCAAGGCTGATGACCTTCCAAGTTCCGTTAGCATCAAAGGTGTCAGAGCGTACAGGAAATCCACCAACGTTTTTCAAAATGACAACGCTCCGGCCTTTGAATTTCTACATGTTAAGCCTATTTGTGGAAATTTGTAAAGATTCCAACGCAACATGAGAGTATATTAATCAATGCCAAGTAATTTTTAGAACAGCCGCAAGTTACACGCATGGAAAGCTAACAGTTACGAATCATATCGAGTGGCGTAGAGCTAGAAAAATAGCGAAGGGGCAGAGACCTCAAGCCTCTACATCCCTGAGCATATTGGTATGAAACAATCTACTGAGCGGCTCTCACAATCGATAAACCTGCTTTCTGTCAGAGAGTTGTTGTCGACGGCGTCCATGAGCAGACTGTAGACTCTAGAACCCCTCACTGGCATGTAACTGTGATGAATGAAAAATTCAACGCACAGCGATGTTTCTTCTTTGGTACTATAATGTACTCGTCAAACGTTTGAAACCACAGGAAAGGATTTGTGGATTCCAATCCTGCATGGTTCACCATAGGAGAAACACTATTGGCGAGGAAGGCAACGGGAAATGACCTTCCATATAGAAAACCCACTTCCATAGAAAAAGCTTAGAGTTTCATGTCTTAAATTGGAATGCAGTTTTTAACGTCGCTTCGTGTAACAGAGGCTGTTTTGAAATAGAACCATTCAATGAATAAGGACACAAACGAAGACACTTTTTTCAATACATATTCAAAGAAAGAACCACGATGTGATTGGATCAATGCCAGGAGTGCTATTCGAGAAATGAACTCAATGTGCATGTAACTCGCGTTTGAGAGGTGCAAAGATGGCCCATTATATAGGGCATTGAACATAAAGGGTTGATGCAATCAGGGACAATAAAGACTTGCAGAAATCATAGCCATTGGGACATGATTCTTTTCACTCCCTTTTGCATATTCTATGGCGTGCATTAATAGGATTGAACCACCTAAACAAAACTATAAATTCTAAAGGAATTTTTCTCAAGGATGGATTAGGAAAATCCACTAACTGGGTGGGAAAATTTCCAAGGACAGATAACAGATCCATACGATAAGTGAACCCCATTCATAGTACATTACCATAAGCGTGGTTCTGCGTTCAGATTTGCTCAGTCTGGACCAAAATAGCTGTATGTTTAAAAGTCTCTTCTCATACTTAATAGCAAAAATTCCCCACCATTGTTGTCGGGAGAACCTATGCAGTTAAAAAAAATTTCCCCGCTTCGACTTTGAAAGGCAGTGGTTTGAGCCTGGTTTAACAGAAGGTGGGCATAACCCAAGCGTTGGTGTTTCTAAAACAATCAATGGCTTTGTCAATAGCATTCAAGGAAGGTTAGGGTAGGCAGACAAAAAGGATTAATGTACACATTACATAAATGCAGACAGTCTTGACTTTTAGTCAAAGTAACATTGGAATAAATATAGGCTTTTTGAAGGACATGTTAAGCTAAGGCGGGGAAGGCTTGGTAAGAGGTGAACGGACCGTGTCGAATAGGACTTGGAGGTAACAGGGCTAAAGAAGGGGGCACCACGGATAGCATGAGGCGGGAAGAACTGTCCATATAGCCAACCTTGCCTAAGTGGGACTAAAGTGCGAAGAAGAGGATAAAACTATGCTGGCAGGGATTGGAGGCTGTCCAAGAAAATGAAGTCTTTTCAATAAGCGCTTCTGAAAATATCGAACAAAAAGGACGTGCAATTTAAGACCCATTGGGAAACTCTTCCATCTCTTAGCACCCTATAGAATATTACTTGGGCAATGCATAATTCACTGCCCAAGCTAGCCTTGCATCTATCTGGTTTCTTTGCCTTAACATGGCCTCATAGACTCATTGATGCTTCTTAAGCAAATAATATCTAATTTCAAGTCCATGAGAATGATATCTAAATTCTTGAGCTCGTCATTTCTTAACATGTTCGTTACCGGGGCTGGTATCGAAAACCTTAGATAGTCTCGGAGCTAAAGACACTTTTTGTACTAATATAAGATATATTAAATTAACAAAACTTAATTGCCATGGTGGGTATGAGATTTTCACCTTGCCTACTGAGAAATTGGCTTTCATAGGCTTACTGTAAAAAGGTGACAAAGATCTGCACTGCAGAGATTTTTTGATTAGTCACTATAGTTAATGCATCCAGATATTTTTAAGGATTCGTTTTTATTAAGGATCATACTGTTTGTCAAGGGGTCGCTGAAATCGATCAAACAGAAAAGGAGCAACCACGTTTCATGACGCTTGTCATGTGTGACGCACCATTGAGATTTCTTTTGAGAGGATTGATTAGGAAGTTTAACCATAAATTGACAAAAAGATTGACTAATTCAAATGAAAGAGCAAATACATTTTGCATTTTCATATCATGATTACTTTGCAAATAATCATATCATAATCATAATTCCTTGTACCTTTTCCGTTGTAAGTGTCAATTGGACAAAGAGAGCAATTTGTTATTTGGGAAAACTTGAGAATGGGGAGGAAATTGAAAGGCTAGTGGGAAACTTTCCCATCAATTTGCATGTTCAAATATTCCCTTGAATTTTCTGCCGTGCAAGAATCGAAAACTGGTGACCGATACGTAACATGTTGGATTCGTTAGTAAACGAAAGGTGTTTACAGGCAATCGATTTACCAACTGGATACCTCTATTCGTTGATGCATTTCCATGACAAACTCTGAAAGATCTATATGCTCCGATTGTCAACCAAAAAACCTTTCAAAGTAAAGTTGATTACAACTCCGTGATTCCAGGAGCGGCCTAACAAAAAGATTCTCGAAAGAAAGGAAGAGCGCCAGGCTTTGACTGCGGGAGCTCGTATCAAATCCAATTGTAAGAAATCTCATTCATTTGCTCAACCGGGTGATGCCTTGATCCTGACATTATAACTTGGACCCTTTTTGCATTTTGCTGCGGCTCAATAACAATAGCATTAAGAGATATCATTCAGGGCATTGGTTTCCAAAGATGGGACGTTGATGGTAGCCAATGATTTTAAGATCTACTCTAAAAAATCATTAGTTTTTGGAGATTTATACGTGAAGTCTTGGTTGCTGCACTTTCTTCTTGTACGTGATGCTGATTAAAAAGTTTATTGTCTGCTAAAGAGACACGTATTGCACGGGATTATGCTTCTACAAAGACACGCTGCCTTGGTACTAGTTCATTATTCTAGGGGGGGGGGGACCTGGACAAAATCTCACCCAATGCCTAATGGAATAGAGTTATCATGGTTGATAATTTGAGGTTGCAGGTGAGGTGTTCCATGCTCTGATTGGGTCTTAGAAAGGACTTAAAATTAATACAAACTACTTCCCTGCATAGCTTTCAGCATACTGGGAAAGAACATAGTAGTTAAATGCACAGTGCTACCGTGGGTCCAGCCCCCCCCCCCCCCCATTGCTCACAAAGCGATGTGACCCAAGGATAAGGTGAAAATATATGGGTACTGCGAAATTCACTGCAAGGCGATAAAGGGTCATGGTCCTTTCCTAACCATTTTGAAGTACTTAAAAATACAGAAACCAGCATAACTAGGAAGCAAATATTCGATTAGTATTTACTTATCAGACTTCTGTTTAATATGGCTGTTAAGCGTGATTTCCACGATAGCTGTGTTCAAACGTTAATGTTTAGATAATTTTACTGTTCATGGCTTACCATTACGTCAACATTGAAGTTGCAAGGAAAATACATCATTCTTAGCATTGTGGACTTAAATAAAAAGTTGTAATGAGAAATTTGATCATTAAATATTCATGCAGAAAATGCACTTTTCATTTTAAGTGTGATAAATACCAATTAATGTCTGCTTGACTTTTCCTATACTATGAAATTAGCATACAGTACTGAACAATATAATAAATATGTTATGTTAGTCCCCAATGTCATAGTTTCCTATCCTCCCTTAACCCAACATAAAACTGGTCAGCCTTTAATGTTCTATTGTAAAGCTACTTGCGCACCACAGCATGCTTCTCTGAAGGTAGAAGCGCTGCCCAAACTTTGCGCTTCTTCATCTGAGTATCATTATGCATTAAAATGCTAAAAAGATGGTCCACGTAGACAGGCCATAGCTATATTTGGCCGCAAAAGCGTTATTGACTACAATCACTTTTACTGAAACTTGTCATATACCAAAAAGCTTTCCTATGCAGAAGAGAAAGCTTCTTCGGAGGTTTTAGAAGACCACGTAATACGGCAAGGGCAGTGACATGTCAATATTCAATCACGTTGAATATATTCAGCTCTAGCCAGCAAAGAGCGTTTTGCAGAAGCTTCAGAGACTAGGACGGGAGAGCATGATATTAACATAGTGATAGACATAGAAATCTGGATGGATTTCACCTCGTTAAATAGTGACTCTGTCCCAACAGCTGAAGTTATCCGTAAAGAATGCACTGATTCAAAATGCTTAGGATTACCATCAGTGATCAGAGGCAAACGCAGGGTATAAAAAGATACATCAATAATTGCAGAATGAAAACAAAATAATAATTCATCACGATGAGGCTTCGTTATCCTTATTGTTCGATTCATATATCATTTACTGTTTTTGATAATACAATCTAAAAGACAAGACCAAAGTCACCGGGAACCTTTTACAGTCTTGATCCAAATATAAAAGCTGAATGACAGCAGTAATGTTTGTAAATAAGTATGACGATGACAAAGATATATTCAACTCGCCACAAATTTAGAAGATATTCATTGCCTGGACGTACAAAGATAGATATGTTTGTTTGGGTGGCCATGTTGAGGAATAATGTACAATAATGTTTAATATCAAGCAAATTACAGGTCTACAAGCTAATATACTAAGAGTATTTAATTATAGAGCGAGTAAATATGAAACTTTTTCCCAAGGAATTTTGCTTTGTTGAAATGAAAAATCTTCGCTGATAATGCCCCGAGCGTTATATCTATTATCAACATAATGATAAGAGTTATGATTAAGCTAACAGAAGTACCAAAATCTATGAGAAATACTTCAACGGTTTCATGTTGTTATCTTTAACATCTTTGCTAACTGTCCCAGCACTCTCCATCAATGTTGCTCTAGCTAAAGGTAGGTAGGTGTGTGTGTGTGTGTGTGTGTGTGTGTGTGTGTGTGTGTGTGTGTGTGTCTGTGTGTGTGTGTGTGTCTGTGTGTGTGTGTGTGTGTCTTTGGAAATTAGATACATTGCATCTGTAGTTAACTGACTTCGTTCACCTGGTGCACTTTAAACTAAAAGGGAACGGTGACTTGCCTTTTATTGTCGATGAATTTACAGTGGTGGGAAAGAGTTTACGTACGGAATCGAAAGACAATGAATTTTCGTGACATATTTGATTCATGCGGCGCAGTTGGCTGGCCGAGTGAGTCTTCACGCAGGGATCCCACTTCGAGCCAAAGCAGAGAAGGTTTTGTCATTGAACAGCACCCTGATTAAATATCCATGTTATTGCATCATTTGTTTCTGCGTTAGGTGCAAATGCAATTAAAGCTGCATCACTCTTATTTAAGCTGTAGTCCACAATGCTGTCCGTTGAAAGTCTCCCGTGCATATTACATTAAATTGAGCTACAATTATCATGGATAGATAAGAATCATGAGTAACTGCACAGGTCCTTGGTGGCTGAAGAAAATTCGATAATACAAGATCGCTTTATTAATTCAGTTACATAGATGATCGAAAAAGGCACGTGACGAACTCGTCTGCACGCTATTAGCAGTGCCTCATGAGCCAATGGAACCAATACAAGCACATTATGAGAAGTCGCCATATCAAAGTGAAAACGAGACGTGGCATTGTCGCTCCAGTGATTCATTTCAAGGGAACTTCTCTGTCCTGTCTTGAAAAAGACTTCAGCCGACTATTGCCAGTCCGTCTTTATGACGTTGGATTTCTAAGCCATTACGTTCTAGAAAGGTCTAGCCAATATGGTGTTCAGTTAGATTGCTAAAACTGAAACCTTTAAATCTTGACAATTACCTAAAGAACTGAAAATTTAGTCCTCTAGTGCTTTGATCCGAGAAGGTTGGAAAAAAGAACGATGGCTACCCTCCGGCACACCTGGTAACATTCAGGATGCCAGCAATCTGGGCGGCTAACATGCCTCAACAAAAGTGCTTCTAAAGACATGTATATAGATACACATATAGCTACTTGTGTTTTATTCATAATACATAAATTTATCCAGCTCTAGGCGTTCGAGAGGGTGTTTCTACAGAAGGACTTTTTTGAGACTAAATGTCTTCAGGAATTTTCAAAGTATCATTGCCTTAAAATACTATCTTATTTAATACAAGTACTTCGACTTAGAAAATCGTACGTACATCTTTTTACTAAAAAGAATACTGAACTCCCAACAAAAGCTCATTGTCACTCAGACCATGCAATAATGGATGAGAAAAAAATGGATTGGAAGTGTAAACGAACTGCTTCGATCCAAATTGGTTGCCAGCTAGATCTGTCAACGGTTTAGAAAACCTTGCGTATGCTATCAAAAAACTAAATCATAAAACTTACTTCTTAGTACTTCGAGTTGCTGCCGTTGAATTTGGAAAGATGAAACAGTATATCTGAAGCAGCCATAGAATCACCTTAAGAGCTACTCTTGTCATGGATGGACGAGCGCTTATATCAGAGCGTCATTAGTTCCCACGACAAATACAAAACCTCCCCACCGCAGAAGGGAATCTTTTAACTTACTGCTGAACTATGGTCAATAGCCTGTGACTTAAAATGAAACAAGGTGAAAGTTTAGCAGAAGTTGATGACATCGTGAAGAATGGAGAGGCGATACGACGGTAATGAGGAGCTGCAAGTAATTTGCATCTTGATCCATCTGATATGCTATTAGAAGTCCTGGCTTGCTTCTGTTAACTTCTGCCTTTCAAATTTGAGTTGGCTTATAAAGATTAGAGGGAAAATGGCCCCTTATAAATCCGTCATTTCAATCATGGAAGGGATTATTCTTTAAGCAGTGTGAGAAATTCCCTGGTGCATAACCAAGCTATGATATGAGGAGCCAAATCTTCTTGCTATATTTAACAAAGTGGGGCGCTTGACTCGTAAACAGAAAGCGTGCGGCTCGAACCTGTTTGTGCTATCTATTGTGTTCAGAGAAGAGCCCAAATTCAATTGCCTATGTTTCAATCAAGCTTTCCTCGTCAGACTGAGTTCTTTCATTGCCCGCTAGTAAGGCATTCACCCGGGGGGGCAGAAACTTGGAACGTCCTACCAACTGCTGCAGCAAAGGCACCATCAGTAAAATATTCTAAAGTAGCTATTTGAATATTTTTGTTTCAGTTCTATTTTATTGATTTACTTTGCTTTGGGATTTCTATTATCAATAAACATTTGCATGTTAATTCTTATGTATCGCCACTTTGTTAAATTAGTTTGTAGATGGACGGCCTCTTGTAAACCAGCACTGCCGAATGGGTTACCGTCCTGAAATAATTGCAATTATCATTATTATTATTAAAAGAGAAGCAAAATGACAGAAATTTTGTGCAGATGGAGATTACATAGAGGTCAAAGGGCAATTTGAGGCTCCCGAAGTGAAAGGTATCAAATCCAAAGAAAAGCTAGGAATATTTGTTCAAAAAGGTGGACAGGGTGGAGGTTGCCATTGGGAAGGATCACTCCTTTAAAGCTCTCAGGAGGAGTATGACTGAGCCTACAGATAAACATCAAATCTATAGAAATTTGTTCAAGAAATCTAGGGATTCTTTGGCCATGTGTTCTGAAGGCTTTAAAAGCCCCTGGGGAATTGTCTCTCATAACAGAAACCTCCAGCGTGCATGGATCGAGCCAACTTCAGGCAATAAGATCCTAATTTGTACATTCAGTGGTGCGATGCTGAGCAAGTAAAAGGGGGCACTCGTGATTATAGGGAGGTGTTTTGCCCTACAACTATGGATTGTACTACCAGTCAACCTGTCTAACGGGTCCAAGAAACGTCCAAAAATTCCGCTTAGCATTCGAGTATTTGACAAACTAGATTAGATGAAAATCCTTCAATATCCGAATTGCGGACTGTATCACATGATACTAATGCCAACTAATCATTGTTGAATTCGTCTCATATATTCATACGCATCTGGATTATGCGGTTGACACCTGCGGCAATTAATGAAGCATATATAAGTACTGCAGTGTAAAGCACTGCAGTGTAAAGTACTGCGGTGAAAAGCACTGCGATAAGAAGCACTGCGGTGGAAAGCTCTGCGGTGGAAAGCTCTGCGGTGGAAAGCTCTGCGGTGGAAAGCAGTGCGGTGAAAAGCACTGCAGTGTAAAGTGCTGCGGTGGAAAGCTCTGCGGTGGAAAGCTCTGCGGTGGAAAGCTGTGCGGTGGAAATCACTGCGGTAAAGAGTGCATAAGACCTTTTCCGTCATTTTTTTTAATTCTTTCGACTAAAAACAGAGTAGCCCAATTCGTCGTAGATGTGAAGCTATGGAAGCATGGAGGGGCACGTTGAAGGTTGCACCAAAACAATTTATTGATGCATCTGATCACGGATGGTGGTGGGCTTCTGCTCACAATGTTGAATGCCATCCACTCTCAAAATTACACTTCTATTTCAGAATGCTAGTAGTGCATTCTACAAGATGACAGCTAATAGAACCTGTAATACCTTTTGTGATGCTGTCCAAAGTAACCACAGCTGTTCGTATGAGCAAGTCCAACGCGGACTCAAAGCAACCACAATTCATCAAATGCCTGATTCTAATCTGTGTGTCTACACATCAACTCGAAAACCTAGTTGGTAGAGTATCTGCCTTGTTTTTTGCGAACTCTTTTCAATTCTCATCTTGTTGACTTGTGGCTTGGTTCGTTGCTTTCAAAATAGAATTCACAATGATATATTATCAAACATAGTCTCGGCGCCTACTAACTAGAGCAGGGGTGTCCAACCCGCGGCTCGCGAGCCGCATGTGGCTCTTCGCCAGGTTTTTTGCGGCTCTTAAAGGCCGGCATCAACCATGATTTCCAAAAAAAATTTAAACAATAATTGCTTCTCAATTTTCATGATGCAATGATGACCAGGAATTTCCAAAAAGTGCTGAACTTCGCCATCACGAGTTATTCTGTGGTGACTCTTCAGTGAATGCTAGCTTACCAGGGGCCTTCCATTCACTTAACAACATAGTAATTAAAAAATTAGAAATGAAGCTAATATATACTATCGTTAAAAATATACAGATAATTGTTGTGCATATGTGCCCACGTGTCTCATGTGGCTCTTTGCAGCAGCACATGGAAAATTGTGGCTCTTGGTCTCCGACAGGTTTGCCACCCCTGAACTAGAGAATTGTTTGAAAATGTTGAATAAAAGTTGAAATGTCTTCAGCTCATTGCCGTTTGAAGAACACATCACTGAATGTCAACAGTTCGACCTAGATCGTCTAATCAAAAGACAATGTTAAAATGCTGGCACAATGCCCAATTTTTACATATCTAACCAGCATCTAGGAATCTAATCTGTATCCCATCGGCATTCAGTCGGTGTCTTATCGGTATGCAGCTGGTATCTAATCCGTATTTAACCGGTATGTAATCGGTATCTAATCTGCAACTTATCGGTATACAATCCATATTCAATCTGTATCCAATTGGCATCTTACCAGTGTCCCATCCGTATGAGATCCATACCCAATCGGTATTAAATCATTTGCAAATCGGTGTTTAATCGGAACCTAATCGGCATCCAATCGGTATCTAAAAATCTGTATCTAATCCTTATCCAATCAGTATGTGGTTGGTAGCTTATCGTCATCTTATCAGAAGATGGTCTGTATCTAATCCGTAGGCCGATCTAAAAGATATCCACCCTGGTGTTTTCGTAGCTGTATCATTATATCTCTTATCTACATTTTCGAATCGGTCGAAGAGAAATTAAAGCTTGCCAATTACGGTAGAAACTCTAGGTTAATACTATGCCAAGATATGACTTGCTTGTCAACGTCATTGTAAACATATGACTTATAGCAAGCCCAAAGCTGATTGAGTCAAAAGATTCTGTCAATGTGCAAGGTCAACCTAAACACAGTTTTTCAAGTGGGAGAGGCTGCCCACAATTGAATGAAAAGAGCCCTCTCCCACTTGGAAGACTGTGTTTAGGTTGACCTTACACATTGACAAAATCTTTTGACTCAATCAGCTTTGGGCTTGCTACACGTGATATGTTAGCTCAGGGGACCTTAAGATAGGCCTAACTGCTAGTAGGCCTAACTGCTAAGAATTGAAGAATCTATAAACGATTAATATCTTCTGGAAGCAAATTGAAGACACTCAAAGGGATTTGACAGTCACTTTCTACTCCACTCGTGCATTGACCCTAGATAATAGTCTTATTGTATCGATGCAGTCTTATTGTATCCATTGAAACATGTATCCTAAAGTCTAAGAATACAAAACTTATGCCGGCTACCATCAATTAAGACAAAAAGCTTTGGACTCGAATCACTATCTTTTAGAGAAAGTTTCGTATTTTCCTGTGAAACTATCAGCTGCTGCAAAAAAGGCGCCAGCAGTAAACTCTTTTAATGAAGCTATTGAAATCTTTATTTCAGTTCTCTTTTGCTGCTTTTGTTGCTTTACCTTGCTTTGGATTTCTACTAGTAATGAACATTTGCATCTTAATTTTTGTATATCGCCATTTTGTTGGATTAGTTAGTTAGTAAATTAGTCTATTTGTAGATGGACGGCCCCTTGTAAACCAGCACTGCAGAATGGATACTGTCCTAAAATAATTGAAATCATAATTTTGAATTAAAATAAGCGATTTATTGATAGGAAAGTAATGGTCAAGAGCAGACCACAATTTGAACGGGCATTTTAGTAGCATACAACACGATCATGCTCCCTGAGCATACCCTTCCAAAAAATATCATCCCATAAGTGAGTCTCTCTAAATACTCATTGATGATTCCATCATCCTTGAATAATAATAATCATGCATCCATCTGAATGAAAGATGTCAGCGTGCATGCGTAAATCAAAAGAATCAGCCGGTCTGAATGCCCAAGGTCTGCTACCTGGGTAAACCTCGTAAAAAGTATGCCACTAATGGACACAGATAACGAGGAGAATGGCAAACAAACCGGTTGAAGACAATAATAAGCCGAAATGTGTGGAGGGTTGAGTCATCAATAAACAACTAGAATCTATAGAACGCTTACAAGGCCGCAGATGTGTGAAATTCATTTTGCGTGTACATTGCATTGTTGGGTTTTTACCGCCAAATCGTTATCTGATAAGGCTAAAATTCAATGAGCTGCAGGCAGAGTCGTGCCTGAGATTTGTTCATGTATGTGATTAGGAGGCTGCATGCTTTAAGAAAACTATCGGAGGAAGTGAACTTACTGAAGACACGGTGGAGAAATTGCGCAACATGTCCCGGTGGTGTTTAACTGTGTTGCTATGAGTGTGCATTGTGCGACTTCATGGGGTTGCGAAATTCCCGCAGACGGGGGAAGGGCCTAGCACCCCTTAAATACTATCGAATGTTATGTAGCCTCCACTTGAGAAATCAAAATGATTTATTTCTATAAAGTTAAACAATTGACAGGGAAAGATCATCGCGATCCCGTACTATCCCCCCCCCCCCCGGCAAAGGACATTAACAACACCCAATTCGGGATGAATCGCCATTCCAGGTAGATTTCCGATTCTTCTAAAATGTCGTTAGGTCGGGATGCATTGGGGGGTGGGGGCTGACTCAATTCATGCCTACGCACGCGATGATCGGTCTCTCCATTATTTGGAACAAATAGCTTCACCCTTGGTTCTTGATAGCAATCACCGTGTAGAAGCCTTCAATATTTCGATCAACGGCTAGTGAAAGATTCACCAGCTGTTGGTATTGGCTCGGGAAGTATCGTGCATTTGGTACAATATATCGTATCGTTTATGGTCTCAGTGTTGAAATTCTGAGCCAAGTGATGGTCACCAGCTTGGACACACTGGGAAATTTGCTGCCCACGCCTGTGTTTCGTCTATTATTCAAAAGCTGTTTAATGCTTGTATGATATCAGTAATATTGCTGTCGTCATTGGTGATTCTGCAGTAACCGTAAAGTGTCACAGACTTCCTCGTTATCGTTGAGACAATTATGTCGAAGAAATGTCTGCTTATTTGTGTTTATCCTGCGGGCAACATGCAGTGAGCTGTATTCAAATACTCCAGACTTGGTTATAGCGTGGAATTGATGAAAAAGGTCTTTTAACATGAGATAAAATAGTCACGCATGGACCAAAGGTACAGACGTGGTCAAATTAAATTCAACTGGGTTGCCTACACTACCAGATGGCAGTGACCAAATCAATCGGTTCGCATCCTTGCCAGGCAGGGCACGCTTCTCGACTCAGTTGGACCCTTTTGACAGCGACGCATACTTCTTAGATTTACATCCTCATACAATTACATAGGATTTACCAACAGTGCTGAGGAGAGGGGGGTCCGAGGGGTCACTGACCCGGGGGCTCATAGCTATAGGGGCCCATGAATAATAACCCAATTGAAAAATATAGTGAGCCTTGCTCTCAGATTTTCGTACCGACCCTGGGCCCATGAATCCTCTCCGCGGCCTTGTTTACTAATGGCATTTCGCTTTTAATCAGGTGGAATTTGCACACTCCGCTCTTTTATCCTTTTTTAACGGGTTCTTCGATCACTTCTTAGCGACATCTCACTCTCGGTAACTTTTACTCCACTATCTTTAGATACGTTGTGCTGTACTAGGGGGTTGCACTTCCTTGTGTGGAATGACTCATGTCACGTATCCATCGGTAATAAAAACACTTTCAAGCTCCGAGAATTATGGGGATTTCTACCCTCCAACTACACACACGTTGAGAATTACTGAAGGGAACTTAAACTTGAACACTTGGATTCATACACAGGCATTTTACGACATGTGCTCTTATAACTCGTGTTTTCTTGATACATAAGATTGGCCCGTGTATAGCAATATACTAGAAAATTTTAGTTACAACGAAATGGAACATCCGATCATGCACTGAAGAGTAATGGAAATTGTAAAATCAAACCTTGGTGATTCAGCGATGCCTCTTTCTTGGTGCAAATGACACAGGCGTCTATTGAGACGGATTTGTTTCTTCGCGACTTACCACTCTGTGTGGTTGCCAAGACACGAAGCTGTCATTTTTTCGTTACGTTTTATGCCAGTATTAATGCCTTGTCTATCGACACTGCAAAACAAAGACTCACAGTTTGATCCATGCCTGTGTCAAGGGTTCGAGTAAGGTTTGAATGATGGCAGAAATTATTAAATTACCATTTATAAATCATCCTAATAAAGCTGTCAGACGTTGAATTCCCTTCGTAGCCAAAATTTAGAAAGACAGCCATAGTCAACGAGGGATTTGGCTTGTTTCTAACGAGGCTTAAAAGGTCTAGTTGAGAAAATGTTCTCTGGATGCTAAATATTCAGCACAGTGCTAAAAAATATTTTTTCATAAATCCTATGATCTTTATAACGGAGCCTCTTCATTTACCTCCAGTTTGAAAACTTTAATTACCCGTTACAGATTTAGATATCCGATTCAAATATCTGTTGTTCATACTACCATATTTGTTCCCTAGTGCTGCCTCCCTTTCTCTCCCCAATCCCCAGTACCTCTATTATGTCTGCAAGGAACAAATTCTCGCAAATATGATAATTTCATTGAATCCGGGTTTGCCAGTGTCTGTATAATATAATAAATATGCTATGGAGAGGCTGTTTTTAGCACTTCCCTTAGATTACACAGCTATTGATACCCTCAGTTAATCCAAGCGTTATCTCGGGCGGCGAAAATTGACAATTTTCAACTTCAAAGTTAGTAAAATACCAAAAAGTTGAAGTTCTCAAAACACGATCAAACCCAACCCGAACGAGCAAGAATCGCGAAGTCTAATAAAACAGAGAAGAGGCCATTTCTTCGTTAAAAATTTTCCTTATGCTACCTTTGCTGTATATGACACGGTTCAAGCCGGAAATTTGCTGACTTGATTCCGCATTTAGCGAAGGAATCCCGTGCTGTAATTCAATGTGCTGAGTTGTTGAATTGGTGCGTTATTGGACCATCTACAGTCAATTTGGCAAGCGTGTACTAGGGTTGGGAAATGTTGCAAGCCTGATTCAAATCCTATCAAAGTACTATCTAAATGCATAATAAACAAGTGAAAATCGAATTAGGAAATTCATTGGAACAAATTCTCTTCATTTTATCATCATCAAACGATCTGTCAGTCTTGGGCCTAACCATCCTTAACAATCCAATTTCGGTAAGGATTGACATTGCATGATACCGAGAGTTGATTCAACGTTATCTTTAACCACAAATTTTAAACCGCGTGTTTGCTCTACACAAACACCCACTATGGAAGAATATAGACAGCAATCACTCAAAGTGTATGTGCCACCAACTATTCTTAGAAAACATCAAAACCATGCTGCAAGCAGCTTTTGGCAATGAACACCATCTAGCACAAATCAATCGACAGCTGAAATTTGAATATCGTCATGCTCATTGGGTGAGCATCCTCCCTCAGAACACAAATTTAACAGAAACAACGGATGCATAAGGAGCTGCTACCAGAAAATCATCTTAGCGAAATGCAAGACTAAAAGTGCTGTACGTAGTGGGGGTATGGGGGGTATGGGGGGTATGGGGGGTATGGGGGGGTATGGGGGGGTATGGGGGGTATGGGGGCATGGGGGTTCAGAAGTGCCCTTACATATAAACAGGAGAGGAAGAGTAGAAAAAAGTACAATGGCTACACTTAATGCTGGAAAAATTCGACGCAGAAATTCGAATACTGTTTTGGGCTGTTGTCAATGGCAGTTAAACATGAAGTTAGTGCTTTGATTCAAAGTCAATAGCGCCATCTTAGCTGTAGATCAACGCAGGAAAGATAATATCACCGGCATATCATCTACAACCCGATCCTATGTTGGGGCTTTGTATAGGCCACCATAGCCTTTCCTCAACATAGCCCACTAAAAAAAAACCCCAGCTGCGGCCAGCTAAATTGCATTTGCACTTTTCTCGTGTTGCCCATATTTCGAGATTCTAACCCCTCAGAATAACATTATTCATTCTTTTTATATCTTTCTTACGTGTTCTTACTAGCACCCGGAGACATTTCTTAGGCATTGAGAAGCTATGCTTGCCCAGCAATGTTTTCTTCTCTCCCTTCTTGCTGTGTAACCTCAATTCATGATGACTCCTGCGTCTGAATTATAGAAAGTTATTGACTCGTCGCTTTGATTTAGAGTTAAGCTTGGGTTTCGCCTGAAACTATTGACCGCTGGGTCAGTGATCAAACCTTGAAACCACTGAGCTATCCCATTAGCTTTTACGTACGGGATTTTTAGCTTCCTCTCTTTGTTGACTTTACAAAAGGATGTCAAAGAACTCCGACACCTTGGTCTTCAGCTTGTCTAGGACAATGCAGAAACCTCCACGTTAATGTCCCTGGATATCGACCACCAAAAGTGATCTCGACTCATTTTGTCGGCTCGTAACCAATTCTGCAACCACTTTCCCTCAAAGCAAATTTGAGGGCAAGACTCGATGAAAAAGAAGCTTCATTATAACAATGCCAAAGTTCTCGAAGTGGCCGTTGAAAATTTGGAAAGGGTTCAGCAGTTAAACGCTCCCCTTTTCAGCCCCATGCCTGTCTCCGTGCTGTGTTTCTGTAAATCATCTCCAACGTTGTTGGAACACATTTAAGGCAAATCACAAGCACTTGGTCAAAATCACTTTGTTGGAAAAATAATTTCGACTCATACAAAAGTAGATCAAGAATTATTTAGAAAAGATTTAGAAGAAATTTTGCTAGTTTTGGTTCCTTTTTTATATTCGAGAGCTTTTCGAACAACCCTAGTAGAAATTAACGATTTAGCTCATTGTAAAAATTTATGATCTATCTATCTATCTATCTGTCTATTTATCTATCTATCTATCAATCTATCCATCTATCTATCTTTCTATCTATTTATAAATCTATAATATATATATATATATATATATATATATATATATATATATATATATATATATATATATGTATATGAATATACATATATTAATATATATCAATATACATATATGTATTTCTAATCCATCTATCTAAAGATATACTGTACATTTACCTATAAATAGGTATTACGTAATAGATTATTGGATAGAAGTTTGCCAAAATTCATCAGCCCCCTAATCCTATATGAATTACCCAAACTTTAACAGCAAGACTCAAAAATGTGTTCATTTCCTTTAGGAATATGGGAATCATTGTAGAAATGAGCAATTTCACCTATATGTCACTATGGATAATTTGGATACGTCACAGCATTAGTTGCAAAACAAGTGTCATTGATTTCAAACATGGCGGCATCAGCTGCAATTCTCACACAATTGGTGCGTTTTCAATTTTCAAATGGGGAATCTCTTATCATCCCAAGACGTAAGTTAAGGAAAAATTGCTTCTTTTTATACGAAATCCTATCGAAACCATTTTATCCAAGCAAATAGTTGCGGTTTTTCAAGGGTTATTTACAACTTAGTCTAGCTGTTAGAGTGTTCCCGTTGATAATAATAGCTTCAATTATTTTTGGACAGTAACCCATGCAGCAGTGCTGGTTTATAAGGGGCCGTCCATCTACAAATAAACTAATTTAACAAAATGGCGATATATCAGAATTAAGGTACAAATGTTTATTACTAGTAGAAATCCAAAGCAAGGTAAAGCTGAACGAAATCTAAAAACCTCCAAGGGAAATACCGATCTACTACGGTAAATCCTGTGCAACGTTATCTAATGGGAACTTTGTTATTCATTTCTCCGCCATTTTTAGAGCTGAGCACATTTGAATTTCATTGAATGCTAACAACCGTCAAGTGTCACGCCGATTTAGTCTGCTGCAGTCTACCTATGTACCATGCTAAATTAGCGTTGGAAATTTTTCGAAACTCGTACTGTAGCGTTATGCATGCATAATTAGCCATCCTTCGATGTGGGGGTTGTCTCTTTGAATCCTGCTAGGCTCCCAGCAGAAACATGATCGGTTAGTGAGGCAACGGGCAGCCACCCCATAAAGGTGTGCCTCCTTAGAGCATATCCAGGGGTCTGCCCTGATCACTGCTACACTCAAGGCCGATTATGCTAAACAGCTTCTCCCTTTAAGTTTCCTGTACAATTGGCATCTCGTTAGGACATGGCGATGAAGCTTTTTTGTTGGACACATTACATATCCTTTCAAGTAAAAAGCTTCTTAAGCTGGATAAGATATCGAAAACGGTGTGATATTTGATTAGAAAGTGTGTTATAGCTAAGTTGTGAAACTCTAACGGTCCATGGGCGTGTGGCAACAAGAGCTACTTTGAAATGGATGTAAGTTGCTGAAGAACGTAAGAATTGAAATGCTGAAGTTGTTTTACAACTGAGTGAAATTCAACTTTGGGATCCTAGGTGATAAGCGATATTCATGGATGCAAAGATTGATGATTATCGCGTAGAATAAGCAGGTAACACATCAAACTCAAGGGGGCATTTCCACGGACGGGATCGAATAGCCCCCTACAGCTATGTCCCCTTTCTGTGGCTTGACCCTTGGACATCTTCAACTATAGTTTTGATGGTTTCATTATGTTAAGCCGAATTTACTCTCTATGATTCGAATAGTGCCGTCAAAAAAACTGTTATTCATCCGACCGCGTACAATAGCATGTTAAATTCTTCCAATGTCAAATAGTGTAAGGCAAAAGGGGACAAAGTAAAGTTGAAATAAGTATACAATGTCTGAAGACTTACCAAGGTTTGACGACGCCTCCTAATCCGACCGTCTAGCTCGAAGAAACTAGCTGGGTATAACAATGAACGCGCGAAGATCTGGTTAAATGGCCTAGGCCTGTGAGCACGTGAAGTATTGTGGTTTGCAACCTGCCTACCTGCCCTGATTGTTGAGTAAATAAAGATTGTCTCTTAGACCTTGATTCCGCATACAGTCCAAACAACTAAACTTTGGCAATTATGTTTGAATATCGCAAATCTCAGTACCTTTTCTCGTGGTGCAAAACGGTTCTGAGCGACTTGCGAAACATCAAAAACTAATAAACCAATACGCCGATAAAGACTCTCAGTTAATTATTCCTTATGCAAGTCATGTGTAGATGTACAACCACCAAAAATTCCTCGACTTGATAACATAGCCCACGAAAGTTGTCTAATTAATGTGAAAATTAATTCGGAGCTGTGGACTGGGTTGTGCCCTGTGTCAGCACCCTATCCACTAACATCCCAAACCAGTTGCTATTTAGCCCTTTGTTTCAACGCAAAATTTTGATTGTGTGACAAATAAAGCAGAAAACACGTACAAGATTGCGATCATTTGATTATTTCCGTCAGCGAGTTGACCTTTCGCCGTAAGCGAGGCTCAATGTGAGCATTGCTTGTGCTTGTCCGCATACCATTTCGAAGGTAGACTAGCATGGTCCTCTTATGCAGCAATCCATGCAACTTCAGTGAACAAAGACATTCTTCAAATGCAAAATAAAGGTGTCGTCAAGATACTTTCAATGATTTTATTGGATTCGTTCTTCTTGAGCCGTGGCATACGTTTCTATTGAAATTTCAATTTGTTTCTGAATGCAACTCGCGATTTCTGCTTTCTCAGATGCATTGGATCACAATGCCAAATATAAACAGGTCACTGATTACTCTCCTTGACCTACGTGGATTTAGAGTTAGTGTTATTGATACCCAGTAATTTCCATTGAAGGACAGCTTTAAACATACAGTCGGCGACAACAAGTTGAGCCGAAATTCAATCAGACGACTCGATAAATAAGGACTGCTGCATATGGTGGTGTGGCCGACTGGCTAAGGCGCAGTGTTTCGAATCTGATGGGGTCTATTCGCTTGGGTTCGAATCCTGTCGTCGGAACCACTAACCACAAGCCAACAGCCAACTCAGCTGTTCATCCTTGCGAGATCGGTACATAAGTACTCAGAGGTTAGTCTGAGGGCACAAGCGGTAATGCTGCAGACCCACGTCAGCTGCATAGCTACCAAGCTTTTCTTAGCAAATTACAACGAAGAAAAAAGAAAGAAGGAAAAATTTTGCAGTGATGGTCAGGACGAGTCTTCCTAAATTTCTATATAACTTAATGCTATATTTTCAGTTCTACCAAATAAGTTGAGCCACTTGAAAATATCATTAACTATCAACTGCACATCATGCTCGGCATCTAGTGTTGAATAAAATTGAGTTGTGACTTCGAAATTTTCCAGATAAGTAGATTTTGTGAGATGCATTCCAGTTGCTCTCCTCGCCAATTGTGTTTTCATTGTGAGTCATGGAGGATTCGAACTGAGAACCCCTTCATCAGGGTCGGAAAGCTTAACTACTGCATTGCGACACCATAAAAAGGTCCACATAATATCTGAAAGAACACTGTTTAGATACAAAGTACTTCGGATGCAACTTAGTAAATCAGTGTTTCTCCCACAAAGGCTTAACTGTCTTTGACTTACAACGGTCTTAAATTACCATAAATTATCTCCCGCCTCTTTTTCTCTCTCTCTCTCTCGCTTTCATAAACTGTCTTAATTCAAAATGCAAACAGTTCCTACTTACCTCCTTGACCATCTGTTTCATCATATTTTCAATTATGCCTTATAGCTTTGATTCCGTGGTACAGAAAATCATTGTTACATAGCCTGTTTGTTCTGGACTTCTCTGTTCACATTTAAAAGCCCCCCTTATGTAGTGATGCTCTGCGATTTAAGGTGGGTTCTCTTTGATATAACTATCGTATGAGGGTGACCAATTAATCAGTCCTTGGCATGAATACACTTAATCGTTTGGTGAAAGATGCGGTTATTTCTATACAGTAAAATAGGAGAATTGGTGAACCAGTAATAGAACATTGATTCGCCGCTCGTTCAAAACAGAAAAGATCCCAGAATTTAGTATTCTTCAACCTATTGATTATTATGAAATAAACCTCATACGACGAGAAAACCAGGAGGTGATAATGGGCTGGAATAGGGTTTGACTTTCCCGGGTGCCTCAAACCATCATCCATCCCACTTCTTCCATGTTAACAACGGAACTAAAAAGAACTCTATCTTTGAAGCTCATTGTGAGCTATGTTACTTATCTAAATGCTACCAGTAGAATATCAGGTATGCATAATGGCTAAAGCCAGGATTATAGCTTTGAAAATATGGGTTTCCTGTACCTACACCTAATATTTCTATCTGAAGAACATTTTCTATGACTTCCAGCCCTAGTCCTCGCAGATCATTCCAATGTCTGCTTAGTGTAAGACAAGTTATCTCTTGACCCAAGATTCTTACTTTCTTTCCCTTATCTTTGACGACCACGAATGAATACTTCAAGTCAATTTTTCCATCTCCATTTACGGCTGCAATTTCGGGATATGCCTCAAAACGGAATTGAATGTTTCAAGTGAAAGGATCATCAAGCAACATGCTTCGTACTCCTACGACTGTCGCGCGAAAGGATTTTCAGTACAGCAAAACTATGTTTCCACTATTCCGTCTGATATTCAGAATGCATGCATCAAAATATTTGATCACTCATCAAAATCAAAAGTTGAATCCCAAACGCAATTGGAGCGTTGATGAGCCTCACTAGTGACATATATTGGGTGGGGTACTTTGAATAGTTAGTTGGAATGGACATTGGATACTAGACCATGTGCTTATGCCAACTGTGCTTTTGAATGTATGAATATGAATTTTAATATATGTGTATATATTAATATACATTTAAATATGCATTTAAAAATTCATACATGATATACCCTAGACCAATTTTCTCCTGTTCCACATCGAATTCTGCATGTCTGCATCTCACCCCAAGAAGAACCAATGTTGCTTCTGACCCAGGCTTTATTAAAAATGGCAGCATTTTCTTTTCTAGCTTCAAATCATAAGAGTGCGCTTCTAAATACATTAGCAAACCCATCTTGACGAGTAGCTTACAATTGGCTTTTTCACATGAAATAATAACGAAAAATTAGAAAAGGGCAAAGCTGTCTTGTAGCTGACGTGAATTTAATGCATTAATGAAGATTTATTGGAAAGATTTTCTTGAAGAAATAGCACCATGAAAAAAGAATGAATTAATAATTGTTAAGGATCCTATTTATCATAATTCCTGAGCAAGACACTGCTTACCATCCAATCTACTAGGGATTTTGATCAGCAAATGCCTGTTTGCCACTTGCATGATCCCGATTTCGTGTCATTCTCAGCTCTCTTTCCATTTCCTCGTAGTTTTTATTCTGCATTTGTTCAAGTAGCCAAATATAAGCTACTGGCCTAGCGAGGTCGGTGACTGTATCTTAAAACAAGCTCTTATTGAAAAAATAATTTAGATTATTATCATTATCATACCAATGGATGATGACAATGATTGCTGATTATTAAAAAAGGAAACACGTTAAATTCAAAGCTGCAAAAAAAATTCGAAACGGGCTAAACCGATCATACAAAACTGTCGCTATTTAGCATCCAAAAAACACGAGAAGATGAAATGTTTTAGTACCTAGTGAGATTATAAAGGTACCAGGTAAAATGGTAGAATCATCCAGCTGATTTTTCTGCGGGCCGCCACTGAAAATTTTGACTTTTTACGAGAATTAAATGTATTGGAAGTTGGAAAACAAGTAAGTAACGGTGGATTTGAAGAAGAAATAGAAGCACTTAGAATTTGTAGGCATCGGTATTTAAATCCTGAGGTTGGAATGTAGCATTTTGTTGACGGGTTTTCACTGCACCGTTTTGAATTTTGTTGTCTATGTAGGATGGATTTTTCTAGAATGTATGTTCATTTCTTTAAGATATAAGCTTGCACTGTAAAATTTGAGGCAATCGGTATATAAATGTATATCACGAATCTTTGAGCACTGCTTTTCAATTTTTTTTTTCAAATTTTAAATTTCGAATTGTTCATCACACATGAAATTCTTGCTTTGCAAAGGCAATTTGGGACAATCGATGTATAAGTCTATCGCGAATCTTTGGGCACTGCTTTTCAAATATTTTTCCAAATTCAAATGTTTCATCAGGCATGAAGTTCTTTCTATGCAAAAGCAATTCAAAGTTACTGATACCTTGGAATTTTCTCGGTACATGGCTACCACCGATATCTTCTTCCCTCGCTCGTGCAAAGTTCTCAGTACGCTTTGGCCTTCTTCCCGCAAAGTGCATGCATCACATAAGTTAAATTAGATGTATTCCTTCATTAATAAAATGGCCTTCAGAAATATTTGAAATTGACAACATTAATGTGTCTATTTGTATTCATTAGAGATGATTGCTTTAAAACCCACGATGCACCTTTCTTTAATCTTCCTGTTTGCGAATGCAATTAATGTCGGGTTTCAATACCACTTTAAGTAACGACCGTCAACAATGAGCAACGACTTTATGTAGTTGCTGTTCCCTTCTGAAAATATTCACTGCAGACCTGCCCTGATGAGCGCCAAGGCTTAGAAATATTTGACCATGGGTGCCACTTATACGTGTGTGACGTCATGTCGCTGGGGTCGTGGGTTCGTACCCTATGGCATGAGAATCAATTTCAAGAGCTCCACTTTCATGGAAGGTACTCATGCCTTTGGCTCTCTATCAGTAGTTGTGGCAAACCCCCCCCCCCCCCCCCCCCGATGGAGTGGGGCAAGGATGTTGCTCAAATTTGTATGGGTCGCATTCAATTCATTAACAGAAAAAAAAGCTCTTTTATTGATAAGAAAGGCTTCATTGTCCGATAGATAACTGTCATCCATTTATATAATCCTTTTGGGGAGTAGTTTGTGGTGATAGTGATGCTAATAGCAATGATTTTCTAGCTTGGACACCTCTACCAAGATGCATGAAATATCACTGCATTGGATAGGATAAAGCTAAACGAGTCCCAAACGCGCATCCTCTTATTGGACTTCTCCCATAACCAAAGGTCTCTTCCAATTTTTTTTGCGCGAAAAAAACAAGATCCTCGCACGAAAATATAAACTGATTTTCGCTAGGTTGCATTGGGTAAAATTTCTAATTAAGCCCCACAAACTCTCTTCCTGTATTTATGTGTTTTGTCAAATGAAGAATTTGGGTATACACAGCGACGCTGTCGTGTTGTCCCGATCTCACTTTGGTTCTGGTCAAACTGCTTTATAAAAAGTTATTGCATTTCCATACGATATGTTTATTATCACGACTGATATACAGGACGTGAATTCTAACGGAGCAAGATGGGTCTACCCACAGATTGATGAACTATTTGGTGGTTGACATGTCATTAGTGACGCAGGCATGCATTCATTGTTTGTTGCTCTAATGCCCTAATGATAATGATGCCAGCAAGTGTTGTTTAGGGAAATCTTTAAGGAAGTCTTTGAATCTAAAGAGAGATGTATCTGTTCTAAGCTTTTTGAAGCCCATTGAATAGAACAACGCCCTCAACCGAAAATGCTCTACTGCCTCCTTCATTCATATTCATTTTCTATTATTTAGCTATCAGGATGGTAGAACTTCAGCACTTCTTTTCGATTTCTTCTTTCTTCCTTCTCTTTGGATTTCTACTAGTAATGAGCAGTTGTATCATAATTTTTATACATAGCCATACCGTTGAAATATTTTGTTTGTAGATGGACGGCCCCTTGTAAACAAGCACTGCTGAATGAGCTACCGTCCTAAAATAATTGAAATTATTATTATTATTATTATTATCTATCGGGGCTTTGTTGAATAGGCCACCGTCGCCTTTCCTGAACACAATTCACTAAAAAAAACTTCAGCACAAGTGCTGGTTTTGAAGGGGCCCTCCCATGAAATGGAATGAATTCACAATGAAATACAAGAAAAAGAGAAAAGATTTAATAGAAACATTCAAAACCTATTTGCAATGAAGATATCACGTTAAAAAAACTAAGTCGGCTTCTTAAAACAGCTAACGGCTTCAATATTTGTATTTTTGATAGCTTTGTGGATCCATCTCTCGAACGTAGGAATGACTTTTTGCTAATGAATTGATCATCACATCACATCCATTTCGTTCTACTTCAAATAATCAAGGCGAACTGAACGTACATCTATGATTAACAACGCTTTTGATAGATCGCTCCCCTCCTTTTCGTGAAAAATTGTCATCTCGTATTACCTACTGTTTCATCTTCATGAACAGTGACTCTGTTAGACAGTAATTCAGCGTGCGAACCCACTGGTATTGGTTCTGAATTTGAATCCTTAACAGTTCACAACTTAAGCACTATCTGCAAGGAAAGCAAAGGTAAATTACAGCACAAAATTCATAAAAGCCATGAAATAACTCATTATTTTACTTCTGGTTTCTGCTGTGCTCGGGTTGAGTATGCTACAGTCATTATCTTCATGAATACTCGACTGGTCACCTTTTGCGTCGGGAGGAGAGATTGTGCATCAACATATCAAGTGGGGACATGAAACCTCCACGTTGGTGTCCCTGGATATCGACCGCCAAAAGTCATATCGAATCAATTTTTTCGGCTCGCAACCGATTCTGCAACCACTTTCCCTCAAAGCACATTTGAGGGCAAGACTCGATGAAGAATATATTAAGTCTACGGGACTTTATGTGATGCCGAAACATTAAGTAATAATAATGATAAATATAATTTGTAATAATAATTATTTTTTTTTTTAAAAACTTCATTTTGATATATAAGCTAAACATACAAATACAAATCTCTCTAGTAATAGGTAATTTGTATTCGGCTGACCTAATTACAGGTATTTCTAGTATAAAAAAAATGAATGAATAAATATAATAATAAGATGACGAATAGAAAAAATAAGGAAAGAAAAAATTTAATGAGAAGAATTAAAGGTTGCAAGGAGACTGTTAGTAGGAAAGAAGGTCCGGGTTAGTCCAGGGTTTATTACGCATACAGAATATGTAGTAAGTTGTGCGAATGATTATAGTTGATAATTTAGTAATAATAATAATAATAATAAATGATGCTTTGACAGATTGACTTGTACAGACGAAAAACTATCTGATAGCATTCAAGGACCTATAATCCTACCTATTGACAATCTCTGACAAAAATATATTTATCCTAACTATTTACAATAATATATTTAGGGCTAGCATGATAAGAAAAGCTAGAAAGCTAACTAAGGCCAATCAATGACCAAAGTATGAGTTGTTCCTTCATTGTTTCTTATCTGTTTTGGTTCACCCAGATCTTCAAAGGAAATTTTTTTGCTTACACGATTCAACTAACTTCGAGACTGATGCTGATTTTTGGGCTGTGCCATTTTTTCATTCTTAGAAGATTTGCTCTCTATCAATAATGATCTGCAATAATGATGATCTGCAACGCCATTTGGAAATGCAGAGACAAAAAGCAATCAACCAAGTTTGTTTTTGTAAAATTAGTAGTGATTATAACAACAAACCAAAAAAATTCGAATTTCGCGCCTTGAAATGCATTGACTAGTACATTGTTTCAAATAAGAATGGATAAACAAAGTCTTAAAACAGATATATTGTTTCCCTCTGTGACGGATGACAAAATTCTAAGCGAACATGTTATTGGCTACCTATCGAATTTTTATAAGACACTTCACTATTTCATTGCCGTCCTCTGATAACTATTTCAACAAGGAGTTGAATGTTTGCTTCCTTCAGCAGTGAACTCATTTTCTTATGGAGACCATATAAAACTGATGATCGATGTTCCGATGTATCTATTCGTGCATAGAAAATGAGGCACAGTCGTCGTAGCATCCCCACCGATTAACTCTTGATTCTTTCTTGACATATTTGACCCATTCTGTATATTTTCGATTTTTCTACGCGGAATCTACATAGCTCCAAGTATACAATGATGAACGTTGCATTTGTATCGGGCTACCTTTGTACCCATCGCCATTTTTTGGCGTCGAATGTGAATGTAGTACCAGTAAAAATGTGGCAAAAAGCTTTTATAATGAATTGCTTTTGAAATATCCTTGGGAACAGATATTTCGCTGAGAATATAAGTCATCCGTCTCGTCTATCAAGTAAGAGATGACGTAGGAGTTATTTTCCCTTGTAGGTGCAGGTAATCCCAAGGATGTTCATCGTTGAGAAGGCCTCCATTATGAACCCCAGAATGATGAGTAAGCCAATATGGCTCGTCTGTTCAATTTTTGTCAATGCTAGTCAGGACCTGTTTTATGGACATTTTCCAAGACCACACATTATGAAAAGAAGGCTGTATTTGAAGCACGGAATTTCAAAACATCGACCGTTTCTTTAGTAGGATGTTTCACATTCATGATACAACTTGGGTCCGGGTCCTCATAACAGCGTTTACATCCTCAAGAGTAGTAACCGTTGGGAAAGGTATATCTCTTTCGATCTGCCTATATGTCTGGGTAATTCTACACCCGAAGGGCCAAGCATTTTAATAGCAAAAATATTGCTAAAATAAAAAAACCCTCTCCACACTTTAAAATTTCCAACACCACATTTTGAATTTCCAAGACCACAAAATGTGGGGAAAACCACACTAAAATAGGTGCCGATGTTAGCATACACGCTGGTAGAATCAAGAGCCTTAATTCAGTGCGTATGTAAGTTTTAGTTAACCGTCACTGGCACTTTGGATCAAATGCTGGTTACAAGCACGGATAAGAGGGGATTGCTGACAATCGAAATAGCGGTAGGCTACGGTACGAGGGCATCCCCCGTTTAAGAATGTCTGTGAGTGAATGCTCTTAAGGGGACCCTCTAAGGGCATCTCCAGTGAAAAATTTTATTTTGAGCGTAGTATAATCAAATGACCTGATCTCAAATCTGCGGTTTTTTCTGATATCTTTTACCATTTCTAAGCTATAAGCGTTATAAACCAGACTTCACCGAAAAAAAACGAGAAAGGATGAAAACGCCAAGACCTATAGTTCTTGCTGACGTCACAAAGTATATCACGATCAATTATGAGAATTTTGAATCTCGGCGTTATGAGCGACTTCCATTTGAAGGTGGCGTTAGTGTATCAGAAATTTGATGCGTCATTTTGTTCATTATTCGATGAATCGATGAATTCTCGTGACAAAAACGAATGACGAAGAAAATGTTGTACATCAGTTTGACGTCACTAATTACATCTCCGGGAATTTTTCTACGGTAAATTCTGAAAAGTCGACGAAAATGAGAGATGTAACAGTATAGAGAGTTTTGCTGTCATAGATCTAGAGCTTCTTACTGATGCATTTCTTAAATCAGCTGTTTGCAAAGAATGCAAATTGGGTAAGCTCCATTTGCAAGAAATAGAAAAGCAAGGCACTCTGCAGCAACTGTCTTTAGCATGCTCAAATAGCAGCTGCTCATCTGTTAAGCTTTTCCACATCTCAAGAAAATGTGAAGATGATTCAACAAACATAAATTCATGAGGCCCAAAAGTATATGGAATAACTACAGATTGTTCTGGGTATGCGCTTGATAGGCAGAGGCCTGAGTTCTACGAACGTTTTTATTGGCGTGCTGAATATGCTAACATTAATGGAGCAATAGCATTTGCAAAATTTCTTAGCTGACTTCATATGCAAACTCATTGCGTTTGTAAATCTACTCGATATATGAATGATTTAGTTCAGAATTTGCTCAAAAAGAATTCTCGGATACCTTCTTTGCGACGTCAAATCGATGTACGAAACTTTCTCGTACATTCGTTTTTCTCACGAGAATCTATCGGATTATGAACAAAATGGCGGACTCCATTTCCGCTATACCGGCGCCACCTTGTCGCTAAAAATGTCGAGGTTCACAAATTCTCGTGATTTGTAGTTACATAATTTGTGACGTCACAAAGTAGGTTTTGTGTTTTCTTTTTTTCTCGTTTTTTCGGTGAAATCTGATTGAAAACGCATTGAACACCAAAACGGTACAAGATATTAAAAAAAATTACCATGGATTTGAAATCAAAACACTCAATTACACCTTATTTTAGAATACAATTTTTTTTAACTGTAGAGGTCCTTGGGCATGTGCACTACAGTTTAGCTTCTCAAAGCAAATACAGTGACCGTCGTCAGGAAACTTGCTTCTTCGAAAATCTAATCGTAACTTCAACCCTTCCAGTAGCCTTATTTCTAACCCTAAGTCTTATCGCGTCCCTTTTTAAATCTAATCATATACTACCCCTGTCTCTTCCAGGTAGAACGCTTACTTATTAGAGCACGTCTACTTCCCAGGGCATTTTTTAACATTGCAACTACCGAGCCATTGGCCTAATCCCCCCCCCCCCTTGTCCAGTAAATCTATAAAATTTATGATTTTGGACCACTAGTCTAGGACCTTTTCTGAATTGTTTTTCCATTGTCAGGGAGTTGAGGGGTCAAGGGGCAAGCAGACTGAACTTGGTTGTGAATGGAATGGGTCCCTCATATTGCTTTGGTCCACTAGGTAAATTTCCTTGGTTGATTTTCTAAAAGTTCTTGGTTCGAGGCACGCTCTATAACGTTTCCGGATGCTTTCTATCTTTCCACGTAGCAGTGAATGGGTACTTGGCGTAAAGCTGGGGTAAAAGTGAAGCAAGAAAAGAAATTCGCTGCCCTATCACACAACTCATTTGTCTGGATGCTACATATCTAGCAAGTTGCTCCTCGAAGCTTGTATCGAGTATGAAACTCAGGTTCACTTTTCTAACCTCGTCGAATTTAGGGCAATTAAGTCCCGGGGTGGAGGTTTTTTGATTCAACAATGACATGGCGATGATGATTCAGTTCAGTAATAGGTTTGCCCAATTATTGGAAATTAACTACGTCGCATACTCGATTTCGAGCTTAGCAGAAACCAAAGTTGAAGCTCTGAGTTGTTCTAGGGAGGTGGAGTTTATGAGGGGGTGTCCCGTTGGCTTCGTCGCCAATTGTGCTTTTATTGTGACAAGTGTCGGATTCGAACTGACAGCTCCTATGCTATGAGTCCGTACGCTTAACCACTACACCACGGCACCATGGATATCATCCCAACTTGGGGATATTACGCAAGCTTAATTCACTAGAAATATTTTCCACGATTTTGAGCTGGCTTGAAGCTAGTACCAAGCAAACAAACCAGACGAACTAGGAGGACTAGTTGCTTAAGACAATTTTTCAAACGATTCAAGTTTTCATTTAACTCGCATTCCTTGTTTTGCATGAGATAATTTCCAATAGACTGAATACCCATTCCTTACCAAAATTGCCAAATATGCCAACGTTAAAAGCATAATTATCCTTTATTAATGAATAATTAGTGTATAATCCAATAATGCCTTTTTCTTTTTTGACATCTATGCTGGTCTGCGACCTCTTACCTACAGTTAATGCGAAAGAGGTCCCAGTTAAGATGCCTCTAAGAACCACAGACTGCTCCGATGCGCTAGTTATTCATTCTGTGGTATTATTTTTTCACCCTGTGCTCCTGCTTTACCATTTTGAACGATCTTTGGTCATAAGACATTTATCAAGGAACTCTAGATTTTGGGAAGTTCGCAAGTCGAAACAGGTGTACCCGTGCAGCAAACTACCAGGAAAATATTTTACTTTCAGCTCTCATTTCTGGGTAAGGAATAACTCTAGGCCTACTGAGGATCTTATACAGGAGAAGGAAAGGATGTATTTTGTCAGCTAAGCGACTGCGAGAAGGTCCTCAATGGGCTGCTTCTTGGCCAGAAGCTCACGAAATTGGGTTGAGAGCGATTTTACACGTCTATGCAAGTAGTGTACTCTAAGTCAAAAATCCTCCGCAGGCACTACTTGTGTTTTTATACAGTACCGGAAGAAAAATTGTTACATCGCCGTTTCTTCCAATTCTGCCTGTCACTCACTCACAGCTTGACATTAGTTATCCTCAGACCACATTATGGATGACAATCGCAGACTCTTCCATAGCCAGATCAACTTGTTCGTCCGTTCACGAGCAAGGAGTTCATCGCGTAAACCCTAGCCTTGAGGAGAAGCTGGCGTGATAGCTTGCGAGATACTGCTCGCGGGTTTCAGCCAGCCCGCCAAGATGTGGGGAAACTCCACCAGTAGACTTCCATTGCTTATGCTGCTAGGAGCATTCGTGTTGGCTATAAGTGTTGGTAAGTTTATTTATGCTCATCTACTATTGTGCATTTTGCAACCTTGTCACATTGTTTGGATGGAGAAAGTACCAACTCATGCCCCATCTTCTCGGCGAGATATCTTCAATTTCAATGGACTGTATCTCAAACTCTCACCTGGTACCGTTAAAAACTACTTTAACGTAAGGAAAAATTTCCCCTCAGGGCAAACATACTTTCGAGTTACGCTGGACCGCAATGTAGTTAGCCAGACTATTTCTGCTACATTCCTTGCGTAAAAGTGCTACAAAATTATGAGATTTATCAAACATTTGGTGCAAGGGCAATATATGCCTCATAACTACGCTCTGTGATAGAATATAGCGTGTGCAAAGATGCTTTATTAAAGGCAATCGCTGGTGGACGTCAGTTTATCTTTGGTTTTCGTGCAGCCAAGTTCCACTCTAACACATCACGACAATCAAGTCAGAAGCCTTAAGACGAGCTGGAAACATTTAATCAGCTCTCCAAGCAAAAGACGACAGCAGGAGTTCTTATACTTAAAGTTGACGTCCAGGTGAACTCCCAATCAAAGCAACTTCGTACGACCGCAGGGCAATTGTATCAAGTTCAGAGCTTCAGGCAACCTTTGAGTCAGTCTTGTATTGTGTGGTCACATAAGGAATAAAAGCTTTTCATCCTTTGAAACAAAGAATCTGTTTTAGAGATGCACAACACTGTTAATTTTATGTCCAAGCGACTTTGATGAAGCTAGAGGTAGCCCAGACATGAAAACTATGTTCATTTCGTGTAAGCTACTGTCAAAGATACACATGGGTGGTGTAAATTTCATAGAAATGTCAATGTTGTCGAGGAATAAGTTTTTGCGTGAAAGCCGCGGAATCCACCAACAGAGGGTGGAGGCGAGTTTGTTGCCGAAGGCTACTTGCCTCAAGCTCTTTACCTTTTGAACGCTGGCGGTGAAGTAGTTACTTGATACAGCACAGGGGGAACAGTACACAGTGACATATTCATCATTTTCCCCAGGAATAATAAAAAATGTGTTGTTCTCTTGACTTTTGAATTGTTACAATTGCATCCTTGGGCCCCTACACTAGGCCTCCGTGTTTGTCACAAGGTGGGGTTAGCTGCCAACTATTGATTCAAAATAAGTCAGTTTCCCCATTTGAATGGCAACAAACGCACACGCTGATGCACATTCAAACTTTTGATACAAGCAATGATTTTGGGGCTCCATCTCCAATAGGAAGTGACGAAACAATCCCAAAACCACGCCCTTTATATTCAGATGATTTGCGGTTAGGAATCGGGACCAATGGCTATTGTTGTCTATGGTTCAGCTTCCTCTACCTGATTGGGCCGTGACAGTGCCTTGAGGAGATTGGTAGAGAATTTCACTATTTTGCTCGAAGCATTTTCGCCATCTTTGCTGAGAGTTGAAGATGAACCTTAATCATGAAGCTTCACATTTTCTCCTTATTTGCACGTGTCTAGTGTTGATTTCTGCTCAACTATTTGCTATCTCAGACAAACATTTTGCTCTGACCAAGATACCAGCAATGCGATTATCATTCGAAAGAACGTAAGGGCGTGTAAAGTAATAAGGGATACCCAAGGTTGTTTAAACAACTTCAGTTGATTTTTTACAAGCATCTAAAAACATGTAGCCAGGGATATCTCTATATCAAGACATTGTCATGTGCTTACAGCTGGTCTCTGCTACCAACATCTAGGAATGAAACAGAGGCTAGACCCTATCAGAATGTTTCGAATGGTAGCGCCGTGTGAAGTTTTTAACTTATCATGGGAAGTGTTTTCCTGTTAAAACTGGTGTGCTACTCCAACAGATTTTCAGACAAGAGAAACATATTTGCAAGTCCTAATCATTTGCCTGATCATTCTTTTTGTTTATCATCTGCAACTGCAGTAAAGAAACACTTGATGTAAAGTCCTCAGACAATTGCAGTGTTAGCAATGCTGGAATACCGACTGGGCAGTATTATTCAAGTAAATAGCAAAATTTGTACCTCAATTATTCTGCTCACGTGTATGTTTATTTGCCATTGCAGCACAAGTTAGCTCCCAAGAAAGCGAGCAAGGCTTTTTCATCAAGCCAGGAAGATGCCCACCTGTGAATCCAGAAGATGAAGAGAAAGAATGTCCACCAAGTGAAAATGTTAACACCACGTGCTTGCTTGACAGAGATTGCCCCGGTACTCTAAAATGTTGTCAGCTTCCATGCACCCCAGGATGTGTATCACCTGTAGAGGTTCCAGAGCCAGAGGAAAGACCAGGACCAAAAGGCCCACCAGGAGATAAGGGAGACCGAGTAAGTCAGCAAGAGTTGATGTCTTGTTCGATTGCATTGTTATTCTCAGCAGTTATTGATTTACCTGTTTAAGGGATCATTTTGTACAGAAATTCAAGTATCTCTGTTGGAACATTTGTAAAAAAATTTGAGTCCCTAAAAACCATCAGAAGTGGAATATTTGATTTCCAAGCTCTAGTGAGTTTACAGTGGTTCACCATTTTCATCGTTTTCCTGTCAAAGAAAAGCTAGACATGTAAGCCCATACACTTGCAACTTGCTGGTTGGCTCAGAAAACTGCAAGTCTCAAATGTGGGTGTCAGGTTATGGATTCAGAATCTTGTGGGGGTTGTAGAAGCACATCCTTTCACTGCTGAAGCTCATCAAGGCTGTGCTTTCAGAATCAGCAGTCAAAAGTTGTCTGTGACTGACGCATCTTGCTTCAGTAATCAAAGGATGACCTTTTAAAGCAGTTTTGCTGGAAAGTCCAAAAAGCAATGCTATAGAGCCAGAAAATAACCAGTGGCTCCATGGACAGCATAGAGTTGCTATGAACTTATGGGGCTTATTGCACCAGAAGGGTAGACCGGAGCCCATTTCCCTATTCCCCAGTTGCGCCCTGCCAGAGCCTTAGGAATGGAATGTGATGCTATCCTTCTTTGGTTGTTTATTTTCTATTTAAGTAAGTTTGCTTCTGACATTTTGTCATTCTGTCAATTTTTGAAGTTAATTTTTCAATCTTGCGCTGAAAAATTACATCAAACTGATGAAATTTGTTCTCTGTTACAGGGCCCTGATGGTAACAAAGGTCCCACTGGACCAAGTGGTGACAGAGGCCCTAGTGTGAGTATTGATAGTTTTTCAGTTGCACTTTTCAGTCACTGATGAAGCAATGATATGTTTTGGAATATAGGGAAACTAGTGTTAGGAGCATGGCAGGTATCTGAGCTCTAAACATCAATAACCAGAATAATTACAATGGCATTCTCCTACAAATGTAGTGGTATTAGATTCGTGTATCAAGGACTAACTAAGCATTTAGTCAAGTGCAGACCTCAAAGGAAAGACAATTACTTGTGATGTAGTGTAGTTACATTGACCAGACATTCTGTGCAAAGATACAAACATTGTATTATTTTAGGGAAAAAGGGGTTCTGAAGGACCACCAGGCTTAAAAGGAAAGACAGGAAGGCCTGGCCCTCCTGGTAAACCAGGTTCAGCAGGAACTCTCGTCCCAGATCCATTGACTTCAACAACAGGGGGTGATGTAAGTAATGAGTTTGTTTTCACCATTCTGCGGAAGCGCGTTTTTCAGTCATTTGACAATTGGCTCCTTAAATGAAACATTTCTTGTCTTTCTGCAGCATTTAAGGAAAAGTTTGGTATGGCAAACTTTAGAGAGGAATTCTTTTTTATTCATGGAACTGACTTGAAGCTCTGTTACTATCGTATGATTTCATCTTCCACTTGTTAATACTGTAGAAACTTTGGTTTCTCGCAGAGTAGGAATTTGAAAGCAAGTGTGAATTACGTAAATGACTATCAGTATTGATAAATGATTTAGGGAAATTGTTATATGGTTACCATATTTGAATGAAAATTCTAAGTTCACCTCCATTCGGAAAACCGAGGTGTACATCTTTCTCCTTTGCACAAGGTAAATGAAATGAATCATCACCAGTCGCATAATTCTAACGTTAGGAAAATCTGGATATTATTATTTTTAAGTATGAAGAATTTTGTTTTTCGTAGGTAAAAGGCCCTGGACCTGGTGGTGTTGCACCTGGAACTCTTTCTGAGGAAGAGGAAAATGCACAGCCACAAGTCGGTCCTGCTGTAAGTACAAAAAGTTCTGCTTTGAGATGCCACACTTTCCTTTGCAGATACACAAGATGTTCTGATCTTATTTCATCATCGTTGTTCTTTAAAGAATATCACAATAAAGGTGTCACGAAAATGCGCCAATTTTATTGTCTGACTGCAGTAACCCAAATGATATTCATCCAATAAGCCAGAACCCGTTGGAGTGATAGATAGAACAAGGAAGTAATCTAGTGATCTTTTATGTCTATAGATGAAGATCATGGTGAAAACAGTAAAATGCAATATTCTCAGCACAATTTGTATGAAAACTAAGTCAGGAAAAGGACAGTCTAATCTTTGAAGCAGTAAAACAGTCAATGTTCCAGAAATGATATAACATTTCAGACGGCATGTGACTAGTCTACTAAGATCTCCAGATGGTTTAAAGAGTTTGTAAACAAGGCTACACAGGGACTATATCTGGCAGTGCTGCCAAGCAATTCCACCAAAATTTGATATTTTAGTCCCGTGAAACAATGGTGCATATTATACAGAGATGCAAGGAAAAAGGTTGTCAATAAGGATCCGTCAGTCCTACATTGTTGCATTTTCAATGAGTATTGATTGGACAGAAAACATGGAATTAATGCAAAACTTTAGCTTTGCAATGAAAGGTCCTTGGACTTGAAATGTAGGTCCTTTACGGGAAGTGCTTTAGGTCTCATAAGGGTTATGGCTCAAGGTTTCTTCATGATTGCAAAGAAATAATTTATCAACTCAGCCTTTGGCAAGATGACATCAAGTGTATTTCAAAATCTGTTTTTCACCGCAACAAATGATTGCCTTTTAGGGTGCTTCTGGACCAAAAGGAGAAGTTGGACCACCTGGACCTATTGTAAGTAATTTCTTTCCTGTCTGAGTTGCGGCATTTTATTCCTGACCTTGGCATTTCAAATACCGCAGAGGTCCGCATTTGCATGATTTATCATTAATTTGAAAGCATCATTATTTTGTTATGCTTTCCCGTCATGATTCTATATTGAAAACTCTACAGAGCACTGCATCTTTATAGATTCTGGTAATATGTATTCACAGATCTTGAGATTTAAAGGCTGCTATTCTTGGCTCAGTTATTTTGGGTTTTCTAAGTTGTACATGTAGATAATATGTGGGTGAAATATGTGCAGATGGCTAGCTTAACGATGCATGAGACAACGAGGGTTTCCTGGGTCCTCCTTTATGACTCTTGTGATAAGTTTTATATTTATACTATCAATATATTTATATATTTTCATCTTTGTAGTTCATTTTCATGCTCACTCATGATGTGTAAATTTAACTGAATTGATATTTAAAAAAGTTCCCATGCACTAATGGTTTTTAGAGTAGCAATTGCCTGGTTGAATGTAGCTATCATTTTTTTCAGGGAGCAAGAGGTGAGCCAGGTGCACCTGGATCTATGGGTGAAATGGGAGAAGCTGTAAGTTCTATCTAACTGCTACATATTTTACACTAAGCACGCACAACCATTTTCTTTGGCAGCAAGAACTGGTTAGAATAAGCAGTGAAATGTTCACAAATGTCAACCTCTTGCTCTGTCAGAATGTTGTACTATAATCACTCCTTTGAACTTTCTTATGTTTAGCTTACAGCTATGCATTGATGCAAGGGATCCAATCTCTAATTGTCATACTTATCTCTACTTGTAGGGCCCAGAAGGACCTCTTGGCCCAGCTGGCGAAGCTGGAAAAGATGGAGCTGATGTAAGTTGTGATGTTTCAGCATGCCACATTGCTACTGTTGCTATAATTTTTAGCAGTTCACAGAGCCTCAATGTTGTTTTACCATTTCCCAATTAGTGTATCATATCCCAATTAACTTGCTGGCTAGGTGGTTTGAAAAAAATTCATGTTAATTTTGGTACAACTAATTGATTGATTGATCGCTTTCATTCACCCAATGCCTATCGCATCGCATGCTTTGATTACATCAGATTTGTTTTCCTCCCTGGTGTATATGCACTTAGGTGCTCAATAAACTGTCAGACTCGCCCTGCTAGCTACTTCGTCATGTAAAATCACACAGGGATGGATAATTTATGAAGCTTTGATAGGTTCCAAGCCATCACCCCTGGTAGAATCCATCACGTTTTCCGTAAAGTCAGCTAGATTTGTTTGGATTTTATATGTAAGTCACAATAGTATTTAAGTTTATTTGTCAAAATGCTTTGGCAAATCATATAACTGGGGTTTGAGTGAAATAAGTAAGTTTCATGACTCAATTATTCCATGAAAACTTAACTTCTGATTTTTTCGTAGGGCAGACAAGGAGAACCTGGATTACCTGGTCCAATTGGAAATCAAGGGCCAAGGGTACAAACTTGATTATTTATTATTTGCGTAGCACCTCATTGGCTCCACAGTAGCCATCATGCCTTTTCTTTTTTAGGATCTGTCTGGTGGTTCTGAATATTTAGAAAGCACTTATGTTTAAGCACAATTATTCATAATGTTTTCTTATTCCATCAGAAGAAATGACTTAGTAGTGTTTTAGGGACCTTGAAATCATTGCCTTGTCATTTTTAATTGAATTGAAAGCGATGTTGTTATTCTTGAGGCATTGAAGGAAATTTTATGTTGATATGTACACATTGCTCTACTCTGTTGTAAAATCTAATTTAATTTAAGTCGTTGCGTGACATTGGTTCTAAATTGATGATTTTTGACAGGGACGCACTGGTGTACCTGGATTGCGTGGAATACGTGGCTTCAAAGGACTGAAGGTATGTGATGTCACTAGAACTAGTGTCTCGTGATGAGTTTCCACCAGTTAGTATGTTAACTCAGTAGAAGGGAGTGTAAGAACCCCGCATAACTTGTGGAAGGAAGGAATGAACAGTTCCTTCAGAGCACAAATTATTTCCAATTTGTATCAGATTATGTAATGGAGAGTGATACAAATGGAAGGAAAATTGCAAGGCCTTCAACATTTTGTACAAGCAACTTGTTCTTGATAAAAGAAAATTGTAAATCATTGTATTTCAGAGTCATCTTTCCAAAGTTTTTTCATTTGTCCCAACTTTATGCCATAACCAGCTTTCTGCTTCTCAAAATGCTTTTCCACAATTAGGCTGAGCTAGCTCTAATGTAGAGGATTTTTTATGTTTCAACAATTGGATATTTTCTCTCAAAAGCCACATTTCCCCCCACAATTAGCTAATAATGCAATGATATCATATAGGGAGACAGAGGTCCAGGTGGCCCCAAAGGAAGCAGCGGAGAAGACGGAGCCAACGGTGAAGCAGGAGCTAACGGTGCATTGGGAGACAAAGGACCAACGGTAAGTGAAAGGATTTTTGACAATCGCTTTTGTAGGACACCTAAGCAGTACTCCTATTTTAATTTAAGGTTTCAATGCAAGTTTAACTGAAGCTGTTCTTGTATGTCCTGTATCTTGAAAGGATATTCCTAAGGTAGATGTCCTGAAAGGATATTTCTGAAAATGTAAATTGCAGTTCAACTTCAATCCTAATCAGATTGAATTCCAATTTATTGATGCAATTTTTCCACCACAACACATGTTGAAATTTTACATCTACCCATTTTATACTAAAATCTTTACATTCTAGGGAGCCACTGGCTCAAGAGGACCTGTTGGACCTGCAGGAACCAAGGGACCCCTTGGAAATCAAGGATTACCTGGACCAAGAGGCTCACCTGGTGTCCCTGTAAGTATTGTTTGTTGTTAACCATGACTCAATGAGCATCTAAGCTCCATAGATGTGTGTCCAGACTATGAATAGAATACCTAGACCGGAAGAGTTATATTGCTGACACAGTTTTTACCAGAATGATTTGGTACCTGAGGTGCATTTCTGTTCAACTTCATTGAGTGATGATTATCATAGACTCTTACTGCCCACTGCATAAATCTCAGTCTTTAGCCTCATTTATATTGTCCAAAGTTAACTTGTTGTTAAATCGAGGAAATTGTCCATATGCAAGCATTTTCATTGGATTTTCAATATCTATATATTCTTAGGGACCACCTGGTCTACAAGGAGCCCCAGGAAACCCTGGTAGACCTGGAGATAATGGTCCACCAGGAGACTCTGGACAACAAGGAGGCCGAGGTGAAACTGGAGAACGTGGAACAACAGGAGTTCAAGGACCAAAAGGTGTTGTTGGAGAAAGAGGTATCAATGGACAGCTAGGCAAACAAGGGCCCAAGGGTTCTATGGTAAACTTTTGCATCATTCATTATCATGTTCAATCTGAATTAAGATATTTTGACTTCTACGTATTATTTATGCCACTGCAAGAGTATAACAGCACTTTATCCAGTACTTCAGGAAGTCTTATGTTTGGATCTTGAATCCATATCTAATCAAATCCTATATTTGGGATTATGCAAAGACTGATATTATTTTTATGCATCATTTTCAATTTGGATGTTTTGGATTATTTTTTCCAGATTTTTTGTTTTTGATTACCAAAAGGGTAATAGCATTTAACATTAGAAACATTTCCATCCTGGTTAATGTTGTTTCTAGCACAAAACTGGATAAACTTTTACCTTATTGAATTCTCTTACCTTATCCCTGTACAACATGTGCCCTTTTCTAGAATTTTGTTAATTATTTCGTGAAATTTGGAAGTATATTTTCTTCCTTCAAATAGTTCTCTCAATAGCATTCTATTTTATTAATGGTAGGGAGACCCAGGAGCAAGAGGACTTCTAGGACCAGCTGGTAACGTTGGCAAACCTGTAAGCTATAGCCTATTTTGTTATTGCTTATCATTTTAGCTTAATGATGAAAAAATGTTTACAGAAATGAAGAGTGACCAAACTAACACTTCAGTATGAAAATGGATTGATCTACCTGTTACTGTGCGCTATGAATTTAACATAGCTTGGAATTAGAAACATGCTTTGCAAGTTTCCAAAGAACTGGGGAATGACAACAGGAAGAGCATAACAAGTTTCATTGGATGCTGTCCTTTTGATAGTTTGAATAGGGATGTAGAAAGATCAATGCCCACTTAAATTTGTTCTCCCTAATAAAGATATTAAAGCTTCAATCAAAATTCAAAAAATCAAAATTGAGAGCTTGCTTTCATGAATTTGAAATATTGCTTTTTGTCTTGTCATAGGGACCACAAGGTGCTACTGGATCAATGGGAAATGCTGGACCTCAGGTATAGTTTTTACTTCCATCTCTTGTGATAAGAGTTTTGTGACCATTGCTTTTAAGTATCATATAGAACCTGTTATGGAAAAGCAGATACCATACCTCCGGATATAATGTCTACCTTGAAAAGAATTGATGTTAGATTTCATGTATTATGGCTGGTATTAAGCATTTTTTACTGATAACTTCTTTCTTTCAAGACTTTTCATCATTCAGCACCTGTTGACTAACTCTTCAGAGATTAATTAGATATAAATGCTGCAAATTTTGTTTGCTTGTGCAATTTTATAGTCAAAGTTCTACACCTAAGGAGCCATAGATAAGAGCATGATTTTCAAAGAAGGAAATTTTTCCTAATTAGCACTGCCATACTGGCTTGGGGTCAACTCAGTCCCCACATCCACCATTTGTACTTATTAGATACAGGGACCTTTGACTAACGGATTAGCAAAGTTAAATATATATTGCTATCTTGAGGCTCTGCTCCACAAAGTAGGAAGTAGCACTGCTATATCTTAATTGATAGAGTACATTCGATGGTAATGATTCTCAATTTTTATCTAGGGTGAAGCTGGAGCAAAAGGATCCCAAGGACTGAAAGGCATCAAGGGTGCAGAAGGAGATGCTGGACTCCCGGGACAACCAGGATCTATTGGAGGACCAGGACGAAGAGTAAGCTGGATTTTTGTCTCCAACAATGTGTAAATATTGTGATAAAATTGTAGTTGTATTGAATTAATTTTCATCTTTGGCCAATGAATCGTAGATTTTACAGGAATTGGAAGGCTTTTGAAGCAAGATTGATAAATAAATGGCTGGTTGTCAAGTTTCTCATTGTTAGAAAAGTGGTTACTGGATGAAAGATAAAACTGTAGCATACAAACAGACTTGCTACAGAAGTGTTAATGCACAAGAATGCTTTTCTTAAGTTCATGTTCAGATTTTCACAATTATGAGTCACTTTTGTTTAATTTGAAACTTTCTTATCACTCGAAGGGAAAACCAGGCAGTCAAGGACTTCAAGGAGCTCCAGGAGCTGCAGGAGACAAGGTAAGTAAATGGGCTGTTGGGTTTTTGATTATGTCAGACCATTTTTGTAGCGACTGTCAGAGCAGTAGGACAAGGGGACTTGTCAATTTTAACAATGCTCGTAATCCAAGCTGGGTAGCTATCCATTAAGAATTAGTCCATTTAGAGCTGTTGTATTCTCAAGATTTCAAGTTGATCCTCAACCGAGGTAAAGCATTTTAAAGTAAACCATGGTAGACTGCATTAACTTCAGAAAGCTAAGTGTCATTTGAGTTTGCCAAGAAATTATGTTGCAAGCGTTATTGTTTTACTGAGTTTCTGTCCATTCATATTTCAAATCAGCAAAACAGTAATAGTTGTTTACTGATGTTATATATTTCATAGCATTTTATTCAATGCTAGATTTGGCAATGTTGTGTTGCTAGGTGATAATTCTCCATATCAAGGTAATAATTTTCTCATTTTCTATCTAGGGATTACAAGGTGCAAGAGGACGACGAGGAAACTCAGGAATCCCTGGACCAAAGGTGAGATAATTTCCTAATGGACATTGATTAGAATGATTGTCTCATGCAGTTCTCAGACCTTAATCCACATCTAGAAGATCCACCATGCATAGCTGATTTTCAAGCACTTTATATTGTGCATTCTTTACAAGAAACAAGAATGGTCTATTGGATTTGGTATAAATCGATTTCCAAGTCGCAATATGTTTTCAGTATGAAATGACTTTCAGAAGCTTTTTGATGCAAGCAAAATTCTGGATTAAATCTGCCCATTGTTCTATTTCTTTTCTCAGTGTTCTTCATTGCCATTGAATGTAAGTGTTTTTAGTTGTGAAAATTTGCAGTTAAACAAGCTTTATTCAAGTCTTCTTTGAATATTTTTAGGGTGAAGGTGGAGCAAGAGGATTAACCGGACTTCAGGGCCGCAAAGGAGCTTCTGTAAGTCTTGCTGTTTACTAGCATTAAATCATATTGCAACTGATTAGGTTCACTCAACTGTGATGCAGAAATTGTCGCCCTTCAATAGCTACAATTCTTTCATTTGCTGTGTGAAATCATGCAGGCTCATCACTACAAGGGCATGTTGAAAGTTCTCAGTGAAATTAAGGAACATTCTGGTTTTGTGAAGAAAATAGTTTCTTTTTTATTCAACTTAAGATACTAACAGCAACAACACATGCCACAGTTAAACTTGGCTGCAATCCGCCTAGGAATTTGAGCTCAAATTGCAGTTGTCAAAACTTTTACTCCAAGACAAGGGATGTTTTATCAAAAATCCATCTCCTATAAGCTGTGTAATTTTTGGTATGCAAATAATTAGTTCATAAATGTTACTATGGTGATAAATTTTTTAGATGTTGATTTCAAGCTATATGTCTGCCATTTTAAGATATGCTGCGTTTTTTCCATAGGGAGCACCAGGAATTCCAGGAGAAGCTGGACCTCAAGGACAAGTAGTAAGTAGTCATGAGTTTTGCAATGTGAAATCCAAATCCTAGCCACGTGTTAGTAATGTGGGTGGTGGAACATCCCGACTTGCATGACAGTAGAACATTATGTAAGGAGCTAGATTTCCCTGGCATTATGATTAGCATGATTCACAGTGAACATGATCTAGCGTAGGACCACTCTTGGTTTCTCATTGGGTAACAAGGTCCTCAAGCATTTAGATTTTTTAGCATTATTTAGCTATTTACTGTGCTCCATTATCTTTGGAAATGACCCTCTGATGCCCCCATGGTAAATAGGTTTCTGTTGAACAGGTACTCTCATTACACTGAGTAGCAATGTGTTTTATGGTGGTCTGAAGGAATAGTTTTCCCTTCAGCATCATTAATGCATGTTTTTTTGCAGTTAGGATATATTTCAGCATGATTATTCCGGATAGCCTGATCAATGATTGTTAAATTTGATGACGATATTGCAATTGCAGTGTTTGTGTTAACTGAATGTCCTCTTTAAAGGGATTACCAGGCATTGCTGGACAACCAGGAAGAGATGGTAAAGATGGACCAGAAGTAAGCTCCTCCTTTTCACTTAGAAATGTTTCCTTAAACACAGCATTGAAGCTCGGATGCATGGTTTTTGACAGTATTCCATTCTTATTCATATTCATTATCTACTTTTTATTAATCAGTCTTTTTGGTCAGCTCTTCCATTTATGCGTGAATCGTTTTCTCCTAGGGAAACCCAGGTAATGATGGCAAGCCTGGTGGCCCAGGATTGGCAGGACCCCAAGGATCACCAGGACCAGCTGGTCTTGCTGGAGTTAAAGGAAACAGGGGACCAAATGGAGCCTCAGGAGAGCCAGGAAGGCAAGGATCAAAGGGAGAAAAGGTGAGCCTTGCAATCTATAGCAGGCTATTTTTTAACAGAGCTGAAAAAATTGCAAAATCTATTAGCATACCTATGAGAGAGGATTACCCAGTGTAAGAATTTGTTGTTCCTATGACTGAATAATTCATGTAAAGATTTTTTCTGTGCTCAAATCTGCACATCATTTCATGGGCAATTACATTACGAATAGCTCTCTTGAATTCAAATGTAAGCTTTTCCACTCTTCCATCTCAAAATTAGCAATGGCTGTTTGCCTTCCTTTGATCAGCATCTTGTCTGAAAGGGGGTGAATTTTGGAGACAATTCGTGTTTAATTGTATTAAATAAGACAAGAGTGTCATGACAGTCAGAATATTGACCAAACATCTTCATTGTATTGTCCCTGGGTGGCAAAACTAGTTAAGGCACCGTGCTTAATCATGCATCATTGAATGCTTGTATATCTATGATTGCTTTTTTCAAAGGCAAACAAAAACGAGTCTTTCCTGGTTTTTGTTGCCCTTCCAATTTATTATAGTTAATTTTCATATTCCTAATCGCTTACTAGGGAGACGTTGGACCATCAGGACCATCTGGTAACATTGGAGCACCAGGAATTGGTGGATCAAAGGGACCCACTGGACCAATCGGACAACCTGGAGAGCAAGGAACAAGGGTGTGTATTCTTTTGATTCAATATTTTTAGATAGGAGTCATCAGATGTTAAAAGCCATGAAATACTATTGGTGCTGCTAACAAGTAGCTTTGATGGAGATAGGTCACTAAATTTGTTCAGTTCTGGTGTGAACAATAGCACTGGGATCTTATATACTCTGCATCACTAGTTGACATTGCTCTGTCAATTTAGCCCCCCCCCCCCCAACGATTCACAGCTATTCGTATTTGTATTTCAAAGTGCAAGGGGTAGCTAAGTATTTCATTTGTGAAGTTTTTTCCTGCATTTGCAGCAAATGTTTGAATCATTTTGATCTTTCTTCACATTTAGTCATTTGCTTGATTCATTATTTGGCATAGATGTTATCTCAGTTTCAAGAAATTTCCTCAACTTAGCATTTGTTATAATGTGCAATCAAACTGAGCATCATAGCCCATGCTTTTGCCATGCCACATTCCACTTAATTTAGTTTCTAAGAGTGAAGGAAACAACCGTAATGCATATGTGACAGAAGAATGCTTATTTTTAGGGACCTGGCGGACCAATTGGCCCACCCGGACCAACTGGAAGAGATGGAGAACCAGGAGCAATGGGAGATCCAGGAGATGATGGCAAAATTGGACCACAGGTACTCCTCTCTCCCTTTATGCAATGAATAATGATAAGATAAAGTGATAACATGAATTGGTACACAGCTAATGCCACTATGGTGTTATCTTGATCCTGACCCCTCAGGTTTCTTAACAGTAAACAGTATAAGGTTATGTCAGGATTATACAAATGTTGATGTTTTTCCTCATAATTTGGAAAAGTTGAAGCTCCAGCTCTTTTATTCACGCGTTAACAATATTCTTATCTTGTCCCCAATCATTCTATGATATTTATGAAAGGGACCCATACTCGTATCGATTGCTTCAAGCTTTAAGATGCAATGAACTGTCTCACCACCGTTCTTAGCTTTCCTTTCTCATTTGATTGATGTATGCATCATTTTTATGTATCCTTTCAGAATTTGTTTCCGTTTTTGTTGTCAAGTCTCTATTCTGTCTGGTGCTGATAAGCAGTCAATAAAATCATATAATAGATGATCATATAATAGATAATAATGATATGATGAATTCTACCATCTTCATCTGCAGGGAGCCAGAGGTGCCCAAGGCATGTCAGGATCCAGAGGATTCCCAGTGAGTTAATTCTCTTTCATGCTAGAGTCTGTTTTTCTTTGCAGTCCAGTGGTTAAGGTTTTGATATTGCATCGATCCTTGGAGACATGTGACCACAATTCCTCATTGTCAATCATAATGCATTTAATTTTACGGCTCTGTACTTTTGGTGTTGGTTGTCATCTGGTCAGAAGATTACCTGATGTTCAAAGTTTGCAAACCGCTTAATGTCGCTACAGTGCTCTGTAAGTGCTTTTCGTGTCAAGATTTTCATTGCAGAAGCATTCACTTTTGAAGTGCATCGCTGAACGATTCTGCGTTTAACTGCCGAGTTTTGGCATCAAAGCTAGACCAACTTAAACTGTAGCCTGTTTGTTTGAATTTTTCTTTACCTCTGATTCGTGCACTCGGTTTAAATTTCTCTCAATCTGCAGGGACAAGCAGGACTCCAAGGAGAGCGCGGAGAAGCAGGCAGCGATGGAATTGCCGTACGTTGGGATTTCTTCGTCTTCTTCATATATTTTGTATTTTCCCGAGCAGTATTATACTGATATGATAGAAATATAATGTGCTTCGTGTAAGCCCACCCATCACGTTAATTCTACCCTTGAAATCCTCATTTCCCCCCTTTGAAATTCTCAGTTTCCCCCTAAATGCTGCAAAAGCTGTCTTGGAAAATTTTTCTGACGCTTAAATGTATCCATTCGCTTCTTCCTTTTTGAAAACTTTGCATGGCTGTACTGTCAACTGAACAAATTTCAAGGTCTAGTCTCTATTCTTCTTTAGGGAAGCAGAGGCCCATCTGGACAACCAGGACCTGCTGGAGCCCCAGGACTTCCAGGACTTCAAGGTGCCCCAGGTCTACAAGGCACTAACGGACCCAAAGGAGAAAAGGTGAGAGCAATGGCCGTCGCCGCAGTATTCTCAAGATAATTATCTCGTTATTACTTTGAATTTTCACATGGTAGCACCATTCTAATGCATGTGTTTCGTTTTATGTAGGGTGACGGAGGTGCAAAAGGAGAGAGAGGAGTAGATGGTGTTGATGGAAAACGCGGAATAAGCGGTTCACAAGGAACCATGGGACCTCAAGGAGAGGAGGGACCAAAGGGAGACATTGGAAGAGCTGGCAGCGCTGGCTTACCCGGAAAACGTGGCTTGAGTGTAACTATTCTTTTCATGTTTTATAACCGATTCGCATTTTTGCACATTAAGCACAAGGTGAAGCTGGAACTTTACTGACAAGTTGACAGGTGCTTCACAATGGAAACGGACTCGTTTTTTTCATCAGCTCTTTGTAAATGGATCAATTTTTGTATCTAGCTGAAGAGGCAGCACCTTGTCCACAATGTTGCCTGAACATTACTATGGCTGTTCATAACTTAACGAATTTCTAGTTCTTTTTCTTCTGTACATGCTCAGTTTCTTTCTTCTCTCAAGTTTCTCTGTCTTTCTAGGGACCCAAAGGAGCCCGAGGATCAAGAGGCCCCAGCGGACAGCCAGGACCCAATGTAAGTCACACAATTTCCATGCCTTTTCAAATAGTTTAGATCGTTTGGTTGAGTTTTTGTCCTTATGTACATGTTCTTCATTTATGAAAATCCATCTCAGCACTTTCCTTACTCCTGGAATTTTTTCCTCATGTCCACTCACTTGTTTGCTATTGGAAGAAGTCTGTCTTCAATGACTGAATGAATGAGATAATGTGGAAGGGAAGAGCGACTGGACTGGACCTGAGTTGAGGAGCGAAATGCGAAGTAATTGACGAATGAATGAACAATTGAATGAACAATTGAATGAATGAACAATTGAGAGAATGAATCGAATACCTTGTCGATTTATCGATATTTATTGTGATTTTTATGATCTGCTTTCAAGGGACCCAATGGAGCACCTGGACCTAAGGGAGGACAAGGAGAACGCGGCGAAAAGGTTTGCAAATGCTCATAACTTGATTACGATTCTGACATTGCTAGAATATGAATATTTTCACGTGTATATTGCCATTCAAATGCTCCATATTTTTGGCGGAAAAGTTGCAGAGTGGGAGAAACTGCCCAATCCTATTCCCATTTATCACTGCTGCTTTGATTTATCATTTGAGTGTTCTAAGGAAAGTTGACTCTTACTGAGAGCACTCTCTAGATATGGCATGCAGTATGCAGCTTGTAAAGTTTGAAAGTCGGTAAATCATTGCGAACAGTTGTGTTGTGCACTTGTTAAAGTTGATACTGATTCATTCTGTAGGGAGAGACTGGTGCACCAGGAGACCGTGGAGCAGATGGCCCCTTCGGAGCCCTTGTAAGTTTCCTTGCTTTTTAACATCAACATACTATTCCATGTCGCTGGATGATGATTGAATTGCTAGATGTACAGATACAAGTGGTTTTATTACCTCCTTTTGTCTTTTATGCTGAAATGGGCCAGCCTAGTATTCCAACTAAATCTATCTCTCTCTTTTTAAACGTGCTACTTAAGTTAATATGAAATACGGAAATGTGGACTGTTCTTTCAGCCACTTACTGTTGTTATCTGATTTGTATGCATCATAGTTTTGTAGTATACATATGCTGGTTCAATGGCCTAATCTATTGTGTTAGACCAGCGTCCAAATGATTTCCTTGTTCGAATTAATGCAATATTTAATGCGATATTTATGCTTAGTGAAGATCCAGTTTTTATGATAAATGAACTAAAGAATTTATTTGTATTTTAGGGACGCGCTGGAGGACCCGGAGAGAAAGGTTCTCAGGGAGCCACTGGAGCTTCAGTAAGTCTTTGATATGAATTATGCTGAAATCGTAAGGTTGAATTATTGTACTTGAATGATGTAAGGTGGCGCGGGAAGGTATGTTTAGATATCACTCAAAATTTTTGTTACTAAAAGAGTAGATGTCGCAGAAACAATTGCCGATTTGTGTGATGGCACATTCACATTCTTCGTTAGAAAAGCAGCCATACAAGAAGTTTCTTGGTCACTTGACCAGTGTGACGTAAAGCACGACAAATTCTTGAATCTACCGAGTGAATGTCTGGACTAGCTTCAGTTATGGACACGAACGGGATTTCGGTAGCATTAGCAACTGCTTGTAATTGTCTCTTTTTGTCACCAGCTCTTTCATAGATACTTTCTCATTGCGTTTCTTCCCATCCTTTAGGGTGCTACTGGAGACTCTGGATCAGTAGGTGTCACAGGACCAAGAGGAATGCCGGTGCGTTAGCAATCAGAATTAATCCGATAATCATCTCACTTGTAGCATTTCATTTCTGCTCGGGCGTTCCTATCCCATCAAGTTGTAGGTCTAATCATATTATGGTACCAAGAGGCTCAACCTAATTCTAGTTAAATGAAGAGTTCTTTCCAACGTCCTACCCTTTACAAACCTGTCGCTGATGTTAACTGGCTTTTTCAGTATGCTGTAGCTCTACAGTACACCATTGTCAATGAGAATTCCCCAGAATAAAGTCAGCTCTTCCCCGGAAAATTGAACACCTTAGAAAATCCCCTAAAAGCGTTCAACTTGTGGGACGTTGGCTTTATAGGGTACTATTCACCCGTTAACTCACTGTGCCCCTATTGCATATTGTACACACCATCCAATACATTTAACTGTTTTGGCACATTAGCAAATTATATTCATTTTAGTTAGTTTGCATATTCATACATAAAGCGCACAATTCATCATTCGAAAGATAATTAAAATGGGATATCGTATGTTGGCATAGAATTTTGACAAAATGCTGAAAGGCGAATATGATGATCCAATCACGACTCGTCCAGCTTTCATGAGCTACTTTGGGACTGAGAAAAACGCGTTCAACCTCGAAGTTTTAAAACATCGGGAGACTAGTGTGAGCTCTGATTCTTGCAGTAGTGGTTACTAATTATTCAGCTGGTAAAGGTTTTATCGACATTGTTCTTCAGGGGAGCGACGGACCTCCAGGACCACCAGGTCCAGCTGGAAACGATGGTGCTAAGGGATACCGAGGAGAGACTGGTATGCCAGGAAATGCTGGACTTCCAGGAGAGCCAGTAAGTCAGTCATTGTATCTCGCTTTGTTTGAAATGATTTCGTATACAAGCATGCTTGTATGCATACCTTATATTCTGCAGGCTGTCTAGCGCAGCTTCTAAGCTGATATCGGCCATTTTCTAATTGAAAATTAAAGGAAATGGCAATAGATCAAAAAGGAGAAACCTTCATGTTTACTGTAATTCTAAAGTATTGTTCATCATTATGGGAATTTCCAGCTGCTCCTATCCCGAAACTAATGCATCATTTTGGGAACCATTTGATCATTACTCGTCGCCGAATACGTGAATTATAGGGTAATAACGCAGCCACTTCATTGTTGCATGGTGTTGATGCTATACAAAGCATTAGATCACATTGATTGTCCAACCCGAAGTGTCTTGCTTCGATGTGGTCTATTTTATTCATTATCATGATTGATGGTGATGCTTTTCTGTTGGCAAGGTTACTTGCAGCGCTTGTTCGCCACGTTGAGCTAATTGTAACCATCATTTCTAGGGCAAAAATGGAAGAGACGGACGCAATGGCGACCCAGGCGAGGATGGTGCAACTGTAAGTGAAATTTCGTTAATATTATTTGGTCTTCGCTTTTGTGATTAGCGTAGGTTTCACGTATCAACATGACCAAATATACTATGTACGCGAAGGTACCCCCATTTTATTGCTGAGTATTCTTTGTGACTAACTTTCTACCACTTGACGAATTTTCTGAACTCTTTGTTTGCGTAAAATGGTTGCTCACTTTTCCAGATGTTCGGTTTCTGAATCTTCGTGTTTGCTTTTTAACTATGCTTTAAGGAAGAATCTTAAAATGGAGAGTATACTATGTTGAAAGACACTTCAATACACTAATTGAGCATCTTTGCTGAACCAGAGATTTCACACGCCTCTACATTGCATGGCTCATTTTTCATACCTGTTTTTCATACCTGTTTTTCAGGGAGGCATGGGACCAACTGGACCCGCAGGACTTCGAGGACTTCAAGGACCAGTGGTAAATGCATTTTGTCAATATCAATAGTCAATATCAATAGTTGGTTGCTTATTGAAATCATAGCTAAAGTTAATGCAGTAACATTTGTGTTCAAGTTGCCTTCGAAGTAGATTTTCCTTTTTAGTTTGAATCTTAGATTGCTTATAGTTACTTTCGATTGGTTTTGAGTTAGTTGAGCTAAGCTGTTGGAAATGGCCATTTAAAGACGAAATTGTTTGCAAGTGTAAATGGTCTGATTCTTAAATAGAAGGCAACAAGCCAAGCTAAACTGCTTCGCCATATTCTCTCATTAAATTCTCTGACTGAATGGCACAACTGGAGCACAAAAGAGGTGCATAGAAAGTTGACGTGCATTGAAAATTGGCGGCATGATGACTAGCGTAATATGTATTCCAGTTTCACCAACTGAGCACTTTCTGGTGAGGATAGATCTTTCATGTTGTTGCTTTGTTCTTTACTGATGAATTTAGGATCTATGCCTTCCATGGTAAAGCCATATGCTTTTCTGAAGATTTTCGCCACTTAATTTGGAGGCTCTTAACGAATGACCACCTTTTCAGGGAATAATGGGCAGACCAGGATTCCCAGGAAGACTAGGACGAACAGGAGTCAAGGGAGATCCAGGAAAGTACGGTATTCCCGGTATTGATGGAACAAAGGGTGTCCAGGTGAATGATAGAGACAGTTATTTCAGTTTCTTTGCTTCCTTGTTAAATTACGTGGGCATATTACAGTAGGAAGTTATGGTATATTATTAACTGATTGATCAGGTGAATAGTAAGATTAGCGCGATTTTCCGCTAAAGCGAGAGAGTGAAATGTTAACCGTGGTATGGACATTATAACCGGACGAATTCAGACTGTCGGAAAGATATCAGACAGAGGGTGTGTCATGGAGATTGTGTAGGAAATTATCAAATATAAACGCGGATGTTTGGTAGTAAAAGAGTTCATGTAAAGACCAAAGTATAAGAAAGTCTCTTAATAATGTTGGCATTTAGAAGGAATTGAGGTGGACTAAGTGGAAGAATGACCATTGCAATTGTGGCATTTGGGGAGCGAGAAGTGGAAGAACGAGGAAAAGGTGGGTAGTGGATGAGACTGATGACGTAGGAGATGGATGGTGCAGGCGTGCGTATGGTATCAAGGAAGCAATGGGCATGAGGGAAGTTTGAGCAAGCGAAGTATGACTAGCAACCCGGTCAGTACAATCGACCCACTGACCCAGCCATGAATGTAGAAGTAAGGGAAGGAAAGTATTGATCAACAGCAGAAGCATACCCTCAGAACTGTAGAAGCTTGTCTTCAAGTTGAAAGTTGATTTTAGTGATTGGCAGGTGACACGCTGTCCAACGAGTTGAAAATGTCATCCTTTTCTCAGCAACACTTGGGGGTTGTTAGGACTCTACAGCTTCGGCTGAATGAATTATCCATTCTTTACACTAGATGAATTTATTCCTGTCGATCATTTTTGCCTTCTCTCTTACTTAGGGAGCCACCGGACCCGCAGGACCTCCAGGACCCTCAGGACCACCAGGAAAAGAGGTATGTCCTTTCAAGATGTTCTCGTGTCTCATGCCATTTCATTGTCGTAACCTTAATGCGATTTATCAGAGGCATCTTCTCACTTATTCCCATCGAAGGGACTGTATTATCCATGGTGGACTTAATCAAAATCGGGGAAATTTGCGGAAAATGCCCTTTGTAACCTTGAGAATTTTTCATTTCAGGGCTCTCCAGGAGAAGATGGCAGCCCAGGTACTGACGGAAAGCGCGGTGAGAAAGGAGCCGCTGGTGACCAAGGAAATTCAGGAATCGCTGGACAACAAGGAGCCCCAGGACAGCCTGGACGTCAAGGAGATAAAGGAGAGAGGGGACCTTCAGGAGACCAGGTAATCTTTTTATGTATTTGCGTATTGGTGTAAGCTCCATTTTTCCTTCGTAATGATTTGCTGTAATATAAGTACACTAATCTTTAGTACAAAAGTTTTTGATACCGGCAAGAATTAATCCAAAGGATATCCTAATAATTTTATATTTAGAATGTCAGAGTAGCTTCAAATGAATACCTTAACCTAAAATGTGGCTTGTAAAGTTTATCAATAGCCTAATTCTGTTTTTGATTTAGATAGTCCATAACAAGGAGCATAATCCTCCTCTGAATCCCCTCTTATTCTATGCTCAAGTTTTATTGCTGGGAAGTTGTACAAAATCTAAACAATTGATGATCGTAGGGAAAAGCTGGAAAGGCTGGAGATGCAGGCGCACCCGGAGATAGAGGAAACAATGGACATCAAGGTGAGAAGGGAACCAAGGGTGCCCAAGGATCCGCCGGCGCAAAGGGAGATAAGGGATGGCGTGGATACAAAGGACAGAGAGGAATCACAGGAACTCGTGGCATGGTTGGCGATCACGGTGATGATGGACCAGTAGGAAAGCCAGGACTTGCAGTACGTCATTATTACATCGCTTAGCTTCAAGTGTATTTTGTTAACATCCAGTATTATCGATGTGACAGAGAGCAGCATACATAGAGTAATTTGGCAGTTTGGAACGTAAATAAGAATCATTTTGACTGAGTAAAGTAGCTTTGATTATTAAGCGAATTTACCTGAAAAGGTCAATAAATATTATTTTCAGTATTATTTTTATCGCTATTAGATATTTCATAGATACTAAAAGATTCTAGGAAGAGGCTTTATTCGAAACTTTGACTCTCCGAGTGTTTCGCATGTAAAGTTTTAATGACTTTAAGCAGCGGATTGATGTCAGTACGAAAAGGTTTTCTGGTAAAATATGCAGATGGAGGCTGATTTTGTAGATGCATTTTTCACTTCTTCATAGGGACCAACTGGACCACAAGGACGTGCTGGACCAGATGGTGATGCAGGTAATGTCGGACCCGCTGGAAAATCAGGCCCACTTGGTGAAACAGGAGCACGTGGCCGAAGTGGACAAGACGGATACCCAGGACCACCAGGTCCACCTGGACCTCCTGGATTTCCAGGAAAGGCATCGCCACCTGAAGGACTCGGAAGTCTCATCTCCTACCCTCAAATTGGCGCTCTGGAGAAGGGACCAGGTTATGGTTATGGATATGGATACTACCACAACATGTACTACAAAGGAGAGACTGTTGACCAACAAAACACAAAGACCAAGGTAAGTGGTTCTTGTCCTCAAGTTATGTAACAACTTGGTCTTCGAGATTCTCTTTTATTTTTGAAAAATTCCCCTGGTCAAGAAAAAACCTAGTTCAAAGCTGTAAACAGAATTAGAGCAAAGAATCTCATCATTAGCTCCATTGTTTTTCAATTTTCTTTTCTTTTTATTATTCATGTAATTTATTGTTGTGATTCTTATTTTTTACCATAAATGTAACTAGATTACTTAGTTGGACGTAATTTACAGAACACTACATATATATATATATATATACACATATATATATTTATAAGTACTTAGCTGTATACTCAAACCTGGTTAAAGAATATAAAATGAAATGAGATGAGTCTTCTTCATCCAGTCTTCCCCAAATGTGCTTTTGAGGGAAAGTGGTTGCAGAATCGCTCATTAGCCGAGGAAAATGAGTCGAGATCACTTTTGTCGGTCGATATCCAGGGACACAAACGTGGAGGTTTCTGCACTGTCCCCCATGAGATGAATGATACGAATGAACGAATGAATAAACGATTGTATAATTGCACCGTATTTGAAAAGATTTGCCCAACTTGATGATTTTTCGTCATCTTTATAGGGAGAGAAGAACCCTGGAATTTTCAAGTTCCTCAGTCTTATGGAGATTCAAATGCAAGCCATTACCAACCCTGACGGCAGCAAAACTTTCCCAGGAAAGACTTGCCAGGACCTTAGATCTTGCTTCTCAGAATTGCAAAGCGGTAAGTTAATTGTATAACCATTATCCAAAGTTTGCCAGTTTAGATGATGAACAAAACCTCATGATTCCTGCACGCCGGGAATTGCAAACAGCTAGCGACTTTCTCCCTTTTAGTGGAAATTAAGCTCGCATTAAGGGTCGAGTCCCTGACCACGCGATTTTTTACTAAGAGATGTAGCATTGCACTGCTGCCTTCCAACTCAATCATCTTTCGGCCTTTGTAGGTGAATTCTGGGTTGATCCAAACCTCGGCTGTGTTAGAGATGCCTTCAAAGTAACATGCGACTTCAAAACCGGAGAGACCTGCATCTACCCAACCAAGACCAACTTTGCAAAGAGCAAGTGGGTCAAGTCCGGTCAAGATGGATTCAGATGGTTCGTGGAGGAAATTGCTCAAGAGCAGGTAAGATTAAGACTCGTCAAGCCTGATTCAGTCAAGCCTGATTCAATCAAGCCTTACCCATTCCTACCACTTTGGGGCGATGTTCTAACAGTCACGGCTGTCATCTTTGAATGGCCTCACATTCTTCAAAAGTGTGTATTTTCAACTTTTCATCAAGAGTACCTTGGTGCTGCAAATAGATTTATGGAAATTACTCATCACTTCATCTGTTTTGGAGACAAGTAAGTTTACCCAGTCGCCTTGAAGTAAGAATGTGATGACATGAAAAGGTGTTTGAGAGACATCATACTTGTCAGAGAGAACTTGTTAAACCTTTGAAAGAGAGCTTCACTGATAAGTAGTACCCTGTTTTACATTAGGCTTATTTTAACAGCGGCTTTCTAGTTTATATGTAGTTGGTTCAATACAAATGCCTTTAGCACCATCACGAAAGTGCCAACTTTGATCAAGATGGTTAACCGAGCTTCTTTCTCTCCGTCAGTTCGACTATGTCGCTGGTGAGATTCAATTCAGACACCTCAGACTTAACAGCCTTAAAGCCAGACAGAACATCACATACCACTGCAAGAACTCTGGTGGTAGGGACATCAAGTTGATGAGTGCTGATGGTGTTGAAATGCACTTGAATGCCCACAAGAAGAACCAACCAAAGATTCTTTCTGATGGTTGCAAGGTCAGCATAGTGTCTTTGGTTTCCTTGGCGTCATTAACATTCTTTGTTTCTTTTACTTATTTGACCGAGTCTGGACTCTTAGGTGACCCGAATTAATTAGTCCGCCCATATGCAGTAAAGCCTTACAACGAAGGCTTACTTACTCTAGTAAGATGAAGCTTTTTCTCTCGAAGCAAATCATATAGCGGTTTGTCGCAATGGCTTTGCTGTCCCTCTTTTGCTCCTCCTCATAACAACAGAGGATATTCACTTCCATAGTATTTCCATTCATGATAGGCGATTTTCCACAGCCGGTTTTAATCTTGTAGGCTTCTTTCGTCATCATTTCGGCATGGTCATCCCCGTTGAGAGTAGGACGGATTACGAAACCCTGATTTCTATCACATTTCAGCGGCCATTTTTTCACAAGATGGATATTTAATGAATGAAATGCCATTATGAAACAAATGACAATTATGGGACGTCTTCCTCTTACGACCCTTATCGGTGCATTTGCTTTTAGCAGCGACAAGTTTTACCCTGTATTAATACCGGCGTATTAATATCATATCTAGGTCCAGGATGGCAAATGGCACAAGACCGTTCTTGAAGTAGAGACATCCGTCACAACCAGACTTCCAATCACTGATGTTGCAGTGTACGACGTTGCTGGTGCTGATGAAGAATTCGGTGTCGAGCTTGGCCCCGTATGCTTCTCATAAGGACATTTCCAGCCATCAATTACCAGTTTTCCGAGACATTTTCTTATTAGTTTACCATAGTATTCTCACTACTGCTACTATGTATAAATTTTTTGTAACTTCTGGATAATTTCAGGTAGGCTTTTTGTCAACTGCGCGCGCGAGGGAGGACCGTTTTTGTAAAATCAGTGGGGGGATTAGGGGTGGGATACTAATCTTCAAAAACGTTTAAAAAAACTTTTGTTTCTCTTTCTTGTGATCTGCCGTCTCATATTGCGATGACTTTGATCCGGGTATTATGAAGCCCGAAATGATGGCTGCGAATTCTCGAGTTGTTAAAGGTATAGATTATCGAGGTTGAACCCTGGAAAACCCTTGGCAGTTTTCGTCTCATCAAAGTTTTTGGAAGTTTCTGGATCGTTGGATGCAATTACCAGCTTTTGTTGATGAAAACTGCAATTTTCATTGATTCAACATAGAATGATAAAAGCTGAATGATGTGAAAGGCTTTAAAATCGAAGAATTTAAGGAAATAGTAGCGTCGTAATTATGCAATGGTTTTTTAAGGAGCAACATGGACTGTGAATAACAACAATGGTGCTTTCGTCGATTGGAAACTGATAATTAGACGAATAAAAGTTACTGAATTTGAAGAACAATTGCACGTGGTAAAGTTAGAACAAAACCGTAAAGCAAAGTTCTTGTCGAATAACGGGATCAGTTTTCACAATTTTATCATTAGGGTTAGGGTAGAAGGTGGGATAGATGTGAAGGTGGTCCAACTCACCCTAATGTACTTGCCCTCAGTGACGTAGTTCCACAGGGTTGACAGGTTCTCATGCATTTTACAGTAGACAATGACTAGATTTGTTCATACAATGCTGGTATGCTAAAACTCAGAATTTTGCCTCTAACGCTTATCTTGGAGAAAGGAGAGTCTTAAGACGTCAATCCATGGTGAAATCGAGAGGGAGGACTAGGGCACCTCCAGAAAGGTTTGTCTTTTTCTATTCTGAAGACATATTGTCTCTGTTATTAGAAAGCATGAAACATTCAATTTGGTAAGCTAGACACTGAATTAACCCCACATGGAGAAGGGTAGAAATTATCAACACTTCCATATGACAACTAGAATTGCAAGTAGTGTCTCGTCAGTGGTAACATTGTCAATCATTTTGTACAAATCTTTGCTGACCAACTCCACCGTTATGAATAATTGGACATCGATTGCCATTAATGTTTTATCGAAAAAGAAAGGCGGATTCGAGATCAGGCCACTTTAGGACGCCTTACCCCCTAAGAAAGATTTTCGTTGGAAAATCTCTTCAATGTCTTGTAATTAAGGATGGTGCTGTTAGCATAAAACTGTTGTCTTCTTTCAGACTATTTGAAGACTCGCCAACAGTATACCATCATTACTGCCTTCCCCAAGATCAGATCATATATCTCATGTAAGCCAGAAGATATAGCAAGCAGTTTGTCTTGGTAAGGCTGAAGTTATCCCCTACTTCACCATTGGCTGAAAATCTTAGCCACTTCCAATCGATAATTTATTTTCACTACCCTGCATGGACATAGCTTGGGTATATCCACCTGTGTTAGACGGAGAGGAGCGTAAGCAAGGGAGAGCTGCTGCACAGACTTGCTGAGGATAAAAACGTCCAAGTTCGCCTGGGAACTTACATGCTCATTTACCATACCTACTCCGTATTAAACTCTTTCTAGCAATTTTGCATCCCAATCGAAAAAGCAGCATTTTCCATATCAGCGATTTAACCTTCAAAGTAAGGGAATAAAAAGCTCATTTATTGCATAGCAGTGGCATGTTAACAACCCACGTAGATAGGTTTTGAGGCAATACCAGGTGAAAAGCATTTCTGGGTTTGACTCCTTCAAATAACCTATCTGTGGTAGGGCTAAAATGCATTGATTTGAGAGCTGACCAAGAAGGACTTGTTAATGTCAAGATGCCTGTTGATTGGCATTCAGCTTGAGCTCGTATGTTTAGATAAATATCTCCAAGGACAAAGTTAGATGAAATAAAATGAGGTGCTATGTATTCACAGAGGTATCTTAATAGTATGTTACGAAGAGTTGACGGCACATGTTGTGTTGAAAAGTGAGGAACAGCTGTCTGATGAACCGTCATCGTTAGCATCGTCATCTTTGCTTATTACGTGGTCGTTCAAGCCATTGCAACTGAGAGTGGTTGAGATTAAATGCTTAGTGATTTGATAAAAGGGACAACGGAGTACATTTGGATTTGATCAAATGACGCAACACCTTGGAAAATAGAATATGCTCGAGAAAGCGCTCTGTTTCTATCACCTGTTTGTGTGGTAATTGAGTGGCACTCACATGACAATGGTCGTGGTAACAGATGAGGGGGAGAGTAGCTTTCAGACATTGTAAAAAGGGCAATGCCTAACTAATTCTTTGCACCGAAAAATATTTTAATCCACAAACATGCATACAACTTCATATTACATATTAGCTGCATGCCAATTATGAGTGAAGTTAGGGGCTTGGATAAACATTTTCTTGGAAGATTGAATATGATCTCATTGTTACAGTTGATGTTGCTGACCCCTACATTTTAAGCACCCAAGTAGATTTTCTGTTTGACAATTGTTCATACCATGTTCCACTTGAGGTAAGTTTCCTCGCTTCAACCTTCTTTAGGCCTTAAAGAGGGGTAGGACTTCTTGCGGCCGCATACACAAAGCAATTTTTCCCAATTCTAAGAAAGGGTATTTCCTGTCATCAATAACGAACTGCAAGTCATTAAACGACCTCAGTTATTTGCTACTTTAAATGATTTTGCGATGAAAAGGAAAGTGAACAGAAACGAATTAATCTAAGAAAAGAAATAACGCTTATGACAATGTCATTTGCGAATTTTCGGTGCTCTGTTCAAAGTGGAGGGACAGGCCTATTGACTAGATAGAGCGAAGGATTTGCCTTGATGGAGGAATTGCAGATCCTTTCAAAGGATTCATAGCTTCGTCGGGATATTTGAAACACGCCAAAAATTGATTAAACTACCACAGATAAGCCAAATATGGTAGAAACTGCTGCTATTTTTATGATGGCAGGTTTCCAACATGCTCTTTTAGGATGCTTGCGGTTTGAGTAGAGCTCTTGTATTCTTTAAATGAGCATCTGATATGATCTTCTTCGTTCTAATGCTTTACATAATCATGATTTTCATGAGTGGAAGTCTCTTCCATGTTTGCAAACTTTATACGTCTCCGGTAAGCACAGATAGGATGGCGGGGACTGCTGTTTTAGAAGTAAAAATACCATTCACTTAAAGTGGACTAGGAACTAGTACAACCCTGGGGGAATGGGAACTACCGGCAGTTTCTTACACGAAAATGGCGTCTTTGAATGCGCCTAACTCAGTCGAATGTTGATTGTTTTTCTTTGCATTTAAACACTCGCTCGTATAAATCGCTGTGACCATGCATTCGCCATGATCGCATATGCTACATTCATTTCAGAATCTAGGATATGCAAAGTTATTTTAAAGGATATTTAGCAGGTATTAATCTAGATTTAGCAATTGGAGTGGCTTCGCTCGTCCAGGCCCTACCATTGGAGGAAGAAGACTCGAAGTTCTTGGTATTTGCACACATATGTAGACTATTATGAACACCATCACGCAGCACAGCGACGTTGGTGCGCCTTATGGCTTTAATGAAAACTTTATCCAACCTGGTGCCTTATTGAGGGGCACTTGTAACAGTATGTATACAAGTGGAAAGGAAACGGTTAGACCAGTTCCTAGTACCATAAACGTTCCAAGCGGATGGAATAGAATATTAGACAACGAAAAAATCGTCTATATCAGGTATGCAAGTCATTTCATCTTTTCTACAAGTCAGCAGTTAAATCGAGATCAATGTCTTGAGGTGAACCAGCTAACTTTGCAGCCATTTGCTGTACAGAATATTGAATTGAGCTTGAATGAACCTATCAATGTGTAATTTATATGGAGTGCTTCGTTGATTTCTCTCTTTCTTAAAGACGCAATAGTTAACAGGCTTGAAAGTGTATTGCTATCTCATTCACAGCAGTAAAAGCAACAGCAAAGCATGGCCTGTAACATGAAGCTTGTGCTATGAGCAAATGTGGCCTAAACTATGTTACAAGCTCTACATGTGGTTATCAATGTGTATTTGAGCTGTGTTACTAAATGCCCTTACCGAACAATGTTACTAGATTACATTACTCAACTATCTTCTAAAACTGTGTAATGAGGGTTGACAGCACTATGGAAGCAGAATCTGCACTTTTGTTTAAGAAAAAACTAACCCCTACTCTTTACAGTCAAAAGTAATGTAAGATACAACATGCATAACAAGTAAAGATCTTGCTCTGCAAAAAAAGCGTGCATATAAGGCCTAATAAAAAATTGTTCAACTGTATTCACTATCCAGCAAGTATTTGCTTGAAGAAATAGCTGTTCTTTGTGTTTAGTATACATAGCAGAAGTTGATTGTAGCTTACTATCGGAAAATTTTTTAAAATGTTCATTGCAATTTATTTTCCAGTCCCAATAAAAGTAGGCTGAGATCATTTGATGATGTCAGATCATACATGCTGTCAGCAGCTACTTGCAAATGTGGGCTAGACTGCCCATTTCAAGCCGAAAAAGTGTTCAGTTTCAGTCCAAATGTGGGAAGCACTCTGCAAAAGATACCTAGCATGAACAAGATGTCCTGCCAGTGTGAAGTTGGAGGCAGGTTTCAAAAAATCCTGTCCCAGTTTACAGCTGATAAGCTAGCAAAGCTCATAAAAAAGGGATCAAAGAAAAAGAAGAAGAAAGGAAAGGGCTTTGATAAAGAAGGCAAGAAAAAGGTCAACCCAGTTCGGAAAGGTATACAAACAAGCTATTCTCAAATATGTACAATGTTGCTGTAACACCATATGATAGTGCTATCGCTAAAGAAACCATTCTTATCAAAGCCAATATTGCAGCCCTTCTATGTTAGTGTAGGGCAGCTCTGTTTGTTTAGCTTTGGTCAATACAGATATCCAACTATAGTGAATCCTACAGTTTGGAGCTGGCCAGCTGGGGGCACTACTTTGTTCACCTAAAGTGTAGAAATTTATAAATGAGCAATCCTATAATAGGTTCTTTAAAAATAAAACTGTCTCCTATATCCTTGACAGAAATTTTTATTGGAAAAATATTGTAAGAAAATGATTATATGATGTATTCCTTTATTAAGTAGATACCCACCTTATCTTCATCTATTTTTTCCTTCCCCCTGCCCTTATTGTTAATTGCTGTTGTTTTTGCCACCAGTTTCCTCCATGGCTGGAATTCAAACTAATTTTCCAAGTTATATGCACAGGTCAAAACTTTTTAACTTGCAAGTTCAGTTATCAGAGTAGAAACATAGAATTGTGTGTTACATAGCTTAGCACCTAAATCATTTTCGTTTTTTAAGTAATGCAAGCTATAAGTGCTACCTATTAGAGTTAGAAGAAAGGAGGAATGGCATATTTGATATAAGTTTTTGGGTACCCTTTTGGAAAGGTACTTTCCAGAACCACAGCTCTGTCAGGTAGGTTGATGGTAAGTTCAATTCTTCACACGTTTTCACCAGCTTCATAAAGGTACAACTATTTATTAATGAGTAGATCAGAAAAAATATACAGGCATTTTCCCATACCCACAACCCTCAATTCATGTGACATGTCAAGCAATTTTAACACAAACACCCATGTCAATAGAGCAACTGTACTGTAGCTTACAAGGCTGGGTATATTTTCTGCTTCAACACACAAGCTGATATACATCATCTCTATCAAAGGGCTTTTTCTCCAGCCAAAGTTCATCATTGGGATTTATATCATGTATCTTGTTTCCTCTGTAGGCCAAAAGCCAAACAACATCCAGATTAAACCATGGGCGAACTCTAATTCAACAAAAAAAGGTGGCATGATACCTAATTATAATAATAAAATGGCATCTGAGAAGGAATTAGGCAGTCTTATCAATTATTCAGAAAACACCTACAAAAACAATGTTGGTTCATATTTACAAGCCCAAAACATGCAAACAGTTAACACCGTTGGAAATTTGACCTCGGAAAATCTAGACTCCTTATTGAATGGTGACAGGCTGTCTGGACAAGGAAATGTTACTAATACATCAACAGAAAACTTTCTTTCTGCCGAAAAAGGAGCTGATAGTTGCAAAGCAAACGCATTGAAGACCAGTTCTAGAAAGGGTTCATCAAAATCAAAACGCATTCCAAAATCAAAAGAAGACTTGACGATTGCCTCGATGATGGGTAGGGTGAAACAGCAAGTGGGCGACATAAACAAAGTTCGTACTTCGCAAATGTTTACTTTGCCGCACCAGCCTACACCCAAGCAAGAAGTGAGCAGTGCCGCTACTTTCGACAAAAAGATTACCAGTAGTATCCAGAACACTTTGACTTCGACAACGAACACTCCTGGCCACAGTTTTAAAGATACAACCGGAGTACTGAATCTGATTGAAACGAAAGGACCGCCAAACGTTACGCTTCCATTATCTCATTCAAACATGCTGCCTGAAGCAGTAACTAAAGGAATACGGTATCCAACGGCTTCTTCGTCGCAAAATGTTAATCAAATATCTGCTGTTTCGTTTTCCAGTTCCCAGCTCGCATCACAACAACTGCCACTGCGTCAAGATCCTCAGGTGTTCTCAGGCCAGGTGTCAACTAACGTGTATTGGGGTCGTCAGGATCAAATATCATCGAAAGATGCTCGTCAGCAATCTCAGCATGAGTTACAACCCAGTGTCATTCCCAGTAATCGAAGCAATACCCTGCACGAAGTTTCAATCGGGGAGCAAGCCCAAGGTTTTACGGTTACAAATAAAACGGCGCCCGTGCGTTCGTCGTCAGTGGTTACAGATAATGTTCCTAAAACTGAAGATACTGCGCAAGCATACGGGGAACCACTGCCAAAGGAAAACAGTAGACCTAGCAGTGCTATGAGTGACGCTTCTGTACACAATCCTATTGACAATACCAGCAAGCCGAAAGAGGCTAGCTTTATTGGGTTTAACCATGAAAATTTATCAATGCAGCAAAAACTGTCAGGCGTTAACGCAATAAGTCACTCTCTACCATCGGACAAACCCACAGCAAATAAACGCAATGACCGAAGTAAAGATATTCCTTTTTGTGAGGCAAATGTTACGAATTCTTTGCCTAGTTCTTTGACTAAAGAAGCCATCCTTCCAACTACGTCTGCTCAGATAACTGAGAAACAGTTAAAAGATACCCCGACGAGCATTTTGAAGGTGCCAGCAAGCTCTAAATCATTACCCACCCAGAAAGCAGTCACTATGTCTTCTCCATCTGCGAGTCAGCCGCAGCTGTCTGATGTCATTTCTTTTCAGAATTTGTATGGTGTGTCAAATCAAGCCAGCCCGCTAAAGGGAGGAGTGGCTACATGTAAAAGTGGCACAGCCGCGGGAAACCCCGCCCGTTTTTTGATCATGGGGTCACAGGCATCCCAAGCCCTCCAGCACCTTGCTCTGCAACAAAATAACACCTTCCAAGTGTCTCTGCAGCAGACTGAAAATCCCCAAGGAATGTACCTACAAACATTTTCAAATTATAATCCAACGAACCATAATATTCCTCATGGGAGTATCGGCTTCGCCTATGCTAATCTTCCCATTCAGCTAATGGCTATTGGTGGAGCTCAAGTCGTTGGTAAACAGCAAACAGCGCAGCCGTTTAGTTTTGACAGATATTCGAATTTTTATCGTACTTATCAGGGCAACAGACAATTTGAGAACAATGCAAATGAGCACAACGCTCAAGTCCAGGCAACACCGTTAATGTACCCTGGAGTTAATCCTGTCAGTCAACCAGTTGGTAGCTATATACGTATCGCACCTGCAAATGCCGCTGCTGTTGCTACTGGGAAAATCCCACTGTCGGTACAGGTACGCGGGACACAGCCACAGTCACAGCAAGATGTAGTAAACGATGACCACCGGGTGCAAATGCCGTCGTCGTCACCAAAAACTCATCCAGGAACGAAAGCAGCTGCTACATCTTGTATTGCAAGTTCTAATGTGAGGTCGGTGAGCACGACACCTGTTTGTAGTGGTGAGTCGACAAAGATGATCTTAGTTGCTTCTGAAGGTGCTGTAAATGGTAAAGGAAATAAACCCGTTGCCGAAGACAGAGCTGTCTCGCAGCAGTCTTCAGAGCCTAGCAACACCACATCGCCACAGCTTGGAATAAGTGCAAACAGATCGTTAGCAGAGACAAGTCAAGGGCAGAGTGAACCACAAGGAAGTTTGTCTCTACAGCCGACTGTTAGCTGTAGGCCACCAACACACGAAGTAAACAGTATGGTAGAAAGCCTGCCGACAGCAACTGAAAGCAAGAATGGTTTAAAGTCGCCAGGTGTTCATGTTACAAGACAAGATACCCAAAGAAGAGACAATGAAACAAGCGCTTCAGATTCGCTGCTTAGATTGGATAGAGGTGAGGCTGAATTGTTTATATTACTGAATCCTTGTAAATTTAATTGGTTATTGATATGCAAAGTGGAAGCACATTTTTCAGAGTAGTGCACATGATTGGCCCTTCCAGATAAGGACGCCCGTAGAAGAAACCTTATTGCCCGCAGAAAGGAGTTCTTTGCTTCTTTGCACAGAGCACATTTACGAATTGATATTGCATAATCGGAGATGCAATAAATCGTAGATTTTCCCATCTCATTTAATCAACATCCTCTCCCCAAGCTTCTGACGATTATCTTTAGCAAAACGAGTTTTTCTAACCAACTTTTTTTGTACGAAGGTGGCATTGTCAATCAGAATGACAACCGTGCATACCACGAAGAACAGGATGAGTTGAATTTGAAGTGCAACGAACCGTGCAATGACGTCAGTGACAATAGCCGAACACCGACTCCAGAAATCATTAGTAAAGTAACAGTTAAGTATATTGATGGAAACCATGTGGAATCGAACCCAATCTCCGTGCAAAAACCGTCTGAATTGAAACTCGGAGATCTTATCTGGGGCCATCAAAAGGGCTACAGTGCTTGGCCAGGAAAGATTGTCAGTGAAATAGAAGTTAAAGAAAGTTTAGCTGAGAATGGCAAGGTAATGATTGTTCTGGTTCACTAGCATTTATAGGTTTTCAAATTCATCAGCAGACGATGCTTGCTTTGACAGATTTTGCTATCAGTCGTTCTCGTTAGTGTCTTATTGGTACATGTTTATGAAAGTGTAAGTGAAACTGTATCTTGCTATTGAGTGTATTGCTATATGAATGCTAAAACCTCCCTTTTTAAATGACTAGAGTTAGTCAAGTTGACACAAAAATGGCTGTATTCAATACGCAACCAATTAAGCTGATACGAGCTACCGAGTTGGCAAACTCAACTTGCTGAGAGTTGATCTTACGATCGTTAGATTCTTTGCCTGTCGGCGAACTTACCGTTCGACACGATTACCTCAAATTAATTTCCACATTAAGAATTCTGCTACAAACATACGTTCACGCAATCTTCGAGTTTAGCTTCAATGGTTTTCGATTTATTTACTTCATCCGCATCTCCTCCAGGTATGGATCAAATGGTTTGGAGAACACACACATAGTCAAATGGATCTGAAATCGTTAAAAAGTCTGGAAGAAGGCCTTTCTGAGTACAGGAGTAGCAAAAGGAGGAAAAATAGGTATTTCACGGTCGCCTCCTTTTAAATTGTCGCTAATCATTCCTCTTCGCATCTCTGAAGGATGAACACTTCTATGTCTGTCTATGATTCTTCCTTTTTTATGCTGGGCTTGTCTTAAGCATCTACAATTTTCTCCAGTTTACTACGCGGCAGGCTATTTTAAGAAGTACTTTCATCATGACAAAATGTCATGGGAAGAATAGCAGAAATTTTCATCGGACGTGCTTCTGTCTGCAATAGCGAAGTCCGAAGGAAGACTCGCAAAACTCTTAAGCAAAGTCCTAGTCGAGTGCACAAATCACAGGAGAGCTAGAACAACTTTTGTTGTGATTAAGAAGCCTTCCAAAGTCAAACAGACACTGAATTTATCCAAGTCCAAGAACCCTTAAGACTCCTTCAGCGGGCACATTACAAAGCCTGCCTTAGACGTGAAGGAATTTTGAACTGAAATTCACACAATTATCTTTTCTATACATTTAAGAAGCAACAAGAAAACAGCCGACAGCCTAGAAGCTGCTATTGCTGAGGCGCTGGCAATGGCAAAGACCAGAACCGTGAGCAAATTTATTTTAAAGTTAATGCAGAGATAACAGTTTTTAAGATATCTGTCAATGAACCTAGCGCTATTGCTGATGCTGTTGAAATCTTTTGATATACGTCCTATCATGTTTTGGTCCATACACATTTGGCATGTATTTTACAGTAAATGGATGATTTGATTATAGATGCATGCCTCTCGTGGAGACCCTTTTAGATGGCCTTGGAATAAAGTTCCTTCATACTTAAAGTACGATAAATTTGTGTGATTTATCAGAAGGTTCAATATTAGAGTTGCTGTCTTATGTGTTTCTTAAGGACGCGTTCGAAGAGAATTGCACCTGAATAGATGCAAAGTGCGTAGAGAGAGAGGAAAGCGAAATTATGTTTAGTTTTGTTTTTTTCTTTTTCTTGATGGTAATTTTGGATAAATGCTGTTGTGCATCTCAATATAACTTTATTTTGACGTTTCTCTCTAGATGCCTGTCACACCAGAAAATGCGTCATTAGGTATGTGAATCGGTTTTTATTTTTGGTATTCCATTAGCAGGCTTTCAAGCAAGTGAGATGCTATTTAATGCGTAATTACATGTATTGGTGATTTAATGTACAGTGCTGAATAAATTGAAAATTTGGCTGGCTGGCTGGTTGTTTTTCTTGAATAGTATCGCCGGAATGTGATGGCAAGCTATTATTTTTGACCATTCTTTCTCGTAAGTATTTGAAAGATGTAAAATCACGAAATGGAGTAATTTATCACAAGGTTCCACATTTTGGTCAGAGGAATTTCCTTGAGTTAATTATGCAATTAAAGGGAACATAAATTTTTCTCAGAGCTATAATTTGCTTGGACCAGATTTTTCTGCGTTTCTGTACTTGTGCACCTCACTCTCCCATCTGCCAATACTCTTAGGCTATGCTTCCACGGGACCGTTTGGAACCGTTCCATTTGGGTCCAGTCAGCAGTTCCAAATGAGTCCACTTAGGAAGTAAATCAAGTTTGGAACCGGTACCGTGGAAACGGGTGGAACGGTTCCAAATCGATACGGATAGGAAACGAGGCAAGAAGATGTTTTCAAAGAGAGACCACAGAACACGCTTGGTGCCAACTCTGAACTTTGATTTCTTTCGAGACGAAGCGAAACCTAACCTGAGCTGCGATGATGATGAATTCACGAATGTGTTTATTTTCTATTTTTCCCCAGTTTATCGTTCAAATGCAAGCAACGTTCCATCTCTCAACTTTCATCGTCTGAATCACCAGTTCTTTGTATACTTTCATTAGTTGCGGTGGCTGTGAATTAACTCGTACTATCTATGTTACTGTTATCCAACTCAATCACGGACTCAGTTTCCAAACCATGATTTAAGCACTGTACTGCCGGGGAGCCTGACCATAATTCATAACACTCATCGTACAGGTTCCACACAACTCTCCCACCACCACTCTTTCTTCCGCTGTCGACAGCTTTTCTGAAGCTTTTCTTGATCTTTTTAAGTCTTGCATTAACTCTGTCCTTGGTGAAAACCTCTTTGGCATTTATCAATCTTGATAAACCTCCCTGTTGCCCCTTTCAGCTAAATACGTATTTGCGAATGCTGCAACCAAATACTCGTATTTGCTCGAATTGTCTGCCAGCTTTTCCCTTCTGCTAATTTCGCGGTCTTGTGTTCAAGCGCTACTTTTAGAAGAAGAGCAGTCTCTTCTTCCGTCCAACTGAAAAATTTTCTGCCATATTCACACTTGAGTCTTTCCTTTGGATCTTTTGGCGCGTGTTTTCCTTGCAGCCTCTTGTTGATTGGTTTCATTCCGAGGTCTCTCCACAGGTCAGTGAGTCTGCAAAGCACACATTGCCTGCAAAGTTTCACTTGTGAATGGAACCGGTCCCGTCGAAGCGCGAGCCCCATCCGTACTTAAATGGAACAGTTCCATATGGAACGGTTCCAAACTGTCCCGTGGAAACATAGCCTCACACTGTACAGCGTGGAGAAAGCAGTATGGAGATAGCTGGAGGGTAAAGCATTTGCTCACAGATCCTTTGGTCAATGTCTCGAGCCTCATATCAATGTATACGTTCACTTAATTCCAAGCGTATGAATCACAAGATATGGTCCCATCAATGGTTAGAAGTAAAGTCCTGCTCGATAAGCATAACTTGCCAGTATCTCAAAAAGCGAGATAAAAGATGAAGCGCCATTGCTTTTGATAGAATCTTTACTGTTCATTTCTAGAATTTCAACCAGAAGCAAAGAGGCCGAAAACCTGAAGAGCAAAGCCATGAATTCGAAATATATATGCCTAGATAGTCAACCCTTGTTGATGAAAATCATATTATTTGTAAATATTGATCCACCTTTTTATTTACATTTTCAAATAAAGAGTATAGTTTACTGAGATTCTGAGCGTATCCTTTCCAAGTCGTTGTTCAACGCCAAGAGACTACGAGCAAATTTGAGAAAATCTTAAAGAGACATACCTCCCTTCAAGTCATGGCGACCTGTTTTTAAATTGCCTGGAGGGCTCCTGTTAGTGATTCTTTGTCCATTCTTTCTAAGCCATTTGTAGTTGTTTCGTATCAGATCCCAAAATCGCAATCGTTTCATATACGCTTGCCACAAGGAATGACACGTTCCATCTTCACAAAGCTCGTTTGTCCAAACGAAGGTAGAGGCGAATGATAAAGGTCTCATAAGGAGCTGAAACCCGTCATCATAACCGATTAAGTTTATACTGCATTCGATAGATTTTTTCCAAACCATATTCATAGCCAGTTTTACTTCAGTGGAATCGTCACCTTTTTACCTGTATCGCAGATCTTGAAAAGGTCTATCGATGATGGAGAGTTTCAAACTATGTATTTGCGATTCGGACATATGGTCATTTTGGGTTGATTTAAAAGCATTTTGCGTGAGTTTGCACCGAGATGCTGTGGTTCCTTTTTCAAGGTGCTGTCATTCCAATATTCGTCCTAACGTAAAGAGAGTCCTCATCCCCTCAACCCGCCTGGTATACTTTTTTATCCCTCCATTATGTCGGTTATTTTTTTCTGTAAAGTATCTCGATAGTAAATACAATATTAAATTATTGGAATGCACTATTTTCTGTAAAAACGTGAACATTCTGAGATAGCTGAATGAAATATCCTCACATTTTTCGTCTTGAAATTCTCAGTCAATTTCATTATTTTTTCTCGATAGATTTTCTCATATTAAATATTATTTATTCAAGCCACGACCTCATGTGTATCTTCCTGCTTTGATGTCCTGTGTTAACTACTTCTTGTCTTGTTCTTTTTCACATAGTCGACACTGAAGGTTTAGCTTTTTAGCAGCAAACAAGCAGAAAGTATTGAAACCGCCTATCCTCAACTTATGAAACCTTGAATGCGTGAAATTATCAGTAAATCATATGACGATTCTATGCAGCATTCCAGTAGACCTTTTGACGTAGAAAGCTTCAATATGGCCCGTAAAGAATCAAAATAACCTCTTTTCTGCAGACTTCTTCTTCTCACACTCTTTAGTTCACAAAGATAGAAAAATGGTCGAAATTTGGCTAGAAGGCATAAGATGAGATGTGGAATGGCGAATTTCGAAACCTGCTGGTAACACCGTTCACTGCTCAAAATCGTTGTTTGAAATAGCTATTATGTAACATCTTCTAATGATGAAAGGTGGAGCCATTAAACAACTGGCGACTTGTACTGGAAGACAGTGGACTGAAAATAAGTCGACGTAAGACTGCTGACATGGGTCAAGGCGTGGTGACACTACAAGGCGTTTCACTCAAGAATGTAGAGCATTTCAAATACCTTGGCACTGCAGAAAGTCTGGCGCACAATTTCGAATCAAAAGTGACAGCAAGGGTTCAAGGGGCTGGTCAAACAGAAAGCAAGCAACTGGGATCCTATGCGATAAGCATGTTTAAGCCAAGTTAAAAGGGTGCTTGTATAAAGCTGTTGTCAGGCCTTCGATGCTCTGCGGAGCCGAAAGATGGGCCACAGAAAAGCGCGTAGCCTGGAAGTGAAGAATTACAGCAAGAGCGACCCTGGGCAGCTGGGACAAGCTACAGATGAAGAGATGACAGGGTGTAGAAGCAGATGATTGTGGTTATGATGATGCTGATGATGATGATGAAAGATGAACCCGCAAATAGGACTATCCCTATAATTGCTTCAATTTAACCTTCCATGATTGGCAGTGTGGTTGATCATTAAATGATGTGTTTGAAATATGTAATCCATGACACAGATCGAGCTTCTGTTGGTTAAAGCTTTTTAAACGTAAAACTCGACCACTTCTTCCAAGTTCTCTTCCCTTCAAGCAATGGCCCTCGCCGCAGCGAAGGAGCACACCTCAAGAGCTTCAAGTCAAATCGAAAACGAGATAAGCGTCCTGTGTAGCAGCAACAACCATTAGTATCTGAAGTCTCGCGCCACATGTGACAACAGGAGCATGTTTATCAGTTTAACTTGTATTTTAATACCGAAAACTGATGTCTAGCGCTCCTGAAAGCAAAATGGTTAAGTCAAGCCCGGCTATGGCAGCAAGTCAGTCTACGGATCCTTTCGAACTTGAAGGAATCGAGGCGCAAGAGAAAAATTATACAGGCCCATGCCTCCCTGACAGCGAACCAGGATGCCGTCTCAAAGATGGTTTCTCCGACAGTTCTACTGCCGAGGAAAAGAAACCGCTGATTCTCAAGGATAATCTTAAAGTTTGCACGTGTTCGTGCCATACAAGTAGCTCATACTGCATATTTGATGAAAAATTTTCAGAAAGTATTCGCTTCCGTGAACTGCTGTTGCTCCACCTTGATATGATCGAGGAACAAAGTGCAATGCTTCAATTGAAAGAAAAACAGCTTAATAACTTAAGAATTGAGAACGAACAGGTAAGAAAATGTCCAACATATTGAATAGCAGTGTTTGTAGTCTTCTTGTCATGTCACAAAACAGAATAATTTGTCTTCGATTGGAATTATCGTCATGTGCGGCTGATGTCTCAGCCCCTCAGTTGTAATTCCACCTGCATTATTTGCTACAAAATTTAGAGAAAATCTACCCTACCCAAAGATCCAACCACCCAATTTTTTTCCTAGTTGCAGCCTACCACAACATACGGGTTGTCTGCCCATAGCCGCAACATGTACACTGTTTTCCATGTTTATATGTGGAGCAACAAAAAATGCAGCCTAATATTTATTTAAGGTGCTCCATATGATAGTTTAAGTCTGAATGCACTCTTAAATCATCTTGCCACGATTGGCAGAAGATGCTGCTGATGGGTTTGATGATGTAGAGATAATGGCAATGGTTTAAACTGAGCGAAATATGAAAATGGCAGAGGCATGTATGGAAGGATATTTCAAAGAAGTCAATTTATCTTGCAGCTTAATGCTAGATTGAACAGAATGGAAAGAAGAGTTGCACTGAAGGTGCGAAAACATACAAATGAGATGGATATTAATTCTGCGAAAGGGAAATCTTTACACCACAAAAGGTAATGTTTTCTTACTTTTTATATTCTTACAGTATATTATCTGAAAATCTTTTTTGATAATATAGCAGGTTTGCTATATTATTTTCATTTAAAAAAAGCCTAACTATTGTATGATGCCTGCTGTGAAAGTAGCTTACAATGCAAACAAAAACAATCTTTTATTAAAGCCAAACTTTAAGTGGAAATCTGGCCATTCATGAACAATAAGCATCTATGTAACTCACGCAATGGCACATTTCCTACCTTTGCTAAGCCAACTAGATTGTTTTTTGTGTGTTCTCGACCAGTTAATGTTATATTCTTCCATTTTTAGGTGCTATTCATTGGGTGGTTTAGACACTGATAACAAAAAGAAAAAATCATCTATTTCTGGGTCTTCTTGCATAAATGTGACATCAAAACAATTTAAAGATAATGCAACTGGGCGTTTCCTGGCAACTGACGTAGATTATTTGAAGTTGAATATGTATACCGTTCGCAATGCCAACGATGAAAAACAAGAGGCATCAAAAATTGCAGGTCTCAAGTTTTCTTTTTTACAGTGACTGATTCTATCAGCCCCACAGTACCTTGATGAATTTCTCAAATCATTTGATATCAATTTTTAGAGCAGGCCTTCTCTCTGAAACAGATCAGAAAATTGGCCAATCCTGAATGGAAAAATATGCAATGAGAAGCCCAGAAGTCCTGGCTTTACCAACTCATTATTGTACTTAAAGATGTAAAAACGACATTGTGTTGAAACCTTCATTATATTCAGACCCTTATACATCATTTAATGTTGCAAAACGAAAAATGCTAACTGTTTTGCATATTATGCTTGTGAGTACAGTGTACTTGTACTCAGAGTAGACTCAGAATGGACTATTCATAGCAGACAGTCTCCTTTGCATAGGTGATGCATTTGATGCGTACCATATGTATCATCAAATACCAAATGCCAGGGCCAGAATTCACCATTCGTCATTGAGTATGCTCTTGTATGCAAGAAGTGCTTTTGCGAAGCCAGATTCATTGAGCATTATGCAATGCTAAAAAGTGGCTGCCAGGTCAAATCCATGCTCTGAATGTTCTTGACAAGGGTCTGCATTCATGTGCCAGATCTTACTGTTCAAAATTTGTTGGTCTCTCTTTCCATAGTTGGCATTTCCTTTCAGCATTGTTTCTCTTTACACTCCAATTCTAATGCTTTAATATGTATAACTCTTCCATTGATATCTGTCTTGAGCTGCACTTTCAAAGCTACCAGCATGTATAGCAATCTCTTTAAGGTTTTACTTCAGCTGAGCCCTGAAAGACAGATGAGGATGTCCAATGTTATGTTGTTCATGCATCCATTTGCCAAAAAGCAGTTTTTTGGTAGTCTAGAATAATCCATTCTAGCAACAATCTATGTTCAGCAGTAGTTGACTTAATGTTACTTGTGTTTGCTTTCTCTAGCGCCTGAACATTAAACATGCAGTATTTCCACTAGATATTCACCATTGATCATATCTTTCTTTGATGGAACCTTTTGAGTTTATTTTGGTCGCAAATATAGAGTCCTGTGTCTCACATCCGTAGAAAAGTGTTAAAATGCTAACAAAGTTGTATCAAATGAGCAAGGTTTGAAAGGCTAGTAACTTATTTCTGAAAACATGTTTGGTCAATCTTCCAATGGCACATGAGCAAGTCATAATCTGTTGTCAATATCATGTGTAGATATGGGTTTTGTTGTTGGAGACATTGCTTCTATGATAAAGGAAGTTGTTAACATAACAGTCTTAATAGTTGTACCATTCATTGTGCAGTTGAGCTACGCGAGTTCAGTTCCTAATGGTGGTTATACCAACACTTGAGTTTTGATTCTATTGACTGCCTTGGCAAAGCTTATTTAGGTATTTGATAAGTTGTTGAAATACTCATATGCATCTTGAGGATAGTGATACAGACTGGCTTTGTCATCCATATATGACAAATCAGTAACATCTACCATTCTAAGTGATTTGAAATTCTTCAAACCTGTTTTTCCTTAGGAATGATTGTAGCCATTCTTCCTTCATGCAAAGTTTTGATTATTGGGACAGTATTATCAAGTTTTCAGAATGCCTGAGAACTATTCACATTTTATCTTCAGGAACGCTACCCTGTGCTTTTTACAGCTTTTAGAAGAAGTAGATTGGTACCCTCTGTTCCTGGGCTTTCCTGAAGTTGTCTTGCACAAAATATCATAGCAAAATATTAATGCCAGAATACACCAGTATTCATTTACCAACCCTGGAAGGATGAAAGTATGAGTTAGCTTTGTGGGCAAGCATCCTAGATAGGAGGTTAGAATTCACCTCAGTGGGAGATTAATCCTAGGTAGTCTTCAGCATTTTACAAAGTAATCATTTATATTCGTTTGCTGGTATGTGTATCTGTTTCATATTTTACTATTATTTTTAGATTCCCCTACATACAATTTATTCAACCTAGCAAATACAAAGAAGTAAAAAAGAAATCCTAAAATTAATGCAACACACAAATACAAAACAAAGAACAGGATAAATTGTATGGATGGAATTACTTAAAGGAAGAGCTCTCTCAGCAGTTAAACTAATCGAGGAGTATGGTGTGCGGTGTATGTTTCTGGGGTATTTTTGTGGTGTATGTGGATGTGTGTGTCTATGTTCATCTTTTATCGTGCAGGCATATTGTGCCATACTATGTGTCAAAATAATGCTGTTCCTTGTAGTGCCAAGTTGGAAGGATGTTCCCATTGATCACATTCCAAAGGTACATCGATCAAAAAATACGGATAAAAGTGTCCCAGATGGATTAGATGAGGTATGCAGAGTTTCAGGTTCTTTGCCATAGATGAAATTTCATCCTATGCTCTATCAATGTAGTGCATTGCTCAAACTTTGAAACTAGAGAAAAAATTGATTTATTTGGGTGGAACATACATAGGCCTATGTATTTACCAACCTTTTTCGGTAGGGTCGCATTGCTTACATCTCCATGTTGAGCCTGCTTTGTTTCCTAATTTCAACTTTTTCCCTTTTGAGCATGAAATAATCATTTGAAGCATTTCTATGTTTTTGTCATAAGATTACAGATGATGAATCTTACCAACGCCGTCATTTGAAGATGGAGCTAGATGAAATCCGAAGGAAGAGGTGAGGATTTTTCCTCAATTTTGTAAATATCAAGTATCACTAATCATATCCATCACCATCTGTTACTGACAGAAGGTCTTACCCCTGCAACGTGTGACTCCGTATAAACTGTAAATTTCCACATGTTTTATTTATTACATCTTTTAAAGCAGATAGGAAGAGAGTTGAAATAATAATAGAAGGCATCAACAGAGTTCTCACGGGTTTTCTGTGCCACTCCGCAGTGCCGAAAGCTTCATAAGTTTGCAAGGATTAAGCAAGCAAGTACAATTTGTTATTTGCAATACCATGCCGGTGACATGCAAGTTTGATGTCTATGATTTGTGTATTTCACCCCTTAGGATTAGGTTTTACTTTGTAGGTTTTTTCTCATTGTTGCAGCCATAAGACTCTTCACCCTAATAGGTGCTGAAGGAAAGGTGAAGCATTCTGACGAACTTTTTAGCATTGTAATTGCTTTTGCAAAGCATCTTCCTTGGCTACTGTTTCTTATCTTTCAAATTTAATTTTTCCATACTGTTTATTAGATGGGATATCCAGCAGATGCGCCAGGAAAGAATTCATGAAAATTTGCGTCAGAAGCAAAGGGAAAGGGAAGAGCCATTGCAGCAAAAAGAAAAGAGCAAGATTCCAAGCAATAATATCAAATCCCTTCACCCGCCACCTGGCAACGGTAAGACATTCTGAATACGAGTATAATGCTTTCCTGAATCTCAAAATTTTCCATCTTTCAAATCTAAGATCAATAAACTTGATCTGATCTCCCTCTCTTCTTAGCCTTTCGCTTTCTTCTTTCTTCCTTTGTTGGGACTTTGTATAGGCCTTTCCTCAACATAACTCACTAAGAAATAACCATTCTTAAATGTGAAGTTGCTGTGAAGGTGATGAGAATGTTGCAGTCATATTTTCAATGACTTGGATCTTTTAAGAAATCAAATTTGTATGCAGACATTCGCTTGTAAATCTGCAATAAATCAATGGCAAAATTCGCAAACCTCCTCTTAATAGCTGTAAAGGTCTGCATTAAAGCTATCTTAAAATTTGATTTTATTCAAATAGTTGTACGATATAAGCTTGGAGGTTTGTGTACCTTTCATCCTTATATTGAGAGTTGTGAACTTTTCAGAGCTTTGTTTCTGATTTGCTTCTTTCAGTGTATTGTACAAAACTCATGGCCTCCAAATTTGGGGCTTTTTTGTCTGCAACTTGGAAGAAATGGAAGAAAATTGTGCTAGTGTATGGTATAAGTATTTATTTAGTTCCACAAAATTTCTTGTTGCTTTTAAATGAACCATTTGCGTTTGATTTTCATACAGCAATGGTCATAGAAGTTGCAAATGAAATTCCAGTCTTTGCTCTGGGATCTCGAATCTCACATTTCGAGCCGACGTAAGTTTGTTTATTTTGTATCAGCCCTCAACTGCACCACTTACACCACATATTGCACTGAATACGGTAATAGGGTAGCATGTACCCTCGCTGCACACGTGTTTTCAACTAGATCACTGAATCTGCAGTTTTCTTAAGGAAGTCAAAACAGAAGATCTCCTTGACGAAGCAGTCATGTGGAAACAGCCTTCTTGATTTGCTCTCATAATTGTTAGATGTCGGTAATGACGGAAAGAAACCTGCCAATTTTTTATGCCGTTTTACGATTCGCTGGCAGCAAAGTTGCGCCAAAGGCATTCAAGAAACCCTGACCCCCACTTGATACCATATGAGAAACGATTTTATATTCTCATGTACGGAATCTGTCCATGGAACTTGTCGACATTTATTTTTCATTTCATAATGCAGTGAGTTTGATCTTCCATGGTTTGATGTTGCCAAACGAGAGATACAACACCGACAGAAGCAAATGAAGTCTGGCAGAGGCCAAAGGCGGAAGACATGGTATAAATTATAGGTACCAATATGTCGCATTCTCGATTTTCAACGCTTTGATGCATCTTGAAGTAATCTGGGGAAGAAACTCTAAGAAATGATGGAGATAACAACATAGTCGACATCACTAAATGTTTCAAAACCAAAAATGAACTCTCTTTGTGTCTCTAAGTACCATCTTGTAAAGCTGCATATCTCAGCATAAATTTTCTTTCAATACAGGAATATGAGGAAAAGCTTCTTAAAGCAAATGTTTTAAATGGTTTTTGCATTGGAGTGCACTTGAATGCATTCTTTCAGTGAAGATTTAAGATCTTTCAAGTCCTACCATTCTTGCCGTCAGGTGCTTTTGTTAATTTTGATGAATGAAACAAAATCAAAGGGACTTATCAGTGCAATGCAATGTTCATGCAAGATTCCCAGTCCAGTAAAGAATGCTTGTCGTTTTTATGATTATACAAAAATGTCACCGGGTATTTGATCGCGTTGAAAAAGAATAAATCTTTCGGAGTAGCCTAATGTCGATATCAGCTGAACTGCGAGGCAGTCTGTTCCCTTTTCGGTAGCACTAGACTACCGGGATTTTTTTGCTGCGATGGAGGAGCACTGCACGGATCATTAGATTTGAGACTATTGGTTACTTAGATCAGATGGTCATCCATATTTTTATCGTGCGCCAAATCGAAAAGAACCGGTATTGAATGGGGAACCTGGAGACTGCTAGTAGAGCGATCTAATGAAGGAACTACCGACCCCCAAGCACGGTAAAGTGACTGTCCGGTTTTACACCAATCATAAGATTTACTCCTTTCAATCTGAAAAAAAAACATTAAGATAAGGAGGACGGCAAATAAATCCCCTTAAGTTTTGCATTAATTTGGCATTCCAGTAACTATTGACTGACCTAGTATTGATGCCGGATTAATGCCTTCCTCAATATAATTCACTAAAAATGCAAGACTTAAGTGAAGTCTTTGTCGTTGTCCGTGTTTTAGAGTTTATTCAAAAGCTGCGTTTTCCCGCCTTCAACATTAAAAAACATTCCGTGAAATTTTTCGAATTTCAAGGTAAAGTGAAAGGAAGACAGGCAATCATACTGTTATAAGTTCTGTTATTTCAAGTGTATTTCTATACTACAAACTACTTTGTACATTTTACATAAACGCTTGATAGTGAAATGGGTACCAATCATTATCTTTGAGACAAATGCTTCCAAATGTATCTAAAAGGATTCCCTTAGCTTAAACACCATAAAAGCTCCAGACACTCGTGGAACCATTATTTGCTGAAATAACTTACAGGTCGTGTTTAACTTACATGCAAGTTAGTAGTAGAAGTCAATCAGATGAATAATTTGATAAATTCTTAGAGCCGATTGAGCTTGCTGTACAAATGTATGCAACCATATAGTATCACAGTTAACCTACGAAAATTCAAGTATAACTCTTGATTTGACGTTTGCCGACATACTCCCTTTGGAGCCAAGAAAAAGGAAAAAAGGGATAAATTTATCTTATCAGTGCAACATTTTATCTGGTTAGTGCTTTATGTCCTAGAAACATCATCCACTTGGCATTACTTCCCAAAGACTTGATAGTGTAATGCCATCTTTCAACTTTTCAATGGCTAACCCAAGCTCAGCACTGTAAACTGGCTCTCTGTCTTTTTCCTAAAATGCAAAGATTAAGTCAGATCTGGTAAATGGTTATGAAATAGTTAACCTACATATCTTAAGGAAAGAATTTTTCACTTATGCATTATTAAAATATCTGAGAAAAGTACAATTTAACTGACCATTATGTGAAAAAATGTAAAGTGTAATCATTTTGCAGCAATGTGCTAAGTCTGTTTAAACTATTGACATGAATTAGTTTACCTACCTTATTAGAGTCAGCAAAGTATGCCTGAAACGAAAAAGGCAAGTTTAGTTACACACAAACATGCTAATATCCCAATAAAAATTGCTTCAAATAGACCATTTAGTAAACGTAGCAAAATCAACAGAGGCGTTTCGAACAGATAAATGGAGGTCGTAGGTTGATATAGCTACAAAAGCAAAAATTAGGTTGAACACCTTTCGCAATTTACCAACTACAAGAAACTAGCACCGCGTCATTTGTTACACGTGTTTTCGCTCATCTGCTTTCTTCAGCCAGGAATTTTCAAGGTGAATACTTGCCGTTGCTCAGTAAAGCAAATTTCAAAATTCAGTATTTTCGAAACCTCCCACATAAGGTCAAGAGCCCTGGCAAACTGACATTTTTCAACGATCTGACAATTCAAATGCACATACCGCAAATGCATCGGAAGAGCTTCCTTCGTCAACGATCTCAATGTCATCTTCCACTGGATCCACTGCGATGTCATCTAGACTATCCGGCTGAAATATTTTGACAGAGAATAACAATACCTTATCAATTTCCGTATAAGTTGATATTGGGGAAACTGACTAAACTTGCCCCCCCCCCCCGTTTCTAGGGCCCATTCCTATTCAAATAGGGTCACAACCAATAGCGTTCTTAGAAAAGCCTGGCTAGTAAAATATTGATGGCAACGGTTTGATTGTTTGTTAATAATATTTAGAACAGGAACGTGGTTGGTAAAACCGTTAAGGGTTATTCTTTTTACGAAAATGAAACATTGGGATTCGGAACGTATCCAGTTTTTTCTCTATTTTTGCACGACACTATGTTTATCATTACAGCCAGCAAAAAAATGGACCATATTTATGTTAGCCATTGGACCCAATCAGCTTGATTCGTTCTTATTCGTTGGTAACCTCGCCAAAGCTATAAATTTCAGTGCCAGGAAAAACGAAATTAATCTCAGCGACGGAGAATGATTGCTAGGAAAGTTGATCAGTGAGAGGAGGTACAGAAAGCTGCTCAAGTTTCCTTCGCTTCTATTCTCATAATCTGAGTTGCGCAAGGTCCGAATGCGGCTCAATACATAGATAATGAAATACAGCACGACACAGCAATGTGGAAAGTGGTCAAGATATCATATCTACTTTACCTTATCATCTGTCTCAAATTCTACTCCGAAAACCGGGCATGAGCTGTAAACCTGATAACAGAATGTAATTCAATTGGCAGAATGGACCCAAACTCATATTCTTAAAGGAAATTCATCTACTAGTCCAACGAGTTTCATCCTCAACAGGTTTTCAAATAAACATTCACTACTCCGTTTTAAAAAATCGTCAGAAATTTGAAGCTTTTAAGCAGAAAGATTTGCTCTTTTTTGTCAGAATGTATAAATTGTATGTTTCCTGCTGCCTCAGGGAGAAAACATCACACTAAATTTTGAAACCACCCTCTGGTAAAATCAGCTCCAAGGGAAGAAGGAAGACACTTACCCGGTAAAGATTCTGAATTTCTTTGACAGTATCTTGAAGTTTTTCCATAGGGTCAACTCGGAAACCAAGAACATAGCCACCACTCTTTGCGACAAAAAGAGATCATAGTTTGGGTTTTGATTCAGAGGTGAAAATATAAATATAATCATGGCTTGGCTGCCATATAAATTAGTTCTTCAGATTGCATAACTTATATCAAAGCCTATATTATAACAGCCATTCAGCTTTTTGCACTTTTTAACACAAAAGGCAGGCATTCCTTTACAGATTGCTGGTTACTATTTCCAGTATATTAATTTATTATTTCTAGTATGTACATTTACACGCAGGAACTTAGGGATAAAAGTATACTTTTCGTGCTGATAGGTTATTCCTATTTATACATTCGTTTATCAATATTATCATATTATTATTTGATCCTCTATTCATGACGTTACTGGGCTTAATACAGTTCCTCTCATTGCATTCAATCAGTTTTGTGGAGCAGATCGCTGGGTTTTTATGACTGGGTGCTCTTATGGTCACCAAGCCTTGCTTAGACCGGCTCCAGATGTCACTGGCTTGTAACTTGAAGAGGCTGGGTTAGTCATCCATCTGTCAGCCATTTTACTGAAATTTGATGTCTACGTTGTATGCAAAGCACATAAAAATTGGGCGAATTGCGACTGTTAGTCATAAAATACAAAGAAATACTCGATGGAATCATGATCTTCTTTACAGGTTTGATCTCACCTGTTGTGTTGTTTCTAATACCAATGCGAGACCAAATTTAGAATCACGCACTTTGACTGATTTCTGAGGAGGAATTTTGCGGAATGAACTTAATGAGAACCTCAAATACAGGAGATAGGTAAAAATATTTAAAAATGTTTAAAAATGTTTTGAAGATGGCTCAACTTGAGAATGAGATTTTACTTAACTGGCATTGTTGTTGCGAATGGCAGCTATAAGAAATAACGCACTGGGATGGGCGTCATCTATTTGAAATATGATGAAAGAATAACATACCATTTGAAGATATGGTATGCTGACATTGAAGCTGTCATTCATATTCGCATGCCAAACGAGCCGTACATTTGTTATGTAAAATGTTCCTAAATTTCCCTATAGAAGAACAAGTCAGGTCAGTCAGTAAACACAAATCACTACAAAGAAAGTTTCGGTTTTATATACTGATGAAGAGTTTGTGTTCAAAAAAGTAACTTTCTTCAGTTAGCAATGTCAGGGGAAAAACTCGAAAATTTAACATATTCTTATTAGAACTGGAGGCCTATAGCAAATCTCCAAAAAGTTAAGAAAGAGGAAAGCCAAGAGGAATTGGAGATATGATCAAGTTTGTTGATTTTGGATTTGAAGGGAAAAAGTTACAGAATTCTGGGAAGGAAGAGGAAGATGGTGCTGCATAGACTGGAGATTCTTTGAATGAATTACGATTTGATGTCAAAATTTTTGGATTGGGTAGTAAAGTTTGACAGAATATGAATGTTTTGAGATTTGGGTGGTTTTGATATGTCTGGGCTGGGAGACTTGGTAGAGCATCCCTGAGACATGGCAAATGTTAACTTGGACATGGTGCATGTTAAACGCTTACCTGATCGCTAGACAAGTTCCAAACGCCATTTACCTATTTGAAGAAAATAATTTGTTGTGATTGGCTAAAAAAATGAAAAGCTGTTGAGCTGAACGTCAAAATAATTTTTGCAAATTTCAAGTTTTTATTAAACCCACTATATCATAAGGCTACCATATCTATGAAAAATATGCTGTAATATAGGTTTTGCTCACAACCACTAAGTTGAAATGGGCAGCTGTTGCCAATCAAAAACCAACAAATTAACAGAAAGCTTGCTCTATATTTTTTTAGACCATTTTTCATTAAAGATCTGAAATGGTAAAGTTTGCTGAAGCATGAAAAATTTATCAAATAACATGTAAATGAGCAAGGAAATTGCAAAAGAATGAAATATTTGGTTTTAATCGAGCAAAGATTGCAGCTGCAACAGCTAACATTTATCAAGGACTGATTCTACCTGGGTATTTTTCATCAATAAATCACAGACAAGAACAAATTTGTTTGGTTATGCATTGTCATAATCAATATTGAATTCCTTACTTTATCATAAACTTGCTCCAAAGGTAGCAATCTGAGTTGTTTATTATAAATCAAAGCTCCTCGTAGCTTTAACTCCCGGTACATCTTTGATGTTTCATATGCTCTGAAAAACATCATTTAACTTAAAAAGCTTTGCAAACATATACCAGCAAAACTGTTTGTAATTACAATATAAAACCTGCATTAGAATAAAACATTTATATCCAGGGGGCTGTGTTCAAACTAATGTACCTGAATACTGCCAGGACTGTGGAGAACAAGCGAAGGCTACCAGGCACCTAAAAGTGATGAAATTCATTTTAAGCATCCAAGAAAAATTATCCTTGGATGTAATAAAAAGACGCAATAAAAAGAACACTGACATGATATTTTCTGAAAAAAGCTGCCACTTTTGTTTTTGCTTAATAATAATAGCACATGAATAAAAATTTAGATATCACAGATTATGTGTCAAATAAATTTTACTATAATACAGCAAAATCTAAATATATATACTGCTGTATAAAGAAAATAAAACCATGAATTGATATTGTGCCTTTTGTACCTAAATATTTTAAATGCATGTAACAAACATTTAGACAAAAACTTTGTCCTTAGATAGCAGATAACTGCTGAGCATGATAAAGGTCTGGAATATGAGACGGCAATGGCATTGTGGATGCTTACGATTGTGGAACTCACAAATAAATTACATTGAAGGAACAAGCTTACAAATAAATCATATTGGGCATATAAATATATCTCTTCCAAAAATAGTCTGTAATAAAATACTTGCTGGACCACTATTTAAAAACTATAAAGTCACTGTCTTGAAGTGTGCACTATAGAATAAAGTGTGTGTAGAAACTAATGGAATGTTACCAAGCTGGTGAAGATGAACTCAAATCTTGTATTGTTACATCGTGTTAGCACAAAGAGGGCTTCAGTCAGACCTCTCAATTTCTGAAAAAAGTTGTTATGTTCAAAGAAGTGTTTCCATCATAAAATTGTACTAACAGATATCCTAAATGTTAATCTCAGAAGAAAGGATGTCTTCTTGCAGATCTATGCTAGCAAAAATTGCTGTCTTACTGAAAAATGTTAAGTTATCTAATTCTGCACACAATTCAAGGCATGAAAATTTACCATTTAAAGTGACCTAATGTATCAGCCAAACAGTGAAAAAGTCTACCCCTTTTCTTTGGTAATAGACAGGGGAAGTTTGCTTTGTTGAGGTAGCGCAATACATCAACCCCTAAAGGATTCTATAACATAGGTCATTACCGAAATTGTTTAAATTATACTCAAACGACTAACATCAACTTTAATGGAGTATGTAAACGTGCTGAAAAGGTCCATTGCCAGAATTCTGAGGCCTTTTTAAATAACCTCTATCAAGGCACAGTTATTTTATGATACATGTAAAAAACCTACAGGAACTTCTCTAAGAGACCAGTTGCCTTGGTACAGTTTTTAAGTGGGCATTGAATCCTTTTTATTGCAAATTAATTTGGTTTTCTTTAGGTTTATTCGAGCTAGTTGTTGTAAATTAGTGTTCTTCATTGAAAACAATGTACCTACCACCTTTATACTTTATATGAACAAATGAATGAACAGCCAGTTTCAATAAATTAACTAAGGCTGTATATGTACAGGATAAATTACACGAGTGATATAGGAAGGGCCTCTACAACTTAGAAATGTTTTCTAAGAGACGATGCTTTTCAAAGGCAAGTGATATAATCATAGCAGTTAATATGTGATGGATATTGCAAAGCAACCCATTAAGAGTGTCGATATTGTAAGTTTTCAATACTTATATAAGGAATGTCAAACTTACAGAAACGGCAGTTTTTACAGTTGCATTCAAGACACAGTTGTAGCCAATGGCTGTATAGGAAAGAAAATTGTTTGACCTAATGCATGTGACCATATCTAGCTAAGACAAATTTTGCTGATCTGACCGGAACCTTACATTCCAAATTAGCACAAAAAAGCCAGGAATCCACTTTGTAAATACCTGGAGAGAACTTTTATAGCAAATTTTAGGATGCATTTGACTACAAAAATTAACGTTCAATCAAGATTTTTTGTGGAAAACTTGCAAATACTCACAGAGATTCACTCGTGGCAAAGCCATTGAATGCCAAATCAATCTTAGGTTTGTAACAATCAGTTTTCCTGCAACCAATATTGAATAATTCATACTTGATGAAAATGCTATAACAGCAAGTTAATCTTCATTAAGTACTTGCATTCTTTGACCTTATGTCTATGCGAAGCAATACGCTATGCTTTGCTGATCGTCACAAACCATAATCAGCAATAGATACTGTCAGCTACTTGCTGCATCCATAATACAGCATACCCGTTGTATAACACATTTGATAAGCTGTCTGAATATGTTTTTTTGAGAGAAAAAACATCCCTCCAAGTTTGAGGGGATGAAACATGGTATTGCTGTATGTGGAGGAACACCCTTAAGAATTGACTATTTAATGATTGAATACTAGCGCATGAGTTAATTCTTTCATTTAAATCACTTTCAAAGTTACATGGATAAGTTGACTTTCGCCAAGAATGAAAAGTGAGTATCTGTAAAAATGTCTCAATATCAACTAAAATAGATAATGCAAAATAAAAAGCAGTTCAGAACCACTATTTTCACTTACCTCTATCACCATTATTGCCTTTAGTGTCCTCTACTGATTCAAGCCTGTCAATAATCGTCTAAAAGTAAACATAAGTTCCAATTTGTGATAGTTTGATAGGACTTAAAAAGCTACTTGGGTGCTACAAGAGAGACTTATGTACATGTGATTTTCTTTAAGTGTCAAATGTAAAATTAGATAATCACGATCAGATATAGGGAGGTCTCAGTGGTAAGGTGCTTGCACGTTGAGCCTACAATCAGTGGTTTAAGCCCATGTCCAGCTTAACATTCATTTCAAGTCAGGAGAGTCCATAGCTCTCTGTAATTCTAGGTATGTGGCAATCATGAGGTGTAGTTACACTGTGAGGAAGACCAGAACACAACTTGATAACCAGAGTGTCTCAGTATACATTTGACTGCCAGGTAAAAACTGCATAGCATACTCAATTTCAAGCTTAGCAGAAATGAGAGACTGGGTACTGAGTCTTTTAAGGGAAGTGAACATTATGAGGTGGTTTGCCGTTCCCTTCCTAGTTAATGGTGTCTTTATTGTGACAATTAAAACTCACAACCCTTGTGTTATGAGCCGACATGCTGAACAATTACACTAAAATTGACAGGTAGAAGGCATAAAATGAGAAAATCAGTTGCAAGGTCATCTGTTAAGTTTCCAAAAGTGTATAAATCAACCAAATCATTTACTGACATCATAGACCCTTAAGAACTTCATGCAAAAATCTTTATTGATTACCTCCCCAGGCCTTGGTTTCATCTGGCTATAAAAAAGATTAAATCTGAAAACTAGAATGAGGTTGTATAAGTTGTCAACAAATGGCTTATTCTGCGATAAAAATTGAATGGTAGCAAGAGTGATTCAATGCTTTGACAAAAACTTTACTGGCTTCTATTGTTGCTGCAACCTATGTGTAGTATTATCCATGTGTGAACACCGCAGTGGCTATTCAAATACTGGACTAAAGAAACTAGCTACTCAGCATTAGCAAACACTGCACCGTATGGGTGGGCTTGACTCTTTGCAAGCTTAGAAACAAAGCTCAATGTGGTTTTGCAGCGTAATAAAACTGAACAACGTTTTATCGTTGATCTAGTTTGCATCGTAAACGAGTGATTGTGAAATAAGATTCGATCAAACTTACTTCATGGAGATGTCGAAGCGAACATCTCTGTCTTCCCAGAGATCAGCAGATGGTGCAGCGGTCTTCTCAGGTTCTTTTTTAACAGGTGGGTTCTGCATTTTGTCCCTCTCTTTGACCTTTTTGTTGAATAGATCTAGTGAAAATATCATTACAAGAGGAATACAATGAAGTCAAACAAGTTTCATTCCGAGGACAACGTCCAGATTTTCCTAATTAAATGTAGATTAGCTAGAACGTTATGCATTTTTAACTCACCACTGCAGATGGCTCGGAATTTTCACCTGCTGGAAGGTGCCATCTTCAAACAAACTTAGCAACTGCAGCCTCGATTTCAGTGCGGCTTTCGTAACTCTATAATCAAAATAGAGGTAGGAATATTTTAACACATTCCTACCTCTATGATGATCGATGAGAGCGTCAAGGAATTTTTTACTCCAGCAGTGCAGCATGCATTTGATTTTCGCTAAGAAATCATGCTAAATGCATTTATGCGTGCCTTCCAGCAACTTTCCAAGTAAAACTTTGTAGAATGGACTCCATTGGAAATTTGAAATAATTAGCATTGTCACATTATAAGCTTAAAGTAATAAAGTAGATGAAAACCAAGCAGATAAGCTAAGCAAATATTATTAGAATTAATCCATCAGTAAATCAGCGATGTTAAGCCCCTTGATGGAAAAAAGCTTCCATGTGAGCTGAGTGCTGAAAATTTTCAGCTGCGCAAGCAATTCTACCCTTTCGCAATAGCAGTAAAATTCCTTAAAGGTGAATTGATTTAAATGTTTTGGTATGCAAAGGAAAGAGGGGGTACTGGGGTACTTCTGAATCACTTGTCGAAGAAGGAGGAAAATTGATGCTGCGAAAAACAAATGTTGTGCGGAGGAGGCGGATCAGGGCCCAGCCCCCCTGCACTCCTGTTATTCTACACAGGTTCTCCAATGTTTTTATGAGAGCGAAAGTGTACTCGTGTTTCGAGTACTGCGACCGCAGAAAGAGAACTTGTTTGTGCATTGATTGGAATCCAGTTAATTACTATTCCTTCTTCATTGGTGAGCTGTAATATCTTTGCATTTTACCTGCTTTACTTTTTGAGTTTCCGTTGATTGTGTGGCACTTCCAACTGTACACGCAGCCATACCACCGTACGGCCTACTCGTCTATCTCAAACATACAAATAGATGACGCGTAAAAAATAGAAAGCGATTAAAATCAAAATTGCCTAACGGTGCTTACAATAGTTTTCTAAATCAAGTCATGCACAATCAAAGCTGTTTTGCCTATCATTTAGCGGACAGTAGTAAAAGGAAGCGAGGGGAAGAAGAACCGTATGACCCGTTCTCGGACGTTGTTTCAGTAGAAATGATCCGATCTCATGTTTTTTCACGGGATGAGACCTAATTAATTTCCAACCGTATCGTATTTTCGTATATGTTGCTGTTTAAGAAAAATTATGAAGTTATTTGCTTGGGTAAGGTCCAATTATAAGAAGGAACTTGCTACGTCGTCATACAGGTCACATACGTAATAGGTCACCGCCAAGTGTTTTCCGTCTCTTCTGTGAAAAGCATTCTTTTCTCTTTTTGGGGTACTTGGTCGTCTAGTTAATTCTGAATTCAGTCTCCTGCTTTAGAAGTCTAGATCAACTCTCGCAAGAGTAATGTGAATCAAATGTGAATTCGATCAGGGTTCTGGCATCTATATTTCAGATATCCAGATATGACTGCTAAGTGTTAACATCACTTCGAAAGCATTGTGCATATGTAAATACAGGAGAAACTCCCATAAAGTAGTTTGTCGAGTACATGCATACGTCTCATAAAACTTTCACTGGCGTCATATCTAACATAGATCATGTTTCATGACTTCGCAAAGGTCAACCTGGCTACTTTTTTCTGTTAGTTAAAACTGTGTCTAGCTGCCTATTGTGTCTCAAAAATTTGCTCCTTGCGGGACATTTTAGTTAGATCAAACTACTCATTTTTCTTTTCATCACAAAAATGAATCCTTCTAGCCATATCTTTTAGTTATGCAGCAAAAGCAATATATTATGTGGGAGAGAAACTATAAGGAAACCAGGTCCTTTCTGAAAAACACACCAAGTATGGGACTCAACTTTACTTTTGTTAGCTATTTATGTATGATTTTATGGCAAACATTATTTTTATATAGTCCAAAAGAAAGTTGAATGATAGAGTTTTGTGTACTCTTGAATAAGCTTTTTGTTTTTATCAACTAATATTGAGCATTTACTATCAAAATTGTATTGTCACTTGATGATGTTTAAGGAACTTGTATATTCAGCTTTCTTTAACAGTGTTATTTATACTTTTGCAGGTGAACAAGGGAAACCTCCATCTACATCTCTGATGTTCAGTTTTAGGATGCATATAAAGAAGCTTTTATTGGCTTGCATCTTGCAAATACCTCTTTCTTCAAGTTAACCTGAGAAGTTCATACAAATGGCTGCCTTAGTCAATAGTGAACTGCCAGACTATATTCTTAATGGTTTGTACTTTGCATCAATATCACAAAGATTAAGGCCCCTTTAAGTGCCTTTTGTTGAAATTAACTCTTCTTTGGTTGATAACAGTTAAAGGATATCAGTTGAAGGATTTTTCAAATGAGTCAGTGAAAGTAGTAAGCTACTCTCCAATGTGCCTTGAGGTTATAAAGAGAGCTAACTTTAAAGTTGCATGTTTAATTAACCTGTGGAGAGAACTAATTCTATAAGTCTAAATCAAGCTGAAGAGGATAATTGGAAATAGGAAAAATATCTAGTAGGATAAAAGTTCAGTAAATAAAGTTAATGATATTAGGTTTTATATTTTGCTGGTTTTTTATGTACCTATTTAACTCAGATAGTTTATCAAACACCAGATTGCATTAGACAAATCCACCAAGAATGGTGCAAAGCCAGACTTAAAAATATTTAACAGTTTTACCTAGCCTGAACTAGTGAAGTGAAATTATATAGATGGTTTGAATCATTTCCCCTGAAAATTGTCTCCGTGGCTTCCCAATCTTTTCCCGCCCTTCATCTTGTTTTGGTATTAAAATTGAAACATTGTTCTTTTGGAAAACAAGGATTTTTGAGGGAAAAACATTCATCCATATTCAAGTTCAAAAGTGTAAACCATTAAACTAAAACTTATGAACTTTGCAAACTGTCTAGGGAATTTTTCATCAAAACGGCCATACCTTGTATTTATTTCTACCAAAACCACTGACCACTGATCACAAGTTCCCCTTCAAGTAGTTTTTATGTCTTTTTATACCTGGACCACCCTCAGACTTACCCAGACTCAAAATTGTTTTCACCAGGGAGCTCAAAGCCTGCTTGTGGACCTAATTTATCAACTCGTATGCTAATTGATTACCCTAACATCAATTTCACAAATGCTTCAAACCGTTCTATTACTAAATATATCATGTTTATTGAGGCACTGTAACTTCCAAAATTTGGGGCATTCTTTAAAGTAACATTCCTAACTAAGTTTAGCAAAGTCATATTTATTAAGAATAGCATATTGCAGAATTTGAAGAGCTGGGCTACCCAAATTCATTCTAGTTGGGGCTCTCTCCCTAGCCCACCAAAGTCTGTGGCTTCAACTGAATTTGAATTTCTTTAGAGCCCCTGCGTGATTTATTGATGTCTTCTTTCCTTAGATTTGATTCCAATGGAAGAAGAGATTGACAACTGGGTAAACCATGATTTTTGGTATACCAGTCAGTGCATAGATCATTATGATACAGACTTCTCTTTAGCAAATGTACCTGGCACTGAAACAAGATCCATCCCAAAATCTACCGTTGTCAGCTCCTACTGTCCTCCACAGTCGCTCACTACTGCATCCATTAACCCAAATGTTTTCATTGGATCAGAACAAACTCCGTGTTCGACCATACCAACATTAAAGGTTGAAGTAGAGAGTCCTGTCTCTTCAATTTACATGGTCCAAAATGAGCCAACAGTTTTCGTACCAAGTCCAACGATACCTTTGCAGGGTACCAGTAGTGATTCTGGAAGTAAGATACTTTTATGGAAATTCTATCATTTCCTTTATGGCAAAGCGTTTTGCTCGATTTTTTGATTATTATAATGATTGAATTTTTACTAGGAAAACTTTATAAGACACAAGCATAGGGCAGTTGTTAAAGCTGTTTGATTTCAGAACCTTGAGTCAACCCTATAGTTTGACCCATACATAAGCTGAATTTTTTGGAGTAGGGGAGAGTTGCTGATTCCACGTGAGTCCAGCCCATTGAATCATTATTGTAATCACATTGAAAAGAAGCACTCAGATGCTGCTTTATGGGCACGGATTCTAGGTGCTACAAATTATAAAGATGTTAGGTAAAATTAGTTAGATGAGTCTGCACTGTCCTGCTATGGCTTGATGACATACCATGCATAAGAGTAATTATAGCTAGATAATAATTATTAAAGCATCAGTATGAGCAAAAGTTGTTTAAGATTGAAATTCACTCAAGAGTGGTTTTGAATTTATTAAGTACCATGTGACCCGTTTTGCAGCGGTTTGAAGTTGATAGGCAGAGAAGTCTTTCTGATCTCCTGAACAAAGCCATTTAGGCCAAATGAAACTTTGACGTGAAGGGAATATTTGATATTTCATTTAGGTTGTGAAGTAGACCAATATTTGGTTACTCAGTCAATTTGAATGAACTTTAATCTGTCTGTTATCGCATTTCCTTGTTCAACTTTAAGGGCTAATTGGGTATGACCTGGCAATTATTTTTCAGTTGCACATGAATCATTTGTAACTAGCTCATCATGCTCTTCCCCTGTACCTTCTGCAACACCAAGTGAAGCTGATTCAATATACATTCAAGAGGGACATATGATCACGTTTTTGAAGAGCGACAAGGGGTTGGAAATGTTTTCAAAAGCTCACGGTATCCCAAAGGACGATCTGGTCGGTTTTCTTGACTCAAAGAAAGCTGATGACTTCTATAATCACCAGCATTCAAGTCCAACAGATGCTGAAGATAAACATGATGAAGGTAAGCTTCACCTGTCTCTGTTCATGTGCCAATTGAAGCCTTCTCATTGTTGCTATGGCTTACTCAATGGTTAGATCTATTCGTCTTGCGGAGGTTTTGGAAAGATGATTTCTAAGGTAGCACCAAAGAGCACCATTGCTGACGAGCTCTGTTGACTGAGGTTAATCAGATAATAAACTGCGGTCAGTAGACTTAGTTTTAGTCAGTGAGCTGATGAAAATAATTTCTTAAGTTCTCAAGCCGGTTAGTCGATTGCAAAAGTAACTGCTCTTAAGTGGGTGTCTTCTTTCTTCAAATCGCAACGAGCTACGCTTTGATTTGATCTGACAAGGAAAGAGGCGCTTTTCTACCCTCCAAAGACCACTTAAACCTAGCACAGCTGCTGTGTTTGATCTTATTCCTGTTTTATATTTCAGTGATAGCCTTCCGCAGCCAATAGTTTAAGGTGCTTTTATTGAGCATCAAGGTTTCCAGAGGTAGAGCTCGCCTCTTTTACCACGGTGTTCGTTGATGCATCTTGAGCGAATTTTTAACGAAGTTATCCATAGTCATCCTCGGCCTGTTAGACCTGAAACATTAGAAAAACAGCGATTAACTTCAAACCATCGAGCAAAGCTAAAGTCGTAGCAGAGTTGAATTGTAATGTGTTGCTTCTTACATAAAGAGGGGGCTCATCTTTGTCAACTGACTAATAATTGGATTCGTAAAAATCAAGTTGCGAGTTTCAGGCACACCAAGAGAAACTTTATGCTTTAACTATGGGTTTCGCCATAACGTTCACGTCTGAGGTATGTTTACGTGAGTGCAATATTCCTTTATCAGTAGCTTGCTCATAATGCATGCTACTACTCTGCAGATTTCCAAAAGCGCCGTCGACACCGTGGAACATACTCAAAAAGTACTTGCTTAAAAGTAATACAATTTGTTAAGAAAGGATACAGTGCCAGAGCTGCTGCAAAGAAGTTCGGAATTCCCAAAAGCACCGTCCACAATTGGTTGCACGAAGATGTTTCAACAAGGCCCGAAAAAGGTCATCGTAAGAAAGGTTCGTTTTAGTGAAATTGTCATTCTCTTTTGCTGGAAATCTCTTCTTTGACATCAAATTACGGTGATTTTCATTTTCTTACAATTATTTATCGATAATAGTGTGATGAAATTTATGCTTTTTTCTGGGCTTTAATGGCCGTATGCCTTTAATAGCTTCCTTTTGCGAAAAGACACCTAGATCTTGGGGTAAATCTTCACATCGTCTTAGAGCTGTCTTCGGCGGCTTTTTAAAGCACAGAACAACTTTATTCTTGTCTTTTACCTTGCGCCTTTCTTGCGAGTTATTCTTTCGTATAATTTACTATATTTAGTCTGTAAATTTTGCTTTTTTCATTCCTTAGATTTACATCCTGATAAATTAGAGGACTATGATCATGATTACAATAAGAACATGAATGATCTCGGTCACTCTTTTGCTCAGACTTCTATTAAAGACGAGCCAAAATACAGCACTCATAATGAACAGTCAATGCTTGATGAGACCTTCTGTAATAGTTCAGAAACAGTGCCAATTACGTCTCAAAGTGCTCTGGTTCAGCTCTTAACGACAAATCGCCAGCTCAATTCAATAAAGAGAGAATTTCAGCCGAGCGATGTTGGTTTTGCTCAGTCAGATATAGATAACGGTACGTTTTCTGAGTTGTTTCCTGTCTTTAATCCAAGTGGTGTGAACTTGACTGTCTTTATTACTGGTGATTAATATAAAAGACTTAAGGGTCCTCGAGTACTTTAGAATCTGTCAATTAGACTTCCCTGTATTATGGAGAAGGTGAGCTTTGACTGCATTTCACAGTTAAGTGTGCAATGATAGGCACAGTGCAGTTCACAGTTAAGGGCATAATGATAGAGTGAAGTGTTTCTTGAAGTTGAATAGGTCAAGGTGGAAGTTTCTTCTTTTACCATACGGTGAATAGGGCAGTTCCCATCTCCATTTATGTGTGGCCCAAATGCTTGAAACTAAATGGATAACAAATGAAGGGGGGGGTGTTTCATAGTGGGAAGTTCATATCCCAGGCACGCATTTCGTACTCTGTAACAAGGTCCCCCTTAAAGGACTCAATTGGGTCGTGTGATGTATTTATACTTGATATGATGAGATGTAGGTTAAAACAATGAAAAAGTTGACAGATTAGATTTCCATTTCACTTCGATAGGCGATTGTGATTGGTCGTTCTTAATTTTTCAAATAGCCTGTGTTCATTATGCCTAAGTAACGAGATTCCATGCTGCTATATATATGCTGTGTTGTTCTTTTATCTACAGTCGACCTTAATGTCATCGATGATATCTTTCAACCGGACGATTGGATAGGTCACGAACAATGGTATAAGCAGCAGTATCATAACCATTACAACAAAGATAACACGAACGGGCGACACCGTAAAAGTTACGGTACGTACTCTAATGAACATCGTAAGAGAGCGACGGACTACGTTAAATCAGGCAAGACTCTCTCAGCTGCCTCGAAAGAATTCAATATCCCTAAGTCTACAATACACACATGGCTTAACGAAGGCAATATCCCTTGTGAGCTTCCACCGGAACTTGAGAACTTTGTTGTGGATGAAATTGAACAGTCGAAAGATGGGAATTCTTCGCCATCCTTAGCCATCATTAAAAAGAAGGCAGAGGAAGTCGCTGTGCCACACCTAGAGAAATTTAGGCCGAGTTTTGCTTGGTGCAGAGACTTTATGAAGCGGCATTACATGGACCGTGACGAAGAAGTCGATTCAAAGAAGATTTGTTTGGAGGACCTTAAAAAGAAAGAAGCTATCAACAACCTAGTTTCAGCACTTGGTTTGAATACTGGCCGCAAAGATCTACTGAGTAAGATAAACATGACTACAGGTTCCTCTGCAGAGTCTCCTAGCTTGTAGATCATGCATTTGAATAAAGTGGTCGAAAATAATGATACTGTATCGGCAGTGTCATTAGATTGTTGTGACATAACCATTTCATTGTTTGATATCGGACCATTTTGTGTATGTCCACGATTCGATCGTGTAGAAAGCATGGCGAACTTGAGTTTGACGTTTTATCGTTCGGTTGCGATTCGTTGATATTATCAATGTTTTAGATTAATCAGTGCTATGGGCCATCATTGAATTAATGAGAAAGATCGAAGAATCTCGCACCAGTGTGATTCAAGCAATCCAAAGTCGATCAGTCAGTTAATCAAAGCTTCCATCACCCAATCCCAAGCTAGAAGATTTTTCAATTGATCGGTCGTCCAGTGCATCAAAGGCCGGTCAAGCACCCAATCAAACTGAGATCAACAAGTCAAAGGTCTATCGAGCGGTTAATAAGTCCATCGCAAGTTGGTCAATCAGCCAATCAGTATCAACTAACTTCAGTCAAAATCAATCAATCAAATCATATATTGTGATAGTAGTATGCATCCCTTGACGAATATGCCATGCTTGGAAGAAGAGATGAATGCATCTGCCGGTGATACAAAAGTGGTAACTCCGTATTTATCAGTTAATAATTACATCTGGATTCTCTGTTCTCTCTTATTCCTTCATTGGTATGATAAGAAGACTATTTTCAATAATCATAGCTATCAATAGCTCTAAATCCATTTTCATACGCTAAGAAAAAACTGTTTTGTTATTTCGACTGACATTTCTATAACATTTGAGGCTTATTCTTTCTAAGTCCCAGCCGCTGATCACAAGATTCAGTTACATAAGTACAAAGTCAGAGGCTTTGGTTTTACAAGGTCTCATTTTGATTTCCATTCGTCCATAACATAGCGTTTTTACTTTGTCTATCTTTCCCATCCTGATCCTCGTCGATGTCTACTTGATTTTTGATTATTTATGCCCCACTTGATTTTTGATTATTAGCTCAGTAAAATAATCACGAATTTCTTTTAAATTTTCATCGAATTTTGTATAGATGTTTTGTATATTAATGTACCCATGTACCTTTTAGGTAGCGAGTTTAGGACTTTTAGAATTTTAGCTATAATCAGATGCTGCCAGTCACCTACGCGTTGATAGGTAGTTGGCAGTGAGCACCTATGAAAAGCATGATATCATTGTATCTCATTACAATTAATGTTTCAAGTGCAACTTACTTCGTTGCCAACAAATTTGATCTACCCTTGGGTACAGTAGGTAAGATGCGAGCCGCGGAATAGTCTTGTAGCTGTTCTTTCACTAAGATGGAGGTCAAGCTCTTCTTCATTTGCAATCATCGCCTATTTGTTGAAGATTTCCCCGCCCGATCGAAACAATACTTTTATTAAGCCTTTCGTATCCAGGGAGGTACATGCAGATATACCGACTGCAACCATCAGGCTACCTTTCATATGTAAATGTACAATATAAGGTGGTGAGCTTCGTATTCTTTCATTAGCCCTCGAAAATTTAAGAGCAACAATAGGGAGAAAAATTGTTGTGGAACAGGCTTGCTGTCGGGCCTAATAAAAGGTGCAGTATTTGGTATTTCAGTCAACTAGTTCTTGACAGATAAATGTATTTTCATGGATTTCGCCATCTACAGTTAAACTAAAGCATCAACGCGGCTTGTTTATATGGTAATGATCATTTCTATCTCCTACTTTTGCCTCCACTCTTTCAGAAAGGCTCTCTCAATAGCCCAGAATGGACAGTGTTATCGTGACTATTGTGTACAATTAGATATATTTCATTTGATGCTGTAAATATAACAATTCATGTTATAATTTCCTTTACTTTCTGAATTGAGGTGTAGAGGAGGAATACAATATTGCTCTTAATTCGAAGTCGTTTCAAAATTTTCTTTTTAGCCTCTTTGCTGACTATGAATCAAACAAGCTCGCGAATGGTGTAAAGTGAGAGTTTATCAAATGCACAACTTTTTCTCCGTGAATCTGGTATTCCATGTGTAATTTTTTCTTTTTTGTGAGTTATGTTGGGGCAAGGCCATGGTGGCCTGTACAAAGCCCCAACAATGGAAGCAATTGCAAGGCTAAGAAAAGAGGAAGATGAGATCAAGTTCATTGACTTTAGATCTGAAAGGGATCTTGAAATCATCTAGTCTCTTCATCATGAACCTCACTTGCCGGATCGGTTGAAGAAGTTGATATCGGTATATATCTTGATATTTGCATTGGCGTTTAGCGCAAAATCTGAGGTGACAAAGAAGCTGATGGGCTCCTCCTTCGTTTGCTCTTTTGCTCAGGATATAAGGCTCAAATGAATTTAAACTAACGAATTATAGTAGCATGTTGAGAATGCACAGTGGCACACGGTGTAGCGGTTTGCAGTAATGGAGAAACTTGCAACAGTTTTCAATCGCCTGCAAAGAAGTTATGAGATATGACGGACATTGTTCAATGAAGAACAATCTATACACCTACACAAAGCTGCAAGTTCACAAATATGATGTTATTCATATGGTATATGATGAAAATCCTCGCCGTTCAAGAGGTGAGATGATGAAGAGTGAGAAACTTGCAGCATCATATTTTTCGGTTGTTCTTTCAATATGTAATTGACAAAGTTGTAGGGAAACGCCATCTATAGCTAGGTGATAAAATCGGAGATGGGAAAATCAATTTTTCTAACTGAAGATTTCTATTGTGTGGTAATCTCTTGGGATAGTCCATGGTCATAAGATGGATAGTCAGAGCACTGGCGAACTGTCCTTAAGATCACGGCCTTGGTCCTGTGATCTATATCAAGTCGATATTGCATGCCACCACGAACGATGCCGACCAAATTTGCTGGTACATACCCCAAAAACAGAGTCTTTTAAGTCCTGTTTGACTGGTTTGTCTCCCAATCACATTGAAATGGTTGCTAGACCTGTTCTGCAAGCCATTTCTGAGAATCAACATGATATCGGTCATAACTGCAATATTTTAATTTTTGTTATTTTGTTTTCTTTCTAGGGCGCATGTTGATGACATCATCTTTAAGCTGAAATTTATGTCCCATACAAGGATTCGTTTAATTATATTTTTTCACTATTATTATTACTATTATTCTGCTCTCGTGCACCTTTGCAAACGAGTGGAAACTTTGAAGCGAGGTTTGTTATTGAGGGCAAAAGCGGAATGGAAAGATGGACGCTACAAAGCTGATACAAGATAGCTGCCAATTTGCAACTAGTGCAGTTGAAGCTGACCAGCAAGGGAATTACAAGGTAGCAATATTTTACTACATAGAAGCAGCTGAAGCGATTAAGAAAGCCATTGACAACGACAAGTCTTTGGCAGATTCGCTGCACTCCAAAGCTGTACAATATTTAGAGAGGGCGGAAAATTTACATGAGCAATGCAGTAAGTTGATTTGCTTTGCTACTAACCGTTCAATTTAGCTGATGCTGTAATCAATTCTTCAAAGAAATTCCTGGCCTATAAAGTATATTAGGTAGATGCCATTATCTTTGTTTAGAAATTTGACTGCACCTCAGCCCCAGTCAATTTCGCGGTTGGTAAGAGAGGACGTCTATTGGTAGTTTTTCACATTAGATTATCTTGGTTGATCCTCCCTCTTACCTATCACTTCAAGCCAACACACCACAACATTTATGTCTGTAGATTTACGGATTTTTACTGGAATAGGCTTTTCTTTCTATAACAGAAACTACTCCGACCATTTAAAGTGGGTTCTCAGAATCAGAGCCGACTATTTTACTCAAAGCGGAACCCACTATGTGCAGCAACGTAATTTTGATGCTAGCAAAAGTAAATGTTTATTCAAGAAGTGGTCGTGGTCACATTGCAACCATTGCCTGATATACTAGAATTGAGTTTCCTAGAAAGAGACCTATCAGCCTTCAAATAAGAACGATTAGTTTTGCAGCTTACATTTAAAACTGATTTTGCTTTATTCTTCCATGTGCTTCCAGAAAGAGGACAAATAAATTTCAAAAGATCTTTATCCCAAACAAATGATCAGGTATGCAGCAAATCAAACTCTTAAATTTTCCTCCTTAAAATTCTTTAAGCTCATAGCAGAGCAAGGTTTGCTGCTCTCCAATAACCCTTTGACTGTCAATTTTCTTTATTGTACATTTTAGATTTTCATAGTTACTCCACTTGTTATCCTGAAACACATTGACAATTGCCTGCTGTAAATCATCAGAAAATCTTGCTAGGCCATTTTAACCATCATGTAAAATTTCAACTATGTATATTACCCTCTCAATCTTTCTTAATCTATCCCTACAACTGTCATAGATCTCCAAATAGTATCTAACATGGCTTTTGGCTGTTTGGATTCCATTAACTTAAGAATGAAGTTTTTGGTACTTCCATTTTAACATCCCTGAAGTTTTGGCTATTTACACTCATTAGAAAGAGATAGAAAGAGCAGAGTTTTTACTGAAGCAAGCACTTGAAGAGGATGAGGGAGGAAGACCTGAACAAGCTTTGCCTCTGTACACGGATGCTGTTCAGCTTTGTCTTGAAGCTGTAAGTTTTATCTCACTTCTTCTTAATGTACTCAAACGTAAGGATTTGTAACATCTTATTTACATCTCCAGAAGTCTATTTTGATTAGTTCAGTACTTGATTTTAGTCAATTTTGTTAGAATTGCTTTGATTTTTCTATGCAATGGCTTTGGCCATTTTATGATAATATTCAACCTCTTCTATCAACTTCTATCAATGGTCCTGCTATCAGACCTCTTAAACTATTGTTTATAGTTTTGCTATAACCAAAGCTGCAACATTTTTTCTAGGCCAAATCAGTCACACCTAGTTTGAGGGAGAAGCTCAATAAGTGGGCAAGGTCTGCTTTGGAAAGGTAAGACTCCGTTTTGAAGCAAAATGGTATTTCTGGATGCCCTTTATCTATCTCTTCAGTAGTAAGTAGGTACCTGGCATAACTCTGGGATAAAATTTTTGCCAAGGAAAGGAACTAGTGGTGCTACCTCAAAATCCCATGGTTGAGGATGCTGCCTTGCTAGCAAGGTACTGCCCTGTTTTGGTTCCAAGTATCAGATGCAGCTTTAATTTTTGTGAATCAAGTGAGAATATGGTGTTCAAAATGGAGAACTGAGTAATCTAAGTACTATTTACAGGAAAGAGGACAGTAAGTCCAATTTTTTGGAAACAGGAGAGAACTTTTGAAGATCCAAGGACACCAAAGTAGCCTGTTGCAAGAATGCTGTTGTGATTGAATTTGAGTTAGAATAAGAAGAACATCATTGGAACGGAATAAGATGATAGGAGCAAATTATAAGCAAAAGATGATTGCAAAACGTCTTTTGTGCTGATATTTTACCTGGGGAAATGGAGCTATGTGTTGAGTAAAATTTAATCGTTCTGTTTTTTCAGAGCAGAGGCTTTAAAAGGAGTAGGTCCGCCTGAAAGTCAAAGCACAACAAACATTGGTCAAGCTCTGAATGACAGCACCCAGGCAGTAGCAAATCTAAACTTGAAGCCTGGTGGAACGGATAGTGGTCGACCAAAACTGTCATCCCTGGAAGTTGAAACGTTGAGGTGAATTGATGCTAGCTGTGCATCTTTTACTGCAATAGAATTGTGTATGGTTGCTAAGTCAGCTTTGAATTTTGTTACATATTCCTAATTTGTGGTAATGTCATAGGTTGGTTTAGTGTGAGGAAGGAGCAAACAGATTTTTAGATAAGGAAATGATGTAGGTTATCTTGAATTTTTGCAATTGTAGGATGTTGAAAGAATATATATTTTGATGGTTTTACTTACTCCCTTTAGTGTAGATATTGTTTTTGTATATTTGCAGACATTCTTCATACATCAACAGAAGGATATATCCACCATGGGTTGACAGAGATCTTTATGAGCGGTTTGCATTTCCCATGCCATTTAGGTATGACTTCAAACTTACACTACTACCGATTCTTTTTTTTGAATCAGCTTTAAACTTATCGCCTGCAAATGTGAACTGGAGCTGGTTCTTCTGTTTCTGCTGTGATTACTTTTGCAAAATATGTTTATCAAATGTCATATTAGTGCAAGAATGCAACCTCAAAAGGCATATTTCTTCAAGAAATGTATTTTTATGTACTCATGAAGGAATTAGATATCTGCATCCTTGGAAAAAAATTGAGGAAATTTCCTCAACTTTGCAGTTGAAATTAAAGTTCTAAGGAAGGCTAGAAGCAAGTCTAATCAGCTCTATAGATGCAAGCAAACCAAAGATTTTAAGTGCACACTTTATTTTTTGTGAATAGCTCTCTCAAGTATTTGAAAATGATTGACATTCTCATCTTGATGAGTAAATTTATCTCAGGATCTTGTACCTTGTAATAATTAGCTACAGCAGAGCTAATGTGCTTATTTCTATATCTCTTTTCAATCTTGTTTGCAGTGATTCTGATGGACCTTTAACTTTGGCCCCAAAGCAAAGGACAAAATTTGCCAAATGGGTTAGGTATGAGCGAACTATATCTGCTGAAAATTTAGTGAATTTAAGATTTGAGGCAACTTTTTGCACCTTACTCCAGCATTAAACTACCTTATTGATCATATATTTTGCAGCTATATATCATGTATCATATCATCATATGTCATGTATATTGTATGTTACTTTTTCGTAAGAGAATCTTGCTTGTCATTGATGGACATATTCATAAAATGCCAATATGTATTTACAAATAGATTGAAATACGAATGCTTGCTTCCCAAATAAAAATATGAACACTTATATTTTGTCCGTACCCTAGGACTACTGTCATTTCTCAAATAGCATTATAGCACATTGAGAGTTCTATTTGATAGTAACTCTTACCTTCCAATGTAATAATTGACTCCGCCTGTCATTGCTTCAATTGATCCCAAGCTCTCCCATTCATGCTTATCATTAAAGACTCGTCATCGGTTTATCCAATGTTGTCACTGCGCGATTTATGTTACACAGTTTACCTCTGCCAACGGCCTGAAGTTTATCCAATGGTCTACGTTGCTGCAATCCGAAATCTTTTAAAACTAGAATTGCTGTTTCAAAATCACTTGCGTATAGGAATTATGCCATACTGGTGTTCTATCTCTAACTTGCTTTTTCACTGTACCTAATGCAATTCTTATAACGAGTTTGGTATTTTTAGGCCGTCGGATTTATGCGAGAACCCACATATGATATACGCAGTTTCCAGTCTCAGCATTCGACAGGTTACCTTCTTTCTTGTATAGTTTACTGGTGACCCTGTCCATTAGACAAATTTCAACTTCATCTATTGTCTATGATGTGCATCAGCATTAATAAGCGCAAATATTGCCCTAGAAAAAACAAGGGTTTTCTTCTGAAAGTCATTAGAGTGAAAATAAAGCTACAGAACCCAAAGAATCTTATCAAATAGATACCTTATTACGATGCATTGTAAAGTTAATTTTTGCTAATTCATTTGCATCTGTGATTGGTATTACGTAAGGAATAATAAAATTAGATAGTATGTAGGACTAATATACGATTCATTTGCAAGCATACCGTTACATGGATATAAGTATTCTGTTCGAAAACTCCCTATAATTCAATTGCTGATTGACAAAGAAGGTTAATTTTTATCGGTGTATAATGTTTGGAACACTTTGTGTAGCCACTTTTGTATGCAGATTCCAGGTCATCATCAACAAATCAGCTCCTAATTGTATGTCACTGAATAAAATGCTAAGGCGAGGATGGCTACTGTTAATGTGTTTCATTAATTTCCTTATATGTGAATTATTTCAACGTATCACACACCGATGGGTGTTTGAAGCAAAAAGATTCCCCCCGTGTGCTGTTCAAGTTTTCAGTTTTTTAATCCATCCTAAATACAATTCTAAAAAAATTACGATACAATTGAATTAATTAAATTAGATATTGACACATTACAATACAATAAGTTGACTATATGTTACAGTACTGAACTGGAAAAGGAAAAAAGAGAACATTACATGATTGTAGTTAGGATAGATTAATTTAGGAGGAGCTCTCCAAATAGGTTAACTAATCGACGGAGAGCCCCCCATAACAGCAAAGCAACTGAGAACATTGGATACACAAAAAAAACAACATCAACAAAGAACACATAAACCGGACTAGACTAACCTCAGAATGATAATTCGATGGAATGCAGAGGGGGTGGTAACAGATTAAACATAGGAATCAATAAGATGCGATTTCAGTTTAGACAGATGAATTCTTCAAAACTTCTCAAGATTTTTACAGCAGAGCAACTACATTATATTATACATGAATTTGCCATGACGTTTAGGTGTAATTTTCTGCTCATTATCAATTTCAGACGATCGTCTCTGACTGCTCTTTTGTTGCGTCCTTGGCAATCAGTGCTGCATACGAAAGGAAGTTTCGACAGCAGCTGATAACTTCGTGAGTACTTTTGGATTCATCTCATTCGAGAGGAAAATGTTTGCTAAGTACTGGGAAATGTACTGGGAAAGTATGTATCCATTTGAAATAAATAATTGGTATGTTTTATCAGAAACCGATGTGACATATAACACTACTGAAAAATTCATTTTTAGAATAATTTATCCTCAAAATAAGGAAGGAAAGCCGATGATAAATCCATGCGGAAAATATGTAGTCAAACTGCGAATAAATGGAGTTGCACGAAAGGTATGTAATGAAGCTTTCTAAAACGAGTGTGTAACATGCAAACGAAATATATAACATACGCATAGCATAACCGTATTTAGAGCTGCATAATCTTCATTGAGTCTTTCCCTCAAATGTGCTTTGAGGGAAAGTGGTTGTAGAATCGGTTACGAGCCGAAAAATATGAGTCGAGATCACTTTTGGCGGTCGATATCCAGGGACACCAACGGGGAGGTTTCTGCATTGTCCCCAGTTGCATAGCAAAGGACAGCGTAGTGCTACATAGCACAGGAAAGAGCAGAATAGCAAGGCAGAACATAGCAGAGAACAGCATATCATAGTATAGCATAGCAGAAAACAGCATAGCGTAGGACAGCATATCAAAGTATAGTATAGCATAGCAGAGAACAGCATGTCAAAGTATAGCAGTGCAGAGAACAGCATAATGTTGCATAGCACAGCATTGCATAGTATTATGTAGCATATTGTGGCATAATATGGCATTCCATTGCATTACACTATATTTTATGAAAGAATGTAACTTTCAGTAACGCACAGTGGTAGGCAACACAATGTGTATGTAGTCGTGCCGACACATTTTGGCGATTCCATGTGGTACCATGTGGTTTTATGTCTTATGTCTTAGATTGCTTTTATGCTTACAAAAAGCTCATTTTTGTTAAGGTTATAATCGATGATACACTGCCTCTTGGAAAAGATGGCGACCTATTGTGTTCTTATTCAAATAACGGTGATGAATTTTGGGTAAGCCTCTTGGAAAAAGCATACCTTAAGGTAAGCTATTTAGTTCTTTAAGAAAATGTGCACATATGGCAGTTCTATATAGGTGTTTTTGTAACCTAATCTCTGTGAGTCCTTAGCCAGTGACATCTGGGGCCACCCAAAGCCCGGATAAATGGAAGGCACTTGCAGAAGATGTAAGAGCATCCAGCCATTTAATTTCTGCCAACAGCTTTTTGGAGCTTATTGAATGTGTGTATTTAATCATGGGGCTGTTTCAAGCATATCTCGAGAAAATGTAAGAAGAAGATATAGGAAGAATGTAAAAGGGATATATTTTGGTTTTGAGACATGAAATAAAGCCTCTTCCGCTCTTTTTCTTACAGAGCTACAAGGACCTTTGAAGCAGGATTCGTGTCATGAACCCAATATTTGATACATGCATTGCCCCATTCCGTTTCAACATATACGGATATCTCTCACTGAATGAAATATAAAATTTTTCCTAAATGAAGATGGCCCTACTCAAGTACAGTTGGCAGCTCTCAACCAACCTTTTTTTAGAGCCCATTTTGATTCCGTTTGACCAAACCTGGATGTCTGAATTGTGCTTATCATGAATTTCTTCTATTTTAGGTTATGGGTGGATATGACTTCCCTGGCTCGAATTCGGTAAAATTTTTGCAATCGCTGCAGTTTTTTTTAGAAAGGCCACGGTGGCCCGTACAAAGCCCCAATGAAGGAAGAAAGTGATAAGGCAATGCGGATGGGGACATCAGGTCACTTTTATTGACTTAAGATTTCAACGAAGGCATTTTGTATGATGCAGGAGAGGGAGAAGGCAAAATGTTTCATAGATTGCAAATTCTTGGAATGATTGATGATTTGTCGAATAGAGTTTGTCTATTAGTAGTGAAACTTGGAAATGGTGTGAGCGGGTCAAGCCTCTAGTGGTTGCTGTAGGTTTTTGCACTCATGTGATCACCGTGGGCCAATCATGTTGTCAATCACGTGGTAAACCACGTCTATATGACAGGCTTTCATGTTCGAGTACTTCAAGGAACGTTGTCCCATCCACTATCCAAACGATGCATTTTTCAAACCAAGCCGTAGGCGGCTCGAAGCTGCTCACTTCTTTTTCCTCCTTTATGAAGAATTATTTTGATACTGTACCTTTAACGTTTCTGTTGGATGCCTATGACATGGGTATTATTTCATTCTACGTACAGAATATCGATTTGTGTGCATTGACTGGTTGGATACCGGAGAGAAGTTCGTTAAAAAATGATGACGTCAACAAAGATAGACTTTTCGACCGTTTGTTTGAAGGACTTCACAGAGGTATTTGATTCTTTTGCCCCCGTGTATTCTTTATTTTGCCTCATTTAGAATGTAGACAACGTGAAGATGCAAATTACTTTGTCATCTAATTCTCTTCGGGATGTAGATCCTCTGTGTGTTAAAACAAACATCTTTTACAGATACTTTAACTAACTTCACTAAACTTACTACTTTACTTTACTGAAATTGTTCTCAGGAGATCAGGGATATTATTCCAGTTCCTCTGCGGCGTGTCAGGACCACCAGAAGCTCAACTCATTCCCACCCTTTCCAAGTTTCACTGCCTACTTTACGAACTCTATCTCACAAGTCATCATTCATCCCAAGATCATGAAATTTATAGAACGTCTTGCCTTCTTCTTGCTTTCCTGAGTCCTACAACTTGCCCTCTTTCAGATCTAAGATCAATCAACTTGATCTGATCTCCCTCTCCTCTTAGCCTTTCACTTTCTTCTTTCTTCCTTTGGCCTTTCCTCAACATTACCCAGTGAAGAAAAAAAATTTAAGAGACTAAGCAAAGAAGTCCATCTCTGAATGAGTGATTTGCACCCATATTTTATACCATTAATTTGTGCTATATTTGTTACGAATTTTGTCCATCATTGGCCATTTTTTTTGGGAGCTGTCTCCATCATTCTATTAATGTTTTTCAACTATTGGAAACACAGCTCAATGACGACTCCAGTTTCTTCAAAGCGCTTACTTTTTGAAGCAATTCGTCTCTATTTGCCAACAAGATATTTTAATGTCTGAAGTTGTATTGGTCTCTATAGAAGCATTTCTCCTTGTTTGTTGCCTTCGATTTTTTTTCTCCCCAACTCGTTAATTGAATCTGTTTTGGTTTTGTTTTGATGTATGGCTTTGCAAGTATTCGAATGCTTCGTGCTTAATTTAGTCGACACAAGTATTTATTGGATACTTACTCTGCTACAGGTGACGTCCTCATCACAGTTGCTACTGGATTTATATCTGATATCGAGGCTGAGCGGGCTGGCTTAGTTCAGACACATGCTTATGCTGTTCTTGACATTCGCAAAATAAAGGTGTCGTTTTAAGTCTCTTCATTTAACCATCTTCCTTCTGCTTCATTCTGTCTTGTTTAAATTGTCATACTTTAAGCAGGTCTTCGGTGGTTAAGGCGTGTGCAAAGAATGAAGACCAAGAAGATTCTAAAGTGGCGATGCAGATTGAAGTTGATTCTGCAAGAAAGAGAGGAAACCGAAGAAGAGATGGTTGGATGGGGGTGGGGAGGGACATGGATTATGTGAAGGGGACTAGGGAAAAAGGCATTTATCTTTGAGTGTGGAGGAGGGGGGAGGGGGGTCAGCACTACCGAACTCAGCACAACCGGGCTTAAGGCAGTCAAAGGAAAAGAAGATTCTTTGAGTACCTTCTTTACTTCTCTTTCATGCTTCTACTGTAACCTTTTTCAAGTCTCCTCTTTAGGAATACGTTTGAAACGTTGTGCTGTTCCACTGCTACATTCTAAGGTCATTGTAGGTGAACATAATGAGTTGCTCTTTCATGGGAACAGATGAATGGTTTGCATGTCCTTCCCATGATATGTTACATCGGCGTAGTCCTTTTGGTGAATGCTTCGTAACTATGTCGTTCAGGATAAGCACTGTTTGCTTCATTGTTCAGGGTTTGCGGTTGTTGCAGTTAAAGAATCCTTGGAATCACCTCAGATGGAAGGTTTAGTTCGCTTTTCGTTTCCTATGCATAATCCAGTGATAGCATAATTAGTTTATGATGATCCGTTTATGATGATCCATTTTAGGTGAGAGACTTCCCAGTTCCTGAATTCTTCCCCATTCATTGATGAGGCAAGCTTCCGCTCAACTCATTATTACACTTGGCAGATGGCACAGGAATCGGCAAATATTTAAGGAAGCTCCCACTGAAGGGCATCCAACCAATTTTTCCTAAATTAACATAAATTATCTGTATCATTTTTCCACGTCATTAGTACTTCTGGTTAGATTGAATATTCAGATTTTCAGAACGATGCCGATTTTTACAATTGAAAGCTTTCAATAGACATTCACTCGAAATTGAAGCATTTCAACAGAACTTTATTTAGACCGTCATGCATTTGCTATTGAATAAACACTGTAGATGTGCCAAAACCATGGGAATCAAGTGAGGAAATAATAATTTAGGGCGGCATTCAACGCACGAGTTTCTTTCTATTTCAGTCAGAAATTGATTTTTAGGCGGCTGTTACTATTGCCGTCGTCAACATTGAAGCTCTTGTTTAATTCGCATAATTCCACGAAATTAACTTTTCAGTTCGGAAATGTGCAGATGAAGCTATTTCTTTGACATTTTTCTTACGTTTTATGCGTTTCCTTTTCTTCATATTTTCATCTTCTCTTTCCTTTTTCTTCTTCTTCTCCATTTATCATAATGCTGCAGAGCTTGCTATTGGTTTCGTTATCACTTTTGCATTTGAAGGCACGTTGAAGGCACTTTGACTACAACATTTAAGTTTTCCCCAGCTCCATTGATTTGACTAAGCTAAAAATGAATTCGCAAAGGATCATATCTCATGCCAACAGCATCTTATTCAATTTCATAACAATTGTGTTTAATCAAATGTTTTTTGCTAAAGTATCAATATAGTTTATAGACTTTTGAGCTGCTGAAATATTTTCAAACTTTGATAATAGCAGGTAGAAATATTTAGTTTCAACATAAGCAGAATCATTTTTTGTGAACTGTTTGAACCCTATATAAAAACTCATCGACGTAGAAAACGACGTAGTTAATCAAATAATTGTGTAAACCAATCAAATTTCATTATTTTCTCTCGTCAGCTGACCGTTTATGCGTTTAATGCAGTTTTGAGAGATACACTTCATTCTTTCTAAATTTTCTAGCCCACGTCGTTATCGATTCGTATTCAGACATTTTTTCATCACTTATCTTCTTCATAGGGAAAGTACTGCGAAACAGACTCAGAGAGCTGGACTCTCGATCTCCTGAAAGCATTAGATTATGATCGTTTAAATGCATTACAAAATGACAATGGTAAGACAAATTTGTGTCAGTCATGTTTCAATGACCTTTTTAATCGATTCTGTTCCGTGTTTCTTTTACTACGTTGAATATATTGCGTTATTCTTGTAAACAATGTCTTTAAGTTTTTCTTTAATTCTTATCTATGCTATGCATGGATAAATCTGGTTCTAAATCTATTAAGTCCTTTAGGAAGCATTTTTTGATTTAGTTATATATACTCATTGAAGAATTTTTGCTGTGGACTCGATTCCAGATTTAGCAAACAAGTGAAAGCACCTTTATGCTTAGAAACCTCTTTGATAGAAGCACTGGCCTATTGATTTCAATGCTCCATCTCGAGTTACTCTTTCCGTGTGGATGATGTTTCTAGTTTCGATAGATTATCATAGCACAGCGTTTTTCTTTACAATCAGGTGTTTTTTGGATCAACTGGGAGTCGTTGTGTCACTTTTTCGATGTCTTCTACATGAACTGGAACCCAAAGCTTTTCAAATACAAATTTACCATTCACTCGTAAGTCTGAATCACGTGGACCTCACGAATTAGCCAAGTAAATACCTTTCCTAACCTTTACTCATTGTGGGGATTTTCAACCTCATAGATCACCTGTACAGACAGGTAGTTTTGGCTCTGGTTTCAACATGTTGGTCCATTTCTCACACCACTAATTCAGTTTGCTGTCTTTTATTTTCAAAGGAAGTGGAAAGCTGGCGATGGACCAGTCAAAGACGCTTACAATATTGGTATGGGCTACGCACTTCTCCACTAGCTTCAAAGCCATGTCTTTTCCGGAATTCTCTCATCGGACAGACACCACTGACGTCACAATTTCCTTCAATCGTAGGTGATAATCCACAGTATAAATTAACCGTCCATTGCGGCAACGAGGAAGGAATCGTTTGGATTCTTTTGACAAGACATATCATGGAAAGGGTAGGACATATTTCCTACGTCAGTAGCATGTACGTTTCACAGGAAGTACTGTCAAGTTTTTGGTTGCCTTAAAGCCGCCATATCCCTCCTGAGTTGTCGTTCCATCATCGTATTAGGTAGAAGATTGTATGCATCATGGTCGTCGGAGAGGGTGTCAGTACATTCATCTACCATTTCTCCGTTGAATTTAAACTTCTGTCTGTGTATCTACAAATCACTTAAACAATACTTCGAAAAAATCAGTATATTTTGTATTTGTTGATGTAGCGTAAATATAAAAACATTAACGTTTTTTAAGACGAGATCGGAAATGTTGCACATTTCTACAGAAGCAAGTTTAAAGACTGTTAATCCCCGATGTTTAGTGTCCGCTCTAGTGATGCTTCGTCCCTCTCTCTGATCCTATTTCTTGCTTTAAGTCTGTGTGCATTCAAATAGCCAGGATATTATCGTCTAACCCAGTATCTCATGTATATACATCTATCATTTTTGCTATAAATGCACGGAAGTTCAGAGGAATGAACATTTTTGATGTCAGAATCGCTTGAAGCTCTTCAAAAATTCCTTCCTGTCTTGATACATTTAAAACTGAGTTTTCTTGCAATTTTTTAATCAGCCAATTAATTCATTTTCCTATTCTTATTACATTAAAATGACAGGATGATTTTGCAGACAATAAAGAATTCATCACTGTCCATGTGTACAAAGGTGATGGCAAGTCGCGTATATATTACCCAGGTTAGTATATAGTAACAGTGTTCGTCTTTGACGCAGTCGTACTGAAACAATTGCTTGATAGTCGATATGAATTAGTTTTTATAACTGTGCATTGGCCTTACTCCATTTTGTTTTCATTTTTATTCATTTATATTCACCCATATGGTTTATGTGTAGCGTATACCTTGATGCCTTGATGATGATGTCTTGGTAATGCATTATCTAGCAATGTTTCTTTTTGCATCGTCATCTCTGTTTTGCATTGCTTTGGATCTCATTCTCACGTTAGGTTCGGTTGATAAGCAACTAGCCGCTGGAACTTGTGTAGATTTTTCATGTATTAAGTAACTTTATCCAGATAATCTCGTTCGTAGAAAGTCCCTACATGGAAGGAACTAAGATTAATAGTCCACATTACTTAGCGAAGATGAGGCCACCAAAAGACACATCAAAGTTCAATCTTGTCATTTCTCAATATGAAAGACATAACACAATTTACTATACACTTAAGGTGCGTATTTAGATCTCAGATGACTCTTTTCCTATACCTATTCAACATTCGCAGTCTTAATCTTTCATTTATCTATTTCTTGTACCAAAACCTAAGTTTTATTCCATGGGAGAGTTGGCATAGTGGTTAGAGCACATTGCAACTGCATTCAAAGCACGTTTTCGTTTCCGAATGCCACCTATCTGCCCAACCAGCAACCACCTAGAGTAATTTTTATTACTATTATTATAACTATTATTATTATTACATATTTTGCATGCGCAACGAACCCCGGACTAACCCAGACCTCCTATCTTACTAACAGTCTTCTTTCAACCTTTGATTCTTCGTATTGAGTTTTTTTTCTTTTTTATTTTTTTTTCTTTTCTTTCTATTCTTCATCTTAGTACTTTATTCGGACAATCAGTTTTTTTATACTAGAAATACCTGTAATTAGATTAGCTGAGTACAAATTGCCTATCATTAGAGAGATTTGTATTTGCATGTTTAGTTTATATATTAAAATGAAGTTTTAGAAAAAAATTGTTGTTATCATTAATGAATCTATATGCAGAATTATTCTACAGTCATATCATATTTGCGATTTGTGCATATATATACTGTTATCGCAGAGGTCCTGTAAAAATTGCCATTGCTCAGGATGCTGCCTCTCCCAAGGTGCTCCCTGACGCTCGTCACTGAATTAAGGTTAATGACGTAGTAAAAATACCATAGATTTAACTTTTGCATTTATTCGTCTTAGGTGTTTTCTACAGTAAAGTTTGAGATGGGACCAGTTGTTGATCCTTACACGTCAAGGAAAAGGGTAAATTTGTCGATTTAAAATTAATGTCATGTATATTTCTATGATCCGATAATCAACTATGATTATTCTTGTCAGTGTAGCGATATCATCACGCGCGAGTAAAATTGGTCGCCCTTTTTACTCCAATCAAGATACTGTGAATCTTCAACAGATTCAAACTTTTGAGATTCATTTCTTGCTCATTCTTGCACTTGCAGCTATCCTATCCCTTCTCGGTACCTTTCCACATGACTCCCATAGCTTTAGTTCTACGCTACTGGTTCGATTCTTATTCCTGTCTCTTGATAGTGATTTACAGTAATCGGATTTTTTCTCAGATAACCGGACAGTGGACGAAGGCTACGGCAGGCGGCTGTGCAAACCATGCTTCGTACTCAAGCAACCCAAAATTTGATTTAGAAATATTGTCAAATGGACCATGTTCACTTCTAATTAAAGTCGAGGCCAGCAAGTATGTTTTCAGCATTTTTATGACTGCTGTATTTAAATTTTTCCCTCATAGCAGATAAATGTAGCTATTAATTTGGTTAGTGCGCATTGCTACTTTGCTGAAGGTCTAGGGTTCAGCTCCATAAAACTGACCTTTCCAGTTTCCAACGTGTCTGTTCACCCCGCAGTAAAATGGTACTTCGCATATACCCCCATTATTTTGCTTCCTGTACACCATGAAAATAAAGCCTGTACCTTTAAAATAAGGTTTTGCTGACTATTTTGAAGGTATGAATTTATGCTGTTGGCCTAATTGTAATTGGGGAAGTAATCGTTTGCTGTCCTTTCATTTTAACAATCATCAGTTCTTAAATGCTTCTTTTTTCTCGTAAAAACTGAGACACATGTAGACCACAGGGATCTTGAAATGCCATGGAATACTTACTGATAGACTGACATCTCTACAGTAGTGACAAATAGCAGTCCTGGATTTTGATGTAATTAGCAACAGAGTTTCTGAAAACGAGCTCCTACAAGACACAACTTTTAATTGATGTAATTAGCAGCAGAGTTTCTGAAAGCGAACTCCTACAAGACACACAGCTTTTAATTGATGTAATTAGCAACAGACTTTCTTAAAACGAGCTCCTACAAGACACAACTTTTAATTGATGTAATTAGCAGCAGAGTTTCTGAAAGCGAACTCCTACAAGACACACAGCTTTTAATTGATGTAATTAGCAACAGACTTTCTTAAAACGAGCTCCTACAAGACACACAACTTTTAATTGATGTAATTAGCAACAAAGTTTCTTAAAACGAGCTCCTACAATACACACAACTTTTAATTAATGTAATTAGCGACAGAGTTTCTTAAAATGAACTCCTACAAGACACACAACTTTTAATTGATGTAATTAGCAACAGAATTTCTGAAAACGAGCTCCTACAAGACACACAACTTTTAATTGATGTAATTAGCAACATAATTTCTTAAAACGAGCTCCTACAAGACACACAACTTTTAATTGATGTAATTAGCAACAGAATTTCTGAAAAGGAGCTCCTACAAGACACACAACTTTTAATTGATGTATAGTAAACTCGGTCCTTTAACTATCTGCCAATTTTTCTATTTCACTTTGTTCATATCAATGTTTCCTAGTTTCACAAGGGTGTTTGTAAGCTATCCAATGAAACGGATCTGTTTTCATTCATTTTAAGGCAATACGCTACTGGTGTTGAGATTGCATCAACAGAACGTAGTTTCAAGAAAACCTCAGGAGACTACAGGTGAAATTATTTTTTCTCGTGATTTTCAGGTTAGGATTCGTCATCCTCGTCATCCTTAAGCTTCTCACAGACGTGCACGAAATAACGTTTTGTAGGAATTCACGTAGCAGGGAGATTCCAGCATTGTGATAGCCGTGCTGGTTTCATTTATGAACAATTGGAAGCACCTTACGCATCCACCCTTCCATCCTTCTTATAGTCTCAATCGCTCCCTGGTTGAAATCATATATGTATTATCATCATATATCCTGAATGATCTTGGTATTTCAGTCTTATCAAGCAGCGTGGAATATTTTACTCGAAATCTTTTCGTAAATTGGTTTTCATGATGATACGATCAAATATAACCATTATCTATGAGTTTCTCTCAACAAAATGACACACGAGTTTCCTTTTCTTTTCAAAACATTAATTAGTTAGGCCTTGATCTCCTTCCCCTTTCAACGGATCGTGATATATTCTCTCCAGGACTGAAATGGTCTTTCGTAACTCGTAGACCAAATTTAGTGCTAGACTGATTGGCTGCCCTTTTGCCTTCGCAAACTTCTAGGGAGCCTTTGGTTGCTTATTTTGTCACGTGATTCATCAACATTTGCACCTTTTCCATTTATCTAAATGAGAAAATAAAGAAAAATCAAGTGAACAAACACAATGCCGTGTACCAGCCACAGCTTGGGAGGACACTTGATCTTCACGTCTTCACAATTACTAGCGCCCACAGTTGAACTGTTTCACATATCCTGAATATGAATCTGTTTGCAGCAAACTCCTGAATGGTTTTATGCTTGGTTCTAACATATTGACTTTAATAGTCTAGGCTAAGAAAATTGACATATATTTTGCTGATTTTTGGAAAGTTTTCTTATCGAAAACAGGACATTGGGCTCGGTTTTGTGGTTTAGAGGCCTTCAGCTCAGTCGGTGCAATATGCGCCCAGGAATCTCATGGCTATGGGTACGATACTGGCCCCCGTCAGTTGAACGTATGAGTAGGACAGCTTAGGTAATCTGACCTACCTTTGCGATACATTTTCCGGGAGCTGATGGTGGATGTGGCGCTTGACCTAAGCAAAAAAACTTCCCTGGTCTTGCGCAAATCAAAAAGGGGGGCTCGTTTTCGGCCGATACTGACGTAAGCCACTCCCAAAGATGCATTCGGTTACTGAAACAGTACCAGTGGTTATGGCTGGGATGAAGCAAAGGAAAGCAAGGCAAAGCAAAGCAACTTTTAATTGTTAACGCAGGCTGGGTATGTGGCAGCTATACAGCTGATGTGGGCCTGCATCACTGCTTGTACTCACATAATTACTTCTCATTCATCTACCTCGTAAGGATGGATAGCTGAGTTGGCTGTTGGCTTGAGGTTAGTGGTTCCGACGACGGGGATTCGAATCCACGCGAGTAGACATCGAATGCTATTGAGCCTACTCTATGGCTGAAAAGGCCAAAATATGCGATGCAAGCCAAGCTAAGGAAAAGATTAGAAGTAGCCAAGGGCAAACTGTTTTTGCCACTTTTTTAGCGCAAAATAATGATTGGATTTGGATATCTGCCACTGCAGCCATTATCACAAAAATTAAGTAATCTCGTTGTCGTCTTATGAAACAGTTCATTATTAACGTCAATTTCTGAAAATTGTCATTTTTTTGAAAAGCACCGTGCAGCTGTTTCAGGGCGACTTAGATTGGTGCTCTAGCAATTGACTGTGATACCACTTCTCGTTCTTAACAACGTAGAAAATAGCGGCTCGAGAGTTTCAGCTCTCGACAGACGGTGCAGACTTCGATGCGAAATCAAGCAGACTTGGATTGACAGTGCTAACCAAGCTTGGAAATTAAGCAGTCGGCTTATTGTCTCCAGCTATTAACGAGTGATTTCCATTGCAATTGAGATTGAGAGAAATAGATTATGCCGCTGTTCTCTACTGTTCTGTAGTTATTCTTGTGTTGGATGACAGAGAACTGCCCCACCTAACTACCAGCAACGTTTTTGTGATGCAAGCATCTGGCCACGTAAACTGTGCCAGGGGGTCACAGTTAAGTCAAAATTTTATGTAAGACGTCTATCTGTCAGCGAATAATCACTTTTGTTAAGTGATACAGGCGCTCTGTGGAGATTTTCTTACATCCTGCTCGTGCACTCATCGCATTGAATTTTTCTATAGTTTTAAGTAGATTCCTAGGAGAAAATCCACGTCGCTTTTTGTAAGTAATAGCATTATGCTGCAATCTTTTCTTATTGAGTTTGGCATGACCATTCTTTGTCACCGTTAAAATAACGACAATCGAAGCCATTAATTATAGTCGTGAGAAAATCTTTTTTTACTAATTCCATCACTTTGTACTATTTTATTGTCTTATTTCCCATGTGTTGAAGCCATAAATCTCGTAGCGTAGATATCTGAGTAGCTTGCAATCGCTTTCAAAGGCAGCCTCATGTGAGTGGCTAGTATTTTGTGCCCACCATGCAAGACCCTTGGATGTTGGGTACAGTCTCAGGCCGTCTCGGATTTCCCACAATGGGTAGATGTCTCGAGAATTCTAGATCAACAGATCAATTCTCAATCTCGCATTTTAAGTAAATTTTTCCATCTCAGAGCTTTCATCATTGAACTCAATCTAGCACTGTTGTTTACAAACCTTCTTTATCGCCTAGGTGGGGATTCCTCGCCTTCGAATTGGAGAGTATCTTGCCTGGACGATACAAAATCATAACATCGACTTTCCTTCCTGGACAAGAGGGGCCGTTCTTCTTAGAGGTAGCTGCTTCAGCAGCGTTCAATCTCAGCAAATCTGCATAAAGCGCTGCCAACGTTGGATATCAAACAAAACGCATTGTCCATCCTTACAATTGTACAATCTATGGACATTGGAGGAAAAAGTTATCATTGTGGGTTTCTAGACTATTGATTCACTGCCTTTACAGGCAAGTGATCTCGTTTATGCTCAAATAACAATGCAACGTAGACATGGGAAAGACCGTTACCGTCAAATGGGTACTAGGGTTCCTAAAAATGGATTGTTTCTACTTGATTTTGATACTATTTCATCACAATATCCTTCCTTTAATGATGCTTAGGCACAGTAGATTGTCGACACACAATGCTCCTAGATGGCCAGCCCCCAACTTTAGCATTCACTGTCCTTGTAAAGCTGTGTAGCCGAAGGGCTTAACAACCCGAGATGGGAGCCTTCTTGTTCAGGAACTGTTTATGAAGGAGGCTTCAGCTTTCTCTGACGGTAATTGGAGAAACATAATTTTTTTGAGCTCCACCATTATTTTTCTTAAGAAAAAATAATCAATTCTGACGCAGCATTTTGTCTGGATTTTTGTTAAAAACGACTTGAAGAACTTAAATATTCTTTGCAAGGTCTCTAATAATGATGATGATAAAAGTAAAGACCGCGAAATCTACGGGACATTTACAGTGCAAAACAGAAGACATTTGCAGCAGTCAGTTACTTGCTGCCTTTTTCCTGGCTAATTGAACAAGTCATTCTTCCTTTATCATCCGTCAATTCGATGACTGCTTATTGCTACTCTATCGCGTTGTTTTCAGGGCGCTGTTAGGCGCCATAATGAAATGCCATCTTCACTGCACCAGCCAGGGCGTGAAGATGGATTCCAGCGTTGCCCCAGCTGCAGGAGCTACTCTTGACGACCACTGGTGGGCTCCAAGGAGAGACAGGGTCAATACGTTGGTACCAGTCATGGCTGCAGGGATACCTGTTGGCTCTCTAGGGACTCGTCCTCCCTTTGACAGGCTATCTTTTTAGTTCTGTTTGGTGTCTCCCCACGCCCTCCTCACGAGGCCGAGGCCGACGCCGATTGGGGGAGCCGGTTTAGTCACCGATGACTTGACCATGAAACAGCTTGCACTGGACTGCAAGGTACCAATGGAAGTCAAAGACTTCGCTGATATAAACAAGGTCCTTTCTGCATGTAAATCGGCCTATTTCCACGTGCAGCCTATTTCCTAAGTAATAGGATATCAGCTTTGACGTGTAGGGTTATCTGATCGTTGCCTAGAACTATTTTTCACGTTCAATTGATACCCCAGTATTTCTTTTATCAGGGGGCAGCATAGTTTTGATGAAATTAGAATGGCTTTAGATTTATATTAATCCGCTTTTTACATTGAAATTCATCTCCATTCGAACCCGTTTTATTTTCTTGTTATATTTTCAGCGATGGAACCTTGATTTCTTATCAAGACTTCTCGTTGAAATTTGCCTAGCAACTAGGCTAAGACCGCCGGTTAATAGCTTACATGGCAGCTTCACTTGAAGATTTGCCCACTGAGTTTGAGAGACTTTGCATGCGGGCCTTGGTCAGACATATTTTTGCTTTAGGTCGGTGGATCAATGACGGACATGATCCTCTCATTTTTCGCAAAAAGTACTACTCCAGTGGATAATTAGAGTCAAAACATGGCGTCCTTACAACCATTCAACTACCTTTGCCTTGTATTTCAACGCTCCAGTTTTTACCTTGCAATTTATAAATTTGTGAAGTTGCCACAGTCTCCTGAAGGTAAACTCCAGCGTCCCTTACAGGGACATTTCAAACACCATCAATCACAAGCAGCAAATCACACGGAATGTTTTCCAAATACAGCGATGATTTTGACGATTAATGATCATTCATGGCTAGCCAATTAAAGAATTTCCCAGAGGGTTCAACGATTGACTCTTAAGTAATGTGCGTCTTAACCTTTGTTTCCCTCCCGACTTCCAAATGAGCTTAAAGGCAATATCTCGTTTTCGTTGAGCAACAAAGCCCTGAACCGTATCCTTACGAAATGTTATGACGTCCCTCGGGACTGCCTGATCTGCTGTTTTCTACGCCGCCAACGTTTCTTGATGAGGGATAATCCTGACGAAATGCTTCTGCTTTCCTCTAGGGATGTGATAGCTTCCGCCGAAATGTGCCAGACCGCAAACTGTAATAAACGGCGATGCAAGTTTTGATTTTCGAATCCAAAACCTTTGAAAAGCTAACGTATTTATGTAAACATTTAAAGTAAATATTGGTTCATTAAGAGATTAAGACTGGTAATCCTGGGCAAAGAACCAATTAACCTTGAAACAGTTAGGTTTTTCCTTTTCAACTGTCAATGGTCTTCTTGTCTACTTGCATCGGGTTTCGTATTGGCCAGGTTGGGATTAACATCAAGGTTAAAGAAATCCTTCACCGTTTCATTTCATCCGTTTTCAGTCTGCCAATCATCTGCCAATGATTTCGCAGGCACTCCAGCAAAACATGGGAGCAATGGGCGATGGTCTTTTCGCACCTAACTTTTTTTCAATGTTGTAAAAGATGTATTTCCTCATCTGTTTTGTTATCATATTGACTTGTAAGAATGCGAAAGTAGGTCAGCATTTTATATGCTAAATCTGATTCCAACTCTGCGGCTAATCATGTATGCGTACTTCTTTCATTTTCTTTATTTTTGGACTTCTTTAAGAAATTGAAAATGAATGATATTGAGTTAAATTTTGCAGATCCATAAAGCTACAGTAACATTGTTGCTAACTGATGTCTGTATTTCTCTCCACGAGGTATATAAGAATCACTGCAGCGAATGTTTTAATTCTGCCCCCCTCCCCCATCTTTCCCAAGTTCGCATCTTGGAACTTATGCGACACTTTTTAGTGAATCTTTTGTGTTGCGTGTGTAATCGGTTCGCAGAGAGAGACCAGAGAATACGCAACTTTCGTGCTACTCTGAACTCATTAATACCACGACTAAAACGCAATACAATTATTGCTACCCTTATCGCTGACGGTCATATGATGCATCGGTCAAAGTCCCATGACCCCGTGACACATGGCTCATGTGAGGCATTGGTCAAAGTCCCATGACCCCATGACACATGGCTCATGTGAGGCATTGGTCAAAGTCCCATGACCCCATGACACATGGCTCATGTGAGGCATTGGTCCAAGTCCCATTGCCCCGTGACACATGGCTCATGTGAGGCATTGGTCCAAGTCCCATGACCCCATGACACATGGCTCATGTGAGGCATTGGTCCAAGTCCCATTGCCCCGTGACACATGGCTCATGTGAGTCATTGGTCCAAGTCCCATGACCATCTGCAGTCAGATGACCGTCGCAACATTTGCATGAACTGGATTCACAATTAAGTGTGTGGCTACACGAACTGATACGCTTCTCCTTTCACAGCCTCGATTTTGCCGTGATGTTTGGAACTGTTGAATCTCTGCTTGAGTCAATGTTCGGATACCTAGTCCTCTTTTCCCCCCTCCCCTCTCTTCAATCGCTATGATTCCTCGTTTTGCAAACGTTTCTATTTCATATGTACCAATCTATTACCATTGAATAATCTCATATTGGACCTTTTCTATGTTTCTCACAAACTTGAGTATTACTCCTACCTTCTTACTTAATTGCCTTCTTTTAAACGAGCCAATGGGTAGTGGTTGATTCGAGCTATAGAGGACGCACTCCTCCCGGAAGGATGCCAGCTTTTATCTATCCCTGCCTATAAGATTTGTTAGTGACGTGTCAGAGGTAAAAAACGGTCTTATATATACAACTCTTCAAAGGATTATGATTTCACCCACCTGAACTGAACTGAAGTCTCAGATTTTAAAGTCCGGAAGAAATGCGACTGTTTGAACTTTGAAATTCGAAGAAGCCTCTTACATCTTCCAATACTTTTCTAAAAACAGTTCTATACAATACGTTGCTAACCTCTGGCGTTAAGCATCAAGCATTTTAGCGGTAGTTGAGAATTTAAAGCCGTTTCCTCCTTCTAACTAACTACTACATTAATTTCACGATCACGTCTTTTACCCGCTTGGCCATTTACTCCTTTTCAAGATGCTATGCATCTTTCATTTGAATTCTGTCTGATTTATTTGCCGAGGCTAGCAGTACTGTCTATGCCCATTCGTCAATTGCCAAGCAGATTTGCTAGACTGCTTAAGGCAAAAAAGCAAATAGGAAGGAAATTCTAATGCAAGAGAAACATCAAATTAAGTGTATATAACGTCGGTACTTCTGCCTTTCATAAACTTTCAAAGCACTGGCTTTAGAAAAGGAAACGGTGAAATTACAGAGCCAGCCAAAAAAGGCCGCCATTGAAGAAGATTGTGGACGGCATACAGTGAATAGCGCTCTCCAGATATATGAACAATTTTCCAGCTTTTCCATTCGCCTCGTATTATTGCACAAAAGATTAACACGATTGCGTCAAACTGATCGATTGCACCTTAAACAAAGATTCACAGCTTTGCTTCTCTTGATGTATCTGTGAATAAGAATGGCGGGAAATTCTTGTCACCAATCCATTCCTAATTTCTTGTCTGTTTTTGCATTACTTCGCTATGAAAATTTGAGTAAATGCTTCATTGTACCAGACTTCTATGTCGCATAGAAGTGTGAAAACAATCTTGTCCTCCGACATTCACCAGAGTATTAAAGGCTGGAAAATGGCCGAGATGCAGCTATGAAGTTACAACAAGATCCAGATCTAAGACCCGCAAGATTTTTTGCATTTCGAAATTATGTTTCTTTCTTTGTGCAATGTCACATAGCTTTCTTCTCACGGCCTGGTAAGGATAAACCAGTGAGACAAGAAAGACATATTCGCCAGTCATGTTTAAGATTTTTCATCCCTGATAGTCTGTGGTGTCTCTGATGCACTTGTTAATTGAGACGAATCGAATAGCCGTTGAGGTAAAGTAAGTTTCAACTTCAACGGTACCCCGCTCTGCATCGCAATTTGTTGCACCTTGAAAAGTCATCACTAGAGAGAGCTCCCATTCAATGCTTGGAATAGCTCTTTCATTCTATGACAGCTCCCTATTCCAAAATGATTCTCACACTTTCGGCTTCAGCACTCCGGTGGAAGTCAACGTGACTAGGTACTTGAAAGCAAAGTTGTTAATGATAACACTGGAATAATCGAATAAGGATTAATAGAGAGGAACGCTTCTTATAGAGCCTTGGTTTCAATTTCGATATTTAGGGGACCCTCATGAAAAGCACTCTCGATCGATTGAGGCCTTCCTCTGCAAATATCTTTATTATTACTATTATCATTATTGTTGATACCTTCACTCTCGATTGTAGATCAAGGTTTTCCAGATTACAGACTATGCTTTAACTTGCTTTTCCATGACGTTGTAGCAGCCAGCAAGATGTAGTCATTATATTCCACTGTATTTTTCCACAGAGGAAAGTTCTCCCTCTAGCTCTCTACGAAAAGGATGATCCTGAATCTACTTAGAGGTTTCTTAGGCGAATAGACGTAGCCACACGGAGTAAGGTTCAGCCAATAGGCTCGAATGTCCTGTATTCTGGTCGGTTTGAAGTTAATTACTTTTGATGACACGTTTTACCTATTGGGAGCATAATTTTTGGCCACATCTATTACTTGTTGGCAGAGTGTGCCCTTTTTATGTGGCAGAGGCTCGATACCCGGTCTGGTCTTACCAATGACTTACAAAATTGTGCATGTCATATGTCATCTCCTTGCTTAGCATTCAGCACTCAAAGAAAAAGCAATGGGAGTTTAACAAACAGTGTTATGTATAACGGAATATGGGCGCCCACCTATTCACTAAGATTTTTCGAAGGAGGGGTTTGAATTTTCGGGTTTTTAACGCAATTTGGCAGCATGATTCTGCTATGAAGAAGCTACGTGCATTCCAGCAGTCTGCGCTGGTGTAGACGATGTTTCTCTTTAAATAGGGTACCTACTGAAAATATTCCATGTCATTATTAGCACAATTAATCGTATGCTCGTCTTTCCGCAACAAATCTTAGACATTAGGCTGTGGTAGCTAACACTGCAAAAAGAGATTGTGAAGTTGGAGTAGATGGAGGGTGCTACCAATCAGTAAGATACAGAATTCCCTTGATCCGTGTTGCACCAGTTTCTAAGCTCAAAGCTTCCTAACGCCGTCATTCAAACCATCTGTTTCGTTTCCTGCCGCAGAGCAAGCCAAGCACCAAGCCAGAGTTGCTCTCGTCGTTTTGAAAATGAATACTATAGACTCTTTTCACTAACGTTTGTGTAAATCTTCTTGCTTTGCTGTATTTACTTAGTGGGGATTAACCCAGCTGAGCATGTTGCGTCTTCTCTCCACCCACTACGTTTTCCGTTGCTTGCTTGTGGCAGTTGACTTTTATTCCTGTGTCTTTCAGTCACTTTCAAGTAGACATCTACTGGCCTGCCAAGTCTGTTTCCAAGTGCGCACTTCTAGATTACGTCATGGCCCTGTTGTTTTCTTCTTCAGCAGCAGTAACTAGCCCGGTCAATGCAAATCATTGGTTTAAGTGAGATTTTCGCTTTGAGTAGTATGAGAATGTGCTATGAAGAAGTTTTTGTTATTGTCATTACATTCCCTATTTGTCCAGCAAACTTTTAATAGCATGGCCTAAATAAATTCCTAATTAGCAATGACATTAGCTATCCTAGGCTCGTTTTTCGCCAATACAACAAAATGAAGCAGCCTTGATAAGATTTCATCATTATAAGTTCAGGTCTGTAACGAGATGATCCTAAATGATTTACGAAGACATTGTCCATAGCAATAGAGAGTGACCCGTGATTAGAATATTCAGAAAGGGCGTCCGATTCATACAAGCTATGTTATTCGAAGGGCATGCTTTTCTATAAAATCACCAGTGCTTTTTCGCATGGCATTGCCATTGCTAGCCACTTCTTGGCAAGATAAATGGCCATCTTGAGAACCTATACTAGACAAAATCTATTTCTTTGCTGTTAGTTGGTTAGAGGATAAGCCTTTTATCGCCATATGATTTGGTCAATAGAAGATAAGCATGAATTTGTAGACATCAAAATGATACTTCAAGGATTTAGCAAATAAAGTTAGTGAAAAATTTCCCCAGCAGTACATCAGCCATTGATCCCAAATCAATGCTGCTTAATCAACAGGAATTAAAGCAGTCATGACACGAAATCAATAGGAGCAGCTATTGTCTCAAGAAAAGCTTATGCTGACTGGAACGAATTGTGGCAATATGCTTGTACAACTTTTTTGCCACTTTTGAGGTAGTGGACCAAACATTCGACCATTTCTCAAAGTAGTGGACCGTTTCATCTATGAGTGGATTGTAAAGAAGCTCAAAGTTAAAATAATTGATAAGACATGTTTCCCAAAAATGAAACAGGTACTATAACAATATAGTTCGTGACTTTTGATTGAATTTCATCCAGTGCAATTGCAATCTGTCTTAAAAAACAATTAAACCTTTCCTCTTGAGGTCTTGCCTGTTGGTTGAATATTTAAGCTGTGATGGTTGTAAAACCAAAACCAATCTGTGCCGGCTAGAGCCTCCCAGTGTCTCGGATCTACGCGAAGTATTTGTGACAATAATTATCATCTCAAATATCTCTTGGAGAAATGATGCGCAATGCTGAATAATCCTGGTTTATCTACGTTTATCCATGTTGTTTAAGATATCAAATGTCTCCGTTAATGTGAAAGAGAACTAAATTTTCCAAATAGCTAGCACATATCAGTCCTTATATGCAATTTTCAGGTTTAGGGCAATCGAAAAAAGCTTTCAATCGTCATATCGAATTTTTCGGTTTATTGTGAGGAAATTCCCCTATTTTCATGAATTTTTACAGCTATCCTTTTCATCGTTAAAATCTTCTGAGGACTGTTTAAGCTATTCAATTATCTAAATTATCAGCTGTTTTTGCTAATCAGTGAGAGATTCTTTGATGAATTGATTATTGATTCATCTATTCAGTTATTCATTTCCGTCAACATCGCTCTTGCCAAGATGAGTCACTTGACTAATGGAATAAAAATATTTGGATACACCCTATTTTCATTCGTCATATTCATTCGACATACGTTCAAGTAAGGAGCCAGAATTGGCACTAAGTCTTCATTCAAACCAACAAACAACTATTACTCACGTCTACTTTTAGCTACTACAGCGTTGATATTCTAGACATCAAATGATTTCAAGAATTGATTGGATATATTTGATCGGATAGTCTGAATTCTTTCTTGCAAATATGATCACAAATTTATCTACTTGGCCTTTCTTTAAGAACGGCAAGAAAAAGAACTAGCTACCTTAACCTGCAATGCCGTGGCTTAGGATGGCTTAGGATGGTGGCACCTCTCTAACAAGGTTCTCCCAGAAGCTCATTTAGAATATGGGACTTCGCTTTGCCTTGTCACTATCTTGGCACACTGCGTGGATTTCAGCTTTTAATTCTTTAGCATCTCCTTTGATCTAGTTTATTGAATGCTGCATCGTTCATGACATTTTTATTCGTATCTTTCGAGAACACTGTCGGATTCTCCTTTACTCGTTATCTGCAGCCCTCTGTCGGGCTCATAGCAGTTTGTTTATGATTAAAATGAGTGATGTAGAAACAATTTTTCCTATATTTGTCAGCATTGTTTTCTGTTTTTGATTTCCAGCAGCTCTTCTCTAAACAATATTCAATGAATGCCTACTGGCAATTGACATCATACGTCAATGCGTTCTAATCTCGCTCCAAAGCAAGCATCTTCTCACTCAGGTGTAATCTGATTCGATAGGTATGGGGAGACCCGAGGGGTATATATATATCACTTGGAGAATTGTGTACGAGATTTTTGTGATTTTAAAAATCACAATACTTTTGTAGTGATTTGTGTGATTTTAGTGATTTACTCTGTGATTTTTGGGATTTTTTTATAACCAGGGGTGGTAACGCCGAAATTATCAAATTTTGAAAAGCAAATTTTGTGCCTCAATTTGAAAAAATGCTTGAATGTGTTTACTAAGGGTAATTGCAAAGATAAACTTCAATTTTTACAAGCCAATGAAGTTGAGCTTGTATGTACAGTATACAGATTCATTGCTTTTTAAATACATGTTTTGTGTATAATGTTTTTTTCACTTAAGATAATTCACTGGTTAAAATTTTCTAACAAAGTCAATTTTTTTATTTGTAAAATGTCCCTAAGGCCTTTAAGAAACAATTTCATATGTTTTTTTTATGGGGTAGGGGGCGCTAGAGATTATCTGTTAGCCAAGGGGGTGACAGCCTGAAAAATGTTGGGAAACTCTACATTAGGTTTTTCCAAATGGGAAAGAGCATGAACGAGGAAGTAAAATTGTCCACATATTTAGAATTTTTCTACTTCTACGGAAATTCGAGGAAATGTAGTGGGCAAGAGGCATGCAGTGAGAATTTATGAAGAAGTGAAGGCCTATGAGAATGAGAGGGCATGAAGGGCAAAGCAAACTACCCGAGGTTTTCAAGATGATCCTAAAGTGTCAAAAACTTGGCTACAATTTTGGCAGATGTTAAGAGAACGGCCTCGTCAAATAGCGGGAAAATCAGTAAGTCCTGCGTTATACATTGCCAAACAAACTACGTAAGATTTAGGAAGCATGCAACATAACAGAGTCACAAAAATCAGAAAACAGGGTTGATGAGTCACTTTCTTCTTTTTGCCAGAATTTTCGAGCCATTTGGTTTCTATGTTTTCATCGCCGTTTCTCAGTGCGTGTCTCCATGCTGTCTCCAGTGGGTTCTTCCCACGCGCTAGTGTCAATGCTAAAGGCTACAAGGTCCTGTTTGGCCACGCCCTTGGAACGTAGCATAGGGTGACTTCGGGTCTTCGATCCAGTGCTCAGTTCACTATAGAGAACGTTCTGAGGACAGGACCCTGCGCTACCAAGCAAGAATATGCAATAAAGTTTGGGGAATGAAAGAAATATACAGCAGCACTTTGAGTAAGATTCATAATGGCGGATGTGTTTCTTTGGGTCTCAGTGATATCACCTTACAGAGGGGTTTTTTAAAACATGTGTTGCCATGAAAACCGTCTTTCAATGGACGAGTGTGATACAGGCAAACTATTTGATTTCAAAATTTACCCTCAATGGGGGCTGCAGCCTCCCCCATAAGTTCAAAAAATCTAAAAGTGATACATGGCCCCCCCTACATAGTAGCGTTTTATATATGAGAAGTAATGAGATAATAAAGCTTGCTCCCAACACTTAATTCATTTTCTGCTCGAATTTCTATATCACTTTCCATGGTCAAACTGCAACTTTCGCAGACAAACGTAGAGTAAAACGTTGTGCTTTGAGTTGAATGGGCTAATTACCAATTCAACTGTGAATACACAGCATGGTTTTGAAATTAGCGTTTGTAACGGAAACATTTCAGAGAAATTGTCGCAACATGGGAGAAAATCTTCAAATGACACTTTAATTTAACGGATGGCTCTTAACCATTTGACATCAAAGTACCAAAAGCAGTGACCAAGAGCGGAATTGTGGTTTCTGTGGTTGTCATTTGTGGATTTAAGGTGAATTAGAATGGGGTGGGTTTTTTGGGTACCTGAATCATTACTGTATTTTTTTGTGATCTTAATGATTTTTGTGGTCTTCGTGACTTTTTGTGATTTTCGTGTGACTTTTTCACCAAGTGTACGATGACATGGCCGTCGGGGAAACTTGCCCAGAAATTTTGCATTCTTATATTACTTCGCGAATGAGTTATCAAGGGTACGGCGTTTACAATTGTATTTTGGGGCAATTTGGAATTATGATGTGCTAGTACCCTGGGTCAATATGGTTATTGAAATGCAAAGTTTATGCTCTGACATCACAGTAGATTGTGATGTTTATCATTACGGAAAATTGGGCAACTAGATATTCAACAATGATTCACTCAATGATGCTACAAAAAGTTGGGTATGACGTCAGTTTACCTATCCACTCATTACGATTGACTCTTTGACTGTGTAGAAGGAATGATCAAGTCTCACCAAATTAAACTTCCATTGTCGGAAACTTGATAGAGCATTCCGAACTAAGTAGAAAGACTAAGGTGTCTGCTTAAGTAATTATTACCGGCTTCTGCAGAAGCAGCAACTAGGAAATAGCTAGTATTTGATTACATTAAAACATTGCTTTTCACATACAGATGATTTCAGAGGGCCTTCCCTTTCCGGAAGACGTCACATGATAAAGGGGAAGCCTCTACTTGTCCAGTTTCTAAGTGCAGGATTAGTGGTAATAGTGACTACAGTATCAAGGCATTCCCGTACAGGAGAAAACTCGATTTGTGCCCGGGTGCGCCACTTGAGTATCCAGTCATCAGCAAATACGTTATTTTTATCTGTGTTTCAGTTCTAGCCATCCCGGTGGGACCAGAACTGACATGTCTGCAAGGCAGAGGTGATATATTTTGACAGCCTACGTCAGTAGTAATGCGTCGAAAGTTTCCTGTGACAAATGCAGCGAGTTGATCGTTTATTGCATGCAGCACCCCTTTCTTGTCTACGAAGATTCAACCTCTCTCTTTCATTCAACTCTCTCTTCCTTAAAATTTTATTCAGTACGATTACCATCTTAATCTTTTGCAATTTTGAAAAATTGCTATCAAATGGTCGAATAGATACATAGATAAAAGCCATTAGGAGCAAGGAGTAGAATGGTAACCAAGATATATGCCCCAGATAGCTGACTGAAACTCATTTAGGAATTAAACCATCATCGTAAGATATGAAAATTCAAGTATGTTTCCTTAGCATTGTCTATTGAGAATTTTCTGTTTTCTAGCTTCTTGTCTTCACCTGTACTTTAACATGCTTTTAACATCGACTTGCTTGCATCTATATATTGCAGTTGCTTCTTTGCTCAACGACATGGAATCTTGTTGCGGATATAACATCCTCGAGGACACGTTTGAACTCATATCTAGCCTTGGAAATTGTCCCGTATGGAATTGTATAAATTGGTACAGTTTTCACGACTTTCTGCTAAACATTCGAGGGAGGAACTACCTATTAAGCGTGCGTGCAATATCTTTTTTCACGGAGTAGTGTCACTTCTCCTGACAGTCAAAGAAGATGTAGTTTCTCTGCGTAGGAGCCTTGGTATGCCTGTATTCCCTTTGGAACAACATTCTTAGGATTTTTAATCAACATGTTACATTTAAATTAAGAAGAAAAAGATTAAAAGAGCATTGCTTATTTTTAAAAATGTGTCTGTCTACAATCAGTGGGCAGTTCTTGTTTTTCTAAACTTGCATAATAGACCCAACATCTTTCCAAAATTGCCACATCCTGCCTCGATTTACTGTCACCGCATGGAGGCTGTTTAATTATCTTTGACTCGCCGCTTTTATTTTATCACTGTCTAAAACCATTTCCGCAGTTTGCTATTCATAAGAACTATGCTTCTTAAGGGGAATTCTTTGTACGGAAAAGGAAAAGCCATCCCTTTTGTGACTAAGACACTCGTGTCATTTGCTTAGTATAAATGTGCCTTTTAGAAGCAGACACAGTATTTCAAATAACGTGAAAGGAGAAAGTAGCAAAGAAATTCTTACAAGAAAACTTTTCCATCATTGAAGATTTGCCCGCACAAAATGGACATCTACTGCAGACTTTATGAATGCCTGGTAAGTTTACGTGTCGACAAGTTCATTTCATCTTTCGATACAAATTATGGCTTTAGGCTCTGATCTCTATCGAAAATACTCGATGGTACTTGGCAGTCTTACGTAGCAGCTTCTAATGCCACCGTACCAGAACAAATAGATTGTTCCTAGTAACTAAGTTGTGTTGACCTTTTCAACAAGTAACTTTTGTCAACTTGCGTTATGCCCTACTTCCTCGGTACTCTATTTGCTCTTCCTCTAATTGTCAACTAATTTCGTCGAGTTTCTCTCTATCAGGTCACAATAAGTGGCGGGAAACGTTATGTACACATGGTCTAAATCCATCTCTCATTCTTAAACTAGGAAGAACTTACGTGAATTAAAATGTATCAAAGGGAGGCTTTTCATCTTGAGCGAGCTCTCATTCACAGAATTTCCCTTGAATTTCAAGCCTTTAGCGAGTTAATCGTTATTACTTAAAAAGTTTCTTTCAATCATCTGTCGATTCATAAGATATCATGGTTTCCTAGCTGGAGCTAACCGGTCAGTTGCATGTTCCGTATCACTTTACTACCAAAGGAATTTACCTCTGATCGATGCCTTTTCACAGCACCTTGCAATTCAGTGTGTAGTTACAACGAAAAGCAGCGCAAACTTGCCACGCAAATGCGCAATTACTAACGAGTCCGTGCTAGCCAATATCAGAATTCCATCAAGAGTTTCAACAATATTCGCCGATGACGAAAACTAGCACCAGAGCATCGCTTCTCTTCTAGGCAACGTCTGCGTTCACTTGTCCAGCAAGGTTCTAATAACGTTTCGTTAGCCTTCCCTTGCGCTAACAATTAGATACTAGATCGTGCTGGAAGAATTCTTCAGTTAGTTGGTTCAACTCGCTGAATCCAACGGAAGAGAGTATGTAGAAAGATGCCGCTTGCTTTAGATAAAAAAACAAGACCGTTTCCTCTTATTTCTTAATCACAATCGTGTCGCAATGATTTAATCTGCAACGATTTGCACTAATCTGTTTGCCGTTGTACTTATGCGCTTTCTTTAATTACCTGTCAACAAATTAAAGAAATCATTGTCATATTCAAAGGTGGAATGCTCTAATGCCACATGTTCTGCATCGAGGATTGAAATTATTTTCACTTGATCTAATTGGTGTGATCTGTAAGCGGTGTTCGTGTAGGTTATCACCTTGCTCAAAGCGGAGAACCAGAACTGTCAACTGGCTGAAGAACTTTCTAACTATTTCATCCATTGTTGAATAGGATAAGAAACTGCCAACACAAGCTTGCTTTTAGTGTTTCATTTCAGAAGTTCATAGCAACTAATTGATAACAAGATTGTTTTATTTGCATTTCATTTACGGGACTGTGTCTCGAGAACTGCGTAACCTATCTCATCAAGAACTGCGTTACTTCCCCTTCTTCGTCGTCAATAGATGTTAACAAGTCATTCAACATAAGGTGTTTCCAAATAAAGCCCAATGTTTTTCTCATCAATAAGAGAGGAGCTTTTGTATCTTAGCAGAACTGGAAAGTCCTTTTGATGAGTTCTGACCTTTTTCATTTGCAGATGGCCATCATGGCGCTGATTTCGGTGACATTGACAGCACCAGTGGTAAAGATAGTTGAAGACCATCCCTCAACATACAGACGTGTTCGTATGGCACACAAGTTTGGCATAGTTGCCATAAATACAAAAGGGAAAATTTACCTGACAAGAAACATCAACGATGCTAATAGTAAGTAATGCAATCTGTCTTCTTTAAAATTTAGTAGCTTCAAAATTTTAATTGGACGGCCACTTCATATCTAAGATAACGGATAAATGGTGCTGTGGTGGTTCAACGTGCGAGAATGCACGGTTTGCGACTTCGAATCCGTTACGGTTTGCAACTACAGTAATTTCAGTGAGAAGGGCATCGAAAAACATTAAATCCACTTCCATAGACAGAACTCGGAGTCCAGCTTAAGACTTTTGCTGAATTCGCAATCGAGCATGTTACAGAGTGATTATCGATGTTTCGACTTGCTTGCATCATTGACAACTGTCAATGGAAGTCCAAAGTGTTTCTTTGACGATGTTCCTTGTTTTAAGTGTCAAGGCAAATTTGCTTGCAAAAGAAACTCACTTTGTTTGCAAGTCAAAATCTGTAAAAATAAACTCCTGGATGACAATGAATTTTCCTTCATAGTCGCGTCACCAGTCCTTTGTTCCACAAGAGTAATCTTCAAAATAACTGTGAAAGCTTAGGTGAACCACTTTCTCTTTGACGAATTGGCCACAATAAGGTTGACATTGGGACAGAATAAGAAAAAACCCCCTTATTACCACTCCAAGTGTCCAACTTGGACTCCTGACTACCAACACCAGCTGTTGCTATGCAAACGACTAACTATAGATATTGACTATTGCATCTCATAAATAGATAGACATCATTATTTGTGGTATCAAAATTAATCAAAATATACACGTATAACTAATCTGAATCATCTTTTCCTACTAGCAATATTGATACTATGGGCGTATGGGCCAAGAAAGCATAGAATTCAAGGAGAAAAAGCTGGGTTAAATGTTGCCATGAATTCGAGAGGAAAAGTATATGCGACGGTAGGTAGAATGTCTTATAATTATCTAAGAATGCCTTAAATTCCTTTACGATTGTCAAGTTCATATCAGCGACAATATGATTCAACATTATTTCATGGAAAATCACACCAGTATCGAATCTCATGTGATTTTAACTGAGGAGCTGGTAAAAGCTATGTAAATTACCCTCTAGCAATTAGGGTGAATTAGCCCATGACTGGCGGTATTAGCCGAATAGCGAGGGGTATCACTCCCTTTCATTTGCACTAGACCAAATGGTTATTTTGCTAAGCAGAAGTGCCAAAGTTGCCAACAGCTCCAAGACCTTCTATTACCCAGGTTAGACGCTGAATTGGTTAGGACTGGTATCGAACCCGGAACCTTGCGCCATGTAGCCACGTCTGAGCTACAGATCCATTAGTTCCTTGTGTAGCACTGATATAACACTAATTCTCCTTCATGCTTTCATCAAGTAAGGTCAGAATATTGCTGGCATAAGTCTTTGGTTTATGCGATGCTATCACCAGTTCAACGTGTCTGGTGATTGTCACATTCTTGAATTCCTGTTATGATAACGATTTGGATTCAAGCATTTGGTCTTAAAATGATTTTTGTCTGTTTTGTAGGAGAAAGTCACAGATGAAACCATGTTTTTATACAACGTTTTGCCAAATTATCGCCACGTGTTTGAGTCTCCGTTGTACAAGGGATTCTTTCTCGGATTCAACAAGCAAATGCTACCAAAGAAGGGAAACAGAGCAAGAATATGGAAAAACGACAGGTGCTATTTCCGACTTTTTGGACCAAGTAACCGAAGTAATATTCGAATAAACCCACTGTTTTACCAATATTTCAAATCAGCAATGCGGAGCTAAACCTGCATGGGTAGCTACACTACTCGTGAGCAGTATAGAGCTAGATCAAGGATTAGTAGGTATGTTCGTAAAAAGGGTGCAGCAATAGTAACGGGAGGTGGAGATAGTCCGTCGCCTCATAGACTACTGGGGCAGGCAACCGAAAATTCCACACAAATATTCCATGTTTCAATCTCAAAACTATTGCGAGTGAGTGTTGTCTATTTGCAAAGAAATACGGAGCTATATATATTTGCTGAAGTAATGGCAGCTTGAAGGGACGTAATTTGAATAGCCTAACGGGTTGCAGGGCCCTTTGAGAGTCAGGGTCTTTAGGTACATCAAGCATTGCTCCAGTGTGCAAATCTGAACATTGTCTTTTGATAGCAACGGTAGGCTGATTGCCCTTAGTAGTGCATAAACAGTAGCAGTGCAGAAGTCCCCTTGTGTTAAATGTCTGGAATAGTGGATCGATACAAGGATTTTTTGATTATGCTAGACCCGAGTAGGGATTACGCTGCAATAAAAGAATAGCGAAAGTGAAGGAACCTACTGAAAATTCCAATCAAAAAGCAGTAGATTGTTATAACTAGTGGCAAATTTTCCATTATGTTCTAAAACGCATTCATGACTTATCCATCGTCATCGCCCTTACTTAATCATATCTAATTTATTGCTTTATTTATTCGTTATATTTATTAGTCTTCGGTATGCTAAATTTGATCTTGATTTTATGAATGGCACTGTACATTCTTTTGTCAGTGATTGATTGTCATATCAGCTTGGAGTTGACAAAAAGCCCTATTCATTCAGATGGAAGCCCTACTTATTCTCCCATGCAACTTGTTTATCACTCAAAGTTTCTCTCATTGCCTTTCCCCCTTTATATTTGCTATCGTGGATTCATTGTATTGGAAACCTTTCATAAGAAATTGTCTGATATTACAATGGAAGCACTTCTTAGTGCCACAGGAGAGAGAAGCTTCTCCCATCAAACGAACAGTAAAGAATTGCAGATGCTTTCAGCTGATCATTTTAAGCTACTTATCTGTTCTACCTTATACCAGAAAGTAAATTTTAGGACAATAAGAAGATGTGCTTATTAAGAAGCTACCTTCTCCTATCGATGTGACCAAATATTTTGATTGATTAGCAATTACCCTCTAACTTGCGATCTATTGTCGGGGTTCGCTTCCATCTACCTGCCATGGTGCTTGTAAGCAGACACTGAACCACCGAACCATCCTAAAACTCGCATCTTACTGCAATTTATCAAAATCGTGTCGTTCCTGTATCTATCTAGTCACCACTTCTAAAGCGAGAACATCTGCTTTGAAAGGAGCTCGTTAAGACGAACTGACATGACAATCGGACTTTTATCATAACGTTGGCCATTTGTAGGCCATATCTTCTGTACGCTTACATTGACAAAGTCAGTTAAAAAATTTCTAGATTACTTCTTGGCAAGTCTTTGTTTAGATATTCTATAATTCCTTTGGTGGAAATCTTAAATTGCAAATGATGCGAACGTTGATAGATAATAAAGTTAATGCAGGTAGCTGTGAGTAGAACCTATAGAATATATTTTTATTGTCGTATGCACAAAGTATTTATAATGAAGTTTCTACTTGCGTTTACAAATTGAATTTTTTCTGTGTTCGTTTGCTTAAAGCTGAATACAAAATGGACCAACACTTGACAAAAGTTGTAACGTGATACGAAAGGATCAAGTCTTTCTGGCACCTAAATTCCTCTGCTTTCCCCCACGCTTACAAAAAACTGTTCATAGCTCCCCGTTATAGAGAATCTTGGCATTATCTTGAGAACGTAAACCGGAAAAGTTCTTGTTTGGATAAGGATGACTTAGATTTCCCTTGGATTTCTAGGAATGAATTTACTGATGGTATTTATAATCATCGCAAACAATAAAAATAGTTTGCACAGCTTGGAAAGGAGGCTAATGTAAACAGTATCCATCCTCGATACGAGGGTGAAAGATAATGGTAGTAAGGTACACGTTAAGGGTCTAAAAAGTTACATTTGACTGACACTTGTTTCGAAATATGGTTTTGCTGTGCTAACTGAGAAAATAAAGAAAATCTGTAATGGAAAACCTCCCGATTGATATACATTATAATAAGCTGCTAGGTAAGCTTAATGATTCTACTGCGTTGCTATCATTTACAAGGTATTTTATTAGCATTTGGTGCACTGCTGTGTTTCTAACAACGTATTGTTAGACGTATCAATTTTTTTGCTAAGGTTTTGATCATACTGTGTCATACAGATGTTTACTGCGGTGGAAGTCCCAGACTCGAGCCATGCTCGTTCCCTTATCCGGGTTTCCTCATTTGTCCGCACAGCTGCAATGGGGTACCTTGGATAAAACTTGGGGTTAAAGTGCTGCGAGGAAATGAACTGGCTCCCCTACCCCACAGAGACATGGCTCAGAATATTACCTGTCCAGCAAGATGATCCGCAAGCCTCAGATCGGAAACTCGGCATTTGACATATCATTTCTAGGTTATTTTTAGACTGTGCTGGAGAATATAGCACAAAGGAGCAAGTGTTGTAAGGAAAGGTCTTTCTTTACCCAATGGCTCTTAAAAAGCTACAGTAAAGTATATTTTAGCATTGGAAGCCTCCCAGTGGTACATTATGATGGAAAATCATTGATGAATCATTCAAAGGTACACCATTAACACAGATGCTACTCATTGGACTTGCAGCCCAACAAATCATATACTTACTCCTCCGATCCTTCACATGCTTCTGTTGGACTCAATGCTGTGCACTAATTCTGGCCTCTGAAATATTCTCCCCCCACCAGCTGAACTATATCTGGCCATCTCATTTTGGCTCTCTCTAGACTGCTTCTACAAAACTGTTTCTGAAAATATAATTTTTGCATTATCAATTTTCCCTTGCCATATGCCCAAAATGCTTTGGTTTCAATTTAGTCATTTTATCCAGCAGTCTGAACTTGGTGTTAGCCCATCCATATGTGTTCAATCACATCCATCATGTTTCTGAGGACTCTAAAAAACTTTGGTCTTCTCTGAATGAAGAAAGGGACCATAGTTTTTGCTTTCCTCTTTGGTACATCTGAGATGCTCTTGTAATCTTAAGCATTGTCCATTATGTCTGCAAAAGTCATCTACACTTGCTTTAGCACTTTTAACATTTCATTGAACCAAGCCATGCTCAAATGCAAACTTCCATTTAATTTTAACTGTTTAAGTAATAGTTAAAGTTATATTAAAACTAAATTTGTGATGGTATTTCCTTTTCAAGTATCATTTTGATTTGCAAACAAATCTTCCATCTCTTGATTGTTATAGATATGTTAAAGTGACCATCTAAAGGTCTCTCTATCTTTCCTTTTTCTGCTATTTTGTGGAGATGCTAGAATAAACTGCAATTTCCATATCAACTGAGAGAGAATTGGTGCCAAGTTGTTTATTTGTTTTGCATTGATTGGCGTTATATTACAGAATCTATATATGGTGCCTTTTTCCTGGCTCACTCTTGACATGAAGTACCAATGGTAATGCAATTGTTAGCTTATCATTAACCTCAACTCTAAACAGCTTGGGATATCTTGTTAGCTTGGTTTCATGCTTTTTCAGCTACAATTTTCATCTTTATATTGCTCTCCTTTTTAGTTTAAAGTATCATTGCTTAGTTTTTTGTTCTTCTTTGCCCCTAGATTATTTTTCTGTACAATCGTGTAAGCATTGTATATCACAGTTCAAATGTAAGTCAAGCTTGCTGTGTTCTCTGAATGATAAGCATTATGATCATCCACATGCATGCTTATCTGACAAGTTTTATGTTGAGGACTAATTAATTTTAAAAATATTCCATTGCATATTGTTCAATGATCATCCTTCTTGGCATCTCCTTGTGGTTTCTGTCCATTTGCTTTGTATAATAGTTTGACCCTGTTCTCGCTTGCTGAAAATGCGAAGGTGATAATCTCAGAGAGCCTGCGGATATGCCATAGGAATCAAGATTTTCGAATGGAGTACTCTGAAACATGGAGCTGAAGACTTTGCTTTGGTCTCTTATAAGGATAGCTGATGAGTCTCTTTCATCATAGCCCACTTCAAATCTTCAATGAGCCTCAGTAGTGTAATTCTGTGCTGTTTACTGATGCAATCAAGCAAAGGATTGGCTTGTTGGTAATCAAATGTGCAGGCTGCCTCCTCAGTTCTTTCAAAATACATTGTTCACTGCATTGAGAACTGTTAGTGGCCTGTTATTTTCCTCTCGATTTCATGTGATTTTCTCATGTGAACTGGCCCCCTTTTGCCTGTCTTCAATTTCCATTGGGTACCTTTCTCAACACCATCAATAGCACTATTGTAATTTGCGCTGTTCACCCTCTATTTATGAGTCATTTATACTATCCACTATACTGTGACCATCTAGTTTATATGCTGGGAGAATATGTATCAATTTTCATGCAGAGGCAAATTTGAGACTTATGTGACATCATTTCATTGCACTTTAAATAGATAGATCACTTGTAGATCTTCTTGAAATACCACTGCACCATCTAAGTCTCCCTCCGCATCTGTTACACTTTCTGACCCTGCAGTCCGCAAGGCATTCATCATGAGATGTGTGTGTTATGAAGCATATTTTATGAAGTATAATCTGGTGCTCTATAGGTACTCTCCTGTCATCATCTTCCTCCTTGTCCAACTTTTTTGCCAGGCCAGTGCTGCCAATTATGTCCCCCCATAATGCACTCTCATTTGCACCCTCCTCCCTCAAATCCACAAACCCTGTATCTTCCAACACATTCTCTGCCCACCGGTTTTAATTTCCTTCAGGTGGTATTCTTTCCATTCCATTTCATTTCCATTTTTACTTCTCCTTCACTGCCTTCCAGTGTTGATTAGGATAGGGGTAGGAGATCACTCCACCCACGCTTGATTTGTACTCCTGGTTCATTACAGTAAAATCAACAACGTTTGAAAGATTTCTTCAATGTCCACCATCATCAAAACTTTACCAATTTGTCTTATTAGAATGTTAGGGAGCCATGCTCCTACAAAAATGTAGTGGTTTCTTCATTTGATTCTTCAGACGCTTATGAAAGCGTTAAGTAAGGCTTTGTTGCTTTGACTCACGCTATGCACTCGAAAATTTTCATCTGTTAAGAATCGAAAACAACATCATTTATATAAAAGCAGGGCGTTTCATGAGGGTAACGTCATGCTGGTGTAATTCATGTTTCTGTTCTTTCTTAAGATTCGAGTTGCAAATTTAATGAAATCTATTAGCATTCTCAATTGGCAGCCTATTTTTAAACCTTTGCATTATTGATTGACCTTTCACTTAACGATTTCTTTTTCTGCTTCATGAAACCGCATCAGTTTCGTTGTGAATGGATTCTCCTTCGTAAAGGTAATACTGACAGAGCAGGAAGCATTGATCTTTCAGTTCGCTTTGAATGATGCTGATCCTTTTATTCTGCGTTAAATCCTATGTGCATTTGTATTTGAAGGATTGGTCTATTCTCTAGACATTGCCTCCGCGTGAGAGCTTAATACTAATCTCCTATTTGATCAGAAATGAAGCATCCTTTTAAGACCACCATCGATTGTCTCTGTTCGAGCATCGTTTGTTTTATGTAGTTACTATGCAACTGCAACAGTACTGTTAGCTCTTTGTTTCTCTTTCCCTCAAGTTTCTTCTTTATCGGGATCGCGCTCAATAGAATTGAAACCGTACTAAAGGCAATAACGTGAACACTTGACAATGACTCCTACCATGACAGAGCAGTCTGGTTTAACAGTCTAGGCTGGCAAGCATTCGGCAAGATTCGACAGGTTTACAAAAGATTTCAGTAACCCACGCTTGGCACGGTTCCCCAGTTGACAATTCATTAATTCATTCGTCCATTCATTCGTCCATGCATTCATTCGTCCATTCATCCATTCATTCATTAATTTTTCCAATCAACCATCCATTCATTCGCTCAATTTTTCATTCATTCGTCCACTTCCATTGAGCTGATGACTAGGGTTTATGACCTGTTGCTCTCCTTTTTTCCAATCCTAAACCATATAACCGAGGTTGGGAAAACTTGATCGGGAAGCGTGTTAACGAATAATCCAAAGAAATCGTATCGCATGTGGGATCTTTGTGGTGACTCATGAAAATAATTTTCTCTATGTTGCATACTTTTTCGTTGTGCTTACCTACTTATGTTTTTCTTTTAAGTGACTTGGGGATTTCACAATGTCATAGCCGCTATAAAAACGTGATAATCACTCCCAAGAGCATCTGTAATACGTTTTCATTGAAAGCAAAATTTTTCTTAATATCGTTTTGATATTTACAGAGAGAAGGGCTCATTGCAAATGTAGCTTTTTGTATTGTGGCTAGAATAGCTCCCACGAAACAACGTTACATTGTATTTTGACAAAAATGCCCCGTCAAATTTTCCTCTGCACCGTATTAAGCTAAAGAATTGGGCGTTGCCAGCTGGATTTCTCTCAGTCACGTGCATTTGAAGATCCGGCTCTAGCACTAAAGATTATCTGCAAGGTCCAGTTTCTTATCTTTGATTGCTCCAGTTGTTATCATTCGGTTAAGCAAGTTTATCGGAACGGTTTAAGATATTAGTTCCTCTCTCTATCTTCGAATGAATTCATTCCCACATGGTTCACTTCTCTTTCTATAGTACGAGACGGAGTGCATCGTCCACCTTACCTATAAAGGGGAATGTGCATGCAGGGTGTGCATCTCTAGGTATAACGATAGGTAACGATTACGTACTTACTCACAGACCCTATGATCAGTGGTTAGAGCCCCAACTCTGCTGAACTTTCACCTAGAGCAAGGAGGACTGCTACCTCTCGATAACTTTAGATGTAGGAATCACTAGATATGGCCCATTGAGAGGAATGACGTTGAAACTGCTTGATAGGCATAGTTTTTCCTTGTTATAGAACCAACTTTCCATGCTCCGTAAAAGGCAGTGAAATAATCCCTCCACTGATGATCAATTTTTCGCGATGTATAATTTTTTCTTGCATAGTTCATCCTATCAAGTCCTTAGTTCTTTAGTTGAATGAAAAACTCAGATACCCCAGAAGCTTAAAGACAGAATATGAACGTGAAAGTTTCTCCAGAACGAACTAAAAACGGTCTTCGAGCTACCTCCAAGCAATATGTTCTTCATTTTAGTAGGCGTCGTGAATTTTTCTACCAAGCAAAGGATGCAGGTAGGAAATGCATAATAAGACGAGACTTCATGACGAAATTTCCTTTAAATGGCTCTGTGTTCACCCTAGATTGGCTAGTAGATCGAAGGCATTGCACCTTGAAGTGGCAACAGTCAGCTGCATCAGTAAAAGACATGGTGAATGTTGCTATGCAGGATATTTCAAATGTCGAAGAAGTCAAAGAAATACTGTCAGGTTCAGGTGAGAATTGCACCCTTTTACGTTCATTCGGACTTTCTCTGATTTGATTACCTCTGATTTACAAGAGTAATTTTTTCATTTCTTGTTCCCCTGTTCTATTTGCCCTCTCTTGCATTATTCGTTTTGATATGAGAATATGAGATGCCGTTTATTTTTCATTTTCCCATTGTAACTCTGTTTTACCATTTAACAATATACATATATTAAAGCTATATTCATACATACATATATAAAAGATACACGGTATATCTTCATATTTATATTCATATTCATATTTATATTCATATGAATGACTGAGTGAATGGAACACTATATAATGCGGACACGATACAAATATTTTTAGGTACAGTTGAAATGTAGCCGGCAGTAGTATTTTTGACATGCGACAATTCATCTCTATTTGTTGTCAAATATCTTGATTTGCAATTCAATATTTCTCACCTTTTTGAAGGCATCAATTACTTCACATGTGTGAAAATAATTGAATTTTGGAAACAGTCTGGAGAAGGCTCGAAAAATATGTTCGGACAGTACTCCTCGCAAAAAATGAAGGTAAATTCTTTCATCTGATGTCAAAATTTATTGTCTTTCTGTTATGTGTTAGAAATATTATACTAATATTAGATTTGAGGCTAACATTCATTTCCCATTTCTTGCAGCATTGGTCCGAGATATTACAGTTGTACGAAAAAGAGAATACTCACCTTGGTAAGCTGATGGCCCCGTCAAACAATGCTTTTATATGATGTCTATACTTCCTCCTTTCACTTCATACTTCATTTCCTTTCACGACTAAGCATTCTGCTGAAGTAAACGATTTCTTTCGGAACTATGTCGTCGCTCCCTGTCCTATTACCTCTTATTCTGCGACATTTCTACTGATCCAATCTTTTTCGTCTTTGATCTTGTTTCATAGTCGATTTTCTCGTACAAGCATGATTAATCACATTTAGAACGATAACCTATAGAGCTACTCTTACCATTTCCTTATTTACTGGTGCTTTTCTTGATGTATGCTATGCTGGTCACAGAGTCTTGTATATCGTTGGTGAGAGAATTTTTTTCGCTCTGTCTTAACATGATATTTTTGTCTTTCATTCTTTTGCCTTTGGTCGCTCTGCTTTCAATATATCATGTACTATTACAATGCCCGCATTTTGCTTTATGAGAAACAAGGAAATGTTTGTACAAAAGGACATAACCTACAATCTTGGGAACAATTTCCCCAAAACGCGAACTTCTAGTCATGGAAAGGAGAGCTTGTCCTTTTTAGGATATAAGCTCTGGGATAGCCTGCCCGAGGAATTTAGAAGCATTAAAGCGCTTGCATCATTTAAAAGGCAAATCAAAGAATGGAAGAATAACTGCAAATGCAGGTTATGTAGAAGATTCATTAATCAGGTCTGGTTCCTTATGTCGTCCATTCATTCTCCATATGTATACTAGCTGTATTTTTCCTTCTTTTTTAATATATTATTATCGTTTTATTTTCTGTAGTATTGTTTTTATAAATAGCAGGCCTTAATTAGCGTGGCTCTTAAATACACCTTTACTTATGTATACCTACTGTCAATAATTGAATAGTAATAATGATACGTCTAATGCAATTAAAATTTTTTTTTAATATTCTATTGTGAGATGAATATCGGTTGCAGTTTTGTTTGTTTGTTCTAGCTGAAGCGGCGCATACATTAATGCGAAATGTCAACTATGAAATACCATCACTCAAGAAGCAAATCGGAAAATGTCAGCAAACACAAAGGGTGATTACCTTATTTGAATTTCTCCATCAAACGAAAGGATGTAGTTATCGGAGATGAAAATATATTTTAGCCATTGAAGTTGGCTGCATGCAAAACGTAATATTATCATATTTCTAAGCCAAATATAATTGGTATTCACGAGCATGTATAGCGACCGATGAGGTATTTTGCAAAGTGGTCCGTACATGTACCTGTGTGCCAAGCGCCCCGAGTTCGTCCCACACCCATGCTGGCTTCTCCGTGCCTTCTATCAGTCCACCCAGCAGTACCTGGGTCCCTGGCCTATGGCTATGGCTGGCGGTAAAGTGCGGCGGGGAAAGGAACCTGTCATCCTACCCCATTATGTCGTGGTCCAGGATGGTACTTCCCTAAGAAGGTGCTTCTCAAGCTCGTATTTGGTATGGGGCTCAACTTTACGTCTGGATGATGGGAGAACTGCAAATATATCCGCAGACACATAATTTTGTTTTATTTATTTCTATAGATTACTTGCTTAAGTCATAAATCCTCAGATTTAGTGAGAAAATATGCATCGCTTTGTTTCCAGTCTGTTTGTTTTCACTTACTTAAACTGTTTGAACTGCAAGTTGTGGCATGTCGGGCCTACCTTTAGGGCTTATTTGGCCCACCATTTGAAGTACAATGAAGAAAATTTAGGAATTCGCCTCTTCTGGCCAATAGTACAACAATCAGATCATAATTGAGCAAATAGTGGTATTTTTTTCAAGGACTGCACGAGGAAAGAAAGCGAATATATTGCAAATGCAGCCACATTCAAGGAGAAATATCTCAACGAATGCAAGCAAATGGGCGTAAAGGTGAGACACTGAAAGCTCAAATGTTCAGACGTTTTTGCGCTAAGCTGTCGTTTGGGGCTGGTTTCTTGTCGACTTGGAATATATTGTGCACTTTAGTCGCATTTCATCTTGAAAGTAACTTACTTTGTAGACATTTGTTTTGTTTAAAAGCATACATCGATAAGAGCGTGCAAAGCCAGCCCATTTCCTGCAGTAAAGCATGGGGAACCTAAATTTCCAAGTTTTGATTGATGTCACGAAGAATAAATTGCACTTTTTATTGCCATCTAGGAAGTCAGCTTTTTTGTTGAAATCTCCAGTCGAAATGATTAATACAGCTGTAAAGCAAAATGGTTTTTTGACTTTTACTCATTTTTCTAGATGAAATCCTTGTTTATGCCATTGAATTTTACTCACAGCTCGCTCTTCTATTTTTACTCGTAGGGTGAAAATGTGAAGAAAGAGCTGCTTCAGTTGGTTGATGAGCTGCCAGTTTTGTTTAAAGAAGTTGCAGAGGACACTACAAGTCTTGAGACCAGCTTGAAGTATTATTCCGACTTTGTTGATTTTGTTCTTTCAAAGTAAGTAATGTTCTATCCCAATCTTGCTTGTCATTTGTCCATGATTGTATCTTAGTACTTTTGCACCTTGGAAAAGTTAGCCAAGCTGCCGATTGATTAACAGAACAGAGATTGGAAGAATGACTGCATCTTGAATCAGTGAGTTGGCCAGCAATGATATGGTATCTATGATTGCTGTGATATGCCATGTATGACTTAGCTATCTAACTCATCAATAACACTTTAGACGAAGGTTTTCTTCCTTTAAAGGAGCACATTGACCCACGTAGTGAAACAAGAATCATCCCAGAAAAATATGTGTCCGATGCTAGAGTTTATTTGTAAATACGGAAATGCAACTGTTTATCAATGGCGGAAAGGCACCGTTCCGAAGGAGATTCAAAAAGAGAATTCAGCTGGCGACTCTGATGCTGTGTCAAACGATACAGAGGTGTGTTTTTGATGTCGTTTCTTTCAAAGTTAACCAGCGAAAACCTTTGATGGATAAAATTTGTTAATCAAAATCGCATACTGATTTTTATGATCCATCTTTATTTCCTCTTTCTCCACTGAAAATACAGGTATCAATTATTTTCCATCGTCTTTCATTACGACATACTTTGCGTTAAATTGCAGGGTTAATAAATCGTGCAAACTCTAACTGGAGATAACTGAAGTGGCTCTAGTTAAATGTTCCAATTAATTTTACTCTGACCTCAGAGCCATTGTGAAGCTCCGACCACTCGTTAATGTGGCATTTTTTCTTGGTATTAGATTGAATGGGGTGTCAATGATCTCACTAACCCAACAAACGTTGGCATCGACTTTGGAGACGATGCCACTGACTTTGGAGATGATGCCGTTGACTTTGGTAATGGTGATATCGACTTTGGTGATGGTGACATTGATTTTGGTATAGAAACTGTGGATGAATCGAATTCTCAAAAGCCTGAAGATTCAGCAATAGCTGGTACTTAATATAGCTATTTTCTTCAAAGCTGTGAAATTTTTAGATTTTGCAATCAGTGACGAACATTCCTTTGCGTTGAATTATAGTATGAGGGCAATAGTAAATGACGCAGCTAAGCAAAGAAAGACAACAATAGAGACTGGTAGGAAGGAGATTGATTCCGCTAGTGCAATCCTATTGCAAAGAGGAGAATAAATGCAGCCTGAAACACATTATATTAGAAATTGATTGATACGAATGCTATTTTATGCTGGAATTATCCCTCTCATGAATTCTGGCCTAGGGCCAGATACTTTAATGGATATCAATGCTCAATGCCCATTTCAACTTTCATTATAGGCACTCATTTCATAAGTGGTTTCCATCATGTTAACTGCATTTAGCTTTTTTATATTGTTAATGGATGCCGAGAAGCTTTTTGCTTATCGAGCAGTGTCCCTGTCCTTCCCCTCGATGTGACCACACATCATAATTCCTACGTATGGAATTAGAGAGAGCTAGCAACTCTCCTCTCCCTGTGTGAAGGTTTAGCTGAAAATGGATTCGTTGTTGCCAATAAATTGTGTTTTTTTTCAATTTTTTTTTCAGTCAGTTTTAAATGGAATCAAGATATTAAAATGTGATAATGTAAATTGATTGTTCATTCTAAAACGTATATCGCACGTTTTACCCATAGAAATATGGTATGTTTAAGTTACATATTTTCAGTGACTTATTTCCCCCTTTCACGACAATATTTAATAGAAATAATCAGTAGGAGCCATCTGTAGAAAGTGATTGATTTGGCGATATTTTTCAGGTGATGTTTCTGGGGCAGGTGACGAAAGCATCGCTTTTGGTGTGGATGCATTGTCGGTTTTAGCGAACGGACAAACGCGAAATTTGTTCATAGATGAACTCATAGAGGTGGGTATAAGTTAGAGACAGTTAAATTTCTGTCGTCAATGACTCAAATAATTAGCAATTAATAATTTCTGATAATTGATCACTGATTTCTGATAAGATACTTGCTGATAGAAGATTACTGATTTACGATTGCTGACTGAATATCAAAGATAAATAGTCAATCATCAATGCTTTCTTATGTTCAAAGTTATTAATCTTGAAATAATTTTTGATGAATAGATACAATCGTTCCTTTTTCAAAGATTGGAAGAACTTAGTTCTGCTGGTGACATATTATCTGCAAAACAAGTAAGACGGTTTTTTTGGTTTTGGCCAATGGTAGCAAAAATTTCGTCATTAAACTACTGTATACAGCGTAATCTATTTTTTCGTGAGAAAAATTTTGATCTCAGTGACTACTGTTGATAATGATTGATACATTTTACCCTTGCATATAACGCAAGCCTCGTTATCGCAAGTAAGGCTAGAATATGGATTTTGACCAGCTGAAATCCCCTTTGCCTTCTTCTCTGTCTTGATAATCAAGCATTGAGCTAATTTTTAATTTCTTTCTAGTTTCAATCGGCACCTGCTGCCATCCAAATGCAGTCAAAGGAAAAGATCGAGCAAATGCATTCGCAAGCATCGAAGTTGATCAGCGAGATAACCTCAACTAAAATGCAGAACTTATACCGATTGAAGAGCTCGTCCCAGTAAGTAGTGGATGTAAATCGTCAGTTACTCAATAGAATGTCCAGCGATATGCGTCAAGATACTTAATATACTGGACTGCCAAGGTCCTGGTAGCTTAGATGCGTGGCCAATGGTTGCTTAAACGTGTCAAGAAATTTGCAGGACCCCTATCGATATATGCTAGATTGTGTGAAGTAATTTTCCCCTTCCCAGAAATTTTGTTGACCTTGAGTGACGACAACAACCAAGTCAACAGTTACTTTTATTGCTCATTTATGCTTTTGCCTAATAGCAATGGAAAGAAATCCGTTGGCTTTCAAATGTCAACGCAAGTATAGAACAAATGTAGAGCACGGAAGTACTATTTGTATGAAGGACTAATCCAGCTGGATCGAGTAATACTTTGCATCAGCGAGATTAAGTTGTCTTAACATCCTGCTGAAATCTAGGGTTTTAGATTAACTTTCTACGTGACGTTTTGTTTCTTAACAGCTACGGTTTTACTACCTCAAGTTAACATCATAAACTTGTCTTTGGATGGAATTCGTCTTATTATATCTTGTATCGTGTCATTTTCTCCTCAAAAGGGTTGTTGTGTTGCCACCGTGTGAGACCCTGAGGACTGTCCTGACTCCATTAGGGAATCCAGCTTACGTCTAATCATGTCACAACGGTAGAAACGAGGAGTCCGACGAAGTCACCCGGCGCTCAGACACAGTCATCCATCTCCTGGACCCATACCTTTATTGGAGGTGATGCCATATGATACTACTAGCAAGTAATTAATGCTTGATTATGAAGTTGACGTCATTTTTTTCCAATTTCAGCTACGTCGATCGTTTGGCCGATTCTTTGCATCAAAAGTTAAAAACTGCTAATAATTTGTTGAGGCAGGCAAGAGCTGTTGTCGAGAGAAAAGAGTCTGCAAAAAATTTGCAATTAGAAACTGAGCCTAGATTGCAGAAGCTTATAATGAGAACAAAAGAGCTGAAGATGAAGGTGAATAGGAGTATTTTTCATTCACTTAATACCACAGTTTATTATTGAATATCATTCGAAACAGTGGTCGGCTTTTTGGTGCCGAAAGAATTGCGTAGCATACTCGATTTCGAGCATAGCAGAAACCAGAGACAGAACTCTTAAGTTTTCTCTTAGGGAAATTGACTTTATGAGGTGGTTTCCCGTTGCCTTCCTCACAAATGCACAAGTGATCTTATTCTGATTGTGATGTAGTACTTTCATAAAGATAGCTGCATTATTGGACCTGGAAGACCTTGAAGTAACATTTCGTATTGATCTTTGCATGTGTAACCTTCTTTCTAGCGCAACTATTTTTTACTGCCTAATTTTTCTTAGTGGCTTTGCTTTTTGGTTGCAATGACTTGTGTTGGTTTTGAAAACTTTGCAGTTTTTCTTCTTTATGACGTGCTCTTATAAGTAAGCTCTTATAGGTCAGTTTCATCTTTTTCTCCTTTTCTCTTGCATTCAGATCCAAGATGAAATTTCAAAGAAATACAAGAACAGGCAAGTCAATATAATGGGAGAAATAAACTCCATCTGAATTTGACATGATAATATTCAGAATGCAACGAGTGACTGGCCGCATACTTTGTGCATTTATGAATTGATGGCAGATGTAAGATCTTTCTTCACTCTTCCTCGGGGAGATGTAATATCTTCTTCATTCTGACTAACACATGCTTTCTATAGAATTATATCTAGAAAAACATGATGAATGTTCTGTATATTTATTGAGGTCGTAGAATAGATTGTACTATCATGCATTTAAATTGACTTCTCTGTAAGCTCTGTCTTTTGCTATTCATTCTAAAAGCGTTGTCAATTTCGTTAACACGCCTGTACGAACAATCCTATTCTCATTTTCGGGGCCGTTATTTAGCGGTTCAAGATTGTGACCTCGTATGTCAGAATCCTGTACGATTTACGATAGAGAAAATATTGTGGATGAAGGCACTGGGAAGCCAACCCATAAACTTCACTTGCCTGGAAGAAACTCAAGAGTCCATCCGTTAGATGTAAGGATACTTCAATTGGTAGGTGCTTTCTCATCTATCCTATCTATGATCAGTGGTTAGAGCCCATAGGATATTGCACGATAAGCATAGCTTTAAGCATCCTAAAGATCAAATCTTTTGATGCAATGTAGAACACGAAGTTTAACAGAAAAAGTTAGCTATTGCTGCGTTTGATTATTATTCAAACTTTAATGGCACCGGGTCAGCCAGTTTTCTCAGGTAAACCGGATATTCTTTGGGACAAAACTGTTTTTCAGGTGCAAAATTTCTCCGAAAAAGCCGCAACAACGCTTTCTGATTACCCATTCCCTTTGAAATGTTACTATTCTTTCCTGTTAAGAACTAAGCTTGGTTTTTGAACTAATTATCAGTACCACATTCAGTATGATGGAAATGTAATTCACATATTTTGGATATCATAAGGAATTGGAGACAAACTTCTTCAAAGCTGATATTCTTGAATGCATGTTTTATATGCAGTGCGATGTGCAAAGTAAAATTAGCTGGTATCTGGATTGGATCACAAATCTTCGTTAGATTCCATGTGATGATAATGACCGAGCATTAGTTGACTCTAATTGAGTTATAAAAAGATGTAGGTAAAGGGATGCTCAACAGAAAATGGAATCACATTAGAAATAATTGCATTATGAATTTTTAAACGGCAAAGATCAAATTAAGCTAAAAATCATATAGGAGAATGCTGCTATGGCTCCTGGCCTTAGATCGATTAATCAACTAAATTCTACAGCTATTTAACGTCAAAACCAGCTCGTCGGATCACTAATCAAATGAACGGACAAATTGTCAAAGGAATTCATTCAAGGAATCTTAATGAAATTGACGGAAAAATTCTATAGGTATAAAATCAGACAGCTCTTGAAGCCTACCGCCGTTTTCAAATATTGGTGGCAATAGTCTAGCCTATTATATAAGCGGGAAATAAATTCATATTACTGTATGTTTAACTACAGAAGACTAAGTGCGTCCGTATGTGGCATTCTCAGTGACATGGGCGGATAAAGATCTAAGCTACATGCACATGTAGTAGGCATGCTAATAGGTAGTACGTTAAACCATTATGCACAAACTTGCGAATTATCCCAGGCAGTAGATACACCGACCACGGGAACAGTAAAGAGCACTTATGACTATTTACAAGGAAAGTGATAGTGGACATTAAAAGATCAACTATTATTACTCTTTAAAAGAGGTGGCTACCTTCTCTTGAATGAAACCTGCGTAGCACATTCGATTCCCAGCGTAACATCAAATAGAGACAAGACTCCTAGATTTCGAAAGGAACGTGGACTTATATGATGGTTTCTAGTTCCCTCCCTCACAGATATTGCATGTAGTGTGAACCGTGTAGGGTTTCAGACATAAACTTTACTATTTAAATCGGCACCATTTTTGAATGGAATATCAATAATTAGTTGCAACGGCCTACAAAACTGATGATATTTGCTTAAGTGATGATAACGAATTGCAGAGCTTCTAGAGGTAGTTTTAATTCAGATAGGGAGCCGGTCGAAGTGACGTTCAAAGCATGGCCCTCTTCAAGGGAAACATCAGAATAAGACGAGGTTACGACAGTGGCGTCTGTTTTTGCACAAAGAGCAGATGAATCCATAATTATGCTGCCATCTATCCCTTCATTATTCTAAATATCAAATTAGACTACGAATCAACACTTCCCTTAACTATACAGCTAATTCTGTTTAAATTAGAAATTAGGTGCATTTACATGCAGCAAATTATAATAGCTATCAAAAGATTATACAGAGTCGAGATAATGCAGCCAATCTCCACCATCACAGTGACATTACCATTGAAGGGAAAATTTTGAGAACAGATTTATCGTTTTTACATCTAGGTAAAGCTGTATTAACGTCAAAATCAAAAGACAAATATACATATTTTTCCTCATTTCAAAATACTATGTTCTAGTTGGAGTTTCACTGCCATAATGCACTAAACTTGTTCATCAAAAATGCATTTAAAAACGAATAAAAAATTAAGTAAAAATAGTACATCTGGCAAAGTGTGATCAATTCGTGAAAGGATTTAAAAAAACGCGCTATACTTCCTAGTCTCTAGGCTACTCCATCAAAAATAGCTCTAAAACCTCTGTATTTGACACTTCTTGCAGTTGATTTGAAGCGCATGAAGAGCTGATTACTTGTTACATTGCGCGAAGCTGGAATGATATTTGAACAGAACCGACCTAGTAGTGGTGAGGTTGAGAATCCTCCATCTCTTACCTGAAATCGAAATAAACTCATGTATCAAACACTGCTGTCTGACGCTTTGCCGATAAACATAGATCTCAAGGGATCAACTATAAAGTCAGGTTACTAGAAAAATGAACCTTATAAACATTAGACAACGAATCCAGCAACCTGATGATTCCTGACTGGCAAGGCTACAACATTCACATGCACGAGATGCAAGAAACGAAATGAAATGTTCAAGATTTAAAACAAAACGATGGGAAATCGCACGAAACAAAACGACATGTCATGTAATCCTATAAAGGCCAACGACACAGGATCCTGCAAAAGAAGGATTACATAGAAGAAGAAATTACCTCAACAAAGTCAGTTGCTCTGCACAATGCATTGGACGGTAAACTAAAATCTGTGAATCTAAAATAGACTCGCTTTCCAGGCGTCACAGTGATCTTCCATTGGCAGTCATAAAGATCATTGTACCCAGTATCATATCCAGGACTTGTCACTGCTCCAAAATTGGTATTTAGATCTCCTCCACAACCTACAAAATATGTTCTGCCTGTGAGACTGGCGCGTGGGTGGAAGGTCATTCCTTAAGACGTCTTACATTTTTAACAAGGGTACAGTTACAGCACGAGCGGCAGAAGACAGAGCAACATGGCGGGAAATAGTTGTCAAGGCCACGAATGGTCGATCCGGCTGACCGCACAACGACGACGGCAGTTAGCATATTGATTACACTGCATATCTACTGCACTAATGGTTCCAGGTTCAAGGCAGGGTCGCTCCCCTTTCTGGATACCCTCTTTCTGTGCACCAAGTGGTAAACGGGTACCTGGAGTGCAACTGGGGCAAAGTGTTGCTAGGAAAGGAACAGGCAAAATCATCTCAAAATTACGTCACTTAGAGTGGTACATCTTTAACAAGCTGCTCTCCGAAGCTTCTTCCGAATATGGGATTCAACTCTGGTGCGCTTTGCCCCTTTGAAAGTCATTTTACAGCCAGTAAAACCGCCTTTTGGAATGCGTCTGCGCGGAAGCATTTTTCCCCGAGCGCAAGTCCTAAACGTAGCTGTATTCTGTAAATATTAGACTAAGCAAATAAAACATCGTATTATTATATTTAAATTAAGCATTATTAAGAACACAATACTTATCCTATCAAATTGATTCCCTTTTCAAAGCCTCTGGATGTTCTGGCTCATAACGAGGGTATCTTTAACATAACTCTTATCTAGGAATGTCAGACTTCCTTTCCGAAATATTAACTAAGAGAAAGGACACTGACAGCTACATTTCAATATTATTGAAAAGGCGAATCATATGAATTTTAAAATGCCACAGTATTGAAGACAATCAAACCAACCTCTAGCTGATGATGTATAAGAAACAGCGAAACCTGCAGTACTGACTGACGCATCTGACTTGAATTTCATATAGAGCGTATTGCTACTTGTCGTTACAGATGGCGGCAAAGCAGTTCCACACCATTTTCTGTTGCCAATTAATGGAGACGAAGCTGTGTTTCCATCTCTCAACTCTAAAAAGTCGTACGCACATAGTGAGTGCGCCTCGATATTGAAGTCTCTGAAATACAACTGCACTTTGTTCCCTGCTGCCACGTTGATCTTGTAGACGCATTCGATATTCAATGGATGGAGCGATGGATAATTTGGTGACGAAATCATGCCATTGTTTGCATTAAATGATCCTCCACAAGCTATCAACGAAGCAGACAAGAGTGAAAATCTCAATGACCATAAAAAATCAATCGTAGTTGAAAATCAAAATACACCATTCCACTTAATTGTCCTGATTCTCTTATTTGCGGAACGAAAAGATGAAAAAAACTGTTTGAGCCAGGAAGGGCTATCTGGGAAAAAAAAATTTGTTGTACATTAATTATAATACAAAGTGATAGAATCGTAATGGAACGAATCACAAAAAAGAAATACAATAGTTGACAGCTTTAAAAAATATAGCGGGTATCACCCTAAATAATAACTCTGGGTAGCAGCTAAACCTTTGGATTTCTGATCAGTAATCGTATGTCGTAACCATAGCTCTATTTTACAAGGAAGTAACAAACTCAAGGAAACTTTCAAATAGGTACCTGCTGTTTTGTACATTGCTGAAAAACCTTTTGCTGCCACCGAAGCATTGAATATGATTCTTAAAGCATTGCTATTGCCAATAAACGAAGGGATTGATGCAGCACCACAATATCGGCGATTGTCGATTGGAGAACTTCGGAACGGTCCGTTGCGTATGGCGACATAATTACTGGAGAGAAAGTTTTGCATGTTTAGAGTCCATTCAAGCATCATTGAGAATTCAGGTTTTCAACGGAAATTCCAAAAAGAAATCGAAGCTATAATTTTTCAGTCGTTTTAACATCAGGTTCTTTGGGGTTTCCCTTTTATAGCGTGTCGTCATAAAAATGCACTATTTAATCTTATGTCAAAGATCAAGTTCTTCACCATTACGTTTCTCTGAAAGAAATTGGTACTGCTTAAAGAAACGGCTCAAAAGTTCAAAACGCCCCACAATGGACAATCTTAAGCGACCATCAAGAATGAGCATTATTCTAATTCTAATACAGAAAATATTTGTACGCCTCTAACCTTCCACAGTCTCCATTGACCGCAGCAGGTAGCTGGATGGCTGAGAAATCGATTTGTATCTTGTAGGCTGGGTCTGATGTGATGAGCCATTCGCAATATGCAGGAGCAGCGTAGTTACTGGGGTAACTAGGACTTGTAAAAGTCTTCGGAGTTGAACCCGCTGAAAGTCGTCCGCCGCAGCCTGTAAACAAAGACAATGAATGCAGGTCAAGAAAATAGGTCATGGTCAAAGATCAAATCACAGCCTAAGATCAAAGGTCAATAGCAAGGGGCAAGAGTGATGCACTAGCACATATAAAGACATGTTCATTAAACGTAACGGATTAAAAGCTATGAGAATCCAAAAACCGCAAGAACATAATGGCTTACAGTACCAATGTAGGGAATCAAGGCCACCGATGGATACAATATTGATTTTCTAAATTTCATGCTTATAAATGAAACTCAGTGATGAGGCTATCAATCATAGTAACATTGCGACCTCTGAGTAGTCCACTGCAGACAGGTATATATCAGAGAGGTTTGCAAATTTACTTCGTGAAAAGTAAAGCTATGTGTATCCCAAAATTTTGAATCTCTATAGGTGGGTGTTTCAGAAGCATCCCAATGGTCGTCAAATGAATATTCACATAATGAAAAAGAGGAATTTCATAAAGTATGACACTGGTGTATGAAAGGGCCGAAACCTTACCGGTTACGAAGCTATAGGTTGCAGTGAATCCAGTTGCATTGATGCTACCGTCCGTATGGAAACGGATGAAAAGAGAAGGACCAGTGCTGGTAACAGTACCAGGACCCTTAGTGCCGCAGTATCTAGGGAGAAATTAGATGCATATAGAAGTGGAGTCAAGATTACAAATACTCTTCAATGTCAAGGATAAGGCGTCTAATAAAACTTTCAAATAACTCTGGCTTCGATCGGGACAAAGCGATTCAGCAAAGAAATACATGAAAAGGCTACATGACAGAAAAGCAGAAAATGCAGATTAAGATTAAAAAGCAAGAGGTAAAAAGGAAAAACGAGAGAACAAAATAACCAAGAAGAACCAAGAAAAAAGAGAAGAATAAGGACTACAAAAATGCAAGAGAAAAAATTAGACCAAATCTAATGATGACACAACCAAAAGGACGAATTTTGACGAAATGACAAAGTGAAAGCAGGGTGCAAGAAAGAGCAGTGTATCAATATCCATGACTGGACATTGAGTACAAAAGCTTTCTCATTTAATTCATAGCAACATGTGTCAGAAGGAAACTCAAATACCTTCCATAGAGATGAGAAGTTGGATATCTTCCTTCGCGAATTTCCAAGAAATCGTGACACACGTTTCCGGTTGGATTTTCTAACGTGAATGCATTAAATGTAATTTGAATCTTTTTTCCCAGCGGTGCTCTAATGACCCATCCACATACGTCATTATTTGGATAAACAGAGGGATAGTTAGGTGAGGAAACGGTGCCAGTCGTTGCGTTCAGGTCTCCCCCACAGACTACGATAAAATTAGAGATAGAGCAATTGAAATGAATTACAGAAGGATTTGGTTAATCTTGTGATTAAAAGTAAAATTATTGGTACAATGCACCGCATTTCACTTGCACTCCAATAACAGTTGGCTCTGTAGCATCCACAAAGAAATAAAACCGATAAAATTATACAAGATTTATTTTATGCAAACCTGGGTTTTCCAACTTTTAATCTAACTGGCACGTGGTTGTCCTGATTGAAATACTATGACGTCGTAACATAATTAGAATATATTAGCATAATAAATTTACATAACTTAATCACGCTGGCAATGTATAAACATTTATTCACTTGGGTACTTAGAGAAAGGAGGTGTTCTACGAGTCGCATACTAGAACACGATAAATAGGACATGTGATTTCCATGCACTCCAATATCATTCCTCCAATGGAGTGAAATAAGCACAATGCCAATTAAGTGCTAACATCGATGCCAATTAAATGTTAACGGTTCATGGATACCAATTTGCAAGTCACAGTGCTGGCGAGGTGGGATCTAATACTGCTATAGCTCTACAGCTTAAATAGCTTTGCACTAATTCAATGAAATTCTTCTTGCCGCTTAGTTGGGCCGAGGTATCTCCGGTGCAGTTGCGGCAAACTTGATGTGCCAAAGACAAATTTTCTTATCATCGATTTGTCTAAATTCGAATTGTAGGGAACAACTATTCCCAAAAGACGGCTCGAAGGTTGACAGGTAAATACACACCTGGACCAGTATTGGAATATCTCATGGTAAATCCATCATAATTGACTGAATAATCAGTGACGAATGTGACGTTCAAAGTATTTCCATTGCTAATAAATGGAGGTGGGACAATTGATCCGCAAAACCGTCCAACAAGTGGTGAAGCCATGCCATCACCATCTCTAATTTCGACGAAATCGAATGCACATGCCGCGTTATACTCAAGTCTGAAACTGGTGAACTGAATGCTCACTCTCTGTCCCGGTGGGAAACGGAGCAGCCACGTGCATCTTTCATTGTTGTGATATCCTCCAGCTAGTTTAGCTTCTGCTTGGATCACTCCATTGGTGTCGGTGATTATACCACCACAAACTACAAAACGATCAAGGGATAGATTCATCTAAGGTTTAATTAGAAGCTTCAGTACAGTTCGTTAATCATCAAAATTTTCCAAAATTACCAAACATAAGCTTATAGATCAGAAGAAAAAACAAAACAGTATTTATGCTGAGAAGAAATCTTACAGAGACAGAAACCAAATGAATGCAAATTTTTGGCTAGGAAAAACAAGAGCCCTCTGAACTGACTGACGTCAAGCTTACAGTTTAAGACGCAAAACTTTCAGCTAATTCTCACAACTGGAGTAAGGTAAAATTATTAGAACAAGGCTTTTATAACTTTTTCAAACAAATAAACGTAAGAAGCCGATTTAACATTTTAATTTCTTGAACCAAACGAACCAATAAAGCAAAACTGACAGTTAAAAATTCTTCTAATATGCAACTAATTTCCTTGAACAAAGGTAAAGCTCAGGTGAGACTTTTGAAACTTGACAGACGAGAAGAAGCATCAACCAAATGCACTAGAGCGCGTTGAAAACATCTACCATCATAAAATTACTGAAAATGTTTGCTTAGACGTGAGGAAAAGCAACACAGTAATGATGGATAGAAATACGGGCAAGATCAAATGATAACGAACGCACATACTTTGCAATTATGCTGACACAGAAAGTGATTTTGGTAATTTTATCGTAACTTATGACGGAGGATTCAAGTAGATGAAGCTTACCTGCGTTGAAGGCGGCATTGAATCCCACGTACGCGTTGCTGCTGGAATCCGAATGAAACTTGACAAACATAGTATTGGACATTGACTTGATAGGAAGTGCAGGCGCTCTGCTACAATACGTTCCAATAAGAGGAGAGAGTGCTGATGTACCATTTCGGACTTGAACATAATCACTGCAACCACTGATTCCTCGAGCTGGTAATGAAAACTGGGCAAACGACAATTCAAGGCGGTAGTGTGGGGTAGTCTGCAATACCCATTCACAGTCCTTGTTTGGAGGGTAAGCATTGGGGTACCTTGGGGACTCGATGACTCCAGTTCGGCTGAGAATTCTTCCACCGCAATCTAGATGACGACAAGATTTACTTAAGAATACTAAATAAATAGATGTCAATTTCACAATCGAGAAATAGCACTGCGGTGAAAAATTCAAAACGAAGGCCACCAGATTGGAGGAGGTGAAAGTTAGCTTTACCCACCGGTCTTATACGTGACGTTAAAGCCTCGCAGGGCAGTGTCCGAATCAGCGAGGAATCTTAGGTACATAGAATTTCCTGATGACTTGATAGGTGATGGTAGCGTTGGGCCACACAATGTTTGCAACACAGAAGACCCCTTCGTGGATCCATCTCTTACTTCTAGGTAATCATACGCACAGCTAAACGGAAGAAATCATTTCCATTCACAAATAGGCGACAAAAAAACTCTACATGATAAAATCAGATCACGTAGGCGCAAAAATACATCGCAACTTCTAGGCTAACACATCAAGCACTGTAGCGATCATGTTTGGTTTATTCAGAGGCGGCTGTGCCAAAACTAAGCACTGTCAGTCATAAATATACTCTGGAAACATCTGTGCCCGATAAAGTCAACTTCAAAAAGCATTGAATAGAAGAGTGAAAGTTTACTGTGCTATAATAAAAAACATCTAGACAACTTTGCACATGATTAAGGCAACGCTAAAAAGCATCAGAATAATGAGTGAGACCATGACCGTCTCAAAATGCAAAGCATTTTCATTTGTCACTTTAAACTACGAAATCACTCGTAGAAGAACGATAAATAATTCGCAACTAATGGTTCCCTTTAAAATACCGGTTGAATTTCAAAGACTTTATGACAAGGAAAATTGAATAGGTGGGACAGGGAAAAGGGTTCTTAATGGTAAATGCTGTTCTTACTTTTGGTGCTGTTCCAATTGGAAGTCATTGAAATAAAGTACAATGCGATCAGCCGACGGGACACTGATGATCCATTCACATTCAATATTATGCAGATGGCCGCTAGGATAGCCAGGGCTAACAATAGTTCCCTGAGCAGCATTCAAAACGCCACCGCAACCTATACCAAAAAAAGGATTATCAAGTATTATATACATTGGTATAAATAACCAGATTTCCTATCATCAGTCAACTGAAGTGCTGTACAGAGTAAGAAGCGCATAGCACACAGTACCGATTGCACTACAGGGCAAGGAGTACAGTGTACAGTGTTGAAAATATAGAGCTCAAAACATACATTAGTGAGAGTAGGCACCGAAAATAGAACTAGAAATATTTCTGCAAAGGGGTTTGCGAACAGAGCATTTGTGTCATTTGAACTCAGTCAAAATCAAAATAGAAGTTCCTGATGATAATTAATGCCCACGCATCTCTTTTCTTAAAGTAAATAAAACATTATCATTGCCTGGTATTGTTTTGATGATGGAATGATACTAACTGGACAATCTACAAAAGCTAAAATCTGGCTTTGACAAACAAACTGCCAGCCATTGCGTAGTTTGAAATCATTACAATGCACGACAACCACTACTCCTGCAAGCTTCACCAAAAAATTTGGGTCACTAGTATAGAGTATCAATGATCAAGCTAACATCTTGAAGGTTTGTATTGGGATCTTGTGATCGGATGATTTCCTGTATAACGTAACACGAAATGAAATTACCTGGTAGTGTCTGATTGTATGTCAGTCTGAAGCCACGTCCATTGCCAGACGAATCCGTCTTAAAACGTACTCTCATTGCATTACTGGAGCTGATGTATGTAGCATGAGCTGGAAGATTCCTACCACAGTACTTATGTAGCGAGGGAGAGGTTGGCGAAGCGCCGTTCAATAATTCAATGTAATCTTTGACGCATCGCGATGACGGCTCTATGTCAACATCATCATATGTAACAGTGACCCGATGGCCGACTGTTACTTGTATTTGCCAGATGCAGTCTAGATTCGCAGGGTAGTTCCTTGGGTATGCAGGAGACATGATTTGACCTGAGCTGGCGATAGGCAGGATACCACCACATTCTGAAATTGAATAAATTGATGGGATCAAGACTTCAACATCCAAAATAGCTCTAATTGAGCATAGATTCAATAACTAATAAATATCGAGTACAGTTATTCAAGCTTATCCTGTCAAACATTTCTTCTTTTTCAGTAACAGTTCCTTACTTGTATGATGTGGAATCTTGTACACAGCGTACTATGAATGGCAGGAATCTGGACTCCCGATGAGCAAAGACCCATAATAAAAAACTTCGAAATCATGACATCAATGCAACAGAAGTAACATTAAAATTTACCGAATCACATCGGAAATTAGGTAACGAAAATGTGCACATTTAATGCGACATCATGTGGCAAAGGAATTTTAAATCGGAGCTGCTTTGACGAGAGATACGAACAGCTTTGGTTAGGGTTCGGGTATCATTCATTTCTTTTCGAAGGGGACGGTAAGTCTTCGGCAAAGACTGATTTTCAAGGGACATTTCATCTTTGATAAAATGAAATACCACGAGGTCGACATAACATGAAAAGATAACATAATCTCAAGATGTGGAAGTCCTAGTCAACCTAATTAGTATGAAACGAAGAGTCAACAGTTCAGTTCCCCTCTTATTATTTGATTTTTTCATTTTAATGATCTAGACTATTTAGCTGTCGTTGTTGTGATACCGCATGACTGTGAATAGCACCGGGTGGAGCAGAGTTTTTGATTCGATTTGAGAGACTGACTTGACGAGATTTCTAATACGATTTATTCTTGTCGTCTAAAACTCTCCTTAGAATTTACGACAAATGGTCTAATGAGTTGAATGTACAATGCCAAATCTAAAAATCTACAGGCAAGAATACCACTATCTAGCAGAATACAACACTCGTCTAAAGGTGTTGTACTTACGGCCTTGCCCAGTACCAGCATTTGTCCAAGATGCTTTGAAACCACGAGACGTGAGTGCCATGTCAGATCGGAATCGAATGTACAGGGATCGACCAAGTGATGTGTAGTTGAATCCAAGACCATTTGAACCACAAACCAATCCGACCCTAGGTGCACGCATTGATGATCCATCCCTACGCAAGATAATCAACAGCGTATTCTGAGCTCTAATCACATATGCATCTTTGACCATACATTTCTCAGCTAGTTTTACAGACCATTTTATATATAACTGCTACGAAATTTACAGGAGATTATATAATGCAAAACAGAAGATATTTTCAGCAGTCAGCTATTTGCAGTCATTTGCCTGGCTAATGGAGCAAGCCATTCTTCTTCCAACCTTCACCAATTGACTTCTTATAACCAGTAGACTGCCACTCTACCGCTTTTTTTCAAGGCACTGTTAGGCGCTATGATGAAATTCTCATTGCACCAGCCAGCACGAACCATATTAAAGGTACCAAAATACAATAAAATAGCTCAGTCCGTAGAGCGTTCTTCTAAGAAACTTCAAGATCCATTGCTGATACAAATTTTACCTGATCTCCACAAAGTCATATCTGCAGCTCGAATGATCCTCAACAGAAAAGTCCGTGAAAATAAGGGAGATTGCTCCAATGGGTACTGTAAGAACCCAAACGCATTCAGTTGAGACAGGGTAGTTTCCTGGGTAATTCGGCGAAGTTATGTTGCCAGTAGCGCCAATCAAGTTACCACCACAGCCTATGTTAAAATGAGAAAATGAAATGCGAGACGAAATTTCAAAGAAGAGGAGGGTAGTTTTTCCGACAAAAATTGTAAAGCGCGAGTGCGAGTGAGTCCTGATTGGCAACACGGCTAATACTTGATAGTACTATTCTCAGTTTATTGAAGTCAAATTTATGGGTATACGACTTCACAATTTCCCCTAAGGGGTCGTGAAAGACTGCCTATGAAGATTCAAGCGTTCACATTAAGTAAATGCCTTGGACGGAAATACGGGGCTATAGCTATTCCAAAAGGAGACAAAAATCAAGTCATTTCAATACCTGGAAGATATGAAGTGTAGGTAGCACTGAATCCTGACATCTGGATGGAATCTGAATTCGAGACAAACTTCACGAACATCATGGTGCCAGTAGACTGAATCATTGCTGGGATACTGGTGCCACAATACCGGCCAATGCGAGGACTTGATTCACTGTCACCATTGTAAACATCTACGTAATCCTATGTAAATTTGATAATGAAATTGAAATAAGAATAGAATCCCACAACGCATTGCACTATAGATACAATCAATACTTAAGGAATGATTCTTGGTCTAGTGGCAGAGAGCTTGCATTGTATGCACTAGGTCCTATTTTGATGCCAGATCGGATCGCACTAGGAAATCAGTATGATACATGCTACTTCCCTGCTTAGCATCCAGCACTAGCAGGGCAAGCCCCAAATCGTAGCATTCACTGCGTTTGCACAGCTGGGTGACCTAAAGGCATATCAAATCTGTGTTTTCCTGTTAATCAAATGACGATGAATGTCGCTTGATGGGACGAATCTCCGATTCCATCATCTGTTTAACCGGTCACCCGATTTTTGGGCCTTGGGTGCTTAGAAGTGCAGTGTTCGCTAATGAAGCCTCATCCTACATATATTGTTATTGATATCATAATACAAGTCTGAAATCATGAAATGGTGATGTGACTTATGCCAAAAATGAAGGATCAGGAAAAACGATCCGTCAATTTCTAAAAACATCTATCTTCATGATCTGGAGATCTATCTTCATGATGTCAATTCACCTTGCGATGGTTCGAACCCACATTCTGTTAAAATAAAAGAACATTTCAGTTCGCCTAATGCATTATGAATACATACATCGGTGCAAGATGAGCTTGTCTGCAAGCTGAACACTGTAAATTTGAGTTGCACTGAATGCAGAGCTCGTACTTTGATCTTCCATGTACACACTCTTGATCTAGGGTACGCACGTGGGTAATCGGGTGACGTGAAAGTGCCACTGCTATCAAAAAGGCTTCCACCGCAGACTAAAATCAAGAAGGAAAAGGGGGTAAGTGCTCAAGTTCATTCACATTCCTAATTTTACACAAAAATGACCTCATGAGAAATCTTCTACCATCATGACAGCCTTCTCATGGTAGTTATAAACATCGTTTGATGAATGAATAAAGGCGGAGATTAACCGCATCCAAAATAAAATTTTCGGCGTAAGGCGATTGATTACACAACTATTCAAGTCGCAGTGTCTTAATCAAATGCTTCCCTTCAAATGAAATATGATTGTTTCTGCAACTTTTTTGCTGGAATGTGAGAAAAGAAATCTCATCTCAAATTAATATTTCCTCAAATTGAATATTCTTGATCTCCATGCTATTTTAAGTTGCGTAAATGCCTTACCTACGCCGACGGTCCTATAAGTTGCTTTGAATCCATTTCCAACACCAGATGAGTCTGATTTAAATCGCATATAAAGGCTTTTGCCACTTGTCAGCATTGGGCTAGGGATTGAAGAACCACAGAGCCTGCTTATCAGCGGTGCACTGCTGTTCTTTCCATCGTATATCTGCAATCATATCAACAAAGACTTACTTAGAAAAAGAACTTTTTCATGCGTCTTACGTCATCACAACCAATTCACAATACATTATTTTGCTAAGTAAAGGCCCTCGAAGTCACAATGCTATAGGAGTCAGACAAAAAAGGCCTAGGAAATGTCAAGGTGATAAGATAGCACTTGAGTTTCGAAATCTAAGTACACAAACAAAAGCCTTCGTAAAAGTCTAATCAAAGAAGAATGAACTATAGTGATCATCAATACAACAAACAAGCGAACAGTTATATTCCGAAATTAAAAAAGGAATAAATAAAAACTCGCAATGGCAGAAAAGCCAACTGTTATTTGAGAAAGCCTCTTCTGCATCAATAGCAAGACCTCTTGCTTTTAAGTCAACATTATGCGAGTAACGCATTCTCATACATGCTTTATGGTAGGCTGAGCAAACTATCTGTGGTAAGAGGTATGAGCGACATTGTTTATGCATAAAACCTGATACCTTGTTCAATCAAAATTTACTGTAACCCTCCCAATCGCGCTTATCAAACCATCAAACGCTATAGCATGCAAAAAACTCACAGCAACAAAATCTTGAGTACATCGGGGAGGTGACGATGCAATACTAAACACATTGAAATCAAGTTGAATTTGCTTCTTCTCGGGGATTTCCACTGTGTATCCGCAATCTCTGTTATTGGGATAGGTGCTAGGGAATCTTGGTGACGTCAGGGTCCCTGATGATGATATTGATGTCCTTCCGCATCCTAGGATGAAAGAGAGAATGAGAGAGTAAAGGAAAAGCATGAAATGTGAAAGCTTTAACAAAGGATTCCGAAGTTATGAAAAAATAACGAAATTCAATTGCATAGCAAACAAGCTGGAATCGTTTCATCAGAAATGTTTCATCGTAAATCACATGACAATGTCAAAAAAAATTTGCGTTTTCGATTTCTCAGTAGTAGACAGAGTTCTAAAATTTCTCGTTAAATCTTTTCTGTTGTGAATGAATAAGTACGGTCCTGAACACTCGATTTCAAGCGTAGCAAAAATTGAAGGCCTGGCCTCAAATTTTGCATAGCAAGTTAAAAATACGAGGTAATGTCATACAGCCTTCCTCACTAATGGTGCCTTTATTATAAATTGTTAAAATTTTTAAACCAACAGTCTATGCGTTAGGGGTTTATACACTTATCACATATGCCAAGATACTACGACAAATTCAACTTGGTACCTACACGTAATTAATGGTGATTTGCTTGTCCAAGCTCAAGACGAAAACACTTACCTATCTTCCAAGAAGCAATGAAACCTCTGCCAGTGATTGAGTCATCTGACCTAATCTTAACAAAGAGTTGATTCCCTGAAGACACGTAACGTACTGGAGATGGCAAGGAGGCTCCGCAGAACTTTCCAATTGAGTTGCTGCCTAATGATCCACCATCTCGTAATTCAATATAGTCGTAGGTGCAAGTAGAGCCTGCCTCTATATCCAGGTCGACGAACGTGAATTCAATGGTATCTCCAGCCGGTACATTCAGCACCCAGGCGCATTCCACGTTTACAGGATAGTTTGAGGGATAGTTAGGAGACGATAAATTGGCGACTGCAAATGGGTTAGAAATACTGAGCTGACCTCCACAACCTGTTTAAAGTATTGAGAAAGTTATTATCTGCATAGACACAAGTCACAGCGCAGGTGAGCAGTCAGAATCACTAGAAATTAAGCAAACCTATCTGATGACGATTTCTCTTCTTTGGAGTTTCTAGCCCTTAATAGACACCACTAAAAGTTTTCGCTACTTAAAGGATGAATACAGATTCTGCATTACATACAATAAATCGGCAACAAACATAAATGATGCCATGGAATCAGACTGATGGCAAATTTTGCGAATAAGTGCGAGTCAAGAACGACTGCCAAAGAACGAACGAGTGTTCTCAAGTCGACGCTTTCTGATCTATGCAGTTTCCAAAAGCTTAAATGGGATGTTGGCTAGGATAAAATAGTGCTGCATTCATTTTTAAAGTCAAAAGCTGTGTTTATAAAGCATATTGGTTCTTCCTCTCAGTGTGAAGCAAAGTTTGCAAACGCCTGAAATTGCATAGATTTGATGACACTCCTCACTCTGGATAATTCTAGGCCGGAGCTGGGCTCAAATCATTGAGCATACGGTGAGCGAGTGCCTTACCATTGAGCCATCCCCGTACCATCAGTAAAGATGAAAGTAAGCGCTTTCATACCTTGGATATACTGAGTGTAATTGAGTAAAAACCCAGCTGATTGTGTAACAGCATTGGTGACAAACTGGACTGAGACTTTGTTGTTTCTGGCTATGATGGCTCTGGGCATAGTACTGCCACAAAAACGACCAAGAACGGGCGAGTCGAAAGCGTGACCATTTCGTATCAGAACGTAATCATTTGTGCAACTTGAGCTGGCTTCTAAGCTGAATCGTGCAAATGATAACTTAATTGAAGTGCCACTTGTCACTGTTATTAGCCAGGTGCAGTTCTGATTAGCCAGGTAATTTCCATTCGCTAGGGGTGGTCTGATTATACCAGTCGTCGCTTTTAATGATCCTCCGCAAGCTACACAGACAAATAGTCATAAACTCAATTGATATTAACTGTGCAAAAACTAGAAATAGAGCTTTCTAAAGAAGAGCATCAAGAGTGATTCAGAAAAGAAGTTGCAAAATATAATCATGCTAAGAAGTGACAACCATTCAGAAGTTTATTGCTCCATAGCACGATTTTTCAGCATTTTCTGATTTGTTGGACATGTATCTAACTCAGGTGGCAACAAAAGGGGACTTGCATCACGTGCATTCCCCGGTCAGTCCCCATGGAAAAAAGTGGGGGCTTACGGCAGGGACGGGATTCGACCATAAAATGGGAAACCCCCATGTCAAATGCAGCTCATCCCTTACACGCACCGCCAGCCACACATTTCTGGGATAAAAGCATGGCGACGTTGGACGGATGGCTCTTGGGAGTTTTACGAGCAGAGATGTGAAAGAAGGACAGCACACGGAAGAGTATCTAGGAATTTTATGCCTTTCATCTACAAGCGTAAAAAAAGGGGTGCGAAAATTGCCAGCAACACAGGAAAAGGGGAGAAGCTTTTCGTTCAGAAGTTGGGGATTCGCTCAGCATTGTGGTCCTGTTTTGTGAAAGCCCTAAATAGTAAATGAAACTTTCAGCGCCAAAGAATGTAATTGATTACGTACTCATTTTATAACTGGCTCTGAATCCCTTCTTGACGATTGATGAGTCACTAACAAATGATAAAAAGAGGGAACTGCCAGATGTGTGAAGCGTGAAAGGACTTCTTGTATCACAGAATCGACCCAGGCTAGTGGCCGCAGATGTTGCACCGTCTCTCAGTTCAACGTAGTCTGCTGTGCAGAAACCGTACCCATCTTCAAGGGCAAAGTCGGTGAACTGCAATTCAATTGAGTGGAAGTTTGATGCGCTGATTACCCATGTGCATGTAACACTCAATGGATAGTTTTGCGGGTAATTTGGACTGGATATGTACTGCGGAGTCGATGTTGCTGTCAAATAGCCTCCACAACCTAGAAAAGATCAAACCATAGTAAAGGGGCAAGAAGAACGCAGATCGATAAGCGAGGCATTACATCTGGGCTACATACCCCATTGCAATCAAACTTGTATACAATGGCTAGGGCATACAATTGAAATTGACATTCCCTTTGATGTGCACAAATTACAGGTGTTTGGAAGTACCGCATCTATTCCAGAGCTATCTATTTTCCTTGAGGGTAACATGTGCGACAAAATTTATTCTGAGACCTGACTTAACATGGACGCCCACAGGCAAACTTGACGAGAAAGTGGCCAAGGATTGAAATAGGATTACCTGGAACAGGCGTAGTTGGTGTCCCCGCATCAAAATAGAGCTTGAACCCTCGACCATTGGTTGAATAATCAGACTTGAATTTGAGAAACAATGTGTTGGCAGCTGAACTGAACGGCGTTGGTATATGCGATCCGCAGAACTTTCCAATCTAGACAGGTGAATGATTTTCAGACGATAGGAAGCAAACTCCATGATTAGTTCATAAATATCTATCGATCGATGCTAGCCAATGAAAATCATGCACGACAATAAGGCTGAGTCCCCCATACCGGATACACGCTTTGGGAAGCATCTTGCTAGGAAGTTACCATCCAGAGTCATAGCATGGTGGTTATTTCCTACTTCGTCCACATTACCCCTAGCTTTACGCAAGAAGCGTACACATGCCCGTTGTACGTAAGGGCCTTGAGGGATATCATCAACTGAGGCAATTCCCTGCACGAAAGCATTTTATTTTGGGACTGCAGATCTTAAAGATTGATTCATCGCTTCGATGTGAATCACTTATGTAATTAATCCACGGGAGAATAAAGATACACTTTTTGCCTCGATACAGCTAGCATGTTAAAGGAAGTTTTTGTTCCAATAGTCAAACTAGAAACACCCCCCAGTTACCGCTCCCTTTTTAATTTTGTCCACCGTGACAGCACATGCTTTCATTAGCTCTGCACCACTTAATACTCTCAAAAAAGATAGAAAAAATCGCTCTTGGAACTGGACGTGTCTGCCTTCTTCATAGCAACTATTTTGCTTTATAAAAACATGATATTCTATTTGCAATTATATTGATTTAACATGATATTATATTATATTTCTATTTGTAAGTTCAAAGCATACCAGAGTAGAGGTAGCAGTGAAACCATCACGAGCCTCAAAGTAATCATAATCACAACTGCGGTGATCTTCCAAATCAAACTCGTCAAATCGCACGCCGATTTGCCTTCCTGCTGGAACGTTGATCTTCCAGGTACAATCTTTGTTGTTTGGGTAGTTAGAGGGCCATCTTGGTGAAGTAATATACCCTTGTGTATATGTGATAGTGTTGACGCAGACTGAAAATTTGACAAATACATGAGACAGGCAATCTTCAAATAAAAATACTGAACAGGGAAGACTGTTAGAACAGTGTCGATGGCAGGGAAGAGACTTTAAAATGAACTATATCAAAGGGCCTCTCCAATGAAAAATCGTCATTTCTGAATTAGATTCAGTCGAGCACCCTGAACTCGAATCTGCGATTATTTTGCTGATATCTCGTACTCTTTTCAATTTAAAAGAGTTTCATAACAGAGATTATAATAGAACAGAAAAATAATATAACAAAAGTCCCTTCTCCTAAAAACTGTCTCACCTCACCTCACCTCACCTCACGTCCCCTCATCAAATTCAATTGCCAATACTAACATATCCCCCTGCACCTTTCCTCACCATAACTGAGCGCACTGACCAAACCATATTTGGACAGTGGGGGGCCTGCTTCTCCCTATCCCCTTGCCGGCACCCTTGCATTATAATCAAGCGACCTGTCATCGATACTAATGCAAAGTGAATTCTATAGAAGCGCAGCAACTTTCCGTGCAAAACTACGAAATGTGTTTACGTCGGAAGACACAATAAGCGTCTTCTTATGCCGTAAACGAATATAACATTACTGGGTATTCATTCGGACGCCTCAAAGTCCCAGAGCACTACCTTATATAAGACTTTCCTCAATGGTACCGTAGACTTCGGGCACAAAATACAAATCGCCTACTCATAATAGAGACAAAAAAAGCCCTTCTTGTTGTGCAAAATCAAGAATGCTTGTGCAAAAATGCATCATTTTTAAACAGCTGTATAAGGTAGGTTCAATCGATATCTTTTGCTAGATTTCACAATACCATCACAACTGTGGACACACATTTGCAGAATGAGAAAGAAGGTGGCAAAGTTACTGTTAATTGGTCAAGCCAGATCGCCTTTTAATTCAAAAGTTCCGGGATCAGTCCTTGCATTGAAAATGTACCATGTCTTGCGTAGATAGAAACATCTCATTTCTCTCTTAAGCTTCTTTTACCGTGTAAAAGGTTATAGGACATGAATGGTACGAATATACTGAAAATCATCTGCATTACTCGCTAGATTCTACACGTTCCCGTTCACGAATGGGTGAAAGTTTCATAGTCTTATTCTGCAAAAATCCGCTTTCATACTCTCATAATTGTTGGAGGAACAGATGTCAATGCACCGTAATGATGCTTTCATCCCTTTGGGCAATATCAGTTTTTCGTTGCGAAAATGATGTCCAAAGAAATCCACAATAAATGACTACAAATGACATCCTCTATCGACTCACCTGATCCAAAGGAAGCGGTAAATCCGACACTTCCTCTTCCTGAATTGTGATGGAACTTCACATACATGTTCTCCCTTGTTGACAGTGCAGTAGGAGGGATCGACGTGCCACAGTAGCGTCCAATCAGCCTGTCTGTAGACAGAGCACCATCACGAATCTCAAGGTAGGCTACAGAGCACGAGGTAGAGGACTGTATGTTGAATGTCGCGAAGGAGATCGAAATAAGACTGCCAGGTGAGGTCTAAAAAACAAAGGATGCATTACTATGAACGTGAATATCAAGCCGTGTCGACATCAAATCTTTCCCAAAGAATGAATTGGTGAATTGAAATTAAACCAGCATTTCCCCAAAAATTTTACAATAAAAAACTCGAAAAATAGCCTAGAAAATTTCTAGCAAGATCGGTGTATCAAAAACAGCAAAACCAAGTGAATTGCATGAATATGTTTCTTATGCTGCTTTGTAGCAATCACACATAACATGAGGGAAGAATGTGGAGAAACGATTTAAATGATGACTCTTTACAGCTTGCTGGTAATAACAAAATTGTCAGTTACTCAATCGTATAGTTAAGCATCTCAGTTCTATAACAGCTGCGTGAATCACATTACTCATCTGAACAGGAAAAATGCTTTGAAAGGTTATCGTGCCAATGCCAGTGCAGTGATGTCAATGCCAAGAGTGCATAGTTCTAATCTGATTTCAAAGCAACTATTTTACCTTACAAGATATGAAGTGGCATTGAGAAGCTTTATGAAAATATCAGTTAGATTGATGCTTTAGCTGTTGAAAATACCTGAAGCTTCCAGAGACAGTCAGCGACTCCTGGAGTAGCAGCAGGATACAGTGGACTCGAGAAGGATCCATTCATTGCATTCAGTGTTCCGCCACAAGCTAAAGGAAAAATAGCATTTCAAATCGTTCGAAGTAAGATCCAAAAACAATATTAATACGTCGTCTTGGAAGAACATCCAAAACAAACGCAAATTCGTGCTAAAGGCTCGCAAGATCGTTAGTGATTGAACCATACGACTATAAATTAATAGTACGGTTTGAAACCGGCCATTTCGTTTCAAGATGTCAGTTAAGGGAGTTTTGCCCTTCAGCCAAAGCTGTTTTTGAAGTACCCTTATACTTACATAGGTACAATTTAAATGATGGGCATCCAATTCTAGTCTAAATGTCTGACATCTCAAAAACAAAATGCATATTCCTTGGAGAAAAAAGTAACAAAATTGACAGGATGATGTCTGGCTTGCATTGGCACTCGGCCTGAGAATTTGAAGTGGCTTGGCATACAACACTTCAAAATGTATGTCAATGCAGGCAGGCCAAAAAGGGAATCACCAGGTCACAAGCTTCTCTCTAAAAAGAGCACCTCTTATATGCAACGGAGATCAATCCTTGTAGGTTTATCATGATGAAATATCAAAATAACTTTGTGTCCACTGTGCAACACGTTGCACATACTTGGATTGAAAAGATGAGCAAGTTTAGAGTGAACAGTCTAGAGTTTACCTGCAGTTGCGGTGGTGTATTGAGCTCTAAAGCCAGTACCGTCAGTGGATGAATCGGTCACAAACTTGACGTAAAGCGAATTTCCGAACGATGTTGTTGTGGGAGGTAGATTTGCTCCACAGTATCTGTTGATCAGCGTCGAGTTTGCATTACTTCCTTGCCTGAGCTCGACATAATCATAGGAACACGATGAATGCGCTTCAACGTCGAAATTGGTGAAAGTCAGTGTGACTTTGCGGCCAGGAGTTCCTCGCAAAACCCACACACACCGAGTGCTATGCGGGTAAGGATTCGGGTAGTTCGGAGAAAATATGACACCAGGGATATCTGCATTCAAAGTTCCACCACAACCTGAAATGCAGGGATGAATTTTTAGATTCTGATGTAAATCGTGCTTTAGCGCTAGTGCCATAGGTTCCAAGAGAAATGATAACACGAGTAGCTTCTTATCACGCGTTCAATGGTTGCAGTAAATTGAATTGAAAGTATCTTTAAGAAAATAAAAAATGCGTGGATGAAAATGCCATTTTCTATTAAAAACTAGTCCATACTACAATTGCAAAAACAATTTATTCCATAAGGATTAGTCCCATACTCAATAAGAATCTTATTACAGCGTCATATTAACAACTTAAAATCCTGAGCCATGGCATTGTGAGGTAAAGTGGTTGGCTCTCTTCACCGCCACACTATTCCTCAGCTTTATGCAAGATACTTATTTACTGCTGGGTGGACGGGTAGAGCGTGTCCAGTGACAGGAACGAGCACAAATCATTCTTCCTCTACCTTTCCTCTTAATTTGCAAACAACAGAATCACTACGAACAACAGAATAACCACAGAACAACCGAAAGCTTACTGAGGGGAGTTATTTTCTCCGCCAAAGAGAGATGTCTGCTGAGTAAGTCTCGTTAAAAAAAATGCAAAATATGCTAGTAGCTTAACAGTACTAGGAGTAACAGGAAATGGGATTCAAAATAGCCATGTATAGGAAGGCTTAATTTGATACCTGTTTTGTAGTACGCCTTGAATCCCTTTCTTGTTAATGACGAATCAGATCTAAACTTGATGATCATAACATTGCCCGTTGATTGAATAAATCCTGGGCTTGTCGTGCCACAACCTCTTGCCAGCTCAGTTGCATTCACGCCATAACCATCAACAATCTGAACATAATCATAACTGCAAAAGAAGCAAAATAAAATTCGAATTGCAAAAATGCAATATTAGTAACAATAGTTTCGGTACAAAATTGCAATAAGCGAATGACTCTGACGAACCGCACATTAAGTCTGTACTTCTAAGCAGCAAGGGCTGCCAACATTGATCATGAAATGAAGATAATGGTGATGCCACATATCTAAGTTATTTCTTCATGATCTAAAACTGAAATTTGGAATTTGATTTTCAGTTGGAGATTGAATGGAGGAAGCGCAAATAATCACTATATAGATAATGTTTGATGATGGTTCATGATGCTGAAGGTGACGACGATGATTAACAATGATGATTGATGATAGTAAAGGTGATGATGATTGATGATGAAGACTTAAATAGTTGAGGTGATGATGATGATGATGATGATGATGATGATGATGATGATGATGATGATGATGATGATGATGATGATGATGATGATGATGATGACAATGGTGATGATGGTGATGATGATCATTATGATAATACAATGTTACGATGACAAAGCCAATGATAACAACGTTAGTGATTATAATGATGATGTGAATAAGCTAACCAATACAGACTAGAGAAGGGATTCTACCTGCAAGAAGCGTGACTCTCCATTTCAAAATCAGTGAAGTTAAGCTGAACATTGTGATTAGCCTGAGTAACAATCGTCCAAGTACATTGGGTATTGATAGGATAATTGTTTGGGTATTGCGGAGAGTAGATGTACCCATTTGCAAATGTCAGCAATCCACCACAACCTAGAGAATCAAATTAAAAAAAAAATTCATGAAAAGGGGACGTGACGAAATATGTTGCAACGAGCTGGATAAATATTTCCAGAAATGCTAGAGGTTGACAAGTATCATGGGAATTTTCAGTTTATTTGTTGGCTGACACGTGCAACTATTGAGCGAAAACGATTGAGTCGTTTTTGAGTCAAACAGTTGCTAATAGCTACCAAATGATTTCGTAATTCACACCATCAATGTCTAGAAAGCCATCTTCATCGGTAACCGGTGCCAAAAAAACATCTTACCACGTTCCGACCATCTGGTCAGAATATAGCTAAAAATTGCAGAAAGATGTTTTCAAAGACAGCTCTGTTTACATTAGAAAGATCAAACCGGTTGGAATGACTCAATGTAGAAGTCAGCCGAACAGCGAGAGTTTATCCTCCATTCATTTGCACTAGTTCCCATTTGCTGAGGTGGAGCACTACAATTACCGTCAGCTACCAGACAATTACCGTCAGCTACCAGACAATGACCGTCAGCTACCAGACGATTTATCCGATAGGCAAAATTAAGAGATAGTGAGCACCGGTACCTTGAGCTTCTAGGTAAACAATCCTCCAGCTAAGCTACAAGTCCAACCCCCTAAGCTCCCCTAAGCTCCAAGCCTAGCCCCGTAGGTTCCAAGTCCAACCCCCTAAGACACATTAAAAAGTAAAGGCAACATCATCAGATTCAATGGGCTGCTCTCCGACGCGTACGGTTATGGAAATAGTTCTTGCTACGCAACGCTCTACGACAATATTCGCCCTTATAATCCTGGTACAAATGCTCTCGAGAGCAAATACGTCCATCAGCCCCTGTGAAAGCTGCGTGTCTTAAAGAGTTATAGCTCACCTCCGCTGATACTATTGTAGAACATACTGAATCCTCTTGCCGTGTTTGACAGGTCTGATTTAAAAACAATGAAAACTTCGTTTGATGACGAGGTTGCAGCTCCAATCATGTGGCGACCACAGTAGTGTCCCAGTTCAGGAGCTGTTTCATCAGGTCCGTTGTAAATCTTGATATAATCGTAACTGCACGCACTATTTGATTCGACGTCTATCTCAGAGAAGTTCAGCTGCACTCTGAAGCCACTTGCCACTCTGATCCTGTACTTACAGACACGGTTGGGCGGATAGTTTCTTGGATAGTTTGGTGACGTGATCGTACCGTTTGCAGCTGTATACTCCCCACTGCAACCTGCGAAAACAAACAGGACTCAAACCCCCAACTCTATGTGTCATGAGCTAACCACTATTCTACAAAACCGCCGTAATACATATCGATCGATTTATCAAATAAAGACATTCATTGATGAGGTTAACGTACTCGGCAGCTTTGGAAATATCATAGCATTTAAATTCCTCTTTTTTCAGCTGCATCTTGTTTGCCGGTATTTTTTTGCAGGCCAGTAGTTACACGTAATACAAACAATATCCAGCCCCTGACATATTGAAAGAGATGAATCGTCCCCTGGCGAAAGTTCTTCTGTGGATGGCTACCATGGGCAGACCTCCTTTCTGACTTGTTGTCTATTTGTCCATTTTTACGGGGTATGACTTCTATTGCGTCTCATACTCGATTTTGAACATAGCAGAAACAAGAGACGGGGCTCTGAGTCTCTTCTAGGGAAATTGACTTTATGAGGGGGTTTCCCGTCATCTCTCTCACTAATTGTCACTACCGTGACACGTGCAAGATTCGAACTCATAAAACCTGCGTTATGAGTCTCCACGCTCGACCGCTGCACCAGGGCACCATTGTACCCCTTACTTGCTTACTTACTTGGTCGGGATTAACCCGACTAAGCTTGACAGATCTTCTCTAACCATCCCTGTCTTCCATATTGGTCTTCAGTTCTTCCGTGCGCACGTGAGTGCCTTCTTCTAGGAGTTTCATGTAAGTGTTTGCAGGCCTCCCTCTCTTTCGTCTGCCGTGGGTTGGTTCCCAGAAAATAAGATCTTTTGTCAGCTGTACCCCTTACACCTGGCTATAAACAAGGATCGCAACCATTAAGCCGTTAAGAATCAAAGCTGGTAGGACTTTGGACTTACCTATGATTTCATATGTTGCATTGAAGCCCCTGTAACTGAGGGACCGATCAGATTTGAACATCATGAATAAACTTCTCTGGGTGGAGGAAATACTAAATGGTGACTGTTGTCCACAGTATCTACCGATCAATGGGGCACTCAACGAAGATCCATTGTGAACAGCAACGTAATCATGCCTGCATGCAATGAAATTAATTTAGACGCTAAAACATATTTTCTATACAGTGACGAGTGCCGGGCTGAAAACCTTTTCGGCCACTCCGCGGTGATAGGCTTACAAGTTAATGGGTTCATGATTAGCGAGCAATTAAAACAGAAAGATCAGCTCAGAAAAGAGAAATCGTTCTAAGAATATTCTGTTGTCCTAACCAATGATAAAGGTCACATAGCACAAGAGTATTGAAAAGGATAAATGAGAAGGAGACCACGCTTTAGGTTTCTTGATTGATTTTGTAACAAATCTCAATTTGAAACTCTAGGTATCAAATTTTCACGAGCAAAGTAACTATGAAGAAATGCGGCGAGACCGCAAACAACGGTGATTCGCATGGCAAAGCTTCGGCGAGAGAGAAAGTATAGACAGAAATATATGGGTACTAAATTGAAGAAGGGATTTTTTAGGATGGACTGTCGGCTTCCAACTTTGAAAGGGCCTTAGATGGATTAGGCACTGTCTGCTTCTGTCAGTTTCCAAACTCTACAACCTTGTGAACAAATCTAAATCTGAAAAAGACAGTCTGATGGGCTGTCACGGGTTGGAACAGCAACGTGCATAAATTTTTGCTTTCATTACCTGCACGTCGAAGACCTCTCTGTCATAAAGTCGGTAAAGTTGACTCGAACAATGTCCCCTTGATTGCCAACAATGGTGTAGTTGCAGACTCTGTTCTGTGGGTAGTTATTGGGGTAATTCGGCGAAGTTATGACTCCTTTAGGGTTTTTGTATACCCCTCCGCATCCTGAAAAAATTAGCTCATAATTAGTGAAAGTCTGGATGATACAAATACGAAGCTTTGGTCAAAATATTAACTAAGGTGGAAGGCAAAGTATGAATTCAGGTGAGAGGCAAAATATGAATTAAGGCGAAAAATGGACTGGGCACAGAATCAACAAACAGAGCCGTTTGGCTTTTCAGAGTGAAAAGAATCAATGAATATTACTTCTGCAACACTCTCAATAACCTTTTTCGGTCCAAAAAAGCAGAATACCGACAGGGATGAATCTGCTATATCACAAATGCCATTTTATTTTCCAGTAAGGAAAGCACTGGAGATTGGAAAGCTATCATTTCATAAGGTCATAAAGGAATTTCGCTTCCGCCAAATTTTTTTTTAAGTGAATCATGCTGAGGAAAGACCAGGGCGGCCTATCAAAAAGCCCCAACAAAGGAAGAACGAAGGGGAAGGTTAAGAGGAGATAAAGCTCAGATCAAGTTTATTGATCTTAGATGGCAGGTTGTAAGATTCAGGAAAGCGAGAAGAAGGCAAGACATTCCATAAATTCCATGTTTTTGGGATGCATGACGACTTGTGAGATAGAGTTCGTGAAGTAGGCAGTGAAACTTGGAAAGGGTGTGAATGAGTTGAGCTTCTGGTGGTCCTCACACGTCTCAAAGGAACTGGAATAATATCCCTGATCTCCTGAGAACAATGCCCGTGAAAGTATCTGTGAAAGATGGAAAAATCTCCAACTAAACGACGATGGGAACGAGGTTGGAGAGATTTGGATTTTTGATGAGACGAATGGCATTGGACTGGACTTTGTAGAGAAGACAGAGAGTGGATTTTGGAACACCGCCCAAGATGGGGGAGCAGTACTCTACAGAAGGATGGATTTGGGACAGGTATCAAGTTAGTAGGTGAGAAGGTGAGAAAAACCCACGGGCTCTGGCGAGGAAACCAAACTTTTGAGATGCATGTTTAGCAAGGGAATGGATGTGAGTTTTCCAAGTAAGATTAGATGAAAGAGAAAGACCAACTTGTGTGAAAGAAGCTCAAATGTACAGTACATCACCATTCATGAGCACAAATGGGAAGCCTTGGCTGTGTTTGCGTGAAATGACAATCTGTTTCGTCTTGCTTTGGTTGAACGAAACTAATTTGCCTTTACCCCACTTCTCAATAACTGTCAGATCATTTGAGAGAAGAGAGGATGGGACGGTTCTGTGAAGGGGATATTGCCGGATGCATGGTCGTGTGGGCTGAAGGGAAACGAAGACCTTATGAAGGTATCATCAGCAATGGAGTGAATGCTAGAAAACATAGAGGAAAGTAGATTATTTATAAAAGGAATGAAGAGTACAAGGGGAAGATGACAGAGCCCTGGGGTATTTTTGCATGATGTGATTGGAAACTTACCCTCTCAGCTCCTAGTCTTCAACAAAGATCATTGCGACAGTGACTATAAGTAATTATGTGGTAAACAATAAGAAATGGAAGCTATACGGATTCACAGAACCAAAATTATTTTGTGAAAGATCATTGTGTACCTGAAGTGTATTGCAATTCAAAGCCTCGCCCATTGATGGATGTATCAGAGGTGAATGCGATGTAAAGTGTGTGACCTGTGGATTTGAACACTGTCGTCGTCCTGGAAGCACCACAAAGCCTTACAATTTGGGCAGCCGAGTCGTTGTAGCCATCTCTTACAAGGACGTTGTCATATCTGCAGCCGCTGCTCGATTCTATATCTAATACTGTAAAGTTTACAGTTATGGTATTGCCAATGGGTACCCTGATTTTCCATACGCATTTCGCTTTATGCTTGTACGGTTGAGGGTAGTTTGGAGACCGTATGAAACCAGACGGGGCAAACAGCATTCCACCGCATACTGAAAAAATAAATACACGTGTTTGAGAAAGCTTCCCGCCAACCATGCTAGGCTACAAATTCTTGTCGAACAAGCTTGGAACAGTGAAGAATCAGCCTCGCCTCGCGGGACAAATTTTCAAGCTCCAAAGTATGCAGAGGCACGCGGTATCATACTGCCAAGTAACTGTTACGGGTTATGGCTTACACGGGAAATGAAGATAAAAGTGCTAGGATGTACTCCTGCAAAAATGGGGCTGTAAATCTGCTTTAAAATCGGATCAGTATAAAGCTAATTCTTGTAGACGAAAACACATTGGGAAGTGGGACACAAAACCATTAGATTGGACATTATAATTTTTGTGACTTCTACTTAGCATCCGAAGGAAGATCTTCATGCAATGAGAAGCTATTCCTATTGAACAGTGTCGTAATCCTAATCTTTCCTGTTGGTGTGACCACGCCTGCTGACCTACATGCCTGGAATTGCAAAGGGTAAGTGATTCACCTCTTACTGAGGGAGAGGGAAGCTACATTCGGGTTCGAATCAATGATCATGGGATCAAGTAATCGCCTTTCCAATGAGCTGACTTTGTGCCAAAACATTCTTTGACAGCGGAGAAGCGGTAGGCCCAGCCAATGAAACCATATACAAGTCCTGTGAAAAGCCATAGGATGTTCTGTACGTCAACAATCAGATTTAAAGGTGTGTTAGGTCAACGTAACTTGATATTCCAAGAATAGTCCCTTAGGCCAGAGTGAAATCCTCTCTATTAGGGCTAGATCCGTAAAGAAACAAGACAGCATCCGAGGTCCAATTAATGTAAAGCTATAGTTAGTTTGGGAATTAGAATTCCCCATGAACTACTCTATAAGATATATCACGTGGGCAAACATATGGCTGCAATAGGCTTCTAGTTATCCGGAGGTACTAATTATCATTCCCGACTAGGCTGTCGCATCTACCATGCCGCAACAGTGCTGTTCGCAATGCGGCAAAAGCTCTCACAAAAGACCTCCAAGTATAAGTGCTTCTCTTTTCATAGGCAATGTTTCATGGCGCCTTAGTGAGACCCTCTCTATATGACTAAGCAGGCTGAACCCTCCATCTTGTTCCTTCTTACAAGTTGAGTAATACGGTACACAAATCGCCAAAAAAGCGACAAACATAGAAATAAAATTTGGCCTATGACGTACAATTTCCAGGAGACTTAAATAATTTATATTGGGGATTCACACGTGTGAGAATTATTTCTGGCATAGTATTGTAATTCAGAGGCGATTGAACTGGATACCTTTTCAACAAGCGCAAGTATGACGTAGAAAAAGAGGTAGGCGTTTAAAAGAAACACGATAGTCAAGTAACAAAGATCGGTGTCGAGGATTATAAAAGCCGGAAGATCAAGATAACATTCTAAAGATCCACTCTTTGCTGCTGAGAGCATTTGTTTTCAAAGTAACTTTATGCATGAAAAATTATGGTGTGTAATTAAGTGAAGGAACAATAAAGTACGACAAACAAATACTGTTTTGCGATAAAGGAGCGTGGACTTTGTTTGAGGGCGAAGAGGTACGCATTATTTTTACATTTTCTTGTGCAAATTTGCTTTCACCAGGGTTTCCGAGGAAACTTATGTGAATGCACAGATGACAGACAAACGGGTACATTTTCTAGCAGAACACACAATGCCCTATTTCACTACCTTGACTTCAATGCGTATTAATGTCACAGTGCAGCAGTCAGTCTCAAGCTAGCCGAATTCTCAGCAACCTACAGTACATACAGTAAAAACATTCTACCCAACACACTCTACCCTGCAATGCGCAGTGCCTATTCCTAGTTTTAACATTTATGGGACAGAAGAAGCAAGTAAACAATGAAAGCACTATCAAATGATAAATCGTCTTCATGATTTTTCTGATTTCGAGAATTCATTGTGGTTTATCTGAGAATATCACACATCCCACAACATGCGCTCTCTTTTAATTGACAAGAATTCATTTGAAGGAATTCGCCGATAAAAAATTGATTGGTTGTCTAGAAAGATAATCGGGAAACATTCAATCTGAATTGTGAGTCAGCTAATCTCCAAACAAATCACACAAACAGGAAATAAAATGCTTTCAATAGAACCTTCTTCTCTGCCTTTTTACTGATTTGGGTTATATTGTTATGCATTGTTAACAAATGAAACTGACTGATTGTCAGCTCTAATCCAATGAAACAAAATGAGGCTAAATAAAGCGTAAAACACTTTTAATGCTTCTTAAGAAGAAAATCTGACGATTCACGGGGGGAATTGAACGCAACCTCATACTCGTGCTAAAGTTGTCAATCATCCAATCAAATTCCATCCGCATTGGTTGTCGGCTCTAGGGAAACTTTGAAATCTATGCTATGAATGCAGCGAACAGATGCCTGCATAGGTATAAAGATTTTACAAGCTGTTGTCCAGTAGAAATCATTCATCTGGCATACTTTCTCGCTCGTAGAAAACATTTGCAACTTGCGGCACACGCATGCGAAGGAAACCAGGCTGCAGACAACTGCTAATAAAGCTGTTGGCCTACACGAATCGATGCCTGACATCAAAATGGATTTAAAGATACCCGTGATAAAGATTGATCTGCATGATGACGACGAAGATGCAATCAAAGAGGAATCTGAGGAAGACGACACGAATGGAAACGGCGATTGTGATGCACCAAACATTAACAAGGACATCAAAAAAAAGGCAAGAGGCTGCCACAGGCCGGCTGCACATGTCTCGGACGAGAAAACCCAGTCTTTGCAGAAATCAAAGCAAGAGACAGGTGATTCCTGCTCAAAATTAAAAAAACTCTCAAAATCGTCGATTCGTTCGATAAGACTGGAAACTTTAGAAGGAGTGAAAGGAATTGGTGAGAACGACAAGGTAGATATGGAAACGAGTGATCAAATTTCAGGGAGGAACATGATCAAAAAACGAAATTCACTGCCTCAACTGGACATCACAAGGCTGGAAAGCAATGTTGATGCGATAGTGTCGCCTTTGATCTTGCGAAGGTTTCGACAAGCTAATAAACGAATGTCCATCAACGTTCTCCCGCAAAATGGTACGACCAACCTAATTGAAATATCAGCTATAGCGAGGGCTAGGTCACCTAAACTTCTCCCCAAGTTAGAATCATCTTGGATTTCATCTGAAGATGACAAGCTTAATTTACGTAGCAAGGGAGGCCCTTTAGTGGACCAACTTTCTCCAAACCTGCTGCGAAAGACCAGACAGAAGTACGACATATCGAAAAGTAAGCGAAAAAATGAAGATAAACTGCAACAAAAGGCAAGACCGCGATCACAGTCTTTGTCAATATTGGTTGAAACCGATGTAGACGACCAAGAAGAAATTGTGGACACATATCACAAACCTAGTACGCACTGGCGAATGGCGAGAGACCACACGATTGCCAGAAGCATGAAGTTGCCTGATGTCGTTCAGTTGTGCCAAAATAAGGGAATTGCTAGCATAAAACAGGCGATACAAGACTTGACGATTCCGGGGATTCACTCGAGGGGAGAAAATATTCAAATGAAGGGGTACGCAAAGAACAGCGAACAGCCGAAGCTTGCAAGGAGCAAAAGTGAAGATTTCTTTGAGTTAGGGGGTGCAACTGATGAGATATTGTATCAAAATATAAGCAAGGGAATATCGCTTGAAGAGAGACTGAGGGCGATTGAAATAAAGCATGGTATTGTGCACGAGCATCTTGACACACTTACCATGAAAAATAACGGTGCGGAAGAATAATGAAAATCGCCATCAGTCAAAAAGAGATTTTCAATTACAGAGAACACTACACACGTATACCAGAGAGCCCAACAGAACATCGTGAAATATACAGTGGAAGGATACGAGGGGGGGGAGTAACGTTGCAGAAACAGTTCAAGAATAAATGCAATCTATCTGTTCATAAAAAAACAGCAAGGGATAATGGCAATGCTACTGTAAGAGCTTCAATAGCCAAACTGATGTAAATATAAAATCAATCAATAAATCTTTTATTAATGTATCAAAACGTTTAGCTGACAGGTTCACTAGGAGGCAAATAAAAAAATTGAGTCACATACTAGGAAGGAGCGTCAAGGAACAACTTAGAGGGAGAGGTATCGTTCTGAACCACGCTATTGTCGTCATTCATTGTTAGCATTGTCATCAGAAGGTGAGCCATTTCCTTCCCCGTCATACTTTAACCCAGTTTTGCGCTAAATACCCATTCAATGCTGAATAGAAAGATAGAAGGCATGGAGAAATGTGAGGGAGGGTCCCTCGAAACAGTAACATTCATCGCAGTGGACCTGTATGCTAAATAACTATGTTGAATCCCTCCTTCAATTTATGTACGGGTATTCATAATATTCATTGAAACAAAATTTTCTCTAGGATGCTAATCTATGACTTTTAGCGAATATTTGAGCTTGAAGACATGTCAGTCATATCTGATATCTGATATATATATATATATATATATATATATATATATATATATATATATATATATATATATATATATATATATATATATATATATATATATATATATATATAGCAGAAATGCAGAAAAGGAAGAGACCGATTCTCTGTTACTCTGAGTTTCGTGCGAAGGCACTCGTCAGACAGAGTTATAGTCTGTCTGACGAGTGCCTTCGCACGAAACTCAGAGTAACAGAGAATCGGTCTCTTCCTTTTCTGCATTTCTGCTATCAACGCTCTGTACTTTGTACATAGAGCACCATATGGTGGTGAAGACAGCACCCTCTACGTGATATATATATATATATATATATATATATATATATATATATATATATATATATATATATATATATATGTATATATATTTATATATATATATATATTTATAGCATAATTCGTTGAGCTGTTTCAAGCGACCCGTTCTTTATGGCAACGTTTTTGAATGGTGAAATCTTGCACTTTTATATTAGCGAATACACATATTGATAAGTCATAAAGGTGACAAAGTTAATCTATTTTAGAATTTCTATGAATTTTGGTATGTTCTTAATAGAGAAAAATGAATAGGAAAAAGGAGAAAAGGTTCCTTTTTTACTCTCGTGGCTTGCAGAGTCATCGAGGTTAATCCATAGAAATAAGATCACATGAATTTAGAAAACTCGACTTTAGCACAGCTGGAGGTAATAACGGCTGACCTAGTTAAACCTTGCGGCGATATGATTCCTAGCAGTAGTCACTTAATTCTTTCCTACGATTTGCAAGCTGACTTGAACAGAATTATGGCCCTGTTGGAAGCAAAACCGAAACAAGTGAGCAATTAGCGGAATCAAATGGAAGAAGCGCATTGGTGCAGTGTGGAGATGCATTTGCCGGGAACGATTTATTCACATAGGATATGACGGGTTCTTTTTATCGCCCCAACCCCTTTCTCGTTGGAGTATATACCATACCGATTGTTTCTCTACGTTACAGGTCGAAGCAAAGTTATTTGATAACGACTTGGCACATTGTTGACGAGACTGTTGCCTGGAAATGTCATGAAATGTATCCTCTTTAGAAGTACACCATGAAAGAGCAACTTCATTTCCCATTACGCTGAACATTTGAGGAAGACAACAGCTTTCCGACGAATTAAGTAGCTCATACTCTGCAACCACGTTGGAGCAACAACATATTGCTTTCTACCTTCTGCAAATACACACGCAACACGTTCTCTCTTTTACATGTCTTAGTATTTGAAGGGATCTTGTACAAAGAACTCTATCAAGAGAACAATTTCAATGCGGTCAATCTGACCAACCAAGGACTACCAATTGGCAGGGGAAATTTAATCAAAAATGAAAATCTGATTGGCATTATCCATGTATTTTTCAACATATGCTAAGGATATGTCACTACAATTTGCTCCGTGTCAGGGGTCTAAAACTCGATCTACCTGGGGGCCGCTTGAGGCAGAGTCTGGGTGAGGCTGGGCCGCATCAGGTCTTCCGCAAGAAAAGCTCTGATAAAAACATCCCAATGTTTTCAAATACCTTCATATTTATTCTAAGACGCGCGCCAAAAATTATTATCCTTACGAGCTGCAGTTGGTTCGCGGGCCGCGAGTTTCAGATCCCTGCTCTATGGTAAGGCACTGGCTTACATATATTTTGTCAGTGGTACGAGCCCACTTTCAGCGAAATTTGCATTTAGAATGAGGAGAGTTTCATAGCTCTCTGTAACTGCAGGCGTATGAATCACGAGGTGTGGTCAAACCTCGAGAAATGCCATCGACGCTGCTTGCAAAGGATGTCTTCCCATTATCCAAAAGTATACCTTCCGATGTTAGGTAGAAAGCCTTGAATACTGCATATGAGAAAACTTTTACTTGACCGAAGTTAACTGTTAAAACGACTTTTCATAATTGCTGACATGATGAAGACAGGGTAGTTCGTCATTTCATTTTGCCATTCATCTACGTTGATTATGACTTCTAACTTTGTAGAGCATTGTTAGTTGACGATGACAGGGCCCAAAAACATGTGCTGTTCTTCCAACGTCATTTCACTCCATTGAACCACAATGAAAACCAATTGAGGACACGTAGAACTTGCAAGGGATGATGAACGGCGAACTATGGAATTGCAACGATCGACTTAAGGGCATTAAAAGGTTACTTGACACGTGTGAGTGAAACAAAGTGACAAAAATAGTACTTACATCCGGATCCAGTGGTGTAGTTAGCGAAGAATCCTTTAGCTGAATTTGAGAAATCTGAGACGAATTCCAGGTGCAACATGTTACCAGTAGATACAATGCGACTAGGGGAGTTCGTGCCACAGAAGGTTCCAACCAAGGGTGATGTATTGTTTGCACCGTCATAGATCTTCAAATTATCATAATTACATCCATCGTGGCTCTCCATGACAAAATCTTGAAAAACTAATGCGATCTGAAGTCCAGATGCAATACCAATAGTGTATTTGCAATTGGCAAGGTGCGGATAGTTGTTCGGGTAGTTTGGAGACGTAATTGTGCCAGCAGGTGTTGCCAAATAACGATCGCAGCCTGGAACATAAGAAATATTCCATTAGAAGCATCCGTCCCTTCAAAATAGCAGCGCTGCAGCATAATAGCCCAAGTAATGACAATACCAATAATATACGACTACCTAAACTGGATAAACATTTCAAATACTTAAAGCTGTTATAAACGCGTGTCCAGTAAAGCAAAATAAAAGATATAGGAAGAAGCTATCTAATATCTTCAGTTATGTTGAAAGAAAGTTAGTTGTAGTGGTTGTATGGAAAGTTTGAAAAGTCTTTTGACAAGTAAGAAAGTTTTGATGACGATGTCTTGTCATCCAATCCTGCCAAGGTCAAATAGAATCGATCATCAAAGCAGTATTCTACTAGAAACTCTCCCGATTTGGTCTTATCCTCTTGTTCTTCTCCTCCTTTTTCTTCTTCTTCTACTGCTAGTTCCTCTCCTTCGGACTTTCAACTTAACTTTGTTCGCATTATATATTTTTTGAAAGGAGCTTTTACTCACTGTATGCTTTCACTGACGTCAAACTTACTGTAAATGGCAGTCGGAACTAGCCTTAATGGTGAATCTACACGACAGCAGGCAAGGAAAGTTGAGCGTTGTACCTAATACAGACTACTAGGCCTTGAAGAACAGCCTGAGAAGGGACTATTGAGAGGCACTTACCACTCGTTCTCGGTACCGTGACCCACAAGACCGAGAAACCGTCCGCAGCGATACTCCTATCTGAAATAAACACAACAGTCAGACTCTCCCCAGATGATGTAATTGTTGGGGGTTTGATTGTACCGCAGAAACGCCCTCCATTGGTGCTATTGTACAGGACAGGAGACGTTGCCAGTGGTCCGTCTCTGAACATCACATAATCGAATCGGCAAAGGTAGCCTTTCTCAAGACCGAAAGAGAGGAAATGAAGCTGAACGCTGCGTCTCTTATCAGATGACGTAATCGTCCATTCACAGCGTGTACTATGAGGGTAGTTGGCAGAATCACTTGGGCTTGAGAAGTTTCCTCTTAGGCCAGTTAATGCACCCCCGCAGCCTGTAAAATAGAAAATACCATTTCTTGTTAGACAACCACCATAGTGTAATTGGCTTTCAAATAAAAAAGAATACTTCGGCTAAACACAAATAGATATTCTGAAGCAGAAGCAATGACAGAATCCTGACTTCATTGAATTTTGAACCAGAGTGAAGATAAAATACAACTGACTACAAGAAACAGGGAATCAGCTTCGATTGTGTCAACTCCAAGGCAACACGTTTCAACTATTGGCAAGGGATAATAATGCAGACCAAATTTCTGCCAGTACTTTTAAAATCACTGGAACTTATAAGTTTGACATATTCATTTCATTTCCGGTGATAATTATTCGCCGTTTATTTCAACTACTGCCTGTCTGGTGGGTCTGAAGTGCTCTTCGCGAGCTCTTAGAAACATTCAAAGTTATCTTAAGCTGCCTTTAAAAAAGACGAGACGTGGGCAAAGTTGATTTTCAGTCAAAGGGGCGAAAGCTTCGAACAGCATATCAACTGCTGCAAAAAGGCACCATCAGTAAAATCTTTTAAAGTAGTTTTTTAAATATTCTATTTCAGTTCCTTGTTTGTTGCTTTTGTCGCTTTACCTTGATCTGGATTTATATTAGTCATGAACATTTGTATCTTAATTTTCATATATCGCAATTTTGTTGGATTAGTTAGTTAGTAAATTAGTTTGTATGTAGATGGACGGCCCCTTGTAAACCAGCACTGCTGAATGAGTACTGTCCTAAAATAATTGAAATCATAATTCTAAATTAAAATAAGCGATTTATTGATAGGAAAGTAATGGTCAAGAGCAGACCACAATTTGAAGGGGCATTTTGGTAGCATACAACACGATCATGCTCCCTGAGCATACCCTTCCAAAAAATATCATCCCATAAGTGAGTCTCTCTAAATACTCATTGATGATTCCATCATCCTTGAATAATAATAATCATGCATCCATCTGAATGAAAGATGTCAGCATCAGCTGAGCAGCGAGTGAGTCTATCCCCATAAGTTTGTGCTAGCTCAAAGCAGTTCGTTTCTGCTGAAATGGAGCACGACATGTGCCATCAGCTCCTAGAAAATCAACCGCCAAGATACCTAACATGAGCAGTGCTACTCATGCACCAAGTTATCGAGGGTAGGTGTCGACCTCGCAATCATGGGATGCCTAAGCGACCGGCCCATAATCCTTATAACAACTGGTAAATGTGGCCTGCCGGCGGGTGTTGCTATGATATATTTAATTCAAACGATCTCAATAGGGTCTCAGTGGCATACAGGTATTCTAATTGAACAAGAGAAGCCATTAGGAAAGCCAGTACAGAATGTGTCATCAAAGCTTCAACATGGTACCCAGATCAATAATGAATTCAATTGAACGCATTTGTATCAACAATGAATCGAATTAAAAAGAATGTTACCTCCTGGCGCAGATGAATATCTTGCTCTGAAACCTCTAAATGAATTAGACCCATCCGTATTGAACTTTAAAGTGATTTGGTTCATAGACGATGTAATCACTGCTGGCGGATTCGCACCACAATACCGATTCATCAATGGAGAAGACGTGGACGGCCCATTATAAGCGGCTACGTAATCATAGGCACAACCAGCGCTCGGTTCTACATCAAAGATTGGAAATCGCACAGTTATGTGGTTACCACGAGGTACTGTAATGGTCCATATGCAGTTCTTTTTGTGAGGGTAGAAGTTGGGGAAATATGGGGACTGAATTGTTCCAGATGGTGATGTAAGATTTCCACCGCAAGCTGCAATAAAAACACAGGTTTAAGACCAAATAAAGAACACATCTTAAATTTGATGTCATATAAATCAAGTATATTGGCAACTCCTTCCAAGTAACATTCCTGTCAATGAAATTGTCATGTACACTTCGATTTTCCCTTTTCGAACTCTACGTAGCAATTTTACCTGACACACATGACAAACAATAACAACTGTTGCAGCAAAGAGTTTAAGTTCTATTTCACGACGAAGCTTCTGAGGCCATTTCAGATTGGTAAAAATTCGCTCGTAACCTACCAAAATTGAAACTGACAATTATTGAAATTGTAGGGGATGCTTTACTCCTATGCATAGTTTAATTATAAACCAGCTATTAATCAAGACACGAATCAAGTATTCATCTACGTTTTCATTTTATAAGGACCCTGAAAAGACTGAAAGGTGACTGGACAAGCATTTGCTTGGCATATATTTCACAATCTATATTTTGCAACGGCATGAAGAGATTTTGCGTAAACCAAATGCATGCGTTTGCAATTCAGCTATCCATGGCCAAAATAATAAGCTATCACAACGAGCCAATCATTAACATAATTACGATAGCATGCGAGCACCACGTGAATATCATGTGACTCAACAAAGATCATGCAAAATCTTTAATGAAAATCCTATTGAATCTAACAAACTCCTTGCGAATAGTTTTGAATAAAAAGGACTGTTTTCTATTTGCACTCGATATCTAAAAGAGGAGCAAGTATAAGTTGTGTTGCAAAGGATCCCCATTCAAAACATCTTATACACACATATATCATTACATTGCTAACTATCTAACGAAGATGTGAATGCTCATAGAACTTACGCGTTTCATATTCCATGTTAAACAAACTTCCTGAGCCATCAGTAACAAACTTGACAAAGAGATTGCTGCCAGATGTGACACCATTTGCTATTGCTGACTGGGAGCAAAACTTCCCAAAAATTGGAGAGGATTCGTCCATTCCATCATGAAGTTCCAAGTAGTTTCTACAAGCTGTGGATGCACCAGGTATAACAAACTGGGTGACTTTATACGAAACACGCTCTGTCTTTGGCACTTTCACAAGCCAAGTACATGTCACCGGGCTTGGGTACGATGATGGCCAGTTTGGTGAAGCAAAAGATCCACTATCAGCTGTTAGTGTTCCACCGCAGACATCTGTTGCCAAAAACAGTTAATCTACAGTAATTTACTCAGAGCAATTGTGATACTGAGGTATTTCGAGTTTACCCCATATAATTCTAGAGCAAAATTATGCAGAACTTTAAATAGCATCCGAAGGCAAAATGTAAGACAATGGCGTGCCTTGAGTCTACAGCAGAATATTGGTACTCCTATCTCTCAGAGTCTCTCTCTCTGAGAGTGTCTCTTTATCTCTCTTTATCTCTCTTTATCTCTCTTTATCTCTCTTTATCTCTCTTTCTCTCTCTTTCTCTCTATATATATACAAATATATATATATATATATATATATATATATCTCAAGAGGCTCTCTTTTAAAGTCTCTTTATCAGTGTCACTCCCTCAAAGTCTCTATCTCCTTCTCTAAGTTAATGGTGCTTCTACAAGGATTTACGGTTACAAAGAAGTGGCGTGAACAACAACGTGTTCATCCAATGAGATAAAGCGACAGGTAAGAGCTAAACTTTTGCGCGATACATTTTTTGCATAGATTAAAAAAGGGATACCTGATTTCTCTGAAAAGTAATAAAGTGAAAATCCAGCTCCTATTTGGTTGGTGGGTGACGTTATGAATCGAATGTACAGGTCATTGCTAGTAGATTTAACGACATTGCCACTGGGTGATCCACACAGCCTTTTTAGCATTGGGCTCGTCGAAGAAGGGCCATCGCGTAGCTATACGTAAGCAAAAAGTAAAATTAAGAAAATGCTTCAATGGTTAAATTCAAAGCAGAATACAAAACTACAAAAATCGAATACAGATCGGTGAAAATGTAGTCGACAGGCTTTTCTTAAGGCATAAGGATCTGTTTGTCTTAATAAGTTTTGCTTTTAGTTATTTCAATTAGAAAAGCCAACATTAAACAAACTGATAATAACCATGGCAGCAATGCTCGATAAGAGATCTTACGGCCAGGAGTTCGAACTCCACCAAGAGCTTAATTTCAACTACGACCAGGGAGACTCGCTAGCATTCTGTAATTCCAGGCATATGTGATCACAGAGAGAGAGGAAAGTACTGGGCACTGCTTAATAATTGTCCTAGAATTACCATTAGATACCATGTAGAAAGCATAAATGGAGGACAGCATACTTCTTACCACTGAATGGAAAATGAAGACCAATGATAATACGAACAGAGACAGAGTTATTGCTCCTTGTGGAATCTACTTCAACTGAAACAATGCAGTAAAACTTTTCCCCTCATATTAGGTAAATGTTGGGCTAATTGATACTACGTTATCCGTGGAAAATGGGAGTAGCCCGAAAGCAAACGATCTGGCGTTGGTACCGTGAAGCGAGGACCATTAAAAATACTAAATGGGACGAAGGTTACGATGAAAATCAACCTACAAAGGCCAGAAGGTGTGAGGCTATAAAATTACTGTGCCTGTCATTGTAACATATCTGCATTTGAATGCCCTTACCTTCCAATATATTCCGTGCAACATATGCAATGCAACTAAGAATCCTAATTTTATTCACAAAAAAGATGCACTTGGTAAAAGCTACGATTTGCATGGCAAACTACTATATGTTCCCATCAGATTATCATGTGGTGTTTATAAAACACTTTTCACTTCCCAACAGATATACGAAAGCATGAGTATATGGGTAATCGACACTTTAGCCCTTAATTGGCGCCACCCATGAATTATTATATGCTCAAGATGTTGAGCCAACACATGTTTCAAAACCGATTAGAAAAACGGCTCTCTTGTAGCTTGAAAAAATCAATGTTTGAAAGAACCAAGGATTCTTGCAAATGCGGGACAAACAATCAAAAGTATTTCGGGATATTAGCATTTTTCAAATACAGGAAGCTTGGAAGCTTGATATAGTCCAAAAATCTGAACAAATGAATAAATTAGCCTAGAAATTCAATATGAATTACTTCAATGTAATCCTTGCTGCATCCGGGTGAGTTTTCGATGTTGATTCCAAGAAATGAGGCGACAACTCTCGTTCCAGGACTCGTCCGGATTCTGTACGTGCAATCGGAATTCGCTGCGTACGCATCCGGGTAGCCAACTGAGCTGATTGTTCCTTGATCCCTTGTAACATTGCGGTTGCAATCTAGAACGGGGGAGACAGATAGAAAATAATCAGAAGCATCGAATTAGAGATCGATCGAGTCAGAAGAGATTAATCAATCACACGGCCGTCTTGAAGCCAAGTCACGTGAAAACCCAATCAATAATCACGATGAAGTGTCACATGACTATAAAGAATTATGATAATGATGCTAACAACTACAAGAACAAAGAACAAGGGAAATATTCAAATCAACTGCAAGTCTACGAGATGAGTTCACTCGTGCAAACAATAATAATACTAAGAAATGCTGATAAAGGGGCTGGAAGGCCAAGGCCCATGAATCCCTGATCATCTATGGCTAATAATCTAGTTTGGTTTGAACTCGAATTTTGAGTCTCCGTGTAGGCGGTCAAAGAGTTTTTCAAATGAAATCATGCGCAGGAAATTCGATTCAAATTCTATTGCAAGATACAAACAATGATTTTCATTCTATCTTCCCTTTTTCCTCTGCGAGAATGATTCACCCTCACCTAGTATTCTACCATTAATTTCCAGAAATGCGTTTGCTTTGCGCTGAATTCACATAGCTAGTGTCAATCAGGAAACATTCAAGATGAGAAATATGACACGATCTAGCGATGGCACACCACTGCTGATGAGGCATCACTAGAAACGATGCTGAACGAATAATATACGAAACCAAGAATCTACATAACAAGCAACAGAGTGAAAAAAGGAAGAAAGGTAAAACCGCTGCGTTGCGTACTCAATTTCGAGCGTAGCAGAAACCAGAGACGTGGCTCTGAGTTTTTCTTCTAGGGAAGTGGATTTTATGAGGTGGTTTCCCGTTGCCTTCCTCACAAATGGCGTTTTAAAATTGACACATGGCTGAATCAAAGTGACAATCCCTGTATTGTGAGTCCGCATTCTTAACCACTACGCCACGGCACCACTAAAGATAAAACAGCAAAGCAAGAAAAGAGGACGACGGGTAAGTAGACCAGAAAAGAGCAGATCGAAGAACATACTTGCTGGTGATTGCAGATTGCATCTTGGTCCGAAAAACCCATTGGTACATTTACAAACAGGTGCACCATTTTCATTCATGCATTGGCCTCCATTCAGACACAAAATGTTTCCACATACGTTCACTGTCACTTTCTGGTCGCATTTAGAGCCTTGCCACCCAGCATCACAAACACATCTATAACCAGTCTGCAAAACAAAATCAGATCTGCTAAGTTCCGAGAACAAAAATGTGAATAAAAATAACGAAGGCTTCGCTAAACACGACTACTATATCACAGCAAGACTTTACTCGGCCATCTAGGCACAAATTCATGCTGCAGAAGATTAATTCTCGGGAAATCCCATTGAAAATTTTTTAACATGAGAAGTCGTTGATTGCATTGATGGATTGGCTCCTAGTAATCCAAGACTAACTTATCATCAAGAGTGAGCACATTTTGGAAGAAATATCGATTGACTTACTCCGTTACTGGCAGCTGCAGTTGTGGGTACACATACACCATGGACGCCACAGCTTGTACCGGTGCTGTCTCGTGCGCAAATTCCACCCTGAGAAATTTGCTAGAAAAAAGAAATTACGTAACACATCATTCAAGGTACAATGAACATATTACATTGAGAAACTCGATGGGTTCTTCTTGAGCCATTGCATTACAATAAAATTCAGCAACGACCTTCTCCAGCAAATTTCCCCCCTTAAGGCCGTTTTCCACTTGGCGAATTTATTCGCGCGAAGCGACTTTTTTCGCGACGAAAAAATTCGATCGAACGCGTTTTTGTTTTCCATAGAAACTCCTGCGAGTTTTGTTTTTTGGTGCGAAAAGCTTTTCAAAGATGGCCGCTGTAAATCTCAGGTATCTACTGCTACTGAAAGCTCGATTATCAATCAAAATTTTGCTGCTAAGAAGACGTGAGAGGAGGCTGCAAAAGTACAAGAAAAGATTTTGGATAAGGAAGATCTACAAAGAACGGGAGCAGAAGGGCGAGTATCATCTTTTGATCAAAGAACTGAGACTACACGATGCTGAATATTTTTTCCGGTGTTTTAGAATGACTCCAACACTGTTTGAAGAGCTCTTGAATTGGTTTGGCCCGTTTCTTCAGAAAAAGGATACGAAAATGAGGAAAGCTATCCATCCAAGTGAAAGATTGTCTGTTTGTTTAAGATACCTGGTGACGGGTGATGCCCAAGTAACGATATCAGCAAGCTTCCGTATGAGTCCAACAGTTGTTGGGAGAATAATCAGTGAGACTTGTGAAGTTGTATGGAAAGTACTCAGCGCAAAAGGCTTCATCAAAAACCCATCAACAGAACTGGAATGGAAATCTATAGCCGAAGAATTTTCAAGATTTTGGAATTTTCCGAATTGCTTGGGAGCCCTCGATGGGAAACATGTGGTCATGCTTCCAGCAATTTAATTGGCTTGCGCCTTTTTTCGCCCCGTAAAAGTTGAATCCATTCGAACTCACTTTTTCGCTGCTGCGAACAGTTACCGCGAATTAGCTTCTGCGCGAGAATTTAAATACGCATGCGTATGCTCGAAAAAAGTCGCTTCGCGCGAATAAATTCGCCTAGTGGAAAACGGCCTTTATAGTGACATAGAAAACATAGTCCACTCGTCAGGAAAATTAGTGGCCCGCTTGAGGGATATACAAGACAGTTGAGGGATATTCTACGATCTGACTATTCTGTGATACGATGATATCAATAATCGCTCTTATACAACACACATTGAAATAATAACTTGAGTTATCAATTCGGCATTTAAACTAACAATAAAAACTGGATTTGTAAGGGTTGAAGTTAGAATCAGTGCTGAAATCAATCAATGCTTTAATCGGTCTATCAGTATGCCATTCAATAAAACTTTGATAAATTCCAAAGGAGAAACTAGACATTCTTAAGTTATTCAAGTTAATCCGATCATAGCAAAAGCGATTCATCAAGTAAATCTGACGTAACACCACCACTATCGAATCCTGGTTTCAGTTGACCTCCCCGACACATTTCCTCTGTTACTTCATTAATTAAATCTACCATGTTAGTCATGCTTGCTTCCATAATCAATTTTAATGTCTATGGAACTATTTACAGTTGTAATATTGTAGGAAAATTTGTTGAATGTCACCTATTTAGCATTCTTACAGACTGCTTAACACCCCCTGGATAAATTCGTTACCGAATATGCTCCTCATGAAAAGTATGCCCTGATGAAACTCGTGTCGCAGACACTCTGTTGGGAAGATCTTGGCGACACTCTGTGAGTATATCAACTTTTCTATGTCAAGTACTCGGCTGCTTTGCTCAAATTTCAAGATTTTGCCTAGGGCACATAACCTTTATGATGAATCCATGCTTGAACTTAGGTATCAAGTTACTTTGTAACGAAATTTTCCTCAAAGCGAAAAGAAGCATTTAAGTACACTTTGAAGAAAAAATTGGCGGGTAACCTGTTTCAAATTTTTTACTTCGTCTTTGAGTGACTTGATCTAATGAAAAAGAAAGCATAATTGAATGAACAAGGAAAATCAGTTGAGAGATAAAATCATGATTGACATAATGAATGGAGAAATTCGAACCCCATTGATACAAAATGCGTGTGGTTTTGAAAAGAGAGAAGAGAAGGTGAAGTAGTGTCTCGTCCGGAACATTGATAAAAAGCGATCTCATTTGCATGACACAGCAAAAGGTTCTTGCGTTCTGATATACCGCTGCTTCTTGGAAAAATTGACTGGGAGGGTCGTTGTCGATAGAAGGCAAATCTCATACATACATAACCATACACTGATGGTCATACATTGATAGCCATACATACATAGCCATACATACATAGTCACATGCGTATATACATACATTGCTTACATACTGTACATAGCTATACCAGCCATACATACTGTACACAGCCATACATACTGTACACAGCCATACATACTGTACACAGCCATACATACTGTACACAGCCATACATACTGTACATAGAGATACATACATAGCCATACATACATAAAAGGAGCATTGATATTTCATGAAGCCAGTTCATGTTAGGTACTCTACTTTTGGATGGTGTGGCCTTAACAATTCTGATTGCAAATGCCTGTGCAATTCAAATGCCAAACAACGCCTAGTTATATGGATCCATTCTGTTCTGTAAAATACTTGGCTTTTATCCGAATAATTTGAAAACAGCTGCAATCGATGCGGCCGTCGCTTTATCAGACGAAGCATTCATCCGGCTGAGATGCAGGCCAATTTTTGGTAGTCAATTTATTCATCAAACAATTTTGGTAGTGCATATTTACGCAAACCGCCTTTGAATTATTAACAGTCCGTGTTAATGCTATTCAATTTAAATTGGAAGTCATCGCAAGAGTCTTCCAGGACATGAATAACACAGCGAACTTCGTGCCAAAGTTGAACCCAACTACGTCACATTTGCAGTCGCAGGCAAATTTAAGTACAAAAGGAAATCCATCAAAAGAAGCCAAATTTGCCTTTCATTAACTCAGCAAACAAAGTCGAATCTCTTTGATCCCTTCGGTTGGACTAACTTTTAAACAGCCAGTTTGGACAAGCAAAGTCGCGTTTTGCTAGCATTTGCCGCACTGATATTTTCTCATACTAACGTTAGAAACTCTGTCAAACAAATTGATCAGCACTTTTACATGCTATAAAGGCCATAAATGCGTGTATAGACACTTTAATTCTGCTCACTAATCGCAGGTCTGTCAAAAGAGCGAACGACAAAGGATGTCTGTTTCATCTAGTTACTATTTAATGTCGCATTGCACAACCTTAATACCTTAAAAGCGGCACAGACGCATAGAAATGCCCTTGTCATTATTCAACAACGATCGCGCCTCTCTCACTGATCCAAAAAGCTTAAAAAGTTACTGCGGAATGTGCATGAGTATCACAAGTTAAGGGGTTTCACATTTCTATGGACTATACTATGTCACGATTGGTTTATTCATTCCAAATTTGGCATGCTGCCCAAGATATACTCAGGCTGCGTTGCGTTCATCGTCCTTTCACAGCCGGTCTGCACTGCTAAATTCTCTGAGGTTAAAGCTACACGGCCTTGCTATTTCACCATGGGGCCACGGACCTGTTATGTATCGGATAGCTGTGTCACAGTCATCGTCGTCGTTCTAGGTAAATCCAGCGGTGGTGTGCCTTGTGTACTACAAGTGATCTAGTGTAGCAAGAAGGTTTAAGTGACAACTACGCCCAAGATTCGATGCGATATCATCTTCATTTCAACCCACCGTGGCGATGGCGGGGAGGAAGTCCCACGAAAAGGAGCTAGCTACAATACGCGGCTATACGATGACATTATTACATCTAGGTGCACATGTTTCGTTCCCTTCCGGCTACAATATAGCCAAGAGTGTCAGTTTCCAGTGACAAGCCTACGCAAGACGACAGGATCGATGAAGGCTAGGCTGACGAGGCCTGTGCTGTGGCAGAGCCCCGCTAATTGAGACATTGGAACGCGTGCGCGGATGCCCTACGCCACCAAGTGCCTTAGTTGCGGGGAATTTCAACTTTAAAAGGAAGGAACGTTTTCCACTGAGACATTTTACGTTTTGGGAGGAAGCAGTAGCGTAGCTAGTGGGATAACGTTTGAAAAAACCCGTTTCTAGGCTTATAAACCTTCTTATGCACGTACGTAATAAATCATGCTACGTTAGAACATGTTTTTCCTGAGAGATGGATAAGAAGTGAAAAAGGAAGAATTTTGGTTCGGATTATTTAAATTTCGGAGGCTGAGAAGGACACCGATAAATCGAGTTCTTAATGTAACGCGTGGTTAGGTGTGAAGTGCTGTGGAAAAGAATTAAAAAATTTAATCAATATTTCTTCAAAAGTTTCAACTTTTGACAAAAAAGTCTTTCACGGAAAATTTTCACGCGGTTAACATCTCGATAAGCAGCTAAAGACGACTAGTGGAAGGGGCAGCCAACCCCTTGCATATCTCTTTACGTGACAGTTACATGATCCAGTTGCCGTTTGCCGAGTTGGAAACGGTATCTCCCTCCACGACCCCTCCCAAGCAACTGGTTGAAACCCCATCTCTTTCCTCTTTTCCCTGCTCGAAGACCAGAAGATTTAAGGCTACCTCCTCGGAATGGCGGTGTCATGTACGCGCTAGTCATGGAGATGAATGATAAGAGTAACGAGATGAGCTCTGACTAACCCGACAGCTACCTCCCTGCCCCTCTTGAGGCAGCTTAATTTCCTAGCGACGGCTAGCCTCGAGCGCCGTTGATACGAAAAGTATACCTTTCTGAACGTACTGTAGGTTGCCCACATTTTTCAAGGGGTCTAGGGATGCCGTACAGGTCTCTTGACGCCCACACAATTTTCCAAATAAACTGCAAGCATTCTTGGACGATAGAGACACCCATGTGTATCTATAGAGATACCCATGTGAATCAAACGACTTTTCTCACAAAATGCGACAGAAATTTTCCCACCATTCTGCTTGCTTGAAGAATCAAAAGATGAGAGGACATTATTGACAGAAGATACACAAAAGTTTTAAAACTATTATAAACGGTACAGATGAGAGGTATTTCCTTGCGCAAACGGTTGGCAGCAAAAACGATTAAAATTCTTACAGTGTTCAGCATTGATTTGACACTAGCTCCACCAAGCAAGACATCTCCAGTGACGTCAGTCTCTAGACTTATATTGTGATTAGCTGCAGACTGGATCTTCAAGTGTCCATCAGTCGTTACTATCTTTGGTTTGTCACTAGAACAAAAAGACGATAATCAAAGCATTATGGTGGCTCTAGAACGGACATTGGATTTTTTACATGTATTAATGTCATCCAGGTCCTTCCTCTCGATGTGACCACACCTCGTGACTCCTACGCCTGGATATACAAAAGGCTACCGACTCTCCTCACTCTAAGTGCACAATTGACCATAGGGTCAGTGCTCAGGAATCTTGCCACTGGGCTTTCTTGATTTCGGATTTAAGGGGATAAGAACACACGTCCCTAAATTTTGAAATGCAAAGAATAAAGAACTGCGGCCTTGGTGCAAGGCCTACTGTGCTTGTTTTTCTCTGCACAGTCTATGAGAACTGTTACCTAGCATACTGTACTGCAAAGTCAATGGACCAGACAGGCGATGAAAACTTATTCTAAAAAATCATGTGAATAGCATTTAACTGTGTCGCTAAAAGCGATTAAGTGACATAGTTGTCTTAAAAATCTTTTCATCCAAAGCAAACCACTGCTTTCAAATCTTCGACTTAAATCCATCCGAGAATTGATAGATTACGAAGTAGCTGTCATGACGAATAAAATCCCTAAATGACTTCGCCCCATTATATCTAAAAAATCTGTTTACTCGCGACCCTCCTTGCTCTTCGCGAGCTCTTAGAAACACTCAAAGTGATCTTAGACTGCCTTTAAAAAAGACAAGTAGTGGGCAAGATGGATTTTCATTCAGAGGGGCGAACGCTTGGAACGGCCTATCAGCTACTGCAAAAAAGGCGCCATCAGTAAAATCTTTTAAAGTAGCGACCTGACATGCTCATCTCCACTCCTTCTATACTCTCTATGTTCTAGAATTGAGCGTTGGCTTTGAGACAAACCTTGGTAATAAAGCTAGTAGGAAGTTTACCAAATATCGCTACCTTCTGCATGACCTAACATCGAAAACTTGTCAATAGGTTCCCTTTTAATTTTTGGACAGTCTTGCGATTCGTTCATTCAGATTTGTAGCGATCTAGCCATTGACAAAGAACATACTAACTACATCATTCTAAATCATCAACTACAATCATTCGCACAACTTATTACATATTCTGCATGCGCAACAAACCATGGACTAAACCCGACCTTCTATCCCAGAAAAAGTCTTCTTTCAACCTTTTTTTACTTTTTATACTAGAAATACCTGTAATTAGGTCAGCCAAATACAAATTACCTATTATTAGAGAGATTTGTATTTGCATGTTTAGTTTATATATCAAAATGAAGTTTTAAAAAAATCATATGCTACTGTGTAATTGGCGTGGCTCCAGTAAACATTTTGAGGATCACCTCATATCAGTGTAGTGAAAACCCCTTTTCTCCAAAGAAAGTGGTTTACTTCTGCATTTAAGAGAAGTTTGAGATGATTCATTTAAAAGAAAAAATCTGTGACAATACTACCAAAAGACCATGGTCATATGGTCACCAGGAAGTCTCTTGAAAAAAGATATCAATTTGCAATGAAACCACAGATATTTTTGTAAAGAAATTTTCCAACACCGACATTACTGAGAAACTTCCTTGTCATATTTTCAATGTATATCTATATTATAAAAAAATGCTAGAATGGTGACTATCTATTTTTAAAATTGAGGCTCATTGCTGATCCTATGTGTCTTCAACAACATAACTGATGGAGGTAAGTTAATTTGCGTAGGGGTAAGCTGAAGTCCCCCCAAAGTAAACCCTGTTTCCCGATCTAAGAACCTCATAATATCATCATGCCAACATTGCCCTTAAAATTATTCAGAATACGTTTTAATCATTCCTTAGGATTGTTATCTATACAGCCAATTGTCTTCCAGACAATAGGTCATGTTTGCATGTAAATTTATGAATTGCTCATTGCCAGGGGTGGGCCATCTTCAAACAAGATTGGCTAAAATTGCTGGCTAGTCAATGCGATATTTGACCCTGAATCTCAATATTCTCTGCCCAGTTTACTGTCCACCATCTCTGGCAGATGAGGACTGGCATCATCTGAACTACATTTCTAGAATGCTGAATGGGGGTGAGCTTGATTCCATTTTTCATCTATTTTTGTCAGGGCTCATGAGCTTCAAAAAACTTAGCAGATCCTGCTTTTTGTATAAAGTTTATTGCTGAATGAGGGGGTGGCCTACAACTTCATAACTAAGATATTGGTCTTCAAATATTGGCTTTAACTGGCTGCATATAATTATAATTCACTTAGTTTATTAGCTAGCAAAATTGGATCTCAAGAGTTATGTGAAATGAAAGACTAATTTGAGAAAGTTACTAACTTTATTGATGTCAAAGTAAAGCAAGTGCATTTTATACCAACAATAGTGCATAACATTACTCTTTTCCTCTAACTACACAGCCAACAAACCATGCATCAGTCTACCACGACAGTCATTAATACTTACAATTTATATCAATAATGATGACTCAGGAGCTTACAGATTAAAGCTGTCTGAATATCTGCTAGCTTGTCTAGGATCAGCAGGTTTGTGATGGTGAGATAACGAAAAAAGGTTACTCATGTCCTGGTTTTGTTTTCATCCAACATTTTTATGGCAAAAAAGTCCTGCAACTTCACAAATAACTTTCAAATAACTTCAGCACTATCTTTCTCATTATGATGCTTCAAAACGCTACCAGGCAGAAGTCTTGCATTCTACAAAAAACGTAAGACTTTATCGTCTTGTATTTTACAGAAGTCCTCCCTTTCACAGAAGTCCTCCCTTTCACAGAAGTCCTCCCTTTCAAATGCAAGACTTCTGCCTGGTAGATTATGAAGTATCTTTTAAATAGACTGAAATGCGATTAGACCCTAACAAGAACCTGATCTTTCCATTAGTCGCCAAAACATTTATCAGCAACCTAGATAAAACATTTCGAAACGATTCGAGGGAACTGCCTGCACTTAAGAGATCCATAGAGATTGCTTCACTGTAATTCACGTGAGATTCACATGAGCACCAGGTAGTGCATATCTGCCATCTAGACTAGTTAACAATGTTTGGGGCATTAGACATCAAATTTTGTGATCCCTTCTTGTTAAATACTAGTAGGGCAGGAATAGAGAGAATGATGATAGCTCATTCTAGAAAGTGGAGATGGGAATGTGGGAAATCAGGACAGCAAGCAAAACAGGAAACGGATCGGCGCGAATCTACACAGGAGAATTCATAGCATGCTTTATAGCATACGTTCTACAAGTCTCACCACTAATGAAATGTTTGAAGTAAACAAGTTCGCAGCTTCTGTTAAGGCTTGAATGTTTTAAATAAATTTAGAAATAGAACTATGGCTAGAACTCTTCCGAATCTACAGTTACATAAGCAACTCTGCGTTCGTGTTTTCGGATTTCCAGTGCAACTTCAACTTCGAGGATTGAAAAGCAAGGATGATAAGGAACTAGTCGTTGGTTTTATGGCGTGATTGATCGTCACAGCAAGGTGTTTTCAAACACGACAATGCTTTGTTCAATAACCTCTTTCAATAATGAGATAGGGCCTATCTATACGAACTAATTTAACAAATCGATTCATCTTTGACACGAACGTAAACAGAAATCGATGCAGTTGGCAAAGCGAAATAAGGACAACTACTATATGCACTCTAGAGATGTAAACATGTCATGGGCATAAAAGGCATAAATATTTGTCAGTGATACAGTCCCGCTATTCAAAGAAATTACATAAGGCTGACAAATGACATAAGGCTGAAAAAAACTCACCTTAACGCTGTTACTTCCGCAAAAAACGTGGCAATGCATATCACCAGCAACTCAACTCTTCTGTCCTTCCTTCGCTCCATTTTAAACGTATTTGCTATTCACTTTGTTCATAGGAGTATGTGATACTCATGTGGGGCTTCCTCGGTTGGTATAACTGCCGTCAACTGGCTGACGCAGCACAACGGTTATGATGACACACAATTCCAGAGGGAACCAACAAATGAAATAATACTTGATTTTGACTGTGTTTTTGTAAGTTTCGCTGCAATATTTGATAATATAATAATATAGGATTATAGTTGCATTGCCCTGAGTCTCTTCTGCTCGCTGCCTCCCCTTTTGACAGAGACTTCCCGCCGGCTGTCAAAAAAGATGTCTCCTTCGCAGATGCCGACAACGAGCAGAAAGCAGAAAGTAATCACAATCCTATGCATTGCGTTAGGTGATGACTAGGACGATTTCATATGCGAAACCACCATATGACCAATGTAGAACAGACGCACAATCAAAGAATTATTTAAGGAGAAGCCTGGATATAACGCTTTCTAGCAATTTCAAACAAAAATGAAGATGAAAAAAAGTACTTAGTGGGAGGCTTGGTGCTTACTTGGATTGCGTTGATATTCTGAAATTTTGTGAAGTGCTCTTTGTCCTTCCTGCTGTCCCAGAATGAAAATCTTTTATTTAGACAGAACCAAATTTTGAAAAGTCATGAACTATCTAGCAGCAGTTACTGTTTGGCTGATGGGGCCTAAAACTGTGCCAGATAAGAACGTTTGAATGAGACACTATGCAATTTGATCCTTTTGAAATCACGTGAGAGTGGCAACACAAAGCTGTCGGCTTTTTTTTCTTTACGTTGAACTGACAGGCTCAATTCAATGCTATTCAATTTGGTTCTCAAGACTTACTTAGGTAATTCCATTCAGTTTTATTCAATTATAGCTGCTATTTTTTGCGTCTGTTGATTGCGCAAGCACTTTTTACAGTGAGAGCGATTTAGTCACTAGCTGTCTGCTAACAGTAGATACCTGGGGACAATGCAGAAACCTCCACATTTGTTTCCCTGGATATCGACCGCCGAAAGTGATATCGACTCGTTTTTGTCGGCCCGCAACCGATTCTGCAACCACTTTCCCTCAAAGGACATTTGAAGAAAAGACTCGATGAAGACCATCATTATTATCATTATTATTATTTGGGACACCATGGGGGACGATGCAGAAACCTCCACATTTGTGTCCCTGGATATCGACCTCCAAAAGTGATATCGACTCGTTTTTGTCGGCGCGCAACCGATTCTGCAACCACTTTCCCTCAAAGGACATTTGAGGGAAAGGCTCGATGAAGAAGAAGTAGATACCTATTCTAAAACTTCTGTCTCTGAGCATAGCTAAGGTATAGATGTAGATATGTAGATGTCATCAATGGCATCAGCTATGGAGGCATGGTGCTGTTCATATGAACAAAAAATACACTCAATCTATTTCAATATTGCGCTGAATAGCGCGTTGATATTAATTTTGTTCACTAAGAATCCTTGCCGATAACCATTAAAAGTATGAAACATTGGTGGAATCATAGTTTTATTCTGGTCATTATCCAACGTGTTATACTCCTGATGAGTGTCGAAAGAAAACATCTTCACTGGGACAGAGCCATGTTTTCGCTTTGCTTTACATAATTACAGTATTCCATATCAAAACATTCATTCAGTTTTTCTAGTGTTTTGATTAAGGCCAGGAAACTTTTCATACAAACTTGACAAATGAATGTTCAGTTTCAGCTCAGCTCCTCTAGTTAAAATTCCGCTACATACAAACAATTTCAAAATAAACGAATGAAAAGTGAATATATATAAATGCAAATGATTACAATGAGTTGAGGAAAATAGTTAATCGCATGGAGAGGTTTCTTAATAGAGAAACTTAATCGAGGAAAGAATCTACCCAAGAGAAATGCTTGACTTTAAATTACACGTGGGACATGAAAAGCGGAAGCAAAGTATCGTCTTGTCTTTACTTATGAGCCTGGGGACAATGCAAAAACCTCCACTTTGGTGTCCCTGGACATCGACCGCCGAAAGCGGTCGCAATTCATTTTCGTCGGCTCATAACCGATTCTGCAACCACTTTCCCACAAAGCACATTTGAAGAAAAGAATCCATAAAGAAGAAGACTCGTGGGCCTGGCACACCATTCCGATTTTTGTTACCAGCAACTGGTTTTTTTCCAACACGCATGCTAGCAATTTTTTTCTCGGTGACTCCAGGTAAAAACCACGCTCTCTCCAAAGCTCTACCAAGGTATCTTCCTTCTCGATCGTTCATGTAAAAGGGTCCGAAAAGGTTTCCATTTGCTCCCACTGGTTATTCAATAATAAAGTTGAAGTTTTCTAAAATTCGGATTTCTCGGCTGTCCTCTGCATGGCTGCAGCTTAGGCCGGAAAGCAAAGAGATCCTGTTCTGGATCCATGCAATTTTTTCGTACCTAGTTTGATCTGCTAGCATAACTCAACTCCCTGTAACGTAGTGACGAAAATACACTGTATGTTTAATTGGCTTTGGATTGCTAAGTTTAGCCATGATTTCGTCGGTGCAAAGGTCTGGAAAGACATCCCAAATGACACAAGAAATGTGGCATTACGTTTTCAAGTGCAAAATGATAACCTACCTCTTGGGCGAGTACAGAAAATCAATATAGAAATAAGCTATCCCGAAACATGACGTCCAGGTAGACCAGTTTCGAATTTGCTTTTTTTTGTTTGCATGTAAATACCTTTATTACTGAAAGAATATCATGATGATATGATATGAAATATGATATGAAATATGAAAATCTGTGTTGATTAGCTTATTGTGCAAAAATTGTTTGGCAAGAAAAGGCTTGGATGAATGTGATCAACAATGAATAATGGAGTTGCAAAGCTAGACAGCAGTATCAAAGAATTTTGCTTGAGCAATATTTAAAATAAGGGGTAAGAATTAAGATTTGATTACATAAGCGTGATAATTTCGTGTCAAGCTATCGTATGTGAGTTAGTTATTGGCGAAACAATCACCAAGATGTCTTTGGACTGCGTACATCTACGAGTTTCTTCCTTTTCAGCTGCTGGTTACAGTAAGCAATGCCTGGATTCTTTTCCAGTATATGGCGCAAAGAACGATAGTTAATTTTTTCGTGGCTAGCAGCAAAAATCTTTCCTAACCGTCAGGAAAATCCTTTCCGGTCTTCTTACGTCAAAAAGATAACCCACAAACCGCGGAATTTTCCGTATTCATGTACGGGTCCTCCCCATGATGTAGAGAGATCTGCATCTAGCTGTAAGGGCTACTTGCCAGCTTTTTTCGATCGCTTATGTTAGCTTGTAACAACCTTTGCTCTTCTGGTTTGTGAGGCTGTTGTTAATATGCTGTGGGCTTTATTTTGACTGCTATTAAGCACGATTAATAGATTAATAGACACTGCAAGTTTTTAGACTTTCTGCTAATCTTGATTTCATTTAGAGACTTAATTGGAAAGAGCTATGATGACAGGGCGGGTTAAAAATTTACACGCAAAAAGGAAAATAAAAAATGCCTGCCAGAGGCAAGGCTAGGGTCAAAAAGCTATCATTGCTTAATCGAAAGGGAAGGCAATAAGCTGGGCGCATCCGCAAACAACGTCATTCAAAAGCGCGTTAAATACTGAAACACTCCATGCACAGGTAGAGACGCAATTTGGCGCTAAATACCAAAAGATAATCTTAACTACCTACATGCAAACTAAGTAGAAGCAGGTAACCAAGCTCTTATAGCAAATGGTCTGATGTGGGCTGTGTTGACTGTCACCAACGCCTATCGCGAATACAATGTCACCTGTAACTTCGCCTCTCAGAGGATTAGGGTTCTTGCAAGCTAACACCTACAGGAAATGAGAACTAATGATCAGCACAGTGTTTTGAATCAGGTTTGGAGCCAAGGCCTTGATGATCACAAAGGCGTCCTCCATAAACGTCTCTGGGAAATTCAAACTTCTTTTTGTGCTTTGTAGGGGCTTTGGTTAGCCCAAGCCGTGTTTTTCATGCGTCAAAACCCCTTGATATCAATTCAGTGACATACAAGCTACAGCCATTCTCCTAAATTCCCCTTCTTTGGTTAGGAGCGTGGAATCACGAGGCCAAAAACTGCTTAGCATACACAACGCTGACCTTAGCAGATACCGGTGGCACCTTATTATTTCTAGTTAAGTGGATATGAGGAGGTGGCATCCAGCTGCCATTCAAACCGATAATGTTCAGATTGAACAGTACAAAATTCGAGCCCTAAACCTGTGCTGTGAGTCAGCATGTCTGAACCACTAGACTAAAGCCCCGTCACACGAGAAAAGGAACTTGGAAGGAAATTCACGTGACGTCCTCCTTACTATCGAAGCCTTGCCATGTCTTCATGAACAATGTCTTACGGACTGATTAAAAAAAGCTTAAACATAATCTGCTGGATGAGGAAGGATACAAAACTTAAAACACATATGAAGAGACGATGGGAGAAACAATGTACACCTATTTGAGTTTTCTCAAAATCTTCTTCTCTTGATACTGACCATTTTCTTGCGTCGTCTTTTCCTCCCCGCAAAGATAACAATCTTTGTTGAATACCTTACACCCCAGGCCACGAAACCGGCAAATTTAGAGTAGTCGACAGAGGCAAAAAATTGTCACGAACCTTTTTTAGTCCAGTGTTATCAAAAAAGTGATTATCAGTATTGTCATTTGTACATCTGTCTGGGCAGAATCCTGATTGCCGATGGATGTGCAAGAACACTAAATTGCACCGATTCACATCCAACTAAATCGCAAAAAATTTCATTACGACAAACGCTGAAGGCATCCAAGGAAGCTGCCAACTTTAGGTGCCGATATAGGGATCAACTTTTATAATGAATCCCAAGCTACTTAATCCAGGCATTGACTTTGTTGACTGTACTCGTTTCAAAGACAATAAAACCTAGCCATTTTATCCTGGACTTACTATTTAATAGAGACAAGCCACACTACGAGATTATGAGCTTGAGTCGATGTATTTGCTGCATAGAAAGCGGGGACTTGAAAAGAAAAAATTGCAAATTCATAATTACACCGTGGAGAGGCAATCACAAAGCTCCCGATTTTATCAGAATGGTTGTACATATTTCTAAGCAAGCCGTACAGCATGTGAAAACTTCTCCGTTCAAACATAACATTGACATGATAACAGTTTGAATTCTAGGCATGTCCTCTTGCGAGTTTTATCACTGTCAGTTCTACCTGATAAGAAAGACGCTCTCTGTATCACTGCATCGTTGTGATTGCCGATTGATAAACCAAAGTAGATCCATAGAGATTCATTCCATGGCTTGCATTATATTCAAACACAGCTGAGCGTTGCTGCCATTTAGCTTCATTATTTTTTATTTTACTTCTTGCATCTGCAATATCATTGACACCCTCAAAATTTTAGATTCAAATTGACAGACCTGGCTGTCATAACGATGACTGCTGAAAAAATACGAAAAGACCGTACAGTCAGGTCACATTACTACCGTTTATGAGGAAGGGAGGAATACTCTGAGGATACAGTATGACTAAAGCTGTTTCAAAGTCTATCCGTTTTCAGCTACGATTTCCAGATTAAAGTCTTGGTGAGAAAGCCGTTGGATTTATTCTAGCAAACCATGCTTTCTTTAAAACCATTCAAATCTGCACCGTTCAAGAGAATATCTTAATACTTTCGTGCCGTGAACAAGGAGGGTTTTGGGGATCATGCATCTCTATTTCAAGACAAGTTGCGACAGAAAAATTAGGCAAGGAAGATTATTGAAGTGACGTTAAACCCCGTACTGAAATTAACATTCGTATTGTGCAATGAAATTACATACAATGACCTCTACTTACAACCACTGCATACATGCCATCATAAGAAATCTTTTTAACTTACGTATTAGAACTTTCTGAAACTGTATACATGGTGGATAGAAAAATGTCAGGATTAACTTTTTGCAAAGGAGGCTCTGCGTCAAACTTCCTGTCTAAACTGCAAATGGCAGATGTGTATGATGGCAAAACTCTTGCTGATACACTGGCTTCATTCTCTAACTGTTTAGCATTGTTCTCAAATTTGAAGAAATCGGCTTTCTGGCGGCAAGAAAGTGAAGGCGACGTGAATGGCGGAGAGTAAATGCTGGTATGCGTCGATGCATCAACACGTATGAAACCGACACTTGTGACGGCCAGCTGGTCGTTACGAGTAGGTAATGTGAATTTCGTGGCCCAGTTCGCAGATGTTGCAGGCAGAGAACTGAGACTGGAAGATAGGGCCACTGTGCTTGCCGATTGCACACTGTTCGCGTCACTGACGCTAAATCTATCACTCGGCATCAACGCATTCTGAGAGGTAAAAAGCCCATCTGGTCTGATGCTTCCAATGACTGTTGCAGAGCTAAATGCTTCATCTCTGCTTGCTGTAACTGGGACATGGAAGGCCTGGTTAATGGAACTTTTCAAAGAAGTTGAAGTAACCTCTTGTTTAAGAATTGATGACGAGTCGAACAGTGGCTTGTCTAACGATAGCTTCGAAGATGAGCACAATTCACCCAGCAATAAGGCATTTGGCAAGGATTCTGAAGAAAACTGTGAAAGTGGCGGCGACGTCATTTCCCTAAGGTCCCTGTGATCAGTCATGCGATTCATAGCAAACGCGTTGCTTTGAAGGAGATCCTCGTCATCATCAAATGTAAAACTGTCGTGGTGTCTACGAGCCATATTCATCAAGGGGTATGGTTCATCTTCTTCTGATATCAGCGAGGGAGATGATAAAGATCCAGTATTTATGTCATACCTAAGGTCGCTAGCAGCCGGGGACAAATCCTCCGTTGACTCTCTGTACGACCTTGGCAGCACCACAATTGCTTCACCTTTTCCACCATCATTATCAGAATCCTCGAGCAGCCATTTGCTGTTTGCAGATGCTTTGAATGTCATTTTCAAGTTACTCTTTCGCTCAGATGCTACTCTATCTTCACCTGCAAAATTACTACTCACATGACTATTGCTCTTCTTCATAGGTTTAGTAGGTATTGCAAACTTCTTCTGTAGTTGTGCTTTTAAATTCTTTCTAGATTGTATGACCTTCCCCTTATTTTTCTCTATCTTCTCCGGCCTTTTCGGACGCTTGGCAGGCACAGATGCTTCTTTGCTAGTAGAATTCATCTGAGATTAAATTGAGAAGTTACAAAAAAATGGTAGACACACATGTATCTATCTTTCACACATTTGATTCAGTTCAAAGGTAGCACCTAATCAAAGGCACTAAATAAAACCCGAACAACCCATTGGATCTATCAAAGGTTATGTGAATGTACATAAAACCCACGTTGAAAATCTCCAAGCAAAGACTTGCAAAATAGAGCGGCATTGAGGCGGGAAGGGGACGCGACGTTAAAGCGGACAGCCCTTCCCCCTTGCCAGACAAAACATGATGCAGGTGCCGATGAGCGCTCTTCCGCACCGGCGACCCAACTTAAGTGCGACTGAAGCCAGAAGAAGAATATCAGTCACGGTCCGCCAACATCATGCACATATGTATCTGTAATAACCATCTTCTAAATTCACCCGTCATTGACCATCTAGGTTGGCATTACTTAGCCTTAACACAAGTCTAGCAAGACATTTATTCATATTCGGGTCCTCCCGGATCGTTTGAAAAGTATGGCGGCATCCATCTGTGCAAACACAGCGAATGGGAAACTCGTAGCACTGTAGGTCTAACCATTAAACTCATTCACGAATTTATGCGTGCTAAGCAAGGAAGCAGTACGAGAAATGAATCAAGTCTTTATTGCAATGCGACAAAAAGAAAGCAATATACCAATGGGCTATGATTCTGGTATTTTGGCATAAGCCGATTATGTAAATATTATGAAAAATTCCAGACGAAATATGGCGCTAATGGGCAATAATCTTTCGATAATGATAGGTAAACTTGATCGAGAACCTAATTGAAACCAAACTATATATATGCTGTAGCCGTACTTTGTACATAGAGTAGCATCTGTACTTTGTACATAGAGCACTATATGGTGGTGAAGACAGCACCCTCTATGTGATATGAATATATATATATATATATTAATTATATCATACTCTAGGGAAAAGAGATTCTCTACAAATGCGAAACCGACAAAAAATGAATGATATTTGCCTAAGAGCAACAGATTGCAAGCAAAGCAAGAGTACAAAGCTATGTAATAACAACACGTAATAAACCTCTACCTTCTTAAGTGCATGTTCGTTGCACAATGGTCGTTCGTTAATCAAATCAACAACAGGCATGCCGCAATGTGAACCAGCAGCAAATCGAGCAGTGCATGCACCGTACAAAAATTGATCTTCGTCATTTGAAATGTCTGATCGTGGGTTAAGGTAAAACATGTTAGATATAATCCTTCGTTTATCTTCTTTCTTTTTGCTCCCCCGAAAAAAGCACAGTGTCTCGTTTCTTTAGTGGGCAGTGTTTCGGTCCCCTATCTTGATGTAACTATCGTGTGTTACCCAGTGGATGGGCCATTGACTGTGAAAACCGAATGTTACTATCATGTTACTATTTGAAGCGACCAATGATGTGGCCATTCGATATGAATCGTGGATAGTAATCAAGCACTTGAGCAACTAAGTTACTCTGTTATGAACAATACGTTAATTTTTTTTCTCGTCTTGAACCACGGTCTACTGACACGGAATAAAAATCGATCCATACTTAAGTCTTATCAACATAGATTAGCAATGAAAGACTATTTCCTGTACTCTAGTCCTTACTGTCACCTTGGCCTCTCTAACCGATAAAGGCCTGCTATATGATAAGAATAAATGCCGAGTTTGAAAAGATACGTTTAATGCAGTGTCTAGAATAAGGCAATGCCGATTTGGAACACCTTGTGTTTGGCGACAGTGATGCAGCACAGCGCACGTAAGACATAGCAGATCTCTTCCCCCTGTTGAATGAAAACAAAAGGCACTGAGCTATAATTCGTTCATCAATATAGGAAGTATATCGTATGGTATGCCTCGATTGCGACGTTTGTCTCCGAGGACGTTGCCGCCGAAACAGTGAGTTTGGATGTGATTGACTAGGCCAATGTGCGGCCCACATTAACATTGGCAGTGGGGACATTGATAGGAAGGCAACAGTTTCCCGGTGGTCTTGGTGGCCTGGGCAGATGTTTCCTCTCTCCTCTGCCGCTCTTCCTCCTCTTTCGCGCATCGGTCGGTTTCGAAGGTGCCAGAACCTCTGGCGAATTTCGTTCTTCTCCACAGAGTTTTGGGATTATATATGGACACATTACGTTGTAACCTATCTCTAACAGAGCCAGAAAATTCAGCGGTTGCCACTGATAGCCGACGACACAGTTTTAAAGTCTGCAGCGTATACCTGCACATTTAAGAGAAAAAGATGGCGATGAGCAAATAATAACTCATACCTGAAGAGCTTACGGTCTCCTTTTGAATTTAAAACATTCACCGTTTGAACGGCATTCTCCCGTGCTGCTTGAATGAGAGATTGGAGAACTGAGTACGTCAGAGTTCTGTCTTCTAGCCTTGTTTTGATACTTTGCTTCAATTGTGACCTTTGATGCTTCAATCTTCTAATCAGATCATTTCCTGAACTGCTGCCCAGAGCAATGCTGTAGTAAATAAAAATCTATTATGAGGGAGAAAAATTTTCGGAGTTTTGAACAATACCCCCCTGTTTTTTGGACACAACTTCGCTTTACTCCAGTACAATAGGGCTAAAGCGTCACGGATGCACCACGCTAGTGCAGTCTTAGCTTCCTATATGCGGATAGTGCATCACAAGCTAAGACCGGTTATCCGGTTGAACTTTATGATTGATAGACACTTTATATGTCTAGGTGATACGCATCACGAAGATGAATTTCATAAAAAAAATTGCTAAGAAATAACGATGAGGATGGGCACACAGGTATACTATTGGCAATTGAATAACTTATCTCTGTGCTTATTAGAATGTACGAAAACTGATAAATCTGCAAAAACTGTAGTTCTATATGAATAATTTTGAAACTGACCGATAGAAGGTTGGGTTTGCTAATGGTGGGAGCTTCATTTGTATTGAAATTAGGAAACAGAAGCAATATTCTAAGTTTGCTTCATTTCTTAAGGTCTTCCACCAACTGCAGCAAACGCAATGAACTGCAGTATAAAAGAGAAATACCGCACAGAGGATCCTCAAGCAATTTGCTAAGAGCGTTCGTGCATCTAAATTGAATGCGTAGGAAGTTTTTGCTACAAAGCCAAAGCCTTCCCAACACTTATACCATCATTACTGCTAACGTTAATGTACATTTTAGAGAAATCTGCATAAAATCCATGACTTGACCATCGAAGAAATCCCTCGCAAATAATTGGAAGATTCATTTTTCTATCCGCTATGGAGTCTATACAAGTTGGTGCTGACTGCTTACAGAGAACGCATCTGACATAAGGAGCGAGCTTCAATTTCTAATAGCCATTTCAACTGGGTGCCTTTCTCAAAGATTTGAAGATGGCACATACATTATACCTGCTTTTACTTTCATTTGAAATGGGAAAGCGAAATACATTAAATGTTCAATTGTAATTTAATAACCACAAAATAGAATATCAGGATACCCTGGTGTTTGAAAAACTACACCGGTTGAAATTCGATGCAGCAGTGATGAGAGGACAGCTGAAACGAATGGAACAACGACGCTTGGAAACCTGTTACAAAGCCAATTAAAATTGAAAAGGTAGCGAAATGAGCAACACAGGGCTCCTGAACGAAAAGCATTTATTGTGCAGGTGTTTTGACGGATATTTCTAACTGACATTTAACACGGATTCTTTTGTATACTTAGGAAGAGGCACTATTTTCATTTTATTTCGTAAGTGTCATACCCGAGATACTCATCCATAATGTTCAAAGTTACAATCATATTGCTCAAAAGGTGGAAGAACAATGGCGTCACACTGAAGACCTAATGGTTATGAAACAATATATCACCATACTATGATTATGAAAACCTTACCAAATTACGATATGTGGGATAATTACCCATGCATAACAACGAGATTCATACTCATAGACGGATGGAAACGTGGGAAATCGAGTGTACAATCAACTGGTTTCCTGCTTAGACTATTACTTGAACATCATGGCCAGAGGCTCAAAACCCTTATTTGTAGCGGCAGTGTTTATCATACCGCGTTTAAAGCAACCTTAATCGAAAAAAGTAAATTCATGACTAAATTAGTGACTGATTTATACTTCAAAGCATATCACTGTACTTGTTAAATCGTTTAGGTTGAGTTCCGCTTCAAGGCACCCGGACGAGCAAATCCACTCAAGCTTATGCTGGACTAAGCTTCTACTAAATCATAAAATAAAATGACACATATCACAATAATAAGTCATACCTCACATCTTCTGCAGCAGCCTGCAAAGGCATTTCTTCAAATTCTATTGCATCTTCTTCAACCCTTTCAAACACTGCAAATATGAAAAATGGCAACCAATGTAAGTGGTTAAATAAGACCAAAACATTTGCATCCTTCATTGGGAAATGCCTTCTGTGTGCACACATTGGTATGCATTTTGATAGCAACCAACTATTGAAAGTGTTTTATTTAGCATCAACAGGGATATCGTAAAAAGCAGTGAAGCCATGCTGATCAACAAGTGTCATGGTTCTTCATCTCATAACCTAAAACACCTTGTGATTCCTACATGGCTGGGATCACAGAAATCTACATGAAAGCTAAGTTCTGATTTCCCCTTGAATGAATGGCCATGTTTGCTGTAGATGCAAAGGATAAGCTAAGAAAACTGAACTCACATTAAATTACCTGATGTGTCACACAAATCAAACTTTCTATGTCAGACTTAACTATATCCAATTTACATGGAACAGTTTTTAATCAATTATCGTCTTTTTCAAGAAGCTACCCAACAGTAGCATTAACATTTCCAGTGCAATAACTTTCCTGGCAGAAAACCTGCTTTAAATCTTTCAAAGACATAGACCAGATCTACAAAGTTTCAGATAGCAAAAGGTTATTATCTTGACCAAACCATAACCCATAGATTTAAGTGTGTTACTTTATGAACAAATTGCTCATAAGGAAGGTGGTCCTTTTACGTGGGAGAAAAAATTCATCAAAGGTTGCAATGATTAAACTGGAAACATACTGTATATTTTGAATAGGTCTCTCCTCTCCGCTTCACTTTTTCTCAGCAAGTGGGCAAAATGTTGAACAGAGGGAACTCCAAGTTCTTGTCCCCCTTTTCCTGGTCTCTTCCTTTTCACTAATTTCTTCCAAAGATGACAAGGTGATGTCCACCTCAATGGGGGCATAGCTTTGGTCACTGGGTTTCTACTTTCACAACTCCGTAAATTACTTGCTTCTGTATTTTGTTTATCGATTGTTTGGCATGGCTGTTTCCTAGAAAGACCATGGTTTTTTGCCTGAGTCCATAATTTTCCCTCTAGACGCTGGTTATGTAGCGAGATATTTGCAGCTGCTGAGTTGACATCTTGGCTGTGATTGGGATGGCTTCTTTCACTGACATCTTTCTTTTTCTTTAACTTCTTTGGTATAATACCAAGTACTTGCATGTGGCTATTGCAGTAGCTATATGAAATAGAATAAATAAGCAAGAGGGTCTTGACAATTGATGCATCAATCAACTTAAAGCCAATGAATGAATTTTAAGGTAACTATGAATTGAACAATATATTAGAATACCAAGCATATGACAAAATCTTATGAAAGTATCTATTTTACATATGAACAAACTGGAGCAAAAATCAAATGCCTAGTCAAATCCAGGACAGATCTTCTAACGGGAAACAAAGACATGTCACTGAGGGAAAACAGAAGAGCTTCTCAGCTATTTTTGCCAAAGAGAACAAAGATACCTTGATGCCATGAAAAACGTTGCACATCAAATGTGACGTAGCAGTCTAAACTAGAGAAGCAATAAATTACTGCCTAGGTGGGAATAACCAATAAAGCAAACTTTGATTTGCATGTTGATAGAATTAATAGCTACAAAAATCAACCTACTCTCGTTCTTCTAAAATAGGCACGGGATTGATGCACCTGCTCTTGTTATACTTGGCAAAAAACTGACACTGCTTGAATGGGGCACTTTTGTCCTCCAAAATATGACGTATGCAGAATGCAAAACCATTGAGCCTCCTCTGCATACAAACTTTCTCACTATAACTACATAACAATTTCCCATCAACTGGTGAAGAATGGATGTTCTTTCCCTCAAACATGAATGAATTTCCAATTCTACCTTCTCTTTCCTTTTGAACTTTTTTCAGCTTATCACCTGTAATGTCAAATGGACAGTGAATTCAGCTAAACTGTAACCTGACTGAAATAAATTGCAAAAAGTATGGATCAAGATACAATTATATTTAATTTGAGAATACTTGAGACCTTTTAAGAGCTTTCTGATACTGATTCTACTATATACATGGAAGATTAAAAGGATATAAAGGGCAACCAATATTGAAGCCACATAATTATTAACAATTGACATAAATCATGGTCATTCATAAAAAATCTAGGTAAATTTGAAATGCATTTCTAAACTAAAGAAACAATAGTGTTGATTAAATGAAAAGAGTGATAATATGTCAATTTAAACACAAAAAGACTCTTATATAACACTGGAGATCTAATACAGAGAAAAATCAGGAACCATTACCATAAATCACATGCTAGTATAACGAGATTTTCAAATACTTTCATATGAAGATTGCTTATCTGAATTAGTGAAAATCATCTACAGAGATGAGGCTAACTAACAACTAGATAGAAAAAGAAAAAAGAAACATCTGCCGCTTTTAGCAGGGCAAATAAATCAACCTGCTCACAAATCAAATACAGATTTTATAAATGCAAAATAATACCAACAACACCAGCTACCTAAATCCAATTGATGTAAAACATCACCTGAACGGCAGCAATATAGAGTATATTTTACTAAGAAAAGTTAACAATGATTCATCTCAGGGAACAATAAAAAACATACAACAAGTGTAAACACCAAGATAAAAATGTAACAACATGAAAAGATTTTAAAAGAGTTTAATATAACACTTTGAATTAAAAAAGGCTCAAATGCTGAACAACAATAAAATAATCTGACATTCTGATAGTTGCCAACAGTATAGAAAAAACTGGGACATAAGTGCTGTGAATGCATAGATTACAGAATAAAATGAATGCCTCTCTACTCTAGGTGTTGGTTTCGGTAAATTGAAGTTGAATCGATTGCTAGCTGTTTCATGACAGCAAAAAGCTACCAAAATATGAAGTAGTGTATGAAAACTAAAGAACGGTGGAGAAAATCAGTCAAAAGAAATTTAACAGCTAGTAGGTGCATGACTAATAGTAAATCTGTGATACAGAAGAGTCCTGCACTAGCAGTGACGCAACTTAAACTAATTTGAGAATACAAGCTTTTTAGATTGCACACACATTTGTGCCATTGATCATTAGAAAACATCTTTCTACCTTTCACCTAACAGTGTCTCACCTTAATATCAGTGCTTTAAAAGCGCAGAAATGTTAAATAGATTTGCCTTTTACATATTCAGCTCCCCAAATACATTAACAAGAAGCAGAAAAGACTCATACTCTCAATGATGAAGATTCTCATTGGGGAACCCATCTCAGATGAATATCAAAATAATGCCATGGTATTGATATTTTGCTAGCTCTACCTGTAATAACCACAAACACTTTCAGTACTGCATTGGTTCTATCTGTGGAACTTTTAAATGCCTATAATTTTACCACATTTAAGAAAGCTGGGAGGGCAACAATTGATAATGATCAGCTACTTGCAAGTAAAAGCATATACTGGGTTATAATGGGGAATCTGAGAAACAAATTGCAAGAAATGCTTCTTTAATCTTTCAAAATTTATCTTTAAATACGTATCTTTAAATGATACAAATATCAATATATTTAAAGGTGATTTGCATTTGACAGGGTTACAGTAAGAAAAACTTTAAATATATGGAAAAAAGAAGCATATGTTTATGAATAAGAAAGGAAGTTTCTGGAAGAGAATATGCAATAAGTGGTGCCAATTACGAGGAATGGGATTTCCATCATGATTTAATTGAATTGCGTTGTATTAATGTCTATGTTTTTACACATCTCCAGGAAATAACTGCAAAACTGGCCAAACATATGTAGACAACTGATGATAATTTTATAAATTTCACTTGTAGATAATCATTCCTTAGATAAAAGAAATGATAACAAAAACAATGATGCAACAACTCTACATATAGGATATAAATTTTAACAAAATTTTGTCATTAACATGCATCCTGGAAAGCGAAAAAGGAAAGCAGAACCTGATAGCAACTTTAATGAAACCTGGCAGTGAATATGATACTCATTTAAAAGCTCCATACATGTAATAAGTTTGAAATTAATTGCTCCATTAATAGTTCTTCACATCTCTTTGACAATCCGTATTTAAAAGTCAAATAGAAAATTTTGCAAATCGTTTGTAACCATAAGATGAAAGGATTTCCTAGCATGGTATGTTTCAATAACTAAAGGGATTATCAAGCAATCTAGAAAGATGCTTTTTGGTATGCAATATCTCATACAACTTTAAGATGATAACATCATTAGCATTGGAGAGGAAAATTATTTTTTTGATAGCATTATTCTAGAAAGTAACGATACATATTGTTGACATAATGCATAAACAACCAGATAGCACGAAAGGTTTCGCTTTCCTCTCTTCCTACAGTGAAATTCCCACTATACGATCCAGTTTAAAAAGCTAGGACTGATAAAATTCAGCAGAAATATTTCAATTTAATGGTTGATATACAATTATATGAATTTTGTGATTGCTGAAAGGTCTAACGATCTTCTTTCCAAACAAAGAAAGACCAGGCATGCAGTCAACACCTACAAAATACTAAATAATTCAGATGATCCTTAGCTGGACTATGCTGAACGAAATTCCCCCAACAAGATCTACGAGCAGACTTCAACATTTTTATGTTTCAGAGCTTGGTGTGGACAGTGAGTTCAACATACTCAAAGTTCAATTTCGATTAGGCCGTGGGACTGGCGCCGAGGCTGTTTTGACTAGGCCCAGTCCAATGATGAATAGATAGCGTTGGAAGGGACATAAACATTTCAGTTGCTAACTTACCCAGATGATGATCATTCGTCAAAACCTCCATTGCTCTTGCGTTTAGAAAAATTAGAAAGATTGGCTTGGCAGCTGCAATCTTATAGTTTTTGCGCGAATCGCAGCCATCATCACAGTCAGGGTGAATAATGGTGTTTTAACAGCCTCGCAGCTTCTCTTATGAGGCTCGGTTCTTCCTTTTGTTGAACGAATTACGTAGTTTGCATCAAATTTATCTGCTTTCAAATTTACAGTAAATTAAAACCATCACCAAAATGAAACTAAGCGAACAGGAATGTTTAAAAGAAACATCTTTCCATAGCTTCCGTCGGTAGCCAGGCCTAAACACAAGCACGCATGTCGGAGAGTTGGTTGTTGGTCAATATCCAACAGAACATCCAGAGTGTCATATTGCAGGAATTACTCCCGTCATAATAATCATCATCAAAGGCGAACGGGTGGATTGTCAGCTGGCAATCATAAGCACTTCATAACTCTCCTTTCTTCACGTGTACGTGTAACGCGTAGCAAATATTCCTTTATCGTACATTGATGTGATAATATATATGAAAAGCTTCCTTATGAAGTAGAACAAATAATTGCTTTGAACAAAAAAAGCCCATGAAGCAAGCTTTTCCTTTGACATTTATCAAAGAAAATATCTTGACTGATTGGCCTAAAAGTGTACATGGCAATCTGCAGTGGCTAGATAACGAAGGCAATTAGCAGGGCGCACACAACTGGGTGTTAGATAAGATCCTGAGCAATTTCTTATACAGCAATTATCGCGGATGGCGTTGTGCTTGTCAATAAATCACGCTAGAAGAATCCAACTTCACCCCCTATGGTTCAGGGGCCTAGTAAAAGGTAAATGAATTTTCCACATAACATTGGTTGGAAAATTCAAACCCTAGAAATTAAACATACTCTACGCTATGAAATTGTATACGCAAACTGCTCTCAGAATAACATTAAAAAACACCTATCCTATGATTGGAGGATCTAACGAATTCGCCATCAGATAAGGTTTGCAATGTGTGAGCCAATGCAGATTGAATAGATAAGTCGGCAGAGTAAATGACAAATCTGTTCGGCACAAAAATATATCTTTAAAACGGGTTCCTGTCGGTCATCTTAAAAATAAGCAACAAGGCTTCCATTAACTGTTGCACTTTTCAAGTGAATTCGGAAAATATGTACCTCTAGTTTTTTTTCTTTTAGTGAGTTATGTTGCGGAAAGGCCATGGTGGCCTATACAAAGCCCCAACAAAGGAAGAAAGAAGAAAGCAAAAGGCTAAGAGGAGAGAGAAATCAGGTCAAGTTGATTGATCTTAGATTTGAATGATGGCAAGCTGTAAGATTCAGGAACGCAAGATGAAGGCAAGAGGTTCCATAAATTGCATGTTCTAGGGATGAATGATGATTTTGGGGTAACTTTCGTGGATTAGGCAGCGAAACTTGGCAAGGGTGTGAATGAGTTGAGCTTCTGTTGTTGCTCAAGACTAGGCCATGTGTCAACCAGCACAGCACAGAAGCACTGGGTATTCTGATGAGTAGCATGAAAGAAAAGACTATCATCAATGACCTCATGCTGGTTAATTTCAATATTTAATCATATTCAAAATATCATAAACTCGTAACATTTTCATATACGGGCTTGCCAGAACCACAATGTTGCTATAACTCTTCAAGGTTACAATCCAAACAGGGAAAAATATCCATTGAACTATATTTGCAAGTGTAAATTGGATGGTAATCTTAACGTGAAGGCAGCCATTATACCGTGGGCCTCACATAAGAGAAATTTGCATCGATTAAGAGGAAATTCCTTCGAATCGCGACTACTTAAACACAACCAAAAAGGTTTCTGTATAACTCCCTTTACTTGGACCAATTATTTTTACTTTTTTGTGATTCAACTTTCGTTTCAAATATATCTGCTAACATGTCGAGCACGTTATTAGGAACCCAATCAATTTATTCAATATGGTGATAGCTCGATCCACCAATCATGAGAAAACTGTATTTAAACGAACTGTTGCCAATCTGATTCTATCTAATACAAGTTCATTTCATTTCATTTAGATGTATCCTCTTCATTTTCTCTTGTCGTTGTCTCCTGTCTATTATTTGCACTGTGTTCTGATTTATCGCTCCCTTCTTCATAAGTTTTATCTGGGAAAAAATATGCATTTTCAGCGAGAGCAATTCCAACGATTGACTAATAATGGAAAACAAAACTTAGCCTTTGCAATCAATTCAGCACGGCAACTAGAATCATAGCAATAAATTTGCGAAATCATAAGCAATGCTGTTGGCAGCATATTCCACTTAATTACGATTTTTGCAAAAACAGAGACGCTGAATAGAATACTTCTAAGGAAATTGATGGTGGATGTAGTTTGTCACCCACGGACTATTTCAACCCAGAGATCTACAGGACGAGTTGGCAGATACAAGTAACTTTATGACATGGTCACCACCGTTAGATCGAACAGCGTAAGCCACACCATAGTTTCATAGCATAATGATCTTGATGCTGCTAATAGGTGACAGGGCAAAGACTTGTCTATAATAGTAGATAGAATGCTCCAGTAAACTAACATGGTAACTTCGGGCTCGACACTGGTCCCCACCAACTCACTAGCAAAGTTGCAGTAGGCTCACCTCGGCGATAACTCGTCTTGTAGCCGATGGTAAGTGTGGCGTTTCACTTCAGGAAAAAGAACTTCCCTTGTCTCGCGCAAAAGAACAGTGGGTCAACTACAACACTGATCGGGATTGATTTCGCTTTAGGTACCATTCAAAGCTGCTATTCTATTCTTCAATATATACTTTCACACAAGGTAGGGGCTTGCTTTTTTGTCAAGTGGGCTTATTTAACGATGGTGACATCGAAATTATGTAGCCAAGTATGAATCACAAGAGGTCAGTTGTTATTTTGCTAGAAAATAATATGAAAAATATTAGCATGCCGATATCTCTTAAATGTTACGACCAATATTATTGCACAGCATCAAACAAATTACCTTTGAGTTTCTCTTTGGGATTTTCCGTCTCACTTTCTACATCCTTCTGGTCATCTTCTTTCGATTTTTCCTTGTCATATTCTTGATCCGATAATTTAGTGTCATCAAGAGGAGGTGCATTCGGTCGAGCCCTTCTCGAAGGATTCACTGCTCCACAATAGCAACATCTGAAGGCTACAGAAGAATACAAAACTCTTTTTGAGAAGACCTGTCACGTAGTAATTGTACAGCCTTTGTCACGCTAGCATTAACTTCTGCAGTGTTATAGAATTAAGAAGAGGAACATTGAAAAATTATATGAAACAACTACACATAATATGAAAAACATAGTAAAGACGATAGAAAAACGTCGACCATTTTTTCTGCTACATCTAACAAAATAAATGCAATTGAGCAAATAAAAAGCCCTTGTAACGACATAAAGCGATCGCTATGCTTGTCTTGTCAAAGTACATGTCTGCATTGCAAACGAGCAATAATTTAGGCATGTACAAGTCGTCCTTTTCCCAGAAAAACTAGGGATGGAAAATCGACAAATTATTGTAAGATCTCTGCTTACCAATGTATTCGAATTCATCCTTGAGAGCCATGCCATTATGCCCATGACAAGCCTTACAAATTAATGCAAAACGGTAACTGGGACCATCACCAACAAAGTACTCCGCTATCTGATAAGATGAAGGTTGATCCAATTAGTACTCCCATTCACAGACCAGCAAGTGCGAAACACGTTTTACTCAATAAAAACTCAAAACTGACATCATTCAGTTGCCTTGATCCGTTCACAATGCCATAGTTGTATGAACAGAGAGCTTTCCAAGCAGATGAAAAATTGAAAGTTGACTGGTAATTGAACATTGACTGGTAAACAGATGAAATTAGTACAAAACTCATGCTAGTCAAATAAAGTGGCTCCTCAAATTGAATAATTGTTCATAAAAGGAAAGCCATGAGAACCCATCCCTTAGAAGTAAGAAATGAGATCCCAAAAAAATGGGAGGCTCGGCAACTGGAACGATACCCAGCCATTAAAAAGTAGCCATCAGTTTGATGGAACTGATTGAATGATTGAGATGAACGGATGAGCGGAAATAAATATTGACGAATATACAGAAGCCTGAGAAAGACCCATCCCGGGGACAAGACAGATGACAAGTGTCAAATGAAAATGAAATGGATAAGAAATTACTCAACCTTATCAAATACTGACTTCTCCAGAGGAAGGACTGGATACTTCCTTTGAATTGGTCCAGGACTCACCATACCTTCAAAAAACGAGTGAACCATACCTTCAAAACTAAGTCAAGATTATTTACATCACTAAGTCATAAACAAACATTGTTACATCGAGATAGGGAAAAGAAACTTTGGTGGATATTTATGGATTCTAAACAAGACTGCACTTTGATAAAAAGGAAAAGACTGCACTTTGATTAAAAAAGAAAGAGAAAAAACTTCTAGAGTCAGACCAGCTCTCGATACACCATTTGAGCTACTTGCACCTGGAGTACTGGTTGCAACCATACCAACTGCTCTTGGGTTGAAATTTGGTGACATGAATCTTGCATTTTGCTGCGCATTTCCATGTATGGGGCTTGAAGGTAGTGAGTTTGGCGTCATAGGTCTTCCAACATTTGGTGTTGCTGCATTTGCACGATAACGCAATTCTCCTACAAATGGAGCAAAAAACATACATAGAAAATGCTATTGATTTTAAAGAAGCAGGCTCTTTAAAAAGATTCTTTAAAGATATTTATTGATAATCTAATTTTACTCCAAACGTGTCTTTGTTTAGGATCAGGGGAATACTGACCAGAGAGCAAATTGGTTATGCATATTCAATTAGTCTTCATCAGTAAAACAACTGTGTAAAGCTGCGCTACCTTGTTGGCCTACTTGGGGTGCTACTCTTTGAACTTCTGGGCTTTGTTTGACAGCAAAATCTCGCTGCAAAGAAAAGAAAAATGATTTTATCGGGAAAAAATGGCATGAGAAGAATATAAAAGTAGACTTACAATAAAAACGCAAGTCATACCTTGACATGAGCAACTGAAGAAATATGTGGCTTAACGAAAATGGACATTACTGGCTTGATGAATTAGCATTCTTCATATGACTCTACCTAGATGTCAAAGTAGGCATTTGGACAATGGAAGCCTTTTGCTCATCAGGCATTGTCCAGGTCCTTTCTTTTGGTGTCACCACACCTCCTGATTCCTATGCCAGGAATTAGAGAGAGCTAGCAACTCTCCTCTCTCTGAAGGGGATTTGAACCACTGACCATAGGCTTGGTGCACAAGAATCTTACCACTAAGCCATCCTAACCCCTGATGAACTATCCCACATATTACAAAGACATATCCAATATTAACTTCTGATCCAAACCGAGCATTTGTGCACAAAATCAATTAAATACTGAAAAGCAGGGCCAACCAAGATATGAAATGGTAACAACTTTTGCCCCCAATAATTGCCTAAAAGAAGTAAAGCAATTAATGATCATAAACTAAACAAATCAGATAATAACCTTGATTATCTGTCCATGAGGATCAAACCTCTCCAATAATTCTGTAGCAACTTTATAAGTCTCATTTTCAGTTACATCATCAAGCTAAAATAAAAAAACTGAAAGGGTGAAACATTGCATTTCCATTGGTTGACAATAACTCTGACAAGGAATTGGGAAATAATGAATAATTCTGAAGAAGACATGCAGGGACCTGTCCAATTAATTTCAACTATGTTAGTACAAAATAAGCTAAATATTTAACATATAGATCTTATGAAAACTATGCTAAAAATGATCAAGAAAATAACTCACAATATCCCTTTTAAGTTCATTCAATTTAGCAATTTCTTGTCCTATCAGAAAGATCAAAATGTTTTGAGAATATTTGAAAAACACTGTCAAAATAACTTACAATTCTTTCCCTTTTTGACAAGGTTAAAAAGTAACAACATTTACCCAGGCAATGAAAATTTCCATCGACATTCCTATTCTATGAAAAACTAATGCCATGACATATCACAAAAAATAATGTATCAAAACTTCACTGATATTGACAAGGCAGAAAAAGATGTAAATACTAAATATAATCACCAATCCACTTGATTCGTGTCACAAAAAATAGATGGAAGAACCTTTTCAAAAAATAGACTCTGCAAAAAAGGAAATAAATACACAGTTTTGGAAACGGAACAAATGTTTTTTAGTGGAGCAAAGATCTATAATACCTTAGCGATGCAATTGAAAAAGGAAAAGTTCCATCTTCCATTGAAACAGGGGCTTAAAGAGATTTTCATTGGTTGACTTGCTTCTAAACCTTTATTGATTGCAGTTTTTTATATCTTCATAGACTGCAGGCTTTCCAACTTTCATAACATTATATATTTTTCTATTTTCTTTGTTATAAGCTGCTCTTGATAGCAGCTAACATTAAGTAGCTGACTGAGTTACCTTGTATAAAAAATTTATCATTATTATCATTATTAGTTTAGTTCCCATGATATTAAGAATCAAGTTTAAAATATTCATCTTAAACTGCACTCAGTATAGTGAAAAACATACACTTACAAAATTGGAAAGGAGGCAAACAGAATTATCCATATTGCTCTGTCTGACCAACTATCTGGAAGCAATAGGAAATAAAAAACTGCAACTGCAACACAATAAATTAGTATTGAGAAAGTCAGCAGAGAAAGCACAATCTTTTTTTGAAGCTTTTGATTTCTGTCACGACTCGATTCTAGTCTTTTGGTGTCCTAAAATAATGAGAGAAATACATGAATAACTGCATCGGGATTTTTCTACACAGATTCAAACTGTATTACATCTTCCCACAGTCCCATGGCCTGACAGCATCAACTTTAAAAATTGACCTGAGAGAAGCCTGAACATCATAAGAATGTCCAAAATTTCATCTGCTTCTTACTTAATGGTTATGAAGTCAACCTCATATATTACTGATGAGAATCACTTTTGTAAATGAATATGATAACAACGAGCAGTTCACATAACAATGCAGCTTTCGTTTGTCTAAAATAGCAAACTGTTTTTAATGGCCTATCTAGAAAAAATTTCTTAAAAGTTTCAATTTATTTCTCTCCCACCATTTGTGAAAGTAAAAAGGTCATAGATCTCTCTTAAATTTTTCCAATAATTCTGCATTTCATTTGCCGAATCTATCGTAAATGAATCTTGCTACTTCTAGGCTTTGGATTCTTTCTCTTAGAAGCAAGTGGCTCCTGTGCCACTTCAACTCTGTAGTTTTGGACATACTTGTATAAAAATTTCCTTATTGATGACAACTTCATTACCTCGTCAATGCCTTCAAGAACCTCCCTCGTAGTTGCTCTTTTCTAGGAAAGTAGAAAACATGCCATCATTGGTAGATCAATCTGTCAGTCAGCAGCTGGGGGAAAACATGTCAAATATTTCCATAGTAGCAATGAATCTTACACCACATATTACAATATCAAGGTATAATGGGTAACCTTCTTACAGCACTAAAATAGAAATAACACAATCTGCGATTAAGGCTATCTTATCTCGAAGAAAACATTTAAAAAATTGTTCCTCACTCGAAATCGAGATACTATTGACAGCATCAATCCCATTTTTACCAAAAATTGAGAGCAGGAAGAAAAAATCAATTATTTGACATATCCCTTCTCAAATGACCCATTAATGACACATGAATCAAATAACCCAGAGAAAAATCACGAAATAATTGCCAGTAAGTGTACAATCAGAAACCATGGCCGTTTCGCAACAGATTCACTGATAGTCTCGAGGTCAAACTGGTTCTAGCCTCGTTTCAATAAGTGGCAACGCCAGTTGAGATTCAAGGCACAGTGAGTAATATCATGCCTGCTACCTGTACGTGGTTCATGAACTGAGGCCTGTCCTCTGGCCCACGCCACAAGCGCAGGCAACTGGGAGGGAAACTTACTCCTTCAGCACTCTCTTGCCGTGCTATCAACTTAGACGTGTTAAGAGAGAGAGAGAGAGAGAGAGAGAGAGAGAGAGAGAGAGAGAGAGAGAGAGAGAGAGAGAGAGAGAGAGAGAGAGAGAGAGAGAGAGAGAGAGAGAGAGAGAGAGAGAGAGAGAGAGAGAGAGAGAGAGAGAGAGAGAGAGAGAGAGAGAGAGAGAGAGAGAGAGAGAGAGAGAGAGAGAGAGACCCGGAGAGAGAGACCCGGAGAGACCCGGAGAGAGAGACCCGGAGAGAGAGACCCGGAGAGAGAGAGACCCGGAGAGAGAGACCCGGAGAGAGAGATAGAGAGACCCGGAGAGAGAGAGAGAGAGAGAGAGAGAGAGAGAGAGAGAGAGAGAGAGAGAGACCCGGAGAGAGAGACCCGGAGAGACCCGGAGAGAGAGACCCGGAGAGAGAGACCCGGAGAGAGAGAGACCCGGAGAGAGAGACCCGGAGAGAGAGATAGAGAGACCCGGAGAGAGAGAGAGAGAGAGAGAGAGAGAGAGAGAGAGAGAGAGAGAGAGAGAGATATAGAGAGAGAGGCGATTAAAGAGAAATACGGTTACATACATGCTCCCGCTATCAGATAAACGTAGGATAGGCTGTCTTTTGCATAAATTGTCTATGTAAAGATTCACCCTTTCAAGCAGTGGTAGGAGCAAGACTAAACAGGTTTTTGGTTAGATTTTGGTTATCAATCATCATGAGTAGTATCAACATGTACCTAAGTATTACAAGAAATTTTCCGGAGAAATTTGTTGAAATTGGCTTTTTTGACTATGCTAGTACCTTTAAGTCTATAGAGAAAGCGTCTGTTTGGATTAATGACAGATTAGAGAGAAGATAATCCATGTTTGCTATAAGAAAACTGCTGTTAGCATTACGTATGTGGAAGTTATAGGTCACTTGACACTATTTTTTGAAAGATATATGTAAATTTGACCGTATTCACTGAAGATTCCAATAACTGCAGCTAATTTAGGTGGAAATTGCTTACTATTCATTGATAATCGAAGATAATTGAAAATTTAATGGTAGATGCAAGTGTCAAAAGATTCTTGATAAAAGAATAAGGTTAAAAAATTTTGGGTCAAAAAGTACGTAAAAGAAATATCCTCGCAATTTTTAGAATTGCACTTTACCCTACCATGGTCTTCAGTATCCATGGATATGAGGGCACAGTGAAATAGCTAAAGGATCAAAGGGATGGTGACTACATGAATAAAGTAGCATGAAATACAGGAAGACTCTTGCGATGGAAACGTAGGAGTATGGAAAGTAGAAATTCTGAGTTTAAGTTTTAGTTTTAGTCAATCAGTGACTGTTCAGTAGAAGTCATCATTAATTCGACTCGAATAAAGTCAGCTTAATTCAACATTTTGTTCAAAACCCCAATTTGAAGCCACTGATATAGATACTTCATTACTTCATAGAAAATTTTCATTGATTTAGGAAACTAATTTCACAAGCAATGGACAAAATGAGATGAATTGATGGGTTTGAAATACCTTTCTGTAAACGGCCACCAGCTGTTGGCTGCAAAGTTATTTGATAAGGAACTAGAGGCATCGACGTCTCTAACGCAGAAACATGTAAACTTGGAAATTTGTCAATAGCTTGTAGCAATGCTTTCATTGGACATGCTTTTCCACAGTTTAGCCTAATGCGGTCAAAACCAACATCATTTGCATAAGCGTTCCGTCATTGAATCAGCAGCTATGGTGCCAATCAGTATGCTGATAAACTTGCGAAAAATATTCCTACTCTGTCTGGAGACCAGCTTCGTTTTAGACACACTGTTCACTTCGATATATTAACCTTCTTTCGATACATCAAAGGCCTTTCCGAAGTAGTGCGTTTCAATGTCCAAATAGAGACCTGCCTAGGGGGGGCATTATACCGTACAAATAATTTCTAAAACATTTTTGGATAGCCTTTTTGCTCATTGCCCTCTAACTTCCTCCCCTACGAAAAATGTTGGGGACCTGATAACAGTATTGCAAAGAGGGTAACCATCCTCAGAAGCGAGCCTTCAAAATCCATGGCTTTTCAGAAAAATATGCGGCAAAATTTGGAACCGTGAAAGCAAATTGGATGAAATGCTTTAAAACTGCTGAATTTCCAATTTGCCACTTCGTCTACCCAAATTACCCTATCTTATATTAGAACCAAAATTTATCTCGCTTGCTTCTGGTTTTCATGAAAGCACTGTTAAGTGGAAAGCGAACGTTATGAAATATCACGAGTATGGCATGCTCGAAACGGAATAGGTCTACGCTTCTTTTTCAATTAAGTATGAGGATAGGTCAGGGGAAGTAAATCAATCACATATGCCATTGTCAGGATCTAAAATTGCTAACATTGTGAGGTAAATCTTTAGATAAAGAAAACAGATCACACACCTTCAGTAAAGCCAAAACAGATATAGGTATTCCATGTTAGGCTTATTGCCTTATTATAGGTATTCCATGTATAGTTAATGATTGCTGATTGCTGTGCTGCATCTTCAACCTTGTTAGCTACTATTTTAACGTAAAGAGTTTCTTGGTTTCTGCTAATCTTGTCTGTGTAGCGTACTTCAACTGGGAGCATGTTGAAAAACAGCTCATATTTCAAAAGTTACTTTAAACAGAAATTGAACATAACTCATGAATGAAGAAATATATGATGATGAAAATAGTGAAGATGATGATGATGAAGATGGCGATGGATGTGATTATGATTATCATAATGACGACGATGTTTAGGATCATAGTGATGATTATGATGATGATAATTATGGTGATGATGATGATGGTGATGATGAAGGTTCAAGCCCCATGATGAGCTTAATTTTCACTCAGAATGAAGAGAGCCCCAGATCTTTGTAATTTAAGGCAATGGGCTCATTGGATGTGATCAGGTCGTAGAAAAGCACAAGGGCCCTAGCCGTTAATCATAACCTCTTAGCACTAAATCTTCCGTCAAATGCTAGGCAGAGAGCATAAATGAAAATGGCAAAGAATGTATGCAAAGAATCTACATCATAAACTCAAGTTCATCGTCTGTAGCAAGCTTTCTTTCTCCTTCAGTGTGGCATACCAATGAAAATCGCAAAATGCAAATAAGAGTAGCAAGGCACAGAACCAACAACAAAAATGCAAAAGTGCCGTTCACTTCATTCTGGAAATGGCCAAAAAACAGACCCAGTAACAAGACAGCTGTGATGTATTCAGCAACGCTGAATCGAGTGTATTTTTCGAACTTGAAATTTTGCAAGAGAAACCAAGATATCATTGCGAGTCCAAAAACAAACAATGAAACGCAGAGAGCGGTGGTCTCACTAGATGTGCTCAAATACTGTAAAATCTGTGCAAACTGGAGGCAAATTTTAAAGGAATTCCACGCTTGAAAGCATAGCAAGCCATTCTGAAGCAGTACCCTCTGACAGAGGACATCAAATTTGTTTGGCTCTTTATGCACTTTGGAGTGTGCCGCAAGGAACTCAAACAGGCCATGATATGCCAGAAAAATGCAACCACTTCGAAATAGCGCCTCTCCGCAAGTGCAACTCCAGGATAAAAGGATGTTGTTATATCCGGTTAGATAGAGGCTCGCAACGTCAAAACAACATGATGCACACCATAGCAGATAGAAAAGCGAGGGCAGTATTGCTAGAGATGTCAGCCTGAAAAGTGCGATAACACTGTAAACAATCCAAAGACATTGATATGTGATGACTATTGGCCAAACGGGCAATATTGCTTCTAAATACGGCGTAGTACCATCAGCTTTATGACCAGTTTCAGCAACACGGGAGTCTCTCTGCTTTACCTCTCTTTCTTTTGATTGCGTTTTGTAATGAAATTGATGCAAGGTTGTTGAAATGATGAAAAAGACGCAGCCAGCCGTTACCCCTATAGATCTTGCGACTCTCTCCTTCAGCAGCATTCTTCGATGCAGAAAATTCCGACTTGAAGCAACGGAGTTTGTGCACCAAAGTTAGCCAAAGATGTACGTATACGGCGTGTGTTGTTGCTTATCAACAGGAATGACAATCGCATCTGATTCACTACAAAGATTACTTAGAACCTTTTCAAACTGTTCAACTGAGACAAGTTTGCAGCTGTTTGTAGCATGATGGTTGAGTACTTCAAGCAAATAGGCCTACAACCGCTTCTCCAAGCGCAATTGACTGAACGACGTCTCTCGAATTCCTCGTTAGTTTAATCCTTATTATTAAAAGAGAAACATGCTGTGGAAAATGTTTGATCTCATTACAACAATAACTTAGAGACATCCTTCCTGACTCAGCTTGAAAGTCTACACCATAAAGTGAGGAATGGCAATTCAGGAATCTGGACATAGGAGCAAAGAACTAATGTGATTGGGTATCTCAGAGAGCGAATAGTAGAATTACTATTGGCAGTTCTGATCAAATATGCGAGTACTCTTAGACAGATCGCGTTTTGATCGATAACAAACAAACGTGCTCATTCTTCTTTACAAAAAGTGCGTGCACTCAGTCTCAATACAACGGTAATCATCAACGTTCTCATTAACCTTTGAACTGGCAACTTCTTTTGCAGTGAAGAAAAGCTGAGTTCCTTACTCGATTTAGCGTCCTGGAGTACCCTTTTAAAGAGGTGACGTCCTGACCTAAGGCATTATGAGGTGGGCGGGGGGCAGCTCCTTTCCGTGTTGAATTTCAGACCCCGCTTCACTCCAGTTACTGATGGATGGACAGGTAAAGAGCATCTGAAATAGTGAACGAGGGTGCCTCGAAGCTGGCACTTTCAGCACAGTTCACACTTCCTTTAACAACTACCCGCAAACACTCCCTCTTTGACAGTTATGATGAGGCTCATCAAACGACCTTCTTTCCTATGTTAGGGTTATAGCAACTGAACTGTTCACGGAACAGCGGCGTTTATGGAGGGGTGAAATTAATTTGACCAATGAGGTTTGGCATTTTTTTTTATAGTGGGTTATGTTGAGGAAAGGCCACGGTGACCTATACAAAGCCCCAACAAAGGAAGAAAGAGGAAAGCGAGCAGCTAAGAGGATAGAGAGATAAGATCAAGTTTATTTACATATGATTTGAAAGATGGCAAGTTATAGGACTCAGGAAAGCAAGAAGAAGGCAAGACGTTCCATAAGTTGCATGTTCTTGGGATGACTGATGATTTGTGAGATGGATTTCGTGGATTAGGCAGTGAAACTTGGAAAGGGTGTGAATGAGTTGAGCTTCTGGTGGTCCTGACACGCCTCAGAGGAACTGGAATGCTTTTTCCTCATTGCACTCAGGAGTGGCTTGTGCGTTATATATTTCTGTACCTACTCGGCACTTCTCAAACTTTGAATGTAGTCATTGTCTTGAACGTCGAACTGTTTCAGGTATGGGCCACGGAAGATTCTCATTGTGGACTATCATCTCATAAAGCTGTTCAGTCAGGTGTAATCATGCTGTTAACATCTACCATGAACAGTATTACTGAACGAGTACAGTGGCCAAAGGAAATTCAACTAAAGTGCAGATCAAAGACGACTTGAGTATCCAAACAATTTAAAAGCATATCATAAACAAACCAACATACCCAAATGGAATATTATACAATGAAATGTAGCAGTATAATTAATGTCGGCAACAATGCATGACAATATAGCTCTGTCGTGGTTGTATAGCTACCTACTGTGTCCCGTTTATGTGTATGCATGGGCAGCGCCAAAAAGAATTGACTGGGAATTAATGGAAGGGCAAAAATTACCCTGAGGTGAGAAAAATTTAGAAACATGCGATTGCTCTTAAGTTCCAAGTTACGAAGTGATGCAGACTACTCTTTTTTGCTCCCAACGTGTCACCTGAAGGTGAATTATAGCACAATGAGAAGCTAAGTTGATCAAGCAATATTCTTGTCTTCCTTCGGATATGAACAAGATCTTTGCATGGAAAAATGACTATAGCGAAAGCGAATGTTAAGATGGACGTGGTCCTTGCAGCACTGACCACCACAGGATCTATGATTAAGCGTTCTACAACTGAGCTATTCTCTCACAACAAGTATTCTATAGGAGAGCTAAACATTGAATACTTGCTGAGCAATGTCAGAAGTTAGATGGCATTATTGGAGCTACTCATCCCGCCGTGCTGATACTCCTAAGAGTATTCACTGTCATCAAACTTGGTTAATGTAAAAGGAAAGGCGTCAAGCACGATCCAATGCCATTCCCACGTCCATTCATTCATACATCCATTCCCACATCCCATGTGCAGCAGCCATTTTCAAGGAGCCATTCAACTGCTTACCGCTTTGCGTCAATACTGAGGCTTAATTTGATTTGATGAGTTTGTTGGTTGGCTCTCCAAAAACTGACTACCTTGCATATCGTCTAATTAGTCGACAAATTGAAATGGAAGCTAGAATGACTGGCTTTGCCAGAGCAATGACCATAAAAGTGCATGAGGTTTCAGCTGACCTTCTTTTTACATTTTTCTTGATTATGTGTCATAACTGTATCACTTATAGGTATTTACATTATAGATTCTTTGTGTTTAGAGCGTGTTTTTTCTCGTTTTATATCAACTATTTCACAATCGCAATGAAATACCTCCTTCGTCATCGAATGGATTAGGAAACATGCGCAATTCTAATTCTCTTGTTGCCAAAAGATTCGAAAACAGTTGAAGATTTCTAGTGTTTATTCTTTGTATGTAGTACGTGAAAGTTTTACTTTTCTTCCGATTTCCAGGTAGGCTTAAAAAATTCTAGATACAGAATGGCAGTATTCAAACGTGCAAACTAGATCCTACTTTGGCGTTACGTCAGTATTCCTAGTGTTAACACATTGAAGTGATATTCGGTAGCGTACCTTTTCATCATAAGAGCGCTTATGCTGCTATTTCAGTCTGCTTGTATACTTTGCTTTGGTTGCCTCGTAAACTGCGTTTAACGCTGATGTAAAAGCCGCAAATATTGATGACCATTTTAGCTCTTTACTTTAAATACGTTTGGAAAGCTATTTTTCTCATGCCTTTTTAGTGCAATTTACGTGAAGATACATACCTGCCCACCCTTCATTCTCACTTTAATTAATCGTAACTACAATATCTACTGCCTAGTTTACATTCACTGGAAATCTGGTGGCTGATACTTCGGCTGAGCTGGTTTGATTGGAATAATCGGCAGTGCTCTCTTTTTTGGGGGTACATCTTTTATCACGAAGTATGACGAGTCAATATACTTTTTAGTCCATTTCTCCTCTCCATATTCATCCTCATCTATGGAGCTTGTTGCCTTGAAGTTAGGTATGAATGCTCCCGTGAATTTACTGCAACGAAAAGCAAATGCATCGATCGTTGTGAGACTTAATTACCAAAGCAATCTATTTATCATTTCAGGATTGCACAAGCCAAATCTGCATTGGTGGGCGTGCGATAAAATCAGCTATTTTAAAACCACCTGCTTCAACTTACGGCAATAAATTCAAAATGATACTCGTATTGTTGTTGCAGAATGCTTAATTTATGTCAGTATAAGGCATGCTTTAAGACATGAAATTTAGATTCCAGAAGAGCAATCAACTGGTTCAGATGACATGAAACCTTGTTTCTTTCCGAGGCATAAATGATATACATAGATTAAATATACCGACAAGGGAAAAATAACGGTTTAGAGAATGCGAGCGTATGGAGATAGGCTTATACAGTCCGCAAGGTGGTTGGTTCTCAGTTCCAAGTAAGGTGCCACAGGCTGTGAATGCCAACGAGTGGCTGATCCGTAGTGAAAAGGGAGATATCAAACCTTTGACCTCGTTTTCATGCAAGAAACTGTTTTAGTCTACGTCTAAACATAGCCTCGTAGCCACACGTACTAGTGAATTTGTTTATGCATTCTACCTAGCATCTGAAGGTAGATTTTAGGGCACAGGGAAGCTACGCTTATTGAGCAGTGTCCTGATTCTTCCTCTCTATGTAACCACAATCTGATTCATCTTTTAACCCAACGTCTGAAGTTAAAGAAAACGAACAACTCTCCTCACTCTAAGCGGAATTGAAGCTAGAGGTTGGCCAGAGCTAATGAATCAAACAGCAACCGCTTTACCACTGAGCCATCCTTACACCTAAAATTCACTCATGCTTACTTGTTCGATTTCATCCTTGCCTTGCAATCTGCCTTCCGATTGATCACGAGGGATGACAGTGACGAAGTAGGTGCTCCATTTCATCCACTTCTTCCTAATATGGATGAATTTCAAAATGGTAGCCGTAAGCGCATTAATCTTCACAATCAAAAAGGGATTACAATCATGCAATTCGCAAGCTATGCACTTGTCATGAAAACGAGGCCATAGCTTTTATCTTTTGCAAGATTTTCAGTTGCATAGAAGAGCAGCTCTTGAGTTCTAGTAAGCTGTCTTCTTGTTTAGAGTGTCGGGTACCATTAGATTAAAACAATTCGTCTTTTTTTGCTCTGTGTTTCAATCGCGAACGTCTTTTCTCCTGTTCGTTTGTGCGGAATTACTTCGTTACGGGCAATTTAATAGTTTAAGAACCTATCGTGCTATATGCTAGAATTATTTCATCAAAAGATATTGGTCAGATAACCTCTGCAGAAGAAACGGCATCTAGTTTTAAGTACTCAGTCAGTGCTTGATTACCATCGCATCCACTCAGGTTGCAGTCCAAATTCTTTGCTCAAACTGAAAGAAGCTGCGGTAAATTAAATCTAGGTATTCGCTTACCTTCTATAAACCTTCCATGAGTACAATGAAATTAAGAAAAGCAAGATTATTCCAGCTGCACATCCAATCAATGCAAAAACCAGCACTTCTTTACTCAGTTTCGAAGACTTTCTTCCATTTGCTTGATTACTTGTAATAACTGTGAAAAGAAGTCGGTATCAGTAATTTAACGGTAACTGGTTACAATTCAAAGAGAGATTAAAAGTGAAGGAAGATTTGCATATGGAGATTTTCGCTGTCTTATCAATTAGCTGGCAGGTGTGCAGATTCTTCTGAGCTACATCACATAAGTAGTTTCCCGGCCTAATTGGATACAAACTCATGTAGCTTTCTTTTGTGGACCAGGTATGAGATTCGGTATGGTTTAAGAAATTTCTCCTCCTCCATTATGAATTTGATATACTTTGACCAACGAAACCGCAATCGCTCATTACAGAGCATGCTTTTATCCTTATAAAAAACTCATTTATTAGTAATTCATGAGTGGTATGACTTGCTGACAGTTGACAAAGGCAAAACTGACAATGAGTATCGCGCGGACAGGTTTTGCCTAAAAGGCACTGTATGAAATTGAAAACGAGGCCATTTAGTTTGAGCTCTGTTGGGACTTTTTTTAAAAGGACAGCTACCGGTTAGATTTATGTGTAAATTTCCATTATATTCCTTTTCATTTGACTTATTCTTCTTTATCTTGGAAAATTTTGATACGTGGCTACTGTGGTCCTCGTTGGAAGCCCCATTTTTTTCAGAGCCAGTCTCAGCACTTTTGAATTTTTCCGCCTCTTGGCTTAGGTTTCTCATTGCAATTTTTAGCAACATTGCGTTATAGGGAGGAGGCCTTGCGCTTTTCAAGTTTGCATCAATGGTTTCCGCCTTATTCTTTTCTCTGTCTATGTCTAGTTTCTTGTCATTTCTGCCAGATGCATCACGAGGAGAAGGAGAATAACTGACATCTGAAATAGAATTTTCATCAAATAAGCAACTTTTTCGTCAACCGTCATACTAGCGATTGAAATGATGGTAGCGAATTCAAAGCTTCTAGATCATAATCCCATTCAACTTTGATAAAATCTGAATTAGCTTTTTTCATACCCTGATTGAAAGGAGCGCCGGTAAGTGAATTAAGGCTGAGTTGAAAACACTGTCGTTGAACTAAATATGAAGCATCATTATGTTTGACGCTATTTTTCTCCATGTGTAGCCTAATATATGTCATCTTACAAAATTAACTGTCAAGTGTATATCAACACAGAATGTATCTTTACTACAGAGTTGACTACTCTTTTTCTGTTCTTTCTTGTAAGCCTAATAAGTTGTTTTGGGGAAAGGATGTAAAAATAAGCATGATGCCAGTGATTAATGTTCAAAGGACAGAAATTCACTCAAAAGGCTATATCACACAGCTTTTTTTATATCAGTCTAGAAATGGTTAATGACTCATTGGAAAGTCTCGTCAACTTTACTTAACTTAACTTTTTCGGGTGACGATCAGCATTCTAGTTTGCTCAGTAGTAAAGTGTGGAAAATTGGGAGCTAGAACAATGGAATGGCACCTATCCTTGCATGGAGAATTCGCCTCAGAATGATTAGTGTAGGGAAATGGCCAACTTATCAAAGAGGCTTTGCTGTAAAATTTATAGTTTGAGAGATGCTGAGACTGATTCGAGGGAAAAGTAACTTACAACAAAACTGGCATGACAATGGACACAATGCCTCCATCTCTTGCTGATAGTTCTCACAATATCCGTTTTGTTCTGCTAAGGTTTTGCAATCGGGCCTCTTGTCTCTGCATTCGCCTTTGAATGCATCTGAAAAATCAGAGAAATGAAGTACAGATGGGAACATTCTTACGAGCTAGGCAAGGAGGCAAAACTGTCTATTGTGTGACTGAGAAATATGTTATGTTGATATTAGGGTAAAAAAGATAGTAAAGACTAAGATTTACGCTCTGGGAATGACTATATTTGACCAAGAGGGAAGCTACTTGGAGATAATTACAAATAACGAACGTGGTCGCAAGAAGAGATGAAAGATGACATTTCGTCGGGGTAATGATGAATTCTTAGAAGCAAAAGAGAAAGAAAGATTAAAAGAAAGAAAGAAAGAAAAGAATAAAAGAAAAAACTTATTGGAAATGACAGAATGAAATGCAGAATTCTGTTACAGAACAGAAATGCCAAGTATTGAATCTAGCAATGAATGCAGAATATCTTCAAAGCATCTCATTTGAGGTGAAGGGAGGAGCTTTGCTACGCATTTCATTATTACTGTGTAGGAACAAACTTTGAAATTATGATTTGAAAGGAAACTGGATATCATTATCACATCCACGGCCATTTAACTCGATATTTCTGCACGATATCAAGAAGATCCTTATATCTACATGTAAATGATTGGGCAGTAAAGTAAAATTGTTCTCTACCAAAGGCGCCTGATACTTACGCAGTTTGCAAGTTTCCGACATCAAGGTTTCTTGACACAAACATTTCTTTTGATCAAAAAGGGCACTGCATAGTTTAGGAACTCTGAATTTGTAGCAGACGTTTGTTACACATTTATGAGCTATGGGAAAAGTTAGCATTATAAAAATGCTGAAATATTGAGATTGCATTGAAAGGTAGAATTTTAGCCTCGTTAGTTATATTGGAGATTTTTTCGGCACAAACTCATTAGAATGTGAAACATTAGGTAATGGCTGAATCAAAACTGTGGAGCTTAGGCCCAGATAAAACCTTGTGAAATGGGAGAAATTGATCATATGCACCATATTGCATCTTCATCTCACTTCCACACACTTTGATCAGCATCTTGGCATGATTTTTATAGCCTTATTTTAGCCGTTACCTCAAAGATTATCAGTGCGACAAAAACATGCAGACACTCCGTTTTTCCAGATAGAAGTGCTGTACATCAGAGCATTTACTCCATGCTGGAACTCAATATCTTTGCTTGAACTTCACCAGTTCTACCGTTTAGTGATGTTGCAAGAAATAATTTTAGGCAACATTTCACTCCATCTACTGCTATTTAAACGTTATCTGACTATTGTGTCCTTGAAATTTCTGTCAGCTGATTCGATCATCAATGGTTGGAAAATGTTCACTTAGCGTTGTCTCTATTCACATATAATAGGCGTCGAGAAATCAAGATATATATTAAAATATAATTTGTGCGGTAGAAAGGAAAATCCATCATAATTGAAGTAACTGTTAATCAAATTAATTTGTAGCTGAAAATCATAAATCTCCTTTGCGAAAACCAATCTACCACTACATTGTTTATAAGATGTCAAAAATCTTACTACAACGCTAGACCAAGTGCACACCTCCATTCAGACGATAATTCGCAGAGTTTAGGTAGCAGAGACATTTTTTATAAAAATTATTCTACCTAGATGTCAAAGGCATAAATTTGGACACTGAGAAGCCTTTTGCTGATCGAGCAGTATCCAGGTCCGTCCTCGCGATGTGGTCACACCTCGTGATTCTCACGCCTGGAATTACAGAGAGCTGGCGACTCTCCTCAATCTAAGTGAAAGTATATCAGAGGGTGGATGCGAACCACTGACCATATGACCAAGCACAAGAATCTCATCACTGAACTACCCTGACTAGCAAAGATATTGGTAGGCCAGTCTGAATAGATAAATAATCAAACCTGATAGCTCCTGACAGCATTTCAGTGACGCTGCAGTCTTTTTAATCGATTCTTTGTATGCAAGCTGTATCTCCCGAGCATCCAAAGCGTAATCCCACACTACCAAATGCCCTATTTTGAAATTAACATTCTGTATTTTTCCACTCGTAGGATCTTTGCCACCAATCAAAATTCCATTATCTTCATATAAGCCTCTCAATATGTACTTTCTTTCTGTCGCTCCGGCATCCTGCAATACGAACTGCCCGTTGATAGATACACGTATTCCTGTTAGTGCACTCCACGTGAAGACAAGATGGAACCATTTCTTCATCACTGGGACTTTGTGGAATATAGCCACCCATTTGCTCCTGGATGTGACGACTTCAATGCGAAATTGTGATGAATTGGAGTCATGCAAGATCACAAAGCCAGAACCCCTTGGCTCATCTATGAATAGAGGCTACATTAGAGAATCGATTCATATCAAATCATTCAGAACAGAAGTTAACTTGATACAAAATGGCTCACAATCAGCTCCGTTTATTGACTTAAATCTAATCTATTCTGTCGATATTAGTAGGTGGTTTATCAATTTTGCTTCAATACTGCTCAACTGTGCTTTACCAATTTTGCTTTATCACGTTTGCTTTATCAATTTTGCTTCGATGCTGCTCAATTAATGAATGACTTTTTCACACTTTATGAAGTCAACCAGGTAAAAATCGTCCCATGAAGAAATCCTTGATGAGTTCATACCTAACCAGTATAAATATCTGATATAGATCATTTCAATACTTTGGCCATTTTAGAAAAGCCGTCAATATTTTAGAGGAGGTTGGGATTCACAAAACAAAGCAATCGATCGCACAAAACACAAGACTTTTGTCTTGAAGTGCACCATGCCATTAGAGATCTGCCATGGTTTTGGACGATTTTTCCTTTTCAATGACAACCTGCTTGGCCAGTGAAAATCGTTAAGTGTCTCTCTTGACATCGTCACACAGGAAATCATCCACGTGATTTTGTAATGGAATAGTAACATGAGTTGAAGTTTGCTACCATCTTTCCTTTTTTATCGCTATACGGCTAGGTTCCAATTGATATGCAAAACTTGTGCGTGAGAATTTTTCCTTCCACAAGCAGCATCTTGAATTCATTTGGGAAGTGGCTCCGATCAGTGGGATAATTTCTAGCTCAGCTTTAATTGTGCACCTGCTACCAATTTCCTCTCACTCAAATTTGACCTTAGCTCTTCTTCTGTTTCTCCATCAGCCTCGTTTTCAAGCTCCTCTTCTTCTACAAAAGGAGCGCTTTTGTTCAAATCAAAAAGAAAATCTGAACTTGCCATTGTTGAAGCTGGATTTGAGATATCTTGAGATTGCTTCCGCCAGCATTTGTTGAGTGAAAAAACGCTGCTATTTTCTTAGTACTCGAATGAGCTGTTTCTGTTCTACGTTTCCTGTCGTCTCTCTTGGAGGCACTAGACTTATATTTTCGCTTCGACGACATTTTGCCCAGTACATGTATAAATTGAAAGTATATCGCGAGGCTTGACACGACCGCGAATGCATGCTATAGCTTCAGGCCTCACGCAACTGACTTGAATAAACATTTTTCTTTGAAGAGACTGCAATTTTTAGAAAACTCAGTAATGATACAATTGGCAATCACACTCCATCAACAGAAAAACATCAATATACAGCAGAATACAGTTGCGGCCTTTCTCAAGAAGGGAGAAAAGAAGCAGTATGCAGCCTGATAGCTAGAAGACATCCTCTTATTTCATCACTAATCACGTCAAATATTGCTAGAAACCTGTAGCCTAAAAGCCTGCGAGGGGCCTATCCGGGAACTCAGAGGCTTGGGACCATTAAGAGCTCCCCTTACCCGAAACCACGTCAGTTATGCAACTGTCTCAAACCCTTCAAAATTGTAGAATTCATTTTGAATCACATGTTTCGGAGAAATTCCGTCAAGTGGAAATTCACGAGGAAGCCCCTCCCTCTTGTTAAGAAGGTTAGCCTTGATTTTACGTAGTACTCTTTTCGATTTGCCTTTATTGGAGATTCAAATTGATATTGAAATAACATCAAAGGGGACAGTCTAACGGTTGCAGCACTTACATAAGAGTGGCAGGTGCAACTCGATAAATGAAACCTGTATATCATTCAGTCAAATCCTATCGAATTCTGGCTACAAAATGTAATTATGGAGCCTGCATGAGCTCTTATAAGTAATTAAAGGTTTATGACAAAATTACTATTTAGAGGAAATTATTGCAAGACCTAGCCGTCTTTAATAATGCCTTGAATTCAAGGGATTAATCAAAAGCCAATACCTTTCATGAAATATTAAGAGAGAATAACAAATAAACCCTTGCATCTCATTAAGATTTCAAAAATATTTTGAATTAATCTCCTTAAAGCTTACTGATAAAGAGTGCATCTTAAATGAATAGAAAAAGCTATTGTTTACCTTGAGTCTACTTGAATTTAAAGAAAGATAAAGAAAAGATCGGTTGATTTTAAAACTGAATCGTTAAAGAGGAGAAAAGTTTCTTTCTAAGCATAGTACAGTAGATCAGAACAAGGGTAGTAAGTTGCATGATCAATTCAGATCATGACCAGAGCGCATGATCAGCCATAACATAAGGTTATTCAATGCATTTTCCATTTTGAACTTTGAACTTTAAATCTCGGGAATGTTGTGGAATAGTCAGTTCTACCACTCAGCAATATCTTGTTTGTCGTCGCTCTTGCCTTAAGGCAATCTTTACAGCAAGCAACTGTTTGTAAATACTTCTCAAAAGTTTTTCAAATTTTCAGTGATGGAAGGATAAATTGATAATTGGTAGAATATTCTTATTACATTCATACCTCTGTAGCGTCCACCAGAAATGATATGCTTCCCATCAAACATTTGCAGCCAGAATGCAATTGACAAGCCACTGGCACAGACGTTCAAGTCTGTGACACACTCCCTTTGAAATCCTTTCATATTCACATAATAATCTAAGCTGTTCAGTGCAATCACATCTCCCAACTGGCTCGTTTTTGCGACATTCAACTTGGCGGGGAAAACCGCTCGTTTGCTTTTGGCAAATTTGTCGATCAATTGATTCGAATGAATTTGGAAGTAGTGAGCTGCATTCCGGTACAGCCCATCTGAAACAGAAATAGTGCACTCTATGAAACGAACAACGACGTAATTCTATCATCAATTTTTGGCCTTGGAAAGCATTGCCGTTTAATTAAGGCACAAGCTAATCAGACTAAAGAAGTAGCCCGCAGAAACTATCCATCCCATGATTCAAAGAGAAACTAAGAACTGCGAACTTTTTTTAGAGTTCATGAGCAACAAAATTTTCAACAATTCACTTTCATACATAAGTTCCATCAGGCTGTTTTCATTTTTTAGTCCACTTATCAACAAACAAGAAATCTAAGCCAATGCTATTTGCTAGGGCTGCAGATCCTTCATTGATAACAGATATTTTCTACTTCTAACTAAGTCAGCGAGTTAAGATAATTGTTATTACTATCACCAATCATATTACTATAATGATCTTTAACTTCATTGTGCTAATTTTTCCCGGTCAACATACGTTTGTTGCATGGTCAGAGTGACTCTGAACGACCTTCCTAGGACACATAGCCAGAGATGAATCGTAGAATTCAAAGGCCCTTTTGATAAACTTATGATGCATGGGTCTGACTTTTTAGCTTCTAAAGTAATTCAGCCTTCAAGAGTTGTAAATACCGAGCGGGGCTCATTTTGTAGGATGATGAGTCATCTGATACCGACTCGATTAGGAAAACTTTTTGCAGCTCAGTTAAAAATAAAAGCAAACAGGGACATTCGAGCTTTATCATAAATGCTGAACTTCCACTAGCTTTCCATAAAGAAAAGCAAAAAAATGTGACACATCCATCAATGCTGGTAAGGAGGTTTGATTCAGAGCCTTGGCATTTCAGTGTCATTTTATGTCGAGGTCACATGACCTCTCATCATTGAATTTATCTGCTTTCATTGAAGTGAAAGTTTCACGTTCGCTGCCATGCAAGTTATTAGTAATTGCGCATCCTCTGAGAAGACTTCTTTGTTTTGAAAACATTTATTTTTATGCATCTGCTGCTGCACATCGCACGTTGTTTGGTGAAGAATATTCAGTGAGTGAATTCCTAGCCGATGCTTTTTATCGTACCTAGGGCTCATATCCCTTGCACTATGTATACGTTTTCAAGGAACTGTTAGGCGCCTTGATGAATTTTCCTCTCCATTCCACCAGCCTGGGCGAGAAGAAGAACTCCAGCGTTGTTCAAGCTGCATGAGCCACACTACCAATGAGAGACAAGGTCGATACTAATAGCATCAGTGGTGGGTGCAGGGGGTGGCCGTTTGGCTTTCTTGAAGTTCATCCGCCCTTTGAAAGGTCTTGATTTTAGTCATGCTGGGTGTCCCATACCCTTCTCAAGAAGCCGCGGCCAAGAAGGGGTTTAGTCGCCAACCACTCGACCATGAAAACAGCTTGCATTGGGCTACATGGTATCAGTGGAAGTCAGAAACTCAGCTGACTTGGATTGATTAACATGTCCACAGATCTAACCATTCTACACTATGACGCCAATATATACAACGTATGATTCAATAATTAGGCTTAAAATGAGATTTATCTTTAAGGAAAGCACTGTTAAACTGACGTTGTGGTTTAATGGTATTTACCCCCACGAAGAAACGTCTATCACTTCATGCAAATTTCGCCCTATTCTTCTTCCGACCCATGGCATCTGAAATTCGCGCAATTCTGCTACAATTCTCCTATCAACCAACGCCTGCATTTATCTTTTCTATAAACTTTGCAGCATGCTTCATGCTTTCAAATTTAAGCTTCAAAGAAATCCAGACTATGGCATTAACTTTTCCAATACAGATTATCCACTACTTCCCTTTTACTGAATTGTGGTTGAAAATAGCCAAAAATTCTTTTAAACATCAGCTGTCTTATGACCCGGATTAATAATATCGAAAAATAGCAGGTTATTTTGATACTAATCGAAACTGTTGTCGGTCTCAAATGGTTCGTTACTTAGGCACTAAACTGATAAATAGCATTTTGCAGAATCAGAATCTCTTAAAAGTGATCTTGTTGGCCTTTCTTGATTCAATTTACATTCTGTTTACTGCTTTCTTTTGAGCTTTTCAGATTGAATTCAGGACACACTGAGAATCCATGCATATTGAGCAGTATTCTGGTGTTTCCATCAGATTTTATCACGCCCGTAAACTCCAATGCAAGGTAGCGAGGTTGGGACACCATCTCCGACGACTCAATTGTCTGATTGTAGGATCCATAGCCAGAGTATCTTTCAGCAGATATGCTCTGAATTTTATGCTGTATGTTGAACTCGACGTTTAACGTAGACCTTGAAATTGGAGAATTGGTTAAAGAGCCAAAGGATTTGGCCGAATGCTGAAAGGATTTGATTATTTGAAATGAAATGAACCAGTATCAGACGATATTGCTAGCGTTTCACAAAAAGAATTGACTAGGTGGCGGTAGAATCTCCCCAACCTTCTCGATTCGTTCAAAATTGCAATCAAAACTGACTTGCACAATGCGAATGTAGAGAATTGGCAGTTAGCAAAACTCTAAGAAAAGTGATGATCAGGGGAAACGGTTGACTTGTCACTGATGGCCTCTTCTAGTTAGTCACCTTGTCGTCTTTTATTCGATACAGAGTTACCATTTTTCATAAACGTCTCATTAGCAGTACATACGCATTCGGATTAAGCTCCCGGTTCAATTAATCCTTCAAACATTATGCTCACAACATTATCGATTGCTATCAAGAATTACAATTATTGTTTATTGAGTTAAGCTGCATGCAGACAAAAATAGCATCATTCCGAGCTTACCTACAAAAGGTAGCAAGTGCTTTACATTTCTGAATATGAAAAGGCAGCGCATACCTTGGGATAGTGCAACATCTGAAACGGCTAGAAAAACGACGAAAAACAGTATACAGACAACTTTCTGAGCAGCTGTCATCGTGTGCTTTCGTCTGTCGAGCAGTCAAAAAATCTACTGTGTACTGCACTTGTTGAATGTTAAATTACGTCTTGCCGCGTCGGCCATATCAAAAGTGAAACATCATCCAGCACAAATGGTTTTTTGATGAATCGATTGTAAGCTGATTAATAATTCATACAGCTATAGTTTGACAGCTGCCCTTCCCTACACTTCTCTTTTCTAAGCCACTATTCTCTCCTTTACAGACCACATTTACTTATCCCTCGATGAATAGCTCTGCTAATACTCCATGTATAATTCCAAAGTGGACCCACCGTAGAACCTACTTCTGTTTTTTCTATAAAATGCACAGGCTCGTTTGTTTTTCCTATTTTGTTTACTAAACAGTTTGAATTGTTGTGCTTCCGACGTACATTTATTGGAATAAAACTGAACAAAATTGTCATTCAGGTAACTGAAGGACATCAAAGCATCAAACAAGACTTTCACTGATGATGCTAAATATCTTGATTATGATGAATATATTTCGATGAGAAATGTGCTTGAATGTTTCAAATCAATAATGAAAATTTTAGATATGTAGAAGTCAAAGTAACCAATGCTAAAAGGGGGTTGCTAAAGAAGGAGGATGGTAATCGATAAATTTTCCATTTCTGAAAACACTGCAGGCAGTACCTTTGAAACAAGGAAATTGATTATACTGTTCTGCAGTTTACAGAAAAAACTTGATGTTGAAAGCCAATGAAAGGCTGATTTCACTAAAGTGGATGATAATGATGATACTTAAGATGATGATAATGAAAGTGATGTTGGGAATGATGACTATGATGATGATGATGATGATGATGATGATGATCATGATGATGATGATGGTCATGATCATGACAGTGATGTTGGGAATTATGAATATGATGATGATGATGATAATGACAGTGATGTTGGGAATTATGACTATGATGATGATGATGATGATGATAATGATAGTGATGTTGGGAATGATGACTATGATGATGATGATGATGATGATAATGATAATGATGATGATGATGATGATGATGATGATGATAATGATAGTGATGTTGGGAATGGTTAATATGATGATAATGATGATGATGATGATGATGATGATAATGATAGTGATGTTGGGAATGATTAATATGATGATGATGATGATGATGATGATGATGTTGATCATGATGACCATGATAGTGATTGATGATGGTGCTGATGATGATTGTTGTTGATGATGATGATGATGATGATGGTGCTGATGATGATTGATGGTGATTATTGGTCATGATTATTATGGTTAGATAGTTGTACTACTTTCCAGCTTTAAATAGATTGAATTAGACTGATGATTGTTACAAGGTTTTAAAATCCTCAAATTACAGAGAGGATGAAATTATAGGTTCATTGTGATATATCATGTGGGTCATAGCCACCAATAAGTAGATCTTTAGCGGACTATGAAGAGTGTATCAAACAAGGCTTAATAGATCGATCTTGAAACTTCTTATGAAAAAGGCAATGCAGAAGTACTATTACGAGAAATGGAAATCATTGCTCAAATGTAACTTTGAATTAGAGTATTGATCCTTAAACTGATTGCCCTAGTTAACCTATCATGATAGAGAGCAGTATGTTATGATCCCTGCTAACAGACCAATTAAGGATATGGCAATGTGTCCACGTGTTGGCTTTCAAATCCAAATCCAATTTCACAAGGAAGAATGAAGCAATTCTAAATTCAGTTTGAAGCCAGTACACAATAATAACCCATCTGTTGCGAAGTTGTGCATTAATCCGTACATATGGCTGGCCTTTATCGGTTTATTAGGGCTGAGAACACACGGCACAATCATAATTGTTTAGTTCTATTAAGAGATATTAGCACTGCCCTATGTGCATCTCAGCGTTACACAAATAGATTTGCAGCAATTCTGACGGATCGCCGACACTGGAAATGCGCAGATGTGACCTAAAGAGCAGAGACTCTTACTCACGCATATGTCTGCACAGCCACAATATGCCTTTACCTGAAGATGGTAAAAAGGAATAATGGCTCATATGGCTACTTCCAACGACAGATCTGTAACTACCAACAGAAATAATTTCTGTATCATCCTTCACCAGACCAGAATCTTCAAGGAGACTTCTATAGATATAAGCATTTTATGGTATCTCTACCACTGAAATTAGGGGCTCCAATCTTTGCATCTAATTTATATTATTTTTACAATATTCCTTCAACTTTCATAACTTCTAAATGAACTACACACACACACACACACACACACACACACACACACACACACACACACACACACACACACACACACACACACACACACACACACACACACACACACACACACACACACACACACACACACACACACACACACACACACACACACACACACACACACACACACACACACACACACACACACACAAACACACACACACACACAAACATACATACATACATACATACATCCATACATCCATCCATGTGCATTGCACCATAATCATGCTTGATTGACGGTTGCCAACATAAAATATTAGCATATCACTATGCCTATCCTATTTTGGCTTACATTGGAGAAGACTTTTTTTATAAGGATTTAGCCCAAGCCTTCCACCAACTATCAGAAATTTCGCCGCGCTAATGAGATTACTCGAACTGCTCTACTATCAGGTACATGTCGAGTGGGCGAGGATGGCAATTGAACCCAGAACCTTGAGATCCCTAGAGTAACACTCTGAAGGCAGGATAACTTTAATGATTGTAGCATTCAATTTGCATGATTGACTGCATAGCTATTCTATATGTTTTGTATGACCATTTCTTGTAGCACTTCTTCGTCAAGTCTTTCCCTCAAATGTGCTTTGAGGGAAAGTGGTTGCAGAATCGGTTACGAGCCGACAAAAATGAGTCGATATCCCTTTTGGCGGTCGATATCCAGGGACACCAACGTGGAGGTTTCTAAATTGTCCCTGTTTGTAGCACTACCACTCTTACAAAAGCATGAATTTCTAAACCACTAATAAACATCACGACTTAAGGTCAGTTTACTTTTGCACACTTTTCAACTCCGTTCGGAAAATGCTGAGAACATGGATTGGTGGTGCCTGGGATCTTTCTCATCAGATTTAATACAATGGATTGGCTTAAAAATGTGTACAAAACAAGAACACAAAGACATTTCCACCTTCCATATTCCTTTAAACATATCGCTTGAGTGGATAATCCATGGTCTTAAGTAACGAGATTTTTATTAAAAAGCAACCATCTTTAATCTGTAAATGGGCACTGATGAAAATTGAGAAAGTTTCTAACAGGTTCTGGCTGTTTATGTCACTTGTAAAGACCTAGCAAATTAGCGTTAAAACGATGTTTACATAATACCCGTTATACTGATGGATTCGTTTCAGACTCATTGTCTGTATTGCAAATTCTATTTCGTATGTTGGAAAATGTCCTTTGCTAGAAATTTTTGTTGTCTTGAAAAGGAGTTTGTCTATTATTTTAACACTGAAATCGTGCATAAAAGGATTTACCTGATATTAGTTGCCAGCACAACACCTGCAGCGTAATATTTATCAAAGGAAAAGGCGATTATCTGCATTAATGGTTTTTGACTTATAGGCAGAATCTTTAGTTATTCAACTCATACTGGAAGCTTCTCGGTATCTTAGGGGATTTGATAAGCAATCCAAATGTACGTGGTTCAAGATCAACATTGGGCAAAAGCCAAAGTACAATTTCCAATGAATGAATTTGGCTGCTCCATGGAAATTCTAATATAATGTTCATGCGAAAGCAAAGTAACAACGGCGATACCTACCGCACAGGTGACAAGAGACTGGGCAACTTTTCTCCATTTCAGCTTGATAATAGCTGCAATACCCTGTCTGTGATGTCAGCTTCTCGCAATCATAACGCCCAGAATTTTCACAATTCTTTAGTGGAGTTTCTGAAAGAGCATTCGCAGTTTAAATCTTCAGGTGGCTAAGTGGATACAGCAACTAACAGTGAAGTATTTGATACAGCTAGAAACTGTTTATCTTCAAAAATTGCCACCGTACAAGAAATCACTGTTTTTGACTCGTATTCTGCACTTATTGCATCATTTAGAAGCCAAAGCAATAAAGACGCAGCGTTCTTGTAACAAAAGGCAGTGAGCATAATGTCAAAAAAATTATACGGTGCTTTTTCTTCTTAGACAATCTCAGAGGCTTTTTCAACTGGGGTAAATGTGCATAACGAGATTGGAAGTGCTTTTCCTCAAAGCTGCTAATACTAGTCAAATACTTGGTTCAAAAATGAGAAATTTTGCAAACATGAATAAAGAAGCAGATAGCCTACCGACTTGGCATTTGCCAATAGTGTGCATCTCTTTGCATAAGCAGGTATCGTTGCCCATTAAGGATTCGCATATGATTGGATCTTCGAATTTGTGACAAGGCAGAGCGATACAGTCGTGACCTATTGATAAACGATAAACCTTGATCAATCTGACCCATCTTTCCTTCGAAATGAGTTCAGCTTGCATGTCATAGTATGCTTATAAATTTACCATTTGCAGAACATGCGATTGATTGATCGCCACCCCTCTTATGATGTCTGTGTGTACCAAGATTGCACTGATTGCTATTATTTTACACGGATCAATGCAGAATTGGCTGCGTGAATGTAAAAATCAAGATTCAATTATTCCTATAATTGTGATGATTGCCATCATCCGTGACGAGTTAAACATCAGTAAGAGGTAATTTGCCGAGTGGTAAGACCACATGTCTCCTGCACTGAATGTCCCAGTTCACATGAACTTTCTGAATGCCCTCTTTCTTTCCACGACGCATTACCTGGCGAAAAGCTACAGGCAAACTGTGGCAACGAATGCCAAGGAGTATAACAGGCCATCCTGCTACCTCATAGTGCCGTGCTTCAAGATGATCCTCCCTAACGTGCAAATGGAGCTCTAAATCTTGCTTTAATCGTAGATGGCAATATCAATAAAATGAAAGATAACCTGCTATCTGCTTGCAGCATGCTAGAGACTCTCTTGTTTCAATGATCGAGGCCTTGAATGCGTTGACTATCTCCGCTTTTTTAAGAACTCTACTCCAAATTGCCAAATGGCCGAAATCGAATGCCCCAAACTCCTTCAAAGATCTAATGAAACCAGTGCTTAAATTCGTGCAGCCAACAGTCATGTCATCTATCTCTGGTTCCAGAGGGAAAATTGCTGGCTGACCGTAACCTTTAACATCTTCAGCGTATGTTTTTTGTATCGCAAAATTACCATTGATGTAGACGGAAAGACCTGTTTGCTTGTTCCATGTGATCAGCAAATGCCACCATCTTCTGTGATACGGCATCCTGTGAATAACGGCCTCCCATTCTTTGCTTCTTGTCCTTACTTGGATTGTGAAATTTCTTTCATTTTCTTCGTGATAGATCATGAATCCCGGCCCTATAATAAAAAAAGTAATAAAATTATGATTTCGACTTATTATATCGTATGTACTTTGTGTCAAGCTTCCCAATTCATTATTGGAGTTTCCAAACAGTGGAACAAGGCACAGATATATCCTCTTGCAAGAATATTTTTTCCTTTATGGGTGCTAAGTTGCATAGCTTACTTTTTATAGACATCAGAGTAAGTGTTGATGATTTTGAGAACAAAGTTAACTCCTTTTTAAGTAAATGTTATTGCATGGCATTTTATGGGCTTTCATTAACTTTAATGACATCTCTATCTATTTACGCGTTCAATCACTCCCATATTCATATTCTTCTTTATTAGCATTAAAGGGCACATGTTGATAGCAGTTTTTATGAAACTTAAATGTACATATCCTCGTAAAATTTTCATGATGCTCATGATGATAATGAAAGAAAGTTCGGTTTTCCATTTTTACCACCATTTTCGATCAGTTGATTTACAGAAAGCATTTAATTCTTGTAACTTCAAAATTTCACCCTTATCTACGCTTTAGATCAAATAAAAAAGAACATAGAAATATTAGTTGATAGTTGATAGCTCTATTGGCTTAGATGAAGCGCTACATTTACAATCAACTCTCAGACAACTTATCGTACAGTGCAGATTGACAAAACTGTGCTATCAGTACGTTGAATTCCCGAGGACCGGTATCGAGCCTGGCTGGGCCATCGGTACATTAATGACAGGCAATTTTTAGGAATATGGCAGAGTGATAGAAGAAAGCAAGGGAATGAAATGATAATCTACAGCTTAAAGATTAATTTCAATTGAAAATCGGACACAATCCATGAATGAATAATTACTGGATGACAAGATGACGATGACGATGTCGATGACGATGACGATGACGATGTCGATGACGATGACGATGACGATGACGATGATAATGATGATGGTGATGCATTAGCAATGATAATCATGGCAATGATGATGATGGCAATGGTGATGATAGCAATTACGATGATGATTACAATGATGATGATGGTCATGATGATCATAATGACAATGATGATAATGGCGATGACGATGATGACGATGACGACGATGATGACGATGATGACGATGATGTTGGTGATAGTGATACGGATAATTTTGAGTCTCCTTTAGTGTCATAAATCCTTGTATTTATATTCTAAACATTAAAAGCTTTCTGCAAGCAGTCGAGGTGAGAAAAATTAAGAGAGACATAATTCCCACCTGCTTTTTTAAGGGCATCTGTGCTATAAGCAATGTATTGTTTTTTATCTCCATGGTTGCGTATCCATGATGCAACAGTAAAACCAGTCTTCTCACACAATGCAGGGTCCTTTATGCAGCGAAATTTCATGTCTTTGATTGTTACACAGTCCTGGTGACCACTTAGTTCAATGACATTACCAATCTGAGTTGTCCGTATGACTTTTGGACGTTGTGACAAGTCCACTTTGCTGTTCCCTTTCATGTCGATCAATACTCCGTTTCTTAAGGTCAAATAATGAACTGCTTGCATATAGATGTCATCTGAAACCAGATAATATACAATTGCAAATTAGGAGAGAGGTACGAGCTTCCGTAAAGATATTAGACAAACTCGTGCTAAAAATGTATACTGTCTAATCGTGAATTTGCCGCATTCTACTGCAATCTCGTATCTGTAAACAACTTGTGGCCAATGGGGGCCGTTGGGGAATGGCACAGATATACGCTACCGGCCACGATAACTCCATGTCTTCCATGGCATGCATGCACTTTTCAAAGAGCACGTCGGCTGCTACCTTCTAGACTACGTCTATCATCTACAGTTGTTTGAAAAAACTGTTTGCCTTGTCACTTGATCGGATTAAACGGCTAAGCCACTTGATTATACGTTTATTTATTATCGCTACAAGTTCATTACGTCGCTCGATAGCTTTGGTTACAACACCACGAATAAAACAAATTCTTACTCTGACCATCCAGCTTGTGTTTATGAGATTGCAAGGTTCAGAGGCAGGTTTGGTAATGATAAGAGGGCATTGAATGATGCACCTTTGTAAAGGCTATGCAATGGGCATGTACATCTATCAAGGATTTGCAAAACTGCAATCCCTCAGGATCAAGCTGCTAGCTTACAATGAATGGTGAAGAGCAAATATTTAAACAAAGACCTGTACGACTACTCTCCAGATTTATCGAGGCTGATCTAATTGTGATTCCTCGCCTTGAACCCACTAAAAAGGGAATCTGCTTAATCGCTGAAAGAGCTGGAAAAGCTACCTAAAACAGTTTGATAAGAACGAGCCCTGTGAATACCTTTGGAAAATGCTTGAAGGTGCAGCTAAGGAAAAAAAATCAATGGAAAGCCATTGGAAGATCAGCTGTAGGCATTGCATATCGTAACTACTAGCTTTTGCTGTAAGATGTACTGTAGATAAGTATTGGCATATATGAAATGAAAGCAAGTGAGCTGACTCATAAATTGATTTTTTCAAGAATAATATGTTGAATCGCCAATCCTGCGTCATAAACTTGGCGATATCTAGCTAATGTGATCTGATACAGAGCCCAGAAAATCTTGATTGATAATCATAATAAAAACATCGCTTTTCTTATCTCAAATCCTTTTTGTTATAATTCATTTGATAAATAATCCTTCTTTAGACAGATGACATTTGGTCAAATAGGATTACCTTGCTTCAAACATGAAACTTTTAACTGATATGGCAGCAAGGTGCAAATGAAAGCCAGCAAAATGACTTCGGCGGGTACCATCTTGCTTTCAACAGATCAATCTTATCCAAATCTGCCTTCATCCATCTACAACTTGCAAAGCTTTCAGCGATTTGATATTCTAATAGATGGCGTGGGGTTCCTTAATAATTTATTCTAGAGAAATTCAGCTGCCTTGGTTTTCGTATCTTGGATATCTTTTCAAAACAAATTAGACCGCAATGCTTGTTTTGAAAATGAAGGCATTTTCTACAGACAAAACTTCACATATTTTGGAGTATTTGTCAATGATTTAGAAACCACTTGTTTTCACCACTATATCTTATTGATGAAGATATAGACATTTAGTAGTGGTAGAAACTATTTTATTACAAATGAATACCCTTTGCAAGGCTCTGCATCAAATCTCGTCAGGGTATGCATGCCAGCCTGAAGGCAAGCGTCACTGGAAATGTTCATGTCCGCAAGAGTGGTCCCTACGTTAAGAAGGAGCTTTGATAGAGGGAGACAGAACCCATTAACTAGCCATCAAAAGGCATGACTCATGCATTGTTCATATGTAGGCAGTCCCGCAGTGTTAAGGGATGATGAGCTGCACATCTCATCACTAAACGTGCCAATAGTTTTTTTATGCAGCAGAAATTCGTAAACAATGTTCCTTTCTGTTTGTCGTCTTTTAAAACAAGCCTGGAATAAAATTTTGCCGCATAAGACTTTTCAAAATGTGCATTGAAGTAGCAGGAAACAGTTCAAGGCTAATGGAATGGCATGGATGGAAATTTTTGAACGAAATTGAATTGCACCCTCATTGTTATAAGATGCCATGAATTCTAAAAACTCCAAGGATCCAAACGAAGGCGATTTGAAAGTAAATTAGGACCTTGTGAAACAAGAGTTCATACAGATAGGATAAAACAGGTCTTTAAAACGATTCAAACATTAGAAGTCGACTCCTGTGCGATCTTAATTGCATGGAAAATTTCATGAATCATTTAAGCAGAAAAGAAATTTCATTGACATAGAATCCAACCCAACATGAATGCAGTTTTTTCAATTTGAATATAAATCCTGAGTATTATTGTCCCATTATGCTAAAGCTGTTTGTGATAAATTCAGCTAGGATGCCTTGCTAAGATGCCAACAAAATTGACCTATTGTGAATGTAAACTAACGAACTCCGTCATTCGTAGGCTCTGCCAGGAGATTGTTCTTATTCAATATCAACTGACTGCATTTTTTGCTTTCTACCTGGCATTCAAAACTAGATTCTAGTAGGCTGAGAGGCCATGCTTATCGAGCAGTGCTATGATCCTACCTCTACACGATCCTTCCTTGGATCCCAGAGCTAGCAAATGTCCCTATTTTAAACCCACTCAAAAGGACAAGGATTAATGAGCAAGTGTACATCACCTTTGAACTACCCTTAGATCATTCACGATTCATCTTGACATCATGAAAGTATCAAAGAACACTCCAAACGTCATATTTCTGTGCTATGCTGAACTGTCCCGCACGGTCAGTGTCTAGAATAGCAGAAACCAGAGCCGGGGTTCGATGGTAGGCTTTTTCTAGATGATTCTACAAGTCTACCTGGCTGCAGCTATAGCACAATCAGTGGTGCCGTTGTGTAGTTGTTCAGAGTGCAGACTCACATCACAAGGGTTGTGAGTTCGAATTCTACACGGTTCACAAGGCTACCGTTGAAGAAGACTATGAGAAATCGCCAGACAAAAATCCCATTCTACCAAGTCTTCTGCCTTTGAGCAACCCTTACGTCATTTGGAATAAAGTATTCTACTGTCTTCCTAGAACCAAACCTGATGACAGAATGTATCAAATAGTTTGGCAGATCAAGCCGACTCATCTGATGGCGGTATCAGACAATCAGCGAGGTAGTCCATCCAGTGGCGGCATTAGGGGCACTATCGTTGACCCCTTTTCTTCTTGCTTCTTTCCTCTGCTTAAAACAAAAATCTTTTCGTATCTGCTCTTAGGTGTGGGGCCTCCTTCTGTGCTACCAAAGGCGTCGTGCATATGGCCGTTGCCCTTAAAACCACCACTGAGTCAATTCGTTTTCCGTTGGCGCTAGACAAAAGGGCTCTTCTTGCTGAGGTCACTAGGCCATACCTAATGTTGATTGCTGCTGCTTAATGTATTGAAATTTGCATTTGTTGCTGGACGAAACAGGCACAAATTTGAGTTAATTTCGTGTTGTTTATCGACGAGCTTTAAACTACGCGTGTGTCTGACTGTATCGCTTAAGATATGAAATCATAAACTGACAAACGGTGACACTAACAAGCAAACGTGCAAGAAGAGAGATTCTATTCTGCAAGTTGACTGTGTCTGCGTGATAGGAAGTCGAATGAAATACACTCAAGATTTCCACTAAATGAAATGAAACCTAATGCAAAAAACATGTCAAAAGTGTTATCAACTAGAGCGACTTATCAATCGAAACAGGCCTAGATTACTCAAGTTCAAGACTCAAATCTTCTAGAAGTTATTTGCATATAGACGTAGCTATATGCATAGGAAATGAAACATTTTACAGGAAATAAAGAAATGTTCTTTTCTTTAACAGCGCTTTGTTGAACGAAAAATTATCATTGGTCAAGCAGTCGTCAGTTTAAGTGACTATTCAAATCTTCAAATTATAAAAAGCAAACCATCTCTGTTTTAAAATAGAAATGTAGGAAACGGGGAATTCTTTGTTATGCTGCATGGCTTGTTACTTTGTGCAATTGAGGTGTAACAGTTTGCTGGAGGATTTTAGGCAACCAAAACGTGCGGATTATGAGGCAATACCGTCGTCAACATAAAAAATCTTCGGCTTGTAATTTCTGGCATCAACCACAAAAAAGGAGCTCGTAATTGTGAAAAGCACTCACCTATATCATAGTACTCTATTCTCTTTTTAGTTGTGACTCTCTGGTCTGGTCCTTCGTTTGCAGGCTTAACCGTGTACACAGCTGTTGGTGTAAAATATGTAACATCTTTTGTTAGTGTTTTTTTTGAAGTGGATGGCTGAGTGGCTCTGTGCGTAGTTTTGCTTCTTACTGTAGTAGGTATCTCTTTCACTATTGCTACGGTAATAGGAATTTTAGAGAAGTATGGTCAGCATGCCTGCAGAGACTTGCATTCTGTTTTCAATGAACATTATATCAACAAGACACATTTCACTACACAAAAAGACAATTCAATCTTAGTAGCACGGATAGTACGTCAATGCAACGTAGCACAATACAATATGCAATCTAAAGTTCTTGCAGTGATACAATGTGGTAGTGCCAACATTTGGTATGAAACTTTTCAAAAACGAGCATGATACATCTTAATCAAATCACACGAAACGGTTAGTAGAAAAGAAAAACTATGGCGAAAATTGCTCTCTTAGAGTGTGACAGGTAATGGTACTGCTAGATACGATACGAAACAACATTATAAAATATGATAATAATGATTATATGATTATATGCCATTAACTCTCTTCTTTCGCGCTTTGCTGGCTTATATCATCCACTTGTCAATTGAATGCATTCTACGTTTAGTTATTTTTATACCCAACATGTAAATAGTAATGTAAAAATAAATTAATAATGAATAGATATCAAGCGATATGACAGGATATGATACCATGCAATGCGATGTGATACGGTGCAATACAATATGATACAATGCAATACAATTTGATATGATCAATGCAGTGCAGTGTCATACAAGGCAATATGGTCCTATGTGATGTTAATGCAACCTACTGTGAAGTGCCATTTATGATAATGTCATATTGGAAATTCAAATATTTCATATAATGTATGTAAATGCGATAGAAAGCTTAAGAAGACAATACAATGGACAACAACACAATACATTACAACACAGTAATTTCATGATAACGCTTTGAGTAAACATGATGTTCACTGAAAACATTTGACAGATCAATTATTCAGGGATGTTATTCCTGTTCCTCTGAGGCGTGTCAGAACCACCAGAAGCTCAACTCATTCACACCTTTTCCAGGTTTCACTGCTGAATCTACGAACTTTATCCCACAAATCGTCATTCACCCATAGAGCATGCAATTTATGGAACGCCTTGCCATCTTCTTGCTTTCCTGAATCTTATGACTTGCCATCTTGAAAATCTAAGATCAATGAACTTGATCTTATCTCTCTCTCCTTTTAACCTTTCACTTTATTCTTTCTTCCTTTGTTGGGGCTTTAAATAGGCCATCATGGCCTTTCCTCAAAATAACTTATTAAAATAATTCAGTTTTGAAAAGATTTTGCACAATTCTTTGCCAACAATTACTAATACTTGCAAGAGAAAGTTAAGGACTGTTAATAGTTTTAAATCATCCTAGCGATAATTTGTTTATGCTGAATGATAAATCATGAGATTCAGAAAGTTGCTTATACTGAAGCTTGTCATGCCCTTCTTCCTGGCAAGTGGATACTGACCGTTTCGAGCGGAAAACGAAACGTCTACTTTTCCAGTCGATGTCATAACACTTCCATATTTTTAATACTTGGCACTGAAGAGGGCTGATGACTCTCCACTTTCAAAATAAACTTTGCAGCCTTGGTAGGATATGAACAACGGACAGAAAAAGTCTTTATACCACTGAGATATCCTCTCCCTAATTCATTTCTTTGTATGACTAACTCATAAAATTGGACATCTATAATCCATTAGATATGGTTCGATTCTAGCGATGGAACAAGGCTACTTTATCCACTTGGCTTTATTTCCAAGTATTCAGTGTGCACAGGGAAGTTTTAATAGCAAATTATGACGTTTTTGGGCTTCTAAAGCACCACGGTGCTCTCTTCAAGCCAACAGCAGATCCCCCCTGTGGTAACTTTTGAAAATGGCAACTTAATGCTAATTTACTTCATCCTGTGCAAAAAACACAAAATTCTTTATATCTTACATTCAATTTTGTTTGAATATGATGATTACCAATGCGCTATCACCCCATTTACAGTGTTGCATTGCATTGTATTATTGATAGTAGTGCATTCAGATATCTTAAATTCAGTGCACTTTCATTGTAGCCTTCTGCTTTTCCTTGTCTATTCATCTAGTCAATACGGTCGAGGATTCTACTTAACATTCAACTGATTTTATTCAGAATTTCAGAAACACCAAATAAGCAGCAGTTATTGAAGTCTCAGCGCAGCCTTCGAGCCCAGTCTGTGGTATGCGATAATTTTCCTTTGATTCTGAACTACTTGTATTCACATTAACAGAAATAAATAGCTAAATACTATAATTTGCTTTCTTAGATTGTTGATCATTATACAACAAGCTTCCTTACATCAAGGTAAGTTAAGTAAAATCCCACACTCAACACTCGCTTTGGGAAGTGCTTTACTAAGGACGCACCATCCTCAGGCAATGCATCATAAAGCAGAGCATTCTCACCACAATCCACCTTCAGCTTACATGATGCACCCATTTGCTGCTGGCTGGATTGACAGAGGACATTCTACCTCCAAGCCAGGACATTTAACGCAGGACGCAGACAATCATTACGTCACCTACCTCTACTGTCATCAAACGCACTAAGTATATATATTACCTTTGCAGCTCTCGTGTTTGATTCTTGGGCAAACAGCGTCAGGAAAGCCATAATGGCAAGTCCAACTGCATGGGTGTCTTTTGCAGGAAGCTGGAATAACATTCATTGTCTTTGAACGGTGAAAATATGAACTCGAAGAAAAAATTAATATCCTTTAAACAGGCCTCTTATTGATTATAGCACTGTTGCTGAAAAGGCAACCTTGTATAAAAAATGTACTGTCATCATTTCATTGTTCTATCGATCGATGCTCTTCTTCGGATCATCTATAGTCATGCAAAAACGAAGCTTGCTGAACCATCCGCAATTTTATTCATTCTATCAGTATTTGATAACGAAAGTATTAGATGAACATCTCAGTGCCATTTCGTCATTATGAATAAATGCTTCCAATGTTAAAGACACTTCCCTTGACAGAAAACTAAATTAATGACGCCTTTGTTACAGAAGAGGGAATATTTGCTAAATTTGCTGGCTTTTTATTAGCTTTGTGGCTGATTCACTGTTAACCTTAGCTATAGATTGATAATCGCGTAAAGGATGAACGATTCCTTGCATGCGTAGGCCGCAGGGTTGATATGGTGGCTCTACTCCTTGCCGTATCGTCCTTGCAGTTCATTATGCATCATGTATAGTATTATGTGCATAGAAAAAAAATGCATTATTGAGTATCATTACTCAATTCTATCAAAGAATCGCCGCTTATAAGAATTACTGATATAGGACATTAAGTTACACTCCATTGCTCTAGCTCTAACAAAGGTCTGTGCTTTACCCTTTGCCATAGAAGGCAAAAAACATTTAACATAGTTTTAGCTTTTCCATGCTCCATACTCCTTATGTACTAGATATCATTGGTCAATGTAGTTTTTTCAAGCAGGTTATGGCCTAAGTTAATTTTTATTGTTGTCCCTGGCGCATGAAGCAGTTTTGAAGTTTTGCGTTCACATTGCAATATCTTTTGCTAACGGCTTTACGCAGTAGGGGACCATAGCCGCTAGTTATAGTTTTCCTGTTCACATTGGTATCAAAAGTAAACAAGCCGTTTACTGAAAGTCTCTGATCAGCCGCGCCCAATATCATATAAATGCATCCCCGCATTGCTCACGAAGTTAATCCTGGTTTTGTAAAAAAAAGCAGAATACCAACGGCGAAAAGTTTAGTCATTAGAAAGTGGTTAGAAATGTATCATGTAGGGCTTGCCGAAAACCCAAATCTCAACCTTCACATAAGACTGAGGTATCATCGGGACCGGAGAATGGCCGCCCATCCCATTAACAAGGTTCGAGAATCGCTAGGGGAATTCCACCATTTGTTCCAACAATTGAAAGATGACCCTGAAAATTTTTTCCAGTATACAAGGATGCATAGAAGGACATTTAATATCATTTTAGAAGCAATTACACCTTTCATTGAAAGGAAGGTAACAAATTTTAAGAAGCCGATCCCTGTTACAATGTTTTGGATTTCTAGGATCCCATATTGCAGGTCGTTTTTCAACCTAAGAAATCAAAATTTCAATATCCATTTACCTACTCCGCGCTTGCAACTAATCTGTCAGCTATCAAGATAGCATAAACGCGCCAGCACGTAACGCTCCCCTGCTGCGAAAGTATCGAATGTGAACACGACCAGGTGTCAGTACTGCGGAAATCACTAAACGCTTAAAGGCGCCAGTTAAAGATATTGCAATGTGATTGACAGAGTGTCATTTGTGTCAGACATTAAATTAGTGTTGATAAGAAATGCTGATCTCTTGATTCAAAAGCAAAAGTGCTCTCAGAATTAAATCACCATGGATGCTTTTCAATAAAAAATGTAACAAGGGAACAAACCACTTTTCTTGGCACACAAATTTTTACTGGCAGCACTGTTTTGCAGGACAAGCTCTCCAAGTTGACCAACTTGTGAATCTGTTAGGTGGTCTAGCCATATCGCTAAATGGGCCATTTCAAACTTCCCAAATTCATTTTTAGAAAGACGGGGTGGACGAGCGATTGTTATCGTTTGTGAGTAACTGTTGAAAGATGTGAGATCTGCGTCAGTCAAGTTGTTAACGTGTCTTTAAAGCATGATTTCCACAAAGCGGCCAACTGTCTTTGCCATTGGCAAAAATTTTAATGGAAACACACCGGGATTTTTGCAGCGAAATTTAGTGGCAGGTAGCGACAGATTGCGACAAATAGGGACAAATAGCGATAGATAGCGAAAAATAGCGACATATAGCGACAGATAGCGAAAGTTGGTGACCTTGAGCAAAGCAGACTTAATAAACCGAAACTAAATTGAGCTTCACTACGGCAGAGATTCAGCTTCACATGGCAAGGTTAATTTCAAATGACTCGTTTAAAAAAGCTTGCATTGTAAGGGATCGCTTTGTCCACAGATAGTAACGATAATAAAGTTAACTAGAATAGTGGACGAAGCAGTCTTAACCGACGTGCCGGAGAAGGGTAACCTAATTCATCAAAATCTCCCTACGGTCAATGGTTGGTTAGTATACTATACTTATCAGCACAACATAGGTTGAGTTGAATGAAGGAGGAAAAGCCAACCTCGGTGGTTGAATCTTTTCAGGCTTTCCAGTTTTGTCATTTGCTCCAAGGATTCCATCCATGAAAATCTCAAGACCTTGCTTGTACGACCATCGTACAACAATATGGCACCAAGTTTTTAGGTATGCCTTCACTGTAGCTTGCCACATCTCTGCTTGGGTTCGAACAACGAAAGTGTAATTGCCGTCCTGTTGTGTTATTTGCAGGCCTGTTCCTCTGGTTGAGTTTGTAAATGCACCAGTTGCCATTATGTATTTGCCCTTTTTGAATCTGATCCAGAAAGCAGCAGTGAATCCAAAAAGGCACGATTCTGGATTTTCAATGCAACCCGACTCGAAGTAAACTGCAAACAGAAATTCAATATATTGAACGTTAAAAGCTATTCTTAACCGAACTTTCCATGAAGTTGTTAGGTTTGAAAGGCTTTCTGGAAAGTGAGATCTCTATATTCGGAAACATTTTGTTCTTTTATATGAAAAAAGAAACAAGTTTAAACAAAATCAGAGAAGGAGTCGATGTGAATGAAAAAAAGGAATTATTTTCAGCGTTGGATTTTTTACACAACCCTTCTCATTTTCACGTTCTATTCTACGTTTTAAGATGTTTCCAGCTTCTTCATGTTTTGAACTTATGCTCTGCTTCATTTATTCAATTATACTTGGAATGTTCCTAAAAAAGCTATCAAATTACGTGATACGATCACCGTTTGATGATCTGCCCCATTATCATATCATATCATATCATATCATATCATATCAAATCATATCATATCATATCATATCATATCAAATCATATCATATCATATCATATCATATCATATCATATCAAATCATATCATATCATATCATATCATATCATTATCATATCATATCATTATCATATCATATCATATCATATAATATCATATCATATCATATCATATCATATAATATCATATAATATCATATCAAATCATATCATATCATATCATATCATATCATATCAAATCATATCATATCATATCATATCATATCATTATCATATCATATCATTATCATATCATATCATATCATATCATATCATATCAAATCATATCATATCATATCATATCATATCATATCATATAATATCATATCATTATCATTATCATATTCAAACATTTAAAAACTGTTGCACTAGATACAAAGTTCTACGCAGGAACTGACAAGATTCTGTCTCTACGACCCAAAGCCCCATCGACACGACAAAACCGTCCCCGGGTTCGCCACACGTTGATTCCAATCCAGGGCGAGGTCGAGCCCTGTTATGTCCACACTTGATTTTGACATTTCGCAGTGTGGACACAAACCTGGGGCGAACCGGGTTAACAAATGTCACACATGCGCAGTTACATTATATTTCTTGTTATACTTTTTGCTTTTCCCCGTTCTTATCAAAGCGTTTTTGCTGTTGATATGGTGCCATCTTTTGTAGGAATGTCAAATCAATCAACATCTTTAGACGAAGGCTATTTGCCAGATGCCATAAGTGTTGCTAGGAGTAGGCCACTTGGGCTGCTTACTGGATTTTCGGATGAAGATCTTAATGCATCCAAGGTAGACAACAACGTCGGTAGAGTTACCAATTGATTGATGTCATCATCCATCCTGTGTTAAGTTACCATCTTCATTCTCTTGATATTTTATTTCGACACTCCTAATGTCATCGATAGAGGCAAACAGAGTGAGCTCCCCTGCCTCGAAAACAGAGAGTGGTTCAGTGATTGGCCTATTTCCCATTACCTGGTCTATTTGTTGAAAAAACTGAACTGTCTTTCTCCGTCTTACTGTTTTTGTCTTTCATTTCCTTGTACGAAAATGTAAACTGCTTTATCGTTACCCTTACCGGCGCGTTCGCTCACGCCTGAATTCTTTTTCAAGGCGCTAGGCCATAATTTCGCACACATGCTTTTTCCTGGTGCAGTTATCTCGCTGCTCCTGAATCTTTTCATCCCTCAAGATAATTATATTGCAAAGAACTTCCTCTCGGCTCCATATTGATCCATGGAAGCTATTAAAATATTCGATTGCATAGAGTTTCATATTCTTTGTTCTATTCATATACCTAAAGCTGACTTCTTGATTGCTTTTCCTTGAGAAACTCATTTTGGCGTTCAGAAACTTTGTGAGTAAGCGCATGCGTTACAAAACTAATTTGGCTTCACCCCATTTTTGTGTCGTCCCATTTTTGCGTCCACGCAAGATCTTAATAGAAGTAACTTGTGTTTCACCTGTGTTCTGCCCATCTCCAGAGATGATTTAGTTTAACCTGGGGCGAACCCAGGTAAATTGTTTCCTCACTGCACGATCTACTACTTCTAAGACGTCACACACAGTTAATACTGTACAACGCCTCTCATAATCCCACATCAGTTCTTTCTATCGTGTGTCAGTCTAGACCATAGAGTTAGGACACAAAGGAATTCCTACTTCCTAACTCTATGGTCTAGACAGTGTATCCAAAGTTTGTGTTCCTCTCGAAAGACCAAGTTCAATTCCGACGCTGGCTAAATCCTGCCTTACTGTCTGCATCCAGGTCGTATTTGGTCTTCCTTGTGGCCGTTTCACTTCCCTGAATCTTTCTTAGATGTCTGCGTTGGAAGGTGTCCATGGTGCTTTCTAGCTTCTTCTTTAGAGTCCACAGTTCGCTATTGCACAAAAAATACTTGCTACATAGGCATTATAAGTTCTCAGCTTGATCTTGATGGAGTTTTTCTTGCTGCTGAGAATGCTGTTTAACGTTTTATAGGCACCAATTGCTAATATATTTCTTCCGTTGATGTCTTTTTCTGTAACGAGTAGACTTACCAGAACCTTGCATTCCTTCCATGCTTGATTTCACTTTTGCTCGATGTCATATCCTTCTGTTTTCGATTTATTTATTCGTAGGTTTCTTCCTTCAAGTTTACCAGCAATGCTTTTTTTAATATGATCTATTGGATATTTTGCAGCAGATGCCCATGTTCTGTTATGCCAAATCTAACTTGGGATAAAACTAACCTTGGGTGAATCCGGGCTAGCCTGTGTAGTGTAGACAGGGCTCAGGGCTCAACATGTATTGGCAACGGATGATACTATGAAAAGTCGCTTGCATATTTTTTCAATTAAGAGACATTGTTGTGAGAACGTCGGACATTGTTGAAGGAAGTTAAAGTGTGATTTAAATTAAGCCTCGCACATCAATATTGTCGTCCTCTCTAATATGATCTATGTGCTTTCAGATGCCTTCTTCACAAATTACATTCATACCCTCCATTTTCATATCATGCCCTAATGCTTGAATAAAGCGCGTTTTTTGGAGAGTAATTGATTGACGCTTAACGGATGCTTCATGGTATGATTAGGGACCGTTCAACCGTTCATTATTTATGCCTCTGATTGGGACTGAAGAGAAATTTTTATTTGGGTAAATCTTTCTATTACCCAACCTTGTGGACTACAAAAATAATAGTTACTGATGTAGAGCTATTGAAATATGCTAATTGACTCTTGAAAGACAAATAGAACTATTTACCCAGCCTGAAGGCTGCCTGAATAATGAGCATAAATAATGAGCGGTCCCTTAGAGTAGATTTTCAATCTCAAACCAAATCTGCTTTTGTGTAAGTAGATAACTAAAAAATTGTTATGCGTTATTCACAAATATAATCACCAGTTGGGAAATCAATCCACTGTAGACTTCCTGAGAAGCGAACAGCTCCAGAGATCGCTGTGTTTTTAATAAACGTTGCTTTATGCAGATAACCTTGCGCCGATGATATGACGTCAACAACTGTCATTGCTTGGGTCTTTTTTGTCAATGGCCAGTAGTTTTGCGCTCCTTCGTAAGGTACATCTGAGCAATCTGTGGAATAACAACACCATTGCAGTTAGAATAGCCAGCCCAGTTCTGAGTTGATACCATTCTAGCTTTGTCAATATTAAGGGAGTGAAGCATTCTCAGTGTGTACCTTCTGGCTTGGAAGCATATTTTCACTTGAGTATTAATTGTGAGTGATGACTCACTAGCTTTTGAAAAGTTGAACGTGGAAATAATGTAACATGGAAACCTTGAGAAACAGAAAATTCATTACCCGGTGCGTAAACTTTTCAAATTATGGATCTCAGATGTTATTGTGATGGCCCTGTAGCACAGCTGACATTAATCATCTTAAACAATATATACCATTTCACACATTTGCTTTCCAATTATCCAAAATTTGTTTTGCATTATCATTTTCAAGAGAATTTGTTTCCTTTCCTTTCGATTGACTCAATTGCTCTTATATTGACAACATTGTAACTCATACGGAGCAGTTCCACGCCCAAGTTGTTAGTGAAGTTTTGAGGACGTTTATCTTCGCCTTGACTTGTGCTGGAAAATTCAGTTTTCACCGAAAATTACTGCATGCTGCATACATACTTGATTAATGATCAAGAATCATAGAATCGTTGTCTGTTTATCGCAACTTGACGCTTAATTTCCTACTCAAGCTAAAGTAGTTACGGTCACTCTCACCGACGTTTTCAGTTTGAAGGCAGCCTCAACATTGGCTGAACTACCGAGCGACTTGGTTGGCAGAAGTAAAGACTCCCTTTGTAGCAAGTAACACTAATTTGCAAGCAACAAAATAAGCCTATGACATTGAAGCAGATCTTTGAATCATTCAGGACATTTGGGATCTTCTCAGCCAACCCTCCATTTAACAGGAGACTTCCAAAAATTATCGCCGTCACAGTCAACTAATATGTGACAGCAAGTTGGAGACAATTTTTTTGCCAATAATTGCACTTTGCAATTGTCAATGAATGTTCAGCTGGTCCTTTTGTCACCACCAGAAACTATTTCTATTGACAGTTCAGCAACTTTAGCCACTGCAAAGCACATCCTTCAGATGGCAACACTGACAAGACCAACGACTTTTCCTTCTTCTGTTGGGCCTTCACCCCACTGCATTGCTGCGCTTTCGTATCAAGTGAATGTCGTTAGTTCACAGGCTCAAGCTCTCAACGAAAATCTTAACGTGCAGACTAATCCTTGTCTTCACAGTCGCAATGGCAGTCTCCAACTCATGATCCTCGCTTTGATACTCTTATACCAACCGCCATTCAACCTTTAACTATCAGTATACCCTGTGCTTTGTTCGGATTTCCGTAAAGGTTACAATGCAACAAATCAACAGAAGTAAAAGTCCCCTGTTAGCGCCTAGACCCGACAGTTTTCATTGGCAAGAGTTGAGTTGACAAAGTCACCTGTTTGGTCATCCACGTCTCACACGTACATCCTCTCTTCTTGACGCAGGCATCATATCAGTGCTGATCCTTCCTCTCGTCCCGAAAGCATTCCCGTCCTCTCAGCTTGCTGCAGGCTGGTATTACGTGTTCCTTTAATTTTCGAACTCTTTTTGGAGTGAGCCTTTCAGCAAGAATACTGGTATGAAAGGGTCCCTCCATCTAAAATACAACAATAAGCTGGAAAAAAGAAAAATTAAAAGCCTAAGTACAAATATCCATTTTGGAGCAAAATTACAACCGTTCAAACTATAAGAAAATTTAAATAAATGATAAGTAGATAGAGCTAGATATTTGACTGCTTGAAGTTGATCAGGGAAGCTGCTTGCTTGCAGTTGGCTGAGAGGCTGTTACGAAGTTTCGCACCTCTAAACAACAAATATTTCTTGTCGTTTTCTGTACTTCTTTTGGTAACCTGAGATCTGTTGATGTATGGCGTAATCTATATGATATAACTTGTGAATTTTTCCAAACAGAGTGCGTAAATATCTAGAAGCAAGAGCCTGTGCATCAGTAATTAGGATGTATACACTGGAAAATCTGTGCCTCTCGCTCTAAGCATGGCTACATACATTTCAATGTGGATGTACTAGTAGGTGATTTCTTGTAATGAGTATTCGAGAGAACCTAGCTTGAGAACGGACATGCGACACAAGGAGACAAAAACAATTCTTTGTCTGTATATGGCACATTTTACACCTATTCCTCACTAAGCCCAATTTTTTGTCTTTCGGATACGTCCTCTCAAAGACAACACTTTGTAAATAACGAATTTCTTTGTTAGGGAAACGATCCAGTGCCCAAACGAGTGTACAACGAGTGCGGTCATCTTTTTTTACGTAAACAAGAAGGGCTCCAATAATGAATGCGACTTTTACCACACGCACGCACTGAGTCAAAAATATTATTGATCACTAATGAGATTTTGCAGCTCATAATAAAAGGGGCAGCTGAACTGAACTGCAGAAGAAGGAGAATTATGCGAAACTAGACTGAGAATTATGGCTAGGAGTCACATCAAGTTATAGAATAGAATCTAATGATCTTTCAATTAAAGTTAAAGCTCGCAGCCTTTTACAGTTCCATTAGTACGGATTAGGTTTTTCTCTGCATTCTATAGCGTCTAACTCAAAGAATAGCAGATCTTTCCACCATCATTTCTCAAAGCTTCTTTACCTATCTTTTACAGCACCTAAAGATGCATTTCAGACCTAAGAACATATCATGATTAAGCAGTGATCTGCTCTCTACTCTTGATGTGACCAATCTTCTTATTCATTGCACTTTCGGTCAACAAGTTGTCAAAATTCATAGCATATTGGAAAAGGCGTTCCAGAAGGGGGCGACAGCATTCAAAGAAAACGAAGAGGGAAATGTGACGAAGCATTCGATTTTGTGTAAATAATTCCTGATGAGTTTGGAGGTTAAATTTTGCGTGTACGAATCTGACTGATTGACCAATCTCCAAAAAATCACCTACGTCGGGATGAGGTCAGGTTAATTCCTATGTAAATACATTATGCTATGAATGCACACTTGCAGACATCCATAGATTAACCTCTATCCACCCAGTCCATCTTCGATTACTTTTGTCCATTATTTGCTGGCAACAATTGAATGGGGGAGATTTCACATTATATGACTTGAATTGTTGGAGATCACCATCCAGTAATACAAAGTTCCCCTTTAAATATTGAGATTGTACTCGTAAAAGCCTCGTCACCACCAACAGCATTACAAACATCACCATCACCATATCATCCTCGTATCATCATCGTATCATCATCGTATCATCATCATTGTATCATCATCATCATCATTGCATCACCATCATCCTCATTATCATCATCATCATCATCATTGTATCATCATCATCATCATCATCATTGTATCATTATCATCATCATTGTATCATCATCATCATCATCAGCCATTCGAGAATTTCCCGGACATGACAATATTCTTCACCATTGGTCTTCTTCATTTCGTTCTCCAGTCACATCGTGATATATATGCTAGGACACTATTATTTAGCTCATTAGCTTCCACAGAACTCAAGTAAAATATGTATCAAGACTTTGAAATTCATGTCTAAAATTTTAATTGTAAAATGGTGGCTCGATAGGGTTACTAAATTCCTTAAAATGCGATTGCAGAGATACAGACCATTGGATGGCATTGACAGGTATATTTATTGTTAACACACTTTGCCTTTAAGCTTGAATAGCACTGATGCTAGATAGGAAATCATTTTTTGATGATGACTATAGTTCTGAAAATTCTCGCATTAACTGGACTGTGATAAAAATTTCTTATCATAAGATTCATTCCTTATCATACCAAATATAGATAAACTCATTTTGAGACATATTCTCAATATGCATCTTCTTAAGATATTGCTAAACAATTAAAAAAGTTGTCTTTGTGTAGCACTGAAAGTTTCATTCGATTTTCTGTAAGCCAGAACCTCCTCATAAAACGGCAAGAGCATCTATCAAAAACTGCGATCTCAGTATTTTCGGTAGTTTTATTGGCGAGACCAAGAAGTGAGGAAGAGAATAAGGAAGGCTACTGGAGTAGCGAAGGATCTCCACCATCTGATTACGAACAAGAAAATTCCACGAAAAAGATGAAAAAAGATCTATGAGACCTTCATAAAACCGGTGTTAATGGACAACGCAGAAATCTGGACAAGTGGTGCATCTGCGAAAGCTGCCGTTTTCGAGACAAAGTGCCTAAAAAAATGTTTTCGGCTTTTCTACACGCCTGGTGAGCGAATCTAGACAAATAGCAAAATCTACGAAATGGCAAAACTGGAAATCCTTGAAGAAGTGCAAGCGAAGAGGCAAAGAGCACATTTGGGACAAGTATTAAGAAGACCGGAAAGGAACTCGCATGGTGAGCGGATGAAAACGTTTGAAAAGATGACAAAGAGAAAAAAGGAAGACCAAGACAATTTTTACTTGAGCAAATCAGAGAGAGAATCAGGAGAAGAGGTTTGAAAGTGCAAGAACCAGTGCAAGCTGCAGGAAACTGCCATGAATGGAAAACGAAGGGAAAACCTAGTCAGACAAAGTGCACGGATAAATCGGAGATGATTACCAGATGAAGACTGCTTACCTTCTTTTGAATGTCACCTACAGGTGACGTTATATACTTTAATGAAGAGCCTCATCCGATGGAAAATTCCCCTTTCATTTAAGCTCTGAAAAAGCCAGCTTTGCTGAGCCATAGAAAAATTCCTTATCAAAAGTAAATACTCAGAAATGTGACTGTAGGGGACTCGCAGATTGAGGTTTTTTGCTTTCGTATTGCTTTGATTCAGACATTAAAATATTTGTTGAATATCAGATGAAACTTTGCCGTTCTAGCTTTCATGGAGCAAGACTTGGCATTACAAAGGAACTTCGTTACTAGACCGTGACCTTGCAAAGGACTCTGGTGCAACGTTACATGTTATAATGCTTCAATGAATTCAAACCGTAGCTTTCTAAGCAAGCATGGTGCAACAAATAAAAAGGACGGCGAGCAGATTATCAGAATGAGGATGTGCTAAGCACGGAAGTAATGCAAGAGGAAGGAAGAACTGGTCTTAAAAACAGGCAACGTACGACAACTTCACATTTCTCTCATATTTGAAGTTGCAAGAACAAACTGTAGGATCAAGATGATCAATATTGGTTGAAGAATCCTTCTTAATTTCACACGTTGTGACCAGTGCCATACCACAAGCTTTGTTCAAGCATGCTACTTAATGCGTGCAAACAAAGCTTCATTCATACAGCCGCTTTGTCGTATCTGGAAAATGATGCAGCGAGCACGAAATTAGAGATAAACCAGGGACTGTGACTTTGGAATGGAGAAAATCTCTTATTCAGTACATACCTGCATAGAAGAACGGCATCTCTGAAGTGAAGAAAAACCAAGACGCTAACTGTAAAAGCCTCATCGTTAATTGCAAGCTACCTCTTCGTCCGTTCACAGCCTTCATCATCTGATGATGTCTTAGTACGAAGCGTTGCTGTGTAGATTTGAACCTCTAAGTAACGGGATTTGAGCAGTGTCAAATTCAGGCAGAAACCATGCAGTAGATTATGACATCATGGACGGAGTGACACCTGAGTGAACGAAATTCCGATTATGTACAGTTAATTCATATTTAATATATTCATTGAAAGAAAAGGCTCTTTAGCTAAAATTGCTTAGAAATCCAGTGCTATGAACAGAGCTGCACCTGCAACTGAACAGTGTACACCATGGCACTCAATGCACTAATTAGATAGCTCTAGTTGAGCGAACGTCAGTTTTCAAAGACAGGGCTAATTAAAGGAGCTTATTGCACTGTCCTACGTTAGGCGACGAGTCTTATTCTAGTGTCATTGCACTGAACTGTTAGTGTTTAGCTGTAAAATTTGGAAGGGTGCTCTAGACGTGGCTTTTGTCAATCACTTTTTACGGCACGGTGGCTGTGTTCGCTGCAGTAATAGATAATGGTTGTGAAAATAAAAGGCTAGATGTGCTCAAATTCGTCTGAAAACTAATTACCCCGATTAAGTAATACCGGTGGAAATCCCGTGTTACTATAGTCAAGCTTCACAACAAATCCTCTATTCCAATTCATTTCAAACCTTAAACCGCATGTTTTGCTTTCAGTCAGTCAATGCCTCCTCCATGCCCACATTTCTATTGAAATTTGTAATCAGTTGATATTACTAAGACTATCCTTAAAAGCCTTAAACCTTAAAAACCTAAAAATGTCGCTGCAGAAATTTTTTAATACGTCAAAGAATATTCTTTCTTCTCTTTCGGTTTTGCATTTTTTGTGCATTATTTAATTGGAAATTTTCAATTCAATACGAGTAGATTTTTCTGCTAAACTTACCTACTTGTAGAATAATTACATTGCAAGCTTATTGCGCGCAACATGCCAGTTTGATGGCAAAGCATATTACAGCACGTAATTCCATTGTTCTGAGCTGCCCAGCCTGTGCAGGTGACCGTAGGCCTCAGCTACCTCATAATTCTATACATTACCAGCTTTGCGCACACCATTCGCTCCCAACTAATCGTAAACGAATCAATCAGAGGGAAAACGCATCATTTGTGCTGAACTACTGTGTCCGCATAGAAACCAGATCGAGAGTATATGCATCAGACATTTATCGCTGAATATAATAATTGACGTCATCAATTGCATGCTGTTACCACTTGACTTGAAGTGTCATTATGTTGGTCGTAGAAGTGCATGGAAGTGCACATATAAACAACCCCGCAGGGTTTTTATGTCAATGGTGGAGTACGCAATGTACCTTTCCTAGTATCAACGAAAACAGCAAGGAGCATAATCGTCAGACGCACCAGGCATGTCTCAAGACATCTATGTTCTTCATTCAATATAATCAATTGATTAATGGGAATTGGGAATTTCCCAGGGGAAACGTATGTTTTCGCGTGCTATGACATAAGTTATACCATCCAATCATACAGGTATGTCTAAGTGCAGGCTAGATTAGGACAGCGCTTTCGCCATGGAGGAGCGCCTTAACGCCATCATCTACAAGATGCTCCGACGCATAAGTCAGGTTACCAAAGCTGTACTACTCGTCTGTTGAGTTAATGAAAACCGGTATAGAGCCCGTAGCCTGAGCATTCTCAGATGTATGTTGAGCTAACTAAGCTAACAATCCTTGTCAGGAAGGTGCTGCAAATTATTAAAGGGAAACGTTCGTAGGCATGCAAGCAATTTGCTATATGTTCTGGACAGCAATGATAAGATGCCCGACAGCTGACTTTAACAGCCGTCGTTGGCTTCTGCATCCGCAACTACGCACGGTGCTAGCATGCACATACTATGCATGGAGGAGTAGCAAAGAAGCTGAAAATGTACATTGAATAAATCATGCATCCAGTCTCAACAAAATCTTCACTTCTCGGGTCCAGAAATGAAGGCATTGTGGAAGTGCATTGATATCTAAAACAATATTGCTACATTGAATCATGTTGTTTCATGAGCATGACCACCTTCTCAATGATTCTGTTCACGTGGTTATATGCGAAAGCACAACAAAGGAAAATTCATCTACGTGTTTTGAATTGCATGTATTGAATTGCTTTTGCAATGGTTCTATATGCTGCTTTAGACAAAACATTTGAATCTCCACCACTTGGCAGGTGCAAGCGTTGCTCTGTTTCTGCGTCTCTTTCCAACTATTATATTCACACAAATAATCAGATTAAATTCACGTCTTTGTGATCAAGTCAAGGTCATTTGCAGTTAAATTGCCGTTATCAAGGCCAATTGTGACTTCCGTACATGAAAACCATGTTTGGAATCCCAAAAGTGACACTTCTTTCTTGCTTCGTGTACATATATGTATAAAGAATATTTTTCCCAATCCGAGGGTTCTCTACTGTAATTGGGTCACCTCCTTCAAAATATTAGCCAAACAGAAAGAATACATGGCTTGATATTTAACTCTTGCATTGCAAGAATGGACTGGGCCAATTTTAAAAATCAACCAGCTGTACGGTACTTTATTACTATTAATGGATATCAAGACAACATGCCTAGAAAGGAGATAAAACACGCGGGAAGAAGGGTGACGTGAGATTATTGGCTAGACAAAGTTCGGCAAGTGCTACTCCTATTGGATTTTATGATACATTTCTCTATGACTAGTTGTTGATATAGCTCTTTGAGACATCGTTTTCCATATGCAACATAGCTTAGCTGATCCTAATTCAAAATGAATCATTTATATAGTTCATAGGGGTGGTTGTAAAGTTCTTTATCCTCATGTAGCGAAAGCAGTTATTTTCGATGGAGGTTGGTAGAGCTTCTTATGGACTACCTATGTCACTGCTGGAGTTTCTTGTGAAAAAGTGAAGCCCTGCTAATGAGTTATCGAAAACTTGAGTTGGAAACAGTGCAGATTAGATACAACTTAAGCATTTTGGAAAGAAAGCGAGTAAGCGATGGGAACTGCAGGAAGACAGGCAAATATGCATATGCTCATGTATAAGAAATGAGATATAAGGAACATCTTCTGTAGCGGACACTTGATCACTTTCGCGCAAGACTTGGCAAAAGATTTCTAGGAATGTCGCCCAATGCTTCTCCACATAGTGCAACACGAGAATATGAAATGATTAAATGGCTTAGCAATCTGTCCTAGCGCCAAAAATCAAATCTATAGGGCAGATTTAAAAATCCGAATACTATTCACGGGTGCTTTCTTAAAAGAGCCACGAAATGACATTACTGCGCCCCGTGTCTGAAACATAACAGAGCATCAACATCTATGAGAGTGCAAGTGCTTCCATCTGCTGTAAGCATTTCGTTTGAGGTCTGAAATTTATTTCATAAAGAATTTGAAGTCCCATCCGATACATAATGATTATGGGCTGACCTTCAAGTAGTGTAGGTAGGCAGAGAGTTGCTCTACGGTGAACATTACAGAATGCACTCTTCATTTATCTGCGCAAAACAGTTTATAATCAGGTATTCAAATCCCTTTGGAGGGCAAGTGCAGGGCGAATTTTATTCTCATGATGCCGCGATGCCAGTTAAATCCAGGTGTCCATCCAATTCGTGTGTCTATAGAGGTTTCCAGTGCATTGAGTGTCGTGTTCGGTTTGTTGAGTTGTCCATTGAATGGGGGTTTCTTTACAAATAAATGGACCAATAAATCTACGTTTATTGGCATTGATATATCGATACTAAAAGGGCCTCTCCACGGAAAATTTTTTATTGTCGAATTAGATTTAGTCGTGTTCCCTAATTTCGAATCTACAATCTTTTTCCTGATATCTCATACCGTTTTCATTTCATAAGAGTTTAAAGTTGGTTTACGAGTTCAGAATTCACTCTAGGAAAATTCTCGGAGATGTACTTACTGACGTCAAAATGACGTACTGAATTTTCTCGGCCACTCGTTTTTCTCACGAGAATAAATCGGATTAGGAACATAATGATGGACTCAATTTCCGATACACTGACGCCACTTTCAAATGCAAGTCGCTTGAAATGCCAAGATTCCCAAATTCTCGTGATTTATTGTGATATACTATGTGACGTCACTAAGTACGTTTGATGTTTTCGTTTTTTCTCTCTTTTTTTCGGTGAAGTCTAGTTTAAAACGCTTATAGCTTGGAAACGATACAAGATATCAGAAAAACCGCAGACTCGATATCAGGACACTTGATTATACCATATTCTTGAATGAAACTTTTTCACTGGAGAGGGCCTTTAAAAAACTACCAGAAGAGCAGGAATCTACTCTAGAGCTATGCGTTTCCTCCGTTTAACGCCTATCCAAATGTTAAGTCATAAACCTCAACACAAAACAAAAGTCAGAAATGGGAAAATATGAACAAATGATACGACTGAGTCATACAAATTCACATCACATATACTACTTACTTTGCATTTATACGTTAATCTAATGCTGGACAACCACTATCTCATATACAGCTAATTATTATCAATACATTGCCAGCAGGTAAATATTAAAACTACTTAACTATAAGACAAAATTAGTTGCAAGCTATACTCTACTTCAAAAATATATCAACCAAAAGAAATATTGCTACATGTTTGCTGATGCATTTTTACGAAGTTTGCTGATGCATTTTTACGAAGTTTGCTGAAAACAGGCGACGATACAGTTAAATCTACTTCTAGCATACCATAGGTCACTCATCATTACTACCTACGTTGAATTTTGAAAGATTAATCAAGGTCTTGCGCAAGGAAAGCAATCAGGACCCTTTCAGGAAGGGATGTCAATAACAATATGCAGAAAAAGCACTATACTTTGATGGTAAGTACAGAAGAGCACTCACGATTTGGTGGCGTGCAGCAACGTAAGTAAGAGACGGTGAAAAGCGGCTTTCGAGGTGCAATAGGAAGTAGCGGTCACTGACCTCTAAGCGAAGCGGCGTCCCTATATTATCCAGCCTATGGCCCTTTTTATAGAGCTTACGGTTCCTTGAGGACTATGGCGGAATGAGCGAACGTTAAGCAATTGGATAGCATTGTTAAGAAAAGCCCAGCGGAAAATTGAGCTAAACCGCAAGCAACAAACAACAAAAACTGCAATAAACTGTCAATCATAATACATACGCACATTCGCTCCTATGGAGGCTCAGAACGTATGTTGAATTCTTCACTTGATAGCACAAGAAAGCCGATCAGGAAGAAAGAAGATTCTGATAGGAAATAATAGCGTTGCAAGACTTATTAAATGCTGATAGCATTGGGTACCTCTTTTGGGTCTAGATATGGATAAGGAACTGATCTGATTTTGTTTCGTTCTACTATGATATCGCTGATCTTTTTCAACTCCGTTCGGAATCTAGAAGAGAAAATAACCATTAAACAGGGACGCGTAAAAATGAGCTGAATTTGCTAACACATGAGCGGCAAATCAGAAAATAGCGATGATCAATTGAATTTATGCTTAGGCGATTCTTGATCTAACGTTTTTCTGGATTTAGAAAAATCTATTTCCCCCGCCCCATGCTTTGAAAAACAATATCAGCCATGAGCTAGCGATGATACAGCTCTACGCTGATGATGTAAGGTAAACTTCTAGGACTCACTTCTCGACAGCAGCAGCTGCTTGTGGCTCGTAGAGGTATTGAACCTCGAAATCTCCAAGTCCATTCGTGCCCCGATCACTGAGAATCTTCGTTACGACCATTATGCTTAGTGTAGTGTCTTTACTTGGCAAGTGAGCAATTATGTCCTTTTCTGTCAGTGCAGCCTTGAAATAAATGTAAGGCAAATTTAGTCCTTTACTACAACAGCACCCTAGTGAACACTCATATAGCGATGTACAATGAAATACTAGCTTCTCATTGGCCAGAGCGTTGCTGAGCCCTCTCTGCAAGTGGCTTCCGAAATGGGCACATTATGCTAAGTTTTTCGATAAAAAGCAAAAAGTGATTTTCTTGACTGTAAACAAGGATACTTGAATCTATGAAGGATATGGTCACATGACTGGGAGGGGCTAGCATCTCAGAGTCTGAAAAACCGTTCAAAGGACGAAAAAAAGAGGGTAGGGGGACATTATAAAAGCGAGATGAAAAACCAGTTCAACCCTGCTGTAGTGCATTGGTATAGATATGCTAAAGCCAGCAAAACGGGCATCAAAAACCAGTTATGCCTCACTAGAAGTCGCAAGTACGGATAGATGGGGGAGAGTTGGTGGTAGAAAGAGCACATGGCCGTAAAAACTCCGTGCTAGACTGAATGGATGATTTGGATAACTCATGTTATTTCTCGCCTGTAACGCAACCTGTAGACAAACAACCCAAAGGAGAAGGATGCCAGAGAGAGGAAGAAGATGAGGAGAACAATCCAAATTGGCGACCCCACCAAAAGGAGGAAAAGCAGGCCTAAGAAAACGAATTGCATTAACTATGATATCTGCAGCAACTAAAGCAAAACTCACTGTAACAAGACTGCGAACAATTCATCGCTATGGTAGTTTTATTGTAATTACGAAAGGTAGTTGAACGAGACTTGTCTCAAAATCACAATTCAAAAGCCATCCTTCAAAAATTCGTGCCTACCTTAGAGCATGGTATCTCCCCTCGTAAGATAGCTGGATAGTTTGGTGGAAAGGCGTACTCGTCGTATTGATTGAAATTTGCGGACGCGTGTCCCACACTGCTCAAGAATATCAGCGATGTAAGCACTTGAATTAGGTCATCATGCTTCTCAAATGTTCCATTACCTTGCACACCCTGTTAAGAAAAATCAATTCCACAACTCTTCGTGATCTATTGTGATTTAAAAGACACATTTGATACGGTGTTGGAACAAAGGAGCACTTCTCTACCTGACCGTCAAGGAAGTTAGACAAGGCCATAAAAATGTCGGAGAGAAGGCTAGGGAAGAAAGCAGAGTATGTGGCAAACTCTTTCTGTATGTCCCCATTGGCTGCCAATACTAGGAAAGTGCGGATAGAAGTGGCCTTCATATTTCAAAAGATTTTTAAGAGAATGTTTCTGATCGGAAATGAAAAGGTTTGCTGTTAAAAGCAGAACCGACTCATTTTGGCAATTTTTCACAAATGTTTCTGCGAGATGTCCTGCCACCCTTCTTAACATCATATCGCCAATGAAGCGTTTCAATCATATGAAGAAGACTGAAGCCGAGTCTCCTACTTGATACAAGTATCGGAAAACACCTTAATATACCATTATATCAAAACTATCTAGAGCTACGGCGTTACGGGGACAGGTGGCGACTTCCCTTCTTCCTCATTTCATTTTACCCCTCTAATATAATGCCTATATGATATAATGCAAAATATTCCTATTTCATAGATCGACCGGGACATTTACCCTTATATCAATCTCACCTTGATACAGCAACCGTTTTCTCTGTCTACCAGACACTTTGCCCATGACTGTAGCTCAAAATCAGTTATCAGCATATCTTCTCTTGCTAAGAAGTGGATGATTTCAATGCACTTCAATATCTATTGCAGGTTATTCATATATATATATATATATATATATATATAACTTAATGAACTAGTAAAATGGTAACCTAAACTAAACCAGTACTGGTTTTTCTCTCTTGTTATCCTATAACTTAATATAAGTTCTATGCCAAGTTCTATGACATCTGAAGATACAATTGCTACTTTTCTCAATAAGGAAATCTCAAGGAATTTCTTTGATTTGTACAGGTATCTGCATAGTAAGGGGGAAAATCTTTAACAGCGATTCAGAAACTGTAAAGTCCTCAGATTTGCTCCCAATAAATCGTGTAAAATCATTCTAAGCATTATCTAAAGAAGTCTTTCTCCTTTAAAACCCCCATTCCCATCTGAAGTGGCATGGCCACATCACCTGCCACCCCGACCAGTACCCCCTAACCCACACCATCGTCCATGGGACAGTACTGGCGTGCAGAAGACGTGGACGATGAAGATGGGCTGATGACGTCGCAGCCTGGACTGGGCGCAGCACAATCGAAGCGACGAGGAGCGCCCAAGTTCGCGAAGGTTGGCGGAGTGTCATTGTGGCTGCGTCCACGGATCATCTCCCGGTCTATGGCGACGACGACAACGACGATCCCCATCTGACCAGAAGTAATTCTCTGCCTAAATTTTTCAACAATACGCCACCAGTTTTTGCAGCAATCAAATGAAGTGAGTATGGGGCAAGTTGTTACTTACGATAGTAGAAGTTGACGATTTCTTTGACATAGTTGTGTATGGCTTTATGTATCAATATAGCATCGTCACGGTAAGGATAGTTGACAAGAGCTTCCGTGTCATCAACCTGAAAAATATCGAAAGCGTTAGAAGATATTTCTAGATCACTGAGCTCCATATAAGTAAAGCAAAAAGTACATTTGACCACAGAAGGTAGCCTTGAAGACCTAGGACAGAACTGACAATGTCCATTTTCTACCTGGCAACAGTAAAAGATAAAAAGTCCATGATAAGTCATGTGTATCAAGCAACGACTGGCTTTTCTCCACATGGCCTCATAACTAACACGTCAAAATCTCATCTGGTGAACAAGGAGAGCATTGGAAAGGGTTGATTAAATTACCCCTGACAGCAATTTTTCTAAATCTTCCTAGTCTTGCATTATGGCTCGCGATTCTTGTTTGCCTTATTCGTAAATTGTTATTGCATAAACAAGCTGAAGCACTTTCATTCATCATTACTCCAATGGTTAGGTTTGGCTTGGCAGGATACACATAACAACACCGTCTTTCCAAACTTAAATCTAACCAAACTCCAAAAGAATACGCCATGTTTGCCGAACGATTATAATATCTAGATTCAATCTGAGCTGAGGTCAAATTGACTCTTTTTCCTCACCCTAACAGACCGCGTCAGCCTAGATAGGAATGGGTCTACCGACTCTGTACCCTGAGCTAGAGAGATAAATCAACGTCGAAGAAAAACATTCTAAGATGCTTTAGAGCGGCACACAAATCCATTTAGTTTCACCATCTCATTTCAAAAAGAGTGGATTCTTTAATCGTGTGGTAAGTTAACGGCTTTTAAAGTAGGCTGGCCTCTATGGACAGTAATTAAAGCGGTCTAATGGAGGACCATCACCGGGTCGCATTGTTAAAGGGCCTCTCAAAAACAGTAAACAAATCTTGAAAGCAGACAACACAGGCACACTCAGAACTACCGAAAACTAAACACGGACATGGCAACACAAACATCTACAAAGCAGACAGCAGAGAAGGCAGTAGTAGAAAAGCAATGAGATAACGCAGGTACCGACGTTCTTTGAGGGGCATTTTGGAATAAAATTTCACAAACCAACAAACTATGAACTGGTAGAGTATCTAGATAACGATGCAGCATTGGCCTGGGTCTCGAAGTAGCTCTCTTCCAAATCCTTCAAATATTCTCTGGATTTACTCGACAGCTCAAATTTCATCTTTTGTAAAAATTATTACCGGGAAGAGTTTATAGCATTTGAAAAACACTTCTTCCTCAATCACTTTTCGTTCGGGATAGCTGGATGCACTTTTCAATCAAAACGATAAATGCTCTGCTTAGCTTGAGTGGCTTAAATGAGATGAGGTGCTGACTTCATGAAATTCTAGCGACATTCAATATCAATGACTTGGTTGCTCCTTGAGCAAATGTGTTGGTTTCCGTAAGCAGATAATATCTGATTATAACGGTGCATGGGAAAATGATAACTCGTCGGACAGCGCTAGCCCTAGGTCAGTGTGCGGAAGGCAGGGATGACCAACCACAGCGTCATTTAAGGTTGAGTCCCATACTCACAAGGATCATCAGGGAGCATCCTCTTCGAGAGGTACCAGCCTGAACCACGGCATTGTGAGGTAGTAGGCTGGTCAGTCCCTTTCCTTATTTAGATTTACTTATAGTTCTATGCCATGCACCCATTTGCTGCTGATTAGACATACAGATAAGGCCCAGATACGCGCATGAGCATGCGAAGAGCCCGGATCGCTTGGAACAATAGACAAGCCATCAAACCACTAAATCAACTGTCCTTTCACCAAAGTGCGTTCGCCTATTGAACGAAGAAAATGCGAAGTCATTCCAATGAAAATAGATGCTACTCACACCGCGGTTTTTCAGGTTATTTGGTAGATCACCCTCGTCGTTTAACTGCCATTCTCTCCAGCTAAAAAACCGAAGAGAATAAACTAATGAATGCCAGATGGGGCTTAATAAGATGCTGCCTGTGGAACGGTAGCCTTGAATCGTGGCGTACTGTGACGTTGGAATTTCGGAACTTCGTTATATCTAGTGTAGAAGCAAGACCTACAAATTTATCTTGACCCTCGCATACATACTATTAGACAGAGTGCATTTGTGGATAGAGTTAGGACGGAAGATGACTCAAGTAAAATCGCAATTTCACGAGCAATCGTTGAAACCCTAAAGAAGAGGCCAACAAGGAGAACGATTCTATAGTATGTGACGGAAATGCTCGTAAGAGAAACTAAGAACTCAAGAACAATACAAATAAGAGCACAAAAAAGTTGCAGGGACTATTGCTCTAAGTGCTTTTTTTCAGTAATTAGCGCCATTGATCAGGATAGGAGCATTGTCCAGCTGAAGTAGTACATGGGGCACAAGTATAAACGCGGTCAGTAGAAACAAAAACCCACATTAAGACTACTTACGAATTACGCAGAACGTTGAAAAGGCCCGATACTCCCATGGTCATGGTAACGTCAATCCATCCACCAGGTGAAACGAGCTTATCCAGCGCAAGACTGCAACAGAAAAACAATATCTAAAAAAGCTTCAAATCGCAATTTTTCAAGAATATGACAAATCCCGTCCTTATACCCATGTGCTTGAACTATGGTTGATAAAAGGCGAGAAAACGATTAAATCAGGGCTAAGACGACTGAATTCGAAGATTCTAACACTGCATCTGAGATAGAAAGATTTACAGATTAACAGTAAATGGTGCAACTCTTTCGAGAAATAACGGCGTATGAAAGACAGAAAATGGGCATAGGAGAATTCTATTTTGTTTTGCTTAAGGTAGATAAAAAATCTAGATATATAGAGCGAGCAAATGTCGTGCCACAATACTTAGCTTGAATCAAATGCAGGCAGACAAACGTAAAAATCAACAGATGAATATTTCAAAGGTTAGATTACAACGACACTGTAGAGCAGGGTGTCCAAAGTTTTTGAAAAGGAGACCAGATTTTACACGGTAGAATCTGCAGCGGCCAACCTTGGCTGAATTTTTACATAGAGCAACAGTATATTCAAATAAATTTCAACAAGCCATTCTGTGTTTCCCATTTACTTTTGTCATTTCAACCTTTTTACTTATATACTCTTATGACAGAGGCTGCGGGCCGGACAAAATTTGACTAAAGGCTACATTTGGCCCGCGGGTCGACTTTGGACACCCTGCTTTAGAGCAAAAAGATGCTCAATAGCATTTTATGAGAAGTTGCAGATTTGTAAACATTAGCGGAGGGAGTTATCTATCATTTCCTTGCATATGACGTCCTTACAATGAAGCGACTTACCTGTTGATAGCAATCAAGTATAAGAAATGCGGAGCAAGAAGCCGGTAAATAGGATGCGAAGGAGAAAGCTCTCTATTAACAGCAACACACACAGTCTCCGCAATCATATGCGTAAATCCTAGAAAGAAAACTCTCAGTCATAGAATCTAACTTTAATTGCAGTCAACTGAGAGAATTATAACGAGGGTGGAGTCTAAACAATGCTAACATTCACTTGCACAGTCAAAACTGAATAGAAAGCAACGGTCTTTAACCCATAGTAACTTCGTCTTTTGACGTTGCTCCAACTCATATGCATCTGTATCATAGATAGTTTGGCATCGGGGCTACCCTCCATGTACAGCCGGATGCTCTTCCTACCTCTGATCCACCCTATTTATCCAGGCTTGGAATGGATTGGATGCACACTACCAAAGGTCGGGATCTTAAATCACTGAACAATAGAATAATCATACAAAAATTAGGAAGAAATGTCATGAAATATGCAATAAAGAGCCAATGGCAAACACTGTGGCAATAAAGCAGCTACGCGAATATGAAGCAGGTACGCTGATTAACTTTCCTTTCAACACAACTGTAGATATCAAATAACTTCTTCCTTTATCTTAAATTTTGCCTTACTGGATACCCGTTTACAACAGCTTTAAGTAGTTGAGGTGTTTATCCGGTTTAAACATCCGAATATTATCATTATTATTATTATCATTATTGAAAATCACGAGCATTTCTATACGATGCATATGCTACATATTTTGCCGACGGAACAAGGACTGGACAGACGCTGCTTTGATGGACCTTTGCACTATTCTTTCGCATAATTTAGCATTGCATTTCCTTCCCTCTTTCTGTTTCTTTTTCCATTTGAATTTTCATCAGTGTTAAGCAGAAACAGCCAATTAAAAACTGCCTGTTATAAGAGAGGTGTGTTTTTGTATCTTAAATATGCAGTTGATGAATGGTTTAAATAAATTATTACGCGTATAGAGCCAATTTCTGTTTCCATGGCCTTCCAGCTACACATCAATTGAAGCATAAAGTAAATCATAATAGGAAGCTTGTGCGCTGGGAGGAAGATTGGGACAAAAAAATTCCTTTGGATTTGTTAGCAAACATTTTACATTCTCCTTCTCATCTGTTAATTTTCTAGGAAGAGCTTTTGCGGAAATGCCAACCGTCCAATTTCGTATTAACGATCAGCATGCATCATAGCTCAAGCGAAAAGCTACGAACATGGTCTAATGGCGAAAGATAAAAAGCAGTTACCGAGGTGCGTGCAGGCTTGGTGAATAGCAGCATCGGCATTGTTGTAGTACATCTTTGCCAGCATCCAGGTATACTTGGGGTCACTTGGTAAGAATACCTAAACGAGGTTGAGCGAAGTTCAATTTAAAGTGCCATGCGCCGAATGACGCCTTAAAGTAATACCGAAAAGGCTTCAGAGCTACTTATTTATATCGATATCAAACAATTTTAAATCTCAATATACCTGAAACGAGGGAGCGAAGCAATATAAATATTTCTTGAATTTATTCGCAAAAAGTTCGCAAGCCTCAGATTTAAAATATGAAACAAAGAGAAAAAATGACATGCTAGAACCAAGACATTCGCCCTAGAGATGACAAGAATGAACTGTTAATATCAAAGCCCTAAATTGTGGAACAATATTCCAGGGCGCTGATCGAGAGGAATGCGTCTGAAATTCAATCGCGTCTCGGACCCACATCGTTTCACCTTGAACTAAGCGTTTGGTCCCACATTTTCGTGCATTTGATTTTGAACTGAGCCAGAGAGAGACAGGAGAACTAATTTCAAAGTCAAAAGAGATAAAATATTGACGGAGACTGGCGGGATCAAGAGATAAGGAAGAAACATCTATGAAGGCTACTTAGAAAGTAAGAAGTTTTTGGAATAATAGAAGAAGATGAGGAGGTCCAAGAACGGAAATGGTTGTAACAAAGTGGACTTGGCTTGATGAGAAACTTTCGAGGATCTTGCCGCCCATTGATTGGGATCCGGAGATCAGTGAAGTGCTTGTGAGCAATGGACTGAAACGTACTATCATTTTCATTGTTGATTGTATACAAACTGCTTTCGAAAAATTGTTTATGGCAGCTATGTATAGCTCATTGCTTTGAATTGCCCGAAGTATAACGGCGTCTGACGCACCAGTGCCTAAAGTCTGAGAGAATAATCCATCGATGATATATAAACTGAAGAAACAATGCGACAATGATATGTTTGACCCAGAACACAACATAAGACACGGAAATCGATAATGCGTGGTGGATGCTAAACATTGGACAATGACCCATTATGCAAATAATTGCAAAATTCATGAGAACTACTTAATTTTCTAAGACTAGGAGGGGCGATGAGATCTACTGCAAATCCGCAAGTTTCTTTCAATAACGACAGAAACAAACTGCAACTTTGCAACCGAAGTGCATGTCAGCAGTTAACTGTTCTACATCAGTTTGCGAATTCACAATATCTTGAACAACGCAGAGAGATGTGCAAGATACACAAAGTACATGGAAGTAAGCTCCTGTGGAGATACAATCATCTGTTTGTAACGAAAGGAGTTGCACTCATCTTGACTGGAAAGAAAAAAAACTGTAACTAATATTTGACTCAACAGAGATTTGTTGCATGAATTTGCTTGTTAAGTTCATCCCTATGAAAGTGTATGCGAGTAGTAAGCCACTATCGAACTTGAACTTTATGGAACGTCTTGCTTTCTTCCCTTGCTGAATCCTACAAGTTGCCCTCTCTCAAATCTAAAATCAATAAACCTGACCGGATCATTCCCTTCTCTTAGCAGTCCACTTTCTTTCTTTTTGATGGGGCTTTGTATTGGCCACCACGAACTTTCCTCAACACAAATGACTTAAAAAACTGGATCGAATTTACGTGAGCACGTGTGAACGAATGTGGGTCTTGAAAAAAGATCGAAGCAAATCCTAAGGGACCGTCAACTGTGAAGGAGCCATCTGGCCAACCATTACTTTTCTTACAACGCAATCTTAATGGTGTTGCAAAACATTATCATTAGATGCCTACATCTAATCACATTTATATAATAAATGTATAAAAGCTACAATTGTTACCATTCATGTCATTATTTTCTAAATACAATTCTTACATGTTTACTTTTCCTATAGTAATACATTCGTCCTTGAGGGACATCGGGGTTTGCTTTGCATTCTGCACGAAGCCGTTACTGTTGTTGTTCAAATTGAGGTTTCAACAGGCCATACTATTTTGAAATGATCTATTTGAAGCATGTTGAATAAAATTTATGAATTCCATCTCTCCTTGGTGATGCTGATAAGTGAAAAGTGCTTTAGAACTAAAGTCTCATCCACTTTTGCGATCCGATATTGCGCGGCGGCACTCATTCGCACCAGGGAGGAAAGTAACTATACAGTGGAAGACGAGAATGCAAAGACATATGGTCAAATCCACTCTGTGAAACGGGAAAGCCTTTATGAATTCCGTCAGCGAATGAATTAGATCCATCATCAGTTATGAGTAGTTCGATGGCGAACTGTCGTGGCTACTCACACAACCCCCTTCCGCTCCTCCCTGTCCTGCGCCATTCTCTCGTTCTCCACCATTGTCACTCCATACATTTCTTTGATTTGGTCATAAAGCCTAGTCATCGGCCTGCCTCTAAGTATTTGACCATTAATGGAACCGATCAACAGTCTTTTTCAAGTGAGCCGTTTTTCCTTAGTTGGTTCACCATTAATGCTAGTTTGTGAATCAGATTGGAATACTAAAATAATATCATCCCTCCATAAGTAAATGGATTTAAAATGCAAATCTGAGCCCTAAACTCAAGACGGTCATCAATGAGCACCAATATGGGAAGGTAATACTAACATAGCCACAGTTTTGTGATATAGGTTGGTCAGTTCCAAGTCTCATTACATATTACTCCAACCTGGTGCCCAAAACCGCCAGGTACTAAAAAAGGGGGACTAAAGAATGCATCAGAGTGCGGACTCAAATCCTTGACTTCCATCAAAGGAGGTGCGTGCCAAGACCCCTTCTGACAAGTACTGAGGTCTGGGCCCTAAGGGAGCCTGGGTTCTACTCAGGTTTTCTTCCTTCTTCTACGTATAACTCTAAGGTAGTCAACTAACCTCGCTTTCGTATTCCCTTCTCTTCGCTTTCCTATTCGCTGTCGTATTCGCTTCTCTTCGTTTTCGCATTCACTTTATTCCGCTTTCGTATTTCCTATTCGCGTTCGTATTTCCTATTCGCGTTCGTATTCATTCATTCATACATTCACTCATACATTCACTCATTCATTCACTCATTCATTCATTCATTCATTCATCCATGTTGTTCGTAGCTCACGTTCATCCAACACGCATACTACTGGCTACCAACAATATCACGTTTTGTGCTTTTAGCTGATTTGTCGTGATATCAAATTTTTATACACACAAGGAAGTTGTTGTGCTTCAAACCTAGCAACGACTGCACATATGTGGAAATGTGGTTCGGCACATTCTATTTGATGAAAATAAACACAATTGGGTAATTTAGTATGTCCAATTCTGATCTTTACATGCAAGAGTTTTATAAAGGAGGAAGGAAAATGCAGAATAACGTCGATTGAACGTCAACGGGTCAATTGAATTTTTTCTGTCAGTGCAAAAATTACACTTGGCTTCTACTTAATCCTTGAAAATATAGAATAGAAGCTTACGGCAGCGACAAAAAAGGCTGTGTGAAAACGCAACGTGAGGTGTTGATAACTGAAGTTTGGCGGTGAGCATAAATACATGACACAAACGACATACTAAGAAAGGACAGGTCATCACAGGTGCTGGTATTTAAGAGAACACCGAGGGTTGGCTGTCACCATGCTTGGTAAGCAATCAAGCGCAATTTCGTGCATTTTCGCTTGTAAGAATTCTAAAAGATGAATCTGGTCACTTTTCATTTACCGAAATTGGTTTCTATCCGCAGTGGCAGGCATTGAGAATAAGATAGTGATCAGTTACGACCCGATTGGAGAATAGAAAATCAATGAAGCAGGACCGTGGAAAGCTTATCATTGATGGTGAGCTGGAAGAAAAGGAAGAAGCAGTGACCAATAGAACAATGCAAAGTCCGAGGGAGCCATCGCGCGACCGTTAAATATACTTTTATTGGCAAAATTGCTGTCTATAGGACCTACCGGGTTATTTTCACCAGGCTCTTGAAATAATTGAATGGTAATAGGCATAAACCTTCCATCTTTCTTGGCATGGAACAGGGCAACTGGTGCGCAGAGCTGCATAAAAATACGAGAAGAGTTTAATAGAGGAGGAATCTGAAGGGGGAAAAATTTGGAGATAGACACAGGGAAGGTGTTCCAAGATAGATTGAGGTGATATGCCATAAAACTGTAAAGCTGGCACCTTCGTAGACGAATAGCGGACCATGCAATGTCATTGTAACATAAAATTATGATGATGATAATCATCAGTGGAATACGAAATTCCATTGTAGCTGATGATGACGAAAAGGATAATAATGGTGCTGACGATGGTGGTGATGATGATGATTATTACCATCAGTGGAATATGCAATGTAACTGCAACTGACGATGATGGCGACGAAGAACTGAAGAATCGGGACGTTATCCATTACGAAACTCCCCAACAATCGTCCCTTTCACTTTCAAAGTTTTACGTCTGAGATAATCAAAAATTTCTTAATGAAAATGTCCAGATCATAGCTTCGCAAATATTTCATGTCAAACTTAAGACTTCCTTAAGTACTTCTGAGCCTTTGCACACCTTTGGCCCTGTCTACACGAGTACTTTTCATAAATTTCTGCATTCATATAAATGAAAACGAAAGAAAAAGATTTCGGCTATAAGAGCCTTTTCATGAAAAAACATTCTGTCTACACGAAAACGATGAAGATGAATATGTAAGGACGTATAATTAAGGTGCTGATGAAGCATACTCAAACTGAGAAGCTCCCTTTCTCGCGAAGAAGTGATCTTGTGACTCAAAGATATCAGTTTAATGTTAAGCGGAAACACCACAATCAAACTTGATGGCCGTCATATCATGGTGACAACTTGCTCATCCAATTTGTTTGCTACCACCAAAACTGGCAGGCTTCTTTAATTGCTGCTGTTGCCTCGTTTTCAAAAAATAGCTTTCTCAGCCATTTACGTGAGAAAGATGCAGATCAATAATATGTCATTTTGGAAAGCATTTACAACTTTCGCGTTTTCACTCAAACCTTGACTGGTGACGCGTTGACAGGAGGTAAAAAGTAAACAGAAGATAATTGCGTTTTCATATGAAAACTTCCTTCTTCGTGCCTTAATGCGACAATGGAGTGCCTACCAAACCAACTTTTTTGACAATGTAAGGAACGAATCAAAGCTAAAAGGATGGCTTACCTTCCTTGACAGAGGGCACTTGAGGTCATGCAAAATTTTCATATCAACAATGTAAACTGACTTGGTAGTTAATGCTTCTTCCAGACTTGATCCGTCGAGGAATGGCTCGACCATTTCACTTGTGACAGCAAGTCTGTTCAACACAATGAATAAAGTAACTAGATGATACAGTACATTAAATGATTTACCCGTCTTTATTCAAATATGAGTAACTGGGCAGGGCTTTATACGAACGTTCTTAAGGCCTAGAGGCAGCGCAAAGCTGCGTTGGACCGATTGAACTGTGCAGTTGGTCGGTGGCAAAGTATTTCAGCGGCTATAAGGAGCGCGAAACATACCTTGAGAGTGAAGGCAGCTACATAAGAACAGCTGAGTAATCCATATAAAGGGGGGGGGGGGGGAGATTATTGAAACCGAAAGTTAGGACTTAGAAATCAAGTTCAAAATTGACCGATTATACTATTGGATGACATGTTGTAAACCAAAAGCTTTTCACTTACTTTTCTGGGATTTCTTTACACAATCTGATGAGATTTGGATTGACCCCAGTCAATCTTTGAAGACCAAACCGCTCATCTGACTTCCAATTGTAGTATCCCTGGGTTAAATTAAGTAAAAATATTGGAAGCAAGAAACTAAGCAATACACAACGATGTAGCGAGTGCAAAGGTAGCTATACACTATAACACTAAAGGAATTTAGCCACAAATGCGTACCACGTCAGATTGGGGGTCTGATTTAACACGAATCCTTAACACTGTTGGAATGTTTAACCCTGCATCTACCTGAGATTGAATGCTTCTCAATACATTCTTCTTGCATAATACAAAAAGTTGAATTTCAAAGCGCTTTTATCATTGAAAACAGACGTTCAAGAGCAATATTTGATGTCTCCTGATATTTCATTGAATGTGATGGTGAAATTTTGCAAAGTAAGACAGCAGGTTCCAGATGTGGCTCTTAAGCACGCAGAATTCACAGATAACGCCTGAAGGTAACAGTGACTAGAAGAGAAAAAGCTTTGCATGATCAATTTTCTCTCTCCTTCATTTGGGTACTTGTTGGACAGCCCTTGTTAAAAGCAATCAGTACTATAGGAAAACACATTAATCAGTGCAAACTCACATAAGGTATGGCGAACGGGCCTTTGTATACGTTGACCAGGTCCTCTAGCTTCTGCCAATATGATGACGTCATTTTCGTTATCCTTCGATGGGCCAGCAGTTTCATTTTCCGTGACGTAATATCCCACTAAAAAAGTATACATTATTAAAAAAGGTAAAGGGCTATGGGAAATGTGAAAAACTTTATAAAACTTTCATTCTGGAAATAAAAATAGACCCAAGATATAAGAAACTTCTTAGGCCAAGTAAAAAAAGAAAAGTTTCTTATCTGCAGGGCCTTACTACATATCAACTTAGGGAATAACAACTACACAGCACAACTATTGCTTATCTTTCTATCAACATCTGAAACAATGATACAAGCAAGACCAATTATTCGAAGGAAGCACAGCTAACATCAACAAACTGGATGGGAAATAGAAAGACCCAAAATACTCAGCATTTGTGTCTTGGAAAATGCAAGCATATCAAACGTATAATATGAATCAAGTTCTGACATCCATTTTTACATACCTACCTAGTCCAAAACAAGAACGTTCACTTACAGTATACAGTTTGATTAGAGGAAATATAACAACTCACCTTATAGTCATTGCTGAAACTTTCCTCTGCAGGACATTTCTTAACCTACAAGACGATTAAAGCAAGTAATGATTAGTCAGATGAAATTTGATTAATATTCAGATTCATAATTGATTTATCCTATTATTGTGAGTGGAGGCCAAAATATGACATTGATTTAGCTTGTCATTTTTCCCACTGAACAGTTTAGGCTGCATAAAAATAATAGATTATAATCGAAACTATTAAAATTATCATTATTATCATATACCCAACTTTCAATCGCTATCGATGACAACTGGTGACAAATGACGGTCGGATCTATTTCTTAGACCAATGGGGCAACTGCTTTGAAGTTAAAGAGTTAGCTATCGGTTTTGAGGTGAACCTTATCTCTTATCTAACTAGAAAACTCAAAAAATTGTCTCCTCTCATCTTCAGTTTTACATCGAAATTCACATCAGTCAAAGTAGCAAATATCTCTAGTGTTGCCAAAGGAATCTTCAGCGATCCCCGCAACGCTTTCCTTGAACATGAATTCGTGAAGGACAGAGATTCCTGGAAGAGGGTGGCGAGGGATGTGTAGCACTTTATCTTGCTTGATGGAGCGATTATGATGATATTAAAAGAAGATATGAATATAATTTCGAGCCACCGACCATTAAATCTGAGGGCAAGTGCCGTTCAACTGAGCTGTCCTTAAACTGAGAACTTTCAAAATCAAGTTCCAAGTGTTAACTTGTTTCCAGATTCTCTGATTTAACTTGTTATGTGATGTCATGCATGCACCCCGTCACTTGCCCTGTAACCAAATATACAGTTTCCACTCAATTCTGTAGGGATTTCCTCTGTAGATGGGGAGATAACAGCTAAACAATAAGTTCTATGTTTCACGCGGTTGGTTGGTCTTGTGGTTTGATTTGATCACATCTCAAACAGCTAAGTTGAATGATCATGGATCTACCAAACTCAACACTCGTTAAAAAGGCAATTAGCAAGGCCACCTATTTCATCATAATCTTGAATAATCTACAAAAGAGCTCCCTGTTTCATTGCAAAGTCCTCAGGGTTTACCGTAACAGTGATTTACTTAGTTCAGGCTACTTCAAATTTATCATCTAACAGACTTTGTCTGCAATTAATATTGCATAACTATTCATAATAACGGTATTTTATGACAATTCATTACTTTGATTTCACGTTCCTATTGATGGTACTTGATAACGACACTCACAATAGTCAGTTGCGAGAAAACAACACACGCACACACACGCTATTTTCTTCGCATGTAGCATCATCTACTTAACGCTATCAGCTTATTCGCAGCTTACGATTGGTGAAAATGCCACTTTCAACAGCTTCAATTACGACAGTGTGCTAGGCAACAGTGATGACCACAAAATAAACAAAATATAAGCAAATATTTATTCATTGTCCAAGAGTGTAGGCCTGTTTAAGCGTGGCAAGGATAAATTCCAGTCGAAAAAAGTACTAACCTGCCTTGGTAAGCCAGGTGCTTTCTCTGCAAAGCGATACTGCTCACATTTCCTCAACAGCTCGTCTTTCCGTTGCTTTTTATGATTATCGAACTGTGGCAAAACTGCATCGTATTTTACGATGGCGAACTTTATGTCCTCCTTTATCCAACGGTTACACGGAAACGGGACGCCTTCTTTCAATTCTTTGTCAGTCAGTGAGGACTTTTTATTTTCACCTTTGTGTCTTTTCATCGCCTTTACTTTAACCCATTCGACAAACCAGTCGTCATTTAATCCCTTGCTGTCCCTCCACAGTTCGATTCGACAGATGTCACCAAGACCTGGCACGCTGCTGATTCTGAAAACATCCGTATTCCCTTTTTCGAAATCGTCCCTCCACTTACAGTCCAAGTATATATCTCTTGATCGATGTCCCTCTTCATCAATTAAAGCAATGAACACATTGGAGTCAGTGCCTGCTCCCTTTACATCGCCAGTTTTCACTAAAATTTCAAAATCGGTTTGTCTTGAAGATATGGCCGAACCCATGTCCTTGCAGTGCGTACCCTCCTTCGATGTAATTAATATATATCCCCACTTTCCTAGCAGAGTCGTGTAAATCTCGTAGTGGATGCGGTTAGCAATGACTTGTTCTCATTCAGATTTAGCCACTGACCTGGCGGATTGGACGATACCACCCATTGTAAGCCAATGAATTTGCCAATAGCGTCTTAATACCACTGCTTAGCAACTAACTAACAATCAAGATATTTGCACTCTTCTTACCATCGCACTTTGCCTGACTGTTCCTGTTTCGATTGATCTTATGAGCCATATCGTTCACGTCATACACGTCAGCTGCCAGCCTAACTCAGAAAGGACCCTTTTGACTGTGCCATCTGTCAATCTTCTATTACATGGTGCACTAAAACAAGTACTTTTGTTCAACACAATGGTATCGGGCTTATGTAAATATTGCTACGTCTAAGTTCTGCTAAACCAAACTGATAGCTTCGAGTGGCTTCCGTTCTTTGTAATTGGAAAAACCAAATATCAATCGTAACAAAAAAAGAAAGGAGGAAGAAAAAAGGAAAGGATCGAATAGCCTAGAGCGTGACGTAGTGTTTAACAGGGTATGACCGTCTTACCATATCACCGTGCACAGCGAAGAACAACAATGATTGAACTCTGTACCTAGAGTGATGAACCACTTTGATAAATGGGGGAGGGGGAGGGTTTGGCAAGGGTTTTACCACAAAAGGAGTGTCTAATTTATACGATAAAACCGATAAATATGTCCCCACACTATGAACGAGTACCCGTGCTTCCCCTATAAAAACAAGAGCTTCGGATATTTTGGTCGGTTACAAATGCTTCCACGTATTATCCAACAGGACATCGTACCTAAGGAAACGACGGAATTGCATAACAGAACAGTTCCGATAGGAATAGGTACGCAGTTTTACGTATGGTTTTCAATATTGACCAACGAGTTTATAATTCAAAGACCAAAATCCAAACATCTCGCAAACATCCCTAACAGCCTGCTTAAGAGAGGCGATTGATTCCCCAGCAAGTTACATAATGAAATACCGGCGGATGGCGTCTCGTGGGCACTGTTGATCTTGTGAGAGAAACTGTTATCAGGTTGCGTAGAAATAGGCTGATGCGTAGGAAACTCCATCTATCGCAAGTTTATTCTAATTTCAATTGAATAATCGCGGTTCGATTTCATAAAGGAATTTTTTGAGCTGCGTTGGTGGAATCACATCGCTTAGATGCCCTAAAAATTGGGGTCAAGGCTTTACAATGAAAATTTCGAACCCATCATCTTAACCAACTTTGTTGCCACTTTTCAATTGACTCAATAAACGATGTTTTTAAGAAGGAACAATGCAAATCTGGCATTAACGTTTTGCTCTTTCGTGTCACTTGAATACAGAGACGAAAATGGAGGAGTGCTTACACTCTCCATTGAGCGCTCTAAGTGACTGTAGCAGAATAAAACATGTGCGCAACCTATGAGAATACGACAGCTACCATAGTGGTGGAGCTCCCATTGCCCCAAAGCAGAACTACAATCTGACCAACTAAAATAACAAGGTAGAATCATTCAAGCGGAGACCATGTTAAATATGCTAGGCGCTGTAATGAACTGTGTAAAGCACAATTCCGACGGCACATGGCTTCTCGAAGGAAAAAATGGAAATTCGTTTCCCAAAAAATTATTGCTTCAATACGTAAATTTTCATACTAAACAATTCCAACAATTAAAGGGCTACTTGAAAGTAAAAGTTTGCTTTGCTTGCCGCTTGCAATAGTCTCAGCCATTCTTGAAACTTGATTCTAATAGTGTAGCCAGCAGCCATAAGCACAATGTTTGCCAATCAAGCCCACAGTAAGCTGGAAGAAATCATAAAGCTTCATATAAAAATGATAGCTTATGGACGGACCTGTCCTGTGATTTTATTGGAGCGCAAGACAGAGCACGTTTTATCGTAGAAGGCAGCACGTAGTTTTCAATTGCCTTCCACACTCAGCACGTACTCGAGCAAATTTGTTGACCGAGTGCCGAATCTGACCTGACCGAATTCGCCCATTAACCCGTAGCTTGATAATATTTTCAGTTTTACCTGAACTCATACATGCTTAGAGTCAGCATAGATGCCCCTGTTTAATTCTGTTACAACTTGGCTTATTCACACCAGCCATCTGATATCAGGCGTCACGCCTCCCAACCATTATAGGAAAAACATTGAAAAATGTTTCACAGAGCAGAAAAACAGCTGATATAATTTGATGGTTATACAATGGGTTAACTACGTTTGAAGTAGGCACAGAAAATCGATCAAATTGTTGACAGCGAAGCATTAAAAGACACGATTTTCTTTATTGCAAAATTATTATTGAGACAGTGGTTTTGATATCATCCCTTACCTTAGGGATTCACGTTTGATTTTCCACTGAAAATGCTGTGTGTACAAAATCAAGCCCTTGCACTGTTCAGAATTCTGCAGACACAAACTTTTATCAAGCATATTTCATCGATTAATTTCTTGGCAATCGTAGCTTTGTAATAAAACGCTGAATGAACGCGACGAAAAATCAAGCCCATGTTTCCGATATTATTCTACGACACATCCATGAAAAAATACCGACGTTTCGGACCGACTCCGGGTCCCATCATCAGTGTAGAGGATAAATATTAATAAAGGCTAGGGATTAATATCGGAAACCAGAGGTCAACATATTCGACAACAGGAAAACCCAGGGAGACAACTAGGGGGGAAAGGAGAGTGGATAAAGAAAGTGCAGCCAAAAGCGGAATAAAGATAAAAGGAAATTCAAGGATAAGAAAGCTGCTTTCGTGTATTAGGTCTGTGGTGTTAATGGTACTGCTGATGATACTAAAATCTTCAGGGGACACAGGGTGACCGGTGGTAGAGAAATGACTTTAAACAGCGGTGGTGGAGAAAGGGATGGGGAAGTATACATCAGCAAAATCCCTAGGAGCACCTCAATACATTAAACTTAAAGATGCATCCCCTTGGCACTGCTTATACTTTGTGGAGGATTTTTGTCCATCAAACAAACTATCCCATCCTAATGAGAGCCTTGAATTCTTGGGATGAACTCGGTCTCGTCAGTGAATGAAAGGGACAATTACCAAAGCGACATGTTTAGTGCATTCAAGAGTAGAATTTACACCCATTTTCAATGCAAGTGTCGATGATTTTGCTTCCCTGGGTTTTCCTGTTGTCGAGTATGTTGACCTCTGGTTTCCGATATTAATCCCTTACCATCTTTATCCTCTACACTGAAGACTGGTCTCGAAATGGGTTCGGAAAGTCTGTATTTTTTAACGGATGTGTCAGAATAATCTCGGAAACATGGATTTGTTTTTCGCCGTGTTGATTCTGCATATTTCATCATTTTCAGGTCAAGGGCATCTATCATCACTGGCGTGGTCAAGGTATTCATGCCCCACATTTTCTCAATTTCAATTTCCAGGCTTCTCTGTTGCTTTAATAGAGGCATTTATTTCTTTTGGGACTGATACTTCAACGACTCGGCAAGTTCTCTTTTTTACACCCTTCACTACTATGTCAGGTTTTTTGGTTTATGTCTCTCTGCCAGTTTGGATTGGCACGTCCCATAATATAATGGCTTCATTATTATATTTTACTATTTTTGGCTCATGTTCTTTCATGGGCATTGTTCTTAGCAGATCAGGGAGATTATTCCTGTTCCTCTGAGGCGTATCAGAACCACCTGAAGCTCAACTCATTCACGCCTTTTCCAAGTTTCACTGCTTAATCCACAAACTCTGTCCCACAAATCATCATTCATCCCTAGAACATGCAACTTCTGGAACGTCTTGCCTTCCTCTTGCTTTCCTGAATCTTACAGCTTGCCATCTTTTAAATCCAACATCAATAAACTTGATCTGATCTCTCTCTCTCCTCTTAGCCTTTTGCTTTCTTCTTTCTTCCTTTGTTGAGGCATTGTATAGGCCACACTCTAGCCTTTCCCCAACATAACTCACTATCAAAAAAAATGTTTGTAGTACTTGTCAGTCACTTCAATGTTATGGTGCTCACAAATTTTCCAATGGATAAAGGCTGGTGTATTATTACATTTGTGTGTGTATTCTGTTTTTGCTAATTCAAAGCAGCCTGAAACAAGGTGGTATAATGTCTTTTGCTGTATGCTCAAGATCCCAAACATTGGGTTGGTGCCATCTTTCAAGATATTGTGTCGATAGAAATTAGTTTTTAGAAATCAATCTTGAGCTGCAGATTACAATCAAAATTATTATTATTGTTATCATGTTTACTATTACTAGATTATAAAACTGAACAAGTACGCTCCTATCTTAACCAATCTCAAAAACAAAATTTGAACCTGCACCTTTTGTTAATCCCTCCATCAGCGCTTTAGGCATCTTCAGCCATTCCTGCAACACTTTTCTTGAAATTCAGTGTTTGCTTTCCATTGATCAACAAAATAAACATTTAATCCCCGCTAAAATTTCCACTATAGCTATTTGAATGACTCACTACATCTTTCGCATCAGAAAGAAGACTTGGAGCAATCTAAGACCTTCACCCCTAGAAGACCTGCCCCTTTATCTAAATTTAATCATTTTTATATACGCATATGTATTTGTCGTTTAGCATTGTTTAAGATATATATTGTAGAACCTAAGCCAGGCAGGCCAAAATCTCAAACTACCTACGTTTTAGAGAGATTTTTGATTGAGATTTTTGAGATTGACATGAGAACAAATATTATCTAATGAACAATAGCATCACCTAGACAATAGACAGTAACTTGCCAAGGGCTTCTTTTATCAGAATTTTATCTTACTTTATTTTACTCTCACCCTATTTTTAACCCATTTGCTTATTTTAAACCACCAAAAAACCACAAATTCATCATATTCGAAATTGACAATTTTTACCCATCTATAAACGAGAGTCTCCTGAAAATGCCATCGCCTTCGAAAAAAGCCACTGCAACATTACCGAAAGAGACATCAACATAATTATGCACGCCAGAAAATCCCTCCTTTTCAGTAACAACAAATCATGGATCAAGAAAGGCCACAACACATTTGATGTCACCATGGGAAGCTTTGACGGAGCAGAAATTTGTGAACTAGTTGGCCTCTACATCCTCCACGGTTTATGCGCGAAGTACGGGAAAGACAGTATCGGACTATACAGAGATGACGGATTAGCTGTACTTAAGAACATTTCAGGACCAACAGCAGAACGAATAAAAAAAGACATAACAAGACATTTCAAAAACCACGAACTAAATATTACAATACAGACAAACATGAAGACAGTCAACTACCTGGACGTGACATTCAACCTCAACAGCGGAACATACTACCCTTACAGAAAACCCAACGACCAGCCACTATACATCAACACCAAGTCTAACCATCCTCCTAGAATCATTAAACAGCTCCCAGACAACATTAGTCGCCGAATCTCCAACCTATCCTGCAACGAAACAGAATTCAACAAAACGAAACCCATCTACAAAAACGCCCTAAAATCCTGCGGACTCACATACACCTTCACCTATAACAACCAGGGCCCACCCACACGTACAAGGAAAAACAGACAACGAAACATAATTTGGTACAACCCTCCATACAACCAGAACATCCGCACTAACATCGGCTACACATTCCGCAAGCTAATCAGCAAGCATTTTCCAAAAACCCACAGATTTCACAGCATCTTCAATAAGAACAACCTAAAAATGAGTTACAGCTGCACAGAAAACATGGCCTCCATCATCAACAAACACAACAAGAAAATCCTCAACACTAAAACACCCACCCCAGCACCAAAATCATGCAACTGCCGCATAAAAGAAGACTGCCCCCTGAACAACAACTGCCTCACCACTAACATTGTCTACAACGCTAAAGTGACAACAAACGAAGACACAACCGGGAAAAACTACATAGGCGTGACTGAAGGAACATTCAAACAACGATTTACTCAACACAAACTGTCATTTAAGAACAAAAAGTACTCCAACAGCACCAAACTTTCCAAATACATCTGGCAACTTAAGGACAACGAAACAGACTACCGAGTACAATGGACTATCATCACTGCAGCTCAACCATACAACAACATCTCCAAAAGGTGCGACCTCTGTACATCGGAAAACTATACATAATCAACGGCCACAACAATAACCTCTTGAACAAACGCTCTGAACTTATCTCCAAATGCCGACACGCGAACAAATATTATTTAATGAACAACAGCATCACCTAGACAATAGACAGTAACTTGCCAACGGCTTCTTTTATCCCAATTTTATCTTACTTTATCTTACTCTCACCCTATTTTAAACCCATGCGCTTATTTTAAAATCAATGTAATTCGGAATGTGTTTCAGTTATAGTCTGTCTGACGAGTGCCTTCGCACGAAACTCAGAGTAACAGAGAATCGGTCTTTTCCTTTTCTGCATTTCTGCTATATATATATATATATATATATATATATATATATATATATATATATATATACATATATATATATATATATATATATATATATACATATATATATATATATATATATATATATATATATATATATATATATATATATATATATATATATAATTTGTATTGCAGACCTTTGATTCTAAAAAAAGCTATACCTGTATGCTTCAGTTCATGTGCTCAAGGGCACCTCAAAGGCAAACCCTCCACACAGTAGATATTTTAATATGCTAACTATGGAGAAGTGCAGAAATGAAATAATTTGTCTTCAATTGGTAAAAATATTAGAATCTTGTTATACATACCTCAGTAAAGTTGGCTCAGGCATCCCGGGATCACCTCCTTTACTGATGCCTGGAAAATATAAAATATGGGTTACCAAAGCAGCAGTGATGTTGTCACCTTACCTATCATAATGAACCTGTTGGACTGTGATCTTTCCTTCCATTCATATAATCATTATTCAAATTAGGCATTTTTCATGCTTCTGAACTCAAGCAGCTCATGAAAGTGTTTCTTTCATTCAATTACATCTGACTATTTATCAATTATCCATGCTTCCATAACCTATTGCAAAAATAATGCAACACATGATGCAGCATCATTTTTTTCTCAGGCAACCCTATAAACCACCAACACACAAAGTACATGGACATTTTCCTCATGTTATCCAATTAGTACAAGATAGAGGTAAAATGATGATTAAATAATGTCTGACACAAGATATGACTGCTGGTTCAATTATTAAAGCTGGTAGTAAAGAAAGTCCACTGAAATTCAAAGCATTGAATTTTTTGATAGAATTTTTGCCGTTAATGTTGGTACATGTATGATGTAATTGACTAAAATGTGGGGTGTTCGATTGGGATCTTACAGTTGCCTTGTGTTCGCATGATCATTATTCAAATAAGGTACTTTTCATGCTTCACAATTCAAGCTGTTCGATAAGGTGTTTTCAGGCGTTTTAGTCTGGTTCATATCCATCTTAAGTGTCTGCATCATGTCCTACGACAAAAATGCAACAGGGCCTGCTTAGGCCTATAGATCCTCTCTGAAAAGCAATTGAAAAATACCACATAACATACCTAAGTATATGACAAATGGAATGAAGCCCCAGTGAAACGTGACCTTCATTACTTTAAACAAGCTCTGTAAACGTTTCTTGTTATCGGCACTCATCTTCATTTTGCTAAGGTGTGTAAATTCACTTTGCAGCACGTGAAAGAAAGTGGACTAGTGCACAGGTAAACGAGGCCTAGCTTGATAAAGAGACTGTCTGCGAAATTTGAAGGGCAAACTGAGCAAAGAATCAGTCCAGCACTGTTCGCAGGAAGTAGTTTTTTTTTTTCATTTTAGTGGGTTAAGTTGAGGAAAGGCCATTGTGGCCTATTCAAGGCCCCAACATAGGAGGAAAGAAGAAAGCGAGCAGCTAAGAGGATAGAGAGGTAAGATCAAGTTTATTGATCTTAGATTTGAAAGATGGCAAGTTGTAGGACTCAGGAAAGCAAGAAGGCAAGACGTTCCATAAATTGTATGTTCTTGGGATGAATGACGATTTGTGAGATAGATTTCGTGAAGTAGGCAGTGGAAAGGGTGTGAGTGAGTTGAGCTTCTGGTGGTCCTGACACGCCTCAGAGAAACTGGAATAATATCCCCTGATCTCCTGAGAACAATGAACAGTTGTGGTCCTTTGGGACGGTCATTAAGGAGAGCATGGAAAGTTTGGTGTTGACTTGACGCATCTAAAGGACCAGAGATAGAAGAAGACAACGAAAGAAATTTTTGGGAAGTTTGAAGAAGCACGTGGCGAGCAACTCGAGAAATGGAATATGCGGGAGTGGAATCCTACATTTTATGAGACCAATTGTACGATCTAAACAGCCAACGTCTATAGACAAGGCACCTAGAAAAAGATAAAAGGCAGTCTGCTGTGCAAGCATCTATGTTTCCAACTTCTGTACCCGAAAGCGGGAGTCTCAAACGAACTTTCAAGAACGCCCCCTCTCAGTTAGCAAAACCAGCTTATCAGCCTTCGGAGGTAGGCAAATAGACGATATTCAATTCTCGGAAAAACATCTGAAATTGTGCTAAATAATAACATTGAATTTCTTTATGACTCCATGATATGATTCTGGGTTGTTATACGAGGTACCTAGCTTTTGTTAATTAGTTTTTGCACTACAGTAAATCAAGCAGCTCGTCATTGGTTACAGATACGGGTACAAAAATATGGAAGGTGCATGTAGCTATCTCCACTCCTTTCTAAAGACAATAACGAAGTGGCGTGCAAGTCAAATTTAGAAGACGTAAACAGAACTTCAGTTGCTTATCGTTCGAAGCGTTCGGTATATCATTCCGTTGCCTTATACGGTATCGATTTTTTTAGTGAGTTATGTTGAGGAAAGGCCATGGTGGCCTATACAAGGCCCCGACAAAGGAAGAAAGAAGAAAGCAAAAGGCTAAGAGGAGAGGGAGATCAGATCAACTTTATTGATCTGAACTTCATTAAAATGGTGAAAACTCATTGCTAACTATGATTCCAAAAAAATTAGAGACAACGTTCAGAAAAAAGGATGTTTGCCAAATTACATTCATACGGACGAATTTAAATCAAACTTCACTTCATAAAGTTTCAAAGGCAAAAACGTCCGTCTGAAAGACATAGATAAAAAACCAATGATATAGATTGAGCTTAGTGATCAAATACAAAAAGAATGAATTGTTTTCCAAAGGAACAGTTTTTGGTAGATGGTTTTAAGACCGGCTGAATGTCTTCCCGCTAAAAACGAAAAAATGAGAATATTTCATTCGTAACATAAAAATATGCAATTCAAGAAAAAAGCACATAATCTCAGCAAATCCAAGCTTCTTAACGACTACCTTTGCTTTCCGCCAAATTTGAACCTGTACAACATGGCAGACGCTCTAATGTTTCTAAGATTTTATACATCTGGAAACGAAATCTAGATGGGCAGATAGCCATTCAGGGTCTTGTAACTTTTCTGAGCTCCCGAGAGCGATACCCACTGAAATAGAAGTATTAATGGTTAAGAGCTGCAGGACCTTCTCTAGAAGCACGCGATTGCATGTCATCAAAACCTTCAATGCACCATAATCGGTTGAAAATGAAACGAATTTTCGCTTGTAAAAGAGATTTCTGAAAAAGTGGTGCCTGATCAGTGGTTTGGGGAGTTGGGCCCGAGCCAATCCGAAGGCGAAATTAACAGCACACAAACATGCAATAAATCAGTCGATGATACACATTTAGCTGCATTAAAATGAGTAAAAAACCTGATTGTCTTCTTTTCTGTGATTTTCTCTGGCCTTGCACGGTTCAGCACTTTGATAAATTCAGTGGTGCGTGCTCGCATTCTCGAATGAAGGTAGGCCTAAGCGAAGACAAAAGCCGACTTGAGATGCAAATATTGATCAAATGACATTTGAATCTTTCTTAGACTTCACATGCAGAACATAGCAATGACATACAGGATTAACTACATTAATGTGGAATGCACGACTCCTTCCGGAGAATGAAAGAGCCTGCAACATTACTGAATTACACGAAGCACTCTTAGCATGAAACTGGAAGGGCAATCCACTTTATTGCAATCTCGTACACTCGATTGAATAATAGATTCTAAACAAATACTACATACAAGAAGCTGAGGATCCAAACCTTTGAGCATTTTATGTGATAATGGAGATAATTCCTGAAAGTGTGAATCAAATTGATGGTGTTTTCTCGAACTTTCTCATTTGTGTGTCTTCGCTCCAAAACTGTTTCATATGGACAAGAATAAATCAAATTAACAAGAAAGACATTGCTCACGAAAATTCTAAGAATAATCTTCATCTGAATTTAATCTTGTTATCAATACTAAGGGCTTTCAATCATCCCTAATGGATACCCCTAGTGCTACTTGATGATAAAAGAAGTGTGTAGAGATATTACCAAATGTAATGTAGCCAATATTGTCACCCTTCGCAGCATTGGTGCCCTGAAGTTCTTGTGGTGGGTCTTTGTGGCTGAACAATACTTGGGGACTACCATGGCTTGCCTTTCTTCCCTCCTTGAATTCCTTTTAAAAAACAAAAACTATTCACTCTACTGAAACCTTTACTACTGAAAAGTTAATAAAACACACAATAATTAACTGAAAGCGGCTAGTTGATGGGTGGCTGGCATATGGTTAGAGAACGTCATCTGTGCTGAAGGTCCTCGGTTGGATGAAACTCGTTTCCCTTTCCGGATGCCCTCTGTCTCTCCATCCAGCAGTAAACGTATACCAAGGGAAAAGCCGGAGGTAAGAGCGGGGAGGAGAGGAATTGGTGACTTTACCTAATAATATTGTGGCTCAGATGGGTACCTCTCTAATAAGGGCTTCCTGACGACCCCTTCGAATAACGGAAAGAAATTTCCTGTTAGTCATGAGTGTACAGATTCGATTCCCTATTGAAATAATCGATTTAGCACATGTCCAACTTACGGGTTATCGACGTAATCCTATCGGCGCATCAGTGCAGCAGCTTGTCTAAAACCAATGGGCAGTCTGGTAAGGCTACCCGAAAGTATCTTCTACAGTTTATGCCATGGAGTGGGAAATTTTTTGACAGCTTGGTGCCAATTTTGATATTTTGAGCATCGATCAGCAACTTTGAACGACACTGCTAGCTTAATATCCTAGCTGTCTCTAGGCATGATGCTAGATTATAGAGTGTCGTGTTGAGTGCCGGGAAAGGTAGCCTACATTTAGAATATATAAAGAGACAAACCTGCATGAAAACTTTGCCAATGATCACATCATCATCATCTTTGAAGACAGTACTAAAAATCACGGTCACTCTGTCTTCCTTTGCCTCAACATACATCGTTTCGTCATCTCGATAATTTATAACCGCCCTGTCATGATTCCCTTCTTTGCCAACCAAATCAAAATACTTCTCAAAGACTGAGGCAAAGCAATTTCGCTTTAACAAACCAATCTTTTTAAGCAGGTCCTCTGAAAAATAGCCTTTAACATACAGCATGTTTGGTATAAACGAGACTTCACGTTAAGTGCCGATTCTCTTTACTGGTGTATAAAAATTTCCCGCTAGTTTCAATTCAGAGATCAAATTAAATTACCTGGTGGAAATGGAAAGAAAATAAACTTAAGGAAAGAACTTAAGGAACTCAGAATTCTTAGCAGATATTCTGAGCTAAAGTGAAACTGCTATGAACCACGAGGGAGGAGTATTCATTTTTTAATGGAACACTTTGTCTTCATTGCCAGACCAATAATGGAATGAAATACATGAAATGCAATAGAGCAGCCAAAATGCGGAATGTTTGTTCTAAATGGTGCTTCACTGAAAGCTCCAAGTCCAAAGGGGAAGACTGAAGGCAAGGGAAGCCTGCATGTAACTCGAGACATGCCAAAGATCAATCAAAACCTCAATAGGAAAATATGAAACAGGACAGCTTATCAAAGAAATGGCTATGACTGACACATTGCTCTGTAGTGGTTATAATTGTGCCACTACATGCATTATATGTGCCTTGATGTCATTTGGTGGACAGTCTGATGTGGACTTAGCTAATACATATACAAATAAGAGTTGTGCAATAACTACTAAAAACATTCAAATAAGGACTCACCTTTATCATCTGGCAACGCGTTTAGATCAATAAGTAAAGATACATCATAACCTTGGAAAAATAAGGAAAATTTACTCTTCTGTATCATAAAAGCAAATGGAACTCTGTAGCACACTTGTCAATGCTTGGCAGAAACAAGAGACAGGGCTCCAAGTACTAGAATATGGGTTTAAATGTTGTATATTTCTATTTCCTTTCGCCCTGAAAGTATTTCATGATGAGCCAAACTAACAATCCTTGCAAAACAAGTCCACAAGCTCAACCCCTATCCTTAGGCAACAACAAAATGCAACTATGTCTTTAATGCTATAAGGTGATGATGATGATGCAAAGAAAATTTCTCCATGGAATCACCCAACCAATTTGAATGAAGAAGAAATTGTCAATGCAAATGAATGTTGCAAAACACTTCAAGTAGTCTTACAATATTGATAACAAAAGTACTAATGTGAGGAGGAAAGTTGGGTCTAGTGCTAGATTCAAGGTTTGAAAAGCATTGAATAAAACGCTGCTGCCTTTAGACATAATTTCAAGGTAGGGTGGGTATTTCTTTTCCTTGCTCCATTTTACCCCTACTTTACATTAGGAACTCAATTACAGTTGGGTAGAACTCCAGAAGATAGCACAAAACCTGCCTTCTTCAGTAAAAATACAAGGCTACAACTATTGCATCAAATAATATTTTGTAGCACATAACACTGTATAGACGTTACACAGAAAACGTTGCAACGACACAAAAGAAAGGGCAAAGGAAAATTTAACAAAAAATTCAAGAAAAAAAATCTTAATACGTGCATACCACTTTCTGGCTCTGTCATATATTCTCCGTAGATCGTTTTAAGCAGCTAGAAATAGAATAATGTTTCAAATAGAAAATTGCTGTTGGATAAAACCTTAGCAAGAAATTCAGGCTATTGACCAATAGTGCTGTACTGGCCAGAGCAAAAAGAAGCTCTGGTTGCTCTTATATAACAGTTTCATGATATCAAAATAATGCTGGTAATTACCTCAGCAGCCCCATGCTTGCTCAGTTCTGCATAAAACTTCAAAGAAATGCTGACCTATGGAAAGAAATCCACTACCTCTGTCATACAGGAATATGACTCTGTACAAATTTATCTTATTTTGACACTGTTGGATCAATAAACATGCACATGCTAATGAACTCAAAGACTTTCCTTCTACAGAAGATGTCCTACCAATGATTAGGATACTCCTGGCTGTACTGAAGGTGTAGCCTATGAGTATTTATTGCAAATGAGCACTGTTTAACATTTTGGTAGATCCCTTCAATTTAGCAGCAGTCAAATTTCAATGTACCTCAATCTAATAATATGAGTCAAAAAGACAGAGCTTTCAACAAGGCTAGATTCAAATTGATTAACTCAATACCTGTAAACTACAGACAACAACAAATATACATAGTAGATTTTAAGTCTGAGATTGATACTCACTTTTTCAACATGGGAGGTGAAGAATATTCATTACCTAAACTGACACCTAGCTTTATCGATCATCGTAAAATAAATTCTGATTCTGTTTCTTTTCTTTTCTTTTCTTTTTTCTTTTCTGTTTATCTATTTATGCATGCTGGGCATATGGGTTGCTTTTGATGACTATATTCTTTATAGTAGATAAATGGCATGGTAGAGATAATCTTGCAAAAACAGTGATAAAATTACACCGGTTTTTGGGAGGAAAAGTCAGAGATTAGAATATTGTTTTAGAATACAATTCCTTGCATTAGCACTTCAAAAAATGCTGATTTTGTTTGAATGTGACTTAAACTTCTCACAAAAGCTTAAAACAACAGTAATTTCATGAGGGCTTTCTTGAAATTAATAAAATTGAATGGTTGAATTACCAGTATTTTTGTCTTATCCCCATCTGGATTTGATATGTGGTAGATAGCACCATCAAAATCTGAAATTTCAAAAAAAATGGAAAAAAGTATTTGAATAGGTGCAACAGTTTTACGGGTTTTGAGAGACAAAGTCAACATCATAATCACAAATAGAAATGAAACATACGCAGTGAAGAGTCGCTTCTTATGACTTTCTCTTGAATTGAAATAATGCTTACCAAGCTTACCAACAGGTTCTTACTCTACTACCCAATATTTGGTAATTTGATGAGCAATGGACAAAAATATCTTTAGTGCAATGAAACTATGTTTCTGCTCTTCAGTAGTTCTAGTAAAATTTGAAATATTCAAAGTGGGCAGTCTGTAATGATTTGTTTAGCAAGAGCAAGTTTTTTGACACTGGGCCCACTGTCAAAATAAACTTGCAAACCAAAAATCAAAAGTTGAATACAAAATATCCACACTAATTTGTTTGTAAAATCTTTGATACAAGGCAGCAACAAGTTCAAATCAGTTCTTAAAATATGACAGTAAAGCGCTACGTAGAGAAGGCATTTCACTGTGTAATTTATTCCAAACTTGAGTACCCATGACTTTGAATGTAAAAGCAACTCATTAACTATTCATATTGTCAACCTACATCTCATCATATATTAACACTTTTGTGCTTTAGTACAGGGAGGATATCAATTAAAATTTTTGTTGAATATGCAACACCATTTAGTCATTTAAATATTTGAAAGTTATTACTGCTAAGCTCTTATCACGAAAATTTTTTTGAATGAGCTTAAAATTAATTTCAAGGGGATATTTTTCATAGAAATTCAGCAGGATTTATCTCTTTTTTGAAAATTCTACAGAATAACTACAGTCATACTAGGCTTTGTGTATTCCTGAAAATTGTTGCTTTTGTCAGGTCTTTTCCTAAAGCTTCTTTGACAAAAAAATGTACACATTCATAAATTGCTACTTTTAATGGACCAGCTTATAAATACAAATAAAAATATACATATATGCATGAGTCTGTGTCAGCTAAGAACATTTAAATCTTTGAAAAGTTGTTACCTGCAACTTTTATGTTTATTGAATCTGCTTTTCCACTGAAATTGGAAAAAAATTAATTAAACAATGGGAAAATATATGCAACATAAAATCTGGCCAAAAACCTGTCCTTCTTGTCCGTAAGTTTTGCCAGCACATAAAAATATTCCTATGCCAGAAAGGAGACTTGAAGGCAGGAGGAACTGCTGGTTCCAAACCTAGTAGTATAGCATGCATTTTGAGCTTGACTACAACAATTAAAAAATTAGAGTTGGGGTCCATTTTCCCGGTACAACAGGGTCATCATGTTCCTTTGTTTTTGCATTTGTTTGAATTGCTCTTGCTTGATCCATTGCCTTGTGCGTCTGAATTCCTTTTGAAAAAGCTGCAACAATATTTTCTGATTACCCATTAGCTATACAATGTTTTTTTTCTTTCCTGTTAAGAACTAAGCTTGGGTTTTGAACTAATCATCAGTGCCCCGTTCAGTATGGTGGGAATGTAATTCACATTGATATCATAAGGAATTCGAGATTAGCCTCTTCCAAATTAATTTCCCTATGTACACCATCCAAGCATCCCATTCCTGGTCTTTCTTTCTCTTTTACCCCACTTACCATCACATTCATAAGCTTTTTTATATCTATCTCATCCTCATGAGACAACATATCAGTTCCATCTCAAGGTGGCTTGGGTTTGCCAACACACCCATCCTCAGTGATTCTCTCAATTTTTTGTTTGACATGCACTGCTCAAACTTCCCTACTGCCATCTAGCCTAACATTCTCATTTCAGCTACATCCATTTCCCATTCAGCCAAAATAACATCACTGGTCTTGGAAAAGTTGCATATCTTCTCCTTAGCTTTCAAATGTTTTGAACTTTGATGATAATCACTAGCACAGAGAGGGGGAACGGGGCATCAATATTATAATCCCACTGTCTTTTTTATAAGAGTAGCTTATATTTTTTTCAGTAAACTATGTTGAAGAAAGACCGTGGTGGCTTATATGAAAGTGAAAGGCTAAGAGGAGAGGGAGATAAGATCAAGTTTATTGATCTTTGATTTGAAAGAGGGAAAATTGTAGGATTTGGGAAAGGAAGAAAAAGGCAAGATGTTGCATCTATAGATAGATAAAAAATTATTGTTCAACTGTTTATCACAGCTGTAACATCCAAAGTTAGCAAGTCTACCCTTCCACCTTTAGTCTCACACTACTGCAGTTTTCTGCGATGCTTTGAATGTCCTTTTGGCTATAACTGGTGTTTCCCAACACATTCACGTTTCTTCTTACGATGTTGGCAAGATTGTTGGGTGGTCTTCCTTGTGATAATCGCTCATTTTTATTTGCAGTGCCGTTTCTGATGGTGTGTATCCTTGCCAGAAATCGTCCTAACACAATACTGTCACTCTCTACAGTTTTGTCCCAAAAGTTACCCATCTCTGTGCAAATCAAGATGTTCCAGAAATTCCACATTATTGGGATGAATGATGATTTGTAGGTGCTTACGCTAGATCAGGAAATTTCTTTTGCAGAAGTGGATCACTAAAACTAACATTAGCTCCCTGGAAGTACATTGCAAACTGCAGCCTACCGGAACTGTGCTACTCATACAAGGGGTGGATGAAAACTGGTATCAAACCCATAACTTTGAGATTCCTTGGCAAATGCTTTGCTAACCTGAACCCTGGCCTGAGAAAATACTCTTTTTGCAACTTTTTGGTACAAACTTAAAACATGGCTCATGCTGTAATAATCACTTAAAACATAGCTGCTAATTTTGTTAATTTTGCCACGAATAAATCCAATGACATTGGCAGTACAAAATGCCAAACAAACCCAACTTTGACTAACACAAAGACGATAAACTTGCAGAAAACAGATGAATGTGGACAGATCTGCAGCAAAATTGTTGCTGACTGACAGCGGCTTCCTCTCCATTTTTTTTGCCCTATAACCTATCCATCCTCTCTGCCTCCCTGCTTATCAATCTCATAAAACTAAAAGAAATCATATCACATCACTAGAATCCATTTTAGATGGAATAGGAAAGCCGGATAATTGATCAACATCAACATTTAAGTTGCCAACTTTCGTTAACCTGTTTTATCAAATACGGTGATTAATGCTACTTGTAATAACATTCAATTACATTAACCATCCTTAAAGGAGGAAATAACATGCCAAACTTTGCCGCTTTTAAATTTAAGTAAAATATCTAATATCAAATTACTTCAAACTAAGCTACCATTAAAGCACAACTACTTGGGGCTTAACCTTTGATAACAGACAAGTTGGCATAATTCAACTTTCCCTTACCGAATTATAAACTCAGAAAAATGTCGATCTTCTTATGCTCCTATAATTTTTAGCCATCATTTTCCGCCAGATTGAGAGCTAAGTATATCTTTATTACCAAATATTTTAAAGCTCTATTTTATTCAGCTGCCGTTTCCTTTAAAACATAGAATTACGTAGGGTGAACGGAGCAATCTAGGCCCATTCAGATCCGTCGTATGTGTTATGAAAAACACTCCATTCGTATATGATCCTGCTCAAGAATGCAAAAAGTTAGACTCACTTACCCACCAAAGCGAAGCCTTAATGCATCTTCAACAATTGAGTTGTTTATTTCTAGCAGAATCATTTTCGATGAAGCTTCTGAGGTGACCTTATTGCAATATCGCCGCTCTCCACTCCCAACCCGTCTCAACAACGCGGAAAAGGATGTACAACAGCCAGCCTCTTTCGCATGTGAAGGACTTGCATCAACAGGAGACAAGCCGAAGTCGACCAATTCAAGTGATTCTTCATCGTCATTTCCTTGTCCGCTTTTTGTTGATCCCGTTGCTCCACCTCGCCCTATGCTGGTCACCATTCCCTAGACTCTCATGTCTTTCTCAGCTTTATCCCTCCATATTTTCTGTGAATTTCCCCTCGATCTTCTACCTTAAAATTGCAATCCAATTGCATTTTAACCACATCATTTTGCTTCCTTCATACGCGTCCAAACGGTCTCAGTCTTACATCTCTTTTGCTTTATCTCTTATTTCAATTCCATTAGTATAAGAAATTATTTCATGAGAGCGAGAAAAAGGACTGCGAATACTGTAAAAAAATCTGGGTTACACATTATGGCAAAATAACGATGATTTAAATATAATAATCTTCTGCACATCTTGCAAGCTGTCATCCCTCTCACAAGATCAAGCAAGTAAAGACTCTTGCTAACAACTGGGAATTGCTAAGAGCTTCCTTAAGTGACTACCAAATTGCACCACTAAATAGTTTGCTGAATGAATGCATCATCGTCTTATTTCTGTTCTGCAAGTTTTTCTCTTTATGAAAATTGATATGTTTTAGCTTAGGGGGTGCTTCCTCCGCGATAAGTTTATCTACTGCGAGAGCTTCTCCTACAGAGATTCCTCTTTATAAGAAATTCTAATGCAGTCCTGTTGTAAAATCTGTCGTTTATTTTTGATGATCCTTTGCTATTTGCTATTCCTTATGTACATTACATTACATTACATTACATTACATTACATTACATTACATTACATTACATTACATTACATTACGCTACATTAGTTAATAGTATGCTATTTTAGAAATATTTCCTATGTGGCAGAATTTTAAAATCATATTGCACTGAAAATTATACTGAGCAAAAGTGAACGAGACCTTCGTCTTCTTTGAAATACTGCACTGTATCATTATGAATTATTACGTTTGGTCATGATAATGAACGAAATAGATACCAAGCAATAGTATTTAGGTGAACAGTGGGATTTGCGTGCATCGATTCTTTTGAAGAAATGGGAGACCAAGCTCTTGTATCCATTCAGGGAGGCTTAACAGGAATCTCTGTGGAAGACGGACTACAGCTTTGCCATACTTGCAGATAATGTGTCAATAATTGGTGCAACATCTCTTCATAATTATGTGCATTGTGGAATAGCGATCCTTTTAAAACGTGATCATGCCTCTACAGAGTCCTACCTCAGGTAATGTGAATTATAGGAAAAAATTAATGTTGAGGTAACAGCAAAAAGGATATGCATCTATGAAAACTTCATTATACCATCTCATCAATAAGGGGCAACTTACAAGGCTTTTAAATATAATAAAAATCACAATATTGTACCTAGCTTGTCATTTCTATTAGAAGTGGAGATATTGGACCGCTACTCAAAGGGAGAAGTTGCGATGCCAAGGTAACAAGTCAATTGCAGAGGTAATTGGAAAAATTGGACAACACAAAATAGCTAATAAAATAAAAATGCAAATTATGAAATCGTGCTTTAAAAAGGCCGCAGGTTACCGCTTGATATGCATCACTTCGAATATCAATCTAGCTATTTGTTTTGGAGGGATGAGAATGATAAATATACATCTTTTAATAACAACAGTAGCTAATTTTTCTGCTCCTCTAAAACTAATGGACTGAAAATCGCGACCATGACCGGTGATGTGAAAGACAGTACAGTGCATTAAATGTTCTATGCTTATGTCTGCGGTAAAATAAAAGATCTACGATACACAAGTCATGGAAAACATTTCTTCGAGTGGTCCCCAATTGTGGCAACTCTCCAGCGTTTTTAGAACATAGTAAATCATGGGCAGGGCATGGAGGGAAATGGATTACGTGAGGTCGTTATCAGTCATCGTTCACCAACTCAAAGTTATGTTGGATTTGAATTCATCATCCCTCAACATCACTTTAAATACACAGACCACTTTAGGAGCAGCTGCCATCGTGGTTGGAGCACGTGTTTAGCATGCTGAAGGTCCCGCGCTCGAAGTACACTAGTCCACATTTCTGGATGCCTTAAGTCTGTGCCCGCCCCCGAGAGTAAAATGAGAGCTCGAGAAAAATTTAGGGCTACCTAAGGTGAGGAAAATGCCACCTGGCCGCCCAACCTCACAACACTGTGGCTCAGGATTGCCTATATCGGCGCTCGCTTAGAGTATGGAAATGAACTTCACTTGACATCCAGTCAGTGAGGTGCCATTTTACTATATGAAAATTTCTGTACACTCTATAAGCTATAGTAACTTAATTACCAAACAAAATAAGCAATTTGATTCTTCAATTAAAACCATAATACTCATCAATATTTACTTTGAAGAATTATCGAGCCGTTTAAAACTTAAGGTCTCTATAGCTTACATGAAATTGGAGTAAATATCAAAAGATGCAAGGTAGTCTTGTAGTGCAATATGACTGAACAGGTACTGCCCCTGAAGGAAATGAATGAAAAACTGAGTTAAACAAGGTGAAAAAATAAAAATAATAATGATAATATTATACGAATTTGCATACAGGAATCACCTATCAGCATGTCAAGCATGCTGTTATCATTAGGATCATGTTATCACAGTTATATCACAGTTAAATCAATTATATTCCAGTTCCTATACACGTGTTTGGAAAGCCGCTACGGTGCAACGATTCGGTCAAGAGAACGCTAGCACTGAAAGCTCGAAGGAGCGAGAAGAACAGGAAGCCTTATGATGATGAAGATTATGTACGTCAAGTTACAGAAAGAGACATACCTGCGTTTGAACCATTCCTGATCGTTGCTTTTTCATTTGACGTACCGCTCTGAACACATCGACGGTTCCTTCCAGTTTAACCCTCTCGATCGAGTTGCAAAGCCCAATAAAGACTCCAGTACGACCAACTCCTGTGCTGAAATTGAATAAACATAATACGAATAAAAAACTACTTCTTGCATTAAAATAGGACTAATAAAGGAGACAAGAGCTCTTCAAGGGATTCCAAGGGTTATTGCTTTGATAAGGGAATAAAGTGCAGGTACTCACTTCTAGCGACGTGGCCTAGCATGTTTAGGACTCTATTCCACATTTCTATACATGCTTGTTTAATTTCTATCTTTGAGTCACAAAATTCATCGCATAACATTGGAGAAGTAGACCTTGTGAATTTGTCTACATATCCTTTGGAACAAGGTGGGAAAAATTGTCGACGAAAAAGAAACATCTGATGACGTCTAGAATTCAGGTATCCAGATGATACAACGACCGCAGATTCAGGAAAATTCTGGCTAGAGGTGAATAATGGGTGGTGGAAGTAGAGATGCATTACCTGCAATGCACGACAATGGTATGATTACCAGTTTGCTGCTGCCATGTTTGTACCTGTCCAATATAATCGACTATTCCACTACCACTTTGGGGAGGATGGCTATCCGGCCAAGATAGAAACTGAAAATGTCGAATCATTCTTGAATTTCCTCTCTGCAAGTTAAAACCAACGCATTTGCATCAATTCAATCCTAACAACAATCACACATTGATCTTTTCTCAAGGCTTTCTTCAAAAAAAATTAAACCACCAATCCGAGTACATTAGGCTACAGTTGCTGACTTTGGAAGGCAAAACGTTGCACAAAAGTACCGTCTGCTATAGATGAAGATTTGGCGTTGATTAATTCCTTCAAAATAAAAGCCTTATTTGGTGCAACTACAAAAGCGTAGCAATCAAGGACACAAAGTGTCAACATACCTGCGAGTTCGTTACTTTAAAGTCTCTAATAATTATATCTGTTTGCTTCTGCTCCGCGAACTTTTCGATCAAGAGCGGACCAGATTTCAAAGGTTCAGCCTCTGGCCAATAAATATGCATTCTTGTCTATGAAAAAGGTCAAAATCTCGTTACATGCAAAGTACACGAGAGTGATTTTGGTTATTCAACGATAGCACGATGGTGCCAAAAATATGGAACCATTAAATCTCCCTCAAAGATAAAACAATATTGCTTTTATACGTTAGTGGTATTTGCATACCATTTTGCCTCATAGCTAACTGTAACCTCAAATCAATTAACCTTAACGAATAGAAAAGAACTGACATGATTTTAATTCTACAGAGTTACAATTTGATGCAATAGAAGAGGACAAACAATTTCCTTTCCCAAACATCTTGAGCATCCTTTACTTCAATTTCGTTTTAAGAATCACAATCTCAATAGTTTTTTTTTGGAAAGCAAGCTCGCATCTTTGCGTTCTACAGTTCTTTACGATGTCATTGTTCATAGTTCTTGAATGCAGCATGCAATAAACTCATTTTGCTTATGAAAGAATGCAAAGAGACTGTAGAGCAAAACGCAGACGTCGAAAGTCAATTGATCAGAAGATGATTTAGCCATTGGCATCACTGTGTAATATGAAATGACGTTTGGTAGTTAATCATGTGGGGTAGCCACACGTTAAGAGAAATGCAAAGTTTCATGAAAAGTGGAAGCAATTTTCTACCAAGTTATTTCTGCAGGGATGTATTGAGCTAGCACAGATGAGAACTAGCTATTTCCTAAAAAGGATGAAAGCTTAAAGTTTTACGGCCCCTTCTCAGATGGTTATGTTCTGTTAACTATATCTTTATCTTGTCCTTTCAAACAATAGATTTACCATCTGATAACATTACTAGTAATGATTTGGCACGAATTACCCTTGCCGTTTCGGCATCTACAATAAGGCATGCAATAGTCAATGACTGTTGCTCCCAAATCATTCTCCAAAAGTCGTCAGTTGTTACTTGCAATGGTGCTTGGGTGGCAATGAAGCCTTTTCCCTGGGTGTAGCCCTAAAGAAGTAAAAGTTAGAAAAGTGAATTAAAGATAAAAATGAAACGTTACTGCTGCTGTGGAGCATCCCAAAAAACCGTCAAGAGCAAAGCAAAAACAGCAATAGCTTATTTGAAAAACCAAAGGCCAAAAATACATAATGATAACAGGGCTAAAACAGCTTGACACCAGAGTGAATCATTAGCAATACCCAATGTGGTCTTTCTTCCATTGCTTTTATTTCTTCATCTTAGCAATATTAAATTGAGTTACATCGGCAGAACTTACTCTTACAGAGGAGGGTTTGACAAATAGACTATTACCGTTTCTCATCTGCACACAGCATGGGGCAAACAGAGCTTAAAGCATTTGAGTATTGAATGTAGAGTAAGTACAAAAGCAGCAAGAAGACGGTTAGCTCAGCTGGTAACTGAATGCATGAACAAGTAAAAAATCGGTTTAATAAAAAAGGAACTTAGAACTGATAATACGTTGAAAGTTAGAACAAAATTAACTAGTGGATAATGAGTAGAGTAAGGCCTTAACAAATCAAAGGTTTGTATTTTCTGGGTTACATACTTCAATAAAGCTTGCATTAATGTAATCTGACCCAGGAATTCCTTGAATGGCTCTTAATACAACTCTTGTTTCATCAACTGGAAGACGAAATTTAAAACATATCCATAGAAAAGTCTGGTTACATAACGACGTGAATAGAACTAAAAAATATGATGGCAAACTTGGAAGGTTGGATCAGAAAACAACAACATGAAAATAACTTACAAGGAAGACATGTTATGTATCTATTTTTTGCCCTGTTACATGGAGCGGAAGCTGCTTTCAAATTTTGCGTTGCGACCTGAGAATATTCATTCAGCAACTAAACAAAAAAGTCAGAAATCACATCAATAATTAACAGAAAAAGAAAATAGATGGGGAAAAAATAGTAGACGGATAGCAGGTCAAAAGTGCTTCATCCTTTGAAAAGGCTTCTGGTTGCTCAATTAACTGAAGGAGGGAAAGCGAAAACTACATTTTGAAACAAAATCACAGGAGAATTTCAAATTTAAACGGAAAGCTTTAAACTTTTTGAGCCTTTTGCGTGGTCAATATTCTTATAGATACAAACGTATATATCTATATGTTTATATATATTTCTCCTGATGATGGCACAACTGATATTGTCGAAACTGGTCGAGAATAGAGATAAAATACCATAGAGAATTAATCCCTGATCGTCTTTCCTTTTTGTTCATCTTTATATCCTTATATCTATATAAATATATATAAATGTATTTCTATATTCATATATCCATATATATCTATATGTACAAGTAACCTGTACGTCTGTGTATATGTACCTGTATAAGTAAGCATATCAGTAGGTCATAGGTCGATTGGGGAATTCATGTATACCTGAAATTCTTCAGTTAAACGAATATTTCCATTTGACTTTAGCTCCTTCAGCATTTGTATTCTATCCCTCAGCTCATTTGCAGCGAATTCCGTTATCCCGCATCTTATAAACTCAAGCAAAGCTTTGTGGAGAAAGACAAACTGGCCCTTAAAAAAAAGACCAGTATTAATTTTCATAATTTTAATGATACGTGCAAATTTGTACAAAATTTTGCATGAAAATGCGCAGTTAACTAGATTCACCTTGTTCTACGTCCAAAATATGGAGACCGATTGCTAACATTTCTGAATCTTCAGAAGATACCGAAAATTTCTAAGTGGTTTAATGTTTTGAATAAACCTGTTCAAAGCCCAAACTAATTCCCTAGATTTGACAGTTTCAAGGAACTTTCTCTGGCCAGACTTCTTATTGATGAAAAGGACGTGAACAATTCATACATGAAAATCGTCTGGTTTATCATAGTTACGTCGGCTTTTACTTCGTTTGCCAACGTTACATCATAGAAAATCGAAGAGTATTTGATGGTAGATTTTTCAACACAACGAAAATTAAACCAACGACTGATAATCTAATTATTCGGTGGAAATATTTCCATATTACATTTTTGATTACTGACAGTAAAAATCTTCCTTGAACAGATAATTAGCCCGATTACGAAGTTAACTAAACAAAGCAATGGGAAGTGAAGACCGTTGATAACAGCACTTCATGTATTGAAGACGTTACCCTGTGAAAACAGTCATTATTTATTATAATTATTACTATCCCTTGACTAACCCAGACCTTCTATCCTACTAGCAGTCTTCTTGTATCCTTCAGCTCTTCTTATTAAAATAATTTACCTTCATTTTATATTCACTAGAAATACCTGTAATTAGGCCAGCCGAATACAAATTACCTAGTATTAGAAAGGTTTGTATTTCTATGTTTAATTTACGAATCAAGATGAAGTTTAAAGAAAATAGAAAAAATCTAAGTTTTTTCCTTCTTCACTTTCTTTGCACCATTAGAGCCGGATCCAATCCAGGTTCTAGTGCTCTAATATTATTATCATTATTACGTTAAAAAGATAGCGACTTTGACTTGGCCCAGAACTTGCTTCTGCTGCAGAAAATCAGAGTTACTGTCAACAAGACATTGTTCTTTCGTTTATCTTGAATTAAGGCAAAGTTCCACCTCAACGGTCTTTTTATCGTCAATCAAAGCAGCCTATGTGTCCATTTCCGCTGTGACTAGCACAATGTAACTTCGTTTAGTTTATCTGCTTGATGTATTTTAATTTATATTGAATATGAAAAAAAATAGTCTGAAGTTAAGCAATTCCACTTCAATCGGTACACCAAATGAATCAATATCGATTGAGGAGACATCTCCCACTTCGATTCAATTTGAAAATAGAATCGTATACAGAATGAATAATCAAGAATTCCGTTCAATGAATTCCATTCAACGCCTGGACCCTCATCAAAGTGTTGGGATTAACAGTAACATAACCATTCACCAATATACCAAATAACATCTATTAGTTGAATTGAAAACTACTGACAGAAAAATTCAATACAAAAGCGAATTATTGAATTACCTCAGTTTGAACTAAGTAATTCCTCTGTGTTCTGATATGTTTTAAGAAATTTAAAGGATCGAGCACTTTTTTGTCAGCCAGTTGCTTCAAGCAAGTATCCAGGACAATATACGTGCCAGTTCTACCCACGCCAGCGCTGTTGAAAATTTGAGACATGCAATCAAATTACTTGGCTTTACGAGATCAAATTTATCGGGCGCATTATTTGCGGTGCAGCATAGAAACCTTATTCAAACAGCAAGCAATCTTCCGGCTTCAGTTGGCACTCTCACAAGTATAAAGAGATGGATGAGATTATCGCAGGAAAGCTAGCAAAGCCGAACTGGTTGTGTCTGACACGTCCAAACAATTGGGATATGGTGAGTAATGCTCTCAACCCAAGTAACATCAAGTGAGAGATTTGCTATTACCTGCAATGCACAACGATTGGCCCTGTGTTGGATGGCGTTTGCTCGTTGACCACCCTTACAAATGAAAGCAATGCATCCGACTCGGGTACCCCGAAATCAGGCCACTTCAAATATTGAAAATGTCGCACAAATCTCTCTTGGCCAGGTTCCTGAAAAAGTTAAGTACAAGTCAGGAAACAAATCTTGTCTTTTCGAAAGATAAGGGGCCGCTCATTATTTATGCCTCGGGTTGGGGCCGACAAGATATTTCTCGAGTTGGGTAAATGACTTTTCAGGCAGCATTAAGGGTGGGTAAATAATTTTGCTTGTCTTTCAAGGTTGGGTGGCAAATTTCAATAGCTATACATTGGTTGGGTAACTATTATTCCTGTAGTCCACAAGGTTGGGCGACCGAAAAATTTACCCAAATAAATATTTCTCTCCAGTCCCCACCTGAGGCATAAATAATGAATTGTCCCTAACTTTGGCTTGAAATCAGAAAGCTTCAAAAAACTTTTCACAAGTATTTAGCCTATTCTCCACCTAACTTTTAAAAGAGCTTGGCATAGTGGTAGAATCAGAGCATAGCACAGAACTAGCAATTCCTCTTTTGCTTAGTTCAAGTGAAACCTCTCATCCTATAAAATGGTATTAGCATTATAGTAAAACCTTACACATCTCAAAGTAGCAAAACGATTGTGCTATCATCGCAGAAACGGAATCACTACAGTAACGAATCTCTAAATGCACTTACTCAGAACGCGGACGATAGAGAACGGTTTCTGGGCTCATCAGAAACTAATCGCAAGACTAACAGACCTAAAAAAGGACCAATGGCCAAAAAGCTTTTTCTTATCGCGGTGCTAAACTTTGAAACGGTTTAGAAAGCGCGACAAAATTGGTATCCTCCTTAAACACTCAAAGAACAGCTACGGACATGGAAAACCATACTTCACTTCTGCGCTTTCTCTTTAGCGAACTAAGTTTAGTATAGAATTTAAATTTTGCGTGTAATTTCTTATGCTCATAATCTTAGTGTTTCATGTTAATTTTTGTTTAAGCAAGTCAGGTCGAACAATACATCAGTGCACGAGCCTATTTGACCTGTAGGAATTTCACTCAATAAGAAAGGAACGAAACGAAAATGAATCATACGGTTTCAAAAGAAATCAGATTCAGCTAATGTTAAAGGGCATTTTCACGACAAAGCATTTACAGCGCAAGTAAAAGCAACCAGGGTTAGTTGGGTATACTTACTTTGCTATTCAAAACACTTAAAAGCGTCATATTGTAGTCTGGGAAGCTTGTAGATTCAGACACATAAACTTGAATGGAGTTGAAATTCAACGAACCAGATTCTGGCCAATACTGAGCGCATCTCTAAATTCAATGATAAAAGCGGTGCTTAGATAGACGTCAAAGTTAAATCGAAGAATAAACAGCTCAGCAGTAAAAAAGAATGTAATTTTGAATCATCTAGGCCTACCTCTTCGCCTGCCCTCCAAGGAATGACATACCCTTCAACTTTCTCTTAATATACAGCAACGTTCAAAATAGATTCCAAGGATAAGCCCAATCAATTTATCATCAAAATATAGCTTTACTGTGCTCCTAGGCATACAATGAAAAGGAGCAACAGCAAATCGCCTTTTTTGGCATCACAAGCCTATCCGTGCAGCAAGCACTTACATCGTGACAGTCTTTTTCTTCCTAGACTGAATTAGAATTAAAATCTTCGTCTTTTACTGGGAAACATTCGTCTGGTAAAAATAACGGATTTCATCCCTTGTACACTGCCTGCAATGCGAAACTTTTTACACATAAGGGATTTTGTTTGACAATAAGCGGAAAATTCTTAGGGATGAAATCTTCGTTTTCTCCTTCAATCATTATCTTGACATAGTATTAACTTTTACGAGTGCAAGATTCATTTCTCTGAAATCTGCTATGATGGCATTTTTCAGAGAAATGGGCCGTCTTCTCTTTCCTTCTTGACACCATTTAGAGCACTCGCAAGCTGTCTTTGGGCTGGGGTGTTTGGGAGAGTAATGTGGCGCGAACCCGGAGCCTACTTTCCCTAACTAAATGAAATGACGACAAGATGTAATTCGGCGCAATCTCATTTTCCATCACGTTCGGATGGTAAATTTTCAACTTCTTCCATCTATTTTCTGTCTGAATGTATGTATTCATTTTGTGATTTCTTCATGCTGAGCATCGAAGAAGAATTACACATTCTACCATGCCTTCATTAACTATAATCTTTCCATTCCTATATATTTTCCTTTTGCATAGACCATTCAATTGCCACTGCTGCAAACCTCTTTCTTCTTTCTTTAATATCGATCATAGGGTCTAATCAAGACATCAATTTTAGTGCATCGCCTCTCCTAATATCGATGTTTTAAGCTTTACTTTCACTCGGCTTTAATTTGGCAATAAACTTGTAGTGACTCAGCTTTCTACCCTCATAAATCTCATGCCATTATGAGGGTAGAAAGCTGAGTCACTACAATATGATTTGATATGATATGATATGATATGATATGATATGATATCATATCATATAATATCATATCATATCATATCAAATCATATCACATCATATCATATCATTATCATATAATATAATATCCTATCATATCATATCATATCATATCATATCATATCATATCATATCATATCATATCATCTCATATCATATCATATCATATCATATCATATCATATAATATAATATAATATCATATCATATCATATCATACCATATCAAATCATATTGTAGCAAATCATATTGTAGTGACTCAGCTTTCTACCCTCATAAATCTCCATCTATGCCGCCATTACCACCTTGCTTAACAATACAATTCTATTCATCCAATCAATTGTTATTTCCTGTCATAATTCCCATCAGCTCATCATCTATTCATCTACTTTCGTCATTCACAATCAATCTTCCGCTCCTATTCTTACTCGATGAGTTTGGTAATATTATCTTTTTTGTGAGTCGCCTATATAAACATGTATTTCATTTCAATACGTTAGTCAGTTAGTCAGTCATTCAAGCACAACAGCGCTAATCGTTGTTTCTCTGACTCCGTGTTCTCTGCACGTTAAACAAGACAGCAAGGCAAGAATCGTCCATGTGGGTTGAATCGAACAGCAGCTTTTTAGGACCAGTTTCATGCACACACCTTATAACCGGTGTTTCCTAAAGTGGTGACCACGACGTGACCGTCGCTTCACTAAGAAGTCGCCTCCACTGGGTATCACACAACTTGGCAGCACCCAAGCCGGCTATACTAAACTGGTGAATGCGACGTGAAACTCAACTCACATGGACACGGATTTCATTCTTCGCCTTCCACGCAACATCTCGCAAAGCAAGCATGTTTTAAGCTTTACTTTCACTCGGCTTTGATTTGGCAATAAACTAACCAAAATGGTATACGAGGTCAAAAGAGGGAGATATCAAGCAACCATTGAGTAGCCCTTAAAATAACAAGGCAAGTTAAAATACACTTGATGACTTTACGAGTGATGCGTATCATTAATAACGTATAATTTGCAACATCGATGGACATGAAATATGTGAATCATACCTTGCCATTCCTCTCGTATACCTTTGTAACCATGACTATGATAGATACATCATGTTCCCAAATCATTCTCCACATATCTTCGCACGTATCATCCAGAGGTCCTAAGAAAGATATTCCAAATTCAGTTTCTTCAATGAGATGTAGACAGCACCCTTATAATTCATAATGGGGCCAACTTTGTTTGCTCCTCACTTCCGAGTTTTTAAGAAAACAACGGCAAGACGATTCGCGAATTAAAAAAGAAACCGATACGAGTGAAATGGTACTTCAAGCAAATGCAGATTGCGTCAAGTTTGCCAAAGGTTCAGGTTTTTAGATTAATTCACTTCCTATTGGAGATATTCTTGGCAGTTTTTACCATTGTAAATTTTAAGTCCCTTTGATTTTCATTGACTATGATTGCTTTATGCAGCTATTCATTTAAAAAGACAACTTTATATAAAAAGATGATATCACTAGCCAATGCCAGTCCCTACAGTGCAGAACCAAGAAGAGTTTGCATAGTTTGATATAGGGAGAATGTGTTACCGCAAAACTTCTCAATATTGTTCGTTAAAGAAACAAACATCGAGCATTTCTTCGACGCAGAAACTTCGCGGAGTTCGATTCTTGATCTTGACCAAGTTTGCATAATAACCTTACAAACGTTGCTGATCTTAGTTATGCTTGAGCTGTTGATCTTGCTATTCGATACCTTATAATCTATATTAAAATGTCCGTCGTTCATTAATATCAAATTCATTTCGCCGTCACTTTTTCGTATAACTTAAACACTCAAAACTGCTTCAAGCTTCATTAACCGTTTTAGCTGAACAGACATTCAATAAGGCTTCCAAACTTCATGATCTGGCGCAGAAAGAGACCATTAGGAGATTATAAAAGAATCTAACTGCACCAACTCGTTGAAAATGATAATCTACAAAGGTGGAATTTAATGAAAAGATATTTGAAAACCAGATCAAACACGAATGAAATATATGATAACAGTAGGACGAGCAGAGGTCAAAGGGAATTCATCAAATCCAATTACAAGAATTAAATTATCATGCACAACAGCTAAAACATTTCAAAAATAACCGTTTTTGATGAAAATGCAGGAATAAATCTAATGTTGCAAGACATTTCTATCCTCGCATAATCTATTTTAGGGCAATGCAGAAGCATACGTTAACTGTAATAGTATAATAATTTCACCTTCTTGTAGGGCGGTAACCCATCAAGCAGTGCTGGTTTACAAGGGACCGTCAAATTACAAAGGGGCATCTATAGCCACTGGTCACGGCAAGAATACGTTTAATGAATCCATTAAAAAATATGAATCAATACAATAAAAGATTATATACTTCAAGAAGATGTAAATCAATTATGAAAATGTTCACCTTGGCAAGCGATATATGCAGCTCGTTTTTGGTATCCCTGGAAAGGAAAATGAAAGTAAACTTTCTAAGTTGAAACATTAACATCAACTTATCAGCATCCTTCAAAAATAAATACTACACATAAAGAAGAAAAGAAAACTTAGCTACATTAATCATCACAATGTTTCACATCACACTTATTCAGGGTGGCAAAAACATGCTTCAACGTCCCATTTTGTCTTCCGTCCTGGCGAAGTTGCTAAAAGACTCATCAGTGTTAATTTTAGGACTCAACCAAATCTTCGACGATGAGGCTTAAGCCCACCCAAGGCATTATAGCTTCAAATAAGTGCAAAACTCTCTGCTAAAATCCCTGTGATGTGAGTTGTGAGCAAGTGCGAGGAACTGGAGAGTACTATACGTGCTGCAGATAGCATTTAGTGCAATATTTGATAACAGGTACAAATATATGTCTATTTCAAGTATATATGCTTACACATTCTAATCAATACCAACCTCTTTCTATTTAAACATAGATATATATACTTATATGGATATCATATGTATGTATGTATGTATGCATGTATGTATGTATGCATGTATGTATGTATGTATGTATGCATGTATGTATGTATGTATGTATGTATGTATGTATGTATGTATGTATGTATGTATGTATGTATGTATGCATGTATGTTTGTATTGATATGATATATAAATCTATATTAGAAACCTTTCAGAGGAAGGGTTGAAATGAAGTAATATGAAATAGAACTCAGAGGATATATTTAATGTACGGAAGGTCTCGAATTCTGGGTACGGCCTTTTAGTATTCTCATTGCTTTCCCTCTCTTCATCCGGCAGTAAATTGATGACTGGCGAAGAGCTTGGGTAAAGAACGGCAGAGAAGGGGACTCATCACCTCATCTCACAATGCCGTGATGCAGGATGGCACCGCTTAAGTCAGGGTTTGAGGACGTTTTTTTTTGAGTTTGGGACTCAAATCTAATCTACTTTAAAGAAAAAAGATGTATATATACGAATTCCCCTTCAAATCAGTTGGAAGAATTATTTCACCCGGTAGCCTAATTCCATCCGTGCTGCTAGGCAAGTAAAATCAATGACCTTGAAATATGATAATATGGTTTACATAGAAAACATCGCTGGGGTTGCACTATGCAAACTAACAAATTAGGAATCTTACGTCGATGTGGTTAGCATTTATATAGTCACTTCCTGGAGCATTGAGCTGCTTGAGTTTAACTCTCGTGTGATCATCTGCAAAAACGACATTGAAAAAGAGTTGAAGGTAATGAGTACTGAATACAAAAGACTTAAAAAAATGCCCTGTATACACCTTAGAAGCTTTGTTGAGACACTTATCTTTGATCTGACTTCAAGCTGCCGTAATAATTACTTTTACACTGATTTTGGATCAATTTTGATGGAAATTCTACATTCGAATAAATTTCTTCCGGTTATAAGAAGGATAGATTCTTAAGTACTTTAATGCAAGCATCTGCCCTCGTTATCAAAATGAAGCACTATAAAGAGATCAACATTATAATGAACATGATTAGAGACAACGTCCCAATAAGAGAAATCTACAAGATCAGCGAAATAGGCGCATTAGTAAAATCAACATTACATACCTGAGTCACTGAAATCTAACCCGAGGCTATGCCATTGTTTGATATTACAAGACTACTTTTTCTCGCTATATTAAAAAATGAAACATACATGCTTTGATATTTGTGTATCTGTTTTTGTTGCGATTAACTTCACTATCCGTGTTTTCGGATGAACCCGGTGGTATGCTTTGTATCATCTAGAAAAGACGAGCGTAATACAGATTACAATATACATCGTTCTCGAATTGGAGCGTGGCAGAAACGCGAGACATGGATCTGAGCTATGGATCTATGGATGGATCTAAGGAAGCGGAAAGTAATGCATTGGATTATTGCTAGCTTCGTCGCTGACATCGTTTTGCTGCAAATCATGCAGGATCCGAGCTCATGATCCCTGTGCAATGAGTCCGTACAATTAAGTGAGCAACTACTATTAACTACAGCACCAGATGACAATAAAGGCATATTTAAGACGAGGGAGGTTCCTTACAGATTACCATGCGAAAATCAAAGGAGTATGAAGCGCTTTTTCACACTTGGCTTTCCTCCTTCATGATAAGAACAAGAAATTTAAAGCAATTTCAAATTCAATTTGCCTTTAACCTTGATCTTCGCCAGATTCGAACGATAATATGTGCATCTGTGCATGTAGCCTGTAAGTATGGCAATGTATGGCAATGCATGGCTATGCATGAATGTATGAATGTATGAATGTATGAATGTATGAATGTATGTATGTATGTATGTATGTATGTATGTATGTATGTATGTATGTATGTATGTATGTATGTATGTATGTATGTATGTATCTATGTATGTATGAATGTATGTATCTATGTATGTATGTATGTATGTATGTATGTATGTATGTATGTATGTATGTATGTATGTATGTATGTATGTATGTATGTATGTATGTATGTATGTATGTATGTATCTATGTATGTATGTATGTATGTATGACCAGCATGTGTTACTAGATTTGACTGAAGATGGCAGATATTATGATTAAATTGCAAAGAGTCTAGATCTAAGGATAGATGCTTGAGGTACTCCAATCGTAACATTCTCCTGGTTAGACATGGTCCCCTTTACCCTTGTGTGACGTTCGCAGTCTGATAAGTAGTGTTTGGTCCATACAGCTAGATTACTAGAAATGGAATTCCTTTGTAGTTTGAGCCTGAGTAATTTGTGGTCAGTAGTGTAGAAGGCCTTGCGAAAATCTACAGATACTATCCTACTTATTTTCCTGCATCTAGCCACGTCTCTATCAGATGTGATAAAAGAAGTCCAGTTTAATGTCCTTTTCTCGATCCTCAAAAGCAGGGTCTGGTACGGTTTCTTTTAGCTTTCTTGATATGACTTCTTCCTTTTAGTTTCCTGGGATGCTTAATGCTCTGAAGTGTTATTTGCTTGCTTTCGCACCTTTCTTGAAAGCTGCTTTAAGCTGTGCAACTTTGTACATACTCGGAAATCTATTTTGTTGGAAGCTCTGAAAACTCCTGCATACTGATCTGAATTCATCGTTTTTCATTAGCTGCAACTTCACTATGTCCTGGTGCTTCCTTTCTTTGAGCTTTTTAAGATATTCCTGTAGCTTTTGGCTCAATTCCAGTCGCTCCCACTGCTGCTGTTGACTTAAGTCATTCAACAGATAGCATGTCTTCACTATTTGAGTCCGGGTACCTACCTGCGAGCTCTTCTCCCATGATCGTGAAAAATTAATAGGAAATTCAGCCTTTTTCTTGCGATCTAATTCAAGACTGCCACTTTCATCCATGATTGGTCCTCTGCGTGACTTCTTACCCCTGCCATTTAGCTCTTCAACTATTTTCAGACAACTTTTAGTGCCTTTATTCTTCACTTCTTGTAAGCTTCCTTTCCAACAATATATTTCTGTAGCTCGTCTAATCTTAAGACTGGCTTCTTTTGGCCTGATATGATTGTCATTTTTTCCTTCAGCTGTTTCCTTTTAGCAACCTTTAGAAGCATATAACTTTCATTCATGTGCTTCCGAATGTCACCGATGTGATCAATCCTTCTTTACTGCGTCATATAATATGTTCCAATGTCATTTAGAACAAGTCTGAAACTTGAAATTGCATGGAATTAAAGCTAAACGAAGGGAGACTGGAATGGTACTGTCAAATTTTCAAGGCTCTGTCACTTCTAATAATTACGAAAAAAATTAGCATTACCTTGTACATTTCGGAAAACTGAAAGTTTTCATTTTGACTCATCAAATTAACATATTCTTCAAAATGTTCAACCCGCACAGGGCCATCCACTAAAAAGAAATTGAGAAGTTAAAACTCATGGGGGCCGTCTGCAGTGAACATCTCAATTGTGGTACCATTAGCATGGTGCTTTCAATTAAAGAAACAGGGGATGAGCAACACAGTATACTCGATTTCGAATTTAGCAGAGGCCCGGCGCAAGGGTCCGATTGTTTATAGAGCAGTGGATTTTCATTCAGTTATCTTTCTCATAGGTAATCTCTTTACAAGGAACCATGCAGGTAATGCATGCGTTGCGAGCTCAAACACCTAACCGCTCAACTTAGATATACTCAATTTTTATCCAAACTCAATCCTCAATCTTCACATCTTGTACTCTCATGAGTGCTCAACAAAATGATTCTGCACTTCATTCGTCGACGTTTAATCACCTTAGGGCGATACACGATCATTGCTTGAAATAGGCAATCAATCGTTTGCAAGAATCACTCTCTTTCAATCGTATCAATGCATATCTGGGCATAATCTTGGTGCTTTATCTCGACCATTATCCGACGTTTTAGACTCAAACGAGCGGCAGAAAAAGATCTTCAGTAAGAAGCAACTATTTTGCAAATCTTTTGTGCAGTTCTGAAGCCTTTTACGCAAAATAATATTCGTTTCGATTACGCTTGCTTTTTCAAATCAATACGAGAGTTAAAAATAGCGAAAAGTTTCAATTGAATCTAAGTCTTGGGCAAAGTTTTGCGGCCCTAAAAAATCTAGTTACTACAATGATTATAAGTAAATGATAAATTTCAGGCACGCACATTCAAAACCGTCGTTAATTTGACCTTCATCAGGTGGTGCTGGCTTTTCCTTTCCACCTAATTTCCATGGAATAAGCTGCCTGTCTGGGTATCTAGAAATCAACAGATAAAGATGATGAAAATGCCAGATGAGCTCTCTTCCAATGCGCGTGCACAACGCTCAGTCAAGTAGGGGTACACAGCAACAGCTACTCAAAATACCTCTAACGAAGGCTTAAAGCATTAAAATCGAAATCTTTATTCTTCCTGTTTCTGGATTTCTATCTGTATCCATGCAGATGTCTAGACAGATTTCTATATAAATATTGCGTGTCTCCAGTGATCACCCAAGATAAAACTTCCAATAACACCAACAAATCTAGATAGCTTATTGGCGCTAACATAACTCAGATAAATCAAGACATCTACAACCTGCATTCAATAGCCATATTAAGGTCAACACAAAAGTAATGATGAATCATTTTATGTTGAATTTTTCAATCTTAATGAAAGTTTAGGATTGGTCCGCTTGGCAAGACATTGACAGCTGCTGTCCAGCTTGGAGATGGCACGCCGGAGGTATGTGCTTTAAGCCAATGTTGCCTTCTCATGACTATTGACGCACGATGAAAACATCTGGCAAGGCAGATGTTATCTTTGCTGTCTTTAGTTTAACATTTTTTGGCAAAGTTTTATGGCGTATACCTTTCATGTCACAACCCCATTAGTAGCCTCGTACGACAAGCAGGGATACAGTCGCCCTATCTAACTCCGCACCACGGGCTAGATAGTTCTTCTTAAAAGATATATGCCGATAAAATGTTTATAACAACGTAGATTGCTTAAATAAATATGTTGTAAGGAGATTAGGTGAATCCTCATTATCATTTATTGCCTTCCCGATATCGTCATAATCAATTTTGTTAACTTATCCGTAGGTTTTATTAGAGCATCTGGGTAACCATTCGACTCGTTTGTTTAGATTTTAGCGATTGATAAACATCGTCAGAATTACTTCATGAAAAAAACCTACTCAAAAGATAATTCAGACAACGTGTCATGTCTTCTATTCTTTCTCTCTTTGTGATAGCTTCCTCTAACTCTTACAACTAGAATTGTGTACATTTCCTTTATCTTTTGCTTTTCTTCCTTGTATTGTAACTAGATGGTAACATTCGTCGTTTAGCTGGAGACCTTCCCATCTTTTACAGATACTTTCACAGGCATTACTCCCAGGAGATCAAGATATCATCCCAGTTCCTCTGAGGCAAGCCAGGACCACAAGAAGCTCAACTCATTCACACCCTTTCCAAGTTTTACTGCCTACTTCATGAACTCTATCCCACAAATCATCATCCATCCCTAGAACATGCAATTTATGGAACATCTTGCCTTCTTCTCGCTTTCCTGAATCTTACAACTTGCCATCTTCCACATCTAAGATGAATAAACTTGATAGATCTTGAATAAATCTGATCTCTCTCTCTCCTCTCAGCCTTTTGCTTTTTTCCCCTTTGCTGGGGCCTTATATAGACCACGTTGGCTTTTCCTCAACCTAACTCACTATGAATAAAAACATTAGCCTGCAACCTTCTGTAATTAGGCCAGACAGACAAACCGCCTAACTGTGGTTATCTAACTGCATATTGAGTTCATATACGCGTATATCAAAATGTAGTTTCAAATAGGAAATGCCATCCTTACCGTCTCTTGTAGCAGAAAGCAGCTGCAACAACAAAGAAAAGCAGCAAAACAACTACAACTGTGACAACGATGGTGACAACTGATTTGGGCTCCTCAGGCTTTGGGTCTTAAGAGAAAAAAACATAGAAGTCAGTCATGCTAGTACAGCACTGCAAAACTTTCATACAAGTAAAAACTGCTGTATATCAACAATGTTAAAAACAGCTGCTGCTTTCGTACTATTTTTGCATCAGGTACGGTGACCATTTTCTCAAACTTAAATGGTGGAAAATATGCAGCAACACAATTCTTATGCTATAGGGCTTTTCGCACCATACACAGATCGGGTGTCAACCACGTCCAAACAAAGACCTCCAAGGCAACGACAATGTATTCCTTCTCTTTATGCAACTTTGAAAAGTTGTGCAACAAATTATGTTTCCTAAAACCTTACGAAATGCTGAAGGAGACGGAAAGCAGTTTTATGAAGGAGATAATTTCGAAAATATTACTTGTTCGAAACGCTTGCCATTCTATGTCCGTACATGTTTCCTACAAAGGCATACAGCATCAATTATGGCACTGACATATAAGAGGTAAGAATTTATCCACGCAAATAGGATTCATGATGATCAAACAATGTTTCGACAAAAACATAAGAAACACTTCAAGGCTTGCTTTACATTGCTCCAAAGTCATACCTAACATACTGCGCTATTCAACGGCACAGTTGTCTGCAAATGTCAGCCATTTGCAAAGTGCTTCGGCAATTCTCCAGTGATGAGGACATTAATACATAGAATTCAGGGATGGAGTTTGTTGAGAGTCTAACCAAGACGCTTGACACGATGCTATCCTGTTTCTCATCAAGGGGCAGTTGAGTTAGCATTCTCAACAAGCTCCATTGATTAAGATTTTCTAGATAAACTTCCATTAATAAGTGCCCGTGAATAAGCACCATTTAATGATGTAACAAGACAATAGATCCATAGCAAACCAAGATGGGGGCTTAGACGAGGTAATGAGGGGAATTTCCCTTCTTTCTGATGTGGATTCGTTGAAAGCCATTTAAGACAATGTACAAGACAAGTCACCTTTGTAACACAAGTTCGCTGGAACCACGCGTAATCTTGATTCGGCTGTAAGGGTACATTGACATAATCGTTAGTACTTCTACGACGCCTCTTGCTTTCTTTGGCACTCGTCCTCCCATCTCCAATCGTGAAAAAGCCATCGACAGGAAATTCTGTGAGGCGTGCAGCTACATACGGGTATTTTCTTCTTTGAGCTAACTCAAAATTTTCCAATGACTTGAATTCGGTTGTTCTGTTAGAGGGCTTCGTTCCAACGAAGACAACTATCAAATAATATCTGAAAAAATAAGCATCGCCGTTAATCATAATAATAATAAAGGCAATAAAAGCAATACGCAAGCACTGCATTTACCATTTCTTAACCATGTTATACAAAAACTATAGATGAAACAAGAGTTCTTGTTATCGAACTGCAAAGCCGGTTAAATCAATATTTCTCTGACGATCGAAAAATACAGCGAAACACATTCAGAAATGGTTTCAACAGTGGAATACAAAGCCATTCATAAATAATGTTATTGATGACGAAGCTAAACAGATTGATCTTGGAAAATTATAAACAGGATGCCAAATTTATGCCTCCCAGAAAAGAAGCTATGCTGATAAGACATTTCTGGATAACCGAGTTCTTAGTTACGAATAAGAGCTGCCTACTCTCCAGTGTATCGGATGGAGAGCATTGCGAAACCCAAAACCATGTCAAGCCCAGGAGAAGAGCCTCCTGCAATCAGCTCAGAGCATCTGACACCCTATCGTAACGTGCTATTCTTCCGTATACAAAAAAATTCTTCACTATAACGGCATGTTCGCGAAAGCACCGACTTTGCTAAGAACTGGCAAGATCGTAAACGTAGTGCTGGAAATTAACAACGGGAAAAATGCACTTACGCTATGTTTCCATGATCACTTGAAAATTGAACAAGTTTGACCGTGAATGTAGTAACTTTTCCATCATTGGACGGTGGAGAAGGGGGCCTTTCAGTGAACGGCGGAGGACCTTCATGGGTTTGATATCAATGTTTATGATGAAATTATATCAACGATAGAAAACAATTCTTCAAATGTCTGAATCTGATTCAATAATAATCACTACAAGGTGGAAAATTATTTTCTTACTTAAAGATGTGAAACATTGGTCATAGTACAATCAAGCAGAAATCGCACAATGAATTTGAAGTAGTACACATTAGAATAATCACAATAAAGACGAAAATAAGTTGATACATTTTAAGTGGCAAGGATTGGTAATGAAAAATATTGACAAGAGAAATCACACAACAAAATGGAAGTGGTTAGTATTGGCAATTTTGATAAGGCAATCACACAACAAAGTGGAATTGGTAAGCACTGGTCATGATCAATTTTGATAAGGTAATCACCCAACAAAGTGGAATTGGTAAGCACTGGTCATGATCAATTTTGATAAGGCAATCACCCAACAAAGTGGAATTGGTAAGCACTGGTCATAATCAATTTTGATAAGAAAAATCAAACAATAAATTTGAAATGGTAAGGATTATTAATATTCACGGTGAAAGAAGATTATACTTGATACATATAAAGTGGCAAGCAGTACTAGTAATCAAAAACAACAAGAAATCATATTATGGATTTCAAGCAGGCTGATAACATGCATATGAAAAATGCTTATGTATTGATACACAATCAATATAAAGAAAATTAAGCATAGCTTTTTGGAAAAGAAACGTTAATTTCAACCTCGTATGAGTTAGTAAACAACAACGTAAAAAATAAATATCTATTGAGACCCACAGATAAACCTAGATTAACGCTTAAGTGAACAGCTTGCACAAATATGCAATGGGTCCTACTTCATATCCTTCCTGCTTATTCTTCCCCAGCTCATCAATGGTGCATACATATTCAATGGGTTAGAATTGCATTGAATAGTGAGATTGTAACTGAAATTGAAAATAACACTTACTTGAATGGAGGGTTTGCCCTTTTACTGCAGCCTCCTTGCCAAAGCCTGCTGATCCTCTAGCTCTGACTTTGAATGTGTAATTTTTAAATGGTTTCAAATCCTTGGCTTCATAGGATAATACCTGCGAGGTGTCAACATGCAATGGTATGCCATTTAGCATGTCTGTCCTTTCTACCATTATCTGATAGAACCAAATCTCTCCGTTCTTGTAAGCAGGCTCGGCCCACCTGAGGTTTACTTGCCATGCTGATATGACATTATACTTCAGATCCCTTGGCTCACTTGGAACTGAAAAGGCAAAGGGAGCTATGATGAGTAAGCGGAATTTGAAACACGCAATATGACCAAATTTCTGGAAATAAATTCATTTGGTAGTAGGAAATTGAAACTCTTAAGTTAAATAGTTTGTGAGTACTTGTTGCGTGGTAAAAACCTCAGTGTTGCGCAAAGCGCGGAAATATCTTAATTTTTATATGTTTGCATTCATATTTAATTCTTTAAAGGAGGGTTGCCCTTTAGGATAAGCTGGTTGTTAAGGGGCCCTCCAACATAAAAATCAATTACAATCTGTAATGATAATAAGTACAGTGAATTAGATTAAATCGAGCTATGAATCCGTGGCTACAATAATAAAAGCTAAGTGGAAGAAAATTTAAAAATGTATGAAAAGCATGAAAAGGAAAAAATCCTCCTAAATAATTTTCTTCAAACTACACAGCAAAGATGTCTGCTTTGACTCGCTAGAGAGGCCATTCCACAGTTTTGCACCTCTATAGGAGACACATCTCTGGCCATTGTTAGAGATTCTCTTGGGTAACCTGAGGTCGGTTTCTGTATTATAAAGGCAGAAAGCTGGGCATCTCGGAAATTCCACGCACAAAAAATTCACACATGTGCTGTGGAGCCAGTTCAATAAAAGACTTGGAGACCGTGATCTTAGCCTCATAAGTTACTAGTTGGTCAATGGCTCTCTCTCTTCAATAAGAGGTCAGTTTGGTGCATCAAAGCTGCTATCAGTTATGCTCATAGTAGCAAATTTTTGAAGCTATTGCAGCAGATCACATTCAGTTGGTAGTAAGTTCAGGAAAGCAATGCATTCATAGTTTGTATTTCCCTAAATGATGCTTTCCCTGCCTTCCTACCATCATGGTAAGAGACATTACTCTATAGACACGGCGCCAATTTTATCATTACAGCCATTTTTCTTCTAATAGCTTCCTTGCCGATTATGCAGCAATTGATTTGTTCTATCTTACTTTTTTTGTGGTGAGATGTGTTAGGGAAAGGCCATGGTAGCCTATACAAAGCCCAGCAAAGGAAGAAAGAAAAAAGAGAAAGGCTAAGCGGAGAGAGAGATCAGATGAAGTATATTGGTCTTAGATTTGATATACACATATATGAACTCAATATGCAGTTAGATAACCACAGTTAGGCGGTTTGTCTGTCTGGCCTAATTACAGAAGGTTGTATGCTAATATTTCCATTTCTAGTGAGTTAGGTTGAGGAAAAGCCACCGTTGTCTACATAAAGCCCCAGCAAAGGGGAAAAAAGCAAAAGGCTGAGAGGAGAGAGAGAGATCAGATCAAGTTTATTCATCATAGATGTGGAAGATGGCAAATTGTAAAACTCAGGAAAGCAAGAAGAAGGCAAGAGGTTCCACTAATTGCATGTTCTAGGGATGAATGATGATTTTTGGGATAAAGTTCGTTGATTAGACAGTGAAACTTGGAAAGGGTGTGAATGAGTTGAGCTTCTGGTGGTCCTAGCACGCCTTCAAAGAGCTGGAATAATAACTGACAACACTATTGATCTTAACAGTTTTTTAAGTTTTTAGATAACCTCATGGTATTGTCAATAAACATTGCCCCTAAAAACGGCTTAACAAGAAAAAATTTAAGTTAAGAAACAAACCATGGATTAACCAGCGTATGTTAAGATTGATGAAAATTAGGGATGGATTGTTCCAATAGCATAAAGCTACAAACTCTTTAAATAATTTAAAGGCATTCAAACAGCTTTGAAATCGTGTTGTTAATGAGTTAAAAGCATGTAAGAAAAACTACTATCATCATCATTTATGAGAACAAGAATAACATGAGAGTGCTTTGGAAAGGCATAAAGATTATCGTTAGTTTAAAATCCAATAACATGGATGCAGTGCCACATCTACTAGATAAAAAACGGTTCTGAAATAAGAGATCCAGTTAAAATAGCCAATCAATTTAATCGCATTTTTACTTCCGTTGCGAAAAAGATCACAAAGGAAATCTTAAGAAACCCAATGTCTCCTCTATCTTTATTAATCAATCCTAATGAGAATTCATTCTTTGTTTCTCCGTGCACTGCTGATGAGGTGACAGATGTCATTACATCTTTAAAAATGGGGAAAACCAGTGGCCCAAATAGCATCCCAATGAAACTTCTGAAAATCCTACTTCTTAAAATATCTGCTAATCTGTCCACTTTGATCAACTATTCTTTTGAATCTGGCATTTTCCCAAACAACCTCAAAATAGCAGAGGTGATCCCAATATTCAAGAATGGTCTCACTACAAGGTCATCAAATTATAAACCAATTTCTCTTTTGTCGATATTTAGCAAAATTACTGAAAAAATTATGCATCGCCGACTCTATAGAATTCTTGAATGGAGTGATATATTGTTCAATTTACAATTTGGATTTCGTAGAGAACACTCACCTGAGCATGCACTAGTTAGCTTAACTGAGAATATAAAGTCTTCATGGGAAAATTTGGCAGTGGAATATCTATTGCAAAAAGCACTGGACACTGTAAACCATAATATCCTCTTAAGTCAGCTGCAGCACTTTGGAAACGGAAACAGCCTTTGAATTTGTTCAATATTTATATGAACGCAAAAAATTTATATCCATAAATGGTCATTTGTCTTCATAATGTAGAATACAGTTTGGTGCTCCTCAGGGATCTGTCTTGGGCCCTCTGCTTTTTCGAATTTACATAAATGACTTGCCAAGTTCATCCAAACTATTATCATTTTTCCTGGTTGCTGATGATACCAAAATTTATCATGTAACTGATGATGACAAAAATTTGCGTAGAACAGTCAATAAAGAACTTAGAAAGTTAAATCCTGGATGGAATGCAATGAGCTTTCTATAAATATTGACAACACCAACTCAAAAAATTACCTGATCTAAACCCACTCAAATTTGGAAAACAAATCATAAAGAGGACAAAGTCTGTTTAGATGTTAGGAATTCTTGTGGATAAACACCTTTCTTGGAAATATCCTTCATAGGAACCATGTAAAAAACGCTACGGAACCACTGGAATTTTCTTTAATATAAGACACTAGATTCGTGTAGAAACTTTTTCATGCCTGGAAAATACACTTTCTTCAGTTTTACTTAACTGTGGACTAATCGTATGGGGTCTTCAGTTTGAGAAAAATTTCACTCCGCCATTTCTTCTTCAAAATAAAGTTCTCGGTGTATAAAATTCTAGCCAGTTACCACAACTTCTGCACCTTTATTTTACTCACTAAAAGTACTAGAACTTGAAGACTTGATACATCAAAACAATCCATCTTTTGTCTTAAATCCTATCTATAAACTAGGTCTGGCCTCTTTCCACAACAATTTAATTCCATACATTTATTTTCACAAGCATGCGACTCGTCAAGCAACCAGAGGTGATATATTTACTTCGTTAGAAAGGACTCCCTTTTTTGGTTTTAAGACAGTACAGTACTTTGGCTCTAAATTATGGAATGCACTTCCACTACTCATTCGGGCTGCATGCTCAATTAGCAATTTTTGGCTGAAATTAAAAGCTCACCTTGTTGACTCATATGCCCAATTAATCCTTTAAGTAAGGCTTGCTTTTGGTTCATCTGTAGTTTGCTACTGTTTTTATAAAATTTTGTTTGATTTTTTCAAACAAGGGAGGCTTTCTCTTGATTAGTTCATCTATGTAGAGAGCTCCTCCTTAATCAATCGATCGCAAATAATCACAAAAAAGCGAACATGAAGTTACATCCCCAAGAAATGCCGTCAAAAGGAGAGACTGCGTGTTAGTACACAAATCCTGCAGTCTGTCGTGCTTTAAGCCAATACTTTCTGTATCAAGAACACTGAAAGAACACAAGGAACAATAAATGTAGTGTATGCCTTCCATGGATAAGAACTGAATGCGCAAGGAAAGGCTTCTACTACATGGGTGCTAATATTTTTAATGAACTGCCAGTGGCTGCAAGGATTTCTGACAATTTATTTGCTTTTCGGGAGATTTTCAACATTATATTTGCATAAGATTTTAATATGTCAATAATATAAAACTGTTTCTTAGACGCAAAATTGTAAGATATTTATGTTTTCTTTTTAAGCACCTTTCTTTTTACAGGACAAACATTAATAACAGCAATTTTTAATTGTTGAAGCTTTCATCCCGTTTAAAAATTCGATATTACTATTATCATCATATACACAGTCTTGTAGTTTTATTTAGTTATAGATTGTAGTCTTTAATGTAGTAAATTGACTTGCATGTAAAATAGATTGATGAACATTTTGAATTGAATTGAAAAAAATTGAACTGGCTGTGTCAAAGTCAAATATATGGAAAACTTCTGGGTACAAGAAATGCGCTGTGATAACTTACCTTCATCAGTAGTGGTATGTATGCAAGTTATAGGTACTCCTAAACCTTTCACGGTTTCTGCACGCAGCGTAAAATTATATGTGGTGTATGTTGCTGCAAGATACAAAGAGAGAAATAAACGCCCTTGAGAATTGTCCCACCTCCCTTGTATAATCCAATGATGCGTAAAACAAAAACTTGAGAAGGAGAAACAAAAAGCTAAATTGTTCCCGTCTAATACAGCAAGGGTACAATTCTAATGCAGAGATTATGGCTTTTGCAGGCGATGCTTAGACACAGCCTTTAAATGGCAACAGGATTAGGGCACCAAAAATGTATGGTAAGAATGGTAACCACATCCTTAAAGCGTATATCAATCGGGTACTTGAAGACCTGCCTGGACTAGATATCAAAGATATCACTATAGCAGGAAACAACAGAGAACTTTGGAGACTTAAATTTGTGATACCGGCAACTACAGCCGAACCATGATGATGATGAAGTCCTTATAAGATGAACCGTTCATGCCATTAACTTTGGGAATGACTGAGAAACTAAATATGCACTAATCACTCAAGTGAACTTGAATCAATCATTATTCAAGAGCATTCAAAATTTGTCACGACGAAGGCATAACAATGATATACTGACACAGGTTTGACACACTTCCGGAAAAACTACCGGCGGAAAAAAATTTGGAGCCTATTTGCGAACTGGAAGCCCAGGTTAGCTGGTAACCAGTGATGATTCCATTTCTCTCGTCTGGTTGGCTCCAAGCAAATGACATTGCCTTTTGAGTTAGATTTTTACAACTGAAGCTGGCAGGAATTCCCGGCGCTGAAAAAGGGAGAAAGGCAAACTTAATGTCTTTATGTTTGTAGGCTACAAACACCATTGAAGAGTTATAAATGATATATCAAAAGAATCTGCTATTGGGTGTAATAATAACAACCTGGTGACAAAGACATGACATGAAAACACAGTCTTCCGTTATAAACACAGCTTTCTGCTTTATTATGCCTTTTCGTTCATCATATACTACAAGTTTTCTGCTGCAATTATTGATTCACTTGCATCTTAAGCACAATATTGTCCATTTTGCAGCTATCTAAACTATAGAGCTTTTTGGCAGAAATCAAATCCGAGTGGAAGAGCATGCTCTTCATGTGATGTAATTTGCCTTGCATGTCTAGAATGTGAAATCTCAATCTGCCAGTAAAATAACTTGTTGATTGATCCAATAAAAGATATTTAACTGAATTATGATTGGCTACAGAAAGCCAATGGCAAGTTTACACTACTCACTTCACCATTTGGTTAACTAGAAAGTTCAAATATCTACATGTCATAAATCATAAAATTGGCAGGCTACCCATTACAGAGAAGTCTTCACCACTTGAATACGATAAAAAATTGATCAATGAGGAGAGCAAAATAAAATCTAAGCTTGATGCGCTTGTGTGGCAAAATCATTGAGAATCATTAAACTTTAATGCACACTTACTATCTTGGTCAGTTGTTTGGACTTTCACTGGACTGTTGCTGCTATTGCCAATAGTAAAGCACACCACATATACGCTGTAACTAGTATACTCATCCAAGTTAATCAAGACAAAACTTGTCGTTTTACCATCAATTTTTCGAGCTGGAAAATTGCATGGTTTAGACCGCCTCTTGCGAGATAAGTATCCCTCCGTCTTCATGTATTCAGGAGATGTGGATATTGATATGGCTCGAGTGGTTATGGTGGGCGGATGCAAGCAGTTTCTATTTGCGTGAAAGAGGTAGTAGTTACGGACTATACCATGGCGATCTTGAATACGTGGGGGCTTCCAGCTCACATTCAAGGCCGTGGAATTTACGATATCTATGCGCAAAATGATTGGAGGACCAGTTGGCGCTGAAAATGGAAATACACAAGCAAGATAAAAATTGAAAAAATCAATCAACTTAGGGTCTCATGAAATGATGTAGATGAAGTACAATGGCATAAACAAAGTACAGGTCCTGAAGAAAGATTTATCCATAATTACTTTCCACTTAACATTGCATAGATTTTACAAATTACATCTCTTATCACAATTACAACATAAAATATATTAGGACAGGGTATTTTCAACATGAGTTAAAGAGCAGAGATTATTGTGGACACACTCTATAAAGAATGCATATATGTATGGCTGTGTCTGTATGGCTATGCAATGTATGCATGTATGTATGTATGTATGTATGTATGTATGTATGTATGTATGTATGTATGTATGTATGTATGTATGTATGTATGTATGTATGTATGTATGCATGTATGCATGTATGCATGTATGTATGTATGTATGTATGCATGTATCTATAGCTATGTATGTATGTATATATGGCTATGTATCTATGTATATATGTATGTACAGTATTTATTCTAGTTAAACGCGCATGCATGTACAACCCGCACCCTTCACTTTCGATTAAAAGCTGGAATGAAATTTTTGTTTGGTTTTCTCGCGCTGCACAAGAATTGCAATTGATTAATGTTGCTGAACATACGCAGTCATGATAATAATCATTTACTGACAACCAAAACTAGAAAAAACACAGCATAGAAATATAATTTCTTCAATAACATTCACAATCCTTGAAAATCGGATATATACCCCAGATGAACCGAAGTATGCATGGCTATGTATGTATAAATGAATGTTTGCTTCCATAAATCTATGCCTTCCAAAATATGAGAAGAAATAGAAAAGCACAACTTCATCAAAATGGAAACTAAATAACAATAAAAATTCAAGCATTATGAAAAAACACAATAAAAATAACCAAACAAAAATATACCGATGTTGTAAATCAAAAGAAAAAATTCAAACAAATAAACAGAATATATAATTAACCAAGATAAGATAAAAACAAAAACTTGAACCAACCATTTTCCAACGTCCTTATTGATATTTCATCCGCGTAGTTTCCAACACCAACCGTAACTGCCGCTATTTTCAGATCATAGCAAGACCAGTAAGTCAGGTTTCCAATAAGTGCACTTGTGTCACTCGACCCTGTCACATTCATCTTTACCCATGCTTCATCCTTCACAGCAACTGCATCAGATTCATTACACTGCACTCTTTTGTATTCGATCACATATCCTTTCAAATCTCCATGCAGCACAGCTTTCTCAGGTTTCTCCCAGCTAACAGAAATGCTCGATGAACTGACGGCATTTCCAGCGAACTCTTTCGGTCCAACAGTCGGCGCTTTCAACAGAAAAGATCTCTAATGAACATTTCAACCAATACAACTTGTAACAACCATTAGAAAACAACAAACGAGACACAAAGGACAAATATATACTTTAAACACACTGAATAAACATCTTACGGCACTCAGAATTCTACAATCCTTTTAAAATAACAAACATTTTCGGAAAAACGTCAACCAACCGTTTTCCAACGTCCTTATTGATATTTCATCAGAGTAGTTTCCAACACCAACAGTAACTGCCGCTATTTTCAGATCATAGCATGACCAGTAAGTCAGGTTTCCAATAAGTGCACTTGTGTCACTCGAACCTGTCACATTCATCTTTACCCATGCTTCATCCTTCACAGCAACTGCATCAGATTCATTACACTGCACTCTTTTGTATTCGATCACATATCCTTTCAAATCTCCATGCAGCACAGCTTTCTCAGGTTTCTCCCAGCTAACAGAAATGCTCGATGAACTGACGGCATTTCCAGCGAACTCTTTCGGTCCAACAGTCGGCGCTTTCAACAGAAAAGATCTCTATTGAACATTTCAACCAATACAACTTGTAACAACCATTAGAAAACAACAAACGAGACACAAAGGACAAATATATACTTTAAACACACTGAATAAACATCTTACGGCACTCAGAATTCTACAATCCTTTTAAAATAACAAACATTTTCGGAAAAACGTCAACCAACCGTTTTCCAACGTCCTTATTGATATTTCATCAGAGTAGTTTCCAACACCAACAGTAACTGCCGCTATTTTCAGATCATAGCATGACCAGTAAGTCAGGTTTCCAATAAGTGCACTTGTGTCACTCGAACCTGTCACATTCATCTTTACCCATGCTTCATCCTTCACAGCAACTGCATCAGATTCATTACACTGCACTCTTCTGTATTCGATCACATATCCTTTCAAATCTCCATGTAGCACAGCTGTCTCAGGTTTCTCCCAGCTAACAGAAATGCTCGATGAACTGACGGCATTTCCAGCGAACTCTTTCGGTCCAACAGTCGGCACTTTCAAGAGAGAAAATATATCAATCTTCCACTATTATTGCAAACTATATATCTTAAATGAACAAATACCAACCGTTATACAAAACAAAACGCTAAAATCATCTGCTTCAAATGTACTGAATAAACATCCTATTGCATTCAGAATGCTATACCCTTTTCAAATAACGAAAAGCTTTGGAAAAACTTCAACCAACCATTTTCCAACGTCCTTATTGATATTTCATCCGAGTAGTTTCCCACACCAACAGTAGCTGCCGCTATTTTCAGACTATAGCATGACCAGTAAGTCAGGTCTCCAATAAGTGCACTTGTGTCATTTGCACTTGTCACATTCAACTTTACCCATGCTTCATCCTTCACAGCAACTGCATCAGATTCATTACACTGCACTCTTCTGTATTCGATCACATATCCTTTCAAATCTCCATGCAGCACATCTTTGTTAGGTTTCTCCCAGCTAACAGAAAAGCTCGATGAACTGACGGCATTTCCAGCGAACTCTTTCGGTCCAACAGTCGGCACTTTCAAGAGAGAAAATATATCAATCTTCCACTATTATTGCAAACTATATATCTTAAATGAACAAATACCAACCGTTATACAAAACAAAACGCTAAAATCATCTGCTTCAAATGTACTGAATAAACATCCTATTGCATTCAGAATGCTATACCCTTTTCAAATAACGAAAAGCTCTGGAAAAACTTCAACCAACCGTTTTCCAACGTCCTTATTGATATTTCATCCGAGTAGTTTCCCACACCAACAGTAACTGCCGCTATTTTCAGACTATAGCATGACCAGTAAGTCAGGTCTCCAATAAGTGCACTTGTGTCATTTGCACTTGTCACATTCAACTTTACCCATGCTTCATCCTTCACAGCAACTGCATCAGATTCGTTACACTGCACTCTTCTGTATTCGATCACATATCCTTTCAAATCTCCATGTAGCACAGCTTTGTTAGGTTTCTCCCAGCTAACAGAAATGCTCGATGAACTGACGGCATTTCCAGCGAACTCTTTCGGTCCAACAGTCGGCACTTTCAAGAGAGAAAATATATCAATCTTCCACTATTATGGCAAACTATATATCTTAAATGAACAAATACCAACCGTTATACAAAACAAAACGCTAAAATCATCTGCTTCAAATGTATTGAATAAACATCCTATTGCATTCAGAATGCTATACCCTTTTCAAATAACGAAAAGCTTTGGAAAAACTTCAACCAACCGTTTTCCAACGTCCTTATTGATATTTCATCCGAGTAGTTTCCCACACCAACAGTAACTGCCGCTATTTTCAGATCATAGCATGACCAGTAAGTCAGGTTTCCAATAAGTGCACTTGTGTCACTCGAACCTGTCACATTCATCTTTACCCATGCTTCATCCTTCACAGCAACTGCATCATATTCCTTACACTGCACTCTTCTGTATTCGATCACATATCCTTTCAAATCTCCATGTAGCACAGCTTTGTTAGGTTTCTCCCAGCTAACAGAAATGCTCGATGAACTGATGGCATTTCCAGCGAACTCTTTCGGTCCAACAGTCGGCACTTTCAACAGAAAAAATATATCAATCTTCCACTATTATGGCAAACTATATATCTTAAATGAACAAATACCAACCGTTATACAAAACAAAACGCTAAAATCATCTGCTTCAAATGTACTGAATAAACATCCTATTGCATTCAGAATGCTAAACCCTTTCAAATAACGAAAAGCTTTGGAAAAACTTCAACCAACCGTTTTCAAACGTTCTTATTGATATTTCATCCGAGTAGTTTCCCACACCAACAGTAACTGCCGCTATTTTCAGACTATAGCATGACCAGTAAGTCAGGTCTCCAATAAGTGCACTTGTGTCATTTGCACTTGTCACATTCAACTTTACCCATGCTTCATCCTTCACAGCAACTGCATCAGATTCATTACACTGCACTCTTCTGTATTCGATCACATATCCTTTCAAATCTCCATGCAGCACAGCTTTGTTAGGTTTCTCCCAGCTAACAGAAATGCTCGATGAACTGACGGCATTTCCAGCGAACTCTTTCGGTCCAACAGTCGGCACTTTCAAGAGAGAAAATATATCAATCTTCCACTATTATTGCAAACTATATATCTTAAATGAACAAATACCAACCGTTATACAAAACAAAACGCTAAAATCATCTGCTTCAAATGTACTGAATAAACATCCTATTGCATTCAGAATGCTATACCCTTTTCAAATAACGAAAAGCTTTGGAAAAACTTCAACCAACCGTTTTCCAACGTCCTTATTGATATTTCATCCGAGTAGTTTCCCACACCAACAGTAACTGCCGCTATTTTCAGATCATAGCATGACCAGTAAGTCAGGTTTCCAATAAGTGCACTTGTGTCACTCGAACCTGTCACATTCATCTTTACCCATGCTTCATCCTTCACAGCAACTGCATCATATTCCTTACACTGCACTCTTCTGTATTCGATCACATATCCTTTCAAATCTCCATGTAGCACAGCTTTGTTAGGTTTCTCCCAGCTAACAGAAATGCTCGATGAACTGATGGCATTTCCAGCGAACTCTTTCGGTCCAACAGTCGGCACTTTCAACAGAAAAAATATATCAATCTTCCACTATTATGGCAAACTATATATCTTAAATGAACAAATACCAACCGTTATACAAAACAAAACGCTAAAATCATCTGCTTCAAATGTACTGAATAAACATCCTATTGCATTCAGAATGCTAAACCCTTTCAAATAACGAAAAGCTTTGGAAAAACTTCAACCAACCGTTTTCCAACGTCCTTATTGATATTTCATCCGAGTAGTTTCCCACACCAACAGTAGCTGCCGCTATTTTCAGACTATAGCATGACCAGTAAGTCAGGTCTCCAATAAGTGCACTTGTGTCATTTGCACTTGTCACATTCAACTTTACCCATGCTTCATCCTTCACAGCAACTGCATCAGATTCGTTACACTGCACTCTTCTGTATTCGATCACATATCCTTTCAAATCTCCATGCAGCACAGCTTTGTTAGGCTTCTCCCAGCTAACAGAAATGCTCGATGAACTGACGGCATTTCCAGCGAACTCTTTCGGTCCAACAGTCGGCACTTTCAAGAGAGAAAATATATCAATCTTCCACTATTATTGCAAACTATATATCTTAAATGAACAAATACCAACCGTTATACAAAACAAAACGCTAAAATCATCTGCTTCAAATGTACTGAATAAACATCCTATTGCATTCAGAATGCTATACCCTTTTCAAATAACGAAAAGCTCTGGAAAAACTTCAACCAACCGTTTTCCAACGTCCTTATTGATATTTCATCCGAGTAGTTTCCCACACCAACAGTAACTGCCGCTATTTTCAGATCATAGCATGACCAGTAAGTCAGGTTTCCAATAAGTGCACTTGTGTCACTCGAACCTGTCACATTCATCTTTACCCATGCTTCATCCTTCACAGCAACTGCATCATATTCCTTACACTGCACTCTTCTGTATTCGATCACATATCCTTTCAAATCTCCATGTAGCACAGCTTTGTTAGGTTTCTCCCAGCTAACAGAAATGCTCGATGAACTGATGGCATTTCCAGCGAACTCTTTCGGTCCAACAGTCGGCACTTTCAACAGAAAAAATATATCAATCTTCCACTATTATGGCAAACTATATATCTTAAATGAACAAATACCAACCGTTATACAAAACAAAACGCTAAAATCATCTGCTTCAAATGTACTGAATAAACATCCTATTGCATTCAGAATGCTATACCCTTTTCAAATAACGAAAGGCTCTGGAAAAACTTCAACCAACCGTTTTCCAACGTCCTTATTGATATTTCATCCGAGTAGTTTCCCACACCAACAGTAACTGCCGCTATTTTCAGACTATAGCATGACCAGTAAGTCAGGTCTCCAATAAGTGCACTTGTGTCATTTGCACTTGTCACATTCAACTTTACCCATGCTTCATCCTTCACAGCAACTGCATCAGATTCATTACACTGCACTCTTCTGTATTCGATCACATATCCTTTCAAATCTCCATGCAGCACAGCTTTCTTAGGTTTCTCCCAGCTAACAGAAATGCTCGATGAACTGACGGCATTTCCAGCGAACTCTTTCGGTCCAACAGTCGGCACTTTCAAGAGAGAAAATATATCAATCTTCCACTATTATTGCAAACTATATATCTTAAATGAACAAATACCAACCGTTATACAAAACAAAACGCTAAAATCATCTGCTTCAAATGTACTGAATAAACATCCTATTGCATTCAGAATGCTATACCCTTTTCAAATAACAAAAAGCTTTGGAAAAACTTCAACCAACCGTTTTCCAACGTCCTTATTGATATTTCATCCGAGTAGTTTCCCACACCAACAGTAACTGCCGCTATTTTCAGACTATAGCATGACCAGTAAGTCAGGTCTCCAATAAGTGCACTTGTGTCATTTGCACTTGTCACATTCAACTTTACCCATGCTTCATCCTTCACAGCAACTGCATCAGATTCGTTACACTGCACTCTTCTGTATTCGATCACATATCCTTTCAAATCTCCATGTAGCACAGCTTTGTTAGGTTTCTCCCAGCTAACAGAAATGCTCGATGAACTGACGGCATTTCCAGCGAACTCTTTCGGTCCAACAGTCGGCACTTTCAAGAGAGAAAATATATCAATCTTCCACTATTATGGCAAACTATATATCTTAAATGAACAAATACCAACCGTTATACAAAACAAAACGCTAAAATCATCTGCTTCAAATGTACTGAATAGACATCCTATTGCATTCAGAATGCTATACCCTTTTCAAATAACGAAAAGCTCTGGAAAAACTTCAACCAACCGTTTTCCAACGTCCTTATTGATATTTCATCCGAGTAGTTTCCCACACCAACAGTAACTGCCGCTATTTTCAGACTATAGCATGACCAGTAAGTCAGGTCTCCAATAAGTGCACTTGTGTCATTTGCACTTGTCACATTCAACTTTACCCATGCTTCATCCTTCACAGCAACTGCATCAGATTCATTACACTGCACTCTTCTGTATTCGATCACATATCCTTTCAAATCTCCATGCAGCACAGCTTTCTTAGGTTTCTCCCAGCTAACAGAAATGCTCGATGAACTGACGGCATTTCCAGCGAACTCTTTCGGTCCAACAGTCGGCACTTTCAAGAGAGAAAATATATCAATCTTCCACTATTATGGCAAACTATATATCTTAAATGAACAAATACCAACCGTTATACAAAACAAAACGCTAAAATCATCTGCTTCAAATGTACTGAATAAACATCCTATTGCATTCAGAATGCTATACCCTTTTCAAATAACGAAAAGCTTTGGAAAAACTTCAACCAACCGTTTTCCAACGTCCTTATTGATATTTCATCCGAGTAGTTTCCCACACCAACAGTAACTGCCGCTATTTTCAGATCATAGCATGACCAGTAAGTCAGGTTTCCAATAAGTGCACTTGTGTCACTCGAACCTGTCACATTCATCCTTACCCATGCTTCATCCTTCACAGCAACTGCATCATATTCCTTACACTGCACTCTTCTGTATTCGATCACATATCCTTTCAAATCTCCATGTAGCACAGCTTTCTTAGGTTTCTCCCAGCTAACAGAAATGCTCGATGAACTGACGGCATTTCCAGCGAACTCTTTCGGTCCAACAGTCGGCACTTTCAAGAGAGAAAATATATCAATCTTCCACTATTATGGCAAACTATATATCTTAAATGAACAAATACCAACCGTTATACAAAACAAAACGCTAAAATCATCTGCTTCAAATGTACTGAATAGACATCCTATTGCATTCAGAATGCTATACCCTTTTCAAATAACGAAAAGCTCTGGAAAAACTTCAACCAACCGTTTTCCAACGTCCTTATTGATATTTCATCCGAGTAGTTTCCCACACCAACAGTAACTGCCGCTATTTTCAGACTATAGCATGACCAGTAAGTCAGGTCTCCAATAAGTGCACTTGTGTCATTTGCACTTGTCACATTCAACTTTACCCATGCTTCATCCTTCACAGCAACTGCATCATATTCCTTACACTGCACTCTTCTGTATTCGATCACATATCCTTTCAAATCTCCATGTAGCACAGCTTTGTTAGGTTTCTCCCAGCTAACAGAAATGCCCGATGAACTGACGGCATTTCCAGCGAACTCTTTCGGTCCAACAGTCGGCACTTTCAAGAGAGAAAATATATCAACCTTCCACTATTATGGCAAACTATATATCTTAAATGAACAAATACCAACCGTTATACAAAACAAAACGCTAAAATCATCTGCTTCAAATGTACTGAATAGACATCCTATTGCATTCAGAATGCTATACCCTTTTCAAATAACGAAAAGCTTTGGAAAAACTTCAACCAACCGTTTTCCAACGTCCTTATTGATATTTCATCCGAGTAGTTTCCCACACCAACAGTAACTGCCGCTATTTTCAGACTATAGCATGACCAGTAAGTCAGGTCTCCAATAAGTGCACTTGTGTCACTCGAACCTGTCACATTCATCTTTACCCATGCTTCATCCTTCACAGCAACTGCATCAGATTCGTTACACTGCACTCTTCTGTATTCGATCACATATCCTTTCAAATCTCCATGTAGCACAGCTGTCTCAGGTTTCTCCCAGCTAACAGAAATGTTCGATGAACTGACAGCATTTCCAGCAAAGTTTATTGGTGCACTCGTTGGTACTTTGCAGAGATTAATTGGAATCAAGTTTAGAGTATGATTTGTTAGTAGGTGTTAGTTTTCAGAATAAGTCATGATCATTGGAATGCTATGATATATGAGATACTATATGTAGGAATTATGACATTTCTTGGTGATACTGGCGATATGAATTATAGGTTTGAAAAATAGCAAAAATTATGATTGATAATGCTGGAAAAGATTTTACCTTTCCTACCGATGAATGAAATGAAATTGAGGCAAACATCTGAATTGATTATGAGATTTTGAAGCTACATTAATTACATTTTGAAATCGCTGATAGCGGAACATATGATTATAGTTTGAGAGAATAGGACAATAATTGACAGACGGAATTCCATATTTTAGTTAAACTCTTTCTAATAGATCTTAAAAAAATTCTTTGTCTCAAAAGATTTTCATAACACCCTTAATTGGAATACCTAGTTAATGCCTAGAAACGGAGACAATGCAGAATTCTCCACGGTGGTGTCCCTGGAACTGGGCCACCAAAAGTGACATCAACTCATTTTGAACTCCCTCAAAGAAAATTTGAAGGAGACTAGATGAAGAAGAAGAAAACCTAGAAAGAAATTAAGTTTAATACTCTTTAATGAAAAATTGTTAATAATCAAATGAACAGCGAAAGGAAAAATTCACAACAGCTTACCATCTTGCAAAGTTGTCTCACATGTGTATTCATTTCCTTCTTCTATTATGGAAAAATTTGAGAGGAGAGCAGTAACCTTCACATTATAACTAGTCCATTTAGAAAGTTGAGTCAAATCATATCCCAGTCTTGTATCATTGATAACAGTTGCATTTTCATTAAACAGTGTAATGGTTGTGATGGTGCTATTGATCAAGGTTGAATTCGCAGCAAAACAGTTTGACCCTTGGTATGAGATGTTGTAGAGAGGAGCAGATTGATTGCCATCATAGAGAACTATGTTCCATTCCACAGTGAGGGAAGTGGAACTTCTACTTGTCAGCCATACTGGATATATTGCAGCAGACAATCCAAACCCACAATAAATCACTGAGAAAAAATTGGCATCATCATTTGTGTAAAATAGATGCTGTCTAACTTACAATCACTTCATGGCAATTTATTGATAAGCTGGGGCATAAAAACAAGTGCATGGCATCATTGCTTATCTAGATTTAAGTCTATTTTAAAAGCTAATTGCACACAGGAGATGCTTCTTATGAATATATAAACATTACATGATGAAATAAAATGAAAGAGCACTAATTGCTATAATATGCTCTTGGCCATGTATACCTTAATGATCTAAGTCTTGAGATAAACTTAAAGACTTCAGTAATAAGATCTAAATCTCTACAACACTATCAAATTGCATGTTTTACATGTTTTAAAGTGGCTTAAAAATAGTTTAACAGTGGGACTCAATCAAATCGTAGCACACAATAAACCATAACAATAATAATGATAAAAATCATAATAAGTAATATATATTCAGGTTAACTTGTTCAGAATACATATTCTGCTATCAATTAAGGACCTATTCAAAAAAATAAATAAAGAAAAACTAACTAAGTCATATCAGAGACTGCTCATCATTTATGCTTTGGGGTTGGGCCGAAGGGGAATAGGTTCGGTAAACGATTTTCAGGCAGCCTTCAGGTTGGTTAAATGATTTTTTCGTCTTTCAAGGATTGGGTACCGGTAGCATATTTCAATAGCTCTACATTGGTTGGGTAACTATTACTTCTGTAGTCCACAAGGTTGGGTGACCGAAAGTTTACCAAATTAAACATTTCTCTTTAGTCCCAACCTGAGGCATAAGTAATGAACGATCCCTTAATCAAACAAGCATTCAAAGTGTCTTTGCAGCTGACTTGAGCTTTTGCTTAAAGAGCCCAAGATATCTCTCGTTCCGAACTTCCTCGGGGAAGTTCATTAAAAAGTTTTAGTCCAAAAATGTGGGTATGATTGTCAGTACAAGGTGGAACAAATTGGCTTTACAAGCATTTTGGTAGGTAAGATAGTAAAAAATTAACAACACAACCTAGAGGGGCACCAGTTTGGTGGCAGGCACAGAGTTAATTTAGAGCCATCATTTGAATAATGGTTACGTGACTGAATCCTTCATCAAGATAGGCATCAATTTCCATATAATGAGGCAATCCTAACATGGTTAAAACATTGAATAAGTACTTGCTAGCCTGCAATGGGAAACTACTATTTTAAATTGCACAAAATCTCCTCTCATGTGAGGCTTGGGAACTATCATCCTTCAATCCCCATCTTGCGTCTAGCCTTATTGTGTACCACAAAAGCAACCTGACAGTTGGTCACGAATAAAGTTAGAAGAGTAATTGCCTTTATTTTACATAAAATACATCATATTATTGGTACATTTATCATGTTGCAGCTAATGATTATCACTTGGATGTGACAATTAATCGTACGCTGTTACTGGTTATCATTTTAAAACCATCGCATGGGCCTTTCCCGCTCATTGGATGTGATAAGTTGACACTAGGGGACTAGTTTGTCGGTCAACCAGTGAGTCTTTACTCTTGCGACCGTGATTAACTGCAAACTCCCTCATTCAATACCACAATAAGAATAAGATCCACGAGACAATCCATCCTGTTTAACGAAAACGAATGGTCATGAAAATCACAACATTGCATTGATATCTCGTAGCTTCACCCTCGCTCGAGTCTAAATAGATGGAAAAATCTCATCGCGCCACATGAGGAGAAAAACAGTCACGCAGCCTAAACAATTCACTTTTAATAGATACAGAGTGAAAGTCTTTACAGTACAACCATCGTTCGATATATTTCTTTTTAACAGGCTTAAGACGACTTTATCATAAAAACTGCTCGGGTCTGGATTCCTAAAGTGGAAACTGTCTTTTCCGGTTGATAAAAGGTAATTTTACGTCGACTGGTTAAGATGAAAAAAGGTCATCGCAGGCTTGGCAGCACAGCGAACATTTGGAAGAGCACGCGTGCGAATGCAACTTCAGATAAAAAATCAACGGCTCCTTCCTAAGGCGCCTTTCAATGCATGCAACAGCAGAAAACGTGAAATCAGAAAACGGTCATTTATGCAGCACAATGTGGAAATTTAGCAGACCCATTGTGTTGTCAATGATCCAATTTACTTCCTATCGCAACTCCGGCCGACATACTGCACCCGGCGCCTTACCATCCAATAAACAAGCACCGTAAAATGCATGAACTTTGGAAGATTCCTGCGTGAATCTTGGTGCAGACGATGAGTTTGAGAATATTTCAATTTCAAGGAGGGCGAACGAGGAGTGTGTTGCCCTGTAATGTGATCATGAACAAGCACTGTCAATGATGACTAGCTAAACTCAACTTACCAAGAAACACCTTACAGCTGAACTCAAAACTCATAACTCCAGTGTTCAATCATACAGCTACATGCTTAAAATTTCTTAGCACACGATGCAGTCGAATTCAGGGCGTTCGTCAACCTCAGAAACAAAACGAAACTTCGCACAAGGCGGAACTGTGTATCGATGATACAAAGGGCTTAGGAACTAGGAAGTGCAATCTACGCCTAAAACCCAGAGACGTTTTTGACAGTATGACGCAAGGGTCAAATTACTGTACCTGAAAAAGGAAAGGGATAATAGATTGTACAATTGATCCATCGCCTCCTTAGAAAATATGATATCATTATCTTTGCATTTATCAGCTTACGGCGATTTGGGACGGTGAGAACGTGTTTGGCTTGTATGTCTTCGGAGCTCCGAAAACCGTTTCGGTGAGTTATTGAAAAAATTATGGTAGATCGCATTAATACAAGTTCAAATCCAATAATGAGGACATTTCCAACTGACCATATATCAGAATTGTCAACGAAGTCTGCTGGCGCGTTGATTGTCACATGATATAATAAATAAATGTATACTATTACAAGTATGCATTTATAATATTATCTCTTTCATACATCGAGAGTCAACGTGCCAAGCGTAAAAACAACCGTGCACGCAACATCATATGGTTCAACTCACCTTTCAACAAGAACGTGTCATCCATCGTCGCCAAATCATTCCTCAAACTCATTGACAAACACTTCCCACCCTTACACAAACTACATAAAATACTCCACCGTAACAGTATTTATGTGAGCTACAGCTGCGATGCAAACGTCGATAGAATAATCAAAGCCCATAACATGAGCCTTTCCAACACATCTGACAAGCCCGCCAAAGACGGCAACTGCAAGTCCAAGCCCATCTGCCCCCTCCAAGGGAGCTATGCACGTTGACGCACCGAACTTCTCAAAAAGAACTTACATATGAATGACTGAAGGGGAGTTCAACAACGCTTTAAAGGGCACAAATCATCCTTCAACAAGGAAAAATACGCCAACAGCACCACTCTATCGACATGCATCTGGGGCTTAGGAAAACACACAACATTACACCAACACTTTCCTGGTCCATTCTGCATCATGCAAGACCACACTCTAACAATGGGAAAACGTGCCATCTATGTTCAACGGGAAAATTCACTATCATATCTTATCGATAATGGATTTGCATGATGCAGAATGGATAACGGTATAGTATTGTAGTAACAATTGTGCATGCCCATGTCAATTAAATAGAGTCAAATACGGAATCGACGACCGATCAGACAACAGTAGATAAAGTGTTCATGCAAAACACAAGCAGAATGACATTTGTAGGAACTGAGTCGTGAATAGCCGTTCGTGACTATTTGAAATAAAAACGTACTGAGGAACTATATGTGTTTGCGGAAATGCTACAAATTGCTGACCATAGGTCCATTATGGAATATATGTGTGGAAAAATATTCCCGGCAATACATTTTGATGCCTCTATCAGAATTAATTCAAAAGCTTCACCTGATCACAAAATTTACCTATCTATCTTTTGAGCAACAGAGAAATTTTTTGGCTGGGGCCCTGTATGGTACCTGATTTACGGAGGTGCGCATTTAGCATGAGGTAGGCAAGTTGCAACGTATCACTCTCCTAATAGAAGAGAACGGGCGAGAAGTGGATATATAGATGAAAAAACGAGATCAAGAATATGAAAAATACTACGAATCTTTCCTATATTTACACTGAATCCATACACGGTACATTTTTAATTGTTTCCCTCTATTAACCTGCAATCTCCTGTCAACATAGTTCTGCTCCTCCGTAAGTCCTGCCGTTTTGAATATAGATGCGAGCTCTTCTGCAATGATTCATAAAGAAGGAAAAGAACGATTAATTTAGCTTACAATTGGAAAAAAGCACAATTAAGCAATGAATGAATGAATGAATGAATCAATCAATCAATCAATCTATTAGTTATTAAATGAATGTGTTTATCTCATTTGCAGCTTACAACAGTTTACAACAGTTTGCAACAGTAGTTTTTTGAAAAGAAACTGACCCTGATACAAACAAGAAACATGCACATACCTTGCGTAAAAAAATATACCCTTGTTCCATCGCCCCTTACATAAAAGTTCTTCTCTAAACATTTGCCTGCAAATTCAAGCCTATGATTACTAAACGTGAGATATCTGAGAACATTTTATACAACAAAAAAGCAAGGGTAATTGTTATACATTGGGTCTAGCAGTGAAATAAACGAATTTTTACAGTGAATAACTAAAGAAAGTGCTTTTTTGCTTTCAAGAAGTAAAATCTTAAATAAATGCTAACAGAAAAACAGATGAAAAAAAGTACAAGGGCGAAGAAAAAAAAGACTAACCATTCTTGAATCTGAGTTGTGCCATGTCAAATCTACCATAATCTCGGAACAAGATTTTGCCTCCAGGTTTTAAGAGCTATAAAACAAGAACAATAGCTGTCACTTTTATGATGAACTGTCCTGAAGACAGGATCAGGATAGCTACGTAACTTTCGTTGTTTAAACGAAACGTTTAAAAAATAGATAAACATTTGACCATTTATGCAAAATTTCACTTTTAAACATTTTGAGCCGTAGCAATTACGACTGGAATGGGCCGAGGTAATGCTTGCAGAATAATGTAGATCCACTCCGTTCTGTTGACACAGAAAAGGTCGCTTTGTGTTTATAAATGCAGCAAGATTACTTTGAATCTAGATGTGATAAGCAATGACATACCTTACTTAGCGTTGTTATTACTGTTTGCATTCTACAAAAAAGTTCATTCAAATCAAATGGACATTACGTATGAATGAATAGAATATGCCGGAAATATGACGAAATGCATAAATATGTAGTATTTGTCTGAATGTGCTATGGAATGAAAATGTTCTTCTGATAAAAACAGCAATCTTCCTATCGAAATTTAAACAATGATCAAAAGTAAAGATCTAATAATGATATGTACCTGCTGGGGTCGATTGCAGAGAGAACAAAAATTAGGACGATGACATCAAGACTTTCATCGGGGAACGGAAACTTCGGATTTTCAGCTGAAATATCACAGTGAAAGGCATGACACCGGCGATTGTCATAATCTGGGTGTTCCTGCAGAAAGAAAGTAACATAAAAGGATAGCTTTTGACTGAAAAGATTCACACCTTTGAGGTGATGAATGTATGAGAAAAGCTAAGGATGTAAAAAAAAGGGTTACAAAGAAGTATAATAGCCATAATATGGTTTCATTGCCTTAAATGAATGAGAAAGTTCAATTTCATAATTGACTTAAATTATGCAAATAATTTTTGAGTAGATTAATGTTGCAAAGGGATACAAGTATTCCAAAAACTGTCAAGTGCCATAATTTATATGAAACTGAAGACATAGAACTTTTAAATCTAGCATTATAGGTCTTTTCATAGACACTCCATTACAAGACATTTGTTTGTAAAAAGAAACTTTTGCCAGAACTATAGAAAATGGATGATCTGTAGACTGTCTAACCACAAACAGATCAACATCACTTGTATTTTTAGCTGCGATTCTTAAATATTCTGAATGAAAATGATGACTTACATATACAGTTCTACATACCTTTACCAGATTTACAGCAGATTCGGCAAAGTCACAACAGTATACAAAAACACCTTTATCACTAAAAGAAAATGACTCAGTTAAGGAACATTGTAAACTGGCATCAGTTAATGGAAGCAGTTAAGATGTTACAAAATGTCAGATGTCATCTTCCTAAAACTGTTGCCTAAAACATTTTCTTAAATTGATACAAACAAAGAAAAAAGTGCAAGGTAAGAAACAAACACATTTTCTTCTTACAGATTTTTGTAAATATCATTGAATAAGTGTCTATAAAGTAGGTATGAGTACCTTGTACCAAAAATGTATGCGATATAGTTTTAAATATGTTTAATGACATTTTAACAATACATATTTTTAATAAGAGTCAAAACGGCCTAATGTATGAAAAGAAGTAGGCTTAAATAAGATTAGCCACCTTCCTTTATAATTATGGAACTAAAACTTGGGCTGAGCTAAAACAGCTTATACACCTGTGAGCTTGCAAGACTGGAAAGACAGTATTTCCAACTCCACATCCAACCTAAAATGAATTGTGCAAAATCAGATGCAAGCAAGGCTAGACTACCCCTGTCTCCTAGGCATAAGGAGGCTGTAACATAAAAGTATGATTGCAGAGGCACCAACTACATTCAACAAAATATGCTCCAGCTGAGCTGAAAACAATGTTCACATAAGCTATCACTAGCCTATGATGCAAGCAGGAGTAGCAATTTTCTAATGGGAAAATATATCCAAATGCACAGTGTACCTCAAATATTCTTGTGTGTGCATTTTCTCCTGGAAAGCAGGCCTGGTTTACTTCAGATGCATCAGTATCATGTACTTCACAACCTTCTTTAACAGTTGGTTTAGGAGCAAGCTCCTGAAATTCAGTAAATAGCCAATGCCGGTCTTTAAAGAATCTTGAGGGAACATAATAATATATTTTTCAGATAAGTCAATGAACCTAATCTGGGATTAAAAGATAAACCACTGACATCCTTTTGCATATTTAATTAAAACTGAGTCTCATAATCAGAGTGCCCACTTGGATTGCCTTGTTAGGTAGGTGGGGTCAACAGTTCCTTTCCTGCAGCGCTTTCCATCTAGTTTTACAACATGTGTTATGTTTGCAGATACAATAGACAAATTAACAAATATGATTGCAGGTAAAATAGGCAAATCCATAACTATAATTGCAGGTGTATCAAACAAATCAAACAAATTGCATACAAGTAGAACACAATGTAAGTCATGAGCATTGAGGACACCTTAGAGAAAATCCAGATCAAAGAGTGAAAACAGATGAGAGAAGCAGTGTGCTTTTCAGATAAGGAGATACAAGAATAACACCTAGAAATTGTGAAAAGGAGGAATCAATTGTGAGAAAGCAGGAGGGTGAAGGGTCATTTGGGAGATTGAAAACAATAGCAATAGAAAACATGAAACAATATGTACGCATTTTTATTGCTGGATGGACAGAGACAGCAATCAAAATGAAATACGCATGTCTTGAACTCAGGACTGTAAGTACAGTAAATATGTGCTTTTAAAACAATGCCAACAAACCGTTGCTGATGTTGCAAATAGAATTTGTTCCAAAATTCATCAGCTTCTGCCTCATACCTTTCTACAAAAGATAATCCCTGTATGTTGCATTACAGCATACAAATGATGGCTTCTCTCACTTCTTATTTCATTGAGTATTCTATTTTCCAATAATTTGCAAAATTACAGGTATGAAAACATCTGTTGATAAATTATAGCCATTTTTCATCATCTTTTGTCAAATAAAAGCATTGCACTCACTTTTTAACATTGAGCAATGCATGTGGGCTTGCCAAATGATAACTATACTTCAAAAAGGGCACATGCTTCCTGAGTTTTTGAATACAAATTTTACTTGAAGATGGTAACAATTTTTCTGATTCAATGAAAAACAACAGTTATATTCTCATAATTGATCAAGTGGAATGGACTTAGGCCAGTTAAGGTTTCTACATCTACAATGCATCACTGATGCTTTTTTTAATGCACCATTAGCAGCCCAAGACTTGTTAAATGGTACAGCTAAAGTTTAGATATATATGATGTGTGCACAAAACGAAATGTGCAAGACACACTTTTCAGGTGGAATAGCAAACAACTGCTTCTTTCTGCCGAGCAAACTTGATGAAATGTAAAGCAGAAATGGGCAACTAGTAACTAAACATTTCCCTCATTTGTCATGGTATAACCTTATAGGAGGAGATCCAAGGACATTGATTATAATCACCTCGATCTGTGGGTGACACTAAATTCTTAGAATTTTCTTCAATTTTGGCAAGTGCTGCTTTCTCTTGAGCCTCATCCCATTCCACGTTATCCCTGAATGAGAAAAATACACGCAGACATCTAAGCATAAATCTTTTAATAAAAGTAAACGCGAGAAGGAAGAAAACTAAAAATGTACAGTAACTAAGGTTATGTTGCGTTGTGACTGAGAGGCCCTTCGTTAGAGAAAGCCATTATGACAGCATACCATGCATTATGCTTGTAAACTTGTGCTGGATCTATCAGCAATCTATTGCCAAACTGGATTCTTCGCTCCATTGAAGCTTCTTCACATTTCTCTTCCAGTGCTGCAGCCATTATTAAATAAGCTGTCTGGCTCTATACGATAAAGAGGTTGACAAATGAACTTACATTCAATCCTCGGCTAAGACGAGACTGGGCAAAAGTTTCACTTTTCTATGCGAGTGTGTAAGTGAACTCTGATTTATCCTTCAGAACTTGCATCCATCGATGTTAATTGGTTGAAGCTCCGTAAATCTAGCTAGATGTTTTTCTCCGTGTTGCACATAAGTATCAGGGTTTCAGTTTCGTCACAGTCTTAATAAGTTGGTAGAGCCATCTGAATTTCTGATATGTTGCTTGGCTTTCATGTATTCTCTTCATTTTCACTTGCTCTCCACTTATAATGTTGTCTACTGGCTCCAAATCGGAATAGCGACTTTTTAGATTTACCTTGATGTATCATATTTATCTTTGGTTTCTCACACATTTAACTACTCTTCTACTATTCCTTTAAATTTTTCTTTGCATGCTTTTTTAGGATGCCAATGTCCATGAATATCATCAACTTTTTGTGATGGGGAGATAGTTTAGCCACTGTTTCGCTCGTTTGCCGACAGCTTCATTTGCTATTAAACAATGAAGATGATAAAGTTTGGTTCAATTTAGTCTATCAAAAAGTGCAATGGTAGAGTAGTCACTTTTTCAACTCCTCGACTTCTCGTGAGATCTGGTGGGGAAAGCTTTAAAAATCTGTTCTTTGATGCCTGCTTTTCGAGACCCCTGCTATGTTGCCAAATTTTCCCATTCATCTGTATTTGCGATCGATTTTAAACTGCCGTAGCTTGCTTAAGAATTAGGCTTTTGCAAGGTGGCTATCTGATTTTACAGGGTCATTAGGCACTGGACCACTAGCTGCACTGTGGTTATAATTTAGTCAGTCTTCTCAAGAGTTTATAGGGAAAACATTAACTTTGTTTCAGGGATTCCTTTAAAGTGTCCATACGTAGGCACGATTGATGCACCTACTGAAGTACTAAGTCATCTACATATCAGAAGGAAAACTCTATCGGCGAGTGAAATCATACAGCTGGCTTCTGGTAGACATAAAGTCTAATTTGCCACGCATTATTTGGCTTTCCTTTCAAAGGCGTTCAAAGTCTAATTTCCGTTGTATTGAGTTATAAACCCGCAGTAAGATTCATATTTTGAGAATTGATTCAAGCAACATTAATGTATACAGCTTATCACGGATGCTTCCATTCAAAGTAGGCAACTCTTAACTTGTCTGCGATCGACTGGAAGAAATTTAATCCATCCATACATCTCTGGATACTTAAGTGGAAATTCGAAATTTGAGCACTACAATAAACATATATTTTAAATGCCATTAAGTAGGAGGTGAGGCGGCCAAGCAGCGTGGCGGAGATAAAACAGCGACTTTTCTGTGCAATCATAAATGCAGACAGCTTCCAAGAGGAATTGAGTAATCAGTTCAGGAGAATACTATAGCTAAGCGTTCTTAGAAGTGGCGTTTTGCATCAGCGTATAATTCAAAGTTTGTTCAGCAGATTCATGAATAGGACAGGATTGAAAGGCATGTATTGGGAAAGGTTTTAGAGGAGCTGTCTCTATGCCACTATTGTGCTTTGTTGCTCAAGGACGTGCTTGACGTATAAGTGAAAGGATCTACGGTTGAACACGGAGACATAAATGGCCTCTTCTCAACATGATCTACATTAAATAGACACACTTAGATACAGCGCAAGAAACGTTATTGACAAGCAAGGAAATCGCTGTCGACGTATATTCCGGGAATATAGAGCAAATCAGATAAAACAACTTCTAAAGACACTTTCATTAGCAAATTTCCATTGCAAAGCAGGTCCACTAACGCATATTCTACTCAACTTTACGTCACTCCATTGCGCTCAACATCAGCTATCACTGGAGCATCGTGCAAAGAACAAATGATGGTGACTTTAGAAATTCTCTGTCGAACCAAGACTAGGCACTTTGAGTAACAAAATATCGTTAATTAGATATAGGACTAAGTTCAAATACACAATTACGAAAGCTAGCTGTGAGTTGAAAGAGCATGATAGAAGCAGCGATAATTACCCACCTATTATTTTACACGAAATAGACATGAGCATGCATCTACAACCAAAATAGTTGAAAAGAAACGCTCTTATCAACAAGCATAGCTGTTCGTCTGATTTCACTAAAAGTTAGATAGATAAAGATCTGGTCTGAAATATTTAGGCTTGGTTCTACGTTTTAAGATGATACTGACAAGGGAATCGTGGCTGTGATGCTAAAATTCAGTACGTTTATTCATTTGATGAGATCATTAACAGGAACGTATGGGAATTGAAGGCTAACAAAGTTGCACGATGTCGGATTGTTACCCTTATGTATGTGCAAAGCTTTTCGTAGGGCTATTCAGCTTCAAGTTCTCATTCCGGTTCACCTGTGAAATAGATTCAAGAGCATACCAAAGCAGCAGCTGCTACTACAAACCTTGTGATATAGTAGCAGGTCTCTAGAGCAAATAAGACACGGCAGAATCTCCTCCCAGCTTTAAGCTTTTGATGAAATAAATAGTGTCAGAACGTGTCAAGAAAGGACAATGGATGCCAGCAGTATAACCAACGCTCTTTATAGATTGGTAATTGGCTCCAATGTGTGGCTGCTAGTCTTGTTATGTCTTGTATCTGTGTCAGCGGCTCGACAAACGTCTGGGTTGTAGAGTCTACCAGAGGCGTCAAAGTTGTCCTTCTTGAGTCGTTGATCAAGTCAAAATTCAAGAATTGCGTTTTAGGATAAGGCTCACTGTTATCGCTAACAGCACCACAGTCATTTGGCATTGCTTCATCACAATCAAATACAACAACACTCTCTTGACTGTTGCTCAATACGATGGACGGTCGCTTCAAATTGCCCGTATCTCTATCAACTTTGTTTGCACCTATATTGAGTATCTTACCAAAACTTTTACGCCTGGCCTGTCTCCACCAACTCTCCTGCTCATCTACATCGATGTCGTTAATGGAGCCTTTAGCCATACTCTGAAGACTTGTCAAGGAGACTGAGCGATGCTTGTTATTCAGTTTATTCTCGTTTGCTTCATCGCCAAAGGAGTTTGAGGCAAGGTCAGGGCTCGAGCCATTCAGCATTATATCAATGATATCTTCATCGTAAGTCAGTTTTTGCAGATATCTATTGGCTCCACTCAGCCTACTGCAAGTCATTTCTACAGAATCGCGTGATACGAGTTTCTTTGAACCATTCATGGGTACACTGTTAATGGGGTCTTCATCATCTGAGCCCTGCACAGATACATGAATATCAATTCGTGCATGATTCATGAGCAATGCAAATAGTCTCTTCCTTAACTCGGTTATATTCAATGTGAAAAAAGCATCAACAAAACAATATTTGCTCTCGTCCAGATGGAATAAAATTAGCTGCCGTACAAGAAGCTTGACATCATACCATATGAGCTTCTATGCAGTTAGGGATAATATTGATATGATTTGGTACACAAATTTACGCTTTAAGTGAAATTTGATATGATATTTGACCAGAAAATTCGTTTTACCCTGGCAACTGCTAAGACACATTGTTGTGTAACACCAATGTCTTGAAAATCTTACAGATATGTTACTCAGTGCTTCCTTATTAGATTAAGTAAAAATACAGCAAGAGAAATGCTCACGCTGGGAAATGGTAGAAAATGGAGACATACCGAATCACAAAATGATAAGTGCTGAATGCTAACAGCTCCGAGAACTTCTCGCTTCTTGCATCGATTAAACGCTCGAACGTCATGAGTGACTTGCAATTGTAACTTGGCGTTTGAGAAGCTCTCTTCCATGATTCCTTCAAACATGAACTGCTCATCCCAAACTGGATTCGTTGTTTTACGTATGCGAGCAGTCTTGCACGACGGGCCTTTCGTGTCGATAGTCAACTTGCTGTCGACAAATGGTCAAACTTTTATCCATAGAGCATTCTTACCGAACTCAATTACCAAACTCAAACATGTTATTATGAGCCTTAAAACCTTTCTAATCCTCTCAACCCTTTACAACAAGACTAAGCGTGCATTCACGTCAAACGATTACCAAACTGTATACAGTAAGTCTGTTTTCTTGCTAACTGATACAATTTATATTGGCTAGGATTACTAGGAAATATGAGGCTTCCACAATCTAATGCAAAAGTGTAGTTCTGTTTTTCCACTGAAAACTTCCTATACAAGAAAGGGTTAACACTTTCGAAATCTATGTAGAATCGTCCAATTGACCAAAATTTCTAGATTCATCTGAAGGTTTGGATGCTTTGATGGACTGAATACAAGAATGTAAAGAAAGAACCCTGCTTGACTGAATCAATACTACTAGACACCAATAAGGTTAAAATGCATAAAAAAAATTGAAGTTGTGTTAAACACTTAATTTTAGCAGTCGTAAAAAGGACATGGTGACACAAAGCCCTCACAGTGATGGAGCAGACTGCTTAATCATTCTGGCAACAAATTGTTGAAGTGACATAGGTATAATCAACAAGAATAGTAACACAACTTCCAAATGGCCGAATTACAATTTTTCAAAAAGAAACAAACATACCATTTGATTTGTGGATCAGGAGTCATGCCGACGTTTCTCATAGGAAGTCGTTTGGCTTGATGAACGTGAACATACAGATAACCTTTCTTGGCTTTGTCTCCTTGCTGTCTCTTTTGCTTACTTTTGCTTTGATTCTCACTCAACTTTTCATTGCTATACATTAGGCCCAATAACAGGAGGCTTCTACCCATTACAAAAGCTGGTCTCTGTGAAGCAAAGATATGAGTAACCATTGTTAATAGATTGGATAGACTGAAATATAAACTAGCGCTTCTAACGGAAATGCTTACATGTACCAGATACAATGCTTGGGAAAATTTTCTTCAGTTTGCCTACTTTCTCTACAAAATCTCTGACTGTGTGAGGATCAATGCGGGCCGCCTAAACCTATATTTTGTCATCCATTGCATCTTGGATCCTCGATTTTCCTAAGCTCGTACGGAGTTGGAATTAAACAGCTAGAAGTCGGATAGTTTTTTAGTTTCATAAACTTTTGCGAATAAATTTGAACGGCTTATGGAAACTGAAAGAAGATTTCACAGTTATCTATGACTTACGCCAGGTAATTCTAGACTTCAGGATGGAAATCTAACTTAGCAGTTCTGTAATTAATCCTAATCCTAAGTCAGAAGTAATGTGGACAGAAAATGATGCAGCAATTAGCCACATTGAGATATGTAAGGTTGAAAAATGTTTGCACAGTCTTGTGAATAATCAAAAGATCAGGCAGCTGATGTCATATTGAGGTCTTTCTTTGAAATCAGTTAATATGATGATTGCTGAGAAAAATTCAAAATATAACATGGAAAGACAAGAAACCAATGAAGAATCATACGGACAGCTACCCCCTATAAGCCATGTTATCCTAACAAGAAGACTGAGGTTTATAGGGCATGTATGGCGAAGACAAGAAGAATGTTACATAAACTACTATTACAAAACCTTTTTCTGTTGAACACATCTGCAAAGATACCAACTTAACGGAAGAACAAATTATGCGAAGTATGCAGGACAGGGCTGAGTGGAGAAGAATTGTCAAAGGATGCCGAGTTAGCTTGACCCGATGATGATGATGATGACGATGATGATGATGATGATGATGATGATGCTGATGATGATGATGATGATGATGATGATGATGATGATGATGATGATGATGATGATGATGATGATGATGATGATGATGATGATGATGATGCTGATGATGATGATGATGATGATGATGATGATGATGATGATGATGATGATGCTGATGATGATGATGATGCTGATGATGATGATGATGATGATGATGATGATGATGATGATGATGATGATGATGCTGATGATGATGATGATGATGCTGATGATGATGATGATGATGATGATGATGATGCTGATGATGATGATGATGATGATGATGATGATGATGATGATGATGATGATGATGATGATGATGATGATGATGATGATGGTGATAATGATGATGATGATGATGATGATGATGACGATGATGATGATCTTGATGATGATGATCACGATGATGATGATGGAAGAATGCTAAACCACAAGCGCATTTGTTTAGCATTATTAAATGTTAATCATTGTTTTCACTCTGTTTTCATTCATTATTGGGGCTCCATCTAAACTAAGTTACGCTTGGTGAGCACACTCGTGTTCAGTGTAGTGCTATATGGATCAGGGACCTGGACCATCAGAGAGGCTGATAGAATGAGAATCAATTCCTTCGAAATGTGGTGCTGAAGACGAATTTTACGCATCCCATGGGCAGCACGCAAACGGAAGGATTCTAAGCTGGAAATCCTTTGCCACTGGAGAGTGAAGTGACTCTGGCCAAGCTACGATTTTTGGACATTGTATTAGAAAAATGGCAGTCTTGAGAAGGCAATTTCGTTGGGATTGACCAAAGGAAGGCGGAGAAGAGGTTGTCCACGACGAATATGGTTTGACACTGTGACAAGTAACTTGCAACTGACTCTAGTAAATGCAATTGTTTTGTGCAGGGACCGCGCGGGTTGGCGTCACTACATACGGACAGTCACCAGGGTTCGACGCCGACCGGATGGTCTTTAGTTAATTATTGTCGTCACTGCCATTCCTCATAATTTTCCCGTACTCACTATTTTTTACGATAAATCACTTTTGGAGATTAAACATCAATGCAAATTTTGTAAAAAATTTCTTATGCTTAGGATGCAATTTAAACATCAAAAGCTATCACCAAATTTCAATAGAAATATTTGCCTCCAGAAGTGAACCGTAACTGTACCAATTTGGATTTGATCCGCAGAATGAGTTTAAATTGGTACTACTTGAATCTAAAAAGAAGTTAACCTTTAGTCGTATGTTGATATCTAGTGGGCAATCCATCTTCTTTCCTGCTGTTGATTGTAGGAAAAGCTTCGTAAACTTTCCGCGTTCGCTTGTTGATAAAGCGAGCTTTATTTTTATCGTTGTAGATCCACTGAATTCACAAGTCCTGATACAATTTACTTCTACAAAAAAAATTGAAGGTCTTATGTGCGGTACATATCTGCAATGTAAAGAGCTTTTCCTCCAATCCCTAGAAGGCTTTCCATGTGAGACAAATTTGCAGAAAAAGTTACAAAACATGTCGCAAAGATTTTCCCTAAGCAGTGAGAGTCAATCGGAAATCCATCCACGCATCCTTTGGTACACTTTCTATCAGGAAATACTTAAGAGAGATTTTGCAATGGAACCATGGCGATACGGGGAGGTAATTCATTACCAGAAAACTGAGGCACTTTATGATTAAGCGTTTACAAATGGAAATCTGTGACAACCGTATTTCTGTTTGCATCTGCAAACTGAGGGAATTACATGCTCAGCATTCCTTTTAGCCAACAATTAAAGAAGTCTATTGGCAGTCCCGAGTTCTCTAAAATTTTAGACATCATGATGTTAGTGCAAATCTCATCTAATCTCATGACATGGATTAGTGACACAATGGTGTAGCTCGTTAAGAGAAAATTTCCATCCGTAGAAGGAGTTACTGCTGCATCTTTAGTTACAACTGTTGGAAGAGTAAAGCAACGCAGGGGAGGAAATGCAGCAAGAGAAAACGTAAAAGAACATTGCAAATAAAGCAAAATTTCCTTAGACAAGAACAGTAGCAAGCCGATGGTGTAATTCAGGACTAGTTGACTTGCAGATGCTATATTGAAGGCATGAGTATACAAAGAAGAGTTAAATCTATGAATAGATACGCCTTCCACTATCATGGAGAATACAATTATGTTTCAAATGTGCCTTATTTATTTGGTAAGCATGAAGAAGCTACTCAGCGCTGACCTTCTTCTAACTCTTCTTCAATTTTTTCATCTTCTTCGTTAGATATGCTTATCGAGACTCGTCCATTTGGTTTTTTTATAACTTCAACTTTAGTTTGAATGATATCCACCACCAAGCCTGACGACGTAAAATCGAACTTCCATACCATGTGTGCAATGTCGTGTCTCTCATCACGTTCAAGATAAAGCTGGATAGGAAAAATTTGTTAGAAAAGTAGATAATCTTTCGTACAATCATGTTTGGAAATCTGCTAGAACATGGATTTTCAACCTTTATCAAATACGTCAACTTGCAGCTTCTAGCCATAGATGTATGGCCAATTTTTAAACACCAAAACATATTTGCTATCAACTTTGTTCTCAGCGTATGCCACGCTTTGTTGGACAAGCCTGGGTTTCAATGCTCAATGGTCGTCTCTATACCATTCACAATCGTAAATCATAAGTTTATAAATATATCAAAATGGCAGTCCGGCTACTGAAGAATTCTTATGACTCCTTGACATTGTAAGAAGAAAATGGATGGTTTTTTATTTCCTCCAAAAACTCCTCCTCTCTGTAACTTTTTAAATTGATTTGGTATCTGGTCGTAGACATCATTTGGTATATTATGCATTATATTTAAGTCTTCCTTAGTGTAGTCATCTCCTGGCAAACTCTTCTTATTAATTCCTATTGGTCATGGGTTCTCTATTGCTTAATTATCCAAATGGAAATATTCTCCCTGTAGTGGTGTGCAGTGATAAGAAGTTTTCTAGCATTAAAAGTCATGGAAATATTTCACGAGCATGAATGTCAAATAGCCTATCTTCCTTTGTCAATTTTCGGTATATGCACCGCACCATGAGAAGGGACAGAGGATGGGACAAGTTGCACTAGGACCGCAGTCGAGGGCCGAGGAGCCTTGAAACTTTTTTTAATTTTTGAGTGGGACTTGGATCGTGACCCAAATGAACTTGGCAATTCAAACATAGTTGCTTTGGTTTTCCTCCATGGTCTTTCCCTTCTGATTTTTTTCTTTTTTTTCATACACATAATTCTACCTAAATGTCAAAGGTAGAAATTTGGACACTGAGAAGCTTTTTACCAATCGAGCAGTGTCCAGGTCTTTGCTCTCGATGTGACCACACCTCGTGATTCCTATGCCTGGAATTATAGAGAGCTGGCAACTCTCCTCACTCTAAGTGAAAGTTAGCTGAGCTGGGACTCGAACCACTGACCATAGGATCAATGCGCAAGGATCTTACCATTGACCTATCCTTAAAGATTCAGTATCTAGACAAATAAACTGTGAATATGTCTATCGCTTTGCGGCTACTCACTGTACAGTATGTTGCAAAATGAAGGCAATTTTAAAGCCAGATAGCCCAAAGATTGCAGACAAATTCATGGTAGAAAATTGCCTAACAGAGCAAGGGGGCCTACTTTTTAATCTCGGAGATCTTAAAAATCTCTCAACGGCCCTCTCTAAGCTTGATGCATATTTTGTATATAAATACTTGAATGACGTCCCTATGACCTCCTTTTTCATTCAGAAAATTTGATCTTACGTTTAAAAGCACTCCAGAAGTAAACATTGAAGTTCATTATGGTAATTTGACTATGAAAAATCTTTAGCTATGTAAGAAGCGATGCTAAAAAATGCTGAAATGGTTCGAAATGCAACTTTTCATAACGGAAATTCCTTTCTGATAAGACCCCATAATGATCGAATAAACACACCTCATCATGAATTTCATCTCGGTACTTCTTGATACCTTTGCAATCGTAGAGTACGCTTTCCCAATTGGTCTTTGTATTACTACTCTTGGGATCAATAGTATCTTCATAGTCTCGGTAGTAAGTATCACTTACGGTTGAATACCTCAAGCGTAACCTAAAAAATTAGCCTTTGAAGATTAAAAAGTAGCAGAAATTAAATCACAATACAGTCAGCAGTTTACATAAACACCTAATTTGTTTTTTAGCATAGCCAGTTGGAAATACTTGCGGTACAAAGCTTCAAAACTGTGCAGGAAAAGGAAAATAACTTTGTCGTTCTGAAGACCTTTCTTCTGATACTAATCAGAGGAAGAAAAGTAGGATAATGGTCAAAAAGAGATTACGACAACTATAACCCTATGCAAATGAATCGAAGCCTGTTTCGAAAGCGCTTGAAGAGCTTATAGTTAGTAAGTAGGGTAGAATTGCGCCTTAAACTACCATTAAGCATATTCTGATTTTACAGAAACAGGAATCGTGACGTAGGATGTCTAATCTCTGATATCAGCTTCTAACTGTGAACTCTGAATTTTAGCTGATCAGTTCAAGATGAATTTTGAATGATGATGCATTTGCTTACCTTCCTCCGATTACTTCACTCAAAGTTGGAAGGAATATGTAAGGGTCGTGTTTTTCTGCCTAGAAAAAATGGGATTATTTCAAATTTATGATAAAAAGTCCATATCACACGTGTACTACATGCAATATAAGCACGAAATTCATGAAAATCCTGACGTAACTATCCAAATACACAAGGGCCAGAAGGAACAATGGAAGCAGAAAATCATCCCACCCGTCCTTAGATAAATCAATTTCATTTAGGGAGACGTTGGTATCCTTTTTGATATATTCATGATGTCTTCCTATCAGAGGTTAAATCAGTAGACACTAAGAATATTTTGAATATTGAGTCATTCCTCTCGATGTGACGAAACGATATGATTCCTACGTCTGGAGCGACAGAGAGCTAGCAACTCTCCTCACTCTCCTGAAGTGAATTTTAGCTGAAGGTGGATTCGAACCATTGAAAATAGTATCAATGATCAAGAATCTAACTGTGTTAGAATCAATCCATCTGGACGTCAAATTGTGTCCTGAGGTTTAGCAATAAAAAATAGGCAGTCTCAAACTGTGTAAATGAAAGATAAATTGAGCATGTCTTTCCGGCTTCTGATTTTATAACTGGTTGTATTTTTGATTGGGGAAAAGAGCATAGCCGAAGCGAATGCAAAATTGCTTGGTTTTAAGCAGAACATTTCCAGAGTACCGGAAAAACATGCGTCTATATCGTTGAATGCTGCAGAGAGAGTCGGAGGCACCATTTCGCCACAGTGGCAATCTTCATTCGACACTCAACAGAATACGAAACGTCGTATGTTGCAGTGAAGATTCGCAGATGAGAAAACTTCTTATCTATAGTTAGAATAAATCACACTGTTTAACTGCTAATTAGGCTACTTATCCTAGTAGCTTTTTTACAAATACGTACATGATGCTTCTCGTCTATACAGAGGGCTGTGAGTGCGAAAATTACTCTAGTTTTCGTCATTGGCAAGGGTGATTCTTACCTTCAAAAAGCGTTGCCTATTGGCCACATGCCTCGCTGTTTCTACAGCTAGAAATGGGCAGCGAAGTTCATTGCTACTGTTGTACGTCTTCGTCATGATAGGAAACCCTCGGAAACATAGTGTATGTTGATGCTTTGTTTTTCGCAACTGTCTTCAACAGAGTAGAGTTTGCAAATGAACGTTTCTCTCAAACTGAGATTTTTATCGCCACATGATCTAGACCTAATCTTCATGTCTAAGACGGTTATGCTCTTTGAAAACGTCTTCTCACAAGAGGGATATAATAACGCATTTCCATTCTTTTATCACTGTATTCGTAGGATTATACATGTCATCTGATTACAAGAGAAGTGCTTATGCCAGCAAGCCGGGTCACTCAATAGCACCAATCAATCAAAAAGGGGTTATCGTCCGTTCCGTAAATTTCCAAAACATTTTTCATGTTCATCTTACGGGCACGACGGCAAGAGATGGCTTGGAATCTTAAGCCCCCTATTTTTACGCATGTGCATAAATTTGTTAGCCGAGTTTTTGACTTCAACTGGTACTATGAAGTCCAGTGCAAGCTGTCTCATGGTCGAGTCGTCGGCGATTAATCCTGCTCCCCATATGGTCCTGGCCTTGTGAGGAGGGTGTAGGGGCACCCAACAGGACTAAAAAAGACCTGTCAAAAGGTAGACGAACTCCCAGAGAGCCAACAGCAATCCCCAACAGCCACCACTGGTACCAATGTTTTGACCCGGTCTCTTCTTGGGGCCTACCAGTGGTGGCCAGAGTGACTCCTGCAGCTTGGGCAACCCTGGAGTCTATCTTCTTTCTAAGGCTGGTGCAATGGAAAGGGCACTTCATCATGGCACAGAAGTTATCGAATTGGGGAAGGATAAAGGAGGAATGGCTTGCTGAATTAGGCAGGAAAAGGACAGCAAATAACTGACTGCTTAAATGTCTTCTGTTTTGTTCTGTAAATCTCCCGTAAATGTGCAGCTGCCTTTTTTGTAACTGCTTTGATCGTATTTTTGACTGCATTTTTGGCCCAGTGGTAAGACGGTCAATTTATTTGCCATAGAAAAGGACGTAAGACACTGTTCGGTTCATGCCAGAGATTTTTAGAATGGCACACTCTGTTTATATGATGAAAAATAGCATTTTACCAACGACATGAGAGTTGAATGTGCAATGTGTGATTCTTTGGTCAGCTGCTAACTGTTGAATGAAGATGATGGTACAGGGAATCTGCTCTTTATGAATTAGGAGATTGACTCTCATTTCAAATATGGTGTTTGGTTGATTTGTTTCACAGAAAGAGCCAAATTGCCCATGCAGTGAAAGTTACACTTAGAGCGTTAAAAGATACAAAAGTTTGTCTCGCTGTACTCATTATTGAAACATGTGAATTGGATTTCGATTATACAGCTTTGCAACTAAAAATAACTTGTAATGCTATCATTGAATAAGAAGATCTTTTGGTAAAATAGTTTTCTGAAAGAGCACGCAAATTTTTAGATTACGAAAAGGCTATTTTTAGAGATAAGTAAACCTCGCAGTCGGTAGGCTAACTGTCTTACAAGTAACGGGACAATATAAGCAGAAAAAAGTGCTTCATTTTTCTATTCTGCTTTGATTCATGTCAGTAGCTGCCAATGCTATCGTATTACATGATCCATCTTTGCTACGGTATAGTGCTTTAGCACACTACATCTTTCACAAGTGCGGATTTGTTATTATCTCTCGCAATCAGAAGCTAATAGGATTTCTTCTAAGCACGTGAATGCAAAAACTGGTTTGAGATCAGTACGCCGGATATTAGATC